>BCLU01000001.1:846054-2061848 GCA_039545375.1 Trichosporon faecale
CGATGGAGGTGACGGAACTAAATCTACAAGACGGGAGCTTAATCACGTGATACGAGAATGGCGGCGATGGCCGTGAGAAAACGACGGTTGTTACACTGACGCCCGTGCCTATCGCGCGCCCCGGCCCTGAGACCGACGCCGAGCTGAAACGCCTCCACCCCGTCGGCCCCGAGCGCCCCTTTGCGCCCCAAACACGCCGTCACCCCGCCCAAACGATCAACGACAACGCCCTAGACGGGGCGTTCGCCACGTTCGACAAGGGCACCGCCGCCGGACCCGACGGCTGGACCGTGCCCCTCCTCAAGATCGCCCTCTCCGTCACTGCATTCCGCAGGGCGCTGACCCACATGGCAGGGCGCATGCTGACGGGAGACGCCCCATGCCGTGATCTGCTCTGCGCCTCCACTCTAACGCCCCTACAGAAGTACGACTCCGAGGGCGCACCAGCCGGTGTGCGCCCGATCGCCGTTGGCTCCCTTGTTTACAGGCTGCTCACCAAAGCCATCCTGAGGGCGCACCCGCTACCTAGCAGCGCCCTAGAGCCGTTTCAGTTCGGCGTCGGATCGCCGGGGGGCGTAGAACCTCTACTCCAATGGTTACAGGGCGCAGTCGATGACGTAAACGACGATCGTGTCCTCACATGTCTCGATTTCAAGAACGCCTTCAACAGTGCCGATCGTTGTTTGATCGCCAAGGGCGTACACACACGCGCCCCCAAACTCTACAAGCTCGCCGCCTGGGCGTATGACGCCCCGTCTGACTTGCTTACGAGAACGACGATCCTTCAATCCACACAGGGCGTACGACAAGGCGATCCTCTAGGCCCCGCCCTCTTCTCCATGGCGATCGCCCCGCTCCTCCGAGACATGCAGAACGCCCTCGGACCGCGTTACGTCATCGTTGCCTACCTCGATGACGTCATGATCCTCGGCCCAGGCGACGCCCTAGACAAGGTACAAGCGTTCCTCAAAGACAACGGCGATCCCCTCGTCCTCAACGCCCGCAAGTGCCTAGTGCGCCCGCTGTCTGAGATACGCGTGGTGGGCGTTGATGCCCTGGGGGCGCACGTCGGCCCTCTTACCACGCGGCGGGCGTTCTTAGAACGTCTCATTGACGCCCAAGACAATGTCCTCGAGTCGATCGTCGACTTACCTAAGCAGGACGCCCTTCTCCTCCTAGGGGCGTGCCTACAACACAACCTATCTCACCTGCTTAGAACCGTCGATCCTCAGGGCGCAATGGACCTCTGGGCGCGCCGAGATCGCCAACTAGTTGACGCCCTCACGCGCTTACGTGGCCCTGCGCCCTCGGAATTCCGAGACATCCTGTGTGTCACCTACGACGACGACATCTGCGCCCTCCCCATCAGGCACGGCGGCCTCGGCCTCCTCAGCCACGTGGAGCGTGCGCCCCTCGCACGTGCCGCTGCGACAGAGGCGGCCTCGGCGGTCTTGTCGGAGCGCCAGGAGGGCGTCGTCGTGCCTAGCGGTCTGTCTCAGAAAGATCGCCATGCGCCCGTCATCAATGCCCGTGTGAGGACCCCGACCGGATGGAGGCGTCCGAGACTATATACGGATAAGAGACGATTTGCTAGGCTCAGAATGAGTCGGAACACTAACAAATTTACATAGTTGCCGACGTCTCGTCCGGCAACMCAGCTTATATACTACAACCCGATAGGGAGCCTTCCGATCGGAAGGCTCCCGACCGTCGAGAACTCCCCGATCGGAAGGGTGCCGATCGATCGGACGGCGTCCGGTTGGCGGGCTCCTTCCGTCGGGTGGTCCTCGGCCGTCGGGGACGCCCCGGCGGGCCGATAGCGCCTACTAGATTCGGCTCTAGTCGGATCGTACCCGAAGACGAGGTGTAGCGTCGGCGGTCGGTACGACCGTGGTACGATCCTCGTAAAAGAAATCAGTCTCGACGGAGATCGGAACGATCTCCGATACCTGGGGTCGCGGTGCAATCCGTGACAGCCCGCCTCGACGCCCTCTGGAAACGCCTTGACGCCCCTAGGCGGGTGGCCCTTTTAGAGGGCGCTTCTCTCCTAGGGCGTCGCTGGCTGACCGTCATTCCTTGCACACGCGCCCTCGTCATCAGAGATGACGTAATCTCCGCCGCTCTGTTTGCAAGGGCGCTCGCCGGCCCCGTCCTCGGCTCCGACGTCCGCTGCGGGCGCTGTACCAAAACGCCCTCCTTCGGACACGCCGACACGTGCAACTCCAGGAACGCCGCTCGTACGTACGCCCATGAGGTCGTCAAGGGCGCAGTTACCAACGCCCTCAACGCCCTTCCGGCCTCGGAAGCGACGACGGAGCCGGTGATCGGCGACACACACACCAGGAACGACGTACGGATTGACGCCCATTCCTCTGTGTGCCCGATCGACACGACGGAGTACGACGTCACCTCCACCGCCCTGACCACGTGCATGTACAACACGAGGGCGGTGGCGGGCGCAACGGCTGACGACACCAAGGGCGCAGTTCTAGGTGCCGTTGAAAACGCCCTCTTGTGTAGGGCGCGCGAGAAATGGACGAAGCAGGTGCGCCCTGGTGATGCGCCCGACGCCCCTCTCTTTGTGCCTCTTGTCTTCTCCGCTGGAGGTATCATGCTGGCTGAAACAGAGGAAAGGGCGTTCAATGCTTGGCGCATCGCCCTAGACGATCTGTCCTTTCAGCACCTGACGAACGTCATCTCCTGTGCCCTCCTAGGGCGCAGGGCGTATCGTACGCCCCGTGCCTTGAAGGACAGGATAACTAGTGCGAAGGACAATGACGATCGCGCCCATGTAGTCTAAACTGTGTAGTCGGTGTGTAACACTGTCTTAGGCGCTGCGCCCTCTTACGTACTACCACTCTAGACATGCATATCAAAGGGTTAGTATAATCGCCTCTCAAACGGGAGATCCACGGTGGTGAACAGCCACAAGGGTGCGCGATAGAGCAGGGTTCGACTCCCTGGCGGAGAATGAGATGGTAACATCCTCTTTTGCGTCTTTTGTGGGCTCTCGCGCGTTTGAGGAACTGCTAAGGGTCAGAGGAGCTGACGCCAGTGCCTCCGTAACTTGTGGAATAGCCTGGTATTGCTCATCTTCTCGTCTATGCATCAATCCTTTCGGAGATCCCATCTACCTTGCGAGTTCACAGGATGTCAGAGCTGACGCCCGCGAGTGATGAAATGACGCTCCTTCGCAGGTTGAAGCGTGTGGTGAGGGTGCAGCTCGACGCTCCTTGATATCAAAGCATGTCTAGCCTTTGCTGTGGCCGTGCTACAGGTAGGCGCGCCCGAGTTGCGGAGCAAGGATGGCGACTTCGCACCCGTGACACTGTCGCCACGACCCACACACGCCCGCAAGCTCCGTCTCACCGCAAGTCCGAGGACGATCAAACGACATTGTCGCGCTGTCACATTTACATCCTACAACACCCACCACCCAAACCTCACAATGCCCGCCTCCATCGACATGGAGCAGCACCACTTCAACGGTCCACCCGACAACGGTGGACCCGCCCATGCTTTCGACAACTACGGCAACCCCGACGGCCCTCTCGGCGCCTTCTGCGCCCTGCCCTTTGTCGACGATGCCGAAGCCAGCCTGCCGCCCGCCGCCCAGCTTCCAAAGCGCGGGAAGCGCAAGGGCAAGGGGCGCGGTGACTCACGTGACGACCGTGAGGGCCGCGAGTCCAAGCGCCGCGAGCCAGTTGAAGCGTATCCCGCCGACCTCCGTGGTGAGAATGACCACCTCTGGGGACGAATCGGCGAGATGACCACCAAGATCCTCGCCCTCGAGGAGGGCCGCCGCGACAACCTCTCTCGCATCCGCGAGCTTGAGGCGACGGTCGAGAAACAGAACGCCATCATCGACATGCAGGCGCAGGGGATCGCGTACGACGACTGGCAGCGCACCATCTGCGGAGTCGCTAACGGGAGTGTTGCCGACGGTGCGCCGAGCTTCGGTCAGGTGAGCGGCTTCCAGCCGCAGAATGGCAGCCAGGCGTAGTATGCCGGCCAGCCCAACACCAATCACAATGGCCAGAACGACAAGCAGACGAAGAAGAAGATTGCGCCCCGCCTGATCGAGCCGTACGCCGGTCCCGTGACCACCAAGACCGAGCCCGACCTCGCTGTCAAGCTCGAGCCCGGCGTTGTTGTCAAGTTTGAGCCCCCCTCACCCGCCTTCGCACCCCTCTCGCCCGCCGACACGATCAACATCGACCGCCTGACGATCCACGACAAGCATCCCACGCTCGAGGCTATGGTGGACATCCAGCACTCCCTTGGGAGCTGCATTGAGGGCATGAAGCAGCTGCAGGGTCAGACTCTGAAGCATGGGAACCGCGACTACAAAGCTCTCTGCGCCGTGCACCACAACGTCACTCTGCAAATTCGCCAGCTCGAGAGGCTGTGCGCGAAAGTCACGCCCTGAGCAACTCGCAACAGTTGAGCGGGCTCAACCTAGTTCGACAAGCATTGACGATACGACGCGTACGCTACACAGAGAATAGCAACAACAAATGCAAGCACTTCGAAGTTCGGCAATCAACTGCGAAACTCGGTTACTAATCGCATTTCACTGATACCCAGTTAAGAGCTCGCCACTCACGTTTCCATTCATAGCAGAGACGCTCACAAGCCACAAGAGGAGAGAGCTCGCCTGGCAATTGCTCAGTAGCTACTCGGATGAGTAGCATACACGGCGAGAGGTGAGTCTCTGTGCACGGGCGTCGCTGACGATCCTCCACCTCTGCGCCCCGCCTCCACCCCCAAACCTCCTCACTCCAAGCCACCACAACCCCCTCACCGTCCGACCAACCAGCAACCATCCCGCAACGCTCCATGCACGCAAGAACGAGCCAAAAACGAGAGAATGCCCGGGATCGAACCGGGGACCTACGGATGGTTGCTTATGATTGCAATCCGCCGCTTCTACCGCTGAGCCACATCCTCCTGAGCCGTTGTGCTCGAGAGGATCGACGGCGGCGCCGCCTCCGCCGGGACGCGGTTCGTTCGAACGAAAACACAGTGTTCTTAACCCTTTGTCCTTCCTGATACTCCCGATGGGTCGCATCGCGGTGTTCCTGTCGCCGACGAATCCCGGGCCAATCGTCCAAACCTCCACTTCGATCGGGAGGAGGTGAAACCTCCGTTTCAAAAAGGGGTGCGCCCCTCGTATGCTGACGCGACCAAGCTTTCAACTCTTTCAAGCAACCAGGCAAGTCTCCAGCTCAACGCGGGCGTCCAGGCAAGCACACAAGCTCCAAAAACGAGAGAATGCCCGGGATCGAACCGGGGACCTACAGATAACTGCTTGTGATTGCAATCTGCCGCTTCTACCGCTGAGCCACATCCTCTGCGCCTGTTGCGCCTGTGAGGCCGCGCGGCGGCGGAGCTCCGAGCGTCTCGCTGCGCCGGAAAGACGAAACAGAGCAGGGAGAAGCTAGACCACTGGAGAAACAGGCTAGAGAGGCCTCAGAGGACTTCGGCATCACTGGAAGCTGGTGGAGAAATGATGAGAGGCCGTAATGAAATTTGTGGTGCAAAAAGAACTGTTAAGCGTTCGCTCCACAATAGCAGCGAATGACGTTGAAGCGACGATGCAGCGAACTCAGACGTTTCGAGTGTGCGGCCCTGTCCCCTGAGTCGGCTTGGAACAGTGATTTGTCAACCAGGGTATCGAAATTTCGAAAATTGACGAATCCGCCACGCCACCCAGCATCCATCTGATGCTTCCACCCTGCAGGGATCCAACCAGCACCCTCCTCCCGCCGTCCGACGTCGTCCCGCGCTTCCTGCATCCTCTCAGACACGCAAAAACGAGAGAATGCCCGGGATCGAACCGGGGACCTACAGATAATTGCTGAGATTGCAATCTGCCGCTTCTACCGCTGAGCCACATCCTCTGAGTGAACGTTGCTGATCGGCGAGATCGGCGCGGGGGCGTCGCCGACTCCGAGCGCTGAGGAATGAGCTGGACGAGGCTGTTACTGGGGACTTTAAAGCGACCCCAGGTTACCGGGAACAGGGGCAACGACAGATGGCGAACGATGGACGACGTCACGCAAGCGCATATCCGCCAGTCATACGGCATCGTTGACCACGTTACCCGGTAGTCCCAAGACACTTCCGATACCGAAACCCCCTCCGCATCGCGCCGCCGGAGCGCTGACGACGCCCTTCGGAGTTCCGTTACCAGAAGGCGAGATGGCCGAGCGATCTAAGGCGCTGTGTTAAGGTTCTTCAACTCGGATCTCCGAGGCCGACGTTCTCTCCGCAGTCTTCGGACGTGGGTTCGAATCCCACTCTCGTCAAGCGAGTGGTCGCACACTCCCTTACGCCAACCTTTTTCGATCTCGCGGGCGAATCGGGTTGGTGGAAGACGACGGGTGAAGTAGCTGAATGGGCGGTAGGGAGGTCCCTGCTCTGCTCTGGATGCTATCCCACTCAAGTGGTGGTTGCCAGTCGCATTCGCCTTTCGCACGGCTGCCTGCAAGCTCCGGGAAAGCAATGCATCATCCAGCAGGATAGCTTCAGTCTTGGGAGTCATGAGAGAGTGGCTCATCCGTGTGCTGCCACGATGGAGCGCTTGCTGCGCTTGCTTAGTTTCACAGTGGCGCAACTGTCTCAGCTCCACTACGCACAGGGATCAACTTAACAGCGCCCCCTCGACTTCACGTTCAACAAGCCGTCACCCAGCGGCCATTGACACGACACCACGAGCAGACGACACGCATGCACGCATCTAGCCCACAGATTTCCAAAAAGACGAGAGAATGCCCGGGATCGAACCGGGGACCTACGGATGGTTGCTTGTAATTGCAATCCGCCGCTTCTACCGCTGAGCCACATCCTCCAAGGCACGATTGCTTCCGAGTCTCGGAACCGGCCCGACCTGCCGGGGTGCCCCTCCCTTCTCTCGTCTTTAGTTGGACGCCGTCCCGCTCTAGCCGGCGGACCTGGAGCATGCATTCCTGCTGCAACGCTATCCAAGCACCAGAGCTCTATGATGCGTAGCCAGTTGCATGGACTGCTGCGTCGTGCATAATCGGTTGCGACATATAACGACCTGGGGGCGCAACGGGCGCAACAGGGTCCTGCATCCGCGCCGTCGCGATCGATCAGCGTGCTCCATTCAAGCACACAACATCCACGTCAACTCGTCTTCACTCTCTCCATCTTACCTTCATCCTTCCCACCCTTCGTTCATCGCCATCAGTCTCTCATCATCCACCCATCATCCACCCATCATCCACCCATCATCCACCCATCATCCACCCACCCACTGTTCCCTCTTTGCTGTTGCTGCCCGACCCTGGTGCCTGAACCCTGCGACATCGGCGTCTTCCTCGACAGCAATGGAGTCTCCTATCCCGAAGGAGGAGCAAGATCGCGCGCTTCGAGCTTTGACTTAGGAAGTCCTCGCTCACGACAACGCTGCGACTCAGGAAGCAGCGGCGCCCACCAAGAGTGACGCGATCGAAGTCAGTGTCGAGCCCTTGGGTGACGATGCAGAGTCGAGCGAAGCTGCACCAGACCCGAGTTTGGTTCCTGGTGTCAAGCGCAAGGCAGATGACGACATGCCCCTCGACGAGTTCAGCAGGACGAAGGCGCACCTCGTCAGCTTCCTCTCGGGCGTCATCTCGGCACTGGACGAAACCGACCTCGACGGCGCTGACGCCAAGCCTCCCCACCCGCGCTATGCCTCGCCTCTGGAGCTGTTCGAGCTGCAACCTCAAAATGCCGGCAGCATCATTGGCAGCTCCTCTCCCTTGCAACACACCCGGTCCCCGTCCGCCATCAACATCCACATCGGCAGCTTAAGCAACGACAATGGACAGACTGCCAGCGAGAAGGTCACGAGCTCGCTCGCGGCCCTGTGCACCCGCCTGAACGCAATCCAGGAGGAGGTCGATGTCCGCAAAGCCACGACGAACATGGTGAAGCTCAAGAGTAGCGTGCTCAGCAGCCGCGTGAAGAATCTCACCGGCAGTCCTGAGGACGTTGAGGTATACACCTCCGTCCTCGCTGGGTATGAGGCACGCTTGCAGGAGCTTCTCTTCGACAACAGCATGTTTTCGCACGAGATCAGCGCTGCCAAGGCTGAGCTTCATGGGCTCCAGCTTGCTATGGCGCAGTGCGAGCGCGAAGCCAAGGATCACCGCAGTGACAAGGCGTACTTGAAGGAGTTGCTCGACATGCGGACCGACCAGATCCGTGCCCACGCCCGCGCGATCTCTGAACGTGACGAGCATCTGAAAGACCTCAGGAAGGAGCACGACAAGGAGATTTGGAAGCTTAAGGAACGTCACGCGGTAGAGCTCAACGGATACAAGAAGGGCCAGGCGACGCTGCAGAGGAAGCTCTGGGAGAAGGAGAACCCCGGAAAGACACTCCCTCACGGCTTCATGCAGAGCCGTTTCCTCACCAAGTGACCCGAAGCTACCTTTGCTCTGTTTGACCGAAATAGTCGCTGCCTGCTTATCGCATGAGCATGCATGTTTGGTTCTGTCCAGCTCAGGGTCCAAGCGCACTGATAAGTTTGACTCGGGGGAATGACCGATCCTGACCCTTCTGACGTCAGTCACAGATTGTACATCCGTCTTTCCACACAGCACCGCCGTTCCTCCGCCAGTTCTCCCACCAGTTCTTCCACGGTCAACGGGACCCCATCGGCTCCGAGCTCCGAGCGATCAGGAGTGGGTCGCCGCCCGCCGAGCCTTTTGTGACGCCGAGAGCCCACGTCGCATCTTGCCAACGCAACATGTCTCTCTATCTGTTCACTCTGCTCTTCGCCACCGCTCAAGCGGCCGTCACGCTGCATCCTAACGGCGATACCTCGTACTGCCTCGACGCACGGGGAGGCCCGGACAACAGTCCCACGAACCCCGTTGTGCTTCGCACGTAGGTCTTTCCCGTGAAAGAGCTGACCGAGAGACGCCCCTGCGAGAAGACGGGCGGATACCCGATCCCCTCGCAGGTGTTCGACTGGCGCGGAACCGAGCTCCGCCTCGACGAGACGGACCCGCCGCGCTGCGTGCGTAGCCTTGACTGTCTCGCGAAGCTCGGCGACTGCGAGGAGCCCGGGTGGACGTACGACGATGCGTACCAGGTGATCCGCGATAGCGCGCAGGGTGGCTCGTGCCTCGATCCGCGCGAGAAGGACGGGCAGGTCCTCGTATCGGAGTGCAAGCTGTGCTCGCCTGCCATGACCTGGACCAAGACAGAGTTGTGATTCTGTACACAGATGCAGTCATTTCGGCCTTCGTTATCTCTCCCCGATCATGGCGTTGTCCCTGTAAGCGGCGCAGCTAACGTTCACTGACGCCATGGATATCCGGTTTCCAACCGGCGCGTGCTTCCACCTATTCACGAACAGTAAACTCAAGCTCCACGGATCCGATCTCCCAGCGACGAGGCGAGGCCGGAGGCGATCACAGAACCGCTGCACAGCCGCGGTCGAGCTTTTATACGCTGAGAACCCACGCCGCATCTCATCACCACAACATGTCTGTCTACCTGCTCACTGCACTACTCGCTACTGTCCAAGCTGCCATCACGCTGCATCCCAACGGCGACACCTCATACTGCCTCGACGGGCGGAAGACGGTTGTGGGCAATGGCCCAGTTATAACGCACACGTACGTCGTGCCCCACAGTGACAGACTCCATTGTGCTGACAGAAAGATTCCCCCTGTGAGAAGAAGGACGGGTACCCGATCGCCTCGCAGGTGTTCACCTGGAGCGGCGACGAGATTCGGCTGGACAAGTCTGACCCGCCGCGCTGTCTGCGCAGTATCAGCGGTTACGGGTCGATGGGTGACTGTGCCTTTCAGAAATGGGTCTATGAGGAAGGTAGCAACTTTATCCGCTATGGGGCCGGAGGACTCTGTTTGAACCCTGTCGGGGTGGATGGGGACAGGACAGTTCGCATCTCAGAGTGCCAGCTGTGCCCACCCGTGATGAACTGGACGATTACGGAGGTGTAAATAGGGACATTGCGGTATGCAGAAGTTTCAGCCCAAGTCCATTCACGCTCCTCGGCCTTCGATATTATATCCGCCCCTGTTCCTCATCTCTGCCAAAGTGGCGTAGGCCGAGGGACAAGCCGTGCTCTCAGTCATGCATCTCACTCAAACGGAGCTGTACTACTCGTGTTGCGAGGACAAGGTCTCGTTCGGCGCCGGACCCCTCCCCAGGGCTCCAGTCTCGACAGTGGTGAAATAGTACATGCCTCTCGCGGCAGGGACGGAGACGTTGCCTCTGTACTCTGTCCCGTTCTTGCAATCGTGATAGGTTCCCGGGATCACGGCTCCTGCGGTCTTGACAGCCAGTAGTCCCCAGTAGCCTTGCGGGAACGGAAACTCGTCTGGTACGATTGGCACCCAGACGCGATCGGCGAAGTCCTGGTCGGAGGGCAGCTTGTGCGCCCTGTAGTCTCCCGTAACCGGAAAACCTCCGTCGGCGACCCAGAGCGGCTCAAAGTAGAAGCGCCGCTGGGACATGCCCGTGAGACAGGGATTGCGAAGGAAGCGAGTGCAGAATTGACCGCTGCCTATGACGAGGTGCGGCATCACGGCGTCTAGGTCCCAGGTGCTCTGGTCGTCCGGTATGAAGGAGGTGCATACGGGCTCTTCCTGTTGCGCATGCGCGCCGCCGACGAGCAGGAGAGCGACACAAGCGAGTGAGAGCCAGCTCACCGACTGGTGTTTTCTCCCCGCCGAACTCTGGTGGCGCATGTTCGAGAACCCTTGCACATAGCACTTGACGTCGGTCACGTTTCCACCCTCCGCCAGACACTTGTTGAAGTCCGTTGCGTTCCCGATGCCAAGGAGACAGGCGCTGGAATGTCCGTCGAGGGAACTCGTGGCGTTGCCGGACGGACAGCAAGCGTCATTGAGCGTGCTGTTCTGTGGGAAGGTGCAGTTGTACCACATATTGTCAATGTCGCGAGTGATGAGAGCACGGCAAATCGATACTTTCACAGCATATAGAAGCCTGCACAGCATGATCGAGAGTTTAGCACTTACGCATGACCATCGGGCCTGATGGCCCCACCGATGAGGGTAGGATCAACAACACCGAGGTTTCAGAGTTTGATGACGACTGGAGGTAGTCAGATGACAAGCGCCGAGGTGCGACGTACGCATGTACGCAGGCTCTGCTCGGGCGCATCCACGAGTGATGGAGCAATGGGCTGAGCTTAACAAGCCGCCTGACGTCGCGGTTATCGCACGTCCGGCAGTCGTAATCTCGGGTCGTGCCTGATCAAGCCACCCAGGGAGCTGTGCCGAGGACCCCAGAGTTGCACAAGGTGCGTGGATCCGACCGGCCAGAGGGAGCTCAGTTCAAATGCATGCCAGGTGCTATGGCTTGGACCACACGATCCGTCTCACTACTTGCCTTCATCGCCTGGAAGTTGCCAACGAGGCATTGACTCGTTCAAGATGGGGTCGGGGCCAGTAGGTGGGTCCGCCAGCATCCACGTCGTGAAGTAGTACAGCCCTCTTGCCTCGGGGACAGTGACGTTACCGCGGACCTCGATGGTGCCGTTCGTGCAGTCGCGGAAGACTCCCGGAATGATGGCCGCGTTCGTCCTAGCGGCAGCGAGGCCAGTGCCGCCTGGTTCAAGGAAGAAGCTGTCCGGAACGATGGGAATGTACACCTTGTCGACGAAGGCGCGATCCTTCGGCAAAGGCAGACTGCTGAAGTTGCCGGTGACGGGTACAGAGCCATTGGGACCTTGGGCGGCCCAAACTGTCTCGAAGTAGAGGCTCTTGTTGCCCATGGGCATCGTGCAGCCGCCCACGCCGGTAATACACGTGATGCCAATATTCTCGAGAATGAGGTGCTGCGTCTCGGCTGTCAGGTTCCAGGATCCCTGGTCGTCGGGGACGAACGTGGTGCACACCGGATACTTCGCCGGTTCGACTTGGCTGCTTACACTGCCGAGAAGGAGAAGTCCGATACAGGCCAGAGACGTCCATCCGAGCGTCTTCGGGCGAGACGACACTGCTGCTGAGGTGGGAGGCTCATTGATCCAGTCCTGCAAGTAGCATTTGACATCTGTCACGTTCCGGCTTTTCGCCAGACACTTGTTAAATGCGGTCGCGTTGCCGATACCGAGGAGACAAGCGCTCCTGTCCTGCTGTAGAGCGGTAGTGAGGTTGCCCTCGGGACAACAGTTGGAGTTGGTTGTGTCGTTTCGAGGGAACGTGCAGTTGTACCACATCGTCAAGAGAGTGGTTTCAAACACCTACTGTCCTCATCTTGAGCTACAGAGAGTCTTCCAGTCAAAGAGCGGCCCCCGATGGATGAGCTCCCGCCGCCATTTTAGAGTTTCATGACCGTGCGTTGAGGAACGGGTGGAGCAACTGCTCGATAACCATGGTAAGGATGCCAGCAGCGACCGAGGTAGACCGCCCTGCCTTCCGCTCGTAACTCAAATCACCCATTTTCCATCTTCGTTGGAGCACTTACGTGGGCATCAGTTGGTCAAGTCTCATGTCTGCGTTTCTGGGGCGTTCGGGTATCGCGAGCCCTATCGGCACTTCGGCAACTTGATGAGCCGTGCCTGTTATCAGCCAGCCACCCTGACAGCAGCCATTGATCCGAGTTCCACAGCAAGCGATCACTTGAGCGTGTTGCCATCAGCTTGCAAAGCCTAAAGTGAGTGGTGTTATCTGCAAATGTTGCAAGGTCATGGACGATGGTCTCATGCACGAAGCTCTCAGACGTGGGCGCTTATCCGCATATCTGACATGGCCAAAGGCCGAGAGGAGGTTAGATCCCGCAATGCGCCCCTGACAGCAACGCCCGACTCCACCTCCTTTGCGTCTCCCACATCCACGTCAACTTCCCATTCTTCTCCGCCTCTGCAAGACCCAACTTCCCCTGCTTATCGGTATCGCTGGCTTCACCCCGCCAGATGCCTACACCGGCTGCCCCCCTCGACGACGAGCACCGAACTCCCGTGGACGAACCGTCGTGTTCCATGCCTCTCACCCCTTCCCCGACATCTGACAAGAGCATGGCTTAGGAAACCAGCTCTCAGCTCTATGACACCTCCAGCGCTCATGCGACAACTCACAGTTACGCACTTCCCACCAACAGCGCGACACCCTCGGTTACCGCTCTGCAAGATCGACTGCGTGCAGCCGAAGTGAAGAATGCCGTCAGCGACGGAGTCATCGCAGCTCTGCGGGTAGAGCTGCGCCATGCGCAGGGAATGATTGCCGCCACCGCCCGCGAGTGCACCCTCTCCTCTGTCGGAATTCCGCCCCCGACCGATAAGCTCAAGTGCCTGGAGACCGAGCAACCTGCGCACGGCACGGACGATGCGGACGACGTCTCGCTCCACAATGCCAAGCCTACGCCCTACGGACCTGACGCAGCCGAGACGGAACTGGACGCCCTGCGTGAGGAAGTCGTGTCTCTTGCGCAGCGCCTCCGATCCGCGGAGCTCAGCAGGGAAGACAGCGAGCTCAACTGGGAGGAGGCCGTGCAGAAGAACGGCCACCTACAGATGAAAGTCACGCAGCTGAAGGAGCAGCTCCAGCTGGCCCGCAACGCACTCGATGGAAGCTACAACGACCTGACGCAGTCGAAGGCAGAAACAGACCGTTTCCGCAAGGAGCTTACTTCTGCCACATCAAGTGATGAACTCCAGGAGTGTCGGGCGGAGAGGGACCGGCTGCGTGCTGAGCTGGCGACAGCCGTATCGCAGAAACAGCTCCTCGAATCGAAACTGGACTTCTTGAACCGCGACATCAAGCACCTACAATCCACAAACACGAACCTGAAGGCTAGGCTTGAGGAGGTGGAGCAGCCTAGGATGTTGGACCAGGATCAGGAGCCGGAGCAGTCTTCGGAGGCGGACTCTTTAGAGGTAGAGCCCCCTTCCTCCGTGATGAGTGATACGCCTGAATACCAAAGCGAAAGCCCGTCTCCGAGGTCGGAGGAGTCAAGCTGCGTCGAATGTAACGATACGCTGCCCAGTCTCAGCTTCCAGCGGCTGCTCAATCTGGGCGGGCGGCTGAGCGACCATCTTCTCGCGTTCCGCCGCAGCAACAAGTGGTACTACGCCGTTACCGAAAAGCACCCCTTCAACCGTGCTCGCGTCAAGATACTATTCGAGGAGCTCCAATGGCATGTTGACTTCATGCACGAGCTCGAGGAGGAGCTCTACCCCGCGCTGGCACCTAGTCTGGACTCCGTTCCGGAGCCATCAATGCGAGGCTACCTTCGGGAGCAGGCCGAGATCGTCACTAAAGAGGCCCATATCACCTGGTCACTGCAGCAGTCCTCGGTTCATGCTTCTGGCCCCAAGCTCGGCGGCATCACCGCTAAGGTTCAACTTATCAGCAAGATGCGCATGGAACACCTGCTCCCAGCCGCTTACTTCTAGAACCGTCGTCGCCAATCGGGCACCCAAAAGCTCTCTGATGCATAGTAAACTGTGAGGTGTAGCTCCACGTCTGACGACTTCGCACCTTCAGTGTGTAGGTAGCGCGCGCTTTGTAGCCTTATCATGGCCAACCAGTTAGTCTCGCATTGAAGTGCAGCTATCAGCCCAATCTCAACACCTAAATATATCACTGAGCAGCGTATAACGGTCCGGGAAGGGGCAGCTGTCGGCTCAGGTGGCTTGCGCGATTTGTTGCTGCTGTCATCCTGGAGTTGCCACGACGTCATCGTCTTGGCTCCAGAGTCGGGCTATCACCCGTTGAGTGAGGTATGTGCGGCTCAGTGATCCGATCGCGTGATCTCTGAGCGGTGCCTGCCGAATATGTTCAACACGTAGGCACATACAAGGTTCTGGCTAACATTACTATCCAGAGCTAATTGCCAGAGGTTACGTGAATGTCTCCTGCCTGTCTCAAGCCACTACATACGCAGACAGCATTCATGGCTGCGCAATACGTGCCGGGTTGGTGTCAGCCACCTTTTCCTGCTTGGGCTCTTTCCGGAAGGCCACCCTTCACTAGTCTGATCGACTGCCACTTGCATGATATCACAGGGCACATTCCACGTCGGGCGATGCTGAACTGCAAACTACGGGAGACAGGAGTGTCTTGGCACAGAGGCACACCGTTCGGATCCATCCTGCCAGTGCTGTCGTACCCGTTCTGTGGAGCTGTCCCTGACTTTATCATCATGTGACGATAACACTATCTCGGTCACTTGAAGACCGAGCGTATCCAGCTATGGATCGACTGCGCAACAAAAGTAGGTTTCGATCTATTATTCATAGCTGCGACACCAAGGCCACGTCCAAACCATTCAAGCAGGAGCAGGAACGAGTCCCGCCTCTACATAGTCCTAAGAACCTTGCCACCACGGCGTTCTCTCTGTATCCGGAGCCGGCTCATTGTCTGTCTGCGATTTGACCGCGGCGTAATAGTACAACCCGCTGGCCTCTGGTACGGTGACGTTGCCCCTGTATGCGTTCCCGTTCTGGCAGTCCTTGAAAGTGCCCGGAATAACCACCGCGTTCGTCCTGACAGCCATGAATCCCACGTTTTTGGGTGCGAAGGTGAAGTTGTCCGGCACAACCGGGGGCCACACCTTCTCGGCGAAGTGGCGATCCTTCGGGAGGTCCAGCGCGGAGTAGTCGCCAGTCACTTCTATGGGCCCGTCGGGTCCGTCTGCCGCCCACTGCACTTCGAAGTAATACTGCTTCACGCCGCCTGTATCGACTACGCACGGCGCCGATCCACACCCGACGCCATTCGTGATGGCCAGCTGTGGCATCTCGGCATTCATGTTCCAGGTGTCCTGCGCATCGGGCTCGAACCTCGTGCACACCGGGTTCTTGGCAGGCGGCTGGAGAGCGGCCACGCCACTCAGAAGTAGGAGGCCGAGGAAAGCCGCCGAGAGCCAGGTTAGACCCGGCTTTGGCGCGCAGGACGAGGACGGGGAAGACTTGTCCGGCGGCGAGTTCGACCACTCCTGCAAGTAACACTTGGGTGCAGTCACGTTGCCTGTCTCGTATAGGCACTTGGTGAAGGAGGTTGCCTGTCCCAGACCGAGGGAACACACGCTTTGGTCTCCTGAGATGGAGGCATTCCCGGGAGGGCAGCAGTCGGTGTTGAGGGTGTTGTTCTGGGGGAAGGTGCAGTTGTACCACATTGTCGAAGCAGGCTGCTAAAGGGTGTTCTCACCACCGCTCGCTTTAGTATGCGAAGATGCATGCTCTCCCTCAGATACATCACATGATCGGTCGGTCGGTCGCTGCTGGAATGCTACAGCGACGGGCGACGGAGCAACGTTGATTCCCTCGTTGGGACTTGGTTGCGCAGGGGCAGCCCTCAGGGCACGTCAGTATTTCTTGAACGTTGGAGCCAAGAAAGCTTGTTTCGGGCCACCGTTCCTGTGTATGAGCTTGCTGAGCATGCTGGGTTATGTTTCGGAGCGACATCCGGTGGTTCAAAGTCGTTTAAGCTTCAAATGACGCAGGCGTGAGGCCCGGTAGCGGTTGGTCTCACGGTCGGCGATGCAACGAGGTCCGATATGCACTACAACAGGCTACGTTGGCGTTCCTGCTCCGCAACCAAAGCAGCATCCCATGGACACTCTGCGCAAACCGGAAATACGGGGCACTGCACTTGGGGTGCTTGGAGCAGAACTCCCTCCTGCTGCTTCTCACTACGCTGTCTGGATCTTCGTGAGGAATGGGTTAGTTTCCTTCGGTTCTCCGTTTCTTCCCTATCTTTCTTCCCCGTTTCGTTCGTCCCACCAGCGCTACATCGACTGGCCTATCGGCCCCATGCAGAGGCTTCTCTCCATCTTTGAAACGAGGGAACAAGCGACCCTCGAAGGCGCTGCAGCGCCGGGGCTTCCAACAGCTCCTCTCGAGTACCTCTTCGCTAGTATATCGGTTAGTATAATCGCCTCTCAGGAGAGAGTAGCTGAGCTCTTCAGAGCCTTCAGTGACCGCGATAGAGCAGGGTTCGACTCCCTGGCGGAGAATCTTTTGCATCCCTGATGCACGGACTCGTGAAGGAAGAAGTTTTTGTGACCTGAGGATTGAGAGTGGGTGTCGAAAGATCTGAGAGGCACAGGGTGGAGGTGACCCTGGGTGGTGGAGGTGGAGGCTGATCACCAAATTCAGATTGTGTCGTGCGGATCAACATTTGCTGCTCTTCCTTCCACACCTCAACAGAAAGGCTTGTGTGCGAGTCAGAGGACTTCGCACCCAGCGCCACAGAGTAGAGTAGGCTTGTAGGCCATCGTTGTTGAAGCTAACGACAGACACCCACCACCTCCTGCGACACCTCAACTCGTTATTCACCCGAACCATGAGCGAGCCTACTCAGCCACCCCAGCAGGTCCAACCGCAGGCGCCGGCCTAGTACGCCGCCCCTGGCAGTCCTCAGCACTACACCTCCTTTCCCCCTCCCGAAGGCGCGGGTCGGGAGCGCATCCTCGCCCTGGTGTCCGAGATGGAGCGCGGGGCCGACGAGCTCGGTGCCGGTCTCCTGTTCGTGAAGACGATCTGGCCGGTTTTCAAGTCCGAATGTGAGAACTTCCACGGCAGCTTTGGCACTCCAACGCAGACACTCGATACCATCCGCACCGTTATGCGGATCAAGCGCATACACGATGAGCTTAACGACATCATCGGCAAGCTTGAGAAACAGTTCAACACTCTCCACCGCCTCCGCGTGCAGGTTATGCATGCTTGGATCGCTCGCTGACGTAGCCACAATACATGAATGCATCTGGCTTGCATCAGTACGGCGTTTTGTGGCTGCCGGTGACTAACGAACGACTTACGTTCCCTGAGCCGACCAAGCGGCATCTTCCCTCCTCCCACTCATCCACAACCACCTCTTGTCCGGACGGTTTTGCAGTTCTGCTCGCTGCATAGCGTCATCCGACTATCCTACATTACGCCTTGATAATCGACTCTCTGTCGCTTGTCTTGCAACCATGCCCCACTCCTTTGCCGCCCCTACTCCTGCGGTCTAGCAGACCGACCCGTCAACCACCTCTCCCCCTTCCTCCGCCTCCACAGGAGCACCCTCACCGGCGGCATCTGCAGCTGAAGCCCCGTCATCCGCGGACTCACTCTTCTCCAGCCTCCTGCCCCAGGCGGTGATCCAACCGGACACGCCGGACTTCTCCGCAGAGGAAGCAGCATCTGAGCCCGACATCGGCGACGCGGGCGACCTCAACCATGCGGACGACCTCGACGGACCCCTCGAGCTCGACACCGACGACGCCGACCCCAACGTGCCCGATCTAGTGGGCGAAGCCGAAGCCTCCGTCAGCTCGCTGCTCGAAGGCATCATGGCGTCGAGCAACATGAACCTGTTCCAGGACATCAGCCACCTCTCCGACTCAGCGGCAATCTAC
Organism: Trichosporon faecale; assembly: GCA_039545375.1. NCBI lineage: Eukaryota > Fungi > Basidiomycota > Tremellomycetes > Trichosporonales > Trichosporonaceae > Trichosporon > Trichosporon faecale. The sequence goes on from BCLU01000001.1 coordinate 864,412, forward strand.
GACGCAGGCGTCGAGTGGCTGAACGAACACCTGCACGCGCTCCGCGTCTGCATCGCCCTGTATCAGAACAAGACAGACCAGACGGCCGCTGAGCTCGACGACCTCATTCGCATGTCGGATGAGCTGGCGGAGGTCGGGAAGGCGCTGAAGAAGATGCGCCGCGAACTGGGGTGGGCGGAGAAGCGCTTCAGGCGCAAGTACCACTGTAGGCACTAGCTGATTCCTTGTTTCTTGGCCTGCACTATGCATGACCTTTGCTGGATGCGTAGTCGCCTACGGAGTCAATACGCACCGAGCTCACAAGATAGCAGCGTAGGACCATGCGCAATGACACCAGTCGGAGCAGGGCCAGCAGGGCATGTGTCAAGTTGACTCACCCACCCGGAACCAAACAACGTGGTCAGGAGGATGCAGGCATACTGTCTTCCTTTCCTCCATGTGTCGCTCAGACCCTCCATTCGACTTCCGCTCTTCAATGACTTACTACCCTTGGCCACCGTCACCGCAGTCTATTCCAGCGTTCGCGTACTTCGCTCGCCCCATCGGCCCCATGACGCAGCTCGCCAACCAAGACCATCGCCGCTCGTCCGTCAACGGACGGCCTTCCCTCCAGCGCCCGTCACACCCCAGCTCCATGCAGCACGCGCAAACCATTGACGAGCTCTTCGTCACGCCTCCCAGCCCCGCAAGACCTTCTGCCTCGTCTTGTTCCTCGACGCTCACGGCCTAGCAAGCCGAGCCGCTCGAGACCGCCGAGCGCACGTCCGGCTCCGAAAGCAGCCCCGGGAAGCGCAAGCGCCCGTCGGCTGAGGAAGACTCTCTCGCCGCCGCATCTCGCAAGGTGCACATCATGCAGGAGATGCTGAGCGCGAGTCGCCCTTCTTCCTCCACCTCCTCTAGCCAGTCCGGCGGCAATGACGGCCTCGACTCCGGCGCCGAGGCGCTCGCCCGCCTGCTCACATTTAAGGACGACACCGAGGACCAGCTCGCAATCGCGGCCGCCGAGAAGAATGTCTTGCAGCGCCGCAAAGACGCCCTGCAGACTGAGGTGCGCAAGCTCAAGTCGGCACTGCTCGCGAGCCAGGTGCAGTGCGCCGAGCAGGAGGAACAGGTCAACGCCCTCAAGACGTACAACGACGAAGCGCAGGATGCCAAGGTCAAGGAACTTGAGAACAGGATTCGCGTTCTCGAGGAACAGAACGCGCAGCACGTTCGCGCAAGGATCGACTGCCCCTGCTGCTCCCTGTAGCTCCACCAAGTGATCAGCCGCTGGTTCTCCGTTCCCGCATGCGATGGATTGTACATGACTCTTAGCTGGATACAACGGATGAATACTGATACACTCATACAGCCGCAGCTGCTTCTCGCGCCTCGCGCTCTGCTTTCTTCTTCTCCGCCGCGCGGGTCGCGGCTGTCCGCTTCTTCTTTGTACTTTTAAGCCGTTCTTGTATCGCGGCGGTCTTCGCAGCCTTTGCGGCCGCCTCCTCGGCCCGCTTGGCCTCCCTCTCCCGCTGCTTCTGGCTCTTCTCCTTCGTACCTGGGTGTCAGCTGTTGTGGCTACTCGCGGCAGCTTGAAGAGTAACTCACGTATGGCTCTCGTCTCTGTCACACGCGTACGTGCGAAGACGTCGTCGCGGCGCTTCAGAAGCTGCTTCGGCGCAGCACGCGCATGTGCGAGGATCTTCATGCGGTGGGCGTGCAGGTCATCGGCGGTGGAGTGGAAGAGTTTCTCGAGGCGGGATGTGGCGCGCTCAATGATTCTGGCTGTCAGCTAGAAGCAAGTGATGAGGGAGCTGCGTGGGATTGGTGGAACTCACGCCGGATCCACAGTCAGTGCCGCCGCGCCCAAGACGGCCTTCCAGTCGAGCGGGTCCAGATTCTCTCTAGCTCGACCGGTGCTCGGGGGCCGGAACGCCGCGATGGCGGCAAGGGTGCGGTCGATCTGGGTCTGAACTTCGGCGGCAATGTGATGCGCAACCTCTGGATCAATCTCGTCGTCGTCATCGCTCGGGTCGGAGTCCAGCTCGTCCTGCTCCATCTCTACGTCTTCCCCCTCTCCCTCAGCGGCGGGCAGGAAGCGTCCTTTCTTGTTTCTCGGCTTGTCGACCGTCGGGCCCTTGAAGCGGTTGCGCTCGTGCCGCATCCTCTCGCGTACCGCCATGTCCGCCGCTGTATCCTGGACGGCCGCGTCGAGGCTCTGCTCGTGAAGCACGCCGGCGGGATACTCGGGCCAGAGGGTGCGGCGCCGGTCCTCCTCTTGCCGGGCCTCGCTGGATGGGCCACCCAGGGCTTCCGGCATCGATGCGCGAAAGGCCGCACGCTCACGGCGTAGGGCGATGCGGCGCTCATTCTTGTTTGCTGTCCTAGGCGTTGGGATGATGCCGGAGGGGCCGGAGGAACGGCGGGAGACGGAGAGGAGTCGGTCGGGCGATGAGCCGCGCTCGGACGGGTGGGGCGTGGGAGACCATAGTGGAGCGCCGAGGAGAGCGGGACCGAGGGATGTTGCGTCGCGCAATGCAAGCGAGCCGACGAGATGCGTGTAGCCCTCGATCTCGGCGCGGGTTGGGGGAAGGTTTGTCGGCGACGGAGGGTCGCTGGGGCTGGGGCTGCGCTGCGTGGGCGAGAGCTCCTTCGAGCCGCGGGAGCCTTCATCGTCGGACGGCTCCGGCGTCGGCGACAGACTGCCCGGCATCGTGTCGTCGACCGTTGAGGTGTCTCGAGAGTGGTGGATGCGATGGAGGGAGACACAAACAACGGGCTTCATGCATCGAAATCTCAGGTGGAGGTGGGGATGCAACCCTGACGTGGCCCACGTGATTTGATACGGACGCGTCTGACTTCTCTCGCCACCCAGCCACCGTCATGTGCGGGACCAAATTTCCCAATGTTACGCGTCTGGGGGAACAGACATGACGCGCTTGGGCCACCGCTCGAATGTTCGCATCATCCACTCTTGCTCAATTCTTGACATCTTGCACTCGACACGGCCATGGGCACTAAGTGAGCTTACGCCGCTAGTTTGAAGCTGACCGCAGAGCTGTCCGGACGTATGGCCGCGCGCGACCCCGGGCTTCATCTCCGCCGAGCCTGGTCGGATCGGGCGGTCTCACGCCGCAGTCACTGCTCTTCACGCCGAGTCCACCGAGCACGCCGCCGAAGGCTCTGAAGCGACGCGCGACCTCAGAGCCGGCATCCCCATCACCGAAGAGACCCCTCGCTGAGGCCGACACCAACCGCGCTCCCTCTCCCACCCCCACCTCTACTCCATCAACGCCTAAGCTTCCGCCGATCCCAGCGAGGCCGAAACAGGGCACGCTCCTCGGCTTCATCACGCGCAAGCCGGCGACAGCGCGACCAACGAAACGGCCACGAGAGGAGGAACAAACCGAGAAGAAGCCTAAGCCGAGGCGCAGCGAGCAGCTCGTCTTCACGCAGGGCGCGCGGCAGACGTGCAAGCTCTGCAACATGGAGTGGATGCGCGGCGTCGACGACGAGGTGCACGCGCAGCACCACTCCTGCGTCCTCGACGGTGTGCCCGTTACGAAGGCGCAAATGTCCTCCTGGACTCTCGTCGCGAGTAAGCCGCTGCGCAAAGGATCGGCGTCGATCTTCATGGCCGACTACGCGGCGGGCAAGGTGACCGAGGCGTGCGACGCCGTCGACCGGGTGCTCAGTGCCGCGACCCTCCCCGCCGAGGTCAGGGAGAAGTGCAAGGTCTTCCTCTCTGTTGTCGGCACCCGCATCGTCGGCGTCACAGTGTCCCAGCCGATCAAGCACGCGATGGCCGTGACCGAGGACTCAGGAGACGCAGTCAAGTGCGACCCGAAGCGCCTGCCTACGCCATTAGGCATTCACCGCGTGTTCACGGTCCCCAGCTTCCGCGGGCAGGGGTTAGCCGTCGCGATGCTCGACGCCGCGGCGGAACACACGGTCTACGGGCGCAGCTTCAAGCCGGAGGAGACGGCGTTCTCCCAACCGACCGAAGGCGGACGCAAAGTCATGCGCAAGTGGGGCGTGGGGAGGGTGTTCGAGGAGGACGACCAGTAGTTGCTTGCAGTTCTTGTTGTATGTATGCATATGGATTCTGACTCTACTCACCGCAGAGGCCTAATCACCGCAGCCGAGCTCGATCCACTCACAGCAGCTCGCATCCCCGCACCGTCCGCGCCGCTGCTCCGCTGTCCCCTCGCACTCTTCGCCCGCACCTGTGTGCATCACCGTCACACTCCGTGCCAGCTCATCGTGTCAAACTTTCTCTTCTCTTTCTCTCTTCTCATCGACGCATCCATCATGTCTTTGAAAGGAGGCCCTCCCGCGGCTCCTCGCCGCGCTGTCGCCAACGGCCACGCCAACAGCAACCAGCCCTTCCCCAACCAGGTCAACAACGGCCAGGACAGCGACCTCGACTCAGCCCTCGCCACCCTGGACACCGACACCGACACCGACACCGACCTCGTCCCCATCCAGACTCTACACGCCCAAGTCGCCCTGTCGCAGGCCCACCAGGGCGCCGCCGACGCGACCGCCTCCGCCTTAGAGGCCGAGAACGCTCTCCTGCGCCGCGCGCTCGCTGAGGCCCAGGAGACCGCCATTCCCGCGCGCGCCAGAGCTCGCGCTCTCCAGCGTGTCAGTCACAGGCAGCAGAGGCTCATTGATTTGCAGTGGCTCATGCTTGAGCGTAAGGGCGTCGAGGTTCCGCCTTCGGTGTTGGGTGAGGCACGGACTCGCACAGGCGTCGCCGCGAATGGCGCTCCCAACGCGGCCGGCGCTAATGGCATTACCACCACCACCAATACAACGACTGCTGGTGGCCAGAAAGGCACCGCGACCAACCCTGCTGAGAACAACAAAGCTGAGGGCGCCATCGACGCCATGGCCCTCCTCGCTTCGGCTGAACGCTCCCTCGCCGCCGCCTCAGACGCTCTCTCCGCGCTCGGCGCGCTGCTCCAGGCCGGCGGCACCGTCGGGATCCAAGACATCATGGGGCTCAAGGGGCAGATTGACGGGCTGCACAGGACTTGGGCACCTCTGCCGGCTTATTTCTATTCGCACGCCGCTCAGCGCGGGAACGCGAGGGGCCAGACGTTGGTTGATGGGATGGGCGGGATTGAGGCGTATTGGACCAAGGACTAGCTCCTGCCGTCGCTGTCTCGTAATCAATACAGCTTCATCTCAGCAACAACAGGACGGGACAAAGACGACGGAGAGGATGAGAATAGAGGAAGAAGGCAATGCATGGTATGACAGGCGCTGTAGCGCTGAATAAGTGTAAGGACAGATGAGAGATGGCAGAGCAATGAAACGGGGGCGGTCACCTCGGCCGCCTAGCAAACGTCGCCTGCAACCGCTCCAGCGCCGAGAACAGTGGCCAGTGCGTGTCCCTGATCTCCACGGGATTACGATTGGTGCGGAGGTACGTGTACACTGTGTCCATTCTCGCTTCGGCGGAGCGAAGGTCGGCGTACACTTTCCACAGGGCTGCGCCTGGGTCTTCGAGCTCCCCTCCAACGCCACCGGTGCCGGGACTGCTGGGGGTGCTGCGACGGTGGGAACCCGAAGCGGAGTTGAAGTCCGAGAGACTGACATCAGCTTATGAGGAGAGCAAAGGAAGCTGTGAGAGTTGGAAACTCACGCTGGGCCGTCGGCGCTGGACCCCGAGTCTGTCGCGGTGGACGTCGTGGGCGTGAGGGGCTGCGGCGGCGAAAGCAACGCCTCAAGCTCCCTCACCCGTTCCTCCAGCTCGACATTCTGCGCCCTCAGTTGCGCGCTCGCAACACGCAGTCCATCGGCAGCTGTTCGCTGCAGCGTCGTCTCGGCCTGGGCTGCGCTCAGCCTCGCTTGCGCCAGCACGAGGGCCGTGGCGGGGTCAAGTGTGGGATCTGTCGGCGGGGCGGAACGGCGACGCGTGTGGCCCCTCACGAAGCGCAGGTCCGGAGTTCGTGTCGGGGTCGACTCGGCTGAGCGACGTTCCGGACTTTCCGAGATTGGCTGGAGAGTTGTGGGGATGGTGACCGTCATGTTGCTGATGGACACTGCGAACAACAACCAGTGATGGATGAGGTTGGGAGTGGCGAGGAGTGATGGCGAGTGATGGAGGAAGGGGGTGTTTGGCCCACATGGGCGATGGGAAAGGAAGAGGTCTGTTGAGATCCGCGTTGGGAAGGGCGTTCCAGATGACGCGTAGGACGCGTTGGGATCTGCGCCGCGTTCCTTCCAGTTCTGGAAGATCTTTCGGGCCGCACGATTATTTGCCGATCGCCGAGATAACACCGCTGCTCTCACATCATTTCCGGTAACATGCCGATATTTCCTGCCCGTCGCCTTGATGCATCGATGCATGGCCAGATGCCGCTGGACGATGGGGCATGCTACGTGAGTCATTGGTGCTTTGACAGTGGGCTGGGTAAGGCCTATGCCTTCTAAGTAATCCTGTGCATTGTCTCAGTGTCCAGCTTTCCAACACCTATTTTGCAATGCACGAGTCTAACATTGTTCAGTCTATGCAATGTCTCGGTGTCTATGGTGTAGCTCTGTGCAGTAGTGTTCGCGGAAGAAGAATAGGTGTAGCTCCACAACTGCGGTACGTCCCTTCCAGACCCAGTCCCTGGTTCGGAGTATTCCAACGAGACTACGGGTTCCTCGGTGGCCTGGGTCTCTCAGCTGATCGCAGTCTGATCGAGCAGCGAGCAGCTGATCGCAGCCAAAGTTCGGATTATGTGGAGCTCGGTCTGGTGCCGTAAGGCGTCGTGACATGTGAACCTAAGGGATGGTGATGACGTTGGTCGGGTCAGATGACTGCGAGGGTTGCGATTTTAGATGCCGAGGTGACGACGAGTGGGTCAGATGTCTACGAGGGCAGGCACAAAGCACAGCTGTCGAGTGTGCCGAGATGCCGGCGAGTGAGTCACGAGAATGTTTCGGGTACGTGGGAGGAATGAATGGAGTTTCGGTTCGCCTTCTCTCGTCGCCTGCGGATCGCGGAGTGGGTCGGGTGCTGCGGCAGGCGGTGCTCACATACTCCCCCTCACGACAGAAACCCTGTCCATCTTCCGCCTCAGCGTCTCATTCTCGACCTCGAGCTGCGCGACTCTCCGCTTCAGGCCCTCCTTCTCCGTATCGTTCTGCGCATCTGCACCCGCACTCCGGGCCGCATCCGTGAATGGCGTGGCGGCTTTCACGATCTGGACGTTCTCCCGGCGCACATCGACCAGTTTCTGCGTCAGGTCTCCGATCGTGTGGTGCAGGCCTGCTATGATGCTGTCCTTTGCATCCAGGTCTTCCATCGTCTCGAGGAGGGAGCGAGACACTTCGGCGGACTTGCGCTCGAGGAGCGTGTGGTGCTCTTCTGGAGAGAGGAGGCGGGGTGAAGAACGTGAGGACGGCGAGAGAGAGGCGCGAGAAATGGTGTGTGGGCTTAGGCCTGGTGAGGGCGGAATGCGAGGTGCCATGGACGACATAGATGAGACGGAGGAGGGACGCTGCGAACGGCCCGAGGGAGCTGGAGACTTGATGCGCACAGAACGGAAGGAGGGGACGGGAGAGGAGCAGGGGGTGCGTCCAGGAACGTGCGGTGACGGGACGTGCACGTTCGCGTACTGCGCTTGGGGGGCGACGGCTGCCATGGAGGTCACAGCGGTGTTGGAGGTATTGCAAGGAAGAGGGAGGGGGTAAAGTGAGCCTGGGCTGGCTTCTGCTGGGTATACGGAATGGAGCAGATGGGAGAGCATGCATTGCGCTCCCAGGCCAGCTAGTTATACGCGCACAGATGACTGCGACGCGTAGCCAGCGATGCACGTTTGCATGCATGGAATCAACTTTTCTGAAGCCGTTTTCACACTGGGTGCGGTGAGCAATCGAGCGGAGTGATATGCACCGCTAGTGAGGTCATGCCGACGTGATCGCGGCATCTGATGCGCGTCGTGCGCGTAGTGAGGTGGTTACCTCAGGGTGGCTGCGATATTGCGATCATCGATTGCTTCCAGCCGGTCTGGACCATTTCGGCGCGCTGCGATGCACTGCATGTCCCTGGAGGGTCCCTGGGCACAGCGCGTCATGGCACCGTCGCTCGCTCATACACATATGCATAAAGCTTCGACTGGGGGCTATCCACATCAGTCACTGGAATGACCGAGGCCCGGGCTTGCGTCGCGGTCGCTGCGCTCGGCGGTGCGCGGCAGTGCTAGCGGAGCAGAGCCCCGATCTCCTTCGACTTGCGCCGCAGGCTGGCCAGCTCCAGACTCTGCTCGTTGATTCTCTCCTTCTTCACGATGATATGGTCGTCCTTGTTCGAGAGCTGGAGGTCCTTCGATGCCATCTCGCCGGTGAGATCGTCACGCTCCATGGTCACACGGTCGAGGGTCTGCGACAGCTTCTTGTTCCGGTCCTGCATCTTGCGCACGTTCTCGTTGGCCTGCTTATAGTTCTTGTCGAGTTGTAGAGCGCGCCCCTTCCACATCATCACACTGGCTTCCAGCTCCCACACGGAGCACTTCTTGTCGTCGATGAGTTCCTTCAGCTCTTCGATGTACTTGTTGCTCTTCTTGTCGGCTTTCCGGAGCTTGCGTTTCAGCCTGTGGACCTCGTCCTTCTGCATGGTGTTAGTGCACAGCACATAGCTGATTCACTCACCAGGCTCGCAACGCACCGCTCAGCCTCGCTTGCGCGACATTCAGCCTCAAGACGGTCATGCTCAGCTTCTTGAGCGCGGCATTCGGCTTCGAGGCGGTCTTGCTCAGCCTCCTGTCGATCTTCCTCGGCCTGGTCGACTTCCTCAGTCATGTCCTGCGCCACGACGTCTGCGCGGCACTCCGCTTCAACCGCACGCTCCTCGGCATCAGCCGCGTTCCGTTCAGCCTCAGCCTGCTCAGCTTCAGCAGCGGCGGCCCACTCCTCAGCCTCCGCCTGCGCAGCTTCAGCAGCAGCAGCGCACTCCTCGGCGTCCGAGATGCGGCGCTCCGCAGTTGCAAGGCGTTCCTGCGTCTCAGCCAGCAGGCGTTCTGCCGCAGACGCGCGCTCCTCGGCTGTCGCGACTCTGGCTCCCGCTTCAGTCGCCGCGATCTCAGCATCCAGAACGGCGCGCTCGGCGGCGAAGGCACGCTCCTCGCCGACTGCAGCACGCGCATTGACGTGGATAAAGTCTTGCTCCAGTGACGACAAGCGCCGCTTAGCCTCAGTCGCACAACGATTGGCAAGTGCACCGCGCTCTTCGGCTCGACGCGCACGCTGATATGCGGCAGTGGTACGCTGCTGCACCATGCTGGCGCGTTCCTCCAGCTGCCTCAGACGGTCCTCGGCATCCTCGGCGCGCTTGTCCGCTGCGGACTTGGCTTCCTCAGCTTGAGCAAGGCGTTGTTCGGCGAGATTAGCGCCCTGTTCCGCTGCCGCCCTGGCGTTCTCGACCTCCGCAAGACAATGCTCGGCACGTTCCGCGCGCCTTCCTGCCTCGCCTGCATTGCGCTTGGCGACTGTCGCTTCGATTCGAGTCGCAGCCGCCAAAGCACTGACCGTGCTTGCCTGAGTCACTGTCGCCGCAGCATGGGCGTCAGGTGCTGCCACGAGCCGCTCATACTCTGCAGCACGATGTTCTGCCTCGGTTGCGCGGAGCTGGGCCTGCGAGGCCTGGAGTTTGGCCTCGAGGACCTGCGCCTTGCTGTCGCACGCGCACTCGGGGTCTGTGCGCTTGACCGGCTCCGCGATCAGGCCGGACACAATGAGGCGCAGGCGCTGGTTGACGACGGCGAGCTCGGTCACGGCCTTGCGCTTAAAGCCGCGCTCGGAGGGGACTTGCTAGGTCCCGCTTTCGAGAGGCATGACGGGAAGGTCGTTTGATGTGGTCGATGGGGGAAGGCGGGTTTCGGAGCGGTGTCGGAGAGAAAAGTCAAGGGGCTGTCGAGAAGGGGCGAGAAGAGGGTGTAACGGAGAGCGAGAGCGCGTGAGTCGATGTCGTGAACCCTCTGGCTGGTGGTGTCGAATAGAGACGGTGGTGAAGAAGTGAAAGAGGTGAGAGCGGAGGACCCAGTCGAGTCAACGCTAGCCGCCGAGTGGAGGATTAGCTTCCGGCGGTCACCAAGGCCACAGCTAACAATCCTCCTCCTTCATGCTAGGTACCCAGCTTGTGAGCGCTCTCTCCTGTCAGCAAACCACTAAGGCAGAAAGGCGGTGATCGATGCACACGCACTGCGGCAAGCGACGGGACATCAACGATAAATGGCGGATTGAAGGAAGACACCGAGATCGAGGGAAGAGACCGAATTCAGACTCAGGCCTTGCAAGGAACGATGAGGTCACGGTGATGGATGTGCATATCTAAACGGCCTAGAGCGCCCTTATCCATCATGAATGCTACATAAGGTTGCTTGTAGGAGACAGCGTATAAGGGTGTAGTCAGCCTTGGGTCTCGTGCGGGGCCACGTCGAAGCAGGCCTTCACCTGCCCCTCGAGCTCGGCCACCCGCCCGGCCAGCTGAGAGTTCTGGCGGTCTTTGTCACCCATTTGAGTCTTGAGGCGGGCAATCTCCCGCTTGGCGTCCCCGAATTCTTGACGAGCACCGCGAATCGAGGCCTGGTACTGCTTGAGCTCTGCGGCCATGGCGATCTTCTCCTGCTGCGCCTTCTCGAGGGCAACGTAAAGCTCATCGACGTCGCTCTTCAGGCGGCGGATCTCCTCCTCCTGCTAGTCAGACCGTGCATGCGGGGTACCTCAGCTGGCTTTGACGTACCTTCTTGAGAAGGTCCTTCGCGGCATCGGTGCCGACCTGCCCGGCCCCGTTGATGACGGGAGGCGGCCCATCGCCGTACTGCTTAAAGGTGAGCTCATACCTGAGATTCGGCTCAGGCGTGCGGGAGCGCTCGCGCTTCCGGCCGCACAGCAGAGTGGATGCGGAGTCGAGTATGTCGTCTTCGGCGGCCTGCTAAGCTGCTCCAGACTGAGCAGAATGCAAGATGGTCGGATGGTGCATGAGGGAAGGCACAGATAGTGCTGGCGACGAGGTTGCCGTAGGCCGGCGATCGGGGAAGATGGGCCTTGCCGAGGAGGGTGGGGTTGGCAAGTGCGTGGAGGGTCCGGCTTGTCGGGGATGTAGGGGTGCTCTGTCGGGGTGGGTCATGGGTGGCCTCTCTACTGCTTCTTCGTGGAGTTGTTGGTCAGTTGGCGACGAGAGGAGTGAGGAGTAGAGAAAAGAGATGTGATGTCAGAATGGCTGTAGGACAGGTGCCAGGTTTAGGTTCCGCCTCGACCGCTCCCATGGACACTTCAGTGACTGTGGCATCTTTAGATTCTGACGCTAGTCAGTCCGGAAACGCCGCCCCATTATGAGTCCTCGTTTGGTGATCTTGAGGGCACATGACCCTCTACGCTGACGACAGACCGCCTGAACCCCCGAGGCAAGGACGGTGAACGGGCATCAGTGGCAGTCCACGGCACCAGCCGAGGCTAGATGCCTTGGTCGCCTCAGCGCTCCCAGCCTTTTGGCCATAAAGGTCTGCTGTTCTACATCTGCTCCCTTTGCTCACCTTCACTAACACCATGCCATCCACGCGGAACGCCCTGCTTTCCGATCGCAACACCGGCCGACAGGATGTCGTCGGGGAGCCCCAGCCAGCGCTTAAATCAACGCTTACCGAAGCTGCCGAGCAGAGTACTCCGCCCCAAGACCCCAGCCTGGAGTCTGGATCTGAAGATCAACAGCTGTCCGCTTCTGCGAAGACAGCTTCATCTGCTTCCAGCACTGACGACACGGCACCCGTGTTTCGCCCAGCAGTCTGGCCGCCGATCCCACCTGCTCCCTCCAGTACCGCCATCTGGGGTGCGTTCTGGGACGAGTTCGAACGCCTGAACATGTCCCCCGACGGCAACGCCCTCAAGAGTGCCGGGTTCACAGAGGCAGACTTCGACCAGTTCGAGGAGCTCATGGATCGCTTTGTGGTCGAGATCGGAGCTCGAGACCCAAAGCGTGTCTCAGCCTCTAGGAGACCCACGAAGCCTAGAGGTGGCCCTGCCGTCTTCCGTCCAGCCGTCTGGCCGCCCACCCCTGCAGCTGCAGCCAGCGGTGAAGTCTGGGCCGCCTTCTGGGACGACTTCGTACGATCAAACCTTGATCCCGACGCCGAGATCGAAACCGAGTTCACGGACGCGGACCTCGATCGCATGGACGAGCTCATGAGTCGGCAGAACGCGGACCTTGAGGAACATGCACGCCGGGAAGATGAGAGGAGGGCGAAGGTCTACGCTGAGGCGTACAAGGTTAGTTGGGGGAGGAAGACGCCGCGATGCTGCGAACTGTGTGACCGGCGCGAGGCCAACAGTAAGGGACGCCGCCTCAAGCTCGAGATCCGTTCTGCGAAGTTGTAGTTATGAGCATGCATCGATGACCCACTGCATGTGACTGCCCATTAGTCCGCGCAATCACTGCCTCGCGCGCTTCAGGCTGCGCTCGCCGTCCTCGTCGTCCTTAGTAAGTGATCCCGTGTTCATGAATGCATGGACAGCGCTGAGCTCGTCCACGCGCTTGGAGAGGGGTGTGAGCTGCGCGGCGGACTCCTTCTCCTTCCTCGCCTCCAGCGTGTGCGGGTTGTGCTTGTAACTAACGGGAAAGCCCATTCCTGCTCGAAGGACGGACTTGTCCCTGCTGGCAAGGCCCTCCTCCAGGAGCGCAATGTGCTCCTGCTTGCTTCGATGTAGGCCGCCTGGGCCTTGATTAGCTCCGCCTGAACCCCTTCGAGAGTGGTCGTCGTCTTGGATGCAGGACTGTGATTCGGCTTGGTCGTCTTTGTGTTGCTGTCGGTGCCCATGCTGTTGCCCGGTGGGTACGAGGTCGAAGTGAGATTGGCGGCTCGGTTGGCTGGCTGTTGGTTGATGGGGGGCTTGATGGCGGAGGATGAAGTTGAGAAACACCTGGTGGTAGTGGACTGTGCAACATCAAGGTGCGGTGGGAGGTCAGCTGAGGCGGGCATCCTTGTGTCCCACGACGATGTCCGCGCAGGGCGCGACATCGGCTCGAAGTCCCGACAGAGAACACACACGCTGACGCAACGGGTGCCTGTCGTACTCTCTCTGCCACTGCAGTGCGACGGAGCGAGCGTGCGAGCCCACAAAGTGCATACGGGTCACGGGAATCAGAGACGCACGCCCTCCTGCGGCCACGCCGCACTCCCGATCGCGTTCAGCAACGACGGCGATCGGCTGGGTTTCCTCCCCATAGCGTAAAACGCAGCCTTAGCCTGATCAACGCGGTGCGCGAGCAGAGCGAGGCGCTCAGCCGACTCCTTCTCCTTCCTGGCCCGGAGGACGTGGGGTGGATGCCTAGCGCTATGGGTCGAGGTTCGGATAGTATGGTCCCGGGCCGAGATGCCATCCTCAAGCAGTGCGATGTGCCGCTCGCTCGCGTCGATGTATGCCTCCTGTGCGCGGAGGAGGTGCAGCACTGCTTCGCCTGTCGTCTTCGGCCGTGAGGAGTTTGAGTGCGTGGAGCGAGAGGAGTCGGTGCTCTGGCGTGTCTTGGTGCTCATGGTGGTGGTGTGGTGCGGGCCGGTGGGACGGTGGACGGGTTGGTGGCAAGAGCGAGAGTGCGAAGAGGAGTTGCACCTGGGGGTCTGTCCTGTGGTCAAGCACGGCATAGGATCGGATCTGAGGTCGGCTGCGCGGGCGTTGTGTGTTACGGTCGACCGCTGCGCAGGAAGCGGGGGCGCGAGGAAGGCGCGAGGTGCCATGCGAGATTCCACACGCCGACGCACCTCAGCCCGTCGGATAGACGGTCCGACGGCCAGCCTCATGACATCCAAACTGACAACGATTCGAGGCTGCGAGCGTGCGAACAGCCCAACCTCTCCGCAGCAGGTCACTGACCCCGACCGACGTGTATATGAGCAGCCCATTCTGGCGGTCAGCTCTTCCTTCCTTCCCATCACTCACTCACCAACTTGACTCACTTCACAATGTCTTAGTGGGACCCCTCGTGCGGGAACAGACCATCAGAGGGCCGGACGACCGGACATCATCAACGACGGAACAGTCACAAGTATTTGGCAGCCTAAGCCTACACCACAGGCTTGGAAGGTTCAGCCACAGCTCCATATCTTGTCCTGTCGTGAGCGCAATCGGGGCCAGAGGCGAGTTGAACGAATTGTATCGCCAACTGACAAACAGCGCACATTGGCTGGTCTCTTCACACCTCCACGACAGCCAGCACTGCACTGCTTGCGTGCGCCTCCGTTGGCAGCAGCCCGCATACGGTCCAGCCAAGGCAACCGCGCTCGACACCAGGGATGTCCTGCGTGAGTGTCCATATCGGCTGCTGTCAGCTTCGGACCAACGACTCCCCAGCTTACCAGCAAGTCCACTGCACCACCTCCAGCTCCCACATGCTCATAGGCGTGGTGTATGCACAAGTGTCCATCTCATCTGTCGTCAGCTTCAACCCCTCAATCCTTCAGCTCACCTATCTCTACTGCAACTTCTTGAGCGCATCCTCGAACTGATCCCAGTGCTCGATATTGACCACCGCCCCCGCGTCCTTCAGTACTCGTCCCATCTCCTCGCGCTCTTCCGGCTCGTACGCTCCCAAATACCCGATCGTTCTGATGCCCGCGCGCACAGCCGACGTCGTCCCGCTCTTCGAGTCCTCAACCGCGACGGCCGTATCGGCGTTCTTCCCCAATTTGGCCAGTGCGAAGAGATAAATCGCGGGATCCGGCTTGCTGCTCGGTTCCGGCATCGAAGACGCCGCAGAGTACACACGGTCGCCGAAGTATCCCTGTAGCCCCGTCTTCTCCAGCGAGACGTTGACTCGCCTCAGCGCCGACGAGGACACGACGGCAAGGGTGTACTTCCCACTCTTCTCCAGGTCGTCCAACACAGGCTTCACGCCCTCGCAAGGCTCAAGTGCCGCCTTCAGTTTCGCAATGACGACCTCCTCCTCCTTCTTGACGTAGACTTCGAGCTCCTCAGACGTGATGGAGAGGCTGTAGTCGCGCGCCAGGGAGGAGAGCATGCCCCGGAAGTTTTGGCCGACGTATTTCTGCTGCAGGCTTGGTCCTGTGAACGGAGGGAGGGGGATGGAGTGCGCCGCGATGAGGTCGTTGACGAGCTCGGCGCAGCCCTCGAAGGCGAGGTGCTCGGAGAGGACGAGGGTGTTGTCGCAGTCGAAGAGGAGGGTGTCGACGGGCATTGTTGGGGTTTGTCTCCAGTTGCGAGTAGTGTGAGTGATGAGAAGAGATGCAAGGAGGGCGCACAAGTATGCAGCGAGTGTACGACGGGAACAGCGATGTCGACGACGACAACAAGCTCGAGTGACAGCTCAACGCACGGCCGATCGGACCGACCCCGCGACTACCGGAAGCGTATCGGCTACTTAGGGGTTGAGTCACATGACGTCAGTGGCGAGCCCTACGCGTGTGAGAAACGGGCTGCGACGCGTTGTCTGTTTGCTTCGGTGCGCTTCGGACTGCTTCGGAGACAGTCTTGGATCACATTTCGAGCGTTATGATTACAACGACGACTACAAATTCCTATTCGATTCTGATGCACGCACTCCGTACGCTCTCGCTTAGGCGATGACAGGAGCAGGAGGCTGGCCCGTGAGGGCGCCGCTGCGGAGCTCCTTGAGGACGTACTGGTTGAAGGCGGCGCGGCCGACGGCGAAGACGACACCCCAGAAGGCGCCGCGGAAGAGCGTGGGCCAGTTCTCCTCGGCGATGATCGACTGGACGGCGTCGACGACTCCGCCGTAGCGCACGGGGCGGACCAGGATGTCGTCCTCCTTGCTGTTGCTGGCGCGGGGGCCGACGGGCAGCGGCGTGCCGTCCGCGTCCGAGGGGTGCGACTGGATGCGCGTCGTGACGAGGAGGAAGGGAGCCTGGACAAGAGCCGAGAACAGGGACCAAGCGAACTCGCCCTCGGGGCCGTAGTTCCAGAGAATGTCGGCGTCAGCGAAGGTGAGCGCACGGCCGACGAGGACGTCGAGGATAGTCGAGGTGACGAGGCCGGGGATCTGGTAAATGCGGAAGGGGTTCGACTGCTCAGACTCGGTCATGACGGACTTGAGGTTGAAGGACGGGAGGCGGAAGGCAGAGCAGAAGGCACGGGAGGCGAGGACGTTGAACGGAGCGACGATCAGGTTGAACGCGACGTCGAAGAGGATTCCGTTGCCGGTCTGCGTGAACCAGTTCCAGGCGCGGCCGAGGGTGCCAACGGTAGTGGAAGGGTCGGTGGGAGAGGTGCCCTTGGCGACGGCGACACCCAGAACAATGGCAGCAGGCAGAGACGAGACGAGGTAGGACAGGACCGAAGGGAAAGCACCGTTGAAGAAGCCAGCGATGCCCTCGAGCTTGTAGGTGCGGCTGAACATCTGGATGAGGGACCAGGAGCGGGGCTGCTCCTCCGAGACCGAGATCTTGCCGACGCCGTTCTTCTCGGTGACGTTGATCTCGTCAATGACGGGGTTGTAGTTTGTCAGGTAGCGGGCGAGCGTGCCGGCGAAGGGGACGCCGAGGAGGGTCACGCCGACGCCGGGCAGGAACGCGGCCGCGCTGAACTGGATTCCATCCGCTGCGGTCATGATGGAGTGAATTGGCTTGAGGTGAGGAAAGAAGGGAGAAGCAAGCTCAGCCAGGTCATGATATACCGATGGGAACGCGGCGGGCCCTTTTCGTGACGCTGCCTGGCGTGCAGCCTGAGCCTGGAAGCCTCCCTGGTTACGTCGCCAGGTATCATCTGTCGGTCTCGCATGCTCCACAGACTCGGATGGAACCAGCGCGAACGCCGCTATTCTGCTAATTAGTGCATGCGATCACGCGTGCATACGCGCCATGCCGACATGTGAGCACTAGTTCTCCTCACTGTTGTCGCTGCAGATCAGCAGATATCATCAGCCACCACCAGTACATGAGTTCATGAGCCGTGGCGTCCATGATCTTCTAGAACAGCCCTCCCATACAAACGATCCGGTTTTCTTTCGGCCCTCCGTGTTTTCACTGTAGCTGACATCACACTGCGCCAGCACGCGAATCCGCCCGCGAATTCATCGTTGCCTGGGGGATGTCGTTACCGACGACGGCGCGCCGGGCGTGATTGGGCGCTGGGTGGCGAACACCGAGGTGTTGCTATGACGTCAGCCACTCTTTAAAGTCTGGACCGAGGCCCAGAGTGTGCGGCCATGCACATCACCGTGGGAGACTGGCGGCGATCTGGCGGTGTCGAGATAGTCGACTTTACGGGGATGTTCACCATCGAGCAGAACGTGAGTGCGCAAGAACAGAGGACGGAGTGGTAGGCACACTTGAATCTCATTCTCTGGTGGCATGAGTGAGACGTCTTTGCCAGTAACTTGGTTTGCGAGAGGCTTTTGAGGTCCGATGTGGCCTAGTTATGAGCTCAGCAGGCCCGTTGTTGCTGAATCCTGTTATCTGACCATGCACCGGAAGCACTGCAGATGAGAGGGGCTGGTTAGATCAGTCAGTATCGTTGATCTTGTTGGAGTGGCATGGAGTAACCTGTGTCAGCTGATGCTTATCTTATCTGCTCAGACGACCTCGGTGACAGTGTGATGTAATGCAGATGTCTGTTGTTTGATATGGTACAATGCTAGTTCTGCCACGGGGTCGGGCTCGGGCCCAGCTCCGTGATGTTGTTGCCTAACTTCCTGACGCCGTTCGCGAGCTGCGTGTCAGCTATGGACGCCCGGTCTTGCAGCTGCGGCGAAACGGAGCAGCAGCCCGGGCGAAAACTCTGAGTTTCCGCGATAGAGTACATTCAACGCCTTCGGCGACGAGTCGAGCCTCGCCCCACGTTGCGCGCTCCGCTTGATAAACACTCACATCGTAAGTCGCCTTGCCCCGGATCATCGCAATCGGCACGGGACCATAATGCCTGGAATCGATCGAGTTACTCATGTTGTCGCCCGCGACCCAGACGTGGCCCTTGGGAACCTGGGGTCAGCTCTAAACCAGGAAGCCCAGGCAGCTGCAAGACACCAAGAAAAGCTCATGTACTCTGCGCTGTTGCCGCGGAAAATCGGAGACTCACCTTGATATAGACCCCCTGTCCCCGTCGCTCAACAACATGCCCAGCAAGCCATCCCGGATCATCGTCCGAGCGCCTCGGCTCGACCTCGACAATATCCCCAGGCAATCCGACAACGCGCTTACAGACTGCGTACTCCGGGTTGCTCGGAGACGGGAAGGTGACGAGGTCGCCGCGCTCCGGGCGTCGGTTGCCGCCCATCCACTTCGGCCGCCAGTACGCGAGCGCCGAAACGACAAGGATCGAGCCGTCCGCGGGAAGCGTGGGCAGCATGCTCGTCCCGCTTGTTCCGGAAACTTCGCCGACGTACGCGAGCACCAGGTGCGCAAAGCAGGCGACTTGCGCCGCATACAGCGTGACCTTGGCCGAGTAGCGGAGGCCGTGCCAGCGGCGTTTTCCGCCTGGCGAAGGTTGCGAGGAAGATGACGAAGAGGAGGAGGCAGGGGATGGGTTTGTGGTAGTGACTCTTCCTGTTGTCCGAGTCGAGGCGTGGCGGAGCTGTGCCGGTGCTTGCCGCACGAGGGGGCGGACGCGACTCAGCATCGTGGGTCGGTGGTCGAGCGATCGAGTGAGTGGTCGGAATCGAGAGGTGGAGGTGTCGAAAGAAAGGAACAGGGTGATAGCGATTCAGGCACGGCTGACGGGACCAGATTCCACAACTAGCCGTTCATCCTCTGGTTTCTAGTGCCAGAGATGATATCTGCTCTCCTCGTCGTGCGTCTCGGCGGCCATGACGGCGGTCAGGCGCTGTCGCACAGCGCTGCGGGGTCCGCTGGACAGGGACGGAAACTTCACAGTGACAGCGTCGGTCAAGCTGCCTTTTGCGGCCAGTCGCTAACCCTAGTCTGACTTGAACTGACCCACAGACTCCAGCTCCTCCTCAGCCAACGATGGGACTTTCTCTTTCCTCTCGCAACGGTCGCTCTCGCCCTCCCGGCTCCCTAAGATGACGGCCCCATCACTGATCCTCTGCCTTCGGAGCCATTTCGGCTCACCTCGATCGCGGACAGCGGCAAACGAGCATTCCCGTGAGGATGAACGGTGAGATACAAATGCATGGCGTGCGTGCTGTCATGTACAATGATGCGGCATGTTGAGGTTCGTGCAGCTTGACTTGTTGGAATCGGGGGAAGGTTGTTGTCGCGGCTTGAGTAACGCGTGGCGAGGTGGACTGTCACCCGGCGACAGGGAGTTCGGTTTATGCTACCCCGCAGAGCTCGACTTGACCGCTGCCAACAACGCCCTATGCAGTTTTTCGGGAACCCGGCCTTTGTCATCAAGGACAAGCTTGTACGCGTCCAGCAGCTTTTCAGCCTGCCTGTGGCGCTCCTCTGCGTCGGCGTTGCGGCGCTCGGCCTCTACCGTGGCAGCTTCCGCCCTCCTCATCCTTCTCTCCGCTTCGGCGGCCCGACGCCCAGCCTCCGCCCTGGCAGCCTCCGCCTTCCTCGCTCTCTCCTCTGCGTCGGCGACCTCCCTCCTCGCGTGCTGCCGAGCTTGTGCGATCTCGCCCTCAGCCCTGAGCCCCGCCTCGGCGATCTCGCGCTGAACCTGAGTTTCGGCCCTGCGCACATTCTCCTCCGCCTGCTTCTTGAGGGCCTCCATGCGGGTGGCGAGGCGCCTTTGAACATCTAACTCCTGCTCCACTTCCTTGGCTCGGTCTTGTGCCGCGACAGCATCGCGCTCGGCATGCGCGTGCAGGCGCTCTGCTTCCTTGGTCTTGATCTCCGCCACACTAGCCTTGTGCTCCGCCTCCCCAGCCATAGCCTCCGCCTCACGTGCCTTGCGTTCCGCCTCAACCGTCCGGCGCACAAGCTTGCGGTTTTCTTCCTTGTATGTCTTGGATTCGTCTTGGGCGGCACGGTGCTCGATGCGGAGCAGCTCGACCTCGACCTCGTACGTGATGTCGGCGGCTGTGATGGCCCAGGAGTCGTGTTCGTCTTCGGACGATGCGGGGAGCGTAGATTGAGACGAGGGAGAGAAGGGAGCCGAGGTCGTGGAGTCTTCGTGGCGCGTCTTGGCCTTCTTGCTGCTCCGTTCTTCGGCGGTCGACGCAGTACTCGCGGGAGGAGCGCGTTTCGCTGCGGCCATGGTGTTCAGTGTCGGCTGAAGAGAGGAAGGCTGAGGGTGGCGAGGGAAGGGCAGATGACGCTGCAGGGAGGGGATCCGCTTTGTGGCAGCAGCCGGGACACCGATCGCGGAGAGCCTTCTCGTTCGTACCTCTGTGACTTGCAATTGTGGAGACGGAAGCCTGAGTGTGTGGAGAGCATTGCAGAGATGGACGGACAGCGCCCTCATCAGTGAAAAGACATCCGGCTCGATCCGCTTCCGCCCGCCGATCATGTCTTGAGCACCGTGATCCAAAATCGGACTCTGGAACTCATGAGATGTTCTTGGTTTCCCGATGGTGTTCGCATGCTTGTCCAGCCATATGAATACATCGTGGATACATTTCTACTTCCTCTTCCCTCATAACGCTCCCCTTCCTCTTGGACCTGCACAGCTTGGCTTGTTGTCTACTCACTGGCAGCACCTCGCCCGATGAGAAGGACGCTCCGCTCCTGAGTGTCCGGCTTGGCGCCCTCGTTCGTGTCGTCAACCACCGCCACCGGGCGAGCGACACGATCGCGTCGCAGCCCCTGCACGAGGAGCCCGTTATCCTTCAAGACGAGCCTATAGGCCTCGGCCAGCTTCTCGACCTTCTCTCGGTGCGCCTTTTCCGCCCCAGCGCGCTGTTCAGACTCCTTGGCAGCGGCCTCAGCCTTCCTCGTCCTCTCCTCCGCCTCGGCAGCCTTCCGCTCCGCCTGGCCTTGGCCCGCCTCGGCCCAGCGTGCTGTGCGCTCCGCTTCGGCGGCACACCGTTCCTGCTTCTCGGCCTCCTGCTGTGCCTCCTCGGCACGCTGCTTCCAGATACCAGCGTCACGCTCCGCGAGGCTGCGGAAGTCGGCTGAGCGGTGGGACTCGCGCTCGGCGGCGAGGGCGCGCTGCGTCAGCTCGCCGTTTGCGTCGGCGTACGTCTTCGCCTCGGCCTTGGCT
Organism: Trichosporon faecale; assembly: GCA_039545375.1. Taxonomy (NCBI): domain Eukaryota; kingdom Fungi; phylum Basidiomycota; class Tremellomycetes; order Trichosporonales; family Trichosporonaceae; genus Trichosporon; species Trichosporon faecale. Next base: position 885,460 of record BCLU01000001.1, read on the forward strand.
GCCCGGAGCTGCGTGCGCAGGACCTCGATCTGCGCCTCGGGATCCATGCGGCCTGAGTGTTGAGTGGGGCGTGGCGACGAGGGCGGTTCAGACAGCGGAGACAGAGGAGTGGCGGGGGCGACCGGTGTGAGGGGTCGTCCGTCTTGGAGAACGGCTGCGGGAAAGGCGGGCAACCTGTCGTGTCTGTCGCGCATGCGGGCTTTTTTGGTCGTGCGAGGTTCTTCAGCGAGCCTGCGAGCGGACGCTTCGCGGGCCGGAGAAGCCAAGGTGAAGGGATAGGGAGTAGGGTTGACCGCAGGCGTCGACACGAGGTAGCCACGATCGTCGAGAGTCACGTTGGCTGGCGGCATGGCTTCAGTGGGTACGGGTAGGTTGTCTGCGTAGCAGCATCAAAGTGCTAAAAGGAGGTGAGGGAGCTTTGGGTCGGATGATGAAGCGAGGGCAGGTGGCAAGAGGGAAGACGCCTGGCGCGCGTGGCTGCGCTGTCGTGGCCGGGCGTGGCACGTGTGAGTCGTCGTGCGCTGTGCGTCGTCGGTCGTGTGGCCCAATCTGGTAAGGAAGGCAAAGGAGGAACGTCGCCTTGACGAAAGAGTGAGTGCTGTGGAGACAGGAAGCGTCTAGTGCAACGCAAGTTGACTCACCGCCTGGCCTGATCCGCCTCCGCCCGCCGATCATGTCGAAGGACCCCCAGCCTGACGTCTGTCACTTGCGCGTTTGCTGCTAACAGGGTGTTGTGGTGTACACATGCATGCTAGGCTGTAGTCACTGCCTACTCCTGACTTATCTCTGATTGGTGTTCTCGATGTCCATCTATGCCAATTGTCTTATCGCAGAGGGTGGCTTGGTCTCTGGTGTTGCGGGTTCACGGCCGGATGTCCGGCTTGTCCTCTTCGGGTCGGGCTTCAGGCTTTCTCTCACCTCCTTGTGGCTCTGCAGGAGCCCTCCCATTGTCACGGAGAACGAGCTTGTACGCCTCCGCCAGCTTCTCAGCCCGCTCCCTGTCCCTCTCAGCATCAGCGGCCCGTTGCTCCGCATCCGTCCTGGCCGTCTCAGCGCTCTTCGCCCTGTTCTCGGCTTGGGTGGTTGCAAGCTGGGCGTGCGCCAGGGCGTCGCGTAACGCGGCTTCGGCAGTCTGTACGCGCGCTGTGGCGGCAGCATCCGCCGCCCTCGCCTTGTCGTCCGCTTCGGCGACTTCTCGCTCCGCCTCGGCCTTCGCATCACGAGCGAGCTGCTCAGCCTTCTCGACTCGCTCCGTCATGTTGGCGATCAGCGCCTTCTGCCGCTCCGACTTTTGCTCCGCTTTCTCGGCCCGTGCCCTGGAGCTGGTGGCGGCGCGGTTCGTCTCCTCCAGTCTGCGCTCCGCTTGCAGTGCTCTGAGGGCGAGAGCCACGTTTGTCTCCTGGTACGTGCTGGCTTGGACGTCGGCGGCACGGAGCTGGGTGCGGAGGATCTCGAGGTCGGCTTGCAGCTTCACCGTGTCGGGGACGTTAGCCTGGTCATGGGCGGAGCTATGACTGGCGGAGCCGAGGTCGTTGCTGTCGATGAGGTCAGGGCTTGACGGCTGGGGCTGTGAGCGGTCGTTTCGAGGCAACAGGCGGGGCGCCTTGTGAGTGCGCTTGTCGTCGTCCAGCTCGTCTGAGACCTTACGCCGCTTGAAGATGTTCAGGTACTCCATTTCAAGAGGCAAGAGGCAGTCAAGCGGTACAAATGCGGTCGGGTTGTGGAGAGTCGTAGGCAACGGCGAAACCAGACTGGGCGGTGGCGAGAGAGAAGGGCAGGTTGCTGCCGGCTGTAGCTCTGCGTCCTTTGGCGCTCTCGGTGTAGTTAGTAAGGAGGCATGCCGGCCTTTTGGAGGTCGGGCGCGAAGAAGGGGAGTGGGGAGAGGCGGCGCGAGGCGTGGTGAGTGATGTGGAGATGACAACACGACGCGTCGCCCGCAGTGGATCTGCGCCCCTCCGTCCGCTTCCGCCGACATTTTTCCGCCCCCGATCGTCGAGCCTGCATCTCAGCTGGCCAGCGTCTCGAACAGAGTCACAGATGCATGATGTCTATCGACACAGTCCCTCTCCCTGGCTGGAGCATGTACACTCTCAGCTGTCTTGGCTCTGTCTGCTCGATCGAGTCTGGTGGCATAGGATGGGTTGCCTGCGAGGCAGTTCACTCGACAACAGGCTTAACGTCTTCCTGCTTGACGTCCAGAATAGGCCGGTCTCTCGTCATCGCGACTTCTGTCGCCGTGTTAAACTCTTCCTTGAGGCCTTCGGCGGCATTCAGCAGAGACCCCGCATGCTGCGCGCGGCACACCTCCACGAGAGCCTCAGCGGCCGCGCACCGTCCTTCGGCAGCGGCGAGGCGTTCTTCGACTTCGGCAGCCCTCCTCTCGGCATAAGCAGCACGCACGCTCGCCTCCTAGACCTCGCGCTGCGCCTGCACTCTAACTCCGTCCGCAAGCCGAAGCGCAAGCCACGCCGTCCCGGCCGTCTCCGCCGCGTTGGCTTCTGCCTCTGCAGCGCGCTGCTCTGCTTCCTCTGCACGGACGCGGGAATTCGAGAGCTCCTTTGCCAGACTCTGGGCACGCTCGATCGCTGTAGACGCCACGACCGCTACGGTCTTGCAGTGTGTTCCCGTCACTTGGAGCTTGCTCTCGGCACTCATCGCGCGGCCGGTGAGGGTGCGGATCCTTTCTTCGTACGCTTGCGCTTCGGCCTTCGAGGCTTCATGCCGCGTACGCATGACTTCGAGCTCGGCGTGAAGCGTGGTGTTCGGTTGCGGAATGGGGGGTCGAGGTTGAGTCGCGGCCGCGTAGCCGGCGATATAGGCTGAGACTCGCGCGCGAGGGTTTGGTGGGATCTCTTCGGGCGTCGGCGAGGGCGCCTTGCGCTTGCGGGCAGGAGGGGCGGGGTCGTCCATATTGTCCGAGGGGTGCGTGGTCATGCTGGACGGTACGGTGCCCCGGTGGTGTGCGCCGATTGAAGGGGACCCAGGCTTGGCCGGCGTATCGAGCGTAGATGTGCATGTGGTTGCGTAAAGGTAAGCAGCCGGCGGATGGGCTGGAGTGAAGAGAGGAGTGTGGAGGCAAGTTGTCCGCGGTTCAGGTGTGGAACAACGCCTCTATCCACTTCCAACTGGCCGATCTGTCTAGCTCGCGTCTCGATCGTCGCGCCTGAGGTCAGCATGTGAGCTACCGTCCTGCATGGTAGAGTCACAGGTCATACATGGTGGCTACAGACTGCGTATGCACACTCCTCAGGCGAACGTGGCATGTCATGTTGTCGCCAGTCGACGATTCACTTGATGATAGGCTTGTCGTCGATCTCCGGCTTGACGTCAACGTGAGCATCAACTGTGACCGACGGAGCTCACCCGTCTCCATCGGCGGGTTCCTTCTTGCCACCGTGCTCAGCCCTACACGCGGCCACCAGCTCCTGAGCAGCGGAGCAGCGTTCTCCCGCCACGGCAAGACGGCGTTCAGCGTCGGCAGCCCTCTCCTCAGCCCGTTCAGCGCGCTGTTCAGCGTCCTGCGCGTCGATCTGGGCGTCGGCGAGCTCGTGCTCCAGATTCCTGACGTGGCCTTCTGCTTCCTCGGCCTCGCTCCTCGCTGTCTTCGACTGCTCGTTCGCGGCTTTCGCGGCACGCAGCGACTTCTGGTTCAGCAGCCCGGCGTGTTCGGCGTCCGCTTCGGCATTGACCGCGCGGCTGGTCAGGTCCCTGATCTTCTCCTGGTAGGTGCGCACTTCGGCCTTGGACGCTTGCAGCTGTGCGCGCAGGATCTCGTTCTCGGCCCATAGTTGGGCGATGTCGCGAGTAGGTGGCTGGTTGATGGCCGGGGTCTGCGGTGCGCGGTCGACTTGAGAGGTTGACGGGCATGGGGCATGGGAGGTCACGGGAGCGTTGCCTGGTTTGGCGAATGCGTCGATGGTACCGGCACTGGCCCTCCTGAGCCTCACGAGAGCGTCAGAGCGGAGAGCACGGAGAGAATCGGCACGCTCTTCGGCAACTATCGCGGCCTCTGAGGAAGACCAAGGAGACACCTTGCGCTTGCGATTGTCTGGGAGTGGCGACGTAGGGAACGGGCAGAACTCCTTCGTTGTGTCCGACGAACGAGGGAATATCGACAACCACTCCATGGTGGGCTGTGCCGGTGCGCGGGAACCGTACGCAAAGGGTGGCGGCATTGATAGTTGTCGGCGAGTAGTTCTCAGGAGATGATGGGTTGACGGGTCCTGTCGCGGTGTGGGGGGAAGGTGCGGACCTGCCGATGGCGAGGATCCTGAAGGTCGATCGGTGTGACGGGGTCGGAGTCTTTGCAGCACCGTGCTATTGCTGTTGGAATGGGAAGATGTGAAGTCCTGATGGCCGTATCGTCGTGAGTTGTGCAATGCGGGGAAAGAGAGGTAGGATCTGTCCAGCGGCGCTGGACTACGCCCGATCCGCTTCCGCCCGCCGATCTTGCCTCGGGGCCTCGACGACATATCCCGCGTCCGAGCTGCTCACACCTCACCAGTCGGCAGTCGCATTCACGTGCATGTCGCTGCAGTCTCTACTTACACCTATCCCAAGTCTTATGTGCATGGCGTAGCCTCATAGTCGTACTCGAGGCGTCCGGCAGATGGTTCGGTTCGATGGACAGCAATCGTAGGCGGTCTCACATCTGAGAAACAGGATCCCCGTTCTAAGCCTCAGATTCCGACGCGGGCGCCAGCGTCTTCTCGTGAGGAGCACCAGCGGCTCGCTGCTTCAACCCGTCAAAGGACACCCCATGGTCTCCGAGTACGAGCTTGTACGCCTCTGCGAGCTTCTCGGCCTTCTCGCGGCGCTCCTTCTCGTCCGCAGCGCGACGCTCAGCGTCAGCGGCCGCCGTTTCGGCCATCGCCACCCTGTCCTCAGCTGCGGCGACCTGGCGCTCCGCCTCAACCTGCGAATCACGAGCAAGCGCCCTCAGAGTGCCGATCTCGGCGTCGGCATCGTCAGAACAGGTAATCCAGTTGAGCCGGACCCTCCCGCCTTCGTCTGATGTCTTCCGAGTAGGGAGCGTCCTGCCAGAGGGTCTCACCTTGGGCATGTCGACGAGTGGCTGTAGCCTGGGGTGAAGAACGGCAATGTGAGGGATGTAGAGACAGTCAGAGTTCAGACGCAGACGTCTGCGCACTTGAGAACTCAATGCGGTTCCGTCTCGCGCCCCCGCCGTCCTGTCGCGTCATCGGATTGTAGGTGTCGTCAGTGGTCGGTCAGCTATCAGTTCCTCTCGCCGAACGCCCAGCGCCGGCGGAGTTCAGACAATATCCCTATGCATAACAGTCTAACTTGCGCCTGGCGCTCACTAATCTCTACCAACTTACTCTACTCTGCTCCTAATCCACCATGCCCTACGCACTACACGGTGCGTTCGCAGCACTGAAGGGCTCGATACGCTCGCCGTTCGCGCGCAGCTCACGCCTCAACGAAAGCGCGGAAGATCTCGACATCCTTGAGCGCCTGGATCTTGATCTCCTGTCCGGCGCCGATGAAGAGGACGTCTCCCTTGCACACCTGGACGTCGCCGTCGATCTCCCCGGGCGTCCAGGAGACCTGCGCGGCGCCGTTCGTCACGACGGCGATACTCGGCCCGGCCACCTCGGCGTGCGTCGTCACCTCGTCCTTGGCGAGGTGCGTGCGCAGGACGGAGAACTCGGCGATCGGCGGGTCATAGAGCAGAGTCGAGGGGTCGCGGTGCCACTCTTCCGGCTTCAGGAGCTGGGCGGACGAGGGGCCGGCCTCGTACGTCAGCATCGAGACCAGGGTGTCGACGTCCCGAAGCTTCGGGGTCAGGCCAGCGCGCACAACGTTGTCGCTCGTCGCCATGCACTCGATGATGTCTGGAGTTAGCTTTGGAACCACGAGTCGAAGCAGGGGAGGGAACTCACTTCCGTTGATGTAAGCGTGGGGCATGTTGGCGCCGAGGAACGCAGCCTCGCCCGGCTGCAGGTCGACGACGTTCAGGACGAAGACGCAGAAAACTCCAATGTCGCCAGGGTACTGTCCCTCGAGCTCGACGGCGAGGTTCGCAATCTCCTTGCTCTCGCCGTCCTTCAGGTCGCCCTTCTTGTATCGTCCGACGAGCTTCTCGAGCTGCGGCTTGAAGTCGTCCTCCTTGGCGCTCATCAGCGCACCGAACACCTCCTTTACCGCTGCCTTCTCAGCGTCGTTTGCCGCCTTCTCCTCCAGTCCCTGCGCGTCGGAGAGTGATGGTGACTCGGAGAGGCCGGAAGCCTTGGCGAGCGAGGAGACGGCGGAAGACGGAACGATCGCGGCGAGTTCCGGGACAGCGAGGAGATTGCGGACGAGCACGGCCGGAGGGACGAAGTTGAGGAATGCGCGGAACGGCGTGAGAGCGATAGCCATCTCGGGCTTGTGGTTGCCGTCTGGGTGTCAGCTTCAAACTAGCCGCCTTTCGCGCGGGGAGACTCGGCGTGCCGGCTACCGGCGAGACGTACCCTTGTAAATGTCGGACTTGGACTTGTGCAGCTGCTCCGCGAGCTTCTTGTCCGGATGAGCCTGAATCGAGAGCGCGGTCGCGATGGACAGCACCTTGAACAGGAAGGGAAGGTCGCCGTTACGAGCGTCCGGGAAGCGCTTGAGCACGGCGTCCCCGATCAGCTCCGGGTGCGCGGCGAGGTACTCGCTCAGCAATCCTCTGCCGGTACGCGACGGGCAGTTGGGGTGCGTTCCCATCCAGAGCTGATGTTAGCTACAGTCGCGCCTACATCGCAGCTGGGTGAACATGACGACATGACGCCTCATACCTCATCCCCTTAGGGCGAGCGGAGGGAGCGGGCCGTAGTCGCGCTTCCATGCTGAGGGGTTGCACCGACGCAGGTCGTATCGTGGGAAGCAGCACGTCCTTGCATCAAGGACGGTGCACGGCAACAGGGCGCAGCACGGAGCTGTCACCGGTGAGCGTTAAGCGGACGTACCTCTGCGTAGGGCTTGTTCTCATCGACCTTGAAGTCGGGGACGCTCTCCTCAGCGAGCTGGGCAGCGAGGGAGGAGCTTCCCTTCTTGCCCCAGTCGTAGGACTGGATGCCGGGGGCGATCTTGAACACGGGGGGAGTGGGGGCGCTCATTGTGACGGGCGTGATGGTGATCGAGATCGCGTTGAAGGTGGATGAGGACGCGATGGGCGAAGGTGAGGACGTGGAGGGTTCCCGGATGAGCTGGGGGAGGGGAAATCGATGTAGTCGGTGTTGAAGGAGTGTCGATGAGATATAGTCAGAGGTGAAAAGAAGTAGTCGGCGATGAGAAAGAGGGGGATGGATGTCGTGTCAGACCTTGTTGCCCGGTCGAGGACTTGAAAGAAGCGACAACATGTCATGCAGGATGTGATCCCTGAAGGTCTCGTACTCCCGGCGGCAACGGGAGGGTGCGTACCTCGGCAGAGACCCTGGGTGTAAATGACCTCTGCGCGCTTCTTTTTCTGATGCATGCCCGCGTCCACCTCCCGGCGAGTTTCGCGTCTCGACTGCTGCATGCAAGGCAGGGCCAGGGCAGCACCCCCGAAGCATGAAGCCTGAGACTTGAGCTGTTACCGCCGAAGCTTCCATTGATACGGGACACGCCATGAATCATCCTCTTCTGCCCAGAAACGGCAAGCCGGCACGCTGTAGCTGACACCAATTGCCCGATCTCCTAGTCTCCTTCCTCCTCCCGATTCCCGCCCCTCCTTACCGCCCTGCCGCTGCCTGCCTCTGAACACGTTCGTTGCAAACTTTTCGCAAGCGTAGATTGCCATCGCTGTCAGAAAAATCTCGGCCCGCCAACAGTTGCGATGGGCTCGGTGTCGATCACCGGCACCCATCTCCCATCGGCGTCGCGCGTCCGCCCCGCCAAGAGAACGGAGCGGACCAATGATCGGGCCCGATCATCGGCCCTTTTCCGCAACCTCTCTACCTTCTCTAACACCGACAACCTGCGCGTTCTTATCTGGCAACAATCCGACACCGGGCTCGGGCCGTTACAAGCACACGTGAACAGGAATAGAACATGGAACGTGCAGATAGTGATACATACATGGGCCGCGGAGCAGAGTAGTCGCTCGGGCCGTTGGGCGTCTATCGAAGTTGGGCGGGGAATGAGCCGAGAGCAGCGTGGTTGGTCGCCGTTGAGCTGTGAGGTGCTCTACACTGGCGCTGTCCACTGGCGACGCAGGTCATGTCCATGTGTCCAGGTCGGTGCGGCAGTTGTGGCGCGGCAGAGACCTCAGCCAGTGAAGACCGCGGAGGGTTGGCAGCGGGGCGAGGAAGGCAGATCCAGGTTACAGATATCCTCGCCCAGTGCCCTTCGCGAACGTCTTGACCCCCGCAATCTCGAGTCGGTACTGCAGCGGGTTCTGCCGTCCCACATCCTCCCCCTTTCCATTCAGCGTATGCCGCGAGATCTCGCCCGTGACATCAGCCGAGCGGCCAGACTGCAGGCCCTGGATCCTCCACCATACCCCTGCGACTCTAAGCAGTCTCCTCAGGAGCTCGGGCTGCTCGACCTCCTTCTCTTCCTCTGCCGTCAGGTCGGCCCTCAGCGTAAACGCGAGCAGCACGCCGGAATCCCGGACAGCGCGCACGAAGCGGGAGATCTCGAGGGCGGAGAAGCCGATGGACTCGAGCTCGGAGAGACCGTCGAGGATCACGAGCCCAGACTTGGGCAGCGCCGCGAAGGTCGCCCGCAGTGAGGAACCGGAGGAGGTGAAGAGGGGTAGTTGCGCCGATGGTAGCGGAGAGGGAGAGAGGAAGGAAGGCGGCTTGATGCCCAGCTTCCGAAGGACGGCGGTATGGCTCGCGGAGCCTTCTTGCCGGAAGTCAACGAGGGTAGTCTGTCGTCAGCTCTGCAGACTTGGGCTTGGCAAGCTGTCAATAGATTCATGATAACCCGCATGGATTGCTGGATCGCGGCTGGATAGCCGGGAAAAGTCATAGCTGCTGAAGGACGCAATGGGGATGACAAGAGACTCACAGGAACACCGCGCTCCTGTGCGAGCTGGATCAGGTGGTAAAGTGCAAAGTTGGACGATGCCGCCGTTGTGTCACTGATGAGCACCGGCTCTCCAGATACGGGCAGCGCAAAGCCGGCAGGAAGAAGCATGGTCGGTCGTGGATGTTGTTGACGAGGACGAGGGAGGTATGACGCTGCTGGATGTCCTCAACATTTCGCCAGTCATTACTCCGATGTTTATCCGGACGCGACACGTGAGACGCGTCGTTGGTTTGTTGTTGCTTGTCTGCCCGTCTCTTGCCACTGTCCATCCATTCGTTCCTTCTCCACCACTCTTGCGCTCACCTCCACTCTCTCTCCTAAACCTTCCTCCACCCTCTCATCACACTGAACCAACGAGACAACATGTCCGGCTTCCCCCGCACGTCGCGGCGCGGCGCATCCCTGCCCCCGCCGAAACCGAGCCTGACGGACGAGCAGCGCGGCGAGGTGCGCGACGCGTTCGAGCTCTTCGACACGGACAAGGACGGCTTCATCGACTACCACGAGCTCAAGGTTGCCATGCGGGCGCTCGGCTTTGATTTGAGGAAGCAGGAGGTGCTCAAGATTCTCCGCGACCATGACCGGGGGGACGGGCTTATGGCGCTCGCAGACTTTGAGAAAGTCAGTGAGTATCAGTTTCAAGCAACGCCGAGCGCAACGAGGCGGAGGAAACACTCCTCCCAATCCCTTTTAGCCCCCACCACTTCCTTCGACTTGGGAAGATTGGCAGACCAGCTCCCACAGAGAACGCCGCACCAGCTGACACACAGTGACGGAGAAGATCCTGGCGCGAGACCCTATGGAGGAGCTGCGCCGCGCCTTCTCCCTCTTCGACGACGACAAGACGGGCCGTATCTCCCTCAAGAACCTGCGCCGGGTCGCGAAGGAGCTCGGCGAGCATCTCGGCGACGAGGAGTTGTGAGTGTCCCCTCCTTTAGACTAGGGGCGATCTGGAGATATCGAGCTCCAGCTGGGGAGGTGTCATTGCAAGCTAACATCCAGACAAGCAATGATCGACGAGTTCGACATGGACGGCGACGGCGAGATCTCGCAGGAGGAGTTCATCGCTATCATGCTTGATGGCGAGTGAGCTCACGCGAGCGTCAGCGTCAGCGGGCGTGCGTTGGGCCCGGGTCCTGCCCGCACCGCATGCCCCACGAACTGTGGCGGTCAGTACCCTCGCTGCCGGAGTCCCGCGCCGCGCTTTGGGACAGAGCCAGAGTCAGCAGTCAGTAGCAGAATGTAGCAGCGCTCTTATAATGTATGTCTATCCGGGTTGCATAATCGTACAGTATCCGAGTCTTGTGTATGTGTTTATGAGTTTGTGGGCCGTTGAGGCCCTCTACTCCAATGCAACGTCCTCGTGATCCGAGCCTCACAGGATCCTACTCTAGCCTCAAAATCATGACCAAGGGGCAGCTTAAAGCTTGGCCTCGGCGCCGTCCTGCTCCTTCTTCGCGGCAAGCTCGGCCGCGGCCTTCTCAGCGGCCTCCGCCCGGCGCTTCTTGAGCACGTTCTCGATGAAGAACTCGCCCGCCTTGTACGACGAGCGCACGAGCGGTCCAGACGCGACGTACAGGAATCCCATGCCTTCGGCGACCTCCTTCCAGCGCGCAAACTCGGCGGGCTCAACGTACCGGTCCACCTTCATGTGGCGCTTCGTCGGGCGCATGTACTGGCCGAAGGTGACGACGTCGACGTCGGCTTCGCGCAGGCCTGGGCGTTAGCTTAGAACAGGGGAGCCTGTCAGCTTCAAGGCGCGGGTTCGGAGATGCGCAGAGGCGTCCCGTACTCGTCATCCGGGCTGGAAATCGCCTCGGGCTACGCCCTCGGCTCAAGTGTACTCACACTGCAGCGCGTGGTGGACCTCCTCCTCCTCCTCGCCGACACCGAGCATGATGGACGTCTTGGTGAGGAGCTCCTTTCCGTCCGCCTTCGCGAAGGCCTTAGCCTTGCGGAGGACCTCGATCGAGTGCCTGAACCCAGCACGGCGGTCGCGCACGAAGGGCGTGCACCTCTCGACGGTCTCGATGTTGTGTGCGAACACGTCCAATCCGCTCGTAGCGACGGTCTGGATCGTCTCGTCGCCCTTGTTCGCGAAGTCGGGGGTGAGCGCCTCGACGAGGATCTTGGGCGCCTTCTGCTTGATCTTGACGATCGTCTCGGCGATGTGCTTCGCGCCTCCGTCCGCGAGGTCGTCGCGGTCCACAGACGTCAGGACAATGTATCCCAGGCCCCAGCGCGAGATCGCCTCGGCCGTGTTCTCGGGCTCGTGCACGTCGAGCGGCGGCGGCGCCTTCGCCGTCTTAATGCTGCAGAAGCGGCAGCCGCGCGTACACGTGTCGCCCATGAGCATGATGGTCGCCGTCGCCGCGCCCTTGCCCCCGCCCCAGCACTCGCCGATGTTAGGGCACTTGGCCTCCTCGCACACCGTGTGCAGGCCGAGGCCGCGCAGGTCCTTCTTGATCCCGGTGTAGGACTCGCCGCGGGGGATGGGGTGCTTCAGGAAACTCGGGAGGCGCGGCTGAGACGTGTTGCCGAGCACGACGCGCTCGGCAGAAGGAAGAGGCTCGCCGGACACGAAGTCGTCGAACGTCAGCCCGTCGTCGAGCTTGGCGAACCGCCGCTTCGCAGGCTGGGGGGCGGCGGCGTCGGCGGCAGTCGCGAGAGCGCGGGAGCACGAGGGGAGCTGGGAGTTAGTCAAGCGCATCGAGGTAACTCACTGCACGGGCGGTGCGGGCTGTCCGGAGTGTGGTCGCAGCGATGTTGACCATGGTGGTGTGTTGGGTGATTGGTAAGAGGTGGGAGACTGCTGTGGAGGTTCTTGAGCGAGCAGTTGAAAGAGAATCGGATCTTGGAATTGGGGAGCGGCACATGTCCGCGCCGCCGCTTGCCGCTGGGAGGCGGAATCCCTGAGGATTGGAAAATCTCGTCATCGGCCTTGGAAAAGTTCTCCACTGCTGCAGAAATACTAATCTAACCCCGGTTCCTAATACCGACTGCTAATAGCCCACTTATTACGGACATTGACGCCTGCTCTGATTAGTCGACTCAGCCTGAGTGGCTCAGGGCACGAGGCCGATAACGATACGGAGAACAACAGATGACCATCGTCCTGTCCTCCATTCGCCTGACCCGACCTTCGACCACCGGCTAACAGCTGGCGCCACCATGAAGCTCGAAGGCCTCAACCTCACAGAGCAGATCTACTCCCCCGCAGGAGGACAGACGTCGCGCTACCTCCTCCAAAGCCGAGCGAAGGACGGCGTATGGGAACTCGCACTCTGGCTCCGCCCAGACGCCAAGGAACCAAACAACCTCCAGCTCTGGATCGGTATCGGCGAAGTGAGTGTCACTTGCATAGCTTCTGAGTCCATATCCTTTTAGCTAACATCAGGACACGAGCAATGTCGAGGAACTCCGCACCAAGATGCTGCAGGGCATGATGAGCGTCGAGAACCGCTCCAACGGCGGGAGGAAGGTGAGCTTTGGTGTCGGACGGTAGCTAACAGCAGCTCACGATCCACACGCCCACGAAGAAGAACAGCGTGTACCTCGACCCGGCGCCTGTGTCCGAGAACATCGGTCTGCTCTTCGACGGCTCTCTCGAGGTATGCTTTCTCCCACTATTCCAGCTGACAGCAGCTCCTGAACAGGCCAGCAGAGGACAGTGCGTAACGCTCCAGCCTTCCTCCACCGCGGATCGCATCCTTTGAAACAGCGACCAAACACTGACCCCAGACATGGAGAAGCTCCAAGCGGAACTGGCCAAGGCCAACGTGCGTTAAGCTGCCTGGATCATACTCACGCCCAGGCCGACATTGACGGCCTGCAAGCGCGGAACCGGAAGTTGGGCGCAGAGCTCGCGCGCGCAGGACATATTGGCCGTGAGCTTGCCAGCCCCCGTTTTAAAGCTGACAGACAGCCCAGTCGCCGCCCAAGAAGGCGCCGCCGAAGGGTGCGAGCCAGCTCCAGCCGTACCAGAAGCGGTGAGCTTCGTCCCAAGTTAGACCGAGCTGACAGCAGGCGTAAGCGGCAGGAGAACGTGTTCGCCGACTCGGACGATGACGACGATGATGATGATGACGAGGAGGAGAGCGATGAGGAGTAGGCGTGAGCTAGGATGGCAGTTCTGAGCTGACGAACAGGATGATGGTGAGCTAGCTTGCTTGGCTCTTTAAGCTGAGACCAGACGTCAAGGCGACGTGCTGAGAATGCCGGTAGAGGTAAGCTACTACGGTTTCGTCTCAAAGCTTACAGCAGCTGGCGGAGGGATGTGCATACCTTGACGAGTGAGCTGGCTCGTAGTTTGAGCCAGCTGACGTCAGCGCCGAAGCAGTTCGAGATATGAGCCGTCCGCACCGCGAGCTCGACTGGTTGTAATGATCAGGTGAGCTCTCTGAACACGCCTTGCAAGCTGACCGCAGGCGACGATCTCTCTACAAGTGAGCTGCCTTTGTGCTTCGTGTGAGCTGACATCAGTCCCACAACCACCTCATACCCCTGTGAACCCCACTGCACCAGCGCCTTACCCTCAGCAAAAAGCGACGACTGAGCTACCGCTCTTCCGGGGTGAAGCTAACCCCAGCCTCGATACCACTGTAGACAAACAAATGTATCATAATGTAGTATACAACGCTAAGCACCTGCGCCCTTCGTGCCCCACTTCCGCTTCCCCTCTCTCCGCCTGTAATCCACCAATCCAAGTTCTGGCGGAATATCCCCGCGCTCAGTAGCAGTCAGCTTGATGAAGTCGAGCACGCCGCTCGTGACCTTGTTCCCCGGCGGGGGCGGGGCGGGCACCTCGTCCGGCTTGTAAGTCCATGGTTGCGGGAGGGGCGGCGCGTTCTCGAACGCGTACGCTGGTGGCGGGTTCGGACGCGGTTTCTCGTCGCTCCCCATTTCGGGCAGCGAGGCTAAAGTGAGCGGTTGCGGTGGCTCGGGGGGTGCTGTTGTCGTCGGCAGGGGCAGGGCTGGGTGTCAGCTAGATACGTGGGAATGACAGCTGCGGGCAGAGCGGGTAGAGCGGGCAGACGGGCAGGCGGGCAGACGGGCAGACGGGCAGACGGGCGGCAGACAACGGGACCGCGCGCTCGATCCAGCTGCACCTGCACGGCCAGCTGAAGACGGCGACCCGTAGCTGGATTGGACATAAGTTGGTAGTCTCGACTTCGATTCCACACTGCGTGCGTGCCCTCCACGCACCACGCGCACTCTGCGAGATGTGACTCACATATCCGCCTCTTCTTCGCCTCGCGCTTCAGTCTTCCAACGTCCCAGCCACTCTCAGCCTGCGCGCGCGCCAGGTCGCCCGCATACGGCGTGTTGCGGCCCGAGAAGGCCGCGTAGTCCTGCGCCAGCACGAAGAGGCGCTGGATGTCTGTCGTCAGTTATCACGCGATAGAGTGTAGCTGCTTCTCTGTGATCTCTTGGGTCGCAGACGTGCAAGCCTTCAAGAACATTGAGCGAGACAGCAGCGCAGGACAATGTGAGAGGGATATGGGACTCACGATTCTCAAGCAACCGCTCCATCTCGGCCATGGCGCCCGCCTCAGCCCCCGCGAATCCCTTCCGGTTCAGCGTCCCCGCAACAACGCGCTGGAGGTACGCCGACGCGTCGGCGGGCGCGAGCCGTGTGCCCGGCGTATCGAGCGAATGGGACGTGTGCGCCATCCGAAGTTGCTCTCTGTTGACGGCGATGAGGACGAGGGGTGATCGAAGGGCTAAGGACAACAACAGAGGCGTTCATGTCATAGGGACACGAGCGTGGGAGAGCTACAAAGGTTACGTAATGCTGGTCGGGTTGGAACAAGTGAATGTCACGCTGGGGTTCTCACGGTGGTTGGGTCGGAACAAGTCAGTATCGGGCGTGGGAAAGCTGCAGACCGCGCCTGGTTTCATAGCTGCAGTCCAAGAGTGGCCGAGCAATGAGACCGTCCCTTGCAAAAACGATCATGGGGGACGGTGTATGCATACTGCTCGTGTGTATGGTCCTCTGCATCGTCTTCGTCTGCTTGATTTCCGGCACGGTGAACCCATCCAACTTGCGGTGGTGAGTGAGATGTCGAAAGTCGATGAGGGTTCGGGGCTCTTGTATCATCTGTCGAGCGGGCCATCAGCCATGCAGTCGGCGGCGGCCCGATCATCCGGCGTATCCCGGGGGCATAGTCGTCCAGCCACGGCACGAACGGCCTTGCGAAGATGACGAGCACGAAGGCCTGGAACGGCGTGAAGCGGTATCGGGACCAGGCCCAGCGGAGGGTGTTCTTGATGGGCATGTTGTTGCGGAGTCTCGAGAGAATCAGTCGGTGTCGATGTCGATACTTGTATGCGTCCAGGGGGGCGGTCAAGCCGAGAAGCCTGCCGCGCCGTAACCTTATCTTCCGCCCGGTATATCCGAATTGTCGAAGCACGCAGACTACACAAGACGAACAGGCTCGCTCTCGTCAACGAGCGGTGAAGGCGCCGGTTCTCTGTCTACTAGACGAGCGGCGTCCTCTGCATTCTGCACGCTCGCGTCCGCGTCCGTCGCCGCCGTGGCTGCTTCCTCCGGCTCCTCCGGCGGTGGCGGGTAGAGCCAGTCCTTCGCCGTCTCGTACGCGAGCACGCCGCCGACGAGGAGTGCCCAGCCTTGCAGCCGATGCTTGGTGATTGTCCACTGCGCGTCGAGCAGGCTCATGGTCATGGTGCGATGACGGTGATCGTCGAATGCGTCGAGGGTTATATAGCGGAAGGCCAACGTTACGTGACGTGCACTGCCACGGGCATGGCCCCTCGACCGTTAAGCTCAGCCTATCACCAACACCAACCGGTCTTGGGTGTCCGATCACCGCATGCCTCCCTCGGTCCATCGTTGAGGCCGAACGCCCAGGGACGAGAGGGGTCGAGAGGAAGAGGCGTGGCGAGGTAAGCTCGATTGTCGAAGGTCGCGGGTGCGCATCTCGTCGCGACGGGCGTAAGTCCCCCGACTGTCTGTGTTGTGGGTGCTCGCGTGCTGCTGTTGAAGTCGTGAATGTCCAGACGAGACAAGACGGAGGCCCAGAGACGTTCGGAGCGACAGTCGGGACGTCCAGACGTCCAGACACCCAGACGCCCAGACACCCAGACTTGACGACATTTAGGGGCTGCCACGTGCTGCGGCTTGTCTTCGACAGCGCCCAATCACTGCACCGCTGGTTCCACAGTGGACACTCACAAGATGTCATCGTCATGCATGGCAGAGTCTTCGAACTTGGTTGAGTAGCAGAGCTTTCACTTCTTGCACGCTTTGCTTTCAGTGATGTCAGGGCAACTGCAGACGATCGGCCGAGTGCCTTGCAGCGGTTTCTTCAGCCTGCCAGCCTTCTCTGCCCCTGTGAGCCGTGAGCCGTCACGCGAGCGCGACGCTCGACGCGTCGAAAATCATGATCCAATGCGGTTGGACGCGTCGCGCTGACGTCAAGCTGACCAGAGTTGAGTCAACCACCGTCATGAAAGCGCGTCAGGGCCCCAAACTTTTGCTCCACCTGAAGGGCTTCTTACGAGATCAGTAGCGATGCAGCTGGAACAATGAGTGGCTGAAATAATTGCATACAAGGGGTTGTCTATAGATATTACTACAAAAAGATACTGCTGACTGTCCTACTGTTCTATCGTGCTCGCGGCTTAGAAGTCCTCGTCGAGGGTGAAGGCGCGGCCAGAGGCGGCCTCCTCTGCCGTCTTGCCGACAGACTGGTTGACGCCCGACTTGGAGTAGGCCGAGACGCGCGACTCGAAGAAGTTGGCCTTGCCCTGGAGCGAGATCATCTCCATGAAGTCGAAGGGGTTGGACGAGTTCCAGACCTTCTCGTTGCCAAGGGCGACGAGCAGACGGTCCGCGACAAACTCGATGTACTGGCACATGAGCTTGGCGTTCATGCCGATGAGCGACACGGGGAGGGCCTCGGTGAGGAACTCCTGCTCGATCTTGACGGCCTCCTTGATGATCTTGTTGATCGTGTCGGGGTGCGGGCGGCGGCGGAGGTGCGTGAAGAGCAGGCAGGCAAAGTCGGTGTGCAGGCCCTCGTCGCGCGAGATGAGCTCGTTCGAGAACGTGAGGCCGGGCATGAGGCCGCGCTTCTTGAGCCAGAAGATGGACGCGAACGAGCCAGAGAAGAAGATACCCTCGACGGCGGCGAAGGCGATGAGGCGCTCGCCGAACGACGAACGCTGGTCCGAGATCCAGCGGAGAGCCCAGTCGGCCTTCTTCTTGATGCAGGGGATGGTCTCGATGGCCTGGAACAGGTACTGCCGGCGGGCGTTGTCGCGGATGTACGTGTCGATCAGGAGCGAGTACGTCTCCGAGTGGATGTTCTCCATCATGATCTGGAAGCCGTAGAACGTCTTGGCCTCGGAGATCTGGACCTCACCGCAGAAGCGCTCGACGAGGTTCTCGTTGACGATACCGTCCGACGCGGCGAAGAATGCGAGCACGTGCTCGATGAAGTAGCGCTCGTTGTCGTTCAGTTTGTTGTCCCAGTCGTGGAGGTCGGGGGCGAGGTTGATCTCCTCGGCGGTCCAGAACGAAGCCTGCGCCTTCTTGTACATCTGCCAGATCTAGGTTGAGTCAGCTCGAGTCACCTCGACGCGTCAAAACACGCGACACTACTCACCTCGCGGTACTTGATGGGGAACAGGACGAAGCGGTCGGTCGACTCCTTGAGCAGGGGCTCGTCGGCCTCCTCGCACTCGAGGTCACCGACGTAGCGCTTCTCAACGGGCGCGTCATAGTCGGGCTTGTAGCAGTCCTCGTCCTCGGCAGCGGGGGCAGTCTCCTTGGCAGCGACCTCCTTCTCGAGGGGCTTTCCGTTCGTGTCGACGCCGGCCTCCTTGGCGGCGGCAGCCTTGAGCTTGGACAGGACGTCCTTGGGAGCCTCGTTCATGGAGAAGTTCTCGAGGGCGGCGGCGGCGACCTTTGACGGGGTGACGATGGCAGCCATTGTGGTGGGCGGGATTCAGGCAAGAGGAGGGCAGGCAGTAGGGATAGGACGGGGGTAGGTGTGCAGGTTACCAGGATTAGACTTGCAAGAAAGCAAGACGTGAAGGACTTGGAGACGTTGGAGAGGAGGTGTGGTGAGATGGAGAAATCTTGGAAGGGGGGATGGCCTAACTGAGTGCTTAAGAGTCTGCGAGACACGGGCGAAAGTGAGAGATTTGACGCGTCTGTCCGCTCGCGCCGGGTGTACATGAGCTGGGCGCTTGGGCGCACTGAACCCCTTTGCTAGTGCCCCACCATTACGCCGGGCGGCCGTGTGCAGGCTGGAGCCTACCGTATGCGGCGATGTGTGACGCCTCCCCTGGCAGGGTCTGTGAATGGGTGATAAACAATGCCGGTGCGAGATCATGCAGAGGCTGATCTTTCAGTGAATGCTGCGCTGTGGTTGGCTGCAGAGATCAATCAGTCACGTGAATCAAATACGTGTACTTTGTCCCGACTCCTGAAAAAGGTCAGTCGCGTCGCGCCAACACGACAAACATGAACACTGACCCTGAATTATCCATCCACGTCAGCTGTCCCACGGGTGCGCGTCTGACCGCGTCTTGCGTCTCCTCCCTTCAACACAGGGCGAGACAATGGCCGCTTTGGCGCGGGAGGCTGGTCGTCTGGCTCTGGCTCCACATTGCTCAACCCCTTGCACTGATGCTGCCAAGAGTCCTACCTCTTCCGATCTTGCCGAACATGACCACATGTGGGCACGATGCTGCTGCGAGGTGTTTATCAGATAACGGACCCTTCGGCCTAAACTCTCGTCTGGCACTGCGAGAGTCATGTCACTGAGATCGTGCGGCATTCAAACATGTCTGCGGAGGCACGCGGACGCTAGTTCCGAGCCCAGAACACTATTCCAGGACGCCGTTCAAGGAATCCCGGTGGTCGAGGCGCCTACCTGGGCCTGGCGTTGACCCGCCATCGGCCCTGCTCGGCCCTTGCTGTGACGACCGTGCGAAAGTTGCGACGCGCCTGATCTCCATCATGGCCGTGTCATGTCGCCATGGCCATGGTCGCCGTCATTCCCGATGCAGCACCACTTGCAGCCCCACTGTTCATGTCGGCCGATACAATGGTCACCGCATTCATGACTCATCGCATTCATGACTCACCGCATTCATGACTCACTCACCGCAGCACAGTGTCGGAGCAGTTCGGTGCCCAGAATCAGGCATGGTCTACTCACCGAGACAATGCGGCTGCGATCGAACTGTGACACGGCCGTTGTTGTGGAGGACATAGGACAATGGGATAGAGTGGCGGTGCGCTGCGATGCTGTCTTCACGATGTAGAGCGAGCATGATGAGCGGAGTGCTGGACGATGAGGTGGGTGAGCAAAGATGAGATGCAGAAAGGAGTTGCGCCTTGCGTTGCCTATCATGTGTAGACTGCTCTCAGTAGCGAGCGCTCGGAGCTGAGTCCAGTCACCCGGCGGCGACGATGGAGGCGTCTCGATCGCCCACGCTAACGCTCGCTGTTCGGACCTCGAACTCAGCGTGGGCTGGATCGGCTAGTCTTTCGCTGTCGCACCACCCCAGGGCGAGCCACCCCGCAGTTTCTGGTCATCGCAGCTGCGCCGATCACTGACAAAATGCTTTGCATTCGCTCTTCTCGAGGTGTGCGAGAGCGCTGTGCTTCTGTTCGCCGGAGCCTTCGCGCCTCATGTTCCATCGTAGCGGCAGGCCACACGAGTTCTCCGGGGCACACCCTCAGAAGGGGTGCCTTGTAGCAAGCGACCGTGGGAACCTTTGATTTTACAGAACTCGTCCTCCGACCCGAACTGTCGTCGACGGAGATTCGAACGGGCGTCATCCTAACCTACTACCGTGGGAAAGTCATGGATCACCTCCACTTCCATCCGGAACGCTCACCACGAAATCTCACCTGATTCTGCCGGCTTCAACCGATCACCACACTCAGCATGGCCAGCGTATCGACAACAGTCCCCCGCCTGCTCGTCGTGGGCGGTAACGGCTTCCTCGGTGAGTCCCCCCTCCTTCCTCTGATCCCCCCTCCTTCCTCTGATCCCCCTTCCTTCCTCTGATCCCCCCCTCCTTCCTCTGATCGGAGCTGTTTGGTCCTTTGCCTTAGCTAACTCCAGGCTCGGCCGTGTGCAAGGCCGCAGTCTCCAAGGGCTGGGACGTCTCCTCCATGTCCTCCTCTGGAACGCCCTACACCACGCCGGCAGGCCACACGCCAAAGTGGGTCTCTCGCGTGCAGTGGCACCGTGCCAGCGCCTTTGAGCCGGACACGTTCGCCGACCTGATCTCGAACAAGACGGCCGTCGTGCACACGCTCGGCATCCTGCTCGAAGACGCGGGGTACAAGGCCGCCGTGCGCAGCGGCAACCCCCTCGGCGTGCTCAAGGCTGTAGCGCAGGGCGTGCTTGGCTCTGGAGTGGACTCGAATCCGCTCAAGACGACAGCGGAGAAGCGGCGGGGGTATGACGCCATGAACCGGGATTCTGGTGAGTCGTGAGCTCGCTTGTACGCAGCTACTTGCCGACGTGTGGAATCAGCTGACAGCAGCCGTCTCGGTGCTCGACACGATGCTTGCGCACCCGCACCTCGTCGACGGTGCCCCGTCCCCGAGGTCTTTCGTCTACGTCTCGGCCGGCACCGGGTTCGCCCCCGTCGTGCCAGAGGGATACCTCAGGAGCAAGCGTGAGGCCGAGGGCCTGATTCTGCAGAAGTGCACGCCGCAGACCAACGTGCACCCGCTGATTATGCGGCCGGGTGAGTCCTTCCCTCCTATTCCAGCTTCATGGCACGCGCGGGTGAGCTGACCCCAGGCCTGATGTATCACTCGCACACGCGCCCGCTGTCTACCCTGCCCGCGTTCGCCGTCTCCCTCTCCGCCGGCCTCCACGACAGGCTGCACCTCCCGCTCCCCTTCTCCGAGGAGAGCCTCTTGGGCAAGACGGCGCAGACGCTGCGCACGCACCCGATCCACGTCGACCATGTCGCCGACGCTATTTGCAAGTCTATCGCGGAGGGGCGCGAGGGCGTCGTCGACGTGCCGACTATGAGGGCGTGGGCTGGGTTTGATGTGCCCGAGGGAGATCTGGGCGCGCAGACGGCGTAAGATTGGAAGTATGCATGTATTAACAGGGTACGAGACGAGGACGAAAGAACATGTCTTCATCTCGACATCACTCTCCGATCTCAGATTAGAGCGGGGAGGGAGGACTGACGGACTGACGACAGGCAGGCAATCGACGCAACCAACGGAGGCGGATGGAGGGCGCAGCTCGACGCCAAACACGCTGGAGGCGGGGGTCGTTCTGCCGTCTCCTCTTCATCACTCACTCTTCTCACCTCATTCGTTCCTCTTCCCTCTACAATCCGACCTGTCGTACATCGTCGCCGCGGGGACAGACATCAACCAGAGCACGACCCTAGACTTCTGCGACTGCCTGCTGCCTGCCTTCCTTCACACTCGCCACTCGCCACCCGCAAGTCCCGCGCCCTCCACTGCCCAGCGCCGCCTGAATGAGCAAGCAGGACTCGCCCGCAGTCATGTCCTCGAACGACAAGAAGCGCAAGATCAACGATGACGACGCTCTGTCCCGTTCGAGCACCAAGCGCCGTCCCAGGACCCCGTCCCCTCTACCCTTTCCAAGGCTCATCGTTCTCAACGCACCCATGCGGACTGAATCTGACAGCGACTCAGACGACGGCGAGTCGGACGACAGCGACTCGGACGAGAGCGGCGCCGAGGACGGCGACACGGTCGACAGCGACGACACTGCGAGTTCTTCTCAAGCCACCGACCGTTCTCCTCACCCCGCCCACCTCGAGGCCGAGAAGGAGATTCTCCGCACGCAGCTTCGTGCATCCCGCGCCGAGGCGAGGACGTACGAGAAGGAACTCGCGAGGCTGACGCGGCGTACCCTCGACGCTGAGCGTAGGGCCGAGGAGGCGGAACACTCCGCTGCAACCGCGAACAAGGGCGCATTTAAGGGGAAGGAGCGCGCAGTCCAGGCGGAGGAGCGTGCGGACCAGGAGAAGGAGCGCGCCGACCGGGCCGCGGAACGCGCAGACCAAGCGGATAAGCGCGCGGCGCTGGTGTTGCGCGCAGCGTCTCTGAGCGATCAGACCGCTGCCAAAGCTGCTCATTCGAAGGCTGAGGCGGGGCGCCGGGTTGCCGAAGCGGACGAGAGGGCCGAGAGGGCGGTGGCGGCCGTCGCGGACGAGAAGGAGCGCAGCGAGAAGGCCGAGAAGCTCGCGGAGGCGTACAAGCTCGTGCTCGAGAACCACGGCTTTGACGGGTTGAAGCGAGCCGTCGCTTCTCGCGAGGGTACGCTGGAGGCTGGACCTGAGGTGAAGAACGGGGTCCTTGTCAGGTCGGAGTGAGTTAGCCGGAGGCTGGACCTGAGGTGAGGGACGGGGACCATGCCAGGTCAGAGTGAGTTAAAGATTGTTGTTGTAGCTTGTACGGGTGGGAGTACGAGTAGACGAGGCTGAACCAAGCGCATGAACCAAGCGCATGAGAGGTGGGCGAGATGTAAGTAGACACTGCACACTATGCATTGATATGACTCAGACGCTACGCTGGGCTGCGCGCTGAAGACAGGAAGGAGATCGGCGAACGGAAGCGGATCGAGGCGCCGCCGACACTCGACGGGTCGCTGCCTCCAACTCCACATTTCTTTGAACTCCTCGAGCTCAAACCACTAACAGCACTTTCTGCACACGAGCACTAGGCGGCCTCCCATTGCTAGCCGATCAACCTGGTCACTGCCCAACACAACTACATCACGCAACTTGCCTCGTGATAGTCATCAACCCGCAACCTTGCCCCTCGCCATTAGCAAGTCCCGCAGCTTCCCCGTCGGTGGCGAGCCTGCTCGCTGACAATTGCAATCAGCACCGCGCACACTAGCCAGCCCACCATGCAAGTGCCGTCCAACTCCACTCGCTCCTCGGAAGGGGCTGAGCAGCTTGGCACGTCCACCGTTTCGCAGTCTCCCTTCACAGACACCCGCAAGCGCAAGGCAGAGCCGGCGGATTCCAACGTCAAGGAAGATAACCTAGAGCAGGTTGCAATGCGTACCGACGCTCGGAAGAAGCTCAACATCGGTACTGCCGAGACTAGTCGCCCGGCCGCCCATGCAACCCAACCTCCTGCAAAGACGACAGCTTCCTCGCCCACTGACCCCAACGCTCTCCAGCCGGGTCACCAGCAGCCGCCCATGGTCAACAGTCACCAGCAGCCGCCCATGCCCAGCATGGCAAGCTTGTGGGGTGCGAACGAGATCCTGCGCGTGCAACTGCAGGCGTCCAGGGCCGAGGTGCGCGCGTACGAAGAGAAGGTGCCGGGGCTCATCGGCCGCGTGATGTGGGCTGAGGCGGGGTACGGGCAGGAGAGGTTCTGGCGCATGAACGCAGAGCAGGCGGCCGCCAACGCCATCTCGTGGGTGAAGGGCGTGCAGCAGCGCGTCACTGACGCCGAGGAGGAGATCAACGGACTCAGGGAGCGCCTCACCAAGGCCGAGGCAGCGGCGGCGGACGCTGAGCGTCGCCTCGCCTCCTCCAAGCGCCTCCGCGCCGCCCTCAAGGGCAAGAAGACGGCGGTACCGATCTTGCCGCCGTCGCCGCCTCCTGGGCCCTCGGCCAGTGTTCCGGAGTGCTTCCGCGGCTCCAACACCAACAAACATTGAGACGACAAGAAGCCCTCCACTGAGGGGTGAATGTCATCACGAGCTGGGCTATCCGCTCCCAACCTGTTCCAGGTGCAACGGGACTCGAGAGACGCCCACCTCAACCCATGCTAAGCCCAAAAGAGGAATGCAAAAGAGTGTGCAGATACAATGGTCAAGTGTGAGAAGACCATTTCTAGATAGGCACCATGCATCAGTCAAACTTGTGAGAAGGGGAGAGTGAACATGTCTAACCGCCTGGGCTGCTCACAAGATGTACAGCAGACTCGACGATCGAGAAGCGATCGAGATCTCGATAGATGATCGACAGACGGGAGCGGATCGTGTTGCGTGACTTTGTTGATTGGGCCTACCCCCTTTCCTTCACTCACAACACAACACTAACTCTCTACGACCGAACCACCATGGACAAGCCGTCTGCAGTCTAGCGTCCTGCAGCGCGGACCAAGAAGACCCTCAAGCGCAAGCCGATCGAGGACATCGACGCCGATGTCAAGCCGTCCAAGCGGCAACTCCAGGACGTCGAGACCCGTGGTGCCTCCCGCGACCCGCGTGACGCCCTGCCGAGAGCGGCGTTCCGCTTCGACACACCCCGCACACCCTTAGTCCACGACCAACTTGCCCAGCTCAAGGTTGAAAACGAGGCCCTCCAAACACAAGTTCAGTCCGCACAAGCCAATGCGAAGTCGTACGCGGCGAAGAGCGCCGAGCTTGTCCTCCGAGCCGTCAAGGCCGATAAGGCTCTGAAGGAGGCGGAGAACAATGCCGAAGCCGCTGGACATCGCGCGGCGGCGGCGGAGCGCAAAGTCGAGGCGAGCCAGCGCAAGGCCGAGGAGGTGGCGCGCAAGCTCGCCGAAACCGAGGACAAGCTAGGTGATATGGAGGTCGATCTCGCCGACGCCGAGCACCGGGCCGAGGAGGCGGAGCACGAGATCATCCTGGCGCAACGCAAGGCATCAGCCGCAGAGCGCAAGCTGAGCGCGGCCGAGCGCCGAGCCACCGCCGCCCAGCGTAAGTCTGAGGAGATGGGGCGCAGACTCGCCGAGGTGGACGCCAGGGCCAAGAGTTCCGAGCGCAAGCTACACCTCGCCGAGAACCAGATCAAGGCGGCGGAAAACCGCGCCGAAGAGTCGAGTTGGAAGGCGGAGGAGGCGGCACGCAAGCTTGTCGCCGCCGAGCAGCGTGCCGAGACTGCCGAGCGCCTTGCCGAAGCGGCGGAGAGCCAGGCCGACGCAGCCGTACGCGAGGCGGAGGACGCCGACACCAAGCTGGAAGAAGCCGAGCGCAAGATCGAGGCCCTAAAACGCCGAGCGAAAGAGGCCGAACGCAAGCCTGAGCATAAGGAACCCAGGCTCGCCGCGGCGTACCGCCGTGCGACTGAGGCTGAGCGCCGCGCCGAAGCAGCCGAGAAGAAGTACAAGGTCGCTGAGCGCCTGCGCCAGGCCGCTAACTGGAACACAACGAACGAGGAGGAGCGCGCAGATGCCGCCGAGTACGAAAGGGAGCATCTGGCCCACCGAGCCGAAGACGCCGAGGTCTGGGCGCTGAGGGCCGAGTGCGTCGCTGCAGAAACGGAGGAGTACGCCAGACATCTCGCTCGCAGTGCCGGGTCCAGCGCGGCGCTGCATCAGGCCGCACTCCGCGACGCCGCCGCCACAAGAGACCGCGCCGAGGTCCTCCAGCGCGAGCTCGTGCACGCGTACCACCGCGCCGAGGACGCCGACATATGTGCGCTCAGGGCGGAGAGCTTGGCGGCCGAAGCGGAGACGACGGCGGAGACGTACAGCGTACAGCATGAGATGATGAAGAAGGAGAACACGCAGCTGAAGCGCCGCGCGACGAAGGCGGAGAAGGCGGCTGTTGAGGCGAAGCGTCGCGCTGCTGCTGCTGAGGAGAAGATCAGAGGAGCTCCTCCGCGACCTGAGCGCACTTTCTGGGAGACCGCCGTCGTGAATGAAGCTTCCGATACGTCCCAGCCCTCCGAAATCTACGAGCCGCCTGCGCCTTACGAGTCATCCGCGCCCTACGAACCGCCTGCCCTCTACGAATCACCCATTCCCTACGAGCCATCGTCAACTTACGATGCTAATGGAGCCTACGCACCACCCGTACCGTACGCACCAGCCGCTCCCTCAGAGCCTCCGCCCAGCACGCCCTCGTCGTCCAACCGACTCTACGTTCCTGTTGCCAGCGAAGCGCTACTCAACCAGTCCCTCACGCTTCCCCTGCCAAACCTCACGAGCGTCTACGCCACAGGCTCGGAAGACTGGCAACGCCTCCTCAGCCTGCATGCCGAGGTGCAATCCATCCTCGGCCCGCTGCACCGCGAGGCGGAGAGGCATGCCGAGCGCGGTCACGCCAAGGCGACAGCCTGGCTGAAGAACGTCGAGCTCTACTACGGATTGTGCGGCATGGCGGCGGCGAAAATGTGGAGTCTGGAGCGCCGAGGAAGGCTGATGGACGAGGGCGCGACCAAGGATGCGGTGAAGCAGCTCGAGTGGGTTAAGGACAGGACGGAAGAGGTGCAGAAGCAGATGGATGAGGAGACATAGCTAGGACGATAGGGTCCGTACATTCTTATGCATTGTGACATCGGTATTCGCGATATCTGAGGTCTGGCGGATTGGCTGTCTCGACGATTGAGCCGAGCACGGAAGCGGATGGAGGAAGGCGACGAGGAACCAATCTCTGCCGGGGAGCGAACACTCCTTCCTCCTTCCTTTCCATCGTTCACATCATTTGACTCTCCAACTCTATCACCATGAACTCTATCACCATGAGCACCCAGTCGGGAGGCTAGTACCCTCCTCCTGCGCAAGCGGGTCTGCATCCAAATCCACCGGCCAAGCGCAAGCTTACCCTCGACAACGGCGACGCCCACCAGACTCAAACCAAACGCCCTCCGCTGATTCAGTCAGCTCGCTTCACTCCACCCCGGCATGATACCAACCAAGGCTCACTGATCCCCAGCGCAGTGGCTACCGCTCTTCCCATAACCGCCCCGCCCACGACTTCCTCCGGAAGCGCCAGCCCATCCGCCGAAGTCGTTTCCCTCCGCACCCAGCTCGCCGCAGCGGAAGCGCTGGGCTACACGTTCCGGATCGGCTACGAGGAGCTCGCGCGCGGGCGCCAGGCAGCCGAGCAGGCTCTCTCTGATGAGAGGAGACGCGCCTTGAGAGCGGAACAAGACGCGGCGAAGGAAAGGCGCCGTCGAGAGGAGGCGGAGCGGAACGCCGCTGAAGCCGCCGAAGCCCTCGCACGGCTCAAGAAGGCGGGTCAGGCAATCCTCCAGTCCCAAGCCAGGACTACACCCAACGCTCTTGCTGAGATTGCCGCGGCGGCTGAGCGTGCCAAGAAGGCCGAACACTCTTCTGCAGAGTACAAGCGGCGCTGCATGGAAGCCGAAGCTAAGGTGGAGGCCTGCAGGCTTGCTCTCCACGATCCTCCTGCAATGGGCTTTACTGCTCAAAGCCAGCAGGCGACTGAGCCCGGAGCACACGCCCAAGGGATCGAACCGCAACCAGGGTCAATTGAAGCCCTTGCCCACACGCACGACGAGCTGCAGCGTCTTCTCGACTCCCTCCACGACCAGGCCGAGGATCGGGCAGCCAACGGGTGCCGTCAAGTGGGCGACTGGATCCACAGGATCGACTCTATGGTCGGCCACAGCGCCTACCGCGCGGCATGGATCAAGAGACTGAGGCGCAGGGCGCCGACCATGACTGCCGCTCAGGTGGAGACGTGTTGTGCGGACATTAAGGGTCACTTCTGCGACCTAAAGACTAAGGCTGAGGAGCTGCAGCGGGAGATGGATCGTGAGGCGGAGCGGTGTGCGCCATCCCAGCCCGCGCCCCGTCAAGCAGAAGCAAGCACGTCTCTGTCTGCCGTGCACGAGCACATCCAGCAGTTGCTCAGCACGGTGCGCGCCGAAGCCGAGGACCACATCGTCAACCGCGACCGCAAGGTCAAGCATCTGGTCATGGACTGGAACACCCGTGTCAACACGCTCTACGGCGCCAGCGGTATGTGCATGGCAGAGATTGAGAGGTTCAGCCGCTGGGTGCAACGCCTCCCACCAACGATCATGGAGAAGAGCGAGGCGGACGTTAGGGCTAAGCTCGAGGATCTGAAGACGAAGACTGAGGCGTTGCAGCAGGAGATGAGGCGCGCGTCCGAGTGAGCCCGTGCAGGGGCAGGAGATCCGTAGCTGAACATAGGTGATGTACATCTGACATGCCCTCACAAGTGCTACGAAGTCGCGGGAGCTGATCGTGGCTGTTGATCATCTTTGTGCTTCCCAAACCGGGGCGTTGACGCATGTCGCGTCCGTCATCTTGCCATCACTCCCCATCGCAACTCGCAAACCCACGTCTGGCTCAAGATGGATGACCGGGCCGAAAACCGCGAGCCTTTGTCGACTGGCAACGACCGCCTGACTGTCGCGGCGAAGCACAGTCGTTCACCCACCAGCCCAGTCCTATCTGACAAGCGGCCGCGACTGGACGATTCCATTCCGACTCCAGACTCGATGGCGACTCCCTTCCCCATTCTCGCCGAGGCCGTCTGCGCCGCTCTGACTTCGTCCGTAGACCCCAAGCAAATTGCTCCGGTCCTACCCACGCTGTCCGACACGGCATCTCTCCCTCCTTACCATCCGCCGCCCTGCGAGACCGACGTGCTCCGCCGCCGCCTCCAGGCCGCCGAGTTCGAAGTCCTTTGCGCCCAGCTCAAGGCAGCCAAATCAAAGGTCCGGGAGTACAAAGCGAAGAACAGAGAGCTCGCGCGCCGGCTTAATGAAGCCGAGCACAGTGCCGACATCCTCCGACAGCTTCGCTGCGAGGCCGAGGAGCGAGCCGAGAGAACCCAACAGGCGGCCGCCAAGGCCAAGCGCGATGCCGAGGACCAGATCGCAGCAGGCGACAGACGGATCGGGGTCGCGGAGGCAAGGGCGGCGTTGCGACTGACACGTATTCAGGAGTTGGAGGAGCAGCTCAATGACGACATGGCGACTAAGGCAGTCACGCCCCCGAGCTCACCAGATCAGCCCCCGCCGCCGCCGGGTACTGAGCCTCCTACGCCACCACCGCCCACAATACCCGCAACGCCTCCAGTTCCCCATACCGCCCATTGTGCCTCCGATCTGGACAACTCCGAATCCGGCCCCACCACCAAACCCGACGTCGAGCTCTCAAGCGCCACCGCTGAGCCTTCCACCGCCAATGGGACAAGCACAGGCAAGAAGAAGAAGCGGGACAGTGGATCCGCCTCCGCGACTGGCACCATGACTGGTACCACACCTGTCACCAAACCCAAAACCAACTCCATGCCCACACCAAAGCCGGCCTCTGGACCCAACTCCATGCCCATCGTGCAACCGAAGCGCCTACCCTCCACCTCGTCCCCCAACATCGCGCAGCTCTACAAACTGCATGGCGACGTGCAGACCTTCCTCAGCGGACTGCGCGAGACCGCTCTCCGCCACGCCGAGCTCGGGCACATGCAGGCGCCGGGGTGGGTGAAGGGAATCGAGGGTCTGTGTGGACTGAACAGTCTGTACCTTGACCAGATCAAGATCCGAGAGCAGCAGACGAGCGCGGGTGTGGCTGGCGAGACGGCAGATCTGGAGGAGCACTTGTGGGCGCTGAGGGGCGTTGCCGAGAATGTGCAGAGGGAGATGGAGTATGTGCCGTAGACTGCATGCATGTTACGACTTCATGTTACGACTTCATGTTGATCGGGACGAGACGGAGGGAAGGGCTGCTCACGAAATTGACCGAGGTGGCTTGATCAACAGATCTGCCGACGACGAAGAAGCTGACTCGTCAGACGCTCTCAATCTTGCCTCCACTCCATCCACCAGCACACACACACAGTCATACTCCTCATCGCTACATGGTTTTCTGGATCCCTTAGCACCGCCCATTCCAAACATGAGTGCTCCAAGGATATCCCTCCGTCGCCCTGGTCAAGCGCCGACAATGTCCACTGTCAACGGCGGATCGGTGTCTTCCTCGCTGCCCTCACCCTCCCATCCGACCGCAACTGTGTCTGTCGAAGTGGGTTAGGAGCCCCAGCCTCAGCCTCAAGATGCGACCACCACAGCCCCCGCTAAGCGCAAAGCCAAGCCTCATGAGGAGTCCGCTGCCGACGCCGAGTCCGCCGACACTGTCCGTTCCGAGTCTGCGCCCTCACCGGTCAAGAAGCGCATGATCGACCAGCCCTCCACTCGTCACAGCACCAATGTCAACTACCCCTCGGCGCAGTTCAATATCCTCCGTTCGGAGCTTATGGCTGTTCAGTCTCACTCTCGTGCATACCAAGGGGCCATTGCCGGCCTTGCGCATGCCCTGGAGGAGGCGCAGGGTAAGGTCACCGAGGCTGAGCAGAGGGCTGCGGAGGCAGAGGAGCGCGCGGACTTGGCCGAACATGCGCTGAAGCGACAGCGCCGCCGTCCCGTAAAAGCCAAGAAGCGTGCCGCCAAGGCCGAGCGAGCCGCTGCCGACCTCAAGACCGCCGCCAAGGACCGTGTCGCGGTCGACGACTTTGTCCACGCAGTCGAGGCCCTGACCAACCAACACAGGGTTGTCCTGCAGGAGACGGCCTACTCGCCCTCGCAGTCGCATGAACAAGACGACACCAACGCCACTTCTAACGAACAGTCCGATGATGGAGATGACGCTGCAACCGGAAGCTCTGCGACGAGTGATTGGGAGGAGGAGCCGCGCCTCGAAGACGTGCTTCAACTTCGCAAGGATGCCGCGGCCTTCCTCGTCGCTGTTGACCAGGAAGCACTCCTGAACGACCTTGTCAACGGCGGCGATTGGATGCAGCGCACCGGCTGGCTCTTCAGAGGTTGCGGTCTCAGACACTCGCATGTTGAGGCCTTGCGCGGCGATCATGCGCAGCTGACGATGGAAGACCTCAGACAAGCTGAAAAACACCTCCTCTACCTTGAGGAGCAGGCAAAGGCACTGCAGAAGGAGATGAGGAGGTGAGATAAAGGATGAGTAGCTGCAGTCTGCGCTGAGCGTTCATGCATGTTGATAGCTTATGCACTTAAGCACTTCGGCCAAGCCCTCCAGTCGATCCAGTCAGCAGTCAGCCGTCAGCATCTTAGGAGGGGCCAGCGGATCTACGGGGTCAAGATCAGCACGTCAGTCAACACGGGGCGCTAGTTTCTCGCTCTGCATTATTCATTCCTGCTTTCACTTCACACTATCAATCACCATGAGCAGCCCTCACGAGGGTTAGGAGCCCTCTGGCGGTGGCGGCGACTGCGGTATCAGCCCAAAGCGCAAACGCAAATCCTTCAGCGAACCACCTGTCCCACAACCATCCAAGCGTCCGCGACAAACCCTCGACTCAGCCAGACCTCCCACGCCCATAGCTCCTTCCGCTCCCAACGACCAGCTTCAGACTGCTCTCGCTTCTTCCTCGTTTGCCAGCCGCCTCCTCCCAGCCGCAACTGAAGCTCCGCCAGCGCCGCAAGCAGAGACAGACGACCTCCGCCGCCAATTGCAGGCCGCGCAGTCCGCGATTCTGTACGCTGAGCTCAAAGCGTCCAAGCAGAAGTGCCGTGTGTACAAGATCAAGAATAGGGAGCTCTCTCGGAAGGTTGAGGAGGCTGAGAAGGAAGCGGCGGAAGCCCGCTGCCGCGCTGCGAAAGCGGAGGAGCGTGCCACAGCCGCCGTGCAGGCCGCTGCTCGTGTGAAGAGCACCTCCACCGTATCCCGTCAACCGACCAGCGCCCCGACCCAAACGACCCAAGCGCTGCAGCTCCCTTCTCCAAACCATCGGCAGACCTCATCACCGCCGCCCAAGACACCCGAGCCATCATGCTCCACTGATCCGAATCATTCTGCAACAGGCCCCAAGTCGAAGCCTCCGGCCTCCAACACGCGAAAACAGGCCAACAAGATCAAGCAGCTGTACCAGCTTCACGGCGGGGTGCAGAACTTCCTCGCGAAGCTGAAGGGACATGTGACCCGTCTCGGCGAGCAAGGGCGCATGCAGGCGCCCTCGTGGATGGAGGACGTCGAGGAGTGCTTCGGCCTGAACAAGCTTTATCTCACCCAACTTAAGATCCTGGAGCAACGAGAGCCGCTGAACCTTTCCAGTGAGCTTGACGACTTGGAGCGTAGTCTGAAGGATCTCAAGGCTACGGCTGGGAAGGTGAAGGAGGCGCTCGGGTTGAGCGGGAAGTCGGGTTAGCAATGCAACGCTGTGACTATGTGCTGCCGGGACACAACGCTGTGGATGGGCTGTCAGACGTCTGAGGTGGCTGCGGCGCTCGAGGAGTGACGCATGGCAGTCATCGAGAGGTCGACTCACCTCGTCCTCGACCCTTCCACTCCTTCCTTCCTCAATCCTCAACTCCCTCCTTCAACGCCCTCCACTCACCCATCGCACAACAGCTGCATCCAGCCTCGTCAATCCCTCAACGACGTCAAAACGCATCTGCTTCAACTTATATCCAGCGATTGTAGGGAACTTTCTGTGCTTTCAACACCTCTGAGCCGGCTCTGGGCATAGCAGGGTAGCTCAAGTGGCGAATCGGTGTCTTCCTCCCCCATCGATCACCGACTACCCGACATCGTCCACCCTCCCACCTCTTCGCGCCGAACGGCGTCACGACTTTCACAATCAGCAACATGCCAAGCATGAAGACCTTTTCCAAGGGCTACCATCCTGAGGATGAGCCAGTGCAGCACCGCACGCCCTGTAAGCGCAAGTCCAGGGCCCAGCTTGGATCGAGGAGTTCTAAGCGCCAGCTGCTCACTGGCCGCTCCCTTCCTTCCACACAGACCGACATCCAGCGCCCCGCCAAGACCAGTCATCTGCACGCTTCCTCCCATTCCTCCCTTCCTGCGAAGGTTGCCCGCCTTCCCTCTGACTCCCCCGGCATCCCCAGCAGCCTCGGCTCCGAAGTCTCTAAGGGTTCGCTCAACCCTACTCCGGGGTCTGAGGGCGGTGACCGGGACACCACAACATCCGAGGTCGAGATCCTCCGTCGCAAGCTCAATGCGGCTGAAGCCAAGGTCTGCGAGTACAAGAAGAGGAACGAGAAGCTCGCCCACGAGGTCAACTGCGCACATATGGACGCTGCTTTGTCCGCTGCGATGCGCCAAGCGGCAGAGGAGGAATCCGAGGCCCGCATCGCTGAGGTCGAGGAGGATGCTGCTGCGGGTCGTATCCTCGCCGCTCTCTGGCCACAGGTGGTCGATGGGGCGAAGGCGGAGGCTGAAACCAACGCTGTCTATCGTGTCGCCAAAGCGACTGAGCGAGCTCGGCATGCTGAGGCCGTGGCTCAGGCACTCGAGGGCCACCTGCACGACGCCGAGAAGCGCATTAAGACACTCGAAAGCATTGTCAACCGCGCAAATGGGGTACTGCTTGAAGCTCCTGCCCGCTGGATCCAAGCAACTGGCAGCGATAGGCAAGCCACCTCTGATGACGAACCCGAGCTCGACCAAGGGAGCGCCGCCTCTCGCTACAGCCACATTGTGCTTCAGGTTCTGCGCAAGCAGTGGGAGACGGTGCACGAGCTGGTGAAGCATGTCGACGTTGAGGCAAAGGAGCGTTTCCTGAGCACGATAAATGAGGTTATCCGTGATGACACCTCCGGTTGGAACTCGGACAGCACGGACGACACCTTCGTCAACGGTGTCGACAGCGACTCTGACTGGGAGAACGACGCCACCCTTCAGCGCATGAAACACGATGCCATGCAGCGCCACTCACAGGCAGTAGCTTGGATGAAGCGCGTGAGCAAGCTCATCGACCTCGACATTGAGTGCGAAACTCAGCTCGAAGAGTCTGAAGGCTCTGTTCAACCCACTTCCCAACTGATGGACAAGTTGAGGAAGAGCCTGGAGGAACTGCAGAAGCAGACTGTGGCGTTGCGCAAGGAGATGGACAAGAGCTACCAGTAGAGGGTGGGCAGGTGATGAACTAGCGGCCCTGTGATGGCCAAGATACATGTGACTTGCGGTGGCTGTTCATTCTGGTTACTCACGGATCAATGATGGACACTGATGGAATGTGCGACGGTGGTGCGAAGGTGGCGAACGGAACACACACTCACGCACTCGCGCTTAAGAACGTACTTCCTTGCGGCTCTTCCCACCCTTCCCCTCCATCCGCTCTCTCTCTCTCTTCGACTCCTACTTCCTATCAATCTGTTCTCTTCCTCTCAGTCTCCCGACAGCCAAGCCATCTGTCGACAACACCAGGCATCCAAGTGGCTCGTTCAGCTCGACCGGCACAACGACCACTCAGCGCCTCACTGTTCCCCCTGGACGTCGTCAACTGCACGGGTGGCGAGCTCGCCGCTAACTCTACGTTGACCGACTACTGACCTATCCAGTACATCTCTCAACTCATCGATCTTCAAGTCTTTCCATTAGCTCTCGCCACAATCATGAGTACCTTGACCAAGCGCAAGGCCATGATCGACGATGATGAAGACGGCAACATCCAGCCGTTGAAGCATCAGCGCTTCTCCAGTGGTGCCGCCGCAGCGACCATCGTCTCCGCCTCCGCGTCGAACGTTCGTCCTATGACCTCCGACCTGCTGTGCGGCTTAAGTGGCGAGGACAACATCGGCAGTGATGTCCTCCACGATGTCATCATTCTCCTCCGTGCTGAGGTCAACGCTGAGAAGGAGCGCAACAGTGTGCTGCTCAAGAAGTATAACGACGCCACCCTGAAGCAAGAAAAGGAGCTCAAACACTTGAACATGGCGTTGCAGATAGTGCACGATGACGCCGCAGACGTTAAGCGCCAGCTGAAGGTGGCCCAAGAGTTGGGCGGAAAGACTGAAGAGCGTGCCAACTTGGCTATCACGCGTGCTAACCACGCTGAAGCGGCCCTCGCTGCTTGCGAGCAACAGCTAGTCGATACTCGGAAACACGCCGACCATCTCATTGACCAGGGTGAGGAGCGCGCGGAGAAGGCGGAGGCCGCTGCGGCTGAAGCTCAGAGCCAGGTCGAGACGCTCATGTTCGACTTGAGGTCCATTCAGGACTCGGCAACCAAGGCCCTGAGCCCGGACCAGAACCCCTCGACGGGGAGCCCCACAAACAGTGAGGCAATCACTGGCCATGACGAGGCAACTATCGGTCACGAGGGCGCGAGCTCCAACACCGACTCCGATGCCTCCGACGAGGACGAGGGAGAGTCCGCGGCAACGGCCGAGTCGAACAACAGTGAGCCCGACAGGTTGGATCAGTTCCGCGACATCTACCAAGACACGAAGTGGGCGACCGAGGATGTGTGGGACGCCCTCCAGGATCGTATCGAGCGTCGTCTTGCGCGTTCTGAGCGCGGTATCGCCTTCCTCGCAACCATCGACCACTACGGCCTGTTATCACACTTCCTCTTCAACGTCAGCGACCAGCAGGACGGAGACGAGCCCGTGCACCGTGACCACCCTGAGCTCACAACTCAGGAGTTCGGGTGGGCCTGCCGGATCCACAGGATTATTGGATACGACGGATTCCAAAATCGAGAGCTCCTGAGCTTCCTGAGGGCTGTCAACGACGCCAATGACGAGAGCGACCTGTCCCGGTGCGCCTTGGAGACCTGGGGTCAATTCCTGCTCCACCTCGAGCGCCTGGCAGACAATCTGCAGAATGAAGTCGAGCAGCACGGGGAAATGGCTGTCGGTCTCGCTGGCCACGCCGACTAGGACAACCCTGACGGAGAAGAGACCGAGGGCGAAGTTGCCGAGAATGGGGCAGTCGAGGAGGAAGAAGCCGAGATTGATGAGAAGAAGTCAGGTGTTAGCCACGATCAGTCTGCCAGGAGCGTCTGTGCATAGATAGCATCCATGATAGTTATCAGGAAAAAGGAGACATGTTGACATGCAAGGAGAAAGTGTTCAGCCGCTGCAAGTTCGCGGTTGTGTCGTGATCGGTTGACGTTGTCGCGTGGTCCGACGATCAGACGGAAGCGAATTCCGCGGAGAGTCCAGTCAAGTTGCACCCGTCCTGTCATCCTGTTTTCCTTTCGCTCACTCCATCTTCCCCTTCCTCTGCAGCGGCGGACTCTCGACACCTTCCCGTTTAAGTCACGGAACAACCTCTTCGCTGCGCCGGCGTCGACAGCGAGCATCCGTCGAACTCGCCTTAACCCAGCCTCCTCCCGCCGAAGGGCACACTCGCCGCCGATCCAGCCGTAAACAAACGCCTTCCTTCCCGTCTCCACCGACCAAACAAGCTTTGCATCCTCACTCCAAGTCATCATGAGGTCCCAAGCTGAGGGCTAGAATCCCACAGCTGAACAGCAAGCCAACGACTACACCTCTCCCGCCAAGCGCAAGTCGACCCCCGACACTGACGGCGTCGACCGCAAGCCCACCAAACGTCAGCTCCGCGCGACTCGCAGCGTCTCGTCCTCGGTGGCAACTCCTTCCAACTCGACTACTCTCGTTGATCCCGACGACAACCTTGACGGCGACGATGTTTCCGCCGATGTTGCCAAGAGTGACTCTGCCGCCAAAGACCTTCCCTCCTTGGGCTTGAAGTCCCGCACCGCAGAAGGCACCGCTGATCCCCCACCCGTCATCTCCAGCACTGCGAGCGGAAGGATCAACAACTTCATTCACACTTACCTCGGCAAGAAGGAAACCTCCCGTGACCTTGCAGCGGAGATCACTGCTCTCCATGCCCAGCTTGAAGCGCAGAAGGCCGACGCGAAGCGCTATCGCGCGCTCTTCGAGGAGTGCAAGGACAACGCCAGTCGTTACAAGGACAGTGTCCGTCACATCAAGGACAAGGTCAAGACTCTTAAGCTCGAAGCCGCCGACGCCAAGGATCAGCTGAAGCGAGCCCTGGAACGTGCCGCTGCGGCTGAGATGCGCGCCACCAACTCTCACCAGAGGGCAATCGAGGCCGACGAGCGCGCTGCGGAAGCCGAGGAGAACGCACTCAACGCTGAGGTCGACCTCGAAACCGTTCAGCAAGATGCCGAGGATCGCGTTGCGGAGGTCGAAGGGCGCCTGGAGGCAGCTGAAGAGGCCGCTGCGGATGCCAAACTTCTCTGCGAGGTGGCCGAACACGCCGCTGCTCAGGCCGAGAAGCGCTGCGCCGAAATCGAAAAAGCCGCGACCACTGCCAAGAAGAATGCTCAGCTTCGCATCGTTGAACTCAGCGAACGCCTCTCGGAGACTGAAGCCGCCTTGACTGGAACGAGGCACCGACTCGAAGGCGCCGATACCTACGCCCAAGATGTCAAGCAGCTGCTTGAGGAGATGAACCGCAAGCACAGCGACCTTCACGAGAAGTTCAATCAGACTGGAGGAGGCTTGAATCGTATCCATCCTGTCTCTGAAGGATTCGAAGCAGCCCAAGACGGTCTCAGCAACGCCAGGCTGATCTACATGCGTGGTCTTCACCAAGAGGTTGACGATTTCGTTAACGCTGTGTACCACAAGATCCGTACCACTCTCAACGACGCTCACAAGAGCGACGACGACTACCTGTTCCCAGACGCGTACCTCGACGAATGTTCCGATGACGAGGACCTCGAGAACATCGAGCAGGAGGCCGAGGCGGTCGACAGTGGAGCTGAGTCCGATGTCGACATGGACTCCGATGACGCTGGCGATGGCTCCGACAACAACGACTCCGAATCGAACGATGGAGATGAAGATGACGAGGATGACGAGGATGACTCCGACGGCGGTGAGGAGGAGGAGGCTGGAGACTCCGCCGAGGCTGGCACCGAGGGCGAGGTTGTCGACGTCCAGGGAGATGAACCCAACGGCGATGGCTCCGACGACAAGAGTGGCGACACCGAGGAGCCCGAGGAAGAGAAGGAGCTGTCTGAGCCCTACTCTGAGCAGGAGGAGCTGTGGTTCAGGCGCATCGAGGAGCTTGTCGGCCTCCGCGGTCTTCACCTCGGCGATCTCATGCTGCTGGACCGCTGGTGGCGTCACGAGCCCACTGCCGAGGAGATGGACTACCTCGAGGCGCACCTGAGGGCCCTCCACCGCGAGGCGAAGGAGCTGTGGAATGAGGTCAAGCACGAATGCGCGGATATCATCAGTGAGCGTCGTGAGCGCAAGCAGAAGGAGCGCGAGGAGCGCAAGAAGCGCCAGATGAGCCAGTGTGTATGAGCGCTCTGGGATAGGCAGACCCTGTGGATAGATAGTCTCCATGCAAGCCAAGTACTGTGCATAGCTAAGCCAACTAACAGCGATGCATCGAAGACCTACTGAACAGCAATGACGGGATGACGGGCACATCCTTGGAGATGGCTGAAATTGACCGACATCGGCGTCCATCACGGCAAGTTGACTCAACCCTCGTCACCTCCAAACACACCGTGAGCTTGCTTGCTTCTCATGTTCTCTCAACCGTTTTGTCTTCATCGATATTCCCGGAGATGACCACCACGACCTCGCCTCCTCGTCGTTCGGCCCGTGCTCGCTGTCAACGCCAAAACAAACAGACTGTACAATTACGTAAACAGTGGTTATTTGCCACCGAACCCCACACATGTTCTTTAGTTTGTTGGGCTGCCTGTTTCTTATCTTTCATCGCCACACCTCTTACGCTTCAGCCTTCATGGCTCCACGTCTGATTCCTTCAAACTCGACGTCTAGTGGCCACGATGTGTCGCCTCTCGGTCTGACCAGTGAGCATGCTGCAGTTAAAGCGCTTGCTTCTGCGACAAAAAGCGCCCACCCCCACCACGCCGCAAACCTGCAAGTTTCGTCCATTAACAGCTACGCACCGCCAAAACTGGGAAGCGTAGCGGAGTCTTGCACTCCCTCTCTGCCTCCGCAAGCCATTTCCAGTGCAGCTGCGACGTTGCACCTTCCTCCCACGCCACGCACGTCGCCGTGGCCTCGATCTGGCGGCATACTCGATAACATGGCTGCAAGGCGGACTGTATTGAAGGAGGCGAAGAGGAGGGCATCGCAGCGAGAGGAAAGCGTTAAGCCCCCCGACCTCAGTCTGTGCATCCAAACACTACTGAGCTACGACAGGCACCCACACACGGTCGCCCTTCCGCCTCGCCTCACAGTGACCGACCAGCGCTCAATGCCTGGGAGGCCGCGGTATATGTCGTAATGAGCTTTGGGCATGGTTGACGGTTGACGAGGCGTCAATGAGTGATGTGGAGTGTAAACGAGCAAGCTCCGCTGTTGTTTGTTCACGCTGCATGCTTGTAGGCGACTAGCTCCGAGACCGGGTCCCCCCTGAGTCAAGCTAACAGCCGCTGGTGTAGCCACGAGGTTTGACTACGCAGGGAGCTATCTCCAGCCTAGTTCGAAGGCCGTCGTCAAAACTTGCCTTGATCTCTTTCCTGTCCCTCCCCCTCTTCATATATTTGCCACTGGCAATACACAGCTACGCCTCAGTTCGTAACCAGGTTGCAAAGCATGACGTGCACCTCGAACATCAGACTCCAGCCTTGCTCTCCTCAAACCCCAAGTCCAACCTCCGCCGTTCTGTCGCAGCCACCAAAGCCCGAAAGCGCCGGCACAAGCACAATAGGAGTCACTCTGGCTTTGATTCTACCGCAACCATTCAGGACGTCGATGTGGACCCACCACCCAATCTCAACCTCCGCGTTCCCAAACTCAGCGATAGCTCTCAGGCCTGGAGGGCCTACATCCGCGGCGTCAATGCAGAGCATCGCCTCATGCTGGCATGGTTCCGACGTATCGATGCCGAGGAGAAGGAACACCGCCGTGAGATGCGCCGCTTGGAACACGACGTAAACCGGCTCTCTAGACGGATGAAGGGGATCTTGCCACGGCTCCAGGCTTGTTCGGCGTGCTTGCGACTCATCAGGTAAAGCAGTGGGCAACAATATAATACAGTACATCAGGAATACAACCGTCACTATGGATTATTACTTCAGGCTCAGCTCGCAACACACCGAGCACAAGTTTGTCACATTGAGTTGGAACGCGGACGGCGCAACGCTGCTCCCCCTCGGTAGGAATCGATCGCCAGCTCCTTCGGCTGAGTCTTATCACGCCTCCCGGTTAGCCTTGCCTGAATGGAGAACTCACAGAATGTAGGCGTACAGGTAGGCCGTCTCAGGTCGGCGCCCCGAGTAAGGATCGGCTGGAAACAAGTCCTCAAGTTGCTGCGACGACTTCACGAGATTGCCGTCTTCGTTCTTCAGAAGCGGTGCGTCGGTGGGGTTTGTGTATGGAATGCTAGCCAGCCTGCACAGGGCGTTGAGCGCCTCGTCGACGCGCCGATGAATCCTGATTCCAATGTGCTCCTCGGGATGTTCCTTGTACTGCTCCGGGCCCCAGTACACACGGGCAACCACATGTTCTTCGCGCCGGTATTGTGCCGCCTTGCGTTGGAACTCGAACAGGTACAGCTCACAAGTCTCGGCGAGCTCGGCCTCGGACGGCGGGGCGCGCTCGTCGGGGAAATCAGGCTCCCACTTGTGATCCCCCAGCTGTCCCCACAGGTACAAGATCTCCGCGTCTGATGAGCTACTGTCAGCGCCGTTTCATCACAACCCACCTGAAGGTGACTTTGATCAACCGCTGCTGGAACCCCTCCATGAGGTCACCCATGGTGATTCGGTCGGTGATCGCTCGCCAAGTGGGCGAGTTGCCGGAGCTTTGGTGTTCGCGCTCCCAACATTGCGGGTCGTGCAGTGCCACAGGGTAGTTCATTCCGAAAACCTCCCATGCTTCCCGCAGCGTGTCGTCCAGCTCGAAACGGCCCTGCTCCACGCTGGAGTAGTCGTCCGCCCAGTCGTCAGTCGTTGTCGTGACGGAAACGAAGTGGGTCAGGTGGGTCAACTGAATGTAGATTGTGGCCTTGCGCCGACGTTTGAGTTCAGGCAGTTCCTTGAACATGGACCTGGGCATTGTGGCGCGCTGGTGACGTGGGTGTGACTTGGGAGGTGAAGTGTGCAGAGAGGCTGTTGCTTGCGCCGGCGGCGCTTTTGTACGCGTTGACGAGCTGGTCGCGCGTGGTTCCATGTGACCGCTAGAGCATGGCCAGCCTTCGGCGCTCGGCACTAAGATAGGCTGTCACTGGAGATAAGAGGTCAGATCCGATTTAGCACCATTTCCGCAATCAGCAGATGAGCCGGGTCGACAGCATCGACAGTTAGTGCTTGTAGCCTACGTTTGCCCCAATTACCAGTATTGTTGCCTCAGCGTGGCATCACGCGACCCCAGGCAGCGAGCTCGACTAATGTGATCGTGTGATCGTATCATGCCTCTTAGCCTCAGATCTCCGGACCGTAGCGTCCAACGCACTGCAACATCCGAGCTACAGCCTGTTTGGCCCATCAACCACATTCACCGGCTTGCACCACACTGACATCCTGGGCTGCGCAGACCCTATCAGCTGATGTTAGCCTCGTCCATGGTTCGAACCAGCACTTGACTTCGTCGCCTGACCGCTCTCGAGATCGCACCACCTTCCAGATACCCAGGTAGAGGGTGCTCGTCATGGAGTGATCGGGCGATAACATTTGGCTCTTGCCATCTTCTCTCTATATGTGATGTACTCTATACTACACCTGCGGGTTATCCGAGAGCTGCACCCTGCTCTGTCTGTTCGCCTTTAGAACAATCAGAGAACGGGGAGAGAGTTGTGGCGGTATCACGGGACCCGGGCCGGACTCGGGAGGCTGGAAGCTCAAGTTAAACGGTTCCCTCTCTTGCCACCCCTATAACTCAAGGTCATGAACCAGTGCCCTCTACTTGCACTTCGCCCCCATTCTGCTTCGCCGTAGGCCGAACTTTGAGTTTCACCATCTCCGACGTCTGCGATCAGCAAGCACGCATTCCCCGGCAAGCACGCACCTCATTCAACCGCTCAAGCGCAGCTCGCAGCTCACGCAGCTCCGCGTCCATCCTGAACCCCGCCGCTCGCATGGCCGCTAGCCGCTCTACACTTTGTTCCTGCTTGATCTCGATGTCGCGCAGGCGCTGTTGCAGTTCCTCGAACGAGGGTCGTGGGGCGGTCTCGGACATAGTGGCGTGGAAGAGGTGGAGAGTTCAATCAGCGTCGTGTGAGTGTGACTGTGTGTCAGGAGAGAGGAGTCATGAAGATCGTGGTGATATAGTGAGTTGACAGAGCTTGAAGATGAGCTGGCGGCGAAGCATCGCACCAGACTTTGGTTCTGAGGATCCGTGCGCTCTTCGTCGTTACGTAAAGGCGTTTTGGGCATAGGAGCGGCCAACGCCTTCGCTTTCCTTGCGGCGCAGGAGACTGCGAGAGCGCGGTCTGTGCAACAACGCCTCATCCTGAGAAGCTCATATGACGAGGACTGCGGTTGGTGCGTAGAGGCAGTGACGCAACCGCGTTCGAATCTCGGCAATTTCCTCCAGAGACGAGGTTTACCACCACCAAGTCAAGACAAGTACAACATGCATAAAGATTAAGTATCACGAGTAGTGTCTTAGACTATATCGAATGCGGCCTTCTCCTCCTTCGTAGCCTTGGGCAGAGCGGTAATCACCTGAACAGTCAACAGCGGCAACAGAGTGGGACCTACGTTAACAGCGAGGGTGAGTTCGAGTTGCGCGATCTTGGCCTTCAACCTGCGTTCCTCGCACTGGTGTCTTCGCCGCTGCTCGCATCGCTCCCGCAGATAGTTGGCCTTGTTCAGAGCAGTCTGGCGGCGGTAGAGCTTGATGGCCAGCTCGAGGTCGTGGGCCTTGGACTCGAAGCAGCAGTCGCGCATACGGTGGCGGGTGGAGGGGCGCATGGTGGGGTTGAACGCGGTGTTGAGTCTCGAGGCAAGACCGGCGACGAGGTCAGGGGACCTGTGGGGAGATGAACAGGCGACGAGGGAGGGGGGGGGAAACAGAGAATGGGGAAGAAAGAACAAAAACCACGATACCGACCACACGGTGTAGCAGCACCGAGCTCTACTGGATCTGAGAACGCTTTTCGCCCCAGGCGCGCTTGGGGCCCTTTTTTCCCTTCCCGCCCGTCGATGACTTGGAGGCATTGGTGGAAGAGGCGGGCGGAGGGTCCACGCGGCGCCAGTTGTCTGGGGCCAGTGCCGCGCCCGAAGGCTTGCCGAAGCGTTTCTCCCGCGCCTTCTTCTCCTTCGCGGCCGCCTTCATCACATCGTCTGTAACCACCTCTTGCAGTAGCCAAGACGTAGTCTTAATGGTCTGCTCAGTGAAAGAGGTCTGCTTGAGAGCGCTTCCCAAGAGATCCATGTTCACTGCGAGCAAGAGCAGAGTAGAAGGCTGGCCGTCGGGGTGCGCGTGGTCGTTACGTTTCTCCGCTTTGCTGATCATGCTTCTGAGGTCGGTCTCGTTCAGACGAATACCGCACTCTGTCAGTAGCACAGTTAACGCGCCTGTCTCGTGCAGGAAGGACATCGCCTTGACAACCTGATTCGTCAGTCCTGCCTGCGTGTTCGAGCAGAAAGGGAGCGGCTTACCTGCGCGTTCGTCAAGTCAACAGCATATTTCTAAACGCGGCTGGCGTCGGGGAGCATGCACTCCAGAGACACGAACAGACTCCTGAGCAAGGAATGCCACACCAGCGCCTCGAGATGCTGGGCCAGCACCAGCGCCGGTCCCTGGAGTCAGCTCAAAACGGGCGATGGAAAACGCACGAGAGCAGCCTCTAGCTCCTCGACTCGAGCTTCCAGCGCCTCCTCCTTCGCCGTCCGAGCCGTCCGGGATTTTCCGTCTCCTGGATGAGGAGAGTCGCCTCCAGTCTCAGAAGCATCGAGACAGGGCAGGGAGGGGCTGCTTCGTAGCTGTCCGTCTGGACGCCCTTGTCCTGGACGGGTACCCCGGAGGGAGATGTAGTCGGGCGTTTCTGGCTCATGGAGTGCAAGTGAGGCAAGCAGGGGACCGCAGGGTTTCGAACAAGGGACTGGGGGTTCGGGACGGGGATCACCGGATTGGGGCGTACAGTAGAGTGCTGTGTCGCTGCAGTGATGCATATCTGTGTGAGGTTTGTTTATGTTGCAGGTCTGTGCTGATTATGTAACACCGTCATGCCGATATTCACCTGCAAAGTCTCAGCGCCTGACGTTCTTTCGACCTAAACATCCCCAAACTCGGCCTTCATTTCAGTGCTTTCCAAGGCTCCTCATCACAACGTTGACTGCACCCATTGCCACCGTCTCGGCATCGAACTCTGTTCGCCTACCAACACCCCCTCTCGTCACCAAGCGGTCTTCACCGTCTCAATCGGCCCCATTGCTTTGCCCCCGCAACCAAGACGGCCAAACATACGGGCGAGACATCGGCACATCCCAAATCGTCCCGCTGCCTTCTTCTTTCTCCATGCGCTGCAAGACCCCACCTACCACCTATATCGTTCCAATTCCGAAGCCCGGAGCCAGCAAGGCTGAATGGGAGGCTTTTGACAAGGCCGAAGGCGCACGACAGCCCCGCTGCCGCGAGGAGGGACTGGATCAGTTCAACAAGCAGCACGGCGAAAGGCATGGAGGAATAGATGATCTCATTGAGCGTGCCGACTCCCTGATGTTGAAGGCTAGGGAGACGTGGAAGGAGTTGGGCAGGAAGCAGGAGGAGGCGGCCGCGGAGCGTGCCAGAGATGATGACGCCGATTCGTTTGATTGGGATCCCTACAGTGAGCCTGACGAGTGGAGTGACGAGAATGATAGCGGTTGTGAAAGGAGTGACTGGAGCGGACGGAGCGACGAGGAGGACGATTGCGAGAGCGAGGAGGGCAGTAGCGAGGGCGAGGGGACAGATGAGGGTATGGACAGCACCAACGAGGACTGGTGGGACGACGACTGATTCTATGCATATTCTGATCAAACATTCTGCAAGCGGGGAGCGTTGCAAGCTGTTTGTGCGAGTCAGAAGACAGACTCAGGGGAAGCGCTGTTGCCGAGCATTCAACCAAAGCGAGGGAGGCTGGTGGGCAGGTCGTCAGTGACGTCACAAGCATAAGAATCTCGGCAACTTGATTTGCTTTTCTCCATCCCCTGTGCAGACACAACAGGCCATGAAGATGCATGTGCCGTCGTCGAGCAACGCTTGCGTCCACGCATCTCACCTTGCATACAATCACATGCTTGTGAAGGTGCCTTATGAAAAAGAGATTGCACGCCTCCACGGGGAGCTGTGGTCGAGCTAGCGTCCAACCGTTGCAACTAGGATGTGTTGACTAGACCCGCGGTTAAACTGGTGAATGGATGCATCGGAGTCGAGTGGACGAAGGGGTCAGTTGCAGTGGGATTCGCTGTCTGTATGTGTGTTCTCCAGCTGCTACGGCGGTCTCATGCACGCGTGCATGCAAACGCATGATCTCTATGGTGGGTTTGCCTTTGTGACGGCAGGTGTCGTTCAATCATGATGT
This sequence comes from Trichosporon faecale, assembly GCA_039545375.1. Lineage (NCBI taxonomy): Eukaryota > Fungi > Basidiomycota > Tremellomycetes > Trichosporonales > Trichosporonaceae > Trichosporon > Trichosporon faecale. Next base: position 930,437 of record BCLU01000001.1, read on the forward strand.
TTGGAAACCCATCAGCCCCGCAAAGCGCCGGGCGAGGTCCCTCTCCATCTCCTGTTGAGTTGCGTCTTTAGGACACAAGTACTTGTCACAAATATGTCCGGCCGTCCTATCCCGTCAGCTCCCCCATCGTCGAAACTCACTTGAAAGTGACAAAGAACTGGGCGACATCCACTTTGTGGTCAAGGACATCCGGCAATGCTCTGTTCATATCCAGATCAGAGCCCCGCTCATTCTCGAAGCTCACAATGTCAGAGCTTCGAACACCGAGCCCTTTCACGAGGCAGCAGAGAATGAAGGCTCGACGCAGTGAGCGCTTCCGGTGCAGGTTTAGCGTTTCGTGCCCCTTGCCCATGTGCAGGTCCGCAGTGATCAGGTTCCACGAATCGGAGGCACCCTTGGCACCGGATGCGTTCTGCCAGCTGAGCCGAAGGCAGACTCGCACCTCTCGCTTCTTGGTGGAGGTCTTGATGGTGCCGCTGCGACAGGGACACTCGGACGGCGGTGTAAGGGCTGGGGCACCGGGTGCTGGGCGGCTCGCGGCCCACGGCGGGTTCGAAGAGGTAGAGGAGCGCTCATTCCGGATTGCGGGCATGGTGAGTGATGAAGAGACACGAGTGTTGCATGCAGAGCTGAATGTGAGTAGGGTGTTGAGGACCGTAGCGGACTCGTGTGCGCGTCATCAGCGATAAGCTAGCCCATGATAGCGTCAGGGAACGGCTGCATCGAGCTCCCACTATTGTGTTTGTTACAATCGACCTACAACGCCTGCGTATAGCCCCACCCCCAGCCATCACCGCCGCCTTCTTCCTCCTCATACTCGCTCTCGCCGCGACACCTTTTCGCGACCATGTCGGGAGTAACGTAAGCGGATCTGCCGTCAGCTCACGACCTACCCCGAAAGCTCACCTGAAGGTAACGTTGCAGTACGTATCGTCGCAGTGGCCAAGGACGCGAGCCAGGGTATGGCCGGAGACCATCTCCCCGTTGACATCGGTGCACTTCACGACCTCTGCATCCTCGATGCCCTGTAACCGACAAGTCACGAGGAAGGCGTCGCGCAGTGTACGTTTCGGACTCAGGTTGGCGCTCTCGTCGCTTTTGCCTGTGCTGAAGTCGAGGCGGATCTTGTTTCCTTCCACGGGCGTGAGCGTAATCTCCAGCTCAATTTCGTGTTTGGTCTTGGTCGTTGCTGGGACGGGAGCTGTCGCTGGGACAGGAGCTGGCGTGGGGACGGTAGGTGAAGCGGCAGGGGCGGCACGGGAACCACGCTTGCTTGCCGCTGTCGCCTTCACAACTGCTGCCTTCTGAGCCGCGACCAGCGCGGCTTTCTTGGTCGCCGTAGACGTCTTCTTGCGGGGAGGCATAGTGGATGTTGTGAAGTCAGAATCGGCGGGTGAGTCAACCTTCGTCAGACCCAAACGGAGGCCAGTGAGAGGGGCCCCGAGTGCTCGAGCGCCGAAATCAGGAAGTCAGGCGCGTCGTGATGGCTGGCACGGCCGGTCGTGGCTTGGCGCGGTGACCCCCATCTTCGCCGAACTGCTTCTGTGCAGAGAATTCCGCTTTGGCGGACGCATGGTTGATGGAAGCGTCTGTGCCATGGTGACGAGGGGAGGTCGGGCCATGTCCTTCTGGCTTCACAGGTGACTTCGGGCACGAGTCGGGATCGATCCCCATCTCCCTCACGCCGTTCCGATACCACTCCTGCGTCTTCCACTGGAGGGGCGCGAACTTGATCATCTTGTCGCGGATGTACTCAAGGTCTTGTTTTGTGTACACGCCGCCGAAGCCGTCTGGCAGTCCCTCGCGGGCCATGATCGTGAGCGCGTTGAAGGTCTCAGTCTGCTTGAGCGGGTTCAATCGCCTCAGCAGCCTCTGCTTCCGGATATGCTCTGGGTCGTTCTGCCGCGCGATACGCTGCTCTTCCCGCTGCTCTTGAGGACTGGTTGGCGTTGTGCACGTCGATGGGCGGCGCGAGCTCCGCCGCGGCTTATGCTCTGGCAAGCGGAGGGGTGTCCGCGTCCTGGGCGTCAGTACATCCTCGCTGTCTCGAAGCCAGCACACGTACCAGAAGTGGAAGGTAAAGTGACATCCCGTTCCCCACATGAGGTCGGACAAGCGGGGGTCCTCGCCAAAGTCGAGTCCGCTGTCGTGCCGGAGTCCGCTGATGTCCGCCTCAGACTCGACCTCTATCCCACCGCACGAGAGCGACACCCGGATAGCCTCCTTCACTCTCCGGTGTGGAGGGAACCCGATCGTCCACGCCGGCAGGTCATCAAGACTCAGCACGATATCATTGGAGTCAGGGGACGGCTCGAGGTGCGCCTTGGCGCGGATGCGTTGTTTCTTCCCTGTTGGGCTGAACGGCTCAACCGAGGACCTCGACGCTCTGCTCGTGGACGCATTGGATGGCTTCCTGGTCGGCAGGGCGGACCCAGCACTCGGTGTAGAACCAGGGGCAGTCGCAGGTGACACGATGGTCGATTCCGGGGAGACAGACACCCGCATGATGCACAGGACGCAGTCGGAACCACATAGCTCGGACTCGGGACTGCTCGGCGGGCTCGGGAGAGGCTTGCTGGTCAAGCTGCCGAGCCGGAACAGCGGCCGGGGTGGGATGGGCGGCGGTGTCGGCCGTTTTAGCGGTGGGGTGTTCAGGTTGATCGTGTTCCGAGTTCGTGCTTGCCGCATCCTGCTGTTATGGTGGAGTGAGTGAAGTCAAGATCGACATGGTGAGTATGTACGACAACAACATGGGAAGTGAGCACAAGGTGACACAGCGGGCGACGCACTAGTCGGCCGCTCGTTACCCGATGTCACGCTTTCCTCGCTTGTCTTTCGCGCCTTTTGGGGAGACGGCATCACGTGTGTCGTTCGATCGCAATCGAGATTCCGCGGAACAGCAATATGAGATGCTGGCATTATCGAGACGCGCGACTCCCGATGCCGTTTGGATCATGGCGAATCGAGCCGTTCGTTCGCGGACTGTGATGCGTACGCGCGTACGTTATCCGCCCACGGTACTCCGAGTCCGGGCCTCCTTGTGAAGGGCGTCGCGTCAGCCGCGGCAGGAGCCGTGACATGACAGATCTAGGGGCGCTCGCCCACGATGAACAGTCCGTGGACCTTCCCAAGTCATCACAACGCTGCTGAGAGAATGCTGGGCTTCCAAGGCGAGAGCGGTGTGGATAAAAGGATGTGCGACTCTTTAACTTGCTCCCCTGCTCTGCTTGCTCCCATCCGATGCCGTCATCGGAGACGCCCGATCCGGCCGCACGTGACTGTGTCTGTCGACAATCTCACGGCGATCATCGCACCGTCCACCTCACATCCACCCACCTCAGATCGCTCAACGACACCCACATCTTCAGCTCTCAACAACCACCTCCGGGCCCTACACAACACCTCCGTGTCGTTCGGAGACGGCGCTGGACTCGGGCATGCTGCGCCCCTCCTGACAACGCACAGGTCTGATCGTATAACGGTTAGTACACAAGATTCTGATTGGCTGCTCCCTCATCTTCGAAGTTGCATCGTCGTTCTTGTAATCTGGGTTCGATTCCCAGTCGGACCTTCTGCTCGCGTTCCAGGGCATCGCAAGATGCCGCAGGACCCTTTTTGGACTTCTGACAGTCAGCCGGGGTGCGGGAAGAAGCGTGTGCGTTGATTGGGCTCCGGTGGAAAGTTTAACGCCAGTCTTCCGCCGACATGGCCAGCTTTGCGACCTCTAGGTATTTTGACATGCCGCTCTCAGGGACATGTCCAATCGCCTGAAAACTCGAGTCGCGTTCCTTGGTCGGAGCTCAGGACGGATCCGGTGAGACCTGGTGAGGTCAGAGAGACCGGTGAAAGAATGCCGCAAAATTTTCCTGACCGCCACATCTCATTCGCCAGTCACTCCACACCCTTCCTGTCGTGCTCTGCTCAGCGCTGTCAGATCATGCTATGCTTGTTATAGACCTGGCGCAGCGGCGCCCCGCGGCACATGCCCGTCGAGTGCCGTGCGGTGATAGGTCGCGTGCAAGGAAGCGCGTGATCGGGCATGATCGCGATCGTGATCGAACATTCCTTCGCACCGCCCGTCGGCGCCTGCCGGCGGGTACTGACCGCGCTTCAGGGATAGGACGCGCCTGGAAGCTTCGTGACGCGTCGTGACATGAGCTGCTGCCTGCAGATTTGACTTTTCGAGTCGCTCGACCTGGCACATGTCAGGCATATAAGCTGGCCGACCTGGGCTGTCTGAGTCTCCATCACCGCATCGCCCAAGCTCTCTCGACTTCACCCAGACCTCTCAACTCTACCCGCCCGCACCACCACCAACACCTCAATCACAATGGCCAAGTACCTCACCGCCCCTGTCGCCCGCAAGGCCGGCGCCCACAACCACGCCGTCCGCCGCGCTACCCGCACTCGCGCTTGCTCGCCTCGCGCTTCCGTTCGTGCCTACCGCCGATGCTCCGTAAGTCTCCTCACCTCTTAGTTGGGATCATAGCTAACAATCAGAGCAACTCTTCTGCCAAGCAGCTCGCCATCGGCCGTGTTGACCCCCGCCCGACTCGCGTTGTTGTCAGCGACGACAGCGACAGCGACGACGACGAGGAGGACTACGTCGTCGTCTACTCCGACTTCGAGGACGAGTCCGACTAAAGCACCAACCTAAGAGAAGCGCCAGAAGTCAAAACCAAACGAAGAGCGGAACCGTCAGAAGTCAACCCAACGAGCGAGAAACGTCAGAAGTCAAACCAAACCAAAGCCCAAGGTCAATTTAAATCGCATCCCAATCAAACAGCCAACCCCGTCGAAAGCCATGCCCAACAACCCGAAACCAACCAAGCGCCCTTCAAACCCACCCAAAGCAAACAGCAACAACGATAAGTCGAAAGCCCATACTCACTAGCATTACAGATCTGGCCAGCGCCCCCCGCGCCTAAGCGAGCCACTACTTAGGCCGTAGTGCCAATAACGAACACCCAGGCCACAGAGCCTTGAGCTGCGGCTTCTGCCCAGCGTGTCAAAGAGTAAGCAGAACCGGTGAGCCTCGTCGGCCCCGAGCGACTCCGTCGCTCGTGAGCGGAGACGAGGCCGAGACCCCCTGGTCGGAGTGGAGCTAGCCACTGCGATGACCTTGCTTACTAATTTCCGGCTGCCTTTGAGCGCCGAGATGATACTGATCATTATGAAGGCCGAGGCTCATTCGAGACCGACGACGCCGGGCTGACCTGCACTTTTATGTGCCATACCAATCGTTCTTGCTTCATACCCCATCGATGTATACTTGTACTATTACCCTTTGCTGCATTCCATCTGAACTAACGATTACACAAGAGACACCTCGACACGGAGACCCTTGACCGAGCTCCGGACACAGCGGCCGTCCTTGATTACGGCGCGCAGATTCTCCTTCGGCCGGTTCAAGCTGGCAACGTCCTCGAGCGGGTTCTCCTTGAGCAGGATCAGATCCGCCGCCGCGCCCTTTCTGATGACGCCGATCTTGCCCTCCATCTTCAGCACACGCGCCGCGTTCACAGTAGCGTGCTGCAGCACCTTTGCGGAGGGGAGGACGCGAGCGCGCAGCTCGAACTCAGTCAGCTGCCCGGGCTGCATGCTGCTGAAGCAGTCTGTGCCGTAGGCGATGTTGACGCCTGCCCTGTCGGCGGCCTTGAGCATCGTAAAGCCCTGTTTCTTGACGCGTGCGAGCTTCTCGCGCGAGCTCGGCGGAATCAAGGCGTTGTACGGCGGGTGACTCATGAGCTCGCAAACAACAAGCGTCGGGGTCAGGTTCACGCCCTTCTTCGCCATGAGCTCGAGCGTCTCCTCGTCGAGGAGATTGCCGTGCTCAATACTCCAGACGCCGGCCTCGATCGCGTTCCTAGCTCCTTCGACAGTGAAGCAGTGGCTCGCGACGCCGCACCCGCCCATATTCCTGACGGTGTCGCAGATCGCCTTGATCTCAGCCACGGTGAACTGGGAGCTCTCGAGCTTGTCCGTGTGACTCGACACGCCGCCGGAGGAGCAGATCTTGATGTGGTCCGCACCGTTTTTCATTAGCGTCCGCGCGACCTTCGTGCACTCGTCCACGCCGTCGGCGATGTGCATCGCGGGCGGGTTGCAGCACCCCCCAGAAGATAGGTCGCCGTGTCCGCCTGTCTGGGACATGATCGGCCCGCCTTGGAAGATCCGAGGCCCCGGCGTGAGCCACTGCTCAGTCGCGTCGGCGAAGTGCTTCGTCGCACCGCCCACGTCGCGGATCGTCGTGAAACCGCGCCACAACATGCCCTTCAGGACGTAGGGCGCCTTGAGCGCGATCTCGGTTTCGCTGTTGCTGAACAGGCCGGACATACCGGGTGTCGAGGTGATGTGCGTGTGGCCTGACGTCAGCACATCCGTTCAACCCACTCACAATCAATGAGACCGGGGCAGAGGTACAGTCCCCCACAGTCGATGCCTTTGTCGCCCTCCTTCGCCTCCTCGACAGACACGATCTCGCCCTTCTCAACGACAACGGTCATATGTTTCCTCAGCTTGCCCTTCTCGGTATCGACGACGTGCACGTTGGTGAACACGTGCCGCGGCGCAGGCGGGCGGATCCACGGCGGGGACACAATGTCGAAGTCCTCCGGCACAGGGTTCGGAATCCAGTGCGGCGGCTCCCAGTCCTCAGCGCCGGGCTGGATCCGGAGCGCCGAGACGGCCTTGGAAGCTTCGTACGCCATCTCCGAGTCCGAGGTTGAGTCAGAGTCTGATGAGGCGCCGAGGAGCTCGAACTGGCCGAGACAGCTTTCGTAGGCCCGCATTATGTTGAGTGCGGATGGGTGAGTGAGTAGATCGCAGATGGGCAAGGCTGCAGCGGGGTTCAACGAGTGACGTCGCGGTGATGTTGTGGTCGGAGATTGCCGATGGGCCACGGGGCCGGCTAAACCGGGACCTGGCTGTTCCTTGGCTTGCGGCGGTTACTGACGCGTACAGGCGGGCCCGACGCCGCAGATTCGCCTGTCGTGCATGCGCACGCTCATGTGGGCAAGCAGTATCATGTGGGCAAGTCCAAGAGACCGAAAATAGCATTCACGAATAGCATCACGAAAATGGAGAACAACCTATGCGGAGATCTACAAAACTAAGCAGCGGAGCCGTTACCGTTGGCGTGGCCGTTGCGCGGCGTGCTGGCGACGGCGGCGTACGAGCGCTGGCCGCCCTCCTCGATACTCTCCGGCTCGGCGGTGAGGGGCTCGGGCTTCTTGTCCTTCATCTCGACCTCGCGCATGCCCATGCCGCTGATCACGCCGATGACGGCGAGCACAACGCTGCACACGAAGACCGCGTGGAGCGCCTTGCCGTACGATGTCGTGGCGGCGAGCTGGAGCTTGGGCGAGAGCTTGCGGATCTCCTCGCTGCTCTGACGGATGCGGAGGATGAGCTTCTCGCTCCCGGGGCCTGTGATGCGCTTGTGCAGCTCCTTCTTGAGCACGGCTTGGGTCAGCGCGCCAGACAGCGCAACGCCAAGCACCTGGCCGATCGTGCGGAACATGTAACTGAGCGAGGTCGCGACCGCGACGTGCTCGCGGCCAATGTCCGCGATGAGGCCCACGATTGTCAGCGTCGTGACGCTGCCCATCGCGAAGGCCATGGGGCAGAAGGACGTCCAGAGGAGGAAGTCGCTCGTGTTCAGGTCCCACGCGCTGAGGAGGAGGGCTGAGACAACGGCCCAGAAGCCGCAGAAAGCCGTGAGCCACCAGTATCGGCCGGTCTTGCGAACGATGTAGCCCGTGACGAGCGAGCCGACACTACCGAGCACACTGTTGGGGACCATGTGCTGTCCTGCCTCGGTCGCAGTCATGAGGCGCACGGCCTGGAAGAACAGCGGGACGCTGTACAGCGTGCCGAAGGAGAGGACGGAGATGACGAAGTTGTTGATCGCGACGGCGATCGGCGTGCGCTGCGTCAGCAGCTCGACGGGCAGGATCGGCTCCCGCGCAACCTTGAGCTCGACATAGATGAAGAGCACGAACGAGATGGCGCTGATAACGAAGAGACCATTGGTCACGCGCGGCGCCGGGGGCGTGATCGAAGTCAGCAGCGAGACCGCGAGCAGTGCACTGCCGATCGATGCGGCCAGCAGACCGGAGCCGAGGAAGTCGATCCGCTTGAAGATGTTGCCGGACGGCTTGACCTCGGTGCTGTACCGCACCTTGAAGTAGATGAGGGCGCCGGCCATCATCAGCAGCGGGATCTGGAAATAGAACGCCCACCGCCAGCCGACCTGGTCCGAAATCATGCCGCCGATGGGAGCTCCGAGACTGCGGTGTCAGCATCGTCTGCGGTATTCGGGGTGGCGCTGAGGGGCGCCCAGGGCATGACCACGCCGAGATCGTGCCGAACGCCTTCTCCGTGGCCGGCGTTTCGTAGCCAGGGAGAACGCCACAGACGGCCGAAGCAGCCTCCACCAAGGGGAGTCACTCCACTCGCCGACGAGGTACATCCGGCCGCAGCAAACAACACGACCAGTACCCGACGCCGCATGGGTAACTCATGCAAGTGCTAGCGGAGAGCCTGAAGCATGATTGAGGTGTCCAGCCCGCCCAGCTGAGTGATCGGCGCTGGGCTAGTGTGGCAGCTTGATAGCCGTCGTTCTCCAAGATGTGATCGCTGTTCACGAGCTTGTTACTCACCCACTTCCGAGCGCGAAGAAGATGTTGCCGAAGCCAGAGAATATCAGCGTTGCACGAAATCTCGATGCGTACCTTGGAAGATGCCTCGGTGTGTAATTGGTACCAAGTCGCTCATGATCGTGCTTCCGACAGACGTGAGGCCTCCTCCACCGACTCCGGCGATCATGCGGGCAGCAATCAGGAACTCCATGGAGGGGGCGACGGCGCAGAGGACATTGCCGAGGGAGAAGAAGCTGAGGGCGATGAGCATGCTCTTCTGGCGGCCGATGATGTCGCAGAGGCGTCCGTAGATGGGCGTGAAGCAGCAGACGGAGAGGAGGTAGGACGTTCCAAGCCACGAGCCCAGGTCCGCGGCGTTGAAGGACGAGGAGATCGGGCCGAGCAGCGTAGCGACAATCGTGCCGTCAAAGCTGGCCAGGAACGAGCAGCTCCACATGCTGCAGCACAGAACCCAGAAGTTGTACTGTGACAGTCCGGCGAGGTTGTAGTGCGTCTTCTGCGTCGGCACCTCGGGGACGTGGGTCGCGTAGCTGATCGTGTCCTCGCGCTCGACGACGACGCCATTCGCACCGGCGAGCAGGCGCGTGCGCTCCGTGGGCGTGTTGGCGCCGTTGGTGCTGGGCGCGTTCGTGCTGAAGCTGTTGGCGACGCTGGCGAGGCGGCCCGCGCCATGGCCGTTCGTGCGTTCTGGCGGCGGCATGGTGTTTCAGAGAGGATGAAGAGAATGCAGGAGCAGACAATCCGACCAAGGTGGAGAAAAGGCAGCGGACGGGGGTGCGTCACGGACGAGGCCGATGTCGCAATAGGGTTTGGCGTGGGCACGGGTGCGCCGGCGCCGGAGATCCCATATCCGCATCCTTTATCCGACACCCCGCCGGCCAGTAACCGCGCTCTTTGACTGCTCGGCGCCGGACGACGTCCGCGAAGCAATCGGGCGCCGAGCGCTACGCGTCGGGGTCAGCTCCGGACGTGCCGAGATCTGTCGTCGCGCGAGGGGACGCGGGCCCCCATATCTCGATACTTTTCGAGGACGTGATCGCCGCACAAAGTGACATCAGCAACGAACTCCGGTATCTCGGCCCACTGGGTTACATCCGGCATGTTGCCCGAACGCTCCCTGGATCTATATCCAGCGCTAAGACGCCGCGACAAAAGTTATAACAAGCTTGCGGGCTCTAGTCCTTCTGCATCTGACTCATCATGCTCAAGCTGCTCCTGCTGGCAGTGAGCGCACTCGCGTCCAGTGCGTCCCAGGTCCCGCTCGGCGACGCCGGATCCGCCCCGGGCGCCGCGACCGGTGCCGGCGCGAGCGTCCAGCTCGACCTCTCGCCTTACCTGAACGCGAAGGCAACGAGCGTCAACGGCGAGAACGACGGCAAGGGATTCCGCAACGGCTCAACGTATCCCTCCGAGTACCTCCCAGTCGGCAGCTGGTCCGACTCTGGCGTCGACTTCGCCCTGCCGGACTGGTCTGGGGCGAAGGACTGCGTCAAGTCCGACAAGCAGGTCATCCACCTCCCCGACCCGACCGAGGTGCGGAGCATCCATATCCTCGGCGCGGGCGAGGATGCAGGCGGCTTCCTCTACTTCGAGACGCACGAGACGCTCACGCTGACGTTCGCGGACGGCGGAAAGCTCGCTGCCCCCTTCGAGGTAAAGCACTGGTGGTCGCACCACTGGACGAACAAGAGCCCGATCCGCGCGCCGTTCCACTTCCTCGATGAGGGTGTGCGGAGCTACAACGCGTCGCACCTGTTCCATATTCCTGTCGCCATCCCTCCGGCCGCGGCGGGACGGACGCTGACGAGCGTGCGCCTTCCGCCTCCCGCCGAGAAGAACGCGCTCAAGGTGTTCGCCGTGTCCTACGTCCCCGTGACGGAGGAGACGATCGCGGTGCGCTGGGCACACGGGACGCGCAGGTGGGAGAACGGACACCAGATCGTCGAGGTGCTGCTCGCCAATCCCCGCAGTGTCTCCGAACACGGCGACACGGACGCGTGGATCCGCGACATCGGCGTCACGCTGCAGGGCGCGACGTTCAAGGGTCTCGGGGAGCGGCGCGTGAACCGGCTCATGCCTGGTGATGAGGTGCTGCTCGAGTTCGAGGTCGAGCCTCGATCTGATTCCGAGGCGTTTGAAAACGCGCACCTGCAGGTCCGCTACCGCGACCGCATTGAGGAGATGCCCCTCGAGGTCGACGGCGTGCGTCTCCTCCATTCGCCGGATTACACCGAGGACGAGATCGAGGAGCACTCCCGGCCTGCGTGGTACGACAAGGCCAAGTTCGGCATCTTCATCCACTGGGGTCTGTTCAGTGTGCCCGCCTTCGCGGCGCCGCCGCAGTATGCGGAGTGGTACGACTTCTGGCTGCACGACGGGGAGAAGCCGACTGAGAACCACCACCGCGAGACCTTCGGCCCGGAGTTCAACTACGACGACTTCATCCCCATGTTCACGGCGGAGAAGTACAATGCATCCGAGTGGATGGACGTCATCGCCGCCAGTGGGGCCAAGTACTTCGTCTTCACGACTAAGCACCACGACGGGTTCGCCATGTTCGACACGAAGGAGACGAGCGACCGTAACTCTCTCCTCCTTGGACCTAGGCGGGACATCCTGAAGGAGCTCATGAAGGCCGCTAAGGAGGAGCACCCCGAGCTCAAGCGCGGGACGTACTTCTCCCTGCCTGAGTGGTTCAATCCCCTCTACGCGCCTCACGGCCGATTGTCGTTCCCCGGCGGACCGGCGCTGAACCCCTTCACGCGGGAGGAGGAGCCCTTCACGGGCCAGCGCGAGAGTGCGACCGACTTCATCGAGGACATCCAGCGCCCTCAGATGGAGATCCTGGTGGACGACTACGAAGTTGACCTGCTGTGGTGCGACATTGGTCTCGACAACCATTCCTCAGCCGTCTTCAGCAGGTGGTACGCCGACGCGGCGCGTGCCGGGCGCGAAGTCGCGATCAACAACCGCTGCGGCGTCGGCGGCGACTTCGACACGCCCGAGATGACGCGGTTCGCGACTGTCCAGCCGCGCAAGTGGGAGACGTGTGCGAGCATGGACCCGCACTCGTTCGGCTACAACCGCGACACGAGGGACGAGGAGTACCGCAGCGCTGAGGACGTGGTGCACTCCCTCGTCGACATTGTGGCCAAGGGCGGCAACTTCCTCCTCAATATTGGGCCGAGGGCTGACGGCTCCATCCCCCTGGCGCAGTCTGAGCCGCTGCGCGAGGCTGGCAACTGGCTCAGGCTGAACGGGAGGGCGATCTACGACACGACCCCCTTCGAGCCGTATCCCGAGCACAACGCCGACGGCGTCCATGTCGAGTTCACGCGCAAGCCGGACGCGTTCTACATCATCTCCCTGAAGAAGCCGAGCAGCACGCTCGCGATCGCGGCGCCGCTGCCTGTTCTCAAGGGGGACCGCATCGTCGCCATCACACCTGAAGGCGACAAGAGCATCAAGTGGACGTACGAGGACGGCGCGCTCGTGCTGGACACGCGCGGGGTGGACTTCGCCGACGACCGCATCGCGTGGGTGTTCGAGGTGCAGTATGCTCAGCAGAACCAGCCGGAGGATGAGCCGGTGCACGATGAGCTGTGACTTGCTGTGGCTTAGAGAATGCGGCGATCGCGCCGAGATAGAGATGCAACGTTACGAGATCCAAATGCTGCGCAATGTGGGCAGCCGGGCGAGCCGCGCGATGCTCTCAGCCGTGCCCGTCGGCCGTGCCTTATCTCTCTCCACGTCGTACCCAGGAGCGAACCGCAGTACAGCCGTACACCTCCGTACCGGCTTATCTGAGCCAGAATTGAGATCGTGGAACGGACACTTTGGTGAATGGTTTGCAGCAGAGGAGCGGAAAACGGACGGTTTCGGTGTCGGCGCATCTTCGGGCCGAGTGCCGACGTACCGGTTGTTTTGCCTGCATTCAAGCCAAGCGCTTCGGAATCTCTGGAAATAGGCTGCAGCAGCATGCCGCAACCCTATCCTCACGCGCCTCACGACTGACCTCTGCTCGTGCACCATGCGGATTCTTGGCGTTGGAGCAACCTCTGGTTAGCGCGCACATGACGGACATCTGCGATAAGATCGACTCTGTCTCGTTCCCACACGCTCCGCACAGAGCGCGGCCATGCGGGGTGATACCGTCCTTTGCCTCGGCACTATAAAGGTCGAGGTGGATCTCTTTGGGCCCGCTGTTGACATCTCTACCCCACAGCAATCATGAACGGACCCGAGAAAGACGTTGTGGACGACAAAGGCGTCGACGTGTACCCCGTCACCTCGCTCCGAGACCCGGAGGCAGGGGATGAGTACGACGCCGAGAAGGACGTCAAGGTCGACGTGCACACGCAGCTGTACGACGGCGTGCAGCGCAAGATGGAGCAGAGGCACATGCAGATGATCGCGCTGGCTGGTACGATTGGAACGGGGCTGTTCTTGAACAGCGGTCGTATCATCGCGCATGGTGGGCCTGTTGGTGCTTTGCTCGCTTTCATCACGACAGGCAGTGAGTCCCTCTTCCCCTTGATAGCCGTGCTGACACGCAGCAATTGCATACGGCACCCTCATGTGTCTCGGCGAGATGGCGGTCTACGTTCCCATCTCAGGCGGCTACATCCACTTCGCGGAGCGGTGGGTGAACCCCGCCGTCGGGTTCGCGGTCGGCTGGCAAGTCACGGTGCAGTACTGCATCAGCATGCCTAGTGAGATGATTGCAGCAAACATCCTGTGCTCGTACTGGGACAGCGGGTTTGCCGTCTCTCACCAGGCAGCATACATCACGACCTTCATCGTGTGCGGCAGTCTTGTGAACTACTTCGGTGCACGCTGGTTCGGCGAGTCCGAGTTCTGGTGAGTCATCGAGCCGGGGCAGAGTCTGAGTCGGGGGGAGGGAGCTGGTGTGAGGAAGGAGGGCAAGACTGATGGCAGGTTCGCGACCATGAAGATCATCCTCGTCATCATCCTCATCATCACCTCGCTCGTGATCGACCTCGGCGGCGCGCCGAACAAGGACCGTATCGGGTTCCGATACTGGAAGGATCCCGGCCCCTTCGCGCCGTACTACGGGCACAGCAACCTGGGCTACTTCCTTGGCTGGTTCACGGATCTCGTCCAGGCCGCGGGCAGCTATATGGGTATCGAGATGGTGATCGTCGCCGCGGCCGAGGTGCGCAACCCCCGCGTGGCTCTGAAGAAGGCAGTCAAGCGCCTCTTCTGGCGTATCGTCATCTTTTACATCCTGCTCATCTTCCTGGTCTCCTTGATTGTGCGGTACGACGACCCCGAGCAGCTCCAATCCAAGGGCACCGCCGCTAGCTCGCCATTCGTCCTAGCCATGAAGAGGGCGGGCATCAAGGGCCTCCCCCACTTCGTCAACGCATGCGTGCTCCTGTCTGCGTTCAGTTCGGGCAGCTCGCTCATGTACTCCGCCTCAAGGATGCTGTACGGTATGGCGCTGCGTGGCTACGCGCCAAGATTCTTCGCCCACACCACCAGGAGAGGTCTACCCCTCTACGCTCTCATGTTCGTTACGTGCTTTTACCCGCTCGCGTATATGTCTCTCTCGTCTGGAGCGTCCACGGTCTTCAACTGGTTCTCCAACCTGACCGCGCTGTCCGGCTACGTTGTCTGGGTGAGTACTTCAATCCCTGAGCCAGGATAAGGACCAGAGACTAACACCCAGGCCACCATCGGCGTTACCTACCTCCGCTTCAAAGCGGGCCTGAAGGCACACGGCATCGACCGCAAGTCTCTGCACTATGCGAACCGCCTGCAGCCCTTCGTTGCCTACTGGGTAATCCTATGGGCAGGCGTTGTGCTTCTGTTCAATGGGTGGATGGTCTTCACGAAGGGCAACTGGGACCCGTCCGACTTCGTCATCGCGTACATCCCCGTGCCCATCTTTCTGACCCTGGTCACGGGATACACGCTCGTGAAGCGGCCCAAGTGGCTCAAGCCGTCCGAACTCGACATGTACTCGAACATTCCGACGGATGAGCAGGTCGCGTACGAGGAGCCGAAGCCGACGAACTGGTTCCAGAAGGCGGTCCAGTTCGTGTTCACGTAGGAGGGTGGAAGTACTGTCCGGACGAGAGGGTGTTGGTGTTTGTATCCGATGTTATCTGGTCAGTGGCCGAGTCAGTATCGCTCTCTTGTACAGCTACTGTTGTCACAGGTACTGATCACTTGCGTCTGACGAAGGGATGGAGAGAAAGATAAGCGGACGAAGAGGACGAGGATGCGGGAGCGGTTGGGGCGCTGGGGCTCCATGATCGCTCGGCACGCCGAGATCGATTCCGACCGAGAATCATCCCAGGGGCCAACTCGACGTCTTGGCATGCGTCGACAGTCAACGTTGCGTTCTCCTGATCCCTCTCTACCTCTCTCACAACTTCTAATCACTCGCACACTCAATCTCAACCATTGCCCACCATGATTTGGCCGTCCGGCAACTGTCGGCTCACATCGGCAATGCGCCCGAAATAGCACGCGACCGCGCACCAAACACTCCACGGCCCTGGCGTCATTACACTTCCAGGCACTCGGGCGAGATCCCATCCGGCGACGGACACCGGACACGGACACTGCGGAGCTCACATGCGGGGATAACTCCATGACGCCGCAGGATGCTCCAAGCATCGCACCATGTCTGACCGACACCGCCATGCTGACGTTACGAGTGTCGACGACGACCTCGCGGCGCGGGACGATGGCCTCAGCGTAACACATCAGCTCGACGGCCGGGACGAGAAGTCCCTCCTCGAGGTCGTGCCCGACGAGGCGGCGCTGTTCGCGAGTCCCCTCCCGATCACGGGCGAGCGCAAGACAACGACAAGGACCGAACTCTGGGTGGGCTTTGAATATGACGATAGCTGACAGGCAGAGCTGGTACCTCTACTACGTGGGCAACAGTGGCCTGGGTCCCTTCAACTTCGCAATCAGCGCATGGCAGAATCTGCTCTATCTGGCGGGCACGGATCCGGCAACAGGAGCCGCCTGCGGTGACGGCGGTGAGTCTTTCGAGCCTTGTACAGCTCGCGTTGTCGCACAACAGAGCTGACGCCAGACTGCGTCCTGACGGCGTACGGGTCGACCCGGAGCGTGAACTCAATTGTGCTGATCACGAACGGTATCAGCTTCGCGCTGCAGGCCGCCCTCTTTCTGATCATGGGAAGTATGGCCGACTACGGCTCCTGGCGCCCTCATATCACGACGTTCTTCACGCTCCTCGCCTGGGGCGTCAGCTTCGGCTGGCTCGGTGTCATGGAGCCGAGCAAGTGGCAGGTCGGGACTGCGCTTTACATCCTCGGCCTTATTGGATACCAGGGCGCACTCACGTTCTGGACGGCCGCTTTCCCGGGCCTCGCGAGGGATCTGCCCGAGATGCAACGGAGCGAGGTCGAGCTCAAAGAAGGGCAGATCGAGTGAGTCGCAAGCGGATGGCGATTGCAGGAAGCTGGTCCCAGCGAGGCGAGAGCTGACACCAGCACGGCCGAGTTTGACAAGAGGGACATGCTTGCGCGCAACCGCCTCGCGAACGTGAGCTTCTTCGTGTGTTCGATGGGCGAGCTCGTCGTGCTTGCGATCCTGTGCGGCATCCTGTTCGCGGTGGTCAAGAACGACGACCCGGAGAGCAACACGCGCTCCCTGTCCATCGTATGCGCATACAGTGCTGGAGTCTGGAGTGAGTTCCGCTGATTTTCGACAATGACAACTAACATCAGTCGTTTGCGCCATCCCCTGGCTCCTCTTCGAGCAGTACAGACCCGGCCACCGGCTGCCGCCGCACACGTCCTACCTGACCGCAGGCGTGAAGCAGATCTACCACGCGTTCCGGCTCTGCTTTAGGCTCAAGCAGACCTTCATCTACCTGGCGGCGTACTTCTTCCTGGGCGACTGCCTGAACACGCTCGTGACGGTGATTGCGACGCTGCAGAACGAGGTCGCGTCCTTCGACTCCAAGACGCTCAACTACCTCCTCATCGACGGCATTGCGGCCCAGGCGGCGGGAATCGGGCTCGCGTGGCTCCTGCAGAAGTACTTTGTCATCAGGACTAAGTGGATGCTCGTCGCGAACGGCGTGTTCATCCTCATCCTCGCGGCGTGGGGGTGCGTCGGCATCACGCAATCCAAGTTTGGCTTCCACAATGTGTGGGAGTTCTGGCTCTACCAGGGTGAGCGGCTGAGGCTAATCTGTTGGATGGTAGCTGACAACCAGCCTACTATGGCGTCTTCGTCTGTCCGTGGTACGCCATCTCGCAGGCGATGATCTCCGAGGTCGTGCCGCGCGGCAAGGAGTTCCTCTTCTTTGCGCTGTTCAGTATCATCGGTGTGAGTTTATCCAGCTTCCAACCATCGCCCCGCACGACTGGACAGCCGCGGATGTGCGGCGCAGCGAAGAGGCCGTATATCGTTGAGCCATTCGCGATGATCATCGCTTCCGAGACTTATCCCTCCTCCACCCTGAGTACAGCTGACAATAGAAAACGTCAAGCTTCATCGGCCCCTTCGTGAGCAGTGCGATCATCGACCGCAGCGGGAACAACAACATGCCCTTCACCTTCTTGCTTGGGCTCGGCTTCGTCTCGCTCCTGATCCTGCTGTGCGTCGATGTCGACAAGTCCCGGCACGAATGCAGGCGATACCTCGAAGAAGAGGCCGTCCGCATCTACAAGCTCAGCGAGAGGGAGCTCGTCACGAGGCCGGCTGTGCCAGAGGAGGTTGTCGTGAGCGAAAAGGCGTAGCGCGTGGCGTGAGACGAGAGCCGCGCGGGCCATAGCGAATGCACGCAGCGTGTCGGACTGGGACCCGTGGCATCCAGCACGCCGCTCCGGAGTCCGCGCTTGGCACCTTTACTCCGTCTCTGTCACAACGGAGCTGGAGCTCCACGTACCCCGCACTCCGTAGCATTCCGGCATTCGGGCCGGCAGACCCGTAGTGGCGCCGGAGCGTTCGGCGTCCCCGCGACGGTGATCTCGGACTAAACCTTAGACATTCGGACTAGCGTGTCGATCCACTCACGCGAGAGCATTCACGCGAGAGCCTCACACGACTGCAATGTCAGTCTCTGTACTCCGAGACCAGTCTCACAATCATCTCCGTGTCCGAGTCGTGAATCGGGAGATACGAATGTCGTTGAGACAGACGCAACCGTGGTCGCCGACGTGCCTTGTGGGACATCCGCTCAACATCCGAAGGAAACGTGCTTCGTCGCCCAAGTAGCGGCGCACCTCTCTCGACACTACTACCATCTGCCGACTCGTGTCCTTGGCATTTTCACGCGTCTGGGTTTCAGGCTACACTTGTCTTGGCTGTCATCGACACTGACAGCTGCCCACTCAGAGCGCGGGGAGCTATGTTGTTCAGGCCGCCGTTCGCCGTTCATCGCCGCAACGAAAGCGTTCCAGCGGAGCACGATACCCGTGTCATGTCTTGACGCTGTGTCTATGAGGTCACAAACCAAGGCAGTCCAAGGCAATCTAAGGCGGCCTGCGCCCTCAACCCCGCGATCGGATGTGGGGCAAACACGGCAACCCTGGCCCAAAGACGCTCGATAACTATCGTCTGGATGATTGGTTGCTTCTTGACATGCACCAGGAACCCGCCAAGCAAGCTCGATAGGCCGTAGACGGTCTGTGCAGTGCCAAAGATCGGGACATCCGGGCGTAACGTGTCTGTTCTCCGCATTCGATGTCCCGCGAAATCCTCAAAATGCGGGGCAACGACTGACCGAGGTGAAAGGGGTATTCAGGCGTTTTTAGACCGAAGACCGCATAAGAGGCCGATGGCAGGCCGGGGCAAAGTCTTGCGGGATGCTGAGGCGATGCGGGCCCCTCGATTGATCGATCACATACGCCGACGCGGCAAGCGACGGCAAACGCGGCAAGCAACCCGCTCTGCCCGGATGCCGTTCGAAGAACTCTACCCCACCTGCCGTTCCTGTCGTTGCCCGGCATCTGGCCCGCAAACGACAACCCACTAGTTCGGTTCGTGGTCGCACCCGCGGCAGCCCTCGCGACCCACTCTTCAGCATAGCGAAGCAAATGCCGTGCGCTCTGTCTGCAGGAACGCGGCCAGGTTGCTGGTATCGGGACCTGTGTCCATCTGCAGGAACGTGGCCAGGTTGCTGGTATCTGGACCTGTGTCCAGTGTCTATTTTCAGCCCGCCTCGCGGGGTGGGTACGGTGAGGGGCTATGCTGGAGGTCGCTCTCGTGGTTACGGCCATCGCGGATTGTTGTCACACCGCCTCTACTGCCTGATCTTTGAGCCTAGTTCTCAATCCTCATCTGCACAAGCGACAAGGGCTCAGATCTCTTCATCCTTTGGCGAATAGCGCTTCGCCAATTCGCAAACATCAGAACGGGGACCTCTGCAATACTCTGTGACATGTCGTGCCCGGCTCAGCAAGCATTACAAACGTTCGAAATACCAAGACACTTAACATCCGCTGGGGTATGCTAAGGTGCTTGACCCACAACCCAACCCAGATGGGTAGCTGGGCAGCACATCAAGGAGGAGGTTCAGGGCCATCGCTGAAGTCGCCGTACCGATGGTTGCCGTCACGGCGACGCGATTCGAAATGACGCCCATATGACACACGTGATGACCCCCAACATGGTTGATATCATTTCGAAGACCTGGTCTCGAAGCCTTACTCGGGTCGGCAGGTGCAGCGCACCGCAGCGAGGGGCAGGATATTCTACAACCACGATGCCTTCAGCGCCCACCCCTGGTGCTCGTGACCGAGGCACGTCCGGGCGGGGGTCCTTGTGGTGTCCTGTCTTGGAGAAAGCTTGGATGCCGCTCGTTGCCGTGCGTCATTTAGACGCTAGCGTCGAACACAGGCACTCGAGCGCAACGGAAAGGATGCGGAATGCAGTAGGCTTTCTGGGGCGCGATCGTGCCCTAGCATGTGCTTTCACGCGTTAGCGTGGGCTTGGCAAAGGCTAAACTGGGTAACATCACAGGCAGCGGGACCAGGCAACTCGCAACACCCACTGTGGCATTGTTGCAGTTCGCTGAGGCTGCGCGACCGACAGCGACAGCCTCGACCCCGTCGACCCCGTTTAGCTCCAACTAGATCTTCGCAGGATCCCCACCTTCTCGAGCCTCTCCCGACACGCTCCGACAGGAGGTGTAAGCGTGATCCCAAAACGAGCGAGGCAAACCCGACATCACCGAGTGGCTCTCTGGATACGACCACCACACTTGGTGAAGCGTCCTTTCGGCACGTCTTCGGGTCGCTACGGCTCGCGACGGATATCTACCCCGCGGGGCAGGCTTGGGGCCCGTCTTGGGTCCCGCTCCCTCTGCTCGTGTGTGCTGCGTCTAAATGGTCGTCCCCCTGCTCGTATGACTGGGCGCCCAGTCCCAGTAGCGTGGCGGCTCCAGACTGCGGCAATGGCGCGTCAACTACGGCCTGAGGATACACTTCATGAACTCTGCGGGCCTGGCTGCCGTCGAGCGAGAACGAAAGTGTGACTCACGGTATATAAGCCTCCCAAGCTTGAGGCTTTCTGACCTCTCATCAACTCCATCGTCCCCTCTCTCAACAGCGACAATGGCAGGCGGCGTCAAGAAGCCCATCAACGTCTTCCGCCTCGGCGAACTCGGCGAGCCGAAGGGCGTCTTCAACTGGCGTCTCTGGTTCAGTGTCATTTCTTTCGGTCTGCTCGGCGCGGCCCGTGGTATCGACGAAGGTCTCATTGGCGGTGCTTTCCGCTCCAAGCACTTCCAGAACCTCATTCACTACGACTCGTACTCGGAGGTCGAGCGTGCCAACATCAAGGGTAACGTCTCGTCTATGGTTCTCATTGGTTCTGTCGCTGGTTCTCTTTTGTGAGTTGGAGGCAGTGTAACTGTGGGCGTAGCTGACGCGCAGCGCTTTCGTCGTCTGTGACCGCATCGGCCGTCTCTGGGCCACGCGCCAGCTCTGTGTCTGGTGGATCGTCGGTATCGTGATCTTCCTTTGCAGCAATGGTCACCTCGGTGCTATCTACACTGGACGTTTCATTGCGTGAGTTCCGCTTCAAATCTCCCTCCTCAGTAGCTAACATGCAGCGGTTTCGGTATCGGCCAGACACCCGTCGTCGGTCCCGTGTACCTCGCCGAGATCTCCCCTGCCTCGATTCGTGGACTTTGCACCTGTATCTTCACCGGCATGGTCTACATTGGAATGTAAGCCAAGTCTGCGAACTCTAGCTGACATCAGCGTCCTCGCCTACTGGACGAACTACGGGACAGAGCTTCACATGGGCTCAAACGTGAAGGAGCGCTGGATGGTGCCATCGTCGCTGCACCTCATGTTCGCGGGTATCATCTTCACCCTCTCGTGGTTCCAGTACGAGTCTCCTCGTTACCTGATCAAGCGTGGTCGCACCGCCGACGCGGTCAAAGTCATGTCCCGCCTCCGCCGTCTGCCTGGTGACCACCCGTACGTGGCCAACGAGATCGCGGCGATCCAGCGCGCACACGACGAAGAGGTCGAGGCTACGCGCGGCATGACGCTCGTGCAGACGATCAAGGAGACGTTCACGACTAAGGGCAACCTGTACCGTCTCTACCTGACGACCTCCGTTCAATTCTTGTCTCAGTGGTCTGGCGCGGGCAGTATCACGATCTACGCGCCTGACTTCTTCGAAATCCTCGGTGTCAAGGGCTCCCAACAGGGCTTGCTCGTCACCGCCGTGTTCGGTCTGGTCAAGCTCGCCGCTGCGCTCATCTGCGCCCTTTTCCTCGTCGACGTCATTGGCCGCAAGCGCTCCCTTCTCATTGGTATTTCGCTCCAGACCATCGCAATGGTGTACGTCGCCGCGTTCCTCACGACCCACCCCAGGCTCGGCATGGATGACACCTACCACCTGCCGGACAACTCGCTGCCCGCGTCCCGCGCCGCCATCGCCATGATCTACGTCTCCGGCTTCGGCTGGGCGCTCGGCTGGAACTCGATGCAGTACCTGCTCACGGCCGAGCTGTTCCCGCTCCGCATCCGTGCCATCGGCACCTCGTGGGCGATGGCGCTCCACTTCGCCAACCAGTTCGGCAACGCACGCGCCGTGCCCAATCTCCTCCTCCCGGTCAGCAAGCACGGTATCACCGCGCAGGGCACGTTCTGGTCTTTCGCGTGCGTGACTATCATCGGTGGCGCTTGGGTCTGGTTCTTCGTCCCTGAGACTGCGGGTCGCAGCCTTGAGGAGATGAGCCGCCTCTTCGAGCTGCCCTGGTACAAGATCGGCCGGTACGGGAACAAGTTTGCGGAGGAGCGCGAGGCCGAGGAGCGCCGCGAGGACTTCGACGTGGACAAGCTCGAGGACGTCCAGGACGAATACGACCAGGAGAGGAAGCGCAAGGACGTTCCCCTCGTCTAATCGACGCTCGCCTGATCGCGGACACTGCCTCAATGTGGCTGAGGTGTGGTGGGATGCGGTAGATAACAAGCAACACAAGCAACTCTGTCTCTCGGTGCGAGTAGAGAACTTCCCCGTTTCTAGAATGATGTGTGATGATACTACTAGAACCCTGATTGCGCTCTTGAATACTGACTGTGACAGCGTGAATGGTCAGTAATGAACAGGGGAGGAAGGCCCACCCGCCATCGTCCCGCGAGATCAACCGCGGCAAGATGGCCACCAGCACACCAACCTTCCCGCCAACACACTTTAACCTACCCACAGCTCGCTAACTGAACATCCTTTCAGAGCTTTTCACCCATTGCTTACCTATCCTACGTTTCTGCTCTTCGCGCACAGAGTGCCACTGAAGTTATGGCGAAATACCAATACCGACCACATGAACTGGTGAGTGACGACACCTCGACCTCCCACGTTGATAACAGCACCAGGCACGTGCAGCTCGTGAAGCCGAACTCGAGCGTATGGCGCGGGAACAGCTGAGCACACAGAATGCCGCTGCGGTGGTTGAAGAGGTGTTCGAGGCCGTCCAGAACATCCGCGCTGGCCTTGACGCCCTAAGCAAGCAGCTGGCGGAACTGCACCGTCAGTTGGCCAAGATTGAAGCCCGGCGCGAGGCCAGGCGTAATGGTGAAGGCCTGCAGCCGTGGGTCCCCCTTATCAATGTTTAGGAGGATGCAATGTTGTGGGAAGTGACTCAAAAACTCAAGCCGAAGACAAGATCCGGCGCGAGACGTCTCCTCATCTCATCGCACTACAGTGGAGGAACGGAATCTGACGCTTCACTCAACTGACTGTCGTCGTTCTGCTAGTCGCCGAGGTCGGTCAATTCTAGCCATGCCATGGGGATCCGGTGTCGCCAGTCCATAAATGCTACGAGGTAGTAATGGTGTTCGTAGAAGGTGGGTAGCCTGGAAACGAGCGTTGTCGGCACACTGAGAGGCCAGTATGCGCTTGGGCAAATATCTCGCAGCTCAACGGCGATCACACCAGGTTGTCAACAGAAAGCATCTTACGTCAGCACTCGATGGAACGAACACAACAATCGACACCTCCACTACACCTACAACAGATTTCGTCTGCAGTCCTCCAGTCACAGTTTACCCCACCCCCGTCATGGCGCTGCGTAATCGTGAGTGCAATTCGGGCTTCCGAAAGTCTGACATTAGCCGGAAAGCGCAACTCCATGCCAGCCGAGTCCGAACGACCGGGGAAGCGGCCAGCTGTCGTCCGCAACGTCTATCCGCTACGTAGTGGACGGCGACGCATGAAACTGGCCGTGTACCTGAGCTTAGTGAGGGAATACGGGAGCGTCGCAATATCCGTGGTCCTTGCGGACGAGAAGTTCCGCGACCTGGGTTCTTTCGACTTCGAGGACACCCTGGACAACCCTGTTCGGTACTACGGCGAGATGTCGCAACTTCCGGTTGAGGGGCTGTTCTACCAGGAGCGTACTGGCGAATCGGAACGATATGCAGGGAGCGAAGAGGATACCGATGGGAGGACCGCAGCCTGGCAGTCGATACGGCACGGGGCGATGATCGGCGAGATCATGGAGCGACATGCGCGGCGCCTGATCAAGGTGCAGTTCAGGTAAGCGACCGCATGGGTCGCAGGGAACGGCTGACAACAGAACAACTTTGAGGGATAGTGTACATGCGCTCGACCTAGTGGAGACTGAGCCTACATGGCCCGACGAGCTGTTTCAGCCCTTGAAGGCAGAGGATCTGATGGGCTGGACAGACTTGTACATGATCGAGTTCGAACGCGTCGCCGAGGACGGCCCTCCTCGAATGCGTGCCATTATCCTCGCTGGTGGCCCCCTGAATTCGAGTGTGAACTACGGGGATCGCCAGGAGTACATCTACATCGGGTCAGGCCGCAGGGTCTCGGAAGCACTCGCTGCTCTGTGCCTACTATCAGGCATTCTGTACCGTGGACCAGAGGATGCGCTGCTTCTCAAGGAGGGCGGAGCCGTCGTTCAGCCATACCATCGCTTAGATCAGTGGTTTGGCGACTGCGAGGTTAAGACCCTCTGGGCAAACCTCCGGTGAGTAGCTGCAGGTCCGCGGGCTGACGGCAGACATTTTCAGGGCCAGTAAGAACTGTTCGCTCGATCACGAACAGAAGGCGATGATGCATGCAAAGGTATCTTTGGTCTATGGACGTTACGGATATATATCCAGACACTGCAATATGGCCGTTGAAGCACTCGTTGCGTGATCAATGGTATTCTTCCCGCCTGTGGTCAGCTCATTCCGCCCCCATCGCACTCACCGAATGTACGCATCGACGTGTGCCTTGGTCCAATCGTCCTGCCACCAGGCGTCGAGGCGGTAATAGGTGCGAATACGGGTTCCCTTGCCATCGCGGAGGAGCACGGCGTGGTCCTGCCTGTGGTATGGAATACGGTTGAGGCGACACACAGCGCTGAGCACGTCGTGCACGACGCGATCGGGGCGAATGGCGAGGTACTCGTCGGGATCGGGCTCGACGTCTTCAGGTGCACAGTGAGACGCTGAGCGAAGGCGCACGCGGACGAGGTACTTGTCGTGGCGGAGGAGATTGTCGTCCCGCTCAAACTCGAGTCGATAGCAGTCGCACTCCTCAGAGAGATATTGAGGCGACATCGTCGGCTCTGAGTCACGCTCGTCGTCCCACTCTGGCTCCTCCTCGACCAGGTCGAACTCGCGGATAACTCGCTTCGTCGTTGTAGTCCTGCGGTAAGCTTTGGATGGAAGCGCGACTCACCTGCACTCAATCTTGATCAGGCGGCGCTTGTAGCCCTCCATGATCTCGCCCAGGGTTGCGCCGAAGCGGATCAAGCGCCACTGTCCGCTGTCAGGGTGCCGCTTCGAGAACAAAGGGTCGTTGACCGACAGCTGTCCGCAGGGTACATCCACCCTTTCCGCAAGGTGTTGCACGATCGGCTCGAGCGTCTGCTGCAGATCGAAGCGCCGCCAGTGGTCATCGTCGTACTTCACCCAGCGGGCAAGCACCGACCCACGATCCGCTGAAAGTTCGATGTAGAACGACTCCTTCCATTGTCGCTTGCCTGAGAAGTCGTACTCGTCGTCGAGGTCGTCATCGATGTCGAGGCCGTTCATACGTCTTGCCCAGTTGTAGTTGGGCTGACTGTAATGGAAGTACGGCATCGCGAGGCCAGATGAGTGTTGGCTGGGCGAGCGATGCGCAATAGTGATATGCTGCTATTTGAGGCTTTGGGAGAGGTGGGTGCCACTGCAGCTAGGTCGAGCCAGCCTTCGCCTAGCCTGGTATCGCTCCAAGCCACCAGAGCATCACTGCTCGATGGCCACGCTGGTCATCAGCCACTGTGGACAACCTCGGCTTACAGGATATGCACAACGAGATGCGCCTTCGTCATGCCGAGTCGGAAGAAGTCCTCGAGCCTGTTGTAGGGTCGGAGTTCCTTCCCATCGTTGTCACGAATCCGCAAGATATGGTCCGTGTAGACAAGGGTGATGTTGAGCAGGCCAGCCATGACCCGGATAACGTCGGCAATCGAGCGATCAGGCTTGAAGGCGATGTACTCGTCCGTCATCTTCGTGTAGTCCTGCTCGTACCAGTTCGGACCCCAGCGCAAGCGACAACTGATCATCTGGCGGCCGAGCGGATCGCTACCAGCGATGGGCAGAAACTCAAAGCAGTACGCGCCGCACGTCTCGTCGATCTCGTTATCGGTGGGCGGCCACATGTCGTCAATCTGGTCCTCGACCGGCGGCTCCCGCCGGTCTATCATGAGGTCTTCGAGGATACGTTTCGTCGTGGTCGTTCTAAGGTCAGGGTGGAGCAAGGTGCCATCACTAACGTGTACTTCACCTTGATCAGGCGGTGCGTATACCCTTCCATGATCCTACCGAGCCCAGGCTCGCGGCCAACGTGCTCCCAGAGATCGAAACTGTGACCCTCCTCTCCATCCTCTAAACGTCGGAAGTAGACTGGGTCCTCGATAATAATGTCCTCCCTCTCCAACGTTGCAAGATAGGCCATGGCGCGGTCGAGCGATTCCTCGGGTGAGAAGCACGCGCACGAGTCTTCAGTCCCGCTGTTCTTCGAGAAGCCGACGCCGATTGGACCATACCGCTCCTCCGTCGTGAGCTTGAGGTACAGCGCCTCGTGCCATCGTCGGAGACGGCGTCCCGTGTTCCAGTCCGTGACGAAGGCGTGGTCGAAATCGTCGTCCCAGTCATCTTCGCCCCAGGAGCCATACCTGTAGTTCAGTTCGCTGTAGTCGATGTATCCCATGGTGGATGGATGGAATGTGCTGTAGTTCAGTCGCTCAGTCTCGGATGAAGCGATCGTGCGCGTCGTTTGTTGTTTGTTACTTCGGGAGGCTGCTGACGTAACAGCAACAGCCCACAGATATCTTATCAGTGACGTCAGCCAACGCTGTTGATCGATGTAGAAAGAGGGTGGTTCACGATCATGCACGATCATGCATAAGAGCTTGAGCGTTGTCGCAGTCGCAAATCGTTGGCTAGGGGCCAATGCCACTTGGCACATCGGTCCTCAACACTCTCGCACGCAAACTGAGCCGTGGCTAATACTCCAACAATCGACTTGGTTGGCGAAGTTCCCGGAAGCATGTTTTCTGATAACAAATAGCCTAGGCAAACCGGCGACAGTGTGCACTTGTGACAGCGGCACGGGAGCGCCACTCCATTTGTAAAAAGCAGCTCGCCATCTGTTAGCTCGCTGAACCTTTCCTCGAACATCATCACGTAGTGCTGGATCTTGTTTTTCTACTCCCCCATCCTTCCTTGCCTCCGCAACAGGTGTCCAGACAACTCTGAAGCTCAGTCCCAGCACATTCCTACCCTACCGTTGCCCTCCGTTCCGCCCCGTCCCCCGTGTCAATCTTTGGGCAGCATCATGACCTCGATACTGGATGCCTTTCTCGGTTTGCTGGACGCCATTCTCGATCGTCTCCCATCACCATCAGCCTCCCAATTCTGCAAGAAGGAAATCCCTCCCCACTTCTCAACGACAGCCTTGTGCGCGACCGAGCGCGCCGAAAATCCCGGGAACCCTTACGCCGAGTGTGTTGTGACGGGTCCGAAGTGCTGGAGTTCATGCCTCCCCTTCAACTCCGACCTGCATCATCGGTGCGTCTACGTCTCGTTCGTGTACGCCGAGTTCGACCCTGCCTGGCGCCGCGCGACTTGCACACGTGACGAGCTCATCAAGGCGTACGAGACCTTGCTCGCCGACCACAAAGCGCTGGAGGATGCCCTCATTTCAACGAGGATGGTGCTTAGCGGCTTGGCTGTGATGCCTATCCGTAGGGTGCCGAGCAAGGTAGCCACCGGCCACGATAGTGAAGAGGACTGCTTCCGGGAACGCCTGCGATTACTCCGTTTCGAATGCCAGAAAGCGCTTGAAAGGCTCAACTACGCCGCCGAGAACTTGGGCCAGTTCCTGGCTTTCCTGTCGCTGTGCGAGGATCACGGATTCCCTCTCCATGGGTACTTCAGGTGGGACGGGAGGCTCGATGAGCACTCTGTTCGATTCCCCGAAAAGCGCGAGCGCATGAATCGGTACGGGTGGGCTTGCGACGACTACCCCTTCCGCGCGGCGAAGATTATCAATGCCTCCGAAACCCCTGAAGAGGTGATGGAACTGCACGGTGATCTGGACACTCTCACGAGGGAGTACCTCGCTTTCAAGGGGTATGCCGACACTCCTCCCACTCTGGTGGCGCGCTCGCCGCTGCCCCGTCTGAACAGGGAGGACCTGCCTCCGCCTTACGAAGTCTAAGCTAGTAACTATGGCTGCATGCAACTTCTGACAATACTACAAACTACGGGTCCATGGTGACGATCTTGTCTCCGTCGAACTTCATCTCCTTCGCCTTGACAGAGCGCAGGTGGTCGACGCCCTTGCTAAGCGAGCAGTCGTGGTAGAACAGGTAGTCCTTGCCCTTGAAGTGAACCATGGAGTGATGGTTCGTCCATCCGATCGGTGGCGTGAGCACCGTACCCTGGTACTCGAAGGGCCCATAGGGTGAGTCGCCAGTAGCGTAGGCGATAAGGTGCGTGTCGCCGGTCGAGTAGGAGAAGTAGTACTTGCCCGCACGCTTGTGCATCCACGCCGCCTCGAAGAAACGCTTCTCGTGATCGCTTGCCGGGATGGGCTTGCCCTGATACGTGATAAGAATCTCGCGCACGGGCTCGGCGAACTCGAGCATGTCGTCGCGCAGCCTGGCCACTCGGGGGCCGAGCGCGTCGCCGTCAGTAGGCTCTTGCGGGCCCTGCTTCGAGCCGTCCCACTCCGTGCCGTCGCTGTTGTAGCACTGCAGCTGCCCGCCCCACAGCCCGCCGAAGTAGAGGTACGCCTGTCCGTCGTCGTCGACGAAGGCGGCGGGGTCGATCGAGAACGAGCCCTCCATCGCCTCGGGCTGGGGCGTGAACGGCCCCTCGGGCTTGTCACTGACCGCGACGCCCATCTTGAACTTCCCTGGAGCGTTAGCGACTCCGCTCATCCTTTTGGCACTTCGTGTCTCCGCGACTTACCGTCCTTAGCCCTGGCGGGGAAGTAGAAGTAGTACTTGCCGTCCTTCTCGGCGCAGTCCGGCGCCCACATCTGCTTGTCGACCCAGGGCACCTGCTCGGCGCTGAGGGCAACGCCGTGGTCCGTGACCTCTCCCCCGACCTCATCCATGCTCAGGACGTGGTAGTCGACCATGTCGTACTGGTCTCCGTTGTCGTTGAACCGGATGTCCGTCTCCCGGTCGTGCGAGGGGTAGACGTAAATCTTGCCCGCGAACGCGTGCGCGGACGGGTCCGCAGTGTAGATGTGCTTGACCAGTGGCTCAGGCATGGCGTCTGGATGGTGAGTGGGTGATGCGGAGGTCGAGAAAGTCGCGGTGGGCTTTATGAACGCCGTCAGCGACGGAGAGAAGCGGCGACGGAGACACCTCGGCGCATTAACCGGGACTTGGCATCGTGCCGAGAATCCGCCGAGATTACGGCTCGGGCCGGTGGGCGCTTAAATGTGTTTGGACGTGACGTTGTTTGGTTCCACGGTGGCAGTTGCGAGCAGGCCGAGGTCAGCAACTTGCCTCCTCCGCTCGTTGTCTTAGGTCCGATTCCGAAGTCGTGGCTGCTGACGACTAGAGTGACTTTCGATAGAGAGCTAGCGAAGCTGCCTGGGCCACAAGGAGCGCTGAGCGAGCATGGGCCCTGAGAGCAGCAATTGACTGTGCGAGGGAGATCTCCGCCCCTGGGCCGAGGCGGCTGAGCTCCTTCGCATCTCCTCCCGAGTCGTCAAGAAGCCGCAGCACCACCTCGGTTCTCAACAAGACGTTTGACGTAGCGATAAAGCCGCGGCCAAAATTCAACGCGACAGTACATGGCGGCCCTTGCGGTCACACTCTCAAGGATGACCGCGACTAATGTTTCATTAGCTTAGTGGTCTGATACGTCCTAACATCTATGGTGAAATGGTATCATGCATCGTTGCCATCGATGCGGTGGGGGTTCGATTCCCCCTGGATGTATCTTTTGCTTTTACTCGTATGCATGCCTTGAAGTCTACGCGAATGGACGCTGCATGACGGTCTGGAAGTCGGAAAGATTTGACGATGAGACGTCGGGACGCGGGGAAGTTGACGTGATTGCTTCCGTCCGAATATTCGTTTGGTCCCGCTAATGCGTGAAAGCTAACTGGGATTAGCGGGATGACCTGAGCGGGTCGATTAGGCCGCATTAGGGTTCGAGTACTTTGCAATGGGCGGCCGTAGGGTCGTCGAGTGAGCGGAGCGGAGAGACTTACATGGGGTGATGTACAACGGGCGGCCTGTACAACTGTGTAGTGATACATGAGGTGAATGACAGAAATGCCTATGCCTTTTCGCCAGGCTCGACCTCAAACGTCCTGATCCCGATCTCGCTCTCCCCGCCATCGAGGCGCGGGAGGGGCGTGTCACCTTGGGCAGCGACGGTCCCAGCATAGAGGTACTTGCCCTCCTTGACGCAGTTCAGTCCTGCGAACTGTCTCACGAGACCCCAGGCCTGCTCCTTGCCCGCTGGTACAATACGCCAGAGCGCGACGCCCATCTCGTCGAGATGCACGTCCTGCAGTGCCGCTGCTTCCACATCGTCCTCGGAGGACGTCCCACCCTTGACAACCGTGGCGGCCGTGAGCGCGCCCTGCTCAAGGTCGTACCGGATCACGGCGACGTCGCCCTCCATTCCTGCCAGAGTCATCGCGTCCTCGACGTCAGCTCGCGTGAGCTTGTCCTTGACCCGCCGGCCGAGGTCACGGCAGTTGAAAGCAGCGAGAAGCGCGCCATCCCCGCACTTCACCGCTGCCCAGGTCGCCGTCCCGTCCTTATCGTCGAGCACTGACGTATCCAGCAGACGTCTTGGAATGAGCTCAGCGGCGCTCTCGCACTTGACGACCTTCACTTCGCCCTTCTCATCTCTCGCAATCAGGCGGCCGAGGAGCTTCGTGTCATGTTCGCCCGGTTTATCGCTCAGCAGCACGGGGCCGGGGAACATGGCGCGGAGCACAGCGTGGGTCTGTGGGTATTGCGCAGCAGTCATGAACATGTCTGCGTCCGGGACCGTCGAGAGATGGTTGGAAACAAGTGTGTTGGAGAGGTTGGCGAACACGAAGACCTCATGCGCATTCTTCAGTTCGTGGATGTACCCGAAGTCGTCTGAGTTGCGCCAAACGAAGGCCTGCTTGTTGAAGCCGAAGCGACCGTTGAAGAACGCAGAACTGTGCGCCATGCTGTGCACTACCCTTCCTTGGCCAAAGGTCTTGTCCGCGGCGGAGAGCATGGAGACGTATAGCTTGGAGGCGATTTCGGCACCTTCCAGACCGTGCAGGAACGTCAGCGAGGCTTGGTGGTCGACCTTGAGGAAGGACACGCCTTGGGACTTGAGTTGCGAGAACCAGTCGTTCCAGAACCCCGATTTCGTGGGCAGCCAGTACTCCCCGTCACTGTAAGGGTTCGTGTACTTGAACGGCTTACACGAATACTTCTCCACTAGAGGCGAGCCGGGGTGCACGCCGTCCCAGTATCCCCCGTTCAGGGCGAGCCACACGCCGACCTCACACTTGCCTACGCCGGGCATAGCTTCGAATGTGTCCTTGACAAGGGAGACGGCCTCGCGGAGGTCGCCAAAGGGCTCGTTGGAGGAGAAAGACCACAGCTGCCTGTGTCGCTGGTCCTGCCACCCGTCATCAATCACGAAGGATTGTACTGGGATCTCCGCTGCCTTGAGTTCGGACAGTAGGCTGGTGAACATTGCGCGCGAGACGTGATTCGTCTCCCCCAGCGCGGACCAGGTGCAGAATCCGAGGCGGTTCAGGGGATTGTCCACCGCCAGAGGGACTGCGTCGCCCCTGACCCCGGTCCAAGATTGTGCACGCATGATGGCTTCTCGGACCAGGTTGTTCAGATCCCGAGCTTGTGATGAGCGGCACTCGACGACCGCCGCTCGGGCCACAGCAGCTGAGCAGCGGCGCACCTCCACGGTCCACTTGTCCGAGGTTGAGAGGTGGCATTCCGCACTGTGTGAGCTCACGGGGTATAGGGCGATGTACTCGTCGCCCTTCTGCACGAGCACAAGGTGGATCGGGAGCTCGAGCGGCTTGCCCGAGAGCGGCTTCGCTTCGATCCACGTAGGGCGGTAGCGATACCAGACCCAGCCTCGAGCCGCTGAAAGGTTGACGTCGAGCACATGTGAAGACTGCTGCTTGGACTTGTCGCACTTGAATTCATGGAGTTTGGCTGAGATTGGCGCCTTTCCTGCCGGGGTTGACTGCCAGAGTCCCATCTCCAAGTCAGATTCGTCGCCAGGGATCGAGGCTGAGGACCAGTATCGACTTTGGACGAACTTCGCTGCCAAGCCGTAGGTCGTTCGATGGCTGATTCAGGGGCAAAGCAAAGTGCAGAGTGTGAAGAAGTTGTTCAGGATGCAACGCAGTTGACGTTGTGACGGATGAAGGGATGAAGAGAAGAGAGGCGGTAACACGAGTGAGCACGAGGTTGCGTCATGTTGTCGGAGATTGCCGAGCGCATCCAGCGGAACCAAAATTTAACCACCCACGACGACGGATAACGGATCGATAACGAACCCTCGATCGTCGCAAGTCGCTGCCCTCACTCCTTCTCCGTCGCTTGCCTGCTCCTGATACGGCTCTTGAGCGACAGTTCAGCCCTCGGGGCCTTACTGCCCCCTTTCTCCCTTCGTCCTCCCTCGCCCCCCCTCGTCCCGCCTCCGCCGCCATGCGCCCGACCCCGGTTTGGTTCGCTACCCTCAAGACGCTGGCCGCGCAACGGGCCGTGCTGGACGAGATCGGGGTAGACAAGTTCCGGAAGCTCGCCTTCGAACTCCAGTTCCGCAGCAAGTATCTGAAGCTGAAGAAGCTACCGCTACAGGGCGATTTGCAAAAGTGTCTGCAGGAAATCGCAAAGCTGCCGAAGGCAGACCAGGACGCCGCCAAGGCTTTGCTCCTCACGCGTCGCGTTCTGGGGCGACATATCATGCCAGTCAATAACACGAGCCGGCGGCAGTTCCATATGATTCTGGATTGGATCGGGTTGGAGCGATTCCTCGCCTTGGCGCCAAAAGCGAACTTTGACTGGGACCGACTACCGGCTTTCACCGACCTGAAGCCGACTGTGCTGCCCGGTGCCCGCTTCGACGTTATCCGGAAGAGCGACTTGCCGCCCGAGGACAAGTACCTCGCCATGACGACTTGGATGAAGGGCACGGAGTTCGGCCAGTTCGTGCTCACGACGCGCGGGTTTCCGCCGCACCCACCAAACTACAAGGAGACTCTGATGAATTACGTCGGCTTGGAGCGCTTTATTGAGCTCGTGGCCAAACCGCCGCTCTTCGACCTCAACGAAATCAAGGGCTGCACGACCAAGTTTCCGCACATGTTAGCGCGAATTCAGCTGGCGGACCTGAACCCAAAGGATGAGGAACGCGCCCTCGTTAGCCTGTTGTCCACGACGCAAGTGGGCAAGCGCCTCATCCTCGCAGAGGGGCTGCCGCTGCCGAAAGTTTTTAGCTACGAGCACAACAAGGCGATCAAGAGTTACCGTCCGCTGCAGAGCCTGTACCGTGACCCGAAAGTTGCCAACATCCCGGAGGAGATCCAAGCCTGTGTCGACCGCATAGGCCGGGAGCGGTTCCATCATATGATCATGGAGGAGCAGTACGACCTCTCGAGCATCAAGGGATTCGACGCGGTGAAGACGACGAAGGCGCGCTTGCGTCTGGTCCAGGAGTCGACTCTTCCGGAGGCCGACAAGCTCCGCGCCTTCTCCGCTGTGCTCTGCCGCTCCGCGTGGGCTGAGCTCCTGGTCGGCAACAACAGAGACCTCAAGACTCGCATCTGGTACATCCAATCCGGCAGCTCCTCGATCACGAAGAGCTTGCATGGCTTCCAGCGGCGGCTGAACTATCTCGGCCCAGCTCGGTTTGTGGAGCTCTCGAAGGAACCGCCCGTAGACCTGTCCAAGGCCTTTCCAGACGTCGAAGCCGGAGATTGGACGGCATTCTGGACAAGAGTATATCATTCGGACCTTGAAGGCGAGGAGCGTGAGCGCTGGTTCGCCAGTGTTCTCAGAGGCTCCTCGCACGGGCGGAAGTATCTCGAAGAAGTGAGACGGATTGCAACGAAGAAGGGTGACCCGGAGAACCTCCAACCGCTGAGCAATCCTCCGACGACGACCGTTTGGCGTCCGAGAGTGCAAAGGGTAAAGGCCCACACGCCGGCGGGCGACGCCTCGTCCAGCTCGAAGCCCTCCGTCCCTCAAGCAATCCCCGCTTGACCTAGCACCAGCATTTTTCGTAGCCCTACTTCATCTTGGGCGGACTAGAGGAGACAGACATGCATGGCATCGGCATTGGGGCAGGTGGATGGGCATCGCAGGCGATATCTCGGTGGTGCCCAGGAATTCACCGACGTGCGGAACCAAAACTTCGAGAGATTTCTCCTCTTGCAACTGAACTTGCGTCATGAGCATCGTGCTTGATCTCAAGACCTCACTCTCCACTCTCAACATCTCCTCACCGTATACCCAGCACTGGATACCACGAGCGTCACTGGACTTCCCCAGTCCCGGCGCTAGTCACCACGACCACTGCCCCCCGGTTCCGACATTCCTTCTTCGGCCAGCGGTCCCGCACTGATTCGGCCCCTTGTCCGACATGGCCTCGATGTTTACGAAGCGCTATCTCCAGCGACTAGCCAGCCTCGATGCGCGTGACCCCTCAGTCGTACAGACACGGCTGAACCTCCTCGACGACATCGGCCTCGAGCGATTCCTGCATCTCGGCCCAGGGGTTCGCTTCAAGGCGGCCGCCTTCCTTCCCGCCGGTCGGTCCTCCACGCGGCTCAAGGCAATCGACGCCCTCCCCGCATCCCAGAGGGAACTCGCAAAGATCGCCTTCCTTGCGCGAACGCGCTTCGGCCAAGCCCTCCTGCCGCCCGTCTACGACAAGCAGCGAGAGTACGGCACGCTCCTGGGTGCGGTGAACTGGCTCGGCGTCGAGAAGTTTCAGCACCTCGCCGCAGGCGAGTACAAGCTTGACGAGGTGGCGGGCCAGCGACACGCAGACCGCCAAATTGTGGCTATCCGATCCTCGTCCCTGCCAGTGGCTGAGCAAGAGAGGGCTGTCGCGCACGTCCTGAAGTCGACTGCTTTGGGGCAGCACGTACTCGAGTTCGGGAGCGTGCCCCCTCTACCCGAGGTCGCTTGGGAGGAGGCAATACTCGCGTACATCGGTGGTCCTGAGCAGTTTCTGAAGGTGTACAAGAAGCCGCCGTTCGACGTGCACACCCTGCCTGGGATCTACGATCGAAGTTTCGCCACGCTCGTCGCACAGGTGCAGAAACTGGGCCTCAGCAAGGACGACGAGGAGAGGGCGTACGTTGCGCTCTTGTCATATTCGGACGTGGGTAAGAGACTGCTCGACGAAGCAGGGCTGCCCCAACCCCCGCGGACTGTGCGTGGTCGTCCGCTGAGACCGGAGAAGACGGCACGGAAAGGGGAGCAGCAACCGCTGCAGTCGCACGTCGACCTTCTGAACCACATCGGCCGAGACCGCTTCCTCGAACTCGTTAAGGAACCCTTGTTCGATCTCGAGTCCCTCCCCGGCTGGGAAACGACCGGAACGGCGGTCCCCTCTCGGCGCCGTCTCATCGAGCAGTCCGACCTCACCCCCTCCGAAAAGGAGCGAGCGCTCGTCGCCCTGCTCGCGCTCAGACCGACACCGTTCATAAACGAGCACGACCTCTACCGCCAAATCATAAGGAGCACACCGCAGTACCAGCGCCTCGCCTCGGGCCGGGCGAACGAGTACTTCTTCCCCAAGCTGCTGGCCGAGGTGGGCGCGAGCCGCTTCGTGAAGCTCGCGAGTCAGGAGCTGTACGACTTGACGCCCCTCCTGACGGCTAAGGATGCGCGGAAGTGGGGCATCAACCGCAAGTTTGAGCGCGTCCGTCGGTCGAACCTCAGTGATGAGGAGAAGGAGAGGGCGTTTGTGTCTATCCTCGCCAGGAGTAAGGTCGGGAAGAGATACCTCCAGACGAGGCCGAAGATCAAGACGGAGCCGGATTCGAGGGCTCCGAGCGAGGCTCAGAAGGCTGAGCCTGCTCGCTCGGGTGTCAAGACGGAGACGGCGGCCAGTGCTGTCACTCGCTTCTCCGCCGTAAGAGCGCCTTTCACCGACTGCGACAACCGCATTCGATCCATGGCCGACACTGTCGCATCACAACTTCCAAACAGCTTATCCATCATCCAGGCCGCAGCGCTCTTCGGCCTCATCGTCCAGACGACCATGTCTGGCGTGTAACATCGCATCATCATCTGTATCACTACAACAATGCATACTCATCCTCTCATCTCACTTACCCCCCTCATTGCCCTCAGTTGATCGTCTGTTCATCGGTACCGCAGCACCTGTCAAGTTTGGTGTACCAAGTAAACAAGTTTAACATTTCTCAACACGGATTCGGAGTACTGATACAGTGGACAGTACAGTTGTTATACAGCCTCCCCTTCGATCCGACACCACGTGTGCGTCGGTGAAGGGGAGGGGCGGCTCGGTGTAGCGCACCAGCTTAAGCGTCAAAGCCCTTGGCCTGGCAGTAGTCGACCGAGTTCTGCTTAGCCTTGGCGATCTGCTCGTCGGAGAACTGGTCCTTGAAGGGGCCGGTGCGGAGCTGGCACTCGGCGCACTTGATGACCGACTCGACGTGCTGGTGGTCAGCGCCATCCTGATTCACTCAAATCCCGCCCCCGGCCTCTGCACCACTCAAAGATGAGGGCTAAGGGGTGCGCTCGAGCGCAGGCTCAGACTTACACCACACATGGTCTTGAGGCAGTCGTCGGAGGGCTTCTCAGCGTTGCACTGCAGGTTCTTGGCGTCGTGGTACACGTCGCGGATGACGCCGCAGCCGTCGCGGCACTTGGCGTCGATGAACGAGAGCGACTCGAGCTTCTGCTCGTCGACCTGGCGGGACTCAAGCGCCAGCGCGGCAGTCGCGGCGAACAGGAGGGCGGCGGTGAACTTCATTTTGGCTTGGGTGTGTCTAGCTGGATTGGGCTTGGAGACCTTCTCGATGCGACATGTCGTTGGGCTTATATACCCTGCTAGGTCGCAACCTGACTTGTTGGGGCGGAGGCATGGTAAGTGTGAGCGATGTTGCGTCAGTGGTCAGTCGTCGGGAGGTAGTTGGAGGTGCCGGCGGCTTGCTCATCTCGCCATCGCACTTCTTGGGAATCAGCTGCGCCGGGCGCCAGGAGTTCTCTGGTCAGGCGTGTTCAGCCAGCAGCTTCCGTCTTTCGTCAGAGCCCTTTCCTCCGATCTTGATAGTCTCAACGTCAGCGGGCCAGCTCTTCCTAATGATTCCCAAAAGATGAAGTGAGGCGTTGCTTTGCGATCGATGTTCTTGGCTGCGGGGTCCGCCTTCGATGGCTAGACGTGGGTTCTTTCAACGGAGATAAAGAACAAGTGGGCGTCATACCGACAGCCACCTTCTCAGCCTAGTGCTGCCTTGTGATCGCTCGGCAGTCTGCGATGCATGATTACGCTGCAAGGCGGTTCTGGGGTGCATTGTGCGGTGATGCTGAGACCACGATGCATACACGGGGTCCCTCTCGAGGCCGCACGTGTTCTTAGCGGACGACATGCTCGTCCCGTCGAACCTACGAGTGGTTGGCTGGCAGGAGTCGCTGGGGTGTGGCTGAGCCATGACGCTGGCATGACGTCTCAATCGTTTGTTGTCGAGAGGCAGAAGCCACGTTTCGTGCACTCAACTTCAGCCCACTGCAGGCATCAGAGCGCGGTCAGTGGAGGAGGCCGGTCTCGGAGACAAATCACTTATGCTTGACCTCATATGCTGTCGTACTGCAAGCAATAAGTGGTACGGGCGAAACTGACTGCGCTTATGTCGTCCTGACGACGAGAGGGTGGCAGCACGCGCGGCGCTATTGCTCGCTCAGAACGGCACTCTCAGGCAAAAGCTAGTCTAGTTGGGCCCCAGCGCACTGTGACCACTGTTCTGATACGCACCCTCAACATGAACCTGTTGGTGGACGCTAGGGCGGTGCAAGAAGATCAGGCTTCGGTCATCTCCTAACCCGAGGTCCAAGACGTCTGGAATTTCGAACGAAAGAGATGGCACCACCACCACAGTGCTTCGCCATCAATGCGTTTGCCAACTGCTAGTCTTGGGGTTGTTTCCGATGCCGAGTACTCTGTGGAAACGCCGATGGAAGCTGCTGCGGACATCATGATCACTGCGGGCGGGTAGTCGCCGTCGGTTGCCTCCACCAGCCCACTGACTCAAGAGACGTCAGACGCCGCTAGCCCTCCGACGCTCTGAGGGCCTTGGAAACATAGTCCAACTGTTCGCGACTGGTATTGAGGTGATAGCAGACACAGCTGTGTACACTCATACCTCATCATCATCGATGGCCGCCGGCGCAGCACCAGGTGCCTGGGGACGATCAGCGGCGTGCGGCTGGTCAGATGCAGGCACCCGCCTTCCGAATCTCAGCGCCTTCGTAAGGCGCTCGTGATCACGAGCTGCCTCCATTCTGCCCCTAGCGCTAACCCCAGAGCCCCGTCTTTAACGACCTCGCCGACTGTCTTGGCACTGTACACTCACTCATAGGTCTCATCATCGGCGTTCGGGATAGACTGACGGAACACCATCGACCCACGAGGTCACTTGTCGGGCCAGCTCCGCGCACGTTTCATCTTAAACCTTGTGGCGACCGACAACACTCTCAATCACAGGTGAGTAGCAATACAGTGGGTGGCATGCATGGCATCGACCCGGTTTACTCTATGATTATGACTATGCTTGGCAGGCCAAACGCTCACTTCGATGAAGGGGGCGCCAGGTCGCTGCCGCCACACGCTTGAGGGTGGAGAGAAGCGAGCAAGCTGCTTAGAGCTTGGTAGGGTAGCCGAGCTGCCGGCACTGACGGCGGGCCTCGTCCTTGGACTGGTCGATGTCGTCCTCGTCGACGACGTTCTCGTCGCCCGAGTTGCGCATCTGGCACTCGGCGCAGTCGAGCTGGGAGTCGACGTACTGGGGTGTTAGCGCGCTACTCTCCGGTACGCTCGCATCTTCTCCCCGCAGGTCGCCGCCTACTCGCGCTCGCCGCCTGCCATGGAGCACGGCTAGCTTCGCCTCGCCCTCCCGCTGAGGCGGCGAGTGCTCGTCAACTCACCTTGCACATGGTCTTGTTGCAGTCGTCGGTGACCTCCTTGTTGCAGTTCTTAGCCTCCCACTCAGTGTAGAGGCCGTTGTTGACGCGGCAGACCTCCTTGCAGGGCTCCGGGACGAACTCGGCGTAGTCGACTGTGTCGCGGCGCATGATCATGTGGCCGAGCATGGTGCGGGGCTGGGGGAGGGGGTTGGCGGCAACAAGGCCGGAGAGGAGGACGGCGGCGGCGGCGAACTTCATTGTGTTTGCTTTTGGGTGGGTGAGTCTCAAGTGATCTGCGGGTCGCTGCTTCTTATACAGCGGAGTGGACAGGAAGGGTTGGACAGCATGGGGACGCGCGAGTGCTTGCTTCATGCTTAAACTGAGACCCTAGGCCGTGTTTGCTGTCGCCGGGAGAGCGGGCTCGCGCCGAGCCTCGGCGACACGGTGCTCACGGGTCGATGTTTCGGAAACGCGTGAAGGAAAACCTTGTTGCGGCCAACCCGACAGAACCACCGCCTAGCCCGGCTTGGCTTGGGTGCGGACAGTCGGACCCATGCAGTGACATCGGCGGCTTGGGGCATGTCCGGGGATGCCTGGGGGTGAACTGTGCAGCTGTCTGCCCATGCGCACATGTCGGGCGGCTGACTGGGCTGACGGCCGCTGACGGGCAGCGGGTGAGGGTTTGCGAGGAGGGGAACTCCCCGCCGTAGGTAATCTTTCAGGATGGACTGCCCGGAACGTCGGAACCACCAGGGATGCGCACGTCCTCGGCCCTTGGCTTGCGGGCGATCAGCAAGGGCAAGCGTGCAGCCGTGCTGCATGGGCACGCGCTCAGGGGGACAGGAAAAGCGATTCCGGCATGCCAGAGCAAGAACTCGACCACGGGATGGTGCAGATTGCAGCTGCGGCAATTGACATCTGGAACGACGAGTTTCGGCTGGCCGCCAGTTGACCCCTACTTCTGACTGACCCACGTTGCAGATAGTTGAGAGCAGAGTTCAGTTCGATGCACGTTTGGACCCATGCGCTCGCCAGGTAGAGTTGCATCTTGCAAGACGCTTGAGCTACCACTTTTACTCAGTTGCGCAGTGTTTCGAGCGATTGAGTGTCCGTGTCGTGCCTCTGACAACAGCGGTCTCATCTTTTGATGCAAGATGGTGGAGGTAGAATTGGAGGTGGAATAGAGGGCCAAACGGTCACTCACACATCCAGAAGGCTATGCAGTGACATGAAGTAAGGCGGCAGCGTAGGCTCGCTGTCCCGTTGCTCCCGGCGCGGCATTACGCTGGGTGACATGCGCGGTACACTGACCGGTGCCCGCCAGTGAAGCGGGTGTAGTCAACTCTGCGGCGAACATGCATATCGGCCAACTGCATCTGGCAATCGCAGCAGGTAGCGGCGACTTGGCACGTGCAAACAGGGAGGATTGGGGGACGTTCAGCAGGGATAACAGGCCGGGGACAGCAGATGGCCAGCCAAGCCGGCGGCAGGGAAGAAGGGACGCAGGGATGGCGTCGGGAGATAAGTTTGACAGTGCGATAGCGCTCCCTGGTTTGCCCTGCCATGCCTGCATTGCCGGTCACGCTGGGGTCTGGCAGTGCATACCAGCAAGCATATGAAGCATACCGGGCGCCGGTATGCGTTCAGGTCTTGCCCGGAAGATTCTTGGCGAGAAAGGATGTGTAGGGCTGGGCAACATGGGGAGGCGGCTGCTCAATGACTGAATTGTGACAGACGTCAGCGTCCCTCTGCTCTCGTGATCGTGTCTGAGGCGGGATGTGCACGCGCATCAGTCCCTGGCAGCTTCGGGCACTGTCTGGTGGTGAACGCCGACTTCGGGCGCCGCTTCGAGTTGTTCCCAGGCGG
This sequence comes from Trichosporon faecale, assembly GCA_039545375.1. Lineage (NCBI taxonomy): Eukaryota > Fungi > Basidiomycota > Tremellomycetes > Trichosporonales > Trichosporonaceae > Trichosporon > Trichosporon faecale. The sequence goes on from BCLU01000001.1 coordinate 971,099, forward strand.
TGGTGTGATAATCGCGCTTGTCGTCGGTGCTCGCTGTGCTAGATCATGCTCCATGCATGCTTGATCATGCTCCATGCATCGCCATGCAAGTCTATCTCGGCATCCACTTCCACAACGTGCCCGCAGCTCTCTTCTCAGCCCTCTTCTCTCTCCATCCAGCCGCATACCTCTCCGCGATGAACGCAAGCGGGAACCCTGCAACGCAGATCCCCGAGAAGAGGACGAACGTCCATCCAGCCCCGAGGCGGGCATAGACAATCTGGATGACAGCCGATCCAACTGCTCCAAAAGCGCAGCGCACCAGGTTCAAGCTGGCGGATACCGCCCCACCCTTTCCGGGCAGGACGTCCTGGCCGTAGATCGTCGCCATCGAGGTCGTGCCCGTGCCAAGGCCAACGAAGAACTGCATGACGAGCACAGCCGCCAGATGAGCGCGAGCTTGGAGGCACCATCCGAGCCCGATACAGGCGACGATGAACAGGACGGCGAAGGGGTACATGCACCACAGCCTTGTGCGCTCCAGTCGAAAGGTGGTGGGACACTTGCGGAAGTCTCCGCCGACTCTGGCTTCCTCGCGCCGGTACACGCGGTCGAGCAGCTGTCCGTTCACGAGCGCTGAGGCTATGGTCCCCGCCCCGCCGGGCAGGTAGCAGAGACCAATATGCAGCTCGGACAGGCCGTAGGTGTCCTTCAGAGCTGTCGAGAACACGACGAGGACACACTGCTGTCAGAGACGCAAGGAGAAGGAGACTTACGTAGAACTCGAGATACGGCAGCGACACGAAGACGAACACGAGGAGCACCTCGGGCACGAGCAGGCACTGGAAAGCCGTCAACGGGTTGTACCGTTTCCGCGGGGCACGGGTCGCTTCATCCTGCACGATCTCCTCCTCGACCTCCTCTCCTTGGCCAGCCTCGATCTCAGCCTTCGCCTTCTTCTCCCTCTGGTGCTTTTGCCAGATGGCTATTGGCGAGGAACAGATCGTAGGCGGAGGAAGAGAGCCGTCGCCGACCAGCGAGCGGAGTGTCTCGGGATACAGGAAGAGGAAGGGCAGCATGACGCAGCAAGTCGCTATCGTCAGGAACCAGAAGATGGAGCGCCAGCCCAGTGTCTCTGCGAAAATACCGCCCAGAAGGGGGCCGAACGATGGGCCGAGCATGGCGGAGGACTTCTGTCAGCACTCCCCCGCTGAAGACATACCTGGAAGACAGCCATGTACTTGCCCTTCTCCCGCGGCAGGGCCACGTCTGAGATCGCACCAGCACCAATACTGACAACGCCACTCCCACCGGTGGCCTGTACTGCTCTCAAGAACAGGAGCAGCCAGTACGCGTCTGTAGGGCAGAGCGCGAGTCCGATGTTCGCGCCGATGTAGATCGTCATCACCAACAGAAAGATCGGCCGGCGGCCGAAGGTATCGCTCGCGCTGCCGAAGAAACTCGGTGTGACGGCTTGGAACACGAGGTACGTCGTTACGGCGAGAGATATGTCCTGCTCGGAACGGTGGAAGGCGTCGGCCAGTGCCGGGATCGCCGGGACGAAGATGTTGCTCTGGGCGTTAGCTATGAAAAGAGGGGGACTTACGCTGATAGGACTAAACACGGCCGCGACACCGCCAAGACCAGCGATGAGCCACTTCGTTCGTTTGGGAAAGGCGGAGTACGGCCTCGCGCTGCCACCGGTCACCGTTCGCGCGAGCTGGGCTTCGGCCGCCCCGCCGTCCGGTGGAGCGCGATCCTTCTCGTTGATCACGGGTTCTTCGGAGTGGTAGGCTGCGTCTGGCTCCTCCCTTTCGTCCTCTGCATTGCGCTCGACACCCGTCGACGTCAGCTTCTCGGTCGAGCCGTGTTTGCGCGTGCCTGTCGACTCCAGCGTGTGCGCAGTCGCAAAGCTGTCGGTCGTGTGGACAGTGTCGATCCTGTCGAAGGTCGCTGTGACCTCTATCCCCTTGTCATTGCTAGGGGCCGAGTCCAACCCAGCACTCATGTCTTGTCGCGTGAGGGGTGCATGCCACTTAGCGGCATCGGTTCGGTCTCGTGAGGTGGTGGGAGAGGAATGCATTGAGGTTGCAATAACAGCGCTGCCGTTGGTTATATTCTGAGAGGCGTCGGCAATCTCCGCGAATTGACGGGTAGCTAGAGGGCAAGCTGACGTTATCACCATGTGGGTGGTGTTCGGGCCGAAAACGCCGTGCATCGCCTACGCTCATCGTCTGAGTCTTGCACAGGGGGGGTCACATGCTCATCCAACGCGAGTCGAACGAGTGGGGAGCGGGAGAGAGTTCTGCAGTTCTTGCAGCGCTTGTGGGCAGGAAGTGTGCGGTGGCTGTGAGCGGATGGAGTTCTATTTCCGGACTGGCGTACGCACGACCACATGCTCTGCCAGAGACGCTGGCACTGCGCGGACTTATCGGATCAAAGTGAACTCATTAGGAACGAAACCTCGGTGCAGAGTAACAGAGCGGGGTGCACGCCGAATCCCGCGCTCCTTCTGACTCTCTCGACGTGGTCGCGTGAGGTCGTCCGTGAGGTCGGCAACAACCATAGCACGATCTGCATACCGCTACTAGCCTATATCGTACAACACTAGTTCCCAGGCATAGACCAGTCCTCGGGACAGGAGGCATACGGGAAGCCCGCACATTTGCCCGGCCTCAAACTCACAGCGTCTGCTAAAGATAATAGGAAGTGCCATCGTGCCAACAGAGTTCATTGTTCCAGGTTCGCGTCAGCTCCGGTTCTCACACGGGACAACATTCGAGAATGGAGGGGATAGATCAGGAGAAAGAAGACTTAAATATATTTTTGGACGTCATGTCTTTGCGATCCAACGGTGTTTGTTCATCCTTCGCGGTGCTGCGGGCGTGACAGCGCCTGCAGCGGGTAGGAATTGGAGAGGAGACTCACGTTCAGCCAGAGGGAGAGATAACTGGGCGCTGTGACCATGGGACGAGGTGCAAGCGAGGTCTGTGGGGCGGACAAGCCAGCAAGCCACCCCCACACTGGGCTGCCGATATGCCGAGATTGGCGCAGTGGGTCTGATGGACTGGGCAGAGAAGAGAGGGCTCCTCTCTGCGGACCATCCACACTTGCATTGATCTGGGCATGTCGACAGCTCAGCGCCGAGGGCGCCCAGTGTCAGCGGGCAGGTTGACCTAGTGTTCCGAACCAAAGCCCAGTCGTCAAGGGTGAAGCGGGCCAGCATGCCCATCCGCATCAGCGGACGAGCCCATCACAGCCCTCTTCACCCTGCCCTTGATCCGTCTTGCAGCCCAGCATCGCGGATGCACGCCGGTTGTCGAGTTGATGGAAAGTGTAAAGAGAGAAGAGTGACGACGTGAGTGAAAAAGGGGTTCTTGGGGTGACTGCGGACGCGTTTCACCCGACCATATTTCAGTCTTCCCACGCCTGCACTTGGTTGTCAGGAACAAGGGGAGAGAGAGGCTGACGGCGTCGGCGTCGCGCTTCTAGCAACCAACGGCCGGGACCCCGTGCGTTGGTCCGCTCAGTCCGCTCAGTCCGCTCAATCTGCTCCGTTTGCTCAGCCCGCGAAACGACTGTCGATGTTCCGTCAGTCTTTGCGTTTGGCAGAGGTCCTGAAGCGAGCAACGGGAGACAGTCAGCTACCTTGTCCAACTTGTGAACCCTTGCATTCTTCTGACGAAACCTATGAACACTACTGACTAGATCTTGCCCCTCTCCACGAACTTCTGTGGCAACTCGACATACCTCGCCCTAATGAACTCCGCTACGCCCTTGGCCAAGCTATCCATCCTAACAGTGCTGCTCACGCCTTTGCCGAGATAATCGTGAATGACAAAGTGCACAGCCAGCATGCCGGGGAACTCTACCCTCTCGATGCGATACCCGTCATACTCTTTACCGAGGAGCTTGATGAGTCCGTCCTTCGAGAGCAGGGCTTTCAGCCACGGATACTCGTCCTCGTGACGCACGAAGAGGCCCACGTTGGCGTTGCCGCCCTTGTCTCCCGATCGGGCGTGGACGATCCAGCCCAGTGGACCCTCGACCGTAGGCCCCTGGTCGAGAGAAGAGGAGGGCTCGGAGGTGTCGTAGTCTTCGCTCACTACGCGAGGCGCAGTCTTCTCGGGCGGAGAGGCCGTGATCGTTTCAGAGGAGCCGACGAAGCGGACCTGAAGGGGCAGGTGCGACTGACGCACCCGGCCGGGCCAGTACTCCATATACGGTGTGGGCACGGCGGTCCTGAGGTCCAGCTGCCACTGGAACCCGGGGTAGTGTCCCAACCCCTCCGGGTTGACGAACGGCCACAAGCTCTGCGTGGGTCCGAACGCCTCGATATCCCTCGCCTGGGCCAGAATCCGCATCATGGCCGTGCCCTGTGCCTCTGTCTCTGGATTCGTGGCAGCGACGCCGTACTGGGTCATGTCGAAGAGGGAGAACTTGGCGAGTTCCTTCCCAAAATACCTGCGGATCTGCTCGCGATGCGCGGCAAACTTGGCCTCGACATCGAGCCCGGTCGCGAAGATCATCGCCTCGGCCTGATACCCCGCCACGGCGCAGATGGCCGCCTTCGTCGTATCCGGGGGCGGGAGGCCTTTGACCCCAGTCACGCGGACGCGGTCTTGACCCAAGTCCTCGACGCGAATGTCGCGAATGTCGGCAGTCACGTCCGGGTTCAGGTAGATGTTGCCCTGGATCTCGTAGAGAATTTGCGAGCGCACCGTGTTCGCGTTGACGGCGCCGTTCGTCCCGGGCTGTTTCGTGACCACGAACGTGCCGTCAGACGCGATCTCGGCGATTCCCATCGTCAGGTCGTAGTAGGGGCCTATGTTGAGGAAGCCGGACGAGTTGCCCCCGGTCACGTACCCGCCACACTCGAGGCAGTGCCCCGCCAGCAAAGCGCCAGCGAGGGGTCCATACTCGGTCCAGGCCCAGCCGTGGTGCCAGGCCGCTGCCGCGATCAGCGGACTGGCGTCCGTGCACCGTCCGGAAATGACAATGTCCGCGCCGGCCTTCAGAGCTTGGTAGATCCCGCGCGCGCCGACGTATGCGTTCGCAGAAGCCGGTTTCAGGCCCCAGTCCTTCAGCTTGCGCTCGGTGTCTTCGAGATGGTGGAAGTCTTCTCCGGCAGAGGAGAGCTCGTCGAGACGCGACATCAGGTCGTCCCCCTCGACGTAGGCTATTTTCATGCCTTCGATGCCTAACTCTGCGAACAGACGGGCAACGGCCTCAGCGCACCCGCGCGGGTTGAGAGCTCCGGCATTGGTGAGGATCTTGGGGCGGTGTTGTTTGATTTCCTCGGCGGCGAGGCGGACGTGTTGGAGGAAGGGGAGCTCGTAGCCCAGCGACGGGTCGCGGGTACGTTGGAGGTGGTTCCGGACCAGGCCCTGGCGTTAGTCTTCACTCGTCATTGTCGACCATCATTCTTGAAGAGTGGAGGCTCGCCACTGGGTGCTCTCAGTGTTCGGCGTCAAGACCCCTGGTGGGGTGTCCGGAGGCGTCGAGGGAGGGGCAGTGGGGAAATGGTGGAAGGTGTGCGGTGAGAGCAGGGGGTAGGAGAGGCAGCACGCAGCCCACGCTGCAGCAGGGATACTCACCATCTCGGCCAGATAATCGCCAAAGAGCACAGGCGCCTGGCTCGCCTGTTGTTTCAGCGCGCGCCAGTTGTCGCCCGTGAAGCCCGAGAAAGCCGCGATACGGAACACATCCTGCGTGTTGTCTCCAGACGGCATGTTGTTCAGTCGTTCGTTATGATGCCCGCGTGTAGGTGGGCTGTATCATGTATTACATCAAGGCTGGCTGGGATATATAGACTCAAGAGCTAAGGTGGAGAGGTCATGCACACCGGCATGTGAATGCCGATTCCGCACCACTGGGGACAGTTGTCCGAGGCATGTCGCGACGGGCATCTCCGATGGCGCACTGGCAAGGCACGAATCTTGGCGCGACGGCAGGTGACGGCCGGTTTAAAGATCAACGACGGTGCTGAGGACGCCCTTGCTGGCGAAACCGGACGCGTAGAGCTTTGCCTGCTTCTTGCCGCCGTTCTTCTTCGGGTCGATCGCGACGAGCACGGCGGCGCTGGCCGAGTTGAGGTTTTTGCCGTCGTCGGCGAAGAGGCGCGTCGTGTTCCACTCCTTTGCCGGCGCGCCCGGCTGGCCCTTGGACAGGTACACGACCGAGGCGATGTCGCCGTCGTCCTGGAGCGTCTTGGCCATGGTGATCGCGTGCTGGAGGCCGGCGTTGACGACGCCGCTCGCGTCGTGCGACACGTGCGGGAACGGATCCTGGAACCAGAACGGGTTGTCGATCGTGCTCGGCATCTGCACCTCGCCGGGGAGGAGCTGGAGCTGGTCGTCCTCGCCGACGCGGGCGAAGTAGAACGCTCCGCCGGCCGCGTCGCAGATGATAACCGTTCCATCGGGGCCGTGGCCGAGGCCGTTGTTGTTGTGCAGCTTGTGCTCGAGCGCGAGCTTGTAGTTCACGCCGACGTCGTCGGTGTAGTCCAGGTCTGCGTCGCAGTGTGCAATCGTGCTCCAGGCCGCGACCTGGCGCGTGCCCAGGTCCTCGACGAGACGCATGGGGCCGTCGCGGTAGTGGTGGTCGTTGGTGACGAAGAACTCGGACGGCGAGACGGAGAAGATGTCGTTCGGCGTCTGAATCACGGGAACCGCGACGGTGCGCACCCACTGCGCGGAGGTGCTGCCGAGCACGTGGTGGAAGATCTCGACGCGAGAATCAGCAGCAGGGCCGTCGGGGTTGGCGTTCGGGGCGTGGTTCACGGCGTGGATGAAGACGGCGCCGCGGTTGTCCGGGTCGGCGATGACGTCGATGCCGTGCGTCGTGAAGGGGCGGTTGCCGAAGCCCTCGATCTTGAGCGGGATGGCGGTGTCGGTCTGCGATTAGCTGTTGCACATTCCTATCCCGTAGCTGGGATCTGTCCGGTGTTTCTTGCGTGCTCGCTGTCTCTCGCAGCCGCAGCTCGCCGCGACTCACCTCGGGGTCGATAATCCTCAAGTTACCGTAAACAGCCTGGCTGGGGTCGTTAAAGTTGTGCAGAGCCGGGAACCACCCCTTGCGCGTGCCGTCCTTCTCCTGGCACGCGGCGAAGATGAGGCCGTTGTGGACGTGCAGGTCCTCGCAGTTGATCGTGTCGGGGATGATCTTGACGTCCTCAGCGGAGGGGTGGAAGTTGGCCTGCGTCCCGAGGGCGAGACGGACGGCGCCGAGGGTCTTGCCGCGGTGGAACGCGCTCTGGGCGAGGTAGGAGATGATGGCGAAGAGGCCTGCGCGGGCGAGCTGGGCGGCCATGCTGAAGGAGTGTGGTGCAGTTGGAAAGAAGGTGGTTGTTGTTGTTGTTGCTTCTGGCCGACGTGGCGTCGAAATGAGAGTGAGCTACGGGTAGAGATTTGGCCGGGACGGGGATGTAACCGGAGGGGTTGGAAGCTAATCGCGTCGTCTGTCGTCGCGTGCTCTCAATTGCGCGGGATGTCTGTCTTTCCTTCGTTGGATGTGATCTTCATGCATATCCGAAGTTACTCTGCATTGCAGTGCTCCGCAGCACGCAGAGCGCAGCTGCCCCATCTCCTTGTTGTTGACATCGCAGCTTCCCCCAGACGCAGGACGCCGACTGCGGAATCTAATCGCCGGCTGCGGTTGGCTGCAGCGTGCCTCGTCGATCTTTCCTCCTGACTTCAGCCCGAACATGCGTTGAACGTGGTGCATCCTGGTAGATTCACTTGTGCATTGTCTGCCTATGGGTATCTGTCCTACTTTTACTGATCTACGCTACTTTGCTACGGAGCCACGCTTAGAGCTTGGCTGCGCCCTCACGTCTCTTGACAATGACGCTGCTCTCGGGCCTGGGATCGAAGACAAGCGTGTTGACGGGATTCGTCGCCGCGCGGCGGAAGATGTCCTCATACACGCGTCCGTCCACCCTGCCCAGGCTGGAGTTCAGGACGAGGTCCGAGAACGCCCACCCATCGACGAGGTTGACTGCGTTCGGCCTAACCTTGGCCAGGACCTCAGCGATGGCCTTCTGCCTCTCGATGCCACTCGAGAGCTGCGCGGGCAGGGCGCCGGCATCGGCGAATTCGGACGCCGAGCCGTCCAAAGTGACCAGCGCATGCAGGCGGAAGAGGTCCTGCAGCGCCTCGGCGGTGGCGGGGGCCAATTGCGCGGCGAGCTTGGGCAGCGCGCGCCCAAACGCAGACACAATGACGTACTGCGCGTAAGCCGTGCTGAGGCGCCAGCCGGGAACGAGGAGGGCGTTCTTTGTCCAGCCCTGCTTGGCGAGTTCCTGCTGCTGCGTCGTGAGGAAGGCCACACGCCTAGCGAAGGCGGCAACGAGGTCCTCGTTGCTGACCCCGCGGCCGCCGTCCTTCTCAGCGAAAAGGGGCAGGCCGAACTTGGCCGCCTTGAGGATCGAGCGGGACACTTGCTTCGTGAGCATGAAGTTGTCGCCCTCGTACGTGACACTGGGCAGCATGTCGGCGTACAGGTGCCCCAAGCCGCTGTACTGGGCGTATCCGTGCCCGCCACAGGCGCGGCGGCACGTCTCGATGCCCTCGACGCTGATCGTGGTTCCGTGGCTCTTCAGCGCGCAGGACTGCACGTGCAGCTCCGCCAGGAGGGCCTCGGCCTCCTGTGTCTTGCCAGCCGAGAGCAACTTGTCGTAGTTGGCGTACAGGTCCTTGAGTTCCTGGCACGCAAAGTAGAGCGCGTATGAAGTCGCAATGAGGGGCAGGAGGCGCTGCTGCACGAGCGAGTAGTTCAGCACGGCCGTCTCGCCGTCCTTCGGGTGGTCTTCGTCCGCGAACTGCTTCCGGACCGCCGCGTAGCGGATAGCAATGGCGCAGGCGCGCGCGAGGGTCGTGGCCGCATCGGCCGCAATGCCCACACGCAGGTACGTCATGCCGCCGTAGACGAAGGCGGGCGAGCCGCGGCGCTTGTACTCGCCCGTCTTGGGGTCGACGTACTGGAACCGCGCGAGCATGTTCACATAAGGGATGCGGACGTGGTTGAAGAGCACGAAGCCGTTGTCCATCGAGCTGGGGTTAGCCGGAGCGAGCGAAGCGAGCGCAGGCAGCATTGAGCGAGCAGCGAGCGGCGAGCTGGAGGAGCGGCGAGAGCCCAACCAGGCGGGCAGGCGCAGGCATAACGGGGAGGGCATGCTCGTCGGGCTACCGCCCTCCTCGCGGAGGAGACTCACTTGTATCCAAACTTCGGTCCAATGTCACCGACATAAACGCCCTGCAGCGGCTCATGCGTCTTGAGATCACGCACAGGAACGACGAAGGTGTGGGGGCCATAGTTCTTCCCCTTCACAATCAACTGCGCCATGACGAGTGCGTAATTCGCAGTCCTTCCAAGCGTGCCAATCCACCACTTGGCACTAGTGAGCTGGGGGCTGTGGACGACGAACTCGCCCGTCTTCTCGTCCCACGTCGCCGTCGTCTCCAACCCCCTAACGTTTGAACCATGACTCAGTTCAGTCTGCGCATAGCACCCGATGATCTCGTCCCTCTTCGCCGGCTCGAGGAACAGCGCCTTCTGCTCCTCAGTCGTCTGGTCCGTGAGGCACTTGATGAACGCCTTGTCGTGCAGCCCGTACACGTTCATCTCGCCCGAGGCGCCAATGGCGGTAGTGTACTCTGCGTCGCCCCAGGCGTGTTTCTTGCGCAGGGACTTGAGGTGCTTGCCGCGCCGCAGCGAGGCTTCCATCTTCTCCACACGCGACATGGACGTGAGCGCGTTCAGCTGCGCTTCGAAACCCTCCGAACGGATTATGGACTCGACACGCGCGCGCAGCGCGAGCTGGTCCTCGCCGTGCAGCAGCTTGGCTAGCGCTGCAGGGTCGACGGAGGATGAGGAGCGCTCGGAGGCGAGAAGCGAGGGGCCCTCGAGCTTGGCGGGGAGGAGGGCGGTGACCCAGTCGGGGATCGACATTGTCGTGGTCTTGATCGTCGGTTGAGAGGGATGAGGATGAGAGCGATGTCTGGGTGTGTCTAGGTGTGTCTAGGACGGGGTGCAGAGGGAGGGGTCATCGGGGATGGGCTCATATATTGGGGAGCACCGGATGCTGGTGACCGGGCAAGCAGACTACGCTTGGCACCATCGGACGTGACCGAGAGTGCAATAACCGGTTCCCCGCACTCATCGGGGAAGTGGAGTGGGCCGCTTGCCCACTGCTGAGCTGCCTGACCTACTCCATAGCATCCTCACCTCCTCTGCATGCTGCACGGGTGGACTCGCACTACTAAGAGACGATTACGAGCTAACCCCACTGGCGTTCGGACTATGCACGCTTGGCTCGTCGCAGGCTGCTCGTTGGATCGTTGCCGGACTCTGTCTGCTCGGTGGTTCGGTGCTTCACGGCAAGTAATAGCGCACTCGGGCACCGACTAGTCTGGGCATCCGGCCGCCGGGAAACCAGTCATCAACGCTTAGTCTGGAATGCTTCTTTGGGGTTAATCACGCATGCTCGATTAGATAATGCGACAGTCATCTCACGAGGGGCACCATATGCATTCAAAAGGATTGTGGTTGTTCAAGATATAGATTGAACCTGCACTGTATCGCAGGCTCGCCAGCGGACTGGCGTTTTACTTGTTGTCGGTGGGGACCTTCGAGTCGAGCTGCGGGCTCGCGGGCTCCTTGGTGTCGGGCTCGCTGGCAGACTTGCCCTGCTCGGCCTCTCCGGCGGGCTGCGCGTGCCCCGTGAACGGCAGGCGCTCCATCGAGTCGAACGCGAGCGCGATCTCCTCGAGCGTGAACCCGTTCGTCTCGACCATGTACAGTTTCACGAGGATCCACTGAATAATCAACAGAGGGAGGTAGACAAGGTAGTACCAGTACTTGATGCGCTCGAGGGCGATGCTGTCCACGAAGGTGACGTACGTGCCCTGGACCTGCTGCGCCTGGTTCCACACGAGCAGGCCCTTGGAGCGCATGCTGTACGTCTGCACCTCGGCCGGGTACGAGTAGATGATGGGGCAGGCGACGTTGAAGACGCCGAGGAAGATCCACACGAGCACCACGGTCGCGATGGCACTGGAGTGGTCCGTGCCGCCGCTCTTGTCGTAGCAGGATCCCGAGACCGTGAGCCCGACAAAGGTCAGGATCATGAGCGGCCAGCACCAGAGGAGGATGCGCTTCTTCCCCAAGAAACGCTCCGTCATGACGGACGAGATCTGGCACACCCACGTGAACATGTTGAGGCCGGCCGCGATGCCGGTCTGCACGCTGGGGTCCGTGATGCCGACGCTCTCGAAAACGACCGTGTAGTAGTAGTAGATGATACTGCTGCCAGACATCTGGGTGAGGAACGTCATGAGGAGGGCGAGGCCGAGGCGGTGGCGGTTGGCGGGGGAGCGGAGGATGACGCTCCATTTCTCTGCCTTTGCGATGCGTTCGCTCTCGATCGCGTCCTTCATCTCGTCGAACTCGAAGAGGACGAGGGGATCGCTCGCGTCGCCGTTACCATGGTAGTTGGCGAGGAACTGGAGGGCCTCTGCGTCCTTGCCCTTGGACAGGAGGAAGCGCGGCGTCTCGGGCACGAACTGGACCGCGATCAGGATGTAGAACGCAAAAGGCAGCTGCAGGATGTAGGGGATGCGCCAGCCCCAGGAATTCTTGAGGTACGACGAGCCAAAGTTGACCCAGCTAGACACGACCATGCCAAGAATATAGTACGAGTTCCAGGAGCTGGCGACGCGCTGCCGCGACCGCGGGTGCGTGATCTCCTGCACGACGACGAGCGACGTCATCAGGAACGCCGCGAGCCCGAAGCCGATGATGAACCGGCCCACGACGAAGACGGCGTAGCCCTTGTTCCCGTGCGCGCCGGAGACGCCCGCGACACAGGAGATCACAGTGCCAGCGAGAATGTTGTAGCCGTAGAACCGGATGCCCCACTTGCGGCCCCAGGTGTCGTCGATATAGGAGATGATGGGGCCGATGAAGAAACCAGAAATCGGACCGGCGGCGTTCAGAAGACCGATCAGAGCGGCGGAACGCGGATTGTCCTCGGTCAGCCCGAGGTCCTCATGCCACGAGTCGAAGGCTTGCAGACCCGAGATGAGGGTGCCGTCGTCTGTGGATCAGCTTTTTCCACACGCACTGGCAAGCTTGCACTCACATCCGTTAAGGACCATGCCGACGAAGATGATGCTCAGGAAAAAGTTGAGCTTGAGCCGGCCCTTGTCCTTGTGCCATGGTGTCGAGTCGCGGACGTTCGTGCTGCATGGTTAGCTGGTGCGACAGGCGGGAGCAGCTATCAGAACACAAGTTCAGGTTGACTCACATGTTACGCCAGTCATGAACACTGGCTGCAGGAAGCGTGAGCGTGACAAAAGGGGGAGAAGCAACTAGCGACGCAGGCATTATCCTGGTCCGCTCAACGGTATGATCTCAGCACAGGCTGCATGGGAGGCGGGCATGAAACCCGTCCAGTCCACTGATTGCAGCCCGGCACCCGTGTTGCGTCTCGAAGCCTGGCGGTAGACTTCCGAGTTGTACGCTTTATCGGATCATAGGTTCAATGGTTGAGAGGTACATTGGGTTTGTGCTTTGGGTTTGCCGTGCGTGTGGAGAGGCTGCGTCTTACTATCCTGACTGACCTGTGTTGGAGGACATGGTGAGGGGAGTAAGGAGGGTATGGAGGAGTATGGATTGGTGGTGAGAAAAAGTCGAGGTGGGGGGCAGGGTGGCGGCTATATATGGTTGCGATGGAGTGGATGTGCGGAGTAAGAATAGACAGGGGAGTGATTCCGGAGCGGAGTGTGATTGGTCACGAGTGAGAGAGCGGGGATTAATCGCAAGCCGAAAGGACAGAAGGGAGCCAAGGACATGGGTCGGTCTCGACTCGGTTCATGGATGCTATGCGATGGTGCGATTTGCAGATGTTCAAGATAGCCACGGAGCGCCGATGCATGATCCGGACAACGACTAGGGCCGAGGTTGCCGCCTGTCAGTCTCACGAACTGTGCGTCCCCGCATCCCCCCCGTTCGCAATCCGCACCGGGGTGTACGCCGCGCGCCGCACACACCCTTCCGAGCGGATCAAGGTGTGCGCCCACCGTAGAGGGTCTCTTAAGGTCCCCGCAGGGAGGAATCTAGGAACACCCAAGTACCCAAGCCACATGGTCGAGGCCCCGCTGCAAAACTCACGTGACTCGTTAATCACCTCCACACCGTGGACGTCACCTGCACTCTCGTGCGTCGGCGGCGCTGCGGACAACCAAGGTCCATCAACAACACCGGCATCGACACCACCCACACCCAAAGCGGCACAATGCTCATCCCCGGCCAGGTCCTGCAGGTCCTGCTCCTGGCCAGCTACGCCAGTGCATTCTGGCCCTTCTCCAGTCACACGTTCGTTCCACGCAATGACTCGAGAACAGCCGACCCGCGCCTGCAGCGCGCGCCCTCGACATCGCCCCCGGAGAAGAAGAAGGAGATGGCCGAACTTCTAGACAAGTTTGCACCCATCTTCAAGCTTGCGTGAGCTCTATGAAACTGTGGGAGAACTGACACCCAGGTCGACGGAACGCTTCTACCCGAGCTCTGTCAAGTGGATGCTGGACCGGTACGACTACGTAAGTGGCAACAGCGCTGCCGCCAGATCGCTGGGACGCAGCGGGCCGATGGCAGCGACTGCAGGGCAATGGGCGTTGGCGAGCGGCGTCTTCGGAGTGGGCAGGAGCTAACACAGAACAGATAGAGTACCTGAACCACACCAAGTTTGACCCGGTATGTCTCCCCTTCCTCTCCCAGCTTCGTCTCGGGTTTCATTTAGCTCACAACAGTTACCCGGAACACTGTCTCCCGGCGGCCTCGGCTCGCTCGAGTACATGGAGTCGCCGAAGCGGATGCACCTCTCGACGGAACACCCGGCGAACGCGCAGCCGCTCTTCAGCACAGAGCCAAGTTACTTCATGTACGGCCCAGCGGGGCAGGAGGGCGCGCTCGAGATGGGCCCGGATGGGCGGGGAAGGGTGCATGATGAGGTGTACGGATTCTGGGTTGACCAGGGACATGGTGTTGTCGTGAGTAGCTGGGTTGGGCTTACGGCAAAGCTGATAGCAGGACTTGTGGTACTGGACGTGTGTTGCCGCTGCCTGGTTGGAGGGATAGCTGACGACAGGTTCTACCCGTACAATCTGGGCAAGGAGGTCGGATACCTAGGCTGGCTTGGGAATCGTGAGCTGGGCGCGATATCTTCGTAGCTGACATCAGACGTGACGGACTGGGAGCGCCTGCGCCTGCGGACAATAAACGGATCAGCCGTTTCGGCCGACTTCAGTACGTCTCTCCCTCAGCTAGCACCATCACCTTCTCAGCTGACCACAGACACGCACAGCGGCGGCGCCTTCTCAGCCGGCACGTATCGGTGGGAAGACGTAGAGAAGATCGACGGGCGGCCGGTAGCTTACATCGCCCATGGCTCTCATGGCGTCTGGCCCAACGCGGGCAAGCACGTTTATGCCCAGCTCCTGAATTTGTGGCAGTTAGTCGACGTGTGCGACGACCGCGGAGCTCTGTGGGACACCAAAGGTCATGTTGTGCCGATCGAGTTCTGGAACGGGCCTGAGTACGGGCACAGGATCGAACATACGGGTGACCAGTCCTGGCTCGAGTTCACGGGCAAGTGGGGCAATGTCGGCGACGGGTGCTGGTACGAGCCGTTCATTGGGATTTGCCAGCTGATCGCCGGGCCGCCCGGCCCAAATCGCGAGTTTGGCATTCCGCCTAGTGTGAGTAAGCCGAGCGCCGTGCCCGAAGGGCGCGGGGCGAGGCGTTGCACTTGCCCACTTTGGACAGCTGGCAGCGCCAGTCGAAGCTGACATCAGTGTATTCTCGCACCCCCCGCCGACGCCGGGTCAACGTTCAAGTTCTACCTCTCGAACTGGGTCGTGTGGCAGGCTCAGGACCTGAACGTGACGGAGGTGCTGCTCGAGCAAGTCTGCACGCGGCCGAGCATGGGTGCCTCGGCGCGGGATCCCTATTCCGTCGCTCCGCTCGAGGTGCGCGACCGGCTGCCCTTCAACGCCGAGGACCGGTTCTACGAGGCCACCGCGGCTCGGTGTGAGGGTGGTCGCTCAGCAGCCAAGGGATACCGCCTCGCCCTTTATCGAGGAGAAGAGAGGGTATCCACGAGTCCAGTGAGGGTCATTTGCGTCTACGACGAAGGGCAGCAGGCGTACATTGACTCTCCGGGGGTGGACGTCATGGACTGGGATGACTGGCGGTGGAAGCTTATCATTGATAAGAAGTAGCTGCCGAACAGCGAGCGAAAGACATCGTACAAGGATACCGGTACGGCTAGCCCACGACACCGCCCCCTCCCAACAGCCAGCTTGTGTCCCCACTCGCCTTGTCGGATCGTGAGGCAGCTCGAATCCGCGAGACCAAGTGAGGCAGTGCGAGTCGAACGAGACAAGGACAGGCGAGCGCCGCTTCCTCCGTGCACATGGCTCCCACGATCGCTCACCAGCGTGCACGCGCGCTGCCGTCAAGCACCTGCAAGCAGCCTCGATCCGGAGTATCTCGCTATGTTGCGTGGGAAGCGAGAAGCGGGGGAAGAGGCACGATGCTCGTAGAACGCGGTCAAGCGGTGACGTTGACGACGGGCGAAGGTGCGAGTGTCTTTGGTGTCGAGTGTAATTCACCCATTAGAAAGATAATTGTAGTGATTAGGAACAGTTGTAATGCCAATCTTGCACCATGTCCGTTCCGAATACAGCGGAGATGAACCGATCTCCACTCGGAACGGCAGATAAAGACGAGGGCTCGGGGGTATGACGAAAAAGATCTCCCCTTATTCCGTGAGATTCCACTACACCTTGATCAACAACCACCATGTTCTCCCGTGTCGTCCGCCCCGCGACCCGCTCGCTGCGCCTCGCCGTGCCCCGCGCCCCCGTCGCCCCCGTCGCCCGCCAGCTGCGCTTCAAGTCCTCCGAAGCCGGCCCGAACCAGGGCGCGACCGCGCCGACGGGCGGAACCTCCGACGGCGCCCAGCTCCTCATGGTGCTCGGTGCCGGCGCTGCGCTCGCCGTCGCTCTGTCAATCACAGAGAAGCAGAGGAAGGAGCGCGTCGCGCCCAACCCCGACTCCAAGAAGGGCGAGGAGGAGATCGAGGAGGAGGACGAGATCCAGGACGCCGACGAGGGACAGCCGGAGGAGGGACCTGGTGAGTACCCAGCCGAGACGAGCGCCGAGCGCCGAGCGTAGCGAGGCGCGAGGCGCGAGGCGCGAGGCGAGGCCCCCCACCCACCCACCCACACCCGAGCTGATCGAGCCCGCCGAAGGCGGGCGAGATCGGCGAGGGCCCCAGCGAGACCGCGAAGCGGGCGAGCCCGCCCACCCGCCCTCCCGAAGGGAGGGCCCACCCACCCACCCCCCGAGCTGATCGAGCCCGCCGAGGGCGGGCGAGATCGGCGAGGCCCACCCGCCCTCCCGAAGGGAGGGCCCACCCACCCACCCCAACCCCGCGGCGCCGCGAGTGGTGCAGGCAGCGAGACCAGCGTGGACCTCGGTTGAGCCCTGCACGGAGTCGCTCAGCAGCACCGCGGTGGAGAAGACTGCGCCCGGAGACAGTTGGCCGGGCAGTGACGGAGACGGCTGGGCCAATTCGGAACGAGCAATGACCTCCCGGTGGAGGTCTGGAGGTTCGGCCGACGCAAGCCCCTGGTGGAGGCTTGGTCATGCCTCTGCTGAGATTATTGCGCCGAGTCGGCTCCGTCCATCTACTTCGGCGCCGAGATGGTGGCCATGGCCATGATCATAACCGTTGCCGCCGGCGTCGATAGTGTCGATGACATCACTGCCAGGCACGCTAATGACTTACCTGTCCATCGCGCGAGCTGTCATGAGCTTTGTCTATGGCCCGCTGTCGCTCCCCCATGAGCCTCGCTCATTCCCCGCTCTCTCGTCTCGCTCATTTCCGCTCTCTCTCTCGTCTCTCGCTGCGCTCGAGACATCGCTCGAGACCCCGCTAACCCCAGACGCCTCCCAGGTCAACGCGGCCAAGGACTTCGTGCACGAGGTGGACATCCACCTGGACGCGCTGATCGACAACGCCGAGCGCGCGCTCAAGGGCGACTACACGCCGAACCCGAACAGCAAGATGGCGCCCGTGTCGCCTGACGCCGAGGCGCAGGGCGCGTACAACGAGGAAACCGGCGAGATCAACTGGGACTGCCCCTGTCTCGGCGGCATGGCTACGGGCCCGTGCGGAGAGGAGTTCAAGGCCGCGTTCAGCTGCTTCGTCCACTCGTCCCAGGAGCCGAAGGGCATGGACTGCATCGAGCAGTTCAAGGGCATGCAGGACTGCTTCCGCCGCCATCCGGAGACTTATGGCGAGGAGATCACCGAGATGGACAACGAGGGACCTGCCTAAGCGCCAAGCTGAGCGTGCGCCGCAGGCGCGCGCGAGGCGAGGCGGTGGACCTGTCAACCACCGCAGTCAACGAGCCGTCACCGGCGCGCTTGGCTGGACCTGGCTGGCTGAGCCCAGTTGCCTCGCCCTCAACAGCGATCTCATCTGACGGTGGAGCGAGGAGGAACGGAGTAGAAAGAAGCCGGAGCACAGCAAGTGCACATGGACACAAAAGTGAATATAAACATCTAGAACCGATGGCAAACAAAGGCAAATTGAATCACAGGTGTTGCAGAACGGCTGCGGAAGGCGACAGTACGACCCGACTAAGGACTGACGGTAGCCATTACAGCAGACTGACCGCAGGCGACGAAGCAGGCGATGAAGCCGTCTCCGAAGCAAGATGTTCAGACGACTAGCTGTTGGGCAGACCACGACGCCGCGTACGCTGTCGTGTCTGAGTTTGTCTCGGGGTTTGCATGGCCCTTTGGCCCGATCGGCGACTGAGCTTATGGCTGGCAGGCTGACAGGATGCCGGCTGAAACTGATCAGCACACGAAACACTCTACAAGCACCAGAATAGCTAAAAGAGCTTGTGAAGGACATCTCGAACGGGAACATCCCTCGAACTGGTACTGTCGCATAAGCAGCACCGCGAAGATCGGAGCCTCCCATGCGTCCACCCAGCTGTGTGCCCAGAAAGTCCAAGACTGTCAATCCGTCCTTCTCGGGCCTGCTTTACAGGCTTGGCCCGCGCATCTGGAGATCCATTGTTCTTCATGTTCTGGCCGATGCTGGTGGAGTGGCTGGAATGCGCACTGACCGCGCGCCCCCGAACCAAACATTCTCACATTCTCGGCGTGCTCGTGTCATTGTCGTGCCCCGTGGAGCAAAACAATGGATGCTGAGTTGATGCTCGACGAGGGCGAACGACCGCGTCGCATGATCCCTCATCACCTGGCATCACTCACCGTCTCACTCTTCCTCACACCTCCTTCACTCACGCATCCTTCCTCGGACTAGAGCAGTCGCGTACGTCTCACCCTAGTCCTCGACTGAACACCAGTCTCTTTCTCACACACTCAACTCGTCTTCCCCGTCTCACCGCTCAAGCCAGCCATGGCACCAACATCCACTTCCACCCTGCATTCGGCGCCCGTGACGCTTCCCGCCGTCGCGGTCCCCGCTGTGGGCTTCTTCAACGCGACCCTGATCCCGCCCAGCAACATGATCAGCTACGCCGTCTGCCGCTCGCTCAAGGTGTGGTACTCGCCCGAACGCCCCCGTTCTCTGGACCTGAAGAGCGAGCACTCGTGTTGTTCCTCAGTCCAGGGGGCTTGGAACGAGACGCTCGGCTGCCGCCTCGTCAACGAGCAGGGCAAGCCGTTCGAGGACTGTCTCCGTGGTCTCGACAATGCGGCGACTTCGACTTCGGCGGTGACTTCGGCGACGTCGGGAGCCAATGCAACAGAGAGTAAGAGGGAGATTGTCGTCGAGAGGAGGTGGTTTACTTGGAAGCGCCAGGAGGGAAGTGGCACCCCAAGCGATACCCCGAGTAGTACAAGTGACACTTCAAGTGGTCCTACCAGCGGCCCCACGAGCAGCGCCAGCGGCACGTCAAGCGACGCCCCAAGCAGCACGTCCAGCGATCCGCCCGACAGCACCGACGTACCCGGCGGCGGGGGCGAGAACCCCGGCGACGGGGGCAACGGCGGCTTTGGTGAGTATAGCGTGCTATCAGCGCTGACAGACAGACACTTCCTCGTCTTCCTCCAGGTCGACGTCTGGTCCAACCTCCGGGCCTACCAGCAACCCACCCACCTCGAGCAGCTCCGGTCCCACAGGCGGTCCCACGTCCTCCTCGACCTCCTCCGCTTCTCGCTTCTCGTCCTCTTCCTCGTCACGCCCAACCAACGGGGGAGGATGGATCGGCGGCGGCGCCAGCGACGCGACAAGCACGAGCAACTACTTCGCGACGACTACTACGACGACGACAACCACAGACTTCGCGACGACGGTCACGGTTCCGACGCAGACTACGGTCCGCGAGCCGGCCAACTCGCAGGAGGCAACGCTCGGCGATCTCTTAGGCGACAAGCCGGGCGTGTCCCGCCTCGCGATCTGCAAGAGCTACTCGGAGGCGCTGCTTGATGCGACTGAGCAGCTCGTCAGCGACCTGAGTGATTCCTACATTCCCCTCGATCCCAGTACAGCGCTCTGTGTCGCCTACGTTGGGCCGGGGGCTGAGGTGAGCTGGGAGCCGCAGTGGATTGGGTTCATGAACACGTCGCCGCCTCCTGTCAACTCGTCCTGTCCCTCCGGCTCTGCCAACACCTCCGCCACGGCGTCAGCTTCCCTCTCGGCGTCCGGCTCTGCCTCGGCGTCCGGCTCCGTCTCAGTGTCTGGCTCCACCTCGGCGTCAGGCAGTGCGAGCCACAGCGGCGCCTGGGGTCCCAAGACGACCGGCCTCCTGACCGACGCGTACGCCGCTGGCCTGGCCTCAGTGTCGTCATGCTGCGCGCCAGACGGGAAGCTGCGCTGGCCGCCCCTGGCCAACTCGCCCTGCGCCCTGCCGAACAACACGAAGACGCTCGACGCGTTCGCGGGCTGCGTTGCGGCCATGGGTGCTTATGCTGTCTGCGGCGAGAACAGGACCGGCGAGGACGGGAGCAAGGCGTGGAACTGGAGTACCGAGAGCAAAGCGCCGAAGAAGGGAGTGGCTGTTGGAATGGTGATTGCGCTGGCGGGGGCTGTTGCTGCTGTCCTGTAGCCACACGTCGGTCTCACCGCACCGCCAATTCATGCTTCGACAACGAAGGTCAAGAATACACGAACCAAGACACGACCCCGACAGTAGAGGCTAATCGCGTAACACAACTTTGTACACACTCCCGATCACCCTCCTTCACTGTGAATCTAACATCTCATCAAGTCATTAAGGCAGGAGAGATCTCCGGCTTGGCGTTGTTCTATAATCTTATACTCCTTCACTTTCTCTCCCCCTATCTCTCTGCTCTATAATCGTCTCATTGTCTCGAATCGTTATGCCCACGCTCTGTATGTACACTGCATGTCTGCACGATGTCACATAGTGTCGGCGCGGATGCTGTTGACAGTGCTTCCTGATGTTTCGCGGTAGGCCGGGGCCGGTAGTCCGGGTTTTGGCGGCGGGCGTTCGCGGAGGATCCGCTGCGTTTTAGAGAGCCGCGAGGGCAGCGACGGCGAGCGCGGCAATGGCGAGGGTAGCCTTGAAGTTGGTCCTGGGCGCGGCGGACTTGGCAGCATTAACGGAACCCGAAGACGAGCCCTTAGCGCCAGTAACGCTGTCCGTGCAGACAGCGTAGCTCTCATGCTTCTGCCTAAGGCAAGCCTCGTACTCGTCCCTGCTCTTCTCCTCGATCAGACACGTCTCGGGCGTCTTGTCGCTCTTCTCCTGTCTCTGTCCCTTGGCCTGCGTGCAGCAATCCGCGGCGGTCTCGTTCCGTCCTCCGAAGGCCGTGCAGACGACCTGACCCCCAGCAAGCGGGGCGGACCACCATCCCTCCCCCACCTGAAGCTGCTTCACGGCCTCGTCGAATGTAGCCTTGTACGACTTGCATGCGCGCGTCCTCCCGCCATTGGAGGCATGCGACGCCGAGTCCGTGCATTTCGTGAATGTGGACTGTTGCTTCGAGTCCTCGAGGGAGAGCCTACAGCCCCACACGGGACAGAGCACGCCGGACGCCTCGGAGCAGCATTGGTCGGTTGAGTCGTCGCTGGACGCGACGCACACGGTCCAGTCCTCAGCACTCGGAAGGGGGACGGCGGAGGCGTTGAAGAAGGCTGGATTCGCGAGGGCGCGGACGGAGAGCGCAGGCGCGAAGCCGGGGTCGAGGCTGGGGGCGTACAGGGAGGGCATCGTAGGAGGCAGGGGGAGGTGTAAAGGAGTGTAAAGAGTGTAAGGAGTTGGGTCTGATTATACGTGAGGAGCTGGCCTGCAGCAGAGAGTTCGTTATATGTCCAGAGACAACATCGCAACCGCCTTCGCAACTTGTCTGGTCAGCACGAGGGAGTTTCGTAGGGAGCTGAGGGCGGATGCAAGCAATGGCCTGTGCGCTATGCACCGAGCCGGGCAGCGAGCCGGGCAGCGGGCTCCGAGCAATCGATTCTCTGCCTGTGGAGAGGTCACTAGGCGGGGAGGGGCTGGGGGCGAGGAGGGGGCTCCCTGGTCTAGAGCGCACATGGCTGCGCGATCGTCACTGCGACGCCGTAGAGAGTCACAGAAGAGCGCCAGCGCCAGCCCACGTCAACATGTGATTGCACGGGGGATGCATGGGCCACCGGCATTCCACAGGTTGTGCTGAGGGGTATGAGGGTGGGGACAGGGAAGGACGTTGGGGCCTGGTGGCGCACCCCGCGCTTGCCGCTGGAGGGCACCCACTACCAGTCGGATCGTCCCTCACCTCCTTTGGCTGCTCGTTGCTACTCCTGGCTTTCCCTCTCGGTGGAGCACACTCTGGAGGTCTCCGGAGAAGCTTGATTGGGCGGAGCGAACGTCAAGAAGGCGTAGAAGAGCAGAAGAGACGGAAATAGCAGTTTGGAGACGCTCAGGCCTTGACAGATATCCTGCCCATGAAATCGGCTACAGGTGGAGCTCATGCACAAGCCACATCGGCAGACTGTCCGGCCGCACGCTGCGCTCCTCGCAACACGCCGACACACTCACCCCTGCGCCAAGCTTACTGGACACGGGGTTGCTAAATGCGGTGGCTGGGGTGCCGAGGATGCTGCCGAGCATTCCCCATCAGGCCGACCGTGAGTTCAGCAGTTGCTGACCAGATCTGTTGACTTTCGAAAATTTCTGCTTCACCCTACTTGCCCCTTTCCTTCACCTTTCTGTCGCCCAACCTGAAGACAACCTCGAGTCCTTTGCCGGCGAGGAGGCCGAAAATGTGCTGGATGGACAGGTACACTCTCTCAGGGCAACAACAAAGGAACGCAAGTAGCCGCGCTTTTTCCGACGACGTGCGCACGGATCACCACCATGCCGAAGTGGGGTCTGTCGGCAACGGTCACTCTTCGGAGCTTGAGAACGTCTAGAGAGTTCTGCATGGTGGCCGGGCTCATAAGGCAGCGCTTACAGCCCGACCCCATACCCTTCCTCACTGCTGCACTGTGCTAGGTAAGGTGTTCCCCCGTGCAGCCTCTCTGTCCTTCTCTGTGTGCTCTGGAACGGACAACATTGTCGAACTCCATGCCATAGAGGCACGAAGCAGTGCATGCGCGTCGCTCACAGGCGGCGGAGCTTACGCCAAGGCCACCGCCGTCCGCAGTCTGCACAAGTTGTGCATGGAAGACTTTCGGCGCAGTCGAGCCCCGAACTCGTATCGGAGCGCCTTGCCGTGTGGGCATAGCGCATGGGCTATGCAGCTCAGGTCTGAAACGGGAGTCGCGTGCGCATGGTCATCTCGGACCTGCTTGGACCTGGTTCAGCGGACCTGAAAGACACCGGACCTGCGAAGATGCTTGTTCTGGTGGAAGTTTGAGGAATCAAGCTCCGCCGAGGCACCGCCCGCTGTCATCGGACAAGCCTTCATGGCGGGCATGAGAACAAGCCCGCAACTCCGGATTCACGAAGCTTCTGCTCGGAATAGCAATGCTAGCCGCTGGCGCTGGAGACGTGGGATACTTCTGCATCATCAGCATGTGCTTGTCGTGCCAAGTCTGTAAGTCTGTTGCGAGCCAACCTCCGACAAGCCAAGTGGTATGGATCCGACGAATCGAAATTCGCCGATCTCAACTGCGCCCGATCTTATCTTATCCGCTTTCCACTTCATATCCGGACCATGGAGGGCGCTAGGTGTTAGTTGGCGTTCGCGAGCTTCAGTTTCACTCAATTGCTTAGGCAGCGAAGGCATGTCGGAAGCACCTCTTTGCAATTCGCTACCTGCTCAGCCTCCATCGAGCTGGACGGACGAACACGTGAACGTGGTAGATGAATCGGACTCGACGGGTGTAGAGGCTCCACGGCCCGCACTGGCTCTGCCGAGCATGCGCAGCACCTTGCGGCCAAGTCATGCCCGCATTCAGCGTCGAGCGGAACGGCTAGAACTGTAGCGGATCACAAGACCACGGCGCTGCACATCGGCACTGCCCGTGCCTGGACTACATCCGACTCTGCCATGACCCCAGCAGTTTCATTCAGCTGTGCCGCACTGCATCTGCTCTTGCTTTGATCACTTCGATAACTCAGCAGCGGGAATATAAGAACGCCTAACAGCAGATACCTCGAGCCCCATCACTAATCTCTACGCTCGTCACCATGCTCTTCTCCCTCTTACTCGCCGGCCTCCCGCTGGCGTCAGCCCTCAGCGCTCTCCCCGGACAACCGCTCACCGTCCCGCCAGGCTACTACCACTCGTCCACCTCCACCGGGGATGAGATCACAACCTCCACCTCGTTCTCAGAGTACATGCCGTCCAAACTCACGGGGTCGTCCTATCAATTATGGGCCCCGACAACCTCAACGTCGCAGAGGGAGCCCACTTCGTCCGCCGCGCCGCCGACGTCAACGGCGATGACGTCGGAGCCAGAGCCAACGTCGACGACGACGGAAACCTCCCAGCCTGAGCCGGCTACCTCCACATCGGTCTCGTCCTCTACCTCGGGCATTTCCCCCGCTGGCTCAGGCCTGCCCTCGTCCTCTGCCACGCCACCTGGGTCGGCCTCTGGCTCCAGCTCTGGCACGTCCTCCGGCACGTCGTCGGGCACGGCCGCCGCCAACGCCGTGACTGCCTCGCCCTCGGCAAATGACTCTGGTGCCGAATCGCTTGCGGCACCGGCTGGAATGGCGCTTCTTGCGATCGGAGCGGCCTTCCTGTGGTGAAAGCAACACCGCATCAGCTGCACTTCACTCCCCAGCACGACAATAGCCTGGACGACAAACAAGGCGCCGAACACTGACCAAAACTCACTTCTCCCGAACGTTAACTTGTACTACCTGTACTACGTCAAGAGACAATGCATGCTATACTGTGAATCCATGACAGCCGTGCCGTCTCAGACGCTTCTCGGTCAGCTGACTCGCGAGAGCCGGTCCGTCTGGCCGGCACTTCCAGTACAGCGACGACGCCCCTTCGAAATTCATGAGTGCACGAAGCCCCTCAGTCCACGGCTTCACTGTCAATCGGGGAGCCGAACCGTGCTGAGCCTTCTCTCCGCCGAACAAGCTCGATTCGCGTCTGTGCTAGCCTACTTCTGCCCGTCTACAGTAGTGTCCGTGGAGTGGGCACCACATACCCGGTCGTCGAGTATAAGACGTTGCTCCAGACTCCTCACCCCAGACCATCGCCAACCTCATCGCTATCGCTATCACCATGCTGCTCTCTGTCGCTCTCTTAGGGCTTCCCCTGGCTTCGGCCATGAGCGCTCTGCCGGGCGTTCCACCTCCCCCTCCGCCCTCCGATGAAGTGACCTTCCCTCCCTACTCGGCCTCGAGCACGAGCTCGGCGTCATCCACCTCTTCCGACATCATTGGTTCGTCGTGGGTCTCGACTCCGGCTGCCACCGCGGACTCGGTATCGGAGACTGGTACGTCGGAGTCGCCCTCGACGCCCGAGGAAACGCCCATTGCCGAGGCCTCGAGCTCCGCGCCTGCCGCCTCAACCTCGGCCGCACACCATGACACCAGCGCCGCTGACTCCGCTGACTCAGGCAAAGCAGCAGTCGCTCCCTCCCCCTCGGCCTCCAGCGGTTCTACTGTCTCTAAGCCCGGCCTCGTCTCCGGTTCTGTCTCTGCCTCTGCCTCTGCCTCTGCCTTTGCCTCTGCCTCTGCCTCCGGCTCGGCCTCCGCGAAGGGTGCGGCCGCCTCACCCGACTCAGCTAAGGGCGGCTCTGGCGCCGCCGCGCTCAGCGCCCCGGTCGGGCTGGCGCTCTTCGCCGCCGCTGCTGCCTTCTTTGGTGCGTAACCAAGCTACTGTGCTTCACTGCGTCGTGTATGAGGCGCTGGACCGATTTCCTCTTATTCTACCTGTACATCTCATGACATGCAGACGATGTTAGCACGACGATGCGTAATCACACAATAGAGGAAAGAAGTGCGCCTACGACAGCAAGAACGACGCTGCATCCGAGCTTAGCGGTGGAAGACTTGTCGCTGGGCGAGGCAGACCGGCTCGTCGCATTCGGCGCAGCCTTGCTGCTCGAGAAACCACCGGCCTCATCGTCCGGCTTCTCCCCCGGATCCTCAACCCAGGTTCCATTCCGATACGGCGTCCAGCTCGCGACCATGACGAAGGCGTTGGGCTCGACATCGAGGATGCACTGTCTGTACGCTGCGTCCTGCGCCTTCGGGATGAGGCACGGCGGGTACATTCCCTCCTTGACTAAAGCCTGGTCGGGTCCTGGACCTGGTCTGTTCTCCTTCTCCTCTCTTCTCTCCTTCTTCCCATTCGGCGTTGATACGTTGAGGCTGTAAGTCCCGCCCACCTTCGCACAGCATGCCTCCGCGGTGGTGACGTTGAAGTCCTGGAGCGTGCCATTCTCCGCCCCGAGCACAGTGGCGATGTACAGCGTCCCATTGTCCCATTTCTCGGGCCACTCGAGCCATTTCCACGCCTCATCAGTCATCGCTTCCGCATACAACCCGTATCCAACACAATCCGCCGCGTTCGCCTGCACCTTGTCCACACAGTCGATAAACTTCTCGTCCTTTGCGAGGGTTTCGATCCTGCACGCGGAGAGGGCGTCGTTCCAGATCCCAATGCCGCCACAGCATTGCGAAGCGCTGGATCGCAGGCCGTCGGTGATGTTCAAGGGAGCGCCGAAGGGGCTTGCGCCCAGGCGGCAGATTCGGGTTTTGTTTGATGAGCCGAGGTTGAAGAAGAACGGCTGGGATGGGGGTGGCTGAGGGCCGGAGGAGGGGCGGGGAAAGACGTCCGGAGGTAGTGAGGTAGACGCGGACATGTTGGTAGTGAGTGAAATGAGTGAAATGAGATGGGTGAGATGAGCGAGCTTAGTCGAGGATCAGTCATCATGCATGCTTGTGTTTGACTGTCGACTTTGGTGCAGCACATGGTGCCCAGCTTTACGTACATCTGCATGGGAAGGTCATGAGGTGAAGGGGGAAGCGGAGTCGTACGGCGCCGAGATTGTCCAACCACACGTCGAGCCCCCCCGTTCAATCCACCTCGGAGTACTAAACGATGAGGAGACCTGAAACGCGAGGCACGCCGGACCATGTGGGCTGCCTTAGGAGGTAACGCCGGACGGCATTCGCCTGGACTGCAGAGACAAAGAGCGCCGCACCATCGCGAGTATCGCGAGGCCGAAGCCAAGCTGCCTGCTGGTCGCAGTCCCATTGTCGATCGGATCCACGAGCTCCCCATTCTTGTACGGCAGCCAGCTCTCGGCCATGACGTCGGCGTTCGATTCCCGATCGATCGCCAGCCGCGGAGGTGGCCGTGCGGAGCACTAAGCAAGCATTCGCATACGAGGGTGCAAGGCAAGATAAGCTACGCATGAGCTGCATGTGGATGGGAGAATCATTACAGAGCCGTTACGGGTACGATACTATGGTTAACAGTGATTGGAAGTATGCTTATGTACAACACTTAGGCGACGGAGGCGAAGAGCGCCGTAGATGCGGCGAGGAGGGCGAACACGAGCCCGGCCTTGCGACTCGGCGCTCCGTTCTTGGCGTCCTCTGCGGCCTTGGTCTCGTTCGCCTTTGTCTCGTTCCAGTTGAAAGCCTCGACCATGACGAGGGCATTGGACTCGCTGTCGAAGATGCACTGCTTGTACTTCTCGGCCCCGTCCTTGGAGATGAGGCACGGCAGCGTCGCCTGGGATAAGTTTGCCTCGAACTCCTTCGTGAACGGTGTGTCCGCGTAGAGGCTAGCATTCCACTGGTTGCTGATGCAGCACCTCGCGCCGGCGCTGCTCCCTGTACCAAACGCGGTCGCGACCAGTTGCTTGCTCTTGTCGTATGGCTCGGGCCACATCGGGCGCCCCCAGAAAGCCGAGCGCACAGCGGCCTCATACTCGGCATACGGGGTGCACTTGCCCTTGGTCCAGGTCTCGTTGACGGCGTTGGCGCACTTCTCGAAGACCGCCGTGCTGTTCGCCGTCTCGGTGCGGCACGCGACGATGTCCTCGTTCCACAACCCGGCGCCGGCGCAGCAGCGCGCGCCCGTCGTCTGCTCCGGCAGCCGCTTCGGCGGCCCGGTCGTCCACGGAGGGCCGTCCGGCTTGACGTCGGCGTAGCACACGCGTGTCGAGTTGGTGGACGAAGGGTTGAAGAAGAAGGGCTCGCCGGGCGGCGGCTGAGGGCCCGACGAGGGGCGGGGCGCAACGTCGAATGGAACGGGGTACACCGGGGCGCCGGACGTCGGGGTGGATGGGGTTGGGAGAGAGGGGACTGAGGAGGACATGTTGTCGGATGAAGGAGGGGAAAGATGAGGCCGCGTTGAATGCGCCGAGGCCTGTTATATTCACCTGGGCGCTGGGGGATGAGCGATTCCGGCGAATCCGGCGTCGGACTTGCAGGGCTGCGGATAAGGATTAGGATGAATACATCCCGGGCGCCGGAACCGCGCCGTCCCTTCATGCCTGTCCACATGTCCGTGCTATTGGGCCCCACGGCACCTGTCCCCGCCTGAGCATGGCTAGCATGAGCCACGGCCATGGACATGCGGTGCATGCCAAGCCGGGGACATACGTCGGTGCTTCAGAGATCGAGAGCGACTCAACTTATGCAGGAGCAAGATCGTCGGCTGCATCGGCAACCTCGGATCGCGATGCTCGGACAATATTGTCGGATCAACTCGTGGCTAAACCATGTTGAGCCTGAACTTTATCGCATCGCGATGACCCAAGCTGTTCATCTCATCTCAGCGTATCCGTACACTCAGTACTCAGTCATGGCCAACGGGGTGCCTGTAGTCGAACTGTCCACTCCGCCATGGGACATGGAGAAGTGCGCCTCCGTTGTCGCTGGGTAGCTTTCTTCGACAATGTGGACTGGCTGTCCTCCTCCAGGCCAGGCACGGCGGCGCTCGATTCAGCCGTCACGCGCATCCCACCAACTGTCTGTCGCCGCCTGTCGCCGATACTTCGATGCAGTGTAACTGCTGCAGCTTAGGTGGAACGAGGTCACGCGACAGTCTTGTACTAACATAGCATGGACAATAAGAGGGACACCGGAAGAACAACCCCAAGCAAGTCTATAAGCGAAAGGGACGAACATCAGATTCCAAGGACTGCTATCTAAGCTCCATCTCGTGCGGGGCTCCATTACCCCCAGACGCCTTAAGCGAGTGTGAGCACCGCCGCCGAAGCAGCGAGCAGCGCAAAGCCGACGCCAAGCCTGCGCGCCGGGGCCGCCGAGTCGTGGGGGCGGCTCGAGGTCCCGCCCTGCACGGTCTTGTTGTACTGCCACGACTCGGCCATGACGAGCGCATTCGGCGCAGCGTACAGCACGCACTGCTTGTATGTGTCTGCCTGCTCCTTCAGGATGAGGCAGGGCGGGAACATGGTGCGGTTATACTCGCCAAAGCTCTCGTGGTACCGCTTCTGGTGCTTCTGCGTCGAGTTCGAGAGGGTCGCGGCGTAAGTGCCCTTCGCATGGGCGCAGCAGTGTTCGGCCGTGCTGTTGCCCGCGGTGCCCGTGCTGTTGCCTGTGCTGTTCCCCGTGCTGTTCGCGGCTGCGTCATTGCCGGCAGTGTTGCGAGCGCCGAACGCAGTCGTGATCCAGTGCGTGCTGTTGTCGAAGGGTGCGGACCACTCGACGTTGCCCCAAAACAGCCACTCGACGTTGGCCCTGTATCCCTTGAACCACTTGCAGTCGGTGCGGGTGTTGTTGGTGTTGACGCAGGCCTCGTAGGTCTTCGTCGCATTGGTAGACTCGGTGCGGCACGCGAGCAGCACGTCCTGCCAGAGGCCGACGGCGGAGCAGCACTTCTCGCCGGTCGCACGAGCCAGCGCCGTGACGTTCGCATCTAGGACTGCCTCGTCGTTCTCTGCGGTCGGGATTGAAAAGGAACAGACACTCGTGTCGTCCGTGTTCTCCGGGTTGAAGAAGAAGGGCTGGTCCAGAGGTGGCTGAGGGCCCGAGGAAGGGCGGGGCGCCACGGCAAGCCCAGTGCCGGAGGGCAGCGGAGCGCTGGTCGAAACAGAGACAGACATGTATGCTGTCCGGGGTGGGTGGGGTGGAAGTCGTACCTGCCATGCTGCCCAGCTTTATACCATTTGGACTGCTACCAGGCACACTTGCGTCAACATCGAGCTTATCTCGGATGCTCCTGTCACGTCGGCGGGAGACTTGGCGACATCAGAGGATCATCCAAAACGGGGAAAAGGCGGGCAATACATTCGCACGTCCATCGAATGCGGTGCATGTGCATGTGCGGAATCGATGTGCACCGTGCAAGATCAATGACATTGGGGTTCGTTGCTTGGAAACAGCACGCACACGCAACAATCGTGGCCGGCGTTGATGGGGCTCCTCCCTTGTCCAGATGATCCAGCAGACTGGAACGGGCCAAGCGGCAGCGATGGCCGAGGAGGCTGACGCCATGTCATAGGAGGCGTGGGTGGAGGCGTCTGACGAATTGGTGATCCTGGGTGGTGGGATCGGCGACGGAGTCAGTCAGCGCTTCCATTCCCGACATGTCCACAGCGTAGCTAGATCAGAATATGAGATGCGGACCTACGTTGCGATAGGCGCAGTATCGTTGTTCTTACCATCATGCTCAGGCTCAACGTACCCCGCAACACGACTGTGTTCGATTGGGGCCCATCACGCCAAGCCCACACGGGGCGTCGAGGATGTGCGCCACCTCCAATGAGCCGGCGCCGCCGTGGTGGGACCACAACGCACGGTTGGCTTGGGACGATATTTGAGCCATGGTCATGCCCACGCAACCACTGGGCTGACCGGTCAGACTCACATGGCAAAAGGGCAAAAGTGCCGTACCCAAGAACACTACCAGGGCTGTTGGCCCTTCGACTATCTACGTGTTCTTGATGACTCGGGATTGAGACAGCCGCTCAGCATCAGCAGCAACCCCGACGACATAGGACCGGCAAGCAGGAGCAGCATTCAGGCGGTCAGCGAACGTGGGTCACCCTCCACTACCGGACAGCAATGTGGCCATGCGGCGGGAGAACTACGACTCATGATAACATTGTGGATACTGTGAGCGGCGGCATCTGATTCCGATCATTCGGCCTTTGGTGTGCCGTCCATCTCCACGGCAGCAAGGGGAAGAGCAATCTCAGCGCCTTTCCGGCGATGAGCCGGCGAGGCGGGGTCTACGGTCGGGGCTCCGTACAGTGGACGCTCAAAGCGCAAGCGCCGCCCTCTAAGTGGTCATCAAAGATGTGCACAGTCCAACTATAGCACTTGCTGTGGGTAGGGCATCGAGCCAATCTCGGTGCGTTGCACGTCCTCATTATAAGCGGAGGTCTCGGCATCTGCCGTCCTGCTGGCGATCCGAGCAGCAAAGTCACAAGCTCGGGTTGCCTTGCTGCGCGCCCCCTCTCCGTACGCCTCAACGGCCATATCCCCTCAATAGACTTGCTGTTACGCCATCCCCCACCAGCATGCTCCTACTCTCCTGGCTGCCTCTCGTGGCTGTTGCCACAGCCCAGTTCAATTCGACAATCGAGATCACCCTTGACAACCTCTCCCCCTCGTTCGGCACCGACTACCGTGAGGGACCGTTCTTCACTCAGTGGGTTTACGACAACACCATGCGATTCTTTCAAAACAACCCCATTGCCCGCGCCCGCCGAGGTTCAGCCATTCGTCCGACAACCTGATGGCGTTGCTGGTGTCTCGTTCCGAAAGGGTGGCCCGATTGTGACTGGTCCCCCGGTTCCGGGTAGCTGGCATGACGTTGAAGAGGACAGCATAAGCCATATGGCCGTTTCGTCCACCGCTGGGTCGAGCCAACCCCTTCTCGGCAACATGGGTCCAACCAAAGCCGACAAGGCAGCTGCTGCCTCCCCTGGACTTGTCGGCAATGCCGAGGCTGAGCCATTATCCCGTCGCGCAGTGCATGAGGAGGACGCAGAAGACTCCGCTGTCGATGTCCTGCCTCCTGTGTACAAAGAGGCGTGGGCCGAGCGGCGCTAAGAGCTTTAAAGGCACAACGCAGCGACAGGAGGGCGCTGCCCAGGCGAACAGAGGATGGATCGCACTTAGTGCAGAGGGCAATCACAGCATTTGGACCTGTTTACCCAGTTGAGCAGTCAGTTGGAGAGTTGCAATGAGTGATGCAAGATCTAACGAAGCTATGAATCGACCAGCGCTGAGTGGCATGTTGGAACGATTGGCATTCAGTCGATGCCGCCGCCACGCACTAGGCTCCCACACGTCTCGTCGCTTTCACAGTCTCGCCTGCGCTCTCACCGCCGTCTTCCCTCATTCCTGACCACTGCCGCCAGCATGCGCAAGGTGCACCGCTCAACGATCGACGACCTTACCCGCCAGGCTGAGCGTGCGGGGCCCTCCCACGCCGGACCGGTCATTCACGAAGAAGATGCCGAAGATGCCGGACTCGGCCAGGTTTTGCCACCCATGTACTGCGAAGCCTGGGCTGAGCGTCGCTTCATGGAGCTCCGCGACGGCGCCACGGGAGTCACCAGGCCTGAGAAGGGTTACTGCACCGAGGACTACGAGGCACTTCCCCTTAACGGGGGAGAGGCTGACGATTCGCAACTGGGGCCACGTATTCGAGTGAGCAAACTGGGGTTGAGGAGGCGACTGAAGCCCGCACTTCGGTTTAGGCCGCTTGGCGACACTTAACGAGCGAGCACTCTTACCTTTCTACCTTGAAATACACCTGTATATTCCGAGGCGCTCACAGACGGAGCTGCCTCTGGTAGACAGTAAGCCGATGCTAAACGGTGATCATGCACGAGGCGTCTTCTGACCCGGGCTCTGAATCTGTCCGCTTGAACTTTGTGCATGGTCTGGACGATAAGAAGGTATGCAGAGTCGCTGAGCCTCATCCAACCAGATTTCTGGAGCGACGCCCCTCACACGGTATAGAAGCGCTGGGGCAGAGCACGGCGGTGTCAGTCACACCGGTTGACCTGAAGTAGGCGGGCGGTGGAGGAACAAAAGAGGCGGAGCTTCATCACGCACCTTCTCGGAGCTGATCACACAAGCTCTGGTCTGCGGCTGTTCCGGATTCTGGTTCACACTGCACTCGGCCTTGGGGAAGGCCGACATATGAGGGGAACATCACTGCCCCGCGCCGCTCCGCTGAGACACTCTAACTGGGGGAGTCGCAGCGTTCTTCTTATCTTCTGCAGCTGTTGCTCCCCTTCTCACTGCTTTCTCTTTCCCTGAACCCTCTGCTCGTCACTGTGCTCGCCTGCCTGACTCTGCGCACAGGTACAGTACCAGGCACCTTCCACCATGCTCCTCTCCGCTCTCCTGCTGTTTCTCGCTACCTCAGCGGCGGCCCAGTTCAGCACCTCATTCGAGTTCGTGTTCCAGCCCGCCTCGCCTTCTTTTGATCTGTTCACCGAACAGAGAGGCATGTGGATACTAGACGACAGCACCGGCCGTGTCTCCCTCAGCCCAAGCAGTCGAAGCTCGGGCGCGTTCAACTTGTCGTTTCTCTGCACGAGCCTAGGTCTGTACGGCGAGGCGGAAACCAGGTCGACGGACGCTGCTGGTTCACCACGAGTCTTCACGGCATTCAACACCAAGGGACCCACGCTCGATGTCAACTCAACATCCGGCGCACGTCTCCTGGCTGAATGGACGACTCCGGAGCTGGCGTTGATGAACGTCATGATGGCCCATGTCCCCAGTGTCGACATCACGATTCACAATGTGACGATAGACGTACCATTTCACACCCAAGCGTAAGCTCCTAGCAATGGTCATGACTGATCTCCAGGCCATCGTTTGAGCTCTGGGAGACGCAGGCGTCCTGGTCCGCCGCGGTAGCGGACGGAGTCAATGGCATCGGCATGAAGACGACGTCCTTCAGTAACGGTGACATCATCGCAGACGGTGGCGACCTGGGCCCACAGGTCGGGGCAGACGTACAGTCACCTCCCAAATCGGGCGACAACATGATCCTCCAATCCATGGTTGAGCTGCACTACGACGTGCCGCCCGGAACGGCGCTGCTCCGCGTGCATGGTCCATCCGGGACGAACTCGGCCTGGGCCCAGCATATCCGCCAACCGACCATCCGGTTGATACCCCGGTGCACGTTCCTGTTAGATCCGCAGCCCGCATGGTACGACAGCACGGCCGTTCTAGACGATCGGCTACCCTTGGCCTGGCAGACAGGCCCGAGGAATATGACCGACGCAATCCTGTTCCTGGTACCACTCGACCCCAGCGTCGTGTACTCTCTCACTGTCCTTGCCCGGAACAATGAGTCCGTGTGCGTCATCTCGGGCTTCAAAACGTACCCGTTCAAGTTGTGAGCTTCCACCATGACCCTCGTGCGCTGACGCCGCAGCAACTTTGCAGCTTTCGAAGCCCAGAAGAACGCAACGCGCACGTCTGAAGAGGCGGGAGGCAACCTGATCACGTCTACTCCAGGTCACTCTGGGGGTTCCACAAGCAAGACGGGTATCGTCGTCGGATCTGTGGTGGGCGTTGTGCTCGGCCTTCTCGCCATCGCCGCAGCGGTGTACCTCACCCGCCGGTGCCTGACACAGCACCGTTCTGCCCCGGAACCGGGATTTGAGGTGGACACGTCGAATCTGGAGGAGGTCGAGCCTTCATTCCCGGTTAACCGTCACTACCTCCAGGGCCACCATCAAAAGCCAGCCCTGGTTTCGAGGTGGACGACGAAGAGGCCGGTACGAACGAGCTGCAGACCTTTGTTCCCGCAATAACTCCAAGGACTACCGGCGCTTCTGCGTCGGTAGCCATTCTGGCCCCAGTGCCTAAACACACTCCATCGGGTGCTTCCAATGCTCGTCAGCTTTCAGTACGGAGTGAATCATCCAGCACAGCAATTCCACAGGCAGTAAACCCATCGGCTCAGCTTCCTGACAGCTCTGGCTAATGCAAGCCCTCTGGCGGGGAGCCTCAGGCTATCCCGCCGAGCTCCTCACGGCCTCGTCGGACCATCACGGCACTCGAGGAAGAATTGTCCACGAGGAAGATGCCGACGACAACATTCCCTTCGAGGTGCTGCCACCCATGTACCGAGAGGCTTGGGGCTCCAGGCGCACTAGCGACTTGCTGGATGGCTCCGTTGGCGTTATCCGAGCGGACGATGGCGTTGGTGGGACTGGCCGTGCGCAAGATGTCGGCCATATCCCTTCGGCACACACCCTGCCGAAATCATAAGCACAGCTATTGGCAGAAACCTATGCTAGAACTCAGGCAGCGTTGCGTGCCGCATGTTGCGGTGAGGAATGTAGCGAGCTGCGCGGATCGGAGCTCGACTGAGAGTGACGCTGGTCCCACCCTGTGCGATGGACTGGGGGGCGATTCGGCAGGGTTTGCGGTCTAGTAGCGAAAACTCCCATCCTGTCCAGTGCATGTTTCTTGGCCCAAGGAGAGGTGCAAACTGATGGCAGTGATGGTGCTCAAAACCGATGGGGGCGGTACCTTCATTGCAGTCAGAGGTCAACTGGCCACTACGGGCGCTGTGGTGGTGGAGGGGAATGCTTGGCGCGAAGACGAAGGCTCTGGCCGTCCGTGCTCAGGGAAAGGCACGGCGGCGGAGTTGCCCGAGTCTGGCGTCTGCTGCAGTTCGTGGCCAAGGACGAAGTGCTGGCACGGACACGGCGAGAAGACAATCCACGTGGAGTTTGAGACAGCCAACAGGTTTCTTGCAAGTCAGCGGCAACTACTGCGTGCCCTTCGCTCTACTTTTCACCACTGTTGCTCACACTATCATTGCTATCTCAGCCAACATCTGCGGCGATGTTCGTTTTCACGTGGCTGTCACTCGCATCCAGTATCGCGGCGCAAGCGTTCAACTCGACTGTAGAATTCGTGTTCGATGGCCTCTCCCCAGCAGTTCAACTCAGCCCTCCTGAATCGTGGACCTACGACTCCGTGACGAAGACGACCCAAGACATGATGGTAAGAACGCAATCGCCTTAACTCATAAGCTGACTCATTGCCAGGTTCAAAGAATAGAGACTCGCATCCGTGCGGAGTTTGTGGGCCTCACTGCCCGGATCTCTGGCGAGGCAATACTGCTGACGAATACCGATGGCAATACCCAGCCGGATGTCCTGGTGGCCCTCAGGCCCAACTCCAACGGGCGACAGTTATTGTTATCGGGAGCATTTTCGGAGAGTTGGCCGAACACAGGCCCCGATATCATGACAGCTTTTATCTGGATAGGGCGTGACTCCAGAGTTGAGTTTCACAACGTCACTGTGGAGGTGCCCGTCCTTACTCAGGCCTAAGGCATCAGCTTGCCTCGTGCTAACGGCCACACAGCGCATCCCTGCGTGAATGGGAAAACTATGCGACCTTTCATCCGGCACCCTCCCACGAGGCAGACGTTAGTATTGGCTCCTCGCCGTGGAGCTTCGAGGACAGTCCAAAG
Source organism: Trichosporon faecale (assembly GCA_039545375.1). Lineage (NCBI taxonomy): Eukaryota > Fungi > Basidiomycota > Tremellomycetes > Trichosporonales > Trichosporonaceae > Trichosporon > Trichosporon faecale. The sequence goes on from BCLU01000001.1 coordinate 1,006,997, forward strand.
AACGTGGCCTTCTTGGGAGGCGAGATGATGCTCAGCAATGGGAAAGAAGTCCTGCTCGCCCTGCCCAGCAACACCTCCCTTGTCGTCGTAAATGGGCCATCCCGGGTCATCAACAATGTGGTTGCCGGTTCAGACTTCGATTGCTCAGCTACAGTGGAGCCTATATCTGCCGGCCCTGTGAGCAATGGCTGGTGGAACAATGGCGGTTTGGAAAATCAGTCCATGACACTGAAGATTGCCCAAACGGCACCGCAGCAGGTGCACAACAGCACACTGTTTGCCCTGCCCCTTGATCCATCAGTCGAGTTCAGACTCCACCTGTCTGGCCCACAATCAACGCGCTGCGTAATCTCAGGCGTTACCACGTACCCCTTCGACCTGTGAGTCGTTTCATGGGCAGCACCGTCCAGCTAATAGCCAGGTCAAGCAATCCTCCCCAACCCAACACCACCACCGACTCTCAGCCAACTCCCCCAGGCGCTAAGGAACAGAGCTCGTCCTCGAACAAGACCGCGATCATCGCTGGCGCAGTTGGCGGGACGATTGGGGCGCTGCTGTTGATTGCAGTCGCAGTCTTCGCCACCCGCCGGTACTTGCGACGACATCGCCAGGAACCCGATCCAGGGTTCCAAGTCGACAGCCTCAGCCCCGACATGGCCGAGGTTGAGCCCTTCGTCTCGACACCTTCGCCCACGAACATCACAGACACGTCAACATCGGCAGACCCATCTAAGGACGTCTCTCTGCCCACCCCGTCTCTTCCGCATGCCATGGTGAACTCGACCAGCACGACGTCCCTCGTCATCGCAAACCCTACCTCGTCTCATGAGACCAGCTCGTCCAAGCCAACTCGCACGGAGAACTCGGGTTACCCTGCAGACCTCCTGACTCCCTCAACGGACGCGCACGCAACTCGGGGCAGGGTCGTTCACGAAGCAGACGCGGAAGATGACGTCCTCGAAGTGCTGCCGCCGATGTATCGCGAGGCCTGGGGTGAGCGACACACTCGGAACTTGCTCGATGGCTCAGTTGCCGTGAACCGGGAGGAGGAACGTAAGAGGCCAGGACTAGGTTAGAGACTGGAGGGGTTTGGCGCTCTCCATACCAGTATGCAAGGCAACATGCTCAGTGATATTGTGGACAACTTGAACTCCATTTGAGCCAGATGCACATGGACGAGGTCTCAGGGGAGGAGGTCCGGGTTCCTGACCCGAACCCTGCTGGAGTCAACCGTTTCTCGAGACTGTCCCGACCGGCTGATCCGACTGGGCTGATCTCACACGCTCCTCCGTTAGAACAGAACACCTTGCCCCTGGCTAACGGACAGCGGCAAAGGCGACGCATGCTTGCATCAAAGTGCGAGGGTAGCAAAAAGGGTACGCTTCCCACTTACTGACCCCTTGTTATTGAAGGGGGCGGCGCAAGCGCTTCAGTGTGCCTCTACTTCCCTCTCGGGGGCGGCGGCGAAACCGACTTCAAGGCGGAATGTGCTGTACGATTGTACTACGGTACTCTTGCTCTAAAGTGGAATTACTTTGCCTTAGGACGTATGCGGGGGAGGTGCGGGGGAGTGTGTGTGTAGATGTGGAAGAGGACGACGGTGTGGAGAGATAGTCGACGGGATCTCTTGGGTGCGTCCTGGGGACTTCGGAGGATCTCCCGGCGCCCATACGCGGCTGAAGAAGTGGAGGCACTGGCAGGGCAGGAGTCGAACGCTGGAGTGCTCGTTTGACGGAGCAGAGTGTGGGTAGTGGCACGGCGCAAGTGGGTGGAGGCGAGGGCATATTCATGAGTCTGCAAGTCCCGCGCGGTGCAGAAAGGTGGGTATGATGCACTCCACAAGGGTTGTGAGGTAGACGGCAGAGAGCGCTGTCCACTCGAAACACTCGATACACTAGCGCAGGTACGCCAGGATCAAGTCGTTCACAGAGTTGCATGCTCTCCAGTGCGCGCCTCCGGAGCCTAGGACCGACAGCCGGATCTCCGGAGGGGCGCAATTCGGGCCCTCCCGCCTGGACGCCAAGCGCAGGATCGACTCCGTGCGGTGATCAGTCACAACCGGACAGCCGTTACCTCTCAGAGTGACTGACGGAGGCAGAAATGGCGCTACTCCGCCTCCTGATGGGAAGATGGGAAGGCCGTGCAAGAGTGTTGCCTCCTTCCTCTCACTCAACACCAACTCTCGTCACTTCTTCACCCGAGCAAGTCAACCGCAGACACGACATTCAGCGGCAGCGGCCGTCACCTGTCTAACGCAGCACAGCAAAGGCGCCCACCGCCGTTGTCCCAATGCTCCTCCTCGCCACTCTGCTCGCCTTCCTTCTCCTGGCTCCGTCGGCGGTAGCTCAGTTCAATGCTACGTTCAGCTACACCTTTCCCGCCCGAGCACCACACTTCAACCTGTACGAGACAGGCGCCAACGAGTGGATCGACGATGACAAGACCAACTACAGCGTATCGCACCCCCGTCAAGACAGGAGAGCGGTGCCGTTTCCGTTCTCTGTCGTCGGCGAGAATTTCACGTTCTACGGTGATCCTGTTACCCTGTCCAGTGCAACGTATGAGTTCTCCACAACCCTCCAAAACCCTCTCATCGAATCTGTTGGCAGACTGCACAACACCAGTGGCAGTCTCATCGCGGAGGTAACAGGAAACTGGACGAAGCTGCAGCCCAGGGTCCTGAACATGTGGGCTGTGAAGCAGCCTTCCACCAGGCTTACCATCCACAATGTCACAGTCCGTGTGCCAGTCCGTACGCAAGCGTGAGTGGTATCGGGTTTAGGCCACAATCTGACTTCAGCACATCCCCGGAGCTCTGGGAGAAGCAATCGAAGTACTTCCCGACCGCCAAGTACGGGGCAATGACACTCGACATGACCTCACAGGGCTTCAACTCGAGCGACCTGATACCCGACGCAGGCAGACCTTTCTGGCTGGGACATTCTGGTGAGACGCCAGCGGTTTCTGGAGACAACCTCGTGCTTGAGTCTCTGATGGAGCTGGTGTTCACACCGCCTCTGAACACCTCCCTCGTGCGCGTTCTCGGGCCCGTTGGTCCCAACATCCAGCAACTGAACACGACACCCTACCCTCCCGACCAACCCGTCTGTGTTGCGCTGCTGGATCCTGCTCCACCGTGGCTGCAGGCAACTCTGCCTTTGGATCTTGAGGAGAGGGTCGCAGTCTTCGACTACAACTGGCCTATGGCGTGGCAGACATCTCCCCGCAACGCAACCAACACAACGCTGTTCCTCCTTCCCCTCGACCCCTCAGTGCAGTACAAGGTGAAGGTCCTGCCCCGCCACAACCATACACTGTGCGCCGTGTCTGGGTTCCAGACTTATCCATTCCACTTGTGCGTTTTCTCAGCCGACCGAGCCTGACCATTCAGCAACTACACGGCTCTCGACGAAGAGAACAGAACCGCGCCCAGCGGGAACCGAACCGCCGACATCGTCGAAGATCCCGACAGAAACGACCCCAGCAACCGTGACAAGGGCCCGAACCGAACGGCCATCATCGCCGGCTCGGTCGCCGGCGCTGTCGCAGCGCTACTCGCCGTCGGGGCTGCCGTGTACCTGACCCGCCGCTGTCTCGTGCGCCATCGAACCAACCCCGAGCCCGGCTTCGAGGTCGACAGAGGCGACCTGAACGAGATCACGCCGTTCCTTGGCGGCTTCCTCTCGCGAGTGGGGCGGAGTACGCGGACTCCGGGCAAGAACAACGTACAGCTCGCCAACGTCCAGACTGCGCAGAATGACTCGGGTCCATTGTCTCAGCGTCCCACGGCTGCTTCGAACCCAAACCCGGAGACTAGGGTCGTTCACGATCAGGACGCAGAGGACGCAGCCCTCGAGGTCTTGCCGCCTATGTACAGCGAGGCATGGGGGCAGCGGCGCTCTAACGCGCAGGTCCAGGACGCCTCGTCCAGGGTGGTCAGACGGGAGAAGGGACGTCGTGCCGAGGAGGGTGCCACTGCGAGTGGCGAAGTGAGGTGATGACGATGCAGGATTTCCATACATAGGGACGAGGTCCGCCATCACCTCTGTACCTGATCGTTGTATTGCTTGTGACTACGTATTGCTTGTGACTACGTATTGCTTGTGACTACGCATGACCGTAAGCAGCTTGCTACGTTTGCCGCTCGATGGAGAGATAGCGATGAGTAGCTCAGCACTGACTTGCCTTGCGCGGCTTCACCCGCCGCAAGTGAACGAAGGCCGAACTGGCCTGAGCGCAGTCATCGGCGCGGCTGTGACGATCAGGAACGCCAAGCCATGGCTGGAACGAGCCTGGAACCTGAGATCTGCAATGATCGGGCGCCCTTGCAGCTTTCAGATCTGCCCAGGTTGCGGTGATGGCCTTGCGCTTCTGCACGAGCTGAGATTTAAATTCAGCTGGTGAGCTCGCGCTTTATGTGGATACGGGTTGATGTGAGAGCGAACTCCTGTTGAGTGCTGACCTCCCGGGCTGAAATAAGGTTCAGGGAACCTCAGCGTCGGGTGCCCTGAATTCAGGGATCGATAAGATTACCCCATCCTTGACGTTGACGGAGTGCGCAGGTCGTGGAGCATCCCCCCATGCGGTCGCGGCGCTCGCGGCTCAGGTGCAGTGTTGCGACTTCTGTGGAGTCAGACTGACCAGGATACTGCAAGGAGCTGTGTTGTTCACGTTGTGGTTTGATGTGCTGTCCCCTTCCCCCACGTTTTGAGCCCCAGTCGCCTGGTCCAGACACATTGCACATCACTCGCATCCCAAGCTGCGACGTCTGATGAGCCGTACGCACGCGCATGCAGGCTTCAGGGGGTACGCTAAGCACTCTCAGCGCCTGTCTCATGGGCGCGTCATGCCTGAGCGTGTTTGATCGACCAGCAGTTCCCTGGTTCCGGTTGACACCTGCGCTGCCAGACCCCTGCCAAGTCTTGGCAGAAGTTACGCCCAGACGAGGCAGGGGTCAGGTGCACTTCGTTGCAGCGAGGTTCGGACGAAAGACTGCTAAGCGTCAGTAATTTCAGGTTTCTCTCCACAACATCTCGCACACGAACAATCGACTTTACCAGCTTTCGACTGCCAAGCCACCCTGTCCTCCAACGCGCGCAAGACGCTCGTCACTTTCAGCACCGAAACAGCAACATGCACGCCCCCACGTTGTGTCCTGCCCTCGTCGTTCTAACGGTGTGGGCATGGAGCGTCATGGCGCAGTGGAACACCACCTTCACCTACCCGCTTAATCCTCTTAGGCTGGGTATAGGCCCTGACCACTACCGGCTCCCGACTTTTCTCCCGAATGGCTCGATAGCTATCAGTGACGGACAGCTGAAGTTAGCCTTCCTAGGAAGTGGTTTCAGTCTCGAAGGACAGGTGATACCGAAGTACGCTGGGGGGGGTGACGAGGTTCTCGTGCAGGCAGGAGTCCAATTCGACTCTGATTTGTATATCCAAGAGACTCGCAAGAGTTTTTCAAAAGGGTCGGGCATCCTCATCAACTGGACAGTTCCAACATTGGAGTCATTCCCCGTCATCCTCAGCGTATCTGAATACGGGACATTGCGGGCGGATAAGTTGGCTATCGACGTACCGGTGCTGACTCAGGCGTGTGTACCCATCACTTTCAAATCTGGCCGCTAACGACAGGCCCTCATCAAAGCTCTGGGAAACCCAGTCCACCTATGTCCCGGCTAGCTTGGCAACTGAGAACGATGGTCAAACCAGCCGCCTCGGATCCGGTGATATCATCAAGAGTCGCTGTCGGCTGACCGACATTGCGCCTGAATCTTCAGGCCAACAAGCAGAGGTTGATGGGGACAATGTTGTGCTGAAGCATCTCTGCTCTCTGCAGTACTTTCCCCCTGCCAATACGTCATTAGTCCGCGTACTGGGTCCAGTGTACTCTAATCCGAAGTGGCCGGGGGAGATCAAGGCTACCATGGAGCAAGCCGGATTCACAGATCCCACAAAAAGTGTCGGGTGCGCCTTGACCATCGAACCTTTGGTGGACAATTCTCGAAGCGAGTACATGGGACTCTGGGGACTCAATTTCTACCAGTACACCACTGGTGACGCCTCAAATCTCACAATGTTCCTCATACCGCTAGACCCGGCGAAGCAGTATCAACTCACTGTGAGGTCGGATTCAGGCTCTGATGCCCAGTGGGATTGGTGTGTCGTTACAGGCTTCCAGACTTATCCTTTCCACTAGTACGTCTGCTCAGAGAAGTCTAAATGCGCAGCTGACAAAGCAGCGATTACCCCGCGTCGAGATCGGATCCTGGTGCAGGAACACCGGTGACAACGGTAACTGCAGTGCCTAGCAGCCGACCCAAGGACGTGGACGTCATCGTTGCTGCCGTCGTGGGCTTCTGTCGGCGGGCTGCTTGCGATCGTGGCCACAGCCTGGCTCACTCGCCGCTACCTCTTGCGCCACCGCGCCCGCCCTGAGCCAGGCTTCGAGATCGACGATAACGTGACCTCCGACCAGATCGAACCATTCTCCAACTCAGACAATACGGCCCCTGCAACCACCTCCGACCTGAACGCGTCGGGGAAGACTAATTCGGTTGCTCCAACGCCGGAACTGTATGAGGAATCGTCTACGCGGGGCGACCGCGCCAGTACTTCCAAGATTGATGCGCGCACGGTCACTACCACCCTATCGCAGCCGCCCGACCAGCTCAAACCGCAGCCGACTCACCCACCCACAACGCCCGTTGCGCCCGGCGGCGACGGATCTGGTTCGGTTCGACGCCGCGCCGTGCACGAAGAAGACGCCGAGGACTTCGACGTCCTCCCGCCCATGTACCGCGAGGCCTGGGCTGAGCGCCACCAGATGCAGCTGCAGGACGGCTCTGCTGCTGTCACGCGCGCTGAGGCTGGTGGCCGTGCCAACGACGGTGCCGCTGCGTTCCCCAACGAGAAGGCTCGTTAGCTGTGAAGTGATCGCATTTGTAGATAGTTTAGGCTGCGGCACAGTCTTCCAGGAGAGAGGAGCAGAACTGTAGCGGACGGTGAGGAGATCTCTTTCGTACAATCAGTAATGCGCGCTCAGCGATGCTGTATATAGCCAGCTCGATACCTCTCATGCGATGCTGCACAGATGTTCATGGTATTTGCAGGGCGCTCAGGGAACAGTCCAGGCGCGCACCCTAGGTCCTCAGTTCCTTAGCTTCCTGGACGATCAGGCATCGCACCCTTCGGCCATGCCTGATGTTCTTGGTCTTGGCATTCCGAAGCGGCTGGTTGTCGTGCACTGGCTGCCTGCTGGTCTGTGAGTTAGATTCTCCGCCTTTGAAACAGCGGCGAGATCTGTAAAGTTGAGCTTCTCGTTGATGGTGGGCCCTCTGGGTGGGATCCGCTTCCTGCGAATGCAGGGGCAGAGCGGCGTCCCAATGAGCGACTGACTGGGACGGGAGTCAAAGGACTGAGCTAGTCCCCTTTGAAAGACCCGCCGTTTCGAGGACCAAACAGGGGCTCTTTCCATAATCCGTGGAGATCAGGATGTGTGTTAAGACGCAGTATGCGAAACGCCTCATCGCGTAGGATACCAGTTTTTGACTCTGCCTTCGAGAGGGGGCGCCCGCTCATGCCGCTCAAGCGACACTGAGGCCGTCCCAGCTCAGACTCTCAGCATCACACTCCGACAATTCCTCTTCGATATCCACTCAGCCCCAGCCCACAGCATTAGTCACACCACGTTTGCGAAGCCAGCCATCATGCGGCCGTTGCATTACGCGCTCCTGGGTGTATTTGGTCTCGTCGCCGCCCAGTTCGACAATGTCTTCGAGTTTACCGAAGGCCCACTGTCGCCAGCTCTGGGGTGGTATACCGGTAACAACGGAAGTCTTGGCGGATGGTCATACTTCGATTCAATCGATTCCCTTCAGAGCGGCGGCCCTCGGACTGGGTTTACGGCTCACATGTTGCTTCTAGATTTCGTCGGGAGCGGTTTTCGAGTCCACGGGAAACTAGACACTGGCACCAATGACCTTGGTTTGGGCGGACTCGGCAAGTTTTGGGTCATGCCCAATGTGACGAGGGGCGTCAACATCACCCAAAGAAGCGGGGTGGTTGCGGAGTGGGGGTTTGCAGGGGCCGTAAGACCGATGGTGGTCAACATGCGCATCCCCGACAATGTTTCCTTCACTCTCTACAACGTCACCACATTGATTCCAGTGTCGACGGAGGCGTACGTAAATCTTTCGAAGCTGTACCTGACGCCAGTCCCTCACCTGAAGCATGGGAAAAGGCAGCCACTTATCACCCAGCAGTCGTCAACCACAGCCTCAATCCAGACATGTCTACGCGCGAAATTCCGCCAGAGGATCGGAAGCTGATGAGAGGCTCTAACGTTCAGCTTCCTCAATACTTGTCATCGAAGATACTTGGAGATCACGTCATGCTGGACACCGGTACTCAACTTCTCTACCGCCTACCCCCGAATACCTCTCTCGTCACTGGGCTTGGGCCCGTTGCTTTCGATTCGGAATGGGACCATGTCATGACGACCAACACAAGCAAGGTGTGTACTATCTTGCTTGATCCCCTCCCCTACTGGTACAAGAAGGAGGGGTATATCTCGGCTATTTGGGAGATGACGTACTTCCGGTTGGGCCGTCCAAAATATCGGGACAACATGACAATCTTCCGCGTTCCTCTCGACCCTCGAGTTCAGTATACGGCAAAGGTCATGCCATTCATCGAGGGCAATGTTTACCATGGCTGTATTACGAGTGGCTTCAAAACTTATCCCTTTCACTTGTGAGTGGCCACGTACTGTAGCGAGCAACCTAACTCTGCAGTCCTGGTGCCAACTTCATCCAGGGAGGAGGTCACGGAAGCCACGACCATAACGCAACGACCGCTGCAGACAAGCATTCAGCATCTGACAGCTCAGCTACACTGTTCAGCACAGCCACACTGGTGGGAGCCGTTGTCGGTACAGCTGGGGGAATTCTTGCCATCGGCATGGCGTTCTTCGCCGTTCGTCACTACCTCAACCGTCGCCAGATGCAGACCGATAGCGGTAGCCCTGCCTTCGAGGTGGACGCGGACCCTCCTGCGTCGTTCGTGGGCGAACAAGATCGACAGCCGGTTGTGGAAGCCCCTGCAAACGAGTCATCGGACACCCACCGGCCTCACAGCGGCAACCACAGCATCCTGTCTCCGCTTTTGAACCGCCTTAGTTCCATCTCGAAGACTCCCCGGACTTCGAACGCCACTTCCCGCGGTGAAGAGCCCAGTGCAACCACTCCCCAGACCTCACAGACCATCTCAGCCATCTCTCCAGCCTCTGTCGCCGCCGTCGTCCGCTCTGACACCCGCCCCGCCCGACGCGCAATTCAAGCCGAAGACGCCGAGGACGCCAATCTGGATATCGTGCCGCCTGCGTACCGCGATGCGTGGGCGCAGCGTCTCTCCCAGTCTGAGCTGCATGATGGTGCCGTGGCGGTCAACAGGAGTGAGAAGGGAGAGCGCGCAGAGGATCTCGGGCGTCTTGCCTGAGGCTGACTACCACTTCCCCCCGATCCAAATGAGCCTACGTTGCGTGCGATAATAATGAGAGTTAATAGCAATTTAGCAGCTTTTAATATGCCACTTCGTGTTCATGGTGCTGCAAGCTTGAGAGGTAGATGCACTACATGGACGATAGACATGCGCTGGATGCAAGCATGCAGTGACTCTATGAAGCGATGCAGGGCTGCGCCCTAGAAATCGTGATGCAGGAGCGCCCGCAAGTTTGCGCCCTAGCCTGACCAAATCGGGCCGTAGCTCACAGAGAAGCCAAGTGGTGCTTCCAATCACCCGCAGCGGCGCTTGGAGTAGTCAGATCAGAGTCCATGCATAGTCTCTCCTTATGTAGAACCAGCTACTGTCTGCTCATTTATGCACATTTCGAATCCCCCGGTGCTCCCGCCTTCTCATCTCCGTCCACGCTCGAGTGCCCCTCAGCCCACTCCGGCCGATATTGCGGCGGGAGCAACTCCAATCTCACAGCCTCCGCGTCCTCCTCATTCCTAACCACGACCCTATCTTGCTGTCCGTTGGAGGGACCAGAGAGCGAGTCCACCTGCTCAGGCTCAGAGAAGAGCACGTCCTTCAGGATCGTGACTGCGCCGGGAGACTTGGGCTGGCCGGGTGCGTGGGGCGTCTCGAGGTGGCGCTTGAGCTCCTCCGCGAGGGCTGAGGGAGGCCGATCAGCGGATGCGGGCTTGGGCGTCGGGCAGGGCCATACGGATGGCGCAGGCGTCACGTTCCGCACCATGAGGACCGGTTGGGGTGGAGGGAGGACGGGGACTGGCATTGTCAGTGGCGGACTTGCGGTGCCCATGGAGCTGGTTGCGCGAGGCAGCGATTGGCTGGGCGGACGAGAAATAAGGGGGTCACGCGAGGCTGAGGCGTCCACGGGCCAGTTCTGGGGATACCTCCAGCTCGGCGCAGTCGCATCCGAAGCGAAGGAGCTGCGCTGCGTGTGCGGGGCGGGGGTGAAGGTGTGTCTCGTCCCGCGGGTTGTCACAGTGGAGTAGCTGTCACGGACAGAGCGGTAGTCGACGTTCGAGCCGGCGTTGCTGTATCGCGCCGTGCAAGGAATGTCGGTGGTGAAGGCGGTGAATGCGCCGGTACTGGGGTCGCGGGCGTGGTAGCCGTGGTGGCCGAGACTGTCTCTGGTCCCACCGTAGCCCTGCACGCGAGGATTGAGACTGTCGCGGAACGATGGAGGCGGCGAGGTGACGGTGCTCACGCTCTCTCGTGTGGTTGCGGTCGGAGCAGTGAAGGAGGCGGTGCTGGGATCGCTCGGGGAAGGACTCAGCGTGCGCTGCGCCTGGATGTGTGAACTGTTCGCTTGGCCCAGTGGACTGTTTCTCGGTCCTAACGACAGAGCCGCGGTGCTGGGGAGCGTGGCTTTGCTCTGAGACTCGGTCTGGTCGAGGAGGTCGGCGACGTCCACCTCGTCTGGCCCAGTCGGCAGAGGACGGTGTAGGCGGTATCGCCGATTGAACCACCAGACGAAGGCGAGTGGGAGACCTATGCCGGCATACAGTCCCGCGCCGACTGCAAACCACTGAATGGGGGTGAGCGCCATGCCGTGTCGGCAAGCTAGACTGGCTGTCAGCTGCAGTAACCTACGAGCAACTCACAGAGGTGGTGGATGCAATGAATCGCTCAGCGATGTGGAGAAAGCAAGTGTTATGCAGGGGGGTTGGTGACGTACTAGAGAAGCACAGCATCGAAAGGAGGTGATGGTTGGCTCTCCGCTGGGGCGCCGACACACGATCTGCGTACACGATGCCTACGCGCGTTGCGCAGCAGATGGCGTCGCCGATCTGCATGTGTGGGGACCGGAGATCCAGATCTGATTCTATGACGTCGTAGTGCTGGACACCATACCATCTCCTTCTTGGCATTCTGGTACCGAATAGCCCGTGTTAATCTGCGCGTTGCGTAGCATAGTGACTGCTGCGAGGTGAAGGTTTCGCCGCAAGTGTCTTGCGAAATTCACCGAGATTGTCGGCAATTCACACCACATTCCGCAGCTTTCCACCGACACCTCAACCACCTTCAGTACTCCACCGTCAGAAACGCCAACAGCATTCTTTCGATGCATGGCCAAAGCAGGAGCAAAAGAGTACATCCAGGGGGAATCGAACCCCCACCGCATCGAATCCGCTTGGCAACGATGCATGATACCATTTCACCATAGATGTTTTGGATGTTCTTGTCGGAGAGAGGGCGCAGCCGCCGCTGTCGGCGCGGCGGAGGTGAACGCGACGACGGAGGAGCCTGGATATGACGTTCCGGTTGATGATATCTCACCTTGAAAGTGTTGGAGATTTGGAGATCGAGCAGGGCTACGGTGGCTTGGCGGCTTGAATTCTGGATTGTTGCTTTGTCACCAGTCGACTTTTGGTGAGACAACGCCTTAACTTCTTATCTCCTCGGCCGTGGTCTTCGGAGCGTGAGACTTTGGATGACCACTGCATTCCCACAGGCAGTTGTTTCTTGGGGGGCGGCTCGTTTCCCCCGGCAGTGAGGCTTCGGACGGCGGACGCTCCGTCCGGAAAAGGTCGTGAGACCTGTCGTGAGAGTGCTGAGGAAGCGATGCAGTGATAACACCTATCACAATGCTTGCCTCTTGCATTAGCAGTCATCGCAAACTTCATCGGCGGCCGCAGGAATGGCGTTGGCCGCCGTGAAAAGGAGAAGATGAACAATTCAAGATCTCCTGGTCATCGCCGGCGGGCAGGTGGAGGTGAAGTTACATAAGCGGCGGGGCTCAGCGCCTTGACGTCATTGGATCCCCCGTCCATCGATCCACCTTCACTCCTCAAAAACAATGCTGCGAAGCAAACCAGCCTTGATCGCCGCAACGCAACTTCGAATTCACATTCGCTCACTCTCTCAGGCTTCTAGCAAGATGGCACCATACGAGTCTCTCGCCCCCGCATCTACCGACGAGCGCGATGCCAAGCTCGTCATCCGCGAGGTCATTCCCGGCATGGTCACCTTCAGCCTGCCTTTTGTGAGCTGTACTGCACCGGTCAGTAGCTAACGGACAGGAGCGCTTTGGCTGGATTCCCATCGGAGGGCGCAGCACCGCCATCAAGCTCCCCGAGGGGCTGTTCGTCTACGTTTCGCATCCCCTCACGACTGCGACGCAGGAGGCGCTCCGCCAGCTCGGCGGACCCGTCAAGTGGCTCGTGACGCCGGATGGCGAGCACGGCATGAACATTAAGGCGTGGTCGGAGGCCTTCCCCGATGCCCAGTGAGTGGTTCCTGCCCCAGCTAGAGCGACTTCCGAATCAAAGCTGACCGCAGACCGATCGGCGTGGAGCGTTTTGCCCGCGAGAAGCCGGACGTGAAGTGGGCTGGCCTTTTCGGCGCCGGCGGCGAGAACAAGACCTACGGTTTCGAGAAGGAGATTTCGCTTCACAACGTTTCGGCTCACCGCAACGACGAGCTCGTCGCTATCCACCACCCTTCCGGCACGCTGCTCGAGGGCGACATGCTCTTCAACCTCCCCCCGACAGAGCAGTACTCGCGCTCGCACCTTCCCGCTTGGTTTAGGGTTCTTCTCGGAAGCGGCTCGAGCATGTCCCCGGGAGGCACGCTGCACAACAAGCTGGCCGATGGGCTGTTCCAGGACAAGGAGAAGGCGAAGCGTGAGATGGCGCCCATCTTCGAGGCCGAGTGGGACCGCATCATCCCCTGCCATGGCGACGTTATCGAGAGCGGAGGGAAGGCGAAGTGGAACGAGGTCTGGGCCAAGTACGCCCCGTCCGTCTCTGTAGAGTAGAACGCTGTACCATATCATAGACCTGTGTAGACTTAGTGACTTCTCGCTGCAGAGTTCTGCCGATGCAAGGCCTGTGCAGAAGACTCGTCGCCGACAGGTGTCACGTGATTTGCCACCACACGGCCGAGCTGTGCAAACGCTTACGTCACCGCTCTATGTCCGCTCTTGACCACCGTCCCCGGCCGCAAGATACATAACGACGACCTTGTCTCCGTGCACAGTCCACCACACACACCACCATGGTCTTCGACACCAAGGAGTCTGCCGAGCCCCTCCTCCCCGCCCCCGCGACGCACCCCGTGCAACCCGTGCGCGCGCGCCATGCGCTCATCACCTTCCTCGACGACAGCGGCGAGGCCGTCGACGGCGTCGCCGAGCAGCGCCGCGTCGTCATCTTCGAGGGCGCCGACGCCCAGATCGGCCCCATGCAGCAGCCCAAGAGCATCCTCTCCGTCCTGCCCCAGATTGTCATCATGATGGTCGTGCTGTTCGTCACGGGCGCGCTGCTCATGACTGGCCTCGTTTGGCTGCTGTCGTACTTCGACGCTTTCGACGCGTAAGCGCCAAGTCGTTAGTTTTGGATCACGTGGAGCCCCCACCGCATGCACCACTTGTATCCCATACCAGCTGTAAATTTCGTAGTTGCGTCAGCTTGCGCTGACGCTTAGACATGCATAGACACGTAGCATTGTGCTAACTGCAAGAGAGATCTGGATCCGAGAGATAAGATAACTATTTACGAGGTGGCTTGTTCGAACTAACGGTTGCACCGCCCCTTTTTGGACGCCTCCGGTCCTAGGCCCTATCGGTATCAGGCATCTGCCAACTGTGCAAGTCATCTTGAGCTTTGGTTCGAGGTGCAGTGCAACGCCAGTTGTTTAGAGGCCAGGGAGTGCATCGCCTTCGACAGCAAGGCCTCAAAGCTTCCGGAACAGCAAACAGCGGTAGGGCCCTTCAGCATCGCTGACCTCTACCACACTGCCAGGACAGCGACCGCCGGGCTACAGTGGCCAGACGCCACTGCTCACAGTCATAGGCTCCTGTTGAGCTGCACAAAATACCGAGCTAACATCAGCAAGCCAGGGTTAATCAGGTTTGCTTCGCCATCACTCACACGTTCGTGGTGCACAGGGCTGAAAGGTGCCTTGCTGTTGGTGTCTGGTCGGGACCGAACTAAATGGTTGGCTTCCCACACGAGCTGCTGCACACGAGCGTTCGCACACGAGCTGCACACGACCGGCTGGCTGGACTGGGGGTCAGTATCAGGACCGTTAGCAGGAAAGAACATCCAAATGCCGTTTCAGTTGATGACGCCGGAGACCCGATAACTGCTTATCACTGCATACCACTATTTCACTTCAGACCTGCCGGGATTAGAGGTTCGAGGCGGCAGCGGCCTTAGCGGCGGAGAGGATGAGGTCGGCGATCTCGTGGGGGTGGGAGTTCATCGAAGCGTGGGATGCGAGGAGCTCGATGGTCTTGTTGGTCGGCATGCGCTGCACGAGCTTGTACTGCGTAGCGGGGGAGACGAGGTGGTCGTCCTTGCTGACGGCGTAATAGCAGGGCTGGTTCTTCCAGGCGGGCTTGTTTCCGCTCTTCTCCGTGACGAGGCCAGCCTTGGGCGGCTTCTGGGACGTGGCGAAGGTGAAGGCCTCGTCGTTGGTCGCGTCCTGGCACATGGCGTGCTTGTACTCGTTCGGCGGGATGTAGAGCAGGCCCTGCGAGGTCGGCTTAATAGCGTCGGCGCACTTGGCAGGCTCCCACGAGAGGATGTCCTGCACGCTCTCGCCGGCGTCGGGGACGACGGCAGCGATGTAGACAAGGCCGCGCACCTTCTTGATGTCGGTGCCGGCGTAGGAGATCACGACGCCAGCGTAGGAGTGGCCGACGAGGATCACGTCGCCCGGCGTCGACTCGATCGCGCGCTTGACGACAGCGACATCGTCCTCGATCGACGTCAGGGGGATGTCGACGGCATTGATCTGGTCGATACCGTAGCCTTTCTCCTTGAGCGCGAGGATCGTCTTCCACCAGTGCCCGCCGTTCGAGAAGAGGCCGTGCACGAGGATGATGGAGGGGTAGTTCGAGAGGTCTTGGGGCATCTTGTCTTTTGCTGTTGCTGATGGAAAGGGGAAACGTCGACGGGGTTAATTCCCATATATAGGTGAACGGAACGGCCTCCGGTGTGGACTGGGTCGGGATGTCATTGGAGCTAGACAGCCGGACGTATGAGGTCACGCGTGCACTCCATCCTCGCTCGTATGCATCACTCGGTGTGAGGATAACAAGACCAGCTCGGCAGATGAGCAGGCGAACATTCGAGACCTCCGGGCTCTGGTGCCTCTGGTTTGCGGCATACGTGTGAACATCGACCCAGGAACCGATGACGCAACCACCCCCCGTCTGCCTGAGGACCTCGGTCATCTCACCTTTCGTCCAACCTTGGCCAAACAGCTGCGGCTCCGACCTTCCCTGCGCTGGACTGTCGGACAGTCGCCCGCATCCCGACATCTGCAAATGATTGCGCTTCAGAGACGGGTCTCGGACTTGCTTCGGAGGATGAACTGGGCCTCCCTCAATCACAGGCCCCGATTGCACCCATTTCGGATGCGGAGTTCTATTTCCGACACTTCATCTCCAAGACCTTGGTCCTCGATCACCAACCAGGCAGGGGTACCCATGCGAGTTGTGCGTGTGCCTGCCTATCCAGCAACTCTCGGCACTTGCTCTGCTTGAGTGAATGCAAAGGAAGCCTTCTCGAAGGAGTGGGTGCCGGTCCGAGCGATAAGCTTGAGGCACGTGACGGGAATTAGCCGTGTCAAGAGACCGAACTCGGCAGGAAGCACCTTGTGTCCTGCTCTCACCGACATGTCTATCGTACCCTGTCCTTCTGCAGCGGAGAGACTCTGTCGTTGACAGCCTGTTGCTCAGAAATGCACACTTTCGTGAGTTTCAGTGAAGCAGACGGAGAGCTGCAGCGAAGATATCGGTGTCACTCGCTCGAGGGACACCGAGGCTGCCGGTGGCTTGGAATGCGGCTGCCGGTGGCGCCGGGTATGCCGGAGATATCGACGTCGATCGGGTGCAGCTTGCGATGTAGTCATCTGTCTGGAAGCCGTCAGTAGCCTGTGTGTACGCTGGTTAGTCGCAACCTGCTGCATTCCGGTTTCGCACACGAGCTTGGCAAAGCATCGGTCGATATCTACAGCTACGGCACTCTGCTTAAAATAACTTGTCGAGCGGAAGTGCTAAGTGTTGCCAGTGGGATGCTTGAAGCCCTTCGCCTCGATGATGTAGGATTGGATCAGATCCACGGTGAGCTCGTAGTGTGGCAAGTCGGCTCTGCGCCTCCATGTGGCCAGCTCCTTCTCAGTCATGACTCCCGCGTACTCGTCCAGACTCATGAGTTGGGACATGGTCAAGATGCGAGCGGCCGGCATCTTCTGCTTGCCGTACTGCTTAAGGTTGAGGTCAATCTGCTCCTGGAAGAACGCCTGGCACCCAGCATTGAACACGCCATCAGGCACCACAACGCTGAACCTCTCAAGGCTGTCGGAGAACTGGTTCGCAACGCCGCCCTTGTACCCGAGGTCATCGAACAGGTTGAAAATGCCCAGGGTCAACTCATAGGCCGGTCGTCGGAGTCGAGCTGGATACCTGGCATCTTCCTGCTCGGGCACCCACCACTCAAGTGGAACCCACTGCGGAGATTGGTAGACGAGGGTAAACGACTTGACGTTGTCGGGTGCAAACCGTGCGAGCTGATCCATCCGGACGGCCTCATCGTCCGGTTCGTTGTCCGAACTGTCGTAGTCGTCCTCTGGCAGTGGCCTTGCGGTTCGAACTTGGTTCGGGATCAGGAACAGGACTGTGGTGTTGATACTCTGCGCCACGTCGGCAGTGAGTAAACCCCTGATCCCTTTCGCTTTGAGCTTGACTGTCTCAACGACTACCAACGTGCGCGCCGAAGGAAAGTCCAGGAGAGAGCACTGACGCTCGTCTGGAAACTCCTCGATTTCGGCAAAAGGCTTCAAGTCGTCGTCGTGGAGTAGACGCCAGCCGTATCCGTACGGCACCGTGTTGTAAAGGTAGACACGGATGACATTGACCTTAGGCATGTCGAACAGGTCGAACTCTGAGCACCAGTAGTGGGCATGGGGTACGACCGTGACGGAGCGCACTAAGGCGGCGTAGTCCGCGTCGCAGAAACGCTCGTTGAGGTCGTACAGATCAGATTCGGGTTTCAACACGATGGCAGGCACTGATCTCTCAGGCTTCAGTAGAACAGACAGCCCTGCTCGGTGGAAGGCTGAATTGACGCGGAGGAAGTTCGGTATGTCGCCCACAGGGAGCTGCTCGGCGATCAGAAGCAGCATCTCGTCGGGAAGGACGCTGGCGTGCTTGCTGTGCGCCGGCATCGATATGAGGGGTGAGGTTCGTTGGCGAGTGGATGGGTATTTGAGTCGAAGAAAGAAAGTGTGTTGTTGTGTCTGTTGCAGGTGCGCTGGAAGGCGAGAAAGGAGCCACTGTATGATCAGCGCCCCACCACGCCCACCAGGGGAGCTGGTCGTGTGGCCATGCCGACTCACTCCAATCTGTGTCGCCCTTGCTGCACATGAGATGCATGAACTCACAGTAGAACCACGGCTATTTGGCTTCGAGTCTTACAAGGTGACAGTGGCCGGATGTCGCACAGGCATGGCCATGAACATCGGTTGTATCTACGACCGGAACGAGTGTCATGCTAATTTGTAAGAGGAACAAAGGACAGATGAACTGCGCCTAGCGGACGGCTTGAGCTCAAGGAGCGGACAACGTGGCGACGCGGCGCCCGATTCCGTTCCACGGGCGTGTGACTACCAACACGTCACAACAGATACAGTTCCGACTTCGGCGTGTTGACGGCTCGCGCTACACACGCTGAGTTGACGCGGGGCAGACGAAGGGCCAGGTTCGGCATCGGCGCCGTGGCTTGTTTCAGGGTCGGAACTGATAAGATAACCAGCTCCCAAATGCACGAGTACGCACTCCGCCAGCCTGTCAGGTGACGAGGCTAGATGTCACCAGCTAGGCCAGCACGATGTGGCTCTAGCACAATTGGATACATGAACACACATTTCTACAGTCTACCCGCCTGTCATAACTGAAAAACTCCCAATCCCTAGACGTTGACGGTTTCGAAGATAACAATTGACCTGAACGTCTTCATGGCTTGGTCTTGTCCAGCGGTCAAGGCGCGAAGTGCTGTTTGCGGGCCTTGCTCCTGTCGATGCACCGTCGAATCTCCGAGATCGACAGCTCGTAGTGAAGCAGAGTGGCACGCTGCCTCCACATCGCCCGCTCTTTGTCCGTCATCACTCGGTCATACTCCTCACGGTCCATGAACTGGGACATGGACAAGATGCGGACGACAGGCATCTTCTTCGCTCCATATTGCTTGCGGTTGAGCGTGACCTGATCTTCAAAGTACTGGGCGGCCTCTGATGTGAAAACGCCATCGGGCACGACGACGGTGAAAATCTCGAGATAGTCGGAAAGCACGTCTGTGACAAGAGGATTGTAGCCAATGTCATCGCACAGGTCGAAGATGCCTTGAACAAGTTCGCTGGCGTGACGGAGGAGGTTGTGCTTGTAGTATTCCTCCGCCCAGGGTTCGCTGCCATGATAAAAACCCGCCTGATCAGGGGGCTGGTACACAAGAGTGAGGGAATGGCAGTTTTCCGGTGTAAGGCGGGCGATGCGATCCATGCGGGTGGCGTGGCCCATGTCTTCTACCGCCGCGCTCTCCGCTACTGTGCAAGTCGTCGTCTGGTTCGGTTGCAAGAAGATAACGACGGACCTGACAGCCTGAGCCGTCTCCGATGGCAGCACATCGTCGATTGTCGGGGTATCAAAGGTGCCCACCTCGACGATGACCAGGGTCCGTGCAAAAGGGAGGTTCAGCAAGGCACATGGCACCTCCTCCTTGCACTCACCCCCCATCAGCCATGCAGACACTCCCAAGCTGTGCTGGCTAGTGGAGACTTTTCGGTCGTCATGTATAAGGCCTGCCTCGCAGAACATGCAGGTCGTGCCAGTGGTGAGGTGCAGTCGGATGACGTCAAGTTTCTTCAGATCTGGGAGGACGACGCCCGCACAGAACTTGGCGGATTAGAGCAGCGTATCCGGTATTGAGGAGACAAGGGTTAAGGGTGGGCTTTACGCCGTCCTTTGCGCTAACGAGGTTGACGGTGCTGCGATTCTTGAGCAGGACGTCGACACCGACGCGGTGGTATGCGGAGTTGACTCGGAGAAAGTTCAAGATGTCAGCTATGCAGAGTTGCTCAGCTACGAGAAGCAGCACTTCGTCGGGGAGGGAACTGATTGGCTTGCGGGTTGGAAACGACATTTGAACGAGAGAGGAGGGGTAAGTGAATCGAAGTTGTTGTTGTCGTTATTGAAATTGTGAAGAGGGCGAGAGGGCGACGAAGTAGATCATTCTGCGCCCAGGGTGTGTACTCTCAGGTTCCATGTCTCTTGCCTTCATACATCACTCTCGGTTACACTCTCGGTTACACAAGGACTGCATGCACAGGCGGGAGAAAGCCTTGGTCTTGTCTACATGATTACACAGTCGCCGTCCATATCCTTCAGCATAGCGCTCTTGGCAGCCTTCTCCTGGCGACTCAAGTAGATGCACTGCTTGATCTCTTGCTTGGTCATGGTGTAGTGGGGCAGGTGGGAGCGCTTTTCCCAGAGCTTCTTCTCCTCCTCCGTCATGACACCAGTGTAGTCCTCATGCTTCATGAACTCCGACATGGAGAGGATGCGGACTGTCGGCATCTTCTTCTTGCCGTAACGCTCCAGGTTGCTCTTGATCTGGGCAGCGAAGAAGCGACAGGTCTTCGACGTCAAGACCCCATCAGGTACAACAATGGTGAAGATCTTGAGCTTGGGCACAGCCTTCAAGACCTCGGGGTTGCAGCCGATGTCGTCGCAGAGGTCAAAGATGCCTTGAATGAGTTCGCCAGGAGGGCACTGGATAGCCTTCTCGAAGCTCTCCACGTGCTCGTCGTCAAAGGCGAGGGTATAGAAGGGGATACGCTGTGGGTATTGGTAAACCACGGTGAGAGAGTCGGTCCAAGGAGTGGCAAACGAGACGATCAGGTCCATGCGCGTTGGGTGTTCGGCGTCACCTTGCTCCAACTCGTTGTTGACAGCGGTGCCTGTACCCGTTTGAGCGGACGAAAGGAACAGGACGGAGGTCTTGATGTTCTTCAGTGTTTCCACAGGAAGGATCTCTGTAATCGAGGGCCCCTGCAGGTCGGATGTGTCGACGATGACGACAGTTTCAACGCCCTCGAAACCGAGGAAAGGGCAGGTGACATCCGACAGGTTGCGTTGGGGCCACTCACGTTCAGTCTTCTCTCGAGGAAGCGTGTCGTCGTCGTGGAGAAGACGCTCCATATCATACATCGAGTCAGGACCAAGGTGAAGGCGGATCATGTTGAGTCGAGGCAGATGAGGAAGAACGACCTTGCGGCACGAGGCGTACTTGTGAGGCTTCACGGTGATGCAGCGCACCTGCTGAGCATATTCAACATCGTTCAGGCAGGGGTTCAGAGAGCAGGGTGATGTTCCAGTGTCGGAGACGAGGTCGACAGTCTGGATTCTGCGCAGGGCCGCAGTCGCCACCCGGTGGCACGCGGAGTTGACTTGGAGGAGGCTCAGGAGGTCACGGATAGAGAGATGGGACACCACCATCTGCCGAACCTCGTCTGGGACGAGACTGAGGGGGTTACCGAGCATGCTGCTAGCGAGACAGGGTTTGGAGACTACTGCAAGCTGCAAGAGTCTATTGGAGGTTGCAGGAAAGAGGAAAGGACGAGAGGTCGAAGGGGGTCTACGTGTGATCGTCGGAGAACTTGGCGGTACCAAATGCTCGTACGCTCGCAGATCGCCGATCTCGGGTCGCGTGCATGTCGCGGAGGCGGGGTCGTGGAACACGCACCGCCCCAGAGCGCCCTCGTACGCATCAGCAGGTGCTCCCTTCTGTAACAAGTCACTCAAGCAGCGCTACCTTTCATGCTGCCCGATCAAATGCAGGGTGTCCTCCACAAAGGTCGGGTCCTGAAAGCCAGGTGTTCGGAGGGGAACGCGACCATGCTTGCCTCGCAGGCCTGGTCATCGATTCACGGCATCCGTGTAATTGAAGGTTAAGTGTTTTTGGCACCTTAGAGACCCACGAGACCACATCTATATCAAGTTAGGTTGGAATATTCTGCGCTGACGCTCAATCGTCCCGAAGCCCAGAGCCTGTTAGGACGGCGATCCCTCCAGGATCCGTGGATGTTGTCAACGTACGGGCGGTTATCGGAAGCGTGCAGGATGGTATGCACTGAACACCAGCATACACTGAATAGAGACTCTGAACAAGTAAGCAAGACCTAGGTGCAACGCTCGGACTCACGAGACACCCGGGGCTCGCTTGGCCGGAACGCCGTGCCCCTTGCGCTGCACGGGGCGACGGGAGGGCTGTCCTCCACACGTCCTGACGATCTGACGAGGGCTTGCGCACCGAACCATTGCGCCGTACGCACCGTCCACTGCATCGCAAGTGTTGCGCAGCAACCAGTGCGTCTTCCATTGGCAGCGGATGTTGCACCGTACCTACGTTCCTATCCATCCTTCCACCCGTTGCCGACCGACTCCCCTTCACGCTCCTTTGTTTTTCTTCATACCTCGATACCCCATAAACATAAACACATCAAGGTGCGTAGATCGGAATGAGAGTTCGCGAAGCTCACCACAGCTCGCACAGCCCTCTCGCTTGTGCTTCTCGCATCTCCGCCCGGAACCTGTCATCAGCCCTATCAGCAACGTCATCGCAACGTATCTCTGTATCCCTGTCAACAGTATCAATCTAGCCTGCAGCGCAGCTTGTCTATCACCGTTGACTCCATCGCAACCCCGCAAATCGATCGCAAGCCATCAAGCCCACCAACAAACCCTTTCAGCCCCCGCCCTGAAGAATCTCGGACCCAATGTCGCCAGAAGACAGAGGCAAGGTGATCGGCGGAGTCGTCGGCGGCGTGCTCGGAGCCGCTTTCATCATTGCGTGTGCCTTCCTTCTTCTCCGGCAGAGGCGGAAAGTCACCACAGTCGAGGAGGGCACGCCGCAGCGTCTGAAGTGTTCCCTAGAGTCGGAGCCGGTTCAGACCTGGCTCGACCGGCCGCCGACCCTTCCCCCGATCCCGCCTTCGCCCCATCTGTCACTGGACGATGGCATCGGCCGCCCCTCGCTATCGCCCTCTCTGCCGGCCTCGGAACTGCGCCCGAGTCTGGCCGAAAAGCCGTCCTTCGCGGATCGAAACTCACTCGGCCCGCCGTCGAGCCCGAACCCGCCCTTCGCGCACTCCTTTGGCCTGGGCGAATATGAGCGACCGGGTTCGTCAAATGCGCAGTCGGCGCCCAGCGTGCCCAGCTCGAGTGGACACGAACGCCCCACGAGCAGCCAGTACACACCGCATACTGGTGTCAGTGCGACGGGTACGTTTGGCCCGCCCCACACACCCACGTCCGCCAGCATTACTCCCCGTCCCGCTCCGGCCGACCCACACCGGAGCGACAGCGCGGACACTATTAGCACGCTCGGAGCACTGAAGGAGGCCATCTTCGGGAAGAGCGGACGCTAGACACTGGTTGGGCTAGCGCGGCTGGGGCCGCTTGTAGCATAGCATGGATGATTGTGGGTACAGTGATGTTGGCGACAAAAGGACAGGGCGAGAGTGCTCACTGGGTCAGCTGCGAGTCGAGCAGTCGGAAAGTCGATGACGGTGTCGCAGTCCGGGTGGAGGTCACGGAGGCAGGCGCACTGGATGCTGCGGTTGCAGGTCACGAAGTGCTCGCTGCTGCTGTGTGCTGTTTCACCGAATGCTGGGTCCCATCGCTCCGATACACGCCGTTCCGTTGAGGCGCTGTCCGCAGCTCCGTTCCGCAGCCAGTCGTGAATAGAAGATCGCCAAGCTGAGACCGGTGACATCGCAAAGAGGGGAGGGTGAGCGTGAATGATGATGCAGAAAGAGTGATAGGACACGAGGCGAGGGAGATGTTGGAGACGAGGAGAAGACAAGGTTGGTTCCGATTTGAGTGGGCTCAGTCGGCCATGAGAACGCCGGCCGATCGGCATACCAGGTCCAGCGCTTGCTCTCTGCGTTGACACTCTGTAGGCCGCCCTCAAGCCACCGAGCGCCGAGAACGCCGCATGCGCCGCAGGCCCTGTTCACTGGCGCCGCTCGGATAGCTCGGCTCTGGCGCAGGGACATCTAATCTGCCAGTACTCAAGCAAGCACTGACAGCGGAGTCTGAATGCCATCCGCTGTTCTCATGTCTGCCTTCGAACTTCACGTCTTCCAATTCTCCGATGACGCTGCGACGTTCGGTCTCACCCTGCGCATGCTCACATGGGGCGTTCTGAAACGCCCAGCGGTAAGACCGTCCGGACTGATCTTATCTCGGTGCATCACTAGCGAAGCGCGGAGTCCTATCTCGCAGCCATGTCACCTTGAGCTTTTATGCCGCTGGTCATGCAAGCGCCCTGGAAATCGAGTGACAAGCTGATGCTCTTGGCTCGTGCACCGCATCTCCCTCGTTGCCGTGTTTCGTTGAGCGCACGTTTGCCGAATGTGATTGTCCGCAATTGGCAGAGGACGGCAGCAGACCCCATTCCCCATCCACGCTTGGCGTTCCTCACCAATGCTCGCGAGCACGCCAGCATTCCTCACCTGGTCGTCAGCTGGGCAACAGGCGGTCGACTAGTGAGACAAGCGGCGGGAAGGACCGATCGCAGGTGCATCTATCTTATCGCAGTGCCGTGTGATGTCATCGGTGTCTCACCTTGGGCGTTGTACCTGACAAGCTAACCGTCATGTGACGCGGGATCGGAGCTAATCTTGTCTGATTGTGACAGCGCAGGTGGGCGAGAGCTCGCAGAGGGCGAGGGCAGAGAGAGGGCCGAAGGATGAGGAAGGCGGAAGGCCACGGCGTGACGGACTTGACACAGCACGGCGCAGTCCCACGGCGCCGAGAAGCACCCGTCGTTGATCGAATCCCAACCCCGTCCACCGTTCGTGCCGTTCACACGCCGTCGCCCGGCGTCGCAGCGCCAAGCTGGACGTGACAGCTAAGGCGTCTTCGCAATGGGTGAGGCACGGAATGCAACCCTCTTCGAACGGAGGCACGGCGCCCAAGCCCGTCTCACCCCCTCGCAGCTGTCTTGCCTCCTCCGCCTGACGCTGACGGAGAACGGAACGGAGCGTGGGCGCTATACAGGCCGTTCTGCTTCCGTGATCGTGAGCTGAGGTTTCGCCCTGCGAGATGCTGCGGAGGTTGCCTCCGTGTTAGAGTGACCCGAACACCGATGAGGCATCGGACCCAAGAAAGTGCGTGCGGGCGCATCGAACGTGACTGCGGAGTGTGGTCGCTACCATGCATAGCGAGCACGCCTGCCGGATGCGCCGGATGCGCGATTTATCGTTGGCAATCGGGGAACGGAGCTATAACGAACCTACGGTGACGGGGAAGCATACGCGAGATTGCAAGCGACGGAGCCATTCGAGTCATTCGCTACCTGACCCGCTCACCTCGCTATATAACCCCGGCATCGGCCCCCACTTCACCCCTCACTCCCACGCTTCCCCGCTCCGCCCACTTCAATCCGCTACATAGCTCACCCCGCCACGCACCTCTCACGCTCCTCTCGCTCTCAGCTCCCCCCAGCTCCGAGGATCCCAGTAGACTCTCCCCAGTCTACGACATCGCTACTCGCTCCTCCACTATCTTATCAAGCGCCTCCACTTCCCCACACTACCCCGCACCCCACATCGCTGCCCACCTCACCCCTCTCCTCCACACCTGAACACCTACCGGACGACAACCAGCAACCAACAATGCCCGGCGACACGACCGTCCACCCCCAGACGTCAGCGGGCGGCAACCCGCACCTCGCGGCCGTTTATGCGCTCGGCATCTCCGGGAAGCCCTCCGACCTGAAAGGGATTTATGACGAGTGGGCCGCGTCCTACGATTCCGACCTCGCCCTCCCACAGCAGGGGTACGTCGGTCCTATTGTCGCGTCTCGTGCTCTTGCTCGCACCGGTCTGCCGACCAGCAGCGTCCTCCTTGACGCCGGTTGCGGCACTGGCCTCGTCGGCTCCCAACTCAAGAGCTTAGGCTACGGCACGATCGACGGCATCGACCTCAGCGACGGCATGCTTTCCCAAGCCGCCAAGACTGGCGCATACAGGAATCTCGGGACTGCGGACCTGACGCAGCGTCTTGAGTTCCCTGACGCGAGCTACGACGGCGTGACCTGCGTTGGAACTCTGACTCTGGGCCACGTGGGGCCGGAGGCGCTGGACGAGTTGGCCAGAGTCACGAAGGCGGGAGGCTACGTTGTTGCCACTATTCTGGAAGATATCTGGACCATTGGGGGTTATGATAAGTATGTCGAGGGCATGGAGAGGAAGGGCACGGCGACGGTGGTGAGCAAGGAGCTCGAGCCGTATCGCGCTGGCGCCGGCGTTGAGGCGCGCACGCTTGTGCTCCGCGTTAATGGGCTGCCGAACTAGCTCGCTCAACCGAGCCGGTCCTCAGCGCTGAGCGCCGAGCCCCACGACCGGCTCCACGACCAACGGCCCGCTCGCCCCGAAGCCCACCGGAGTCTTCTCGGCCGGCGCTGGCCGGCGGTACTGTGAGTGAGTAACGATCCGAAGCACGAAAATAGAAGCCGAAGTGTAAGTATCCCTCCATAACTGTAATGTGTATGCAAGTTGTCTACTGTGATACGTTGTGCTTCCAGATGAACTCGGCCGCCCGTCTGACCATGGGCGGGGAACAGACGTGCCCGCGGTTCGGCTCCTCGTACCTCTCAGCCGCTGCCGTGTACGGGGACAGCTTGTCCCAGCTCTCCTTGCCGAGGCGGAACGGCATCACATTGTCGAGCTGCCCGTGCACAGCCAGGATCTTCTTGCCCTTGTACCGCTCCCAGTGGTTCGGTTCCTTGTGCGACTGCGAGAAGTAGTGCACGACCTCGGGCGGCTGGACTACCGGTGCGGCTCCAGGAGGAAGTCGTTCCGCGCGGAGCAGGTTGCCGAGCGATTCGGACGGCGTGGAGCAGATTGGGACACCGAGCTTGACTTGTGGGCACTCCCGGAGCAGGCGCCAGCACAGGTGCCCGCCCATGCTGAAGCCGACTGAGACCCAGTCGCTGATCACGCGCGAGCCGTCGGCCCACAGTCGTCCCGAGAGGAATTGCATGATGAGCTCGTGGTCTTGCTTTCCGCCGACGAGCGCCGTCGACATGTCGATGCCGCTGCTGTTAGCTGAGCGTCGTTGCGGAACAGCTGTGGGAAGGGGGGTGCGGGCACTCACAACTGCCTCGGGTTCTTCTGGAACGACTGCAGACTCTTGTTGACACGACGCTCGCCGTGGTTCCGCTGGTCGAGTGTCGCGACGATCACGTCACGGTTCCGTCCACCTTGTTCGGCGTCAAGCCGCCGGAACTCGCCCAGCAGACCAGCTGCCATCGGCTCCATGTCCCTGGCTTTGTTCGCCCAGCCGTGTGCCAGGATCTGGCGTCAGCTTCACGCTCCTATCCTGGCAGCTGTGGGACCATCCAGATACTTACGATGCATGTGACCGGGAGAGAGCTGCCAGCGATCTCGTCGACACCCCACACGTCCACCTTGAGGTCGACGAGGTAGATTGTGCGCTGGCTGACCGCCTGGTGACCGAGGTCAAGCACGGACCAGTCCTGGGCGTGGGCGTCGTCCATCGGTCCGATCTTGCGTGCTGGCTCCGCCATGGTGGTGATGATGTTGATGAAAGGCGAGTGGGCGAGGAAGGTCAAAAGTCAAGAATCCAGCCGGTGCGGCGAGGAAGGTTACCGGAGTGACGGGGTGGAGGTGTCCGCCTACGGCGTTCGCCGATGGGCCATGGGCCGACGGCGGTAGGTCTGTCGAGGGCTGAGACATGACGAGAGCAGTGATGGGAGACTTCGTGATGAGGAGAGCTATGGTGCGAGATGGGATTGATGAGGAATGAAGAGCGGCGTGCTATGATCGAGGAGGACCAGATCGAAGCGCCGATCAAGGTGCTAGTGGAACGGAATGTGAGGAAGGGGTGGATCTTGATCACTGCTGTTGGGGAATCTGCTTCCGTTTCGATCACCTTCGCCTGCAACACCCCAGAACGTGTGTGCGCTCAGACCACCAGCAACGACCTTGCTTTCTCTTGAGCTCTTGATGCCTCGCCGCTGCCCACATCTCGAGGCATGACGACATGGTCCGGCGCCGAGCAAGCCTTAGCTCGCTGAGAACCCACAGTGGTCTGAATGGATTGAATGGGCTGCACCTGACACATGACACTGCCGGAGACCCAGAGTCCAGCGCCGCCTCTGTTTCCCTAGGCACCGGCTCCAGTCCCTTCTAAGGTTCAGGCACTTTCCGCTCCATCCATAATCAGCCGATGCGATATGACTACTGATTGAGGACCCTCCCACATCTCTGGCTGCCTCGCCTTGCGCTGACGCTGATAACGTGTGAAGCGACTTATTAATCCATGCGTTCCATTCATCTCTCTTCTCGGCTCGGGTGTGGAAGATGTAACGCTCCTCCAAAATGTGTGGAGTCTGTGGAGTCTGTCCATCGAGCTAAGGCGCTCTCAACCCCTGTCGAAGATCCGCATGACCAAGCGCACAAGTCGAAAGCGGAAGGTTGGCGTTCGCAGCGCCATCCACCAATTCACCACTCAGGAGCCGTAGAATCATCTGAACCATCCGATGGCCATATCTTCACACACCATCGCCCGACCCATCGAGGGCGCCGACATGAAGCGTTAATGAAAGATCTCCGGTCGAACCGCTGCGCCCACAGTCGTTCCCAAGATCTCGAAGGCCGCTTGCCTGCGGCTCGACGGTGCCTTTGGGAACACGACAAGCTCCTTCAGGTCAAGAGGAGAATGGCCAGGCTCTGGTTTTGCAGCTCGGCTCCTTGCACTGCGGGGATCGTTGCGTTAGGCGACAGAGCTTCCACGGCTTTGGGCGACAAATTGCGACAAAGGTACAGCTGCTTCTCAACACTGAGCCATTCAGACTGGTGCAAATCCGCATGCACTCTGTTCCCATCGCCCATGCCCAGAAATCCAGTGACCAGAAGGCAGTCTGTTTGCCCTGTGTACCCTGCCGCATCAGCCTCCCCAGCCTCTGCAGGCTGCAGCCTCGAGGATGTGCTTCAGCCTCAGTGCCTCAGCCCCAGCCTGGGCTCCCCTTGGCGCATCGTCTAGGGCCAGTGATGCGATCAGGCGAGGCGACCGCTCCGAGCATGTTGGATTGGCGCGGCCAGTGCATGCCATGCAGATCGTCCAACTGCGCGCACAGCGCCCTCACTAGCCTCACTGCCTGTGCCCCGACACACGACAGACCCCGCGGTTGCTCGCATCTGCTCTGGACCCACGCCCTACGCGCCCTACGCTCGTGCTCACAGCCCGGTGCCCGCAAGGTCGCCGACGGGAGAAAGTTTGCAGCGTCGCCCGCTCGAAAAAGTACAGCGGGCGGGTTAAATGGCGCGACAACATCTCCTCTTCACCACTTGATAGACCACCCGCACGACCGAGACCTTACCAAACCTCGACCTCACTTCCGGACCACAGCAACGCCAGAACACTGCTGCTCCGCAAGCACCCACACTAGCGAGCGCCAGACCGAGCCCAGTCGCCAGCGGCCGACCCTGCCATTAGCGCGGATTTCTCAAAGGCCAGGCATCCAGGCAATCCAGGACACTCCGCCCAAAAGACGAAGAGCCTCTGAATTGGGACATTTCACGATAACGTCACTGTGCCGGCGATCCGCTCTTGCGCTCTCGTCCTTCCTACCTTCCCTCTCATCTATCCTCCAGGCCATCTATTGCCCCGACTCCCCTACCCATCCCCTCTGCTCCGACTCCTCTCCCTCATCTGACCCCTGCGGATACTTCCCACCTCGTCGCAGCCACGTTCCAGGCCGCCGTTTCCACTGCTCCAACGACCCTCTCAGACCGCTCGCAGCCGTATCTCGCGGCATCGTTCCGGACACTCGACTCTCGCATTTCCCCTGCTCCATTCCAGCTTACATACTCACCGACTCGCTTCATTACTCTCTCGCCCCATCCGCTCTCGTACCCACACACACAGCGTTGCGCCGCTGTGCTCAGCACGCCGCGTTGCCTCTCTACACTTTGTCTTTGCGCTCTTCACCACCACCTTTGCCACCGAACACTACCCGACCGCTGCATTCGCTCTCTCCTTCCCACCCGCCAAGCGCGAATAGAACAAGATGACCATCATCTCGAAATTACTCCCTAACACACCCAAAAAGAGGCCGTCCTCCTCACCTCCACCCATCCTGTCGCCCGCGCCAAGATCGCCTTCTCCAATCCCAGTGAAGGCAGGGCCGCCTTCTCCCACCCAAGTGAACGCAGAGCTCCCTGCGTCGCCCGCCTCGCCCGCATCTGAGGATCCGTGCCCAACAATGCCTCCCATGTCCCTGGAGGAGGTGCTGTTCTCTGGACTCGTGTCGCGCGTTCACGCCGAGAACCGTGCACTCAAGGCGGAGAATGAGGCGCTCATGGAGATGACGCGAGCGGCTAAACACGAGAAGGAAGACGCGGTCGCGAACCTGGAGCACACGAAAAAGTCGCTGGAGAGCAAGATCGTCGCCCTGGAAGACAAGAACGCAAAACTCAAGATGCGCCTGAAGAACGCTGACGCCTTGCTCAGCAAGACCGAGCTGTGGTTCGAGGCCTACGTCAAGCTCAGCAAGCAGGCCACTGTCAGGTAGCTAGCGGTATGGTTTCGGTAGCTGACGCCAGCCACGGCATTCCCAGTCCCGGCTCTAGCGAAGCCGCGCCGTCATTGCCATCGAGCAAGTCCGGGCGCTCGTCATCTAACGGGCACGGATCGGACGCTGGGCACCACTACCCGCACGCGGCGCATGCGGTCGCGTCACCGCCGCCGTCGATTGCTGCAAACGGATATCCGGGGATCTTGGACAAGTATGTCGCCCGTCGGGGTCTTCATGAGCTGAAACTGACCACAGGTCGAAAACACGGCGAGTGACGTCAGAACCCCTGCCGGCATCGACGGCTACGGCATCCGCCCCTAGAGTCCACTACTCGCCCTATTCGCCGCACCCCACTGCTCCTACGCCCCAGACGTCTCCGCCGAGCGCGTCCGTGTCCCGCCAGAACTCGCAGCAGCAGCTAAGCAGGCGCAACTCGGCGCAGCAGCTGCCCGCCCAGCAGCAGCAGCAACAACAGCAGTTAGGCCACCGCACCAGCCAGCAGCAGTTATCGCACCGCATCAGCCAGCACGAGTTAGTCCAGCGCGCGAGCCAGCACCAGCTCGTGCAGCGCACGACGAGCATCCTGCAGCGGCGCCCGACGGACGCGTCCGACAAGCGCAACTCGGCTGAGCAGCTCATGGGCGAGTATTGGTCGAGCGCATTCGACGTGCGCCTGCAGAACACCGGAGGCAGGGAGAGCCAGGAGCGCAGCGAGCGCACCGAACGCCGCGCCCCGCCCCCGCCATCGACGTACTACCCACCGAACCAGATGCGGCCCAGGCGTGAGTTCTCCCCGGGCTCGCGCCGCCCGTAGTCCAAGTCCGTAACTGACGACGAGTGCCCGCCACAGGCTCCATCAACGAGCACCGCCGCCTCATGAACCATGCCCCCCGCCCCATCCGCCAGGCAGCCAAGTAGCACTTGCCTGCCCGGTCCACTCCCAGGGCCTCGAGATCGCCGGCTCCCAAGCCGCCCGCCTCCCGGATCCCAACTCCCAAGCCAAGCGCTCCCAGAGCGCCGTTTCCCCAGCTCAGCTCGCCCCGAGCACATCCCGCAGCACCTCCCACGCACGCACACGCCACGTATAGACTATGACCCTCCTCACCTCATTTGTACACTTTCGTCCCCTGTCCGCATGCAAGCGGCAGTTACAGCTACAGTACAGTCTGTGTATGCATTACAACATGACATAACTACGGTGCTAATATGTGGTGCGCCTGGGCTGCTTGGGCTGCAGAGGTGGTTGCAAGGTGGAGCGGCGCCGGACACGCTACGTCGACGCGCGCTTGTTGGTCGGGTTCAGACCGGGGAGCTCGATCGCGCTGATCTCGGGCACGGCAGGGAGCGCAAGATCCTCCAGCTCGATCTTCTCCTTGGCTGGGCTGTCGAGCTCCTCGGCCTCAGCGAGGGGCGCGAGGTGGCTCACGGTAACAACACCAGGAGCCGCGTCGACAGTCGCCCGTCTCGCCGGCGCCTTGATCGCCTTAACATCCAGACTCGGCCTCTCCGTCCCCACGGTAGCGGCGCGCGGCCGTCCCTTCTCGACGGGCTCGTCCACGCCCAGCGCCTTGCTGAGTTTGCCCTCGACCTCCTTCGTCTTCTTGGTACGTACGCCGCCCTGCCAGATCAGGATCGCGGCGCCGATACCACAAAGGAAACTGAGCGGGATGAGCGAGCCAGTGGTCCAGGGCGGGCGCACGTGGTAGTTCATGCCCCACATGCAGCCGCAGAGCAGGCACTGGAAGAACGAGTTCAGGTCCATCAGGATCGTGTTCCAGAGCGCCCACGCCATGGGGAACGCGGTATGCGTTGGCGTAGCGTGCGGCCGGTACCACGTCTGGCTCGCTTGGAAGGCGCTCTGCTGGTGTTCCAGCTCGGCCTGCTCCTTGTCCGACAAAACGTTGATGTACCCCGGCACGGTGGCGGGGTCGGGGAGGTCGTTCCAGTCCTTGATCTCGGGCAGGCCGAGCTTGGCTCTCCGTTTCCGAACGCGACTGCGCAGCATCCAGATCCGCGACATGCGGTACGTGTCGATCGCCCTCCATGGGATGAGTCCCACGCCCGTTACCGTGAACAGGCCGTTCGTAACTTGGGAACTGATCTCGACCCACTTATCTTGTGCGTGTTTGGAGGAGGTCGGGATCCAGCCAAGAAGGAAGAGCACGATCGCCGCGCCCCAGAACGCGACGAGGAAGCCGTAGATCGCAGTCACGATGCCCATCGGCGTCTTGAGGTACGCCCATAACCCGCGCAGGGCTGATTTCAGCTTGTCTTTACGCTTTCGGCGGAGCAGGACTTTCCGCATGTGCGCGTCCAGCTCGTGCGTCATGTCCTGCTCGACGTGGGTTGCGAGCTTGTCGTCCGCGTCCAGCTCGACCTTGGCTATCCCCGCTTCCTCGATTGAGGTGCGGCCCTCGGCGTCGTCGCTGTCGCTGCCTTGCGAGGCTAGGGGCGGCCGAATCGAGACGGGGGCAGACTCGGCGCGGTGCCGCCCCTTCAGGCGGAGCTTGGACTCCTTCGCCGGCCTAGGCTGCGAGGGGAGGGTGGGGACGACATCCTCGTCGTCGGCGTTCGAGAGGCAGACGTTCGGCCGCCGGGAGTAGAGACCAGGGATGGGCGGGAACATGATCGCGTTCGTCATGTTCTGGAGGTGGTTCACGGTGCCGACTTCAGGATCTACGCAGTCGAGCAAACCGACGACGTCGTCGTGCAGCTCGCCCCTGTGGTCGGCAACGTCGTGGTGGGAGTGGTGCGAGTGGTGGCTCCCGCTCCGCTCGCGGCCACGCACTGCCGTTTCCGGGTCGTCCGGGAGGGGCGCGTAACCCTTCCGCCACGGCATTGTTACGGAGACGGTATGCGCGCGCCGCCGGCCGGGGTTCAGGTGAGAAGGGAGAGCTTTGGGAGGGAATAACGGCCTGAACTGGTCGGAGTTGCGATCGGACTTGACACTCGAGCTGGCTCGGGGCCGAGTTGGGGAGGAAGGCGGTGAGGGCGTCGAGAACGCGACAGGCGAGGCGGGCTGTGTCTTTGTCGGCGTTGAGTCTTCCTCAATCCGGTCTAACGCGGGATGCGTGGGCTGTTGTGGCCGACAAACATCAAGGGATACGCAACGGGCTGGCGGTCGTGGAGGCCGAGGACGGGGGCGGGTGGGCGTCCGGGGCGGCGTCATCGGAGGCGTCGAGGGACCGGCATCTTCCATGCCCTCCTTCCCCAGTGGTGAATCGATCGGCGGCGGGGAAGCCATCGTCGCGGAGGGCAAGATAGCAAGAATGTCAAGAGAGAGTGAGAGGTGGAGCAATGCGAAAGGCTAGAGTAAGCGGTGGTCACCTTGTTTTCCCATTTACCACATCTCAGGGACAGAATCCATCAGCCAAGCCCCCCACTCCCACCGTACAAGCGGAGGGGCCGATCAGGCACCAGATCCGGGCACGTTCCACGCCGAGGCGCCGAGGCGAAGACACCGCGATGCAGGACGCTCGCGACGCGCAGCACAGCAGCGCAGCAGTGGCATCCCCGTCAACGTCACAGACACAGATGACATCGGCGGCGCACTGCTGTGCAGCTGTACCGCCGCACTCACACACACGTACGCACACGGACACACACGGCAGATCCAAATAATACATCACAACCAGTTCTATGCTCTATGATTCCAAACGTTCGATATCTTCGGCTGCCGCGGCGAGCTCGTCCGCCTCGTCTATCGCCTGGTCACGCGTCATGCGCGCCTGCGACCAGGCCTGAGCCTGCGCGGCGCCAGCACGCATGCGGACGCGCATCATGACTGGCAGCGGCAGGGCGAGCATGGCGGTCAGGAACAGGAACCCGAGGCGGATGTTGCCGGTCGCATCGGAGATGAGGCCAACGACCATGGGTCCGATGAACGAGGCCGATTTGTCTGTCAGCGAGAAGAGGGAGAAGAAGGACGACTCGTGCCCTGGCGGCACGAGTTCAGCGTACACGGCCCGCGCGTATGAGTTGAACGGCCCGTACAGCTGAATGTTAGCTCGGTCTTGGTTCGGTGTTGGGGTATGTTGGAACTCACAAAGCCGAACCAAACCGCCGCGACGTACATCTCCGCCTCGGTGCGGAGACCGCCGAAGGGAAGAACCAGGCCGAGACAAGCGTATATCGGTAGCACTTGCGCTGCAAGCACGATGCGGATCAGGAGGCCGAGGTTCGTCACGCCCAGCCAGCGCTGGAAGCGGGGCGCCATGATGGAGGAGCCGACCGCGGCGAGCTGGACGAGCAGACCGATGACGATGACCTTGCTGGCGGACAT
Source organism: Trichosporon faecale (assembly GCA_039545375.1). Classification (NCBI taxonomy): domain Eukaryota; kingdom Fungi; phylum Basidiomycota; class Tremellomycetes; order Trichosporonales; family Trichosporonaceae; genus Trichosporon; species Trichosporon faecale. The sequence continues at coordinate 1,041,422 of BCLU01000001.1, forward strand.
GTGTAGCGTGCTGCTCGCGTACAGGATGGCGGTGTACGTTGTCGTGTGGAAGCCGTCCGACAGAAACACCCACGCGAGCAGGTACTTGAACAGATTAGGCAGCTCCTTCATGTGGCTAGGCTGCACCATGCTCGCGACCTGGGCCCATCCCTTCTTCAGCCAGTGCTCCGGCGCCGGCTCGCGGTGTCCTCCGGGGAGACCCCAGCCGGCCGGGACAGTAAAAACCGCCCACCACACTCCACTGAGGCCGATAGCAAGCTCGAGTGCAGCGGTAGAGCCCTTGCCGATCGATACGGGGATGAGGAGGAGCGCAAGCATGCTGACGCCGGAGAAGAAGCCGATCGCCACGCCGGTGGCGCTCAGCCGCGATGTCGTCAGAGACAGCAGCTTGTCATACTTTGCCTTGGCGTCCGTATCGACGTCGGGCAGCAGCTGCCGAACCTCCTCGATGGAGCTGCGCGGCGTCTCCTCCTCGAGGTCGGGCACCGATGCTCTCAGTGTCCGGCGGGCAGCGACGACGGCGGTGTCTTCCCTCGCGAGGCCGGGGAGGAAGGCGTTCGCGCACACGATGCTGGCCGCATACGTCATGTTGCCGATCAGCGTCAGAAACGCAGCGACGAGTGGAAGCCACGCCGCCTTGGAGGGAAGGACAAGGAAGACACTTGATGTGGCCGACCCGACGGCCGCGAAGAGGAGCAGCAGCCGCTTGCGCCAATACGTCGAGTCCGCGAGCTTGCCGATCGAGATAATACCGAGTGCTTGCAGCAGTACGGCAGCAGACTTGACATACATCCTGCCTATCAGTTATGCGCGAACACTGCCCAACTTACGAGAAGCTCGCCGTGTCGACCCATGAGCCGAGGATCTTGGCCTTGCACACGGCGGCCTTCTGGCCCGGCAGCGGCGGCTCGCGCGAACACGGCTTTGTGTAATCGGGAGCCTCAAAGCCGACCTCGCGAGCCATCTGCTCGAGGGTGATGGGGAGGAAGATGGCCTGACTCGTCAGCTTCGGGAGACAAAACCCGGGAAGCTGGAACTCACGATGGCACAGGCTGCGAACACCTCGGCGGCGAAGGCGTACCAGTACCAAGCCCGCACATGGGGAGGAGGGAGTGCGACCCCACTCATTGTGTGTGCGGTAGTCACCAGTTACGTGGCGAGTCAGTAGAGCGGTGATGTGGTGAGTGACGTGAAACGGAGGCCAGCGAGGTGTTGCCCGCCTCCCCCTTCCCCAGACAACAGACGTATCCCAGGAGCACCTCCACCGGACGGACAGTGGGTGGCAAGTGTCACCAATGTGTCACGTGCTCAATCCCTACGGAGACTTGACGCACTCCGCCCAACTTCAGGCACGACGGACATTTCGAGCGGAGATGACAGACGGAGATGGCAACCATCTGCGGCACATCGAACGATCCGCAAGAGTGTTGTGGTCGCGGACAAGGCCGTCGGAGCCTGTGCGACGTACCCTTATCCAATGGCGGGAATTTGAAAGGGTCGAGCGTATGCCGTCGCCCGCTGCCGTTCATCGTTCGAGCTGCCTAGCTGCAATACTGGAGCTTGGCGGGAGAACCAGTTTGTTGACACGGAACCAAATGCGCTTATCGAACGATACTTTTCTTCGGGCTGGGTGGCATCGCGTCTCGCGGGACCGACCGATCGATCGTTTTTGTTGTGGCTTAAAACTCGGCTTCAGTTGTTGTTTCCTGTTCCCCACCCACACGAAAGCTCAACTCAACATGGCGGCCAAGAACGGAAAGGGCAAGACCAACGGGCACACCAACGGTGCCGGCGGCTACGACGCCTGCAAGAGCTCCTGCGCCTCCAAGCTTAGCGTGTGGGCCGTCATCATCGCCGTCGTCTGGGGACTGTGCAAGGTCGCCGACAAGCTCAACGTGAGTCATTCAGATTAAGCGACGCCTGTCTCGGCGCTGCCGTTCCTGCGCTACTCATCCTCGGCCCTTGCCGCAACTCCTGTGTTCCTCCGCGGTAGTTTCCAAGCTCAAGGGGAGCAGCGGGTCCAGGAGGAGAGCTGCGATCTCGACGTCCCAAAGCTGACAGACAGGACGGCCGCTTCTACATCTTCGACCCGAAAGAGCTTCACCAGTGCGTGAACGCCTCGCTCGCGACTGCTGCCGCGGCGGACCAGACGCAGAACGCGTCGTTCATCATCGAGTCCCTCCTCGACAACATGGTCAAGCAGTACCCCGACGCGCACCTGCTCACGGACTACACGGACCACCACGAGTGGGTGTTCAACAACGCCGGCGGCGCCATGGGAGCGATGTACATCATCCACGCGAGCATCACGGAGTACCTGATCATCTTCGGCTCTGCGACGGGCACCGAGGGCCACACCGGCCTGCACACTGCGGACGACTATTTCCACATGCTCACGGGCGAGGAGTGGGCGTACGAGGCTGGCGCGCTCACGCGCGAGATCTACAAGCCCGGAAGCGTCCACCACCTCGTCCGCGGTGTTAAGAAGCAGTACGTCATCACCCCCGAGTCCTGGAGCCTCGAGTACGCCCGCGGCTGGATTCCCCCCATGCTCCCCTTCGGCTTTGCCGACATGATGTTCTCGACCCTCGACTGGGGAACCATGTACCACACCACCCGCATCACCGCGCGCGAGATGATCTCGAACCTCCTCCGTGGAAAGCTCTAAGCGCAGCCGAAGCCGAAGCTTGAGTGTCATAGATTCGTAGACCTGGTTATCTTGATATCATACCCACCAGCTGGTTCCGTTGCAGTTGCACGGAATGGTGAGACGCAGAGGAGCAGTCAGCTGCCCAGCTGCATTGTCTCACGTCGCAGACGGCGGCCAATTCAGCAGTTCCGGCTATCGTTGCGTCAGTAGACCATCCGGTGAGTAACCTCCACGCAGCCACGTTCCATGGTCTTCCCACGACATCTGCGTTGTGTCGTCGCCGCCTTCCGATCGCCTCCGGCGACATCATTGGCGTCGACATCGACCTCGCGCTTGCGCTTCAGCTCGTACTGCGTTCCACTTATATCATCTCGAACTACAGAGATACAACGCTTAGGCGGCGGCTGATATGTCAGTTACCCCCTGCCTTTGCCAACTCACCCTCGAGCTCGGCGAGCGACTTCTTGGCGACGTCGTCGGAGGAAGCCTCGAGCATCTGGGTGTCAGCTTTAACACAGGTGATTCCCCAGCTGTTGGCTCCGACACTTCCCTCGGGAGTGCGAACTGTAACCGGGAAGAGGGGGGACTGGCGGCTCAAAGCTCGCTTACGCTCGCCGCTCGTCGCCGAGTCTCAATGACACTTACACCCTTGAGGAGAGCAACGTACTTGGCCTTGGCCTCGTCCTGGCTCATGCCCTCAAGCTTCTTCCAGGCGTCCCACTTGTACTTGCCGGCGAAGTTGAAGGCGCCGGGGCGGTCGCCCTTGACGTCACCCTCGGTGGCCTGCTTGAAGAGGCCGTAGAACTCGAGCTGCTGGTCCTGGGTGGGCTTGACGGATCCGTCAGGGGGCAGGGAGCGGACGATGGCGACGGCCTTGTCGAACTGGGCGGACATTGTTGCTGTGTGGGATGGGTGGTTGATGAGGAAGCTGGAAGAGGGATGTGACGTGGGGGTTTATGTACAACGAGGTGGAAGCGGCATAGCGGCAGCCAGTGACAGCTGACCGGATGGCGCGAGAGAAGAGCCGGTAGCCCTATAGCCCCAGGGCGAGGGCGACAGGACGACGCGCAGCGCACTGAAGCACGCACTGCGCGACGCTCAGGCACCACCCAGCGTGGGGACGCCTCGGATCTCCCCCAATTGAGTCAAGCGGGCCTATCAGAACACGTCCACGTGTCACTGAGTTCACACGCCTACCCGGATGCTGTTTGGTTCCACGCTCTTGCGCATCGTACACGACAACTTCGTCTTCCTGCCCGTACCTCCAGCCTTACATATCTTATCACCGTGCTAGTCGAACCTTATCAAGCGCTCTCGTCCCGGATGCGGAAACCTACTGACTCCTGCCCAGCAGCAACCGCGAGGGTCTCGAAGCGTGCGGTCCATTGACAGCAGTGCAAGTTGAATCTATATCAAATTGGCATCGCCAGCAAGCGGGGTTCTACGGAGGAAGGCCATCCGGGCGACAGAACTGATGCAGAGACGCTGCCACATCGGAGCTACGAACAGATAGGTCCCTCCCGAACACGATTTCCGACCTGCCTCTATGATCTCGGGCAGCTGAAGAACTTGCCCAACTTCGCGATCAAGCGAGCCCAGCCGCTTCCCTCCGTCAACTCGTCTCTCTTCGCAGCCCTCCTCACAGCCAGGCGAATCTTCTCCGTCTCGACCAGCGCCAGCCCAAGGTCATAGAGGAGGGCACAGTGCAGATCCTCGACCTTCTGGTGTGCGCTCGCGATCTCCTCAGCACCAGCATCGGGGGGAAGGGCAGCCCACGTCATGTCCTGTGTCCGGAGCGCGGTTCGCATACCCTCGAGCATGAAGTCGAGTTCTTCCAGTGTCCGGTTGATCGCTTTGTGCTCGGTATCAATGGCCAACCTCTCTCGTTCGAGCACGAGGGAGCGATGCCGTTGATGCGCGTGTACGTTGTGCTGATATCGCAGGCCAACGAGGAGGACGACGGGCGGGAGCGCAACGGCAATGTGTGGGAGGGTAGAGGGGGAGCTGGCGCGATCCCAGAGGCGGGCGACGAGGTCGATTCCGGACTCAATGGCGGACTCGATGGACATGGCGGGCGCAATGACGGCACGAGAGGTCGAAAACGGTATGCGGCGATCGCAAGAGAAAGCTCTCGAGGTCGCTTTGCTCTGCTGGGACTAGCTCTGGTCGGTGAGCGTCGGTGCGTCGGTGCGTATCGCTCCGTCGGTATCCCCAACATTTCGTGAGTGGAGGCCACAGGATATCCCTGCAGCCACCAATCGCTTATCGCTGGTTCATCGCAGGCTGCCTGCATTCTGAAACATGACACTATCTGCACAGACACAAGAAGCGCTATGAACACCCCAGTCGCCAGTCGAGGCCAATAGGCACAATCACCGCTTAAGTGAGAGGCGGGAGTGGCGCGGGTTGCGGGGTCCGCGTGGCGTGCGCCCCGACCCCGACTCGCGCTCGGACCGCATCGAGCTCGAACTGCTGAAGCTGGAACTGGACCCGTGCCCCGTGCCGGCGGAGCTGCGCCATTTGGTCTGGTACTGAGGCGGCCCGTCGTATTCGCGGTACGATGGCGCCCGGCTCACCGCACGGGACGGCTGCGGGATTACGATCGTCGACGGGCCAGAGTCGGCGCTGTATGACGAAGCGGTAGGAGTGTCCCGCTCGCGATACGTCGGAGCGCGGCCGACGCTCGGACCGTGAGGTACCGCTAGGCCAGACGCCGCTTCGCTTGAGCTGGCAACGGGCTCTCGAGCACGATACGTCGGCGCACGCTCGATCTCGGCGATGAGCTGGGGAACTTGAAGGCGCTCCGAAATCGGTAGCGCGAGGACGGTATGCGAGCGTAGCGCCTCCGTGAGCACAGCGATGGCTCGGGAGATCTCCTCGGGACCGGGTCCATCTCGCTCACTAGTCATTCCGACGGATTCATGTGTCAAAGACGACGAGGCAGCCGGATAACTTGAAGAGCCTTCAGCCGCCGTTGCTGTCGCCTCTTTCACCGGTTCTGCCGCATCGTTCCGCTTGCCGTCCTTCGGAGGTGGTTCAGGCGGTCCTGGCGACTTCGGAACGAGCGGCGGAAACGGTTCGACTCTCGCCGTCCGGCTCCCACTCGCCTCGGCGTTCCGCTCGGCGTCCTGCGTCTCTCTGGTCGTCAGTGAACTTGCAGTTGGCAGCATCGGCGCCGTCTCTTCCAAGAACAGGTAGGGACTCACGCTCCGCACCACCAGGTGTTGCTCGACGTCTCCAGCTTTCGCCGCCATCTTGCGTCTCTGCCTGCGCTTCATCCCCGCCCAGAGCCCAAGACCCATCGCGGCGCTGATGAAAGGCACAACCACTACCATGGCTACGCCGGAGGACCCCATTGCCGTGCCGCCGTCACCCATCGCTGCGCGCTACCGTTAATCTAAGGCGCAGTTCGAAAGACTGCGGATCACAGAGGCGAGTTCGATCCACATACGGGGACGGGTCCGAAGCAAACTGCGGACCTCGGACCAAACTCGCACCGGCTATCTCTAGCCATGAAACAGCAGCCAACAAAAAACATTCGCGGTCTTGTTGTCCATGCGTTTCATTCGTTTCACATCTCAGGCTAAACTAAACAGAACTCATGCTGGCCCGAAGCATGGTCTTTGCCTTAGCCGAAGGGTTGTTTCTGGACCGCTGCCTCGGCCCCCCGGGGGCGGCGCGTGGCCGATCGTGGGTCGAGTGCACTGATGCCGTCCGAACCCCGCCATACAGTCTGGTACTCGGGTGGCAGTGGATTGAAGGGGGAGTGGAGCCGCGCGGCGTCTGTCTCGCGATAACTCACGACTTCGTTGCGTGAGGAAGAGGGCGTGCCGGGACGCTCGGTGCGCTGCTCCCCTGTTGATATCGAAAGTGCTCTAGAGGAGCCTGATGAAGACGATGGCCAAGAGGAGACCTGTAAAGTGCGGGAGTGGAGAGCTCCAGTGAGGCTGCGCACTGGCTGCTGCTACAATAGCACCAATGTCTCACACAGCCATATCACTTCGAGGAAGAAGAAAAGCGGCCCCGACCAATGCCTCTGGTCAGCTGATTCGGCGCTGGCAGGATCCGGAGGCCGAGACCCAATGCGCACTGCGCCAAACAGCCATCTGAGCTACATGAACTTCACATCGCTATCAGACCGAGACATCCCACCTACAAATATCTATGCACAGGCACGAACCGCCTACCCTCTCTTCCTCCTTGGCGGTCGGGCTGGACCAGCCTCTCTTTCGACGCTGCTGGAGGCTTGCGACTCGTGCGAGGAGCTGGAGCCAGCTCCGCGCCACTCAGACTGGTACTGGGGCGGGAGAGGGAGGCGGCCGCTGTCTGCTTCGTGGGGCCCATGACCGTGGGAAGGGCTTGGACCAGCTGCTTGGCTGATAGGAGTTCCTCTCCCAGAAGCACTGTGGTCGAGGTTGAGCCTCAGTGCCGCGGACAGCACGCTGATGGCGTGAGACACGTCCTCGGGCCTAATCGCAGGGGTTGAGGTACCACGGTCTTCGTTCGTGACCATCGAGGAGCTGCCTTCGTCCACGAAGAATGCAGCTCGTGGCTTGACGACGTCGGTTCCGATGGCCTCGCGCAATCTGGACGGTAGCGCTGGTAGTGGTCGTTCGACCATGATCGCCTCTGTGTCCGTCCCCGTCCCCAACGCGGTCCGCACAGGGTACGGTGTCACCGTTCCGATCTCGGGATCGGCCTCGCCCATGCCATGGGGGTGGAGCAGGCCGTCCCCCATCTCGAGGTCATGGCGGCGGCGCCAATCGAGGCGCCCGATGTACACGCCGAAGAAGAAAGTTATAAAGGACGCCATGATGGGGACGCCGATCAGGAGGAAGTTTTCGAGGTCGTAGTTGTCATGGCTTGCACGGAGGTCGTACATCATGTCATCTGCGGAGTACTGTTTTGCGGTCAGTAGAGCAGTGGTCTCCCTGGGGCCGGCCGTACCATGAGGACTGGGTGGTGATGTGACCGCAATCGGTACTTGAGCGCTCCTTATAACCCAAAAGGGAGAGTTTAGATGGAGAATGCAGGGAAGCCTGAGCCCGCTTCGCTATACCTGTCGGTGGACAGTGCACAAGAACTACTACTCCGTTTCGAAGCTCACTGTCTCATTTGCGAGCAGTCTTGGCAGTGGGACCAAAAGCAGACGCCGAGTCAAACGCTGTGTCCAGCTCCATTGACAGCACCCGTGGACGTGGTTAAAGAAGGATACTGTTGGGACACCGATGGCATGCAAACCACCCTCTAATCAGCCCGGACCCGGACTCAAGCGACGGTGTCAATGCCGGACCACCGCTCTGCTTATCGGAGGACAATGTCTTGCCTCAAGCGGACCGCCAAAGGGAATCAATGACGGAGACAATTCCAAAGTGACAGCGCTTGGCGCCGGTCGTCAAACGATCGTCTTCGCTTCACCCCAGTGCACTTCGTCACTCGACACCGTCACTCATCACCGCTCTTCACAGCATCCATGTCGAATACCTCCAGCATGAGCATCAATCTGCCATTGACGAGGTTGACGAGAGCAGGGAGTAGAGACCTTGCTGAGTGAACCCTGCAGGCGCTCAAGTCCCTGGTCACCCTTCGCCATGGACGGGATGGACTGTGACCATGCTGTCGCACCTTGCGGTATAGTCGGTAGACACACACGTTCGTGCATTCTGCTGCTCGGCAGCCATGTGCTAACCTCGCAAACTAACTGGAGTGTGTGTTGAGGAGCTCAACGAGGGCCGACCCAGCGCTCCAAACATGAAACGCGGGCACGGGCAGCGAGGCCGCACCTTGGAGAGCGATATCTTATCAGCTCGGCCTCGACCCTGAGCTACAGCCCTGGCATCAGTTGGGGTTTGAGCCAGCACACACGCAACACCTCAACTGCTCAAGATTAGCACACATAGGCAAGACTAGCACCGCCGCCGTCAAGGCGCCACGTACGCCTGGGCCTCTGGATGATGGAAGCCCAGGCGAACGATCGGATAGGCGACGGAATGTACATGGCACTTCGTCGATGAGCCGCTCGATCACGTCAGTGAGGTGCCTGACACAGGTTTCCCGTAGAGCGACGCCGACCGGTGGTCCAGAATAGACCGATCAGCCTTGCTGTTCTGGATCCAGGGGATAAGGTTAGGCTTCGAACTTACACGTGCTGAATTAGCATGCGTTCCTTCACTTCTGCGCAGCTTGCGGTGCCCGCCCAAAGTGCATGTTGCTGCCTCAAACTCTGTGTGAACAGTCAACGATTTGTGGAGAACCTACTGCGGTGCTGATGCCAGCTTGGGAGGACGTGGCGACCTCAGTGCCCTGGCTGACTCCCTCCTCAGTAGTAGCAAATATATCACCGTTCTAGACAACAGCAGATGCAGCTGCAGACCTCTTCTCTTCCAACAACGGCAGTGCGGCTCCGAGAATGTTCCCCCACCGTCCATTGCTATGGGCCATTTGGCTGCTCTCCGCTCCAATCGTCACAGCGCAGTTCAACACCACGGTGGCATTCACCTTGACCTCTCTTGACGGCCTCGTCGACGTTGACGGTGCAACATCGTGGTGGGATGGGTTGCCCTCCACCGTCGACAGCGAGACGGGGTACCGAACCAGTGCAGGACGCTCAAGTGGAACATCTGGCTGTTCCTTCGTGGGGACTGGATTCGAAGTCCAAGGTTTCGGCTTGTGGAAGTACGGGGAGCCCAGAGACAGACCGTGGGGTGCGGTGGTCGCCCACGTTTCTCATCCCCACCAAGACTCGCAAGATGAGCCCCTGCTTACGCTTTTCGGAAACGTGACCAGCGACCCTCGCCTCCTTTGTGCTTCGAATCTCAGCCTTTCAGCTTATGAAATGACGTGGGTCCGCCGGGCAGACTCCCAGCTGCAGTTCCACAATCTCACAGTCACCATCCCCATTCGAACTCAAGCGTGAGCAAGACACCCCTTGTGTGCCGCACCGCTGACAAGCCAGTCCGTCGCTCGTCGAACTGCAGTCACAGGCTACGTTCCAGCCTGCAGTTCAAAATGGGCAACTACAGTCGGCGATACGCCTGGGTTTCACCACAAAGGTGCGACAGTTCCGTGACATGTTCCGAAGCAGACGGGAATTGTATCCCCCACGATTCAGCGCAAATGATACCGGCGTCGTTCGTTACAAACGGGGCGTGACTTACAAGATTGACGAGGGCCACATCATGCTCAAAAACATGACAGAGCTCTCGTACACTGCCCCGCCCAACACGACCTTGATTCAGGTCTTTGGACCAGTCGGTCAGCTGAATGGATCTTCCGCTGGGAGCATGTGTTATGCCGACCTTGACCCCCCTCCACCGTGGTGGAGAAACGCCAGCTTCCCTATATCATCCTCGGAGAAGGCCGTCAATGGCGTCAACCGCACACTGTTCCTCCTCCCGGTCGATCCGAGCGTGCAGACCACCGTCAGGGTGGGAACACTCGGACTGGATTCGACATGCTTCATCAGCGGTATATCAAGCTATCCATTCCACTAGTGAGTTCCAAGAAGAACCTTCACTGACGCCCTAGCAACTACACTCTAGCAAACCTCGCGGCCGACGAGCCTCGCAACGGCACAAGTGATGATGGCGCTCTGGCTGGCAAGGACTCTGCCGCGAGCTCAGCGTCAAAACAGAAGCACAAGACAGACATTATCGTGGGAGTGGTTGTCGGCGTTGGAGGAGCCCTAATACTCGCAGTGCTTCTCGCGTGGTACCTTCATCGGCGCAAGAAGCAGCAGCAGAAGACGGCTACGGAGGCTGAGCCGTACGACGTCTCTGAGAAGGACCTGTATGGGACCGCGAGCTGGGCCCCGCACAATGCTTTGGACTGGCCCGATGAGTCTCGGCCTCGCCCTGAACCCGTTTCCGGAAGCAACGCACGTCCCCGCCCACGACGGGTTGTCCAAGAGCAAGACGCTGAAGAGGAGGTAGGGCATCAACCGCCGACCTACGGAGATGGGCAGTCAGCCAACGAAGTCGGCCGTTCCACGCCGTTTCTAAATTCGTCCGATGACCTCGGCAGGCAGCCCGCGGACACCACGGGGCAGCAACCACCCACGTTGAAGAACGACTACGTTTGGGCCTTCGATGGGGAGCGGAGCCCCTCTAGCAGGTATACGACCCACGTCACCACTCCGACGCTGAAAGAGGATTACTCGAGAGTTTTTGGTGTGCCCCGTTCGCCTGGTGAAGGAATGCCCAGTAGCGCCAGCAGTTCCAGTAGCTCCGATCTCACTCCTCCCTTGAAAGAGGAGTACTCACGAGCCTTCTAGTCCCCGTAATGGATCCCTTAGTTCTCGAATCAACGCGACACGGCAGCTACTTGCCCTGTTCACATTGCCGCCAAAGGGGAACGGGTCCCTCGGCATCCTGTGCGGCAGGCCGCACTCGATATCTTATCAGCGTGACCCTGACGCCACGGCGTCGGCGTACCCTGTCTTCTCCCCTCTTCCAAGGCCCCCACACGAGCACCGCAAGAGACCCCTTTAAAGCCAATCCCACACTGCATCAGATGCATAACCTTATGTTTGCCCAGCCGGCGCCATTCAGTCGTCAGATTCTCACACTGACAGACTTGCGGTCAGGTTAGCTCTCAGACGTAATCTAGGCGGTGCAGGGCTGAGCCGGATTGGCCCTAATACGCGGATGCTTTGATCGAATTTGTGGGACAGCCTTGAGGTCCTGAGGTGACAGGCTCGAAGTGCATGACCGCGCAGAAAACCCGGAGAGCGGTATAGCGGTCAGCTGGCATCGCATGAGAGGGACAGGCACAGCGTCTGGAAACTTTAAAGCCTTCTGCGCCGCAGAACCGGGAACGTAGCTGCTTGGAAGGAAGCGCTTTCAGAGCATGCACCCAAAGTTCCAGAAATAGTCGGATACGCTCCAAAATGCACTGACCTTACACTGCCCTGACGCGAACGTACACATGTCACTCTGCGGTGATGGGAAGATGGCCGCTCCGATATTCCAGAGATAAGATTAGGGTTTCACGCTTCACGTTGCTTCCAGTGCGATTCAAGGCAGAGGCGGTGCAGTCTGGACTTTGAAACAACGGTTCAGGTGCAGTGACCAAGAGCCGCTGAAACCGTGCTGCTGCACAGAAGAATGGCACAGTCCTTGTAGGCGTTGGCAGTCTCGTGTTCCCATCCCTGCTTTGTCTTGTGCCTATCGGCCTCAACAACCGTAACCTCGACCTCTGCACTATCTGCTTGCTTTTGCATCAGCCAAAAACATGTGAAACCTCGCCCATGCGCAACCCTCGCTCTAGGATGACAAACAGCAACCGCTCGCCGTGGCTACCATGCCTTCTCTTCGCTATAGCAGTTACGGCCCAGTTCAATGACTCCTTCAAGTTCACGGCGGACTCACTGGATGGCATGGTCGACGTCGATGGAGCCTCAGAGTGGTGGGGTGGTCCCCCTTTCACCATGGACCACACCACCGGCTACCGGACAAGCAATGGTTCTGGCAGCGGCGGCTGCGCGTTTGTTGGCACTGGCTTCGAAGTTCAAGGCCTTGCGCGATGGAGGGATTCGAGTTACCTGGTCAACGACAGCGACCCTCAATCGCGATCCCCTGTACTCGGCTTCTTGCAGACGCCAACTGCGAGCACGTCAGGACCCAACACCCAGCTCAACAGTACCGTTCATGATACACCCGATCTCATGTCTTCCGCAGGATTGAATCTGTCTGCGTATGAGCTGCGGTGGACTTACTCGTCAGAGGCAGTGTTCGAGTTCCACAATCTCACTATCGATGTCCCGGTCCGGACTCAGGCGTAGGTAGACGTTCCCTTAGTATGCTGACCAGAAAGTCCGTCGATGGAGAAGCTCGAGTCTCAAGCTACGTTCATTCCCGCCGTCGTCTCCGGTGGACGATTGAATCCAGTCCTGAGTTTCGCGTTCAGCCAGAAGACCGGCGAGTTCCGCATGTTACGGAAACCGCTCCGATTGCGCGGCAGCCAACAAGCTCAGCAACCCAAGAGAGACGTCAACTACGAGGTTGGAGAGGACTACCTGCTGCTGAAGAACAACACGGAGTTCTCCTATCTGGTTCCAGTGAATACGACTTTGATCCGAGTGTATGGCCGCGTTGGTACGATTAACGACGCGGTCAAGGGAAGTCACTGCTATGCCGACCTGGACCCTCGGTCATCATGGTTCAAACCTGGCGAGTTTCCGATATCGGCGCAGCAGAAAGCCGTCGATGCGCACAATCGCACCCTGTTCATGCTCCCTGTCGACCCTGCCGTTCGGACAACGGTCAGGGTGGGATCCCTGGACCTCGACACGACATGCTTCCTGAGTGGCTTCTCAACTTACCCTTTCCATTAGTGAGACCTTCGAGCTCGCCTGGAATGCAAGCTGACCAAATAGCAACTACACACTCGCAAACTTGGCAAACGCCGGCGCCCAGAATGCGCCCCCAGACGACAACGCAAGGTCAAAGGGATCGAGCAAGACCGGAGTCATTGTCGGTGTCGTGGTAGGCGTCAGCGGGGCGCTTGTTTTGGCCGCCCTAACCGTTTGGTTCATCTGCCGTAACCGGCGCACAAAGGGTACCGACGACAAAGCGGACGTGCAACCGTACCATGTTTCCGAGAAAGACTTGTATCGTTCGGCTATCTGGGCGCCTCACAACGCCAGAGACTGGTCAGCCGGCCCTGGGCATCGTTCATCAGCCAGCAGTGATGACGATTCTCCGGCTCCAGACGTACTTCTGGTGCGCGACGGGGAGGAAGATGTCGAATACCTTCCCCCGAGGTATAGGGAGTGGCAGCCCGCACTCATTGATGAGGCCGAACCTGCTGTTCCAGCTCCAAGCTCCAGATCCGCCAATGCGACGCCGGAGACGCAGTTATCGCCGATAACAATGGAGCCGCCGGTATCGCTGAAGGAGAAGCACATGAGAGCTATGGGCACCGACCCCAGCACCGATGGAGAGGGAACACTCTCCGCGACGCCAGCTCCTTCTCTCAAGAGAGACTACGCAAGGGCTTTCCATTTGGAGTCTGGACCTTCAAGTTCGCTAGGTCAGCCGCCAGGGTCTTCAGTGGAGTTTCTTCCGCTGAAGGAGGATTACGCTCGAGTGTTTGGTTCACAGTAGTGGCTTCATAAGAACATGTATGAAACAAAACCACCGCTTTATGAGCGACCTGAGGCACTCTGTGGGACAGTATAGACATCATTGCCGCGAGATCACTCAGTCGGAACGTTGAGCGCTGTGCGTAGCTTCGTGAACTGTTCCTAAATCTGCGCAGACTGCAGACTGTTTGACAAGCGCCAGCATGGATGGGGACTTGGCCTTGGGATCATAACCTAGGGTTTCAGACTCAAGCTTAGAGTCACCCTCTATCTCTGATTGTGTTGGGCCAAGACGCCGACATCACCTGCAGAGCGACTGCAATGTCGCGATCTGCTCTTCTTATAATGGCAAAGGACGGTTCTCAAAGCAATCAGAGCCATGCGACCTTTGCATCCGAAAGCGTTGGACTGTAGGCAGAGTGACGGCAATTGGCGGCGATCGAGGCACTAACACACACCTTTGCAATCGGCGAATTTTGAATACTGCGTTGCAGGTGTTTGTTGTCGCAAAGTTGCGTGACACGGTGGGAGCTGCATGCCGCCATCGTCGAAGGTATCCGTTAAACAGTATCGGCTACATAGCTCACCCAACTCTGCTAAACCCATGCACTCCGCACAGTGCCTGGCACCTATGGTGAGGTGCGTGGGTGCACAGCTCGCGCGAAGCAGCCAGGGCTGTCCGAGCTCCTTGGCACCACGTCCGGATTCCAGCACAGCTCGGCATCTCACCTTGTCTTTCTCCAAAGAGGATTCGGCCACCAGCCTCCCACAGCGAACTACCCGATCGCCATCCCGCGGCCAGCAACGAGATGACGATCCTCCGGCGCGATATCGTGCGGCGCGACACGCTGCCGGCCACTAAGATCGGTCTCATCGCCGGCATCGTCGGAGGCGTGACGGTGCTGTGTCTGCTGCTCGCGGTTTTGGTCTGGAAGCTCCTCTACCTGCCTAACCGTGACTCTCAATACGATATCGAGACAACAGCGACCGACTCCGTCTCTGAGCACCAGGGGTATGCTGGTATGCTTCACCGGCTGCGCCGTACAAGCTCTCCAGGCATCGAGCGCACACTGGCCGTACACACCACGAAAGAGAAGAACGAGAAGAGTTCCGGTCTCACCCTCCCACCCGGTGCAATGGCCTCCGCCATGCCAGAGCGCCCCGTATCACCACCCAAGGCACCTCCAGGCCGGCCCCGCATGCCCCGCCGACTCACATCGCCGACACCGCCTACGCTCGGCACACCCATTGCGCCCATATCGGAGGCCGCGTCATCCGCGCCCTCTACACCCATTGCACCCATTACACCGCTCGCCCCAACCGCGCCAGACAGTGCACCCATGACGCCGATCATGCGGCCGACCTCGCCTGAACCACCCGAAACACCACCCAGCTTTCCCATTAAGGTCAGACCAGACTCAGAAGACCTCACGGTCGAACTGCTCCCACCACTGTACCGCGAGGAGTGGGCTGAGCGCCGCTCTCTCCACCTCGACGAACTTGCTGCAGATACCATAAGGATCGACAGCACTCTTGTCACTTCGGCCCTCCCTCTCGCCGCCGATGCAGGGCCCCCACTCAGAGTCCAGCTAGCTTAATACGTGTGCCTCCCACACATGGACATTGTGCAGGTGTGCACGCAGAACCTGTGAACCTCATCAGCACGCATTCGCTGTCCGGCAACCCCCAAGCCCTACTGATGAGACTCTCTACACAAGGCCGGAGGCCGGAGTTGTGTAAGGCCTGACGCTAAAGACTGAGCGGGCCCCGGTTATTGGGCTTTTGTAACCTTTTGCGTGAGCGCACGGTGGGCTGACCTATGTTCGGGAATCACTGACCGGGCGCCAAAAGTCGACGGTGTCACGGTGCGTGTGCACCGCGAAGGTCCAGAGCATCCTGCTGGGCTCCGATTGACATTGAACAAAGTCTGACAGCGTTTCATGTGAATGTTTGGCACACCGATGCCTGCTCCAGCGACAAAAGCCTAAAAACGATTGACATTGCCATCAGTAAGTCTAGAACCCAAAAGATACATCCAGGGGGAATCGAACCCCCACCGCATCGAATCCTATTGGCAACGATGCATAATACCATTTCACCATAGATGTTTTGGACGCATTTGATAGTGATGGACGGGTTCGGCGCCTTACATATACCGCCTCCCATCAGAATATCTGGAATTTTGCCGCCATCCGTGCCACTCCGGCCTCTCGCTCCGATAAAGGTATAGCTTGTCGTCGGCTGAAAAGCGCAAGAGGCGCGGGGGAAGCTCGATGCCTGCAGGAACGCTCGGAAGCCTGCACAGATGCGATTGGTAACTGGCAGACACATATGTGAGTCGTGTTGAGAACATTGCACATTTCATATTTACTTCAGACTTATCGAATCTATCAACAACTGCGGTGGGGTTTCTGATTACCTAGGCTTCACTTCAATCTATTTCAAACCATCAATGTCTTGTGTCTAATGGGAAATTCTGGAAACGGCATCCTAGTCGGAGTCGGAGGCCGAGTCAGCCGACTCATTCGAGTCCTGAGATTCATCGCGGGCCTTGAGGTTGCGCGCCTGAGGAGGCAGGCGGCGCTTAGTCATACGCTTGACGGCGACGGCGCGCTTGCGGCGGGCGTCCGAGTCATCGCCGGAGTCAGCCGAGTCGGCAGAGTTGACACTCTGGTCATCGGAGTCGGAGTCGTTGTCGCGCTTCTTGCGGCGAGCGTCGTCCGAGTCGTCGCCGCTGTCGGCGCTGTTGGCGCTGTCCTCCGAGTCGGAGCCGTCGCGGCGAACCTGGCGCAGCTGTCTGCGCTTGGTGTGGCGCTTACGTGCCGAGACGCTGCGCTTGCGGCGGGCGTCGCTGTCGTCGCCACTGTCGGCCGAGTTGGCGGACTGCTCGTCCTCAGAGCCAGAGGAAGTGGCCCTCTTGCGACGATCGTTGTCCGAGGCGGAGTCCTCGGAAGCAGAGTCACTCGAGTCGTTGTCACGCTTCTTCAGCGTCTTGGTGGAGCGCTTAGCAACACGACGGCGGGCAGCGGCCACGGAACGCTTGCGACGAGCATCGCTGTCGTCACCCGAGTCAGCGGAGTCGGCAGAGTCCTCGGAGGCCGAGTCATCGCGCTTCTTCTGGATCTTCTTGGAGCGCTTGAGAGCGCGGCGCTTCACGGCAAGCGATCGCTTGCGACGAGCGTCGGAGTCGTCGCCCGAGTCAGCGCTGTCGGCGCTCTTGTCGTCGCCCGAGTCAGAGTCGTTGTCACGCTTACGACGGGCATCGTCGGAGTCGTCACCGCTGTCGGCGCTGTCGGCGTCGTCAGGCGAGTCCTCTCCCGAGTCTGAGTCATTGTCGCGCTTTCTGCGGCGCTCGTCGTCTGAATGGTCGGAGGCCGAGTCCGAGTCCTCAGACGCGGAGTCGCCGGAGTCATCGCGGCGTGCGAGCTTGGAGCGCCTCACGGCAGACTTGTCCATGCGGCGGGAGAGCTTGTTTGAGCGCGTCGCAAGCTTAACCGCCTTTTTGTAGGAGCGGCGGCGGTCGGCGTCAGAACCGGAGTCGGAGGCCGAGTCGTGTGACTGGTCGTCCGACCCCGAGTCGGTGTCACGCTGGGCCATGCCGCGGGCGGCAGGGGCCTTGAAGTTGGCGTGCCTGGCGACCTTGGACTCGGAGCGGGCGACAGCGCGCTCGGCCTCGCCGTCACGCTTGATTGCGGTCGGCACAGCGGAGGCCGTGTTGGCGGCGGTGGCAATGGCGGCGAGAAGAGCGACAGTGATCTTCATAATGGGCTTGATGTCTTGAGCTGTTCGATTCGAAAGTTGTGTTGTGAGGTTGACGGACTGGGATTCCTCGTCTTAAATATGCTTCAGACATCAACCCGTCTGTTGTGGGCATCGTTGTTGCCACCATCAGTCCGGCCGAAAGCTGTGTCGAGTGCTTCCGAGAGGTTGCATGCTTTGCTTCACGGAAGGTCAGCAACAGGCACCCTCGAACGTCAGTTTCGGACCCGTTGGGGACCATTCAGCTGTCGTCAGAGTCGTATCGGGGCAGCGCTTTGCGGGAAATGCGTTTCTCCATGCTCATTAGAGCGATGCTTCGTGCCAAGCTGATCCGGGTCTTCCTCTCTTCGTGGACAGCGTTGCCCGCAATGCGAGACTCGACATGCGCCACAAACCCTGGGCATGTGCGGCTCCCCATAGGCATTCATCCTTCGATCGAGCCCTGGGGACGCTCATGTCCTGGAACACGATGCGGGGAGCATGCCACAAACGTGCGGCCCCGCAGCCAATGGCTGTAAGGGAAGACAAGAAGTAGGCGGATCTGACGGGGGCCATACGCCCAATGCGATGAAACGCCAAGGGCCAAGATACCGTTGCGGTATCGGATATGACCTAAGATCTGCTGGCGGTCAACTCCGAGGGCCCTGCCACCTCTTGATGTCAGGTAACTTTAGCGAAGCAGGGCCCTGCTCCACAGGTCTGGT
The DNA here is from genome assembly GCA_039545375.1 of Trichosporon faecale. Classification (NCBI taxonomy): domain Eukaryota; kingdom Fungi; phylum Basidiomycota; class Tremellomycetes; order Trichosporonales; family Trichosporonaceae; genus Trichosporon; species Trichosporon faecale. Next base: position 1,059,618 of record BCLU01000001.1, read on the forward strand.
ACCATGAAGACTAGAACGCAGGAGGCACCGTATCAAGAGCTGTACAGTTTCCGACGGGCAAAGCCCCATTGTCTCGGCGGCTCCAACAAGCTTTGAGGGGAGCGCCATGTTTAACACGTCAATTCAGAGCTTACGTTCTTTACGCAGGATCTGCGTAGACTGCACCGCACGCCTGTTGGTCGAGAGCAATGCGGCATTAAGTGAAACTCGCGAAACTCGCGAATTTGTATTGACTGGTCGGAAGCAGATAACGCCAAGCCAGCAACGAAGTCTTGTGCCTTCACTCGTGTGCGCTTCGTTACAGCTTGGTAGCTGATGCACACGGCCATTACATGGCCCTTCTACCATCCTCATATAGTTACTGCATCCATTGCAGAGCCCAAAGTGGTCCTAAGCAGCTCCTGGCTGACGCTAGGGTTGCATGAGATCAGAGGCAACCAAGATGGAAGCGCGAAGGCACTCCACGTGGTCCGCCAAGATTATCTCGGCTTGTTCTTGGGCTTGATCTCGGCCTACCACTCGGCATCGGAAAAGGGTTTTCTCTACCACTCCGATATTCCGATCGTCTTTGCCCACGCCCACATGCATTGCTATTCGCTTGACAGCCCCACGGAGGAGGCTGTGCGGTGACCTGCTCCAGAACTCACGCCACGATCGACGGAATTTGCCGCATCATCAGGACCCCAAACCATCTCTTCCACTTTCCACTTGCACAGCCCTGGCTGTGGCGAATGCCCAAGATCTTGGGAGGCGGAGTAATGTATGCATGATCCAGCACCGCTGTGCTGAGTTCGCCACTGACCTGTCAGTCGATCTCGATTTGATCGCTGCCCATACCAAACGCGCCTTGCTGTGGCCACTTCTCGATCCTTGGCTGAGTGGTCGTCGTGGGAAAACCGCTCACACTACATCACCAGTGAAGACTGTGCCATGGAGGTCAGTTATCCGGTTATCTTCGCGGCTCAGCTCCCTTGAGCCCTCACCATCTCCACCTCTTGCCGCTCATTGTGGCGATGTCGCCTTCGCCACTCGACGCCGGCATTGTTCTAGGTAAGTCCACACGGACGGTGTGTTGCGGGTCGCTTCAGATTGCGAAGCCAACTGTTATGTTGGCCAAGACAAGCCCCGTATCCTCGGTCACACGACTGAAGCCCACCTAGTCTCACAACAAGACCTTTGTTCCACTGCGGCTGGGGCCAGCGGACCCTGTACGCTCCGTCATTCCCATAACTATTGACTGCACCCTTCTCCTGGCGGATTCCCTGAGTATCCGCGATCCACACTGAGTTGCTAATGCCCATATTTTAGTCCCCGTGAGTACAAGAAACACTGCATCACGACGCCTCGCAGCCAGCCGCGAGTCATCATCAACAAATCTAGGACATCCGACCCATTCTAACTCACGTCCGTCCTCGGATCGACTTTCTCCCATATAATGCGGTGATCGCCCTGCGAGTTGATCGTGAGCGGGGTGCCATTGCCATACTGATTCTTGACGCCCTTCACTTCCATGCAGTAGTACGGCTTGCCCTCTGAATTATCAGCCGTGTTTCCCAGGTCCTGAGTAAGATGGGCGGACGGGGAGAATAAGTGTGGCGGGGGGTATAAGATGAGTACTCACGAACTAAGAAGGCGCACAGATTCTTGCCGGACCAAAAGAACTCGGTCGCCTCCGCACAAGGGACAAGGAGGAGGTCGGCTTCTTTGTGCGGGATGGAGTCCTCGAGAATTTCTTTGCGTCAGCGAGTCTCCCTTCCCCTCTGCCCCTCCCCTCCGTCCCTCCCCTCCGTCCCTCATCTCCGTCCCTCCCCTCTGCTCCTTTCTTCCACCCTCCGACCAAACCACCGCTAACGTCAACTCACTGTCGTGATAAAAGCTAAGGCAGAAATCGCTATTTTTCCTCACGAGCCTGAACAGCGGCCCGACCCCGGGTAGCGTCGCCCCCGCACCTCGTTTCTCAAAAACGAGCCAGCGCTGGTTATCTCCCCCGTGATAGTCCCAGAGCTGCGCGCGGGCCTTCTCCTCCTCGAGCCAGTCCTTGTTGTCCAGCGCGGCGCGCGTGCCGGTCACGATGAAGCCGGTCTCCTCGACCAGGGAGTAGTAAGCTTGCCAGGGAAGAGGTGGGGGCGGGTCGGTCATCTGCTTCAGCGGGGGCGAGCGGGCTGGCATGGCTAGGACGCCGGAAAGGAGGAGGAGGGGCAGGAGAAGCATGTTGCTGGTCGATAGTTGTAGTCGTGTGTGGCGAACTAGCGGGCAGGAAGCGCTTTATATGCTAGTCGGAGGACGACGTGCATGCTGTGTTTTTGTTCACGGACGAAATCAATCAACTGTTGACACTCGAGGGGAGGAGGGCGCCATTCCGTTCAACTTCGGCTTTGTCTCGGCGCAGGTTTGGCATCAGTATCGGAGTGGTCGGTGTCCGGCGTCGCCGGAGTTAATGGTGAGCTCCGTTTCCAGGAAAGCCGGTGTTATCATTCAATGCGAGCGCTGTCGTGCGGGTGGATCCGGCCACGGAGCAGCCTCTGCAAGTGTGCGGGGGAGTGTGGTGAGACACACAATGGACACGACAGCGCGGAGGGAGGGTATTGTCCTTATTTTCGGTCGCCGTCGCTGTTGTGACAGATCAGAAGCCCCCTCACCCGGAGCACAACAATGCAGCCCGACCGAAACGGAGCCGGTGTCCTCGGAAGCCGTCAACTGCGCACACGACCGAGGAGCAGATTGATGGCCGAGATTATCGGGGACCCTTAGATAAGCAGCATCCTTTCGGGTCCCTTAACGGGCGACGAACCACACGGTAGGAAGCTCGGACCGTGAGACCGCTGATCCGCGCGATCCGTGGGCCAGAACAGGCGACGGATGGCTGGATGGTTTCCGATTGGCCAGGCTCGGCATCTTGGTTCATCCAAATCTGCAAGTTCTGGACCTGAACAGACCGGATGGCGGGACCAGATCAATCACTTGATTATTGGGCTGTCATTTTGTAATCCGGTTAAAATATAATCTGTAATATCCTAATCAGCGCTGCGCCGAGCCCGGAGCAAAGTGCTAACGCCGTGTCGGCCGTAGCACCGTAGCACCGTAGTACCGTAGCCAAGCAGCGGACCCGGCGTCCCGCCATCCGCTGCTTCTCACGCCCACTCGTGTGCATGGATGCTGTGTTTGGAGCGATGAAGCATGCGATGGAGCGACGTTGGAGCATGCGTTGGAGTATGAAGTCAGACGGGCGTGGATGCTTCGTATGGGTTCGACAGTCGATGTTTGTGCGGAGATGAGAGCAGGAGCGAGGACCGAGGCCGGGCAGCGCCGAGGATGGTGGTGAGGATGACTCAGTCACGCGCAGTCACGCGTCATAAGTCAGGCGACCCAGAGAATTCTTGGCCAGTCTGCAGTCCGGCATCGGTGGGCGGACGAAGAACGCGGGGGTGGAGGCCCGGCCCGCACGACCGCAGCCCGACCCGCTGCATCCGTTTTATGCATCCAGCCGCACCTTGCCACCCCCGGTCCTCTTCATCTCTCATCGCACCTACATTTTCTCATCCATCTCAACTTCACTAAGCCAGCCGGCGCGACCATGGCCATCGCCCTCACCGCGCCCCCTGCCCCCATCCACACTACTGTCCCCGCCTCGCTCAGCGATGGGCCCCTCTCGCCCCTTCCCCCCGAGCTTCTCCTGCTCGTCGCTGAGCAATCCCTGTCTCCCGGCGAACTCGCGGCGCTCGTCCGCGTAAACAGCCTCTGGCACGATGCGTGCGTCCCCGCCTTGTATCGGCAGATCACGCTCGCCTCCTCTGCGTCGCCCGAGCCCGCCGTCTGTCCGGCCAACCTCCATCGCTATGCGCGCCATGTCCGAGCGCTCGACGTCCGGCCCCCGAGGCCCGAGTGCGGTGCGCTCCCGCCCGCTCTCCGAGCCCTCAGGCTGAGGATGCACAAACGCAGTGTCGAGCTCGGCGACGTCGGCGAGCTGCCGCTGCTCGTGCTCGACCGTCCCCCGCTGTTTGCGGGGTTCACCTTCCTCCCCGAACTCCCGACTGCGAGGCGAACGGCGGTCATAATCCGCCAGCCCCCCGCCTCCTCCGAGCCCCACCCTAGCGAACTCCTTACGCTGCCGCTGGGACACCTCCTGCTCTCCCTCGGCGTCGATGCGCGAGCTAGGCCAAACGTGGCTGTGCTCTTCGACACAGGCGCAGAGGGGTATGAGTCCCGCGCCTCGCACTACAAGCGTCTCTACCACTTCCTCGCGTCCAAGGGCTCGCTCAGTCTCCTCGACCACGCCAGCATGACGCCAGTCACGGTGGTTCTGCCGGACTGGGTGGCTCCGGACGCTGCCTGCCTGAATGCGCTGCGGACGGAGCTTCGCGCTCGCAACGCTGCTCTGCACGCCGGCGACCAGGAGTGGACCGATAACGGCCTCAAGAAGCTCAGGCTCGTCAGGCTGTCCGAGTACCTCGCCAGTGAGGAGAGTGACCATGTCTTCGCTCCCCAGGAGAGACGGCGGTGGGAGGAAGAGCTCGAGCGCCGATGCCTCGAGGCAGACCCTATGCACGGCAAGGCCCGCGCCGCTGTGACACCCGGCCGAATCGCGGACTGGCTCGCGGTCTATCGTGAGGACCGCTAGGTCCGAGCATCATCATCAAATCCCAAATCATCCCCATCTTGATCCAGCGACACTCAATCCCAAGCCCAACCTGGCAAATGACACTCCAACCACGATGATAACCAACCCGACACAAAACTGTACCCTATTACCCTCCTGGGAGTAATCCGCATCCCGCCAGAACGCCGCGGGCGCGTGCACATGGACGTTCGTGTATAAGCTGTATGTACCCTCTCATGCATGTGATTGTTGTGACGTATCTGTGTGCATGCGGGCAAGTGTCTCAACCTCATCGCAGTTATCCAGGTTACGACGTCAGTGGCGTGTGGTATACCCTGGTGGCGCAAGAACTCACAGCAGGTACGGGGAACCGCAGCAACTATCGAGCGCACCGACCGCCTTGTTCGGCTTCCTTTCCTCCGACCTCTCCTTTTGAGCTCCCTCATTGCCACTGACCTCATCTCGACCACTTCTCCTCCAGTCAGCTATCCCTTTTCCGTCAAAGGTTGTGACCCTGGCAACAGCATGCTTGCCTCGCTCCCGACAGAGGTCCTCCTCCACATCGCCTCCTTCCTGGACCGTCCCTCCCTCGCATTCCTGCTGCGCGTCAACTCCTCTTTCTGCAGCACCCTCCGTCCCTCCCTCTACAGCTCCATCAATGCCATCTCCCTCGGCGCACCGGCGCTTCATCCTCCCCTCTCCAACCCGGTCTACTCCAAGCATGTCCGCCACCTCACCATCCGCCCCCACAGTCATGAACACTGCGAAGTCCGTCCAGAGCACGAGATCCTGCATCTGAGGTCTGTGCGCCTCCACATGAAGCCGGCGATCACGCACCCCGAATGGCAGCTGCATACGGTCCTCGCTCCTTACTCTAATTTGGTGCCGGAGCCAAAGTGCAGACTCTCGCGGAACGTGCGCGCCGAAAGGCTCGTGGTGGCGGAGACGTTCATGGACGGCGACAATGTCGAGGGTCTGCAAGATTGGATAAAGGAGGTAGAGGACGTGGTGCTCTTCCTCTCCCCGGAACAAGGACGTCTAACGACGGGGGAGAGGAGGAGGAGGTCGCGATACCCGATGGAGGAGATGGACCTCGCTCGAATGCTGGGACATCTCCCGCAGGGTATGAGGAGGTTGACGGTCGTGCTGCGGCATCCCACTCTGAGTGAGAGGGAGAAGTTGGCCTCATTGGAGGAGTTTGCGAGGGATTTGCTGAAGACGCCGAGAGAACTGGTGAGAGGCATCGTGGACGTATTCGATGACTTGGACGAGATGGATATCATAAGTCTAGAGAGTTTGACTATCGTGCTTCCCGAAGGCGTCCTCTCGACTGAGTGCCGAGACCACCTCCTCCAAACGATTCGCCTTGACCCGCAAGTGGAGAGGACGAAAGTAAGGGTGCTGAGCATGCTCGGGTGCCTGGCGCATCCCAGCTATCAGGGCGTCATGACCGAAGAGCAGAAGAGGACATGGTGGGAGAGGTCGAGTCTAGCTCATTACGAGATCTTGTCGCTTCTCCGAGCTTCAGGCTTCTCTCATCTGCCTTCCTCGCCATCATTGCCTCCAGCATTTCGCCTTCCTCGCCCTGTTGTTGTCATACCCTGATCCCGACTGTGTGAACTACGAGTCGTTCGAGGCGTCGCTCCTCCCACCCCTCTAGGCGTCCTAGCCGCGCTCCGCCTCCATCTGGCAAGCGGTTGCGTAGTCAGGCCTCAAGGCTAATGTGCATAGTCTATGCATCTCCATGGCCAGGCCTGTTTCAGTTGATAAGATAAGGCGTCAGTGGCGTCAGGTGGCGTCCTCTATCCTGACTCTTCACACGGCTAACCTTTATCATTGTCCGCTCGGTATGGTCCCTGCTCACCGCAGCCCTCAGCTCACCCTAGTACAGAAGCCCCTCCGCAGTCTTGACATCATCCCTCCAGCCCTTAGCCTGTGATGGTCCCGCAACTTCAGACGATGGCGCCGACCCAAACAGCCTCCCATACGCCCTCTTCAGGAGCGGTGTCGAACTTCCCGATCCCGAAGTCGGAGATCTCGGCGGCTTCTTAAGCGATAACCTCTCTGGAATAGCACCCGGTACAATCCCCAGGTTCTTCAGGTACTCCTCCTGCAGTGTCGGCTTGCCCTCCGCCTCCGCCCCGAGCAGGAGGCCGGTATTCTCATAGCTCATATCCGGCGTCGATAGCGGCGGCGTGCTTCCCGGCTCAGGCGTCCCAAGGCCGCTTGACTCATTCGGCGCAGTCCGCTCCCGATACCGGGGAGGCAGGTATACGACGGCATCATCCGCGTCTTCCTCCTGCACGACACGAGGGCCACGGGGCCTGCTCTCTGCCGAGTCTGCTGGTGGTGTGCTGTCCCCAGGCGTCGAGGCGTAGCGGTATAGATCCTTCTCGGAGATGAGGTAGGGGTCGATGTCGTCTGGCTCGTCGGACTGCCGCCTCCGGATGCAGAACAGCGCCAGCAGTGCCAAGAGGATGACACCGCCGACCACGCCGACGACGGACCCCACAATCACGCCAGTCTTGCTGCTTTTGCTGCCCGACCCAGAGCTTGCGCTGCTCGGTATGGACGGATCGGAGGACTGCAGGATCTTCGGTGGGACTGTTGTGGTCGCGTTCGTGCCGCTCGTTGAGGCCAGGTCGGGCTGTGTGTAGTTGCTGCTCCGTCAGCCCCTTCCTTCCTCAACTGACAAAATACTCACTAGTGGAAGGGATAGCTCGAGAACCCCGAGACGTAGCAGTACGCGTCCAACCCCAACGGTCCGACTCTCACAGTCGTCCTGACCTCCGGATCGACAGGGAGGAGGAACAGTGTTCGGTTATCCTCGCGCATGACCTTCTGCGACGCACTGAGCGGAAAGCTCCCATTGACCCACCAAGCAGGTGCGGGGTCGAGGTCGGCATAGCACTGGCTCCCGTACGCGGTCTGGTTCATGCCCACGGGACCGAGGACGCGGAACAGCGTAGTGGAAGCGGGGACCTTGTACGAGAGCTCTGTGCCGTTCTTCAGCAGCAAAGCGCCATCGACGATCTCGTGGGGAATGTCCAGGCGCTTGTCGTGCTTGGTGTGTCTCCGCTCACGAAGGTCGCGCCGCCGCCCAGTTTGAGTCAAGCCTACCGCCATGCCGTCCTTGTCGTTCACAGCTGTCGCGGGCGGGGCGTTTGACACCGCCGGGCCGACCGCCCACGCCTTACCACCCGCTGCACTCGATTTCGATTCCGTCGACGAGCTCGCCGAGGTCGGCTTCTGCGTCGAAGTCGGCTGTGTCGGCTGGTTCGTCGTCAGCTTCTCTGATGACGAGGTCTGGGGCTGCGCCGGATGCTCCTGCGTGCTGCTCGGCGCTGGTCCGGGGTCCTGGCTTGGCTGCTCGTTCGGCTGCTGGCTCTCTGAAGTTTGTGGTGGAACCGAGCTCTGGGACTCGCTTTGTGGCGTTTCCGTTGAAGATTGGCTGTCCTGGCTTTGCTGGCTTTGCTGGGTTTGCTGGTTCTGTTCCGGGGCGGCACTCTGCTGAGGCTGTGACTCCGACTGCTGCGATGCCGAGTCGCTCGCGCCGACGAAGCGCGGCACAGTCGAGTCCAGCGGCGAGGGGGCTGTCGTGCTGTTCTTCCGCTGAGCCCACATGTCTCGGAACTGGTCAGACTTGGTCGTGAAGCCGAGCGACATCGTGGGGTTTAGCTTGCCGTCTTCGATGACAGGGACGAAGGTGGCGTGTTGCCGTGTTGCCCGAAGGCTTCCTTGTTTGGTCTGTTCGTCAGCCTCATCCGCGTGGGCACTCACGCTTGCGTCCGTATTGGCACGTCCACGGTCATATTGTGAAACTCCATCTGCGAGTCGGGCATGTGGGTGAACCGCAGCTCATAGGACCTGAGCTCTCTCCCATGGACGTCCAGTAGCGTCGTGTTGTCGGCCGAGACATTGAAGTAGTTCTCCGTGTCGAGGACAGACTGGAACTGCTGGTTCGTCTGATAGAGGAACGCGTGAACTGGATCCGGAGGGTCGGAGGTGTCCGCGTTCGGCTTCCAGATCCCCCGCCCCTCGACTGTGACGCCAGTGCCAACGAACCAGCAGCCACTCGCGCCACTTGACCGGCCTGCGCTTGTCCGGTATCCCGTCTCTGAGTCGAGCGTGAAGGGCTCCCCGTCGAAGGCCGCCTTCGACGCGCCGTCGAAGTCGCACAGCCCGTCTACCGAAGTGAAGGTGAACCGGTATGTGTCGTTGAACTGCGCGCGGGCTGTCGGCACCCAGAGCAGCCAGGCGAGCGTCATAGCGGCGGGAGATGGTGTAGTTGCGAAGTCAAGAGCAGTCTGTGTGAACTTCTCTGATCGGCTCGCATCGTCAACACGGCGGAGAGCGGAGCGGTATGCTATCAATAGGCCTCGCATCTGACAGCCTGGGCTGGGCATACCGCGCCGCTCCGTGCTCCGCGGCCATCTCTCGTCACTCCGCGCCGCTGGTACTGGCCCTTGATGAAGTCAGCATGCTGTCAACACACAGCCTGGGCGTGGTCAAGCGGTGCGTTGAGCAAATTAGGTTTCCGGGCCGGCATGGGCTGTGGCCAGTTCTTTATTTAACGATGGAGAGGTCAACGAGATGGTCCACCGGACGCGCGCTGCTGTAAACCTTGAGCTTAATCTGCAGAATTCCCTTACACCGGGTTCCCGTGCGGTCAAGAGATGGCCGCTATCAGGAAGTTCGGCGCCGAGCGGCCAGTAGGAGGTAGCAACGCACGTGACGAGCCCTGCGCCGTTCCGTCGACTGCCCTTCCCATCTCAGCTCGAGTTGCTGCCAGCGTTGCGTTGGACACTTCACGAGAGCCCGCACTTCACCGCATTTCGCCTTACGAAGCCTTATCAGGCTCCCCACCCTCCGACCCTGCACCTCTGGATCCCATCACTCACCCCGCATAACAAGCATAGACTGCCTAAGCTATAGCGCCCACCTTGCCCGTTGTCTTTGACGACTGGCCAACGACTGGAGAATGCCTAGGCCGCACTTGCCGAAACTGCAGGGGTCTCTATAAAGGCGATTTGCCTGGGACACCGGCGCCCTCTTGAAAGACTCCCGGACATTGCTGTGCAGGTTGGTATCCTGTCTGGCAATTGTTCACAAGACGACGTCTCTCACACTGCCCCGCATCATCGGCATCTTCGACCTCACCTGTTCGCTGAAATCTGCATCACTGAAGGAGCTTGAGTCGTAGGCGGGTACGCCAGAGCGGTTGAACGGCGCAATGAGCGTCTCTCAGAACTCCGTGACGCAGGACGAGGTGGACGCGGGCGTAGACATCACCCGTGCCTATTTTGAGCACAATTACCTGCCAATCCAGTCTCCGCCATCGAACGCGAGCACGACGGCATCCAATACCACGCTCGAGAAGAGAAGGGACGTCAACTTCGATCTGCTGAACGACACCGTCCTGCTCAAGAACTACACCGAGTTGTCCCACACAGCGCCATCGACTACGACGCTGATCCGAGTCTACGGCCCTGTGGGCATCTACACAGAGTTCTTCTACGGCAGCCGTTGCTATGCGACGCTGGACCCGCACCCCGCCTGGTGGAGGAACCTGAACTTTCCGCAAAGCGGGCAGTACAAGGTGCGAAACGAGACGAATCGCACGATGTTCCTTCTCCCCGTCGATCCGACTTTCAGAACGACGGTCAGAATCGGCCCAGTCGGCAACATGACATCGTGCTCGGTCAGCGGTATCTCCTCGTACCCTTTCCACTAGTAAGCACATCTACTGCTTGGGATATATGCTGACCATGAAGCAACTACACACTCGCAGAGATGCTTGCGGACGGCTCGGCGGGTCCAGCAGGCGGCGGAAACAGCTCCACTAGCGAATCTGGAGACGCTAACAAGTCCGGAGGATCCAACAAGACTGGCATCGTCGTCGGTGTCGTCGTCGGGTCGTCGTCGGCGTTGGCGGAGCATTGGTCTTGGCCGCTTTAGCCCTCTGGCTATTTCGCCGGCATCGGGCTGAGAAACGTCAGGAGGAGAGTCGGTCTAGCGTGGCACCATACGTCGTTTCCGAGAAGGAACTCTATCGCACGGCGAGCTGGTCGCCGCACAACGCCGATAGCTCAGGAGTGTCCACCACTCCGGAACGAAGGCCTCGCGAGAGTGACGACGACCGCCCGCCGCGCCGCCTCGTCCGTGAGCAGGACGCGGACGCAGAGGAGTACGAGGTTCTGCCCCCGCTTTACAGGGAATGGCAACCGCGGCAGGAACCGAATGACCAGGCCCAGGACCCAGCTGTATCATTTCCACCTGCACAGTCAAGTGATCTGAGCAGCCCGCCCGCGCCGAACGCCGCCAACGCCGCCCTGTCATCTTCACACAAGGGCGACTACTTCGGAGCGCTCAGTCAACCATCCGGCTCATCTGGCGGACAGCGGTCCCGGGCCGCAACTCTGCACGAGACTCCTCCGTTGAAGGAGGACTACGCCCGGATGTTGGGTGTCGAGGATGAAGCTCGGCCGGAGACCGCCACTGTCGAACCGACACTGCAGGATACTACGCTGGGAGGCAGACGACCATTACCCACTCCGCAGGGACCCCACGACCAGCGAGAGGCCGGTACGTCGAACGGACAGACACCTGTAAGGCAACCTGGAGAGGCGACCAGCTTCAACCTGAAGGGAGACTACAAGCGTGCGTTCCTGTGATTACGAGGAAGGGACACCGGAGATGTCCGATTGCACCCCACCTCCGAAGTCTCGTCTACAAGGCAATGCGGAGCAGCTCTCTGCCGGCGTGCTCCGTGACCGAGGGGAAGTGACTGCGCCTGACTCTTCACATAGGGTGAGGCTGCCAGCGACACGAGCCGAGCGAGCAGGCGACTTAGCGGGAGATTACAAGCCGGCGCTCCTTTGAGCGTAGCAACCCTGCGCTATGGCTTAGGCCACAATTAGGATGTGCATTACTCCGCGTTAGCGCACCGCGGATGATCCTTCGAGCGCACGTGCGGCAGCATCGAGCTGCAGGTGCATGCAAAGGGCTCCCCAGGGCCAGGCTCCGTGGGCGATGCACCAGCAGACATGTAAATATGACATATCGTCTCCGCATTTGCTGCTTCAGACGAAAACCCCTGCTAAAACCAGCGAAAACCCTTGCTCACCACATCTAGGCACGAGGTTTCGTTTCGCCTTGTCGCTAACACCCCTTATCTCCATTTGCTAATTACACTAATTACTCTGAGCGGGCTCGATAGTCTTGACCGTTGGGCACGCTTTACGGTTCAGGGAACCGCAAGGGGTTTCTGCGCGACACGTTAATCGGCTCGATGCATATCTCACTGCGGTAAGGCTGGTTTTCGCCCCACGGGCAATGCCATCGCCGGCCCTGGCGGGGTAATTGACCTTGACCGCGGTCACAACGAGGGTCACACCGGCCGTCACACGGGCTTTGGTGGTGAGCTCCCCAAGAGGAGTGAAAAGAAACAGCGAGCGACGATGCTGTCTACAAAAGACAGGGAGTGGAAGACCGCGCGTTTGACACCCCCGCATACCCCACCCCAAACACCAACATCGACGAAGCGTCCAGCGGCCCCTCTCGCTGATCGGCTGGTCCATCATGGTGACTGTCTCCTGGATCATCTGGGCCGTCTGGCTCGCAGTCGCCCCGACCGCGCTGTCGCAGTTTAACTCCACGGCGCAGTTCACCTTCGACTCCCTAGACGGCATCGTCGACCTTGACGGCGCGGCGCGTTGGTGGTCATTCCACATGCCTTGGACCATGGATGACGAGACCGGCTATCGCACAAGCACGGGGCGGCGATACGGCGAAGCGGGCCTCTGGTTCGTCGGCACCGGTTTTAAGGTCCACTCGATCAGCAACTGGGTACAGGGCGCGCCGAAGGATATCGATCAGCCCGTGCTCGGCCAGCTGCAGTACGCGAACCTGGCACAGCCGGGACCCATCTCGGGCTGGATCAACGGGACTACGGAGGATCTCCCAGAGAGCCTGTCCAACCACTCCCTGCAGTTGGCCGCATACGAGTTCACGATCAAGTACTACCCCTCCGCCAGGACTGAGTTTCACAACATCACGATCGACGTCCCGATCCTGACGCAGGCGTAAGTTCGACTCCTTATGCGACGCTGACATGCAGGCCGTCGATCGAAGAACTGGCGAACCAGGCCAAGTTCGTCCCGGCTGCGCGTGCGGAGCGCCTAAACTCCCTGATGACTGTGTATCAGAACGGGGTGACGCAGAACCAGATTGCGAACATGTTCCAGCAGCGCAACGCGACCAAGACGGAGTGGGAGCAGTGGCCGCGCCTCAAGTCGCTCGACGAGCTAAACTCGTCCTACATCCCCGACTTCCGGAAACGAGACCTCGAGCCGCGGCGTGACTTCAACATCGGCATTGAGGGGGACACGGTCGTGCTCAAGAACTTCACCGAGATGGCGTACAAGCTGCCGACTAACACGACGCTGATTCGCGTTTACGGGCCAGTCGGCGCCGGCAACAAGACTTGGGACGGAGGCATGTGCTACGCCACCCTCGACCCGCTCCCCGCGTGGTGGAGGAACGACAGCTTCCCTTTCGCTGCGGGGTTCAAGCTCACAAACTCTACGAACAGGACCATGTTCCTCCTTCCCGTCGATCCGGCGGTTGAGGCGACGGTCAAGATCGGAGCGCTCGGGCAGGACGCGTCGTGTCGCATCAGCGGCATTTCGGCGTACCCGTTTCACTAGTGAGTCTAACCTGCGGGGCGTGCACTGACATTGCAGCAACTACACCCTCGCCAACATGGTTGCCGAAGGTGGCAACAGCAGTGCGGGCGGCAGTGACAGCGGATCTGGAAAGAGCAACAAGACCGGAATCATTGTCGGTGTTGTCGTCGGAGTGGTCGGGGCGCTCATCCTGGCTGCTCTCGTCGTCTGGCTGCTTCGCCGTCGAAAGGCCAAGAAAGCGAAGGAGGAAGAAGCGAAGCGGCCTGGCGTTGAACCGTTCGTGGTATCTGAGAAAGATCTCTACCGAACGGCAAGCTGGGCATCGCACAACGCCGGCTCCTCAGAGGACACGTCGTCGGATTCTGCGGGCGAGCGGCCCCGGCGAGGCAGCAGCGAGCGTCCAGCCCGCCGCGTTGTACAGGAGCAGGACGCGGAGGAGGCCGTCGAGTACCTTCCGCCGCGGTATCGGGAATGGAACGGGGTCAGCGAGGAGCTGCCCCCACCGCCACCGCTCAGCGCCAGCGCAAGGGATACCGCCTCGGCGACCCCGACCAGCGAGTCCCAGCGGTCCCAACACACGCAACAGACTCAGCAGTCCCATTCGCCATCGCTTAAGGGCGAATACGCCAAGGCTTTGGGAATCCCGCCCAGTTCTTCCATGGGCCAGATGTCCGCCAGCTCTACTCAGCAGCCGCAACAACCCTCCCTGAAGGCTGATTACGCTCAAGCGTTCGCCCCGGGAACCCCGCCTTTGAAGGCCGACTACGCCCAGGCTTTCCCTCCCGAGACCCCACCATTGAAGGCCGACTACGCTCAGGCTTTCGGAGGGGGCACGCCGCCACTGTCTGACACCACACAATCGGGACCTAGTACGTGGCTGGGCGAGAAGGGCGCCCTGCTCGCCCCTAGCGGAAGCCATGGGGTAGGAGACTCGGAGACGCGGCCCCTGCCGAGGCCGCCCTCGAAGGCGTTGTCCTCCGGGTCAGTGGAGCATAGAGGGGACTTGAAGGAGGACTACAAGCGCGCGTTCCCATGATGGTAGCTCTTGTATTAGAATGCACAATTATAAAGCTTGATTGCATTGTATAGTCTGGCTAACGTTTGCTCACAGCTCAGTCGACAAGCGGAAGGCCGGTCGATATTTATCCTGGGTGAGCCTGGCCGCTGATCCATGCGCATGGTTCTTCTCGGAAGCGTGTTGCGTCCGATCCGCCGGCGGCGAGTGCTGAAGCGGCCGTGGACCAAAGGCACGCTTGTACTCCTGCTTCAGCGGCGGGGAAGGGGTATCGTGTTCAGCGGTCTCGGTGCCGAATGCCCTCGCATACTCCGCTTTCAGTGCTGGCTGAGGGGTGCGGCGCTCTTCGATGCGGAGAGCATTGCCTCCCTGTCGAGAAGGAGCGGCCAAAACTGCAGTGGCTCCTGGTGTAGGGGGTCTTCGTGACGCCGATGGGTTGTCAAGTGATGGACGCCCGTAGCTGGGCGGTGGGCCGCCCAGATGCGCAGCCGGAACAGATGCCGGTAGGTTACCATGTTCTTCACCACTGCTGTTCGATGACGCGTCACAGGTGGGGGTTGAAGCACCCTCGCTCGCTACCAAACCTGCGTCCTTCTCTTTAATCTCACGGCCTCTACGCTGCTGTCGTCGGCGCAGGAACCACCACGCAAGTAGACCTCCCAAGATCAGAGCACCTCCCACACCGACGACGACGCCAACAATGATCGATGTTTTGTTGGACTTCGAGTGGGTTGTCTCTTTGCTGTTCGCTGCCTCCGCATCGTTAGGAGTGCTTTGGGAGTTGTTGTCGGAGGCCGCTGCGGCTTTCTCATGTGCCATCATTTCGGCGAGGGTGTAGTTGCTTCTGGTCAGCCAATGTCTCCCACAGGCGTCGAAACATACTAGTGGAACGGGTAGGTCTGGATACCACTGAGTCGACAGGACTGATTCGCACGCAGGCCGCTACCGACTTTGAGTGTAGTGTCAATAGTCGGATCAATAGGAATGATGAACATTGTACGGTTCTCGGCATTTTGTTCCTTGAGAGACCTCGAGGTCGGGAAGTTGGAGGGGAACCACCAAGACGGCTTGGGATCTAGCGCGGCCCAGCATACGGCAAGGTCCTTCCAGCTCTCGTCCTGCTTGACGGGACCAAGGACACGCACGAGCGTTGTGTTCGGCGGGAGGGCGTAGGAGAGCTCGGTGACGTTCTGCAGTACAAGAGCGCCGTCAACGATGTCGTGCGTCTGATTCAGAGCGGCGAAATCCTTGACGAATGGCCATGCCGCGCCGTACTCAGAAGCATCGTCGAGGTAGGCGCCCCGGACGTTGACGGCCATCTGCCTCAGCTCTTCGAGCTTGGTAGTGTTTCCGATGCGCAGGCGGGGTTCCAGCATTCCCTCCCCGGTCACGTTGAGGAAGGTGGACTGCGACTCCAGTTCTTCCAGGGACGGCCTTGCGATGTCAGCTCCAGTCCACAGGCGAAACTCACGCTTGCGTCCTAACAGGCACGTCGATGGTGACATTGTGGAACTCGGCCGCAGAGCCGTCTCGATAATCAAAGTCTAGCTTGTACGCGTCGAGCTCGAAGGGTGCGAGGGTCGCCAGGTGCGGGCCGCCAGTGAGATACGGCTCGTAGCTCCAGTTGGAATCGGAGCTGTTTGAGTGCTCGTACCGGAGCACGAGGCGCACCGGCGCTTGTGAGCGATTGGTGGTTTGCCTCTGGTCTTCGTCCCACTGCAGAGAGCCGCGGACTTCGAAGCCGGTGCCCACAAAGTGCATGCTGGCTTGCCCCTTGGTCCCTACAGTCTTGCGAAAGCCCGTCGATTCGTCCAGGTCCCATTCTCCGCGCCTGGCATCGAACTGTACCATGGGCTCTATCGAAGTGAGGGTGAACTGGACGGTGTCGTTGAAAGGGATGGGCTTGTCGGCGAATTGTGCTGTCGCTACCCAGGCAAGAGCCACCCAGGTGGCTTGTGGAAGCCACACGATCCCGCGCATTGTGGCCTGTTATGGAGTATGATGGGCAGTGGAAGGGGAAGGGCCGTGGAGATGTTGCTTCAATATAGGTAGCATTCTTAAGGCTGACTCTGGCTGGTAGTCTTTGGAGCCTCTCCAGCTTCTATCTTTAGCCTTGATTTTTGGCTCTCACCGAAAGGTCGAGTTACTGCAAATCCGGCTCAGAGGTCACGATAACGGCCGGTATCGAAATGTCCACCTGCCGCTCTGCTAACCTTATCAGTGAATTCTTCGACAGGCACACAGCGGTCTTTTCGAGGTGCCCGCTGTCTACGCGTCGCCTACAGAGCGTCTAATAAAGCTTAAACGGGTGCACCGCGTGGTAAGGCGGAGGTATTGTCGGCATAATAACCTGGTGACTCACTGCCCAACTACAGTGAACAGGAAGCATGTGGACACTCCAAGTTGAAGTGAAGCGAGCAACGTAAATGAGTAAATGAGGACGTTTCAAAGCAGCCCTCGAATGTGTAATGCCCTGCGCTAACTACCCGCAGCCCTGTCAATTCTATTAGGCGATGCAGACGTCGTAATCGGAAAAGGAAAACGTTCAAAAACCCTTGAGAGTGCAGATTCCCTGAAGGTCAAGGTTTCTTCTGCACAGCTGATACCGTCATGTGTTAAACGTGCTTCGACTGCTTCGGCACAGACTCTCCTGCGACGCTGAGGGACATTCGCAAAGAGACAGGCCCGAAGAGAGGAGAGGACACCGCGTAAGAGCGTGTGGTAGCATATTAGACACCACGTCAACCGCCTTTGATCGTTGATGATCGGCAAATTCCTGCCAGATCACCGACCGGGTGCCTGATCCACTTGATCACCGACCAGGACATATGGTACCAACCAGCTCTCGGGAGCGCTGAGTACAACTGTCCGGACAGGATCAGGTGCACTGCGGTGTTATGAATATAATGAATACAAGAGCGCCGAATGGGATGAATAAGCGAGACAAGTGTCAGCCCAATGTGGAACTGCTGAAGGGCGTGTGGCTAAACCGGATCATGGAACAGCGAGGGTTCGCGAGAAGGATTGAAGTTCGAGACACACAGCAGCATACTTGCGAGGGGACGGCTTCGGCGAACGGTGAACGCAAGCAGGCAAATCGTCCAGTCTACTGCATCTGTGAATGCTGCTGCCAATCCGTGACTAGCCGCACTTGGCGGTCACGGATTCCCTCCGTTCACCTTGGCGCTAAGAGTTCGGTCTAAATCTTATAGGCGGTGTACTCCCTGGACACAACGGCGGTGACAGCCCCGTGACCGTCAGCGGTCATTCGTGGCCCGTCCTCTGACAAGGAACCATGAATCACCGGAGGTGCAAGACGGTGACAGGGAGTGGCGCGAGCGGCCACGAAGATTTTAGCAGCGGTACACCTAGAGTGAGTCAAGTATACATCTCTACAGGCAGGTCATTGTTACAGTGTCCCAATGTCAAAGATCGGCCTACGAGGGACCGGGCATCAGTCTTTCTGCTCACTCCTGTTCACGCTGCTTGAGCTCAGGCAAAAAACTCTCTTGTACTCCTCGTGCAGACCTCCCTGCTCCGGTTCCGGCATCCAGTTAAACGCCCTCATGTAGTCCTCCTTTAGTGGCGGTCGCCACCCCTGCGGAGGCGGCCGCGTCGGCTCTGGCTGGGCTAGCTCCGGATGCGAGGAACTGCTTCGGTTCGTAGCATCAGATGGCTGCGGCGTTGTCGGGCGGCTTGATGGGGACGGTGATCCAACGAGCCGTGGCACAGATGGCGGTGGAAGCCGCATTTGCCAATGATCCCGGTATATAGGGGGCAGTAGCTCGGCGTCCTCGCTTCCCGGCTCTTCGTGTCCAAGCTCATCGTGTTCGAGCTGGCCGGTTTGCTCGTCATGGTCATCGCCAGAGTCTTGTCGAGAGACCGGCTCACTGGACGGCGCGCTTTCGCTCCGTTCGCTCCGTCTCAGAACTGGCGGAGCGGCCTTTAGCAGCTCCCAGCTGACGGCGTCAGAGTCGTAGGGCTCAGGAAGCAGTGCGCGACGCGCTTCCTCGCGCTTGTTGTGCTTGTAGCGGAAGAAGTAAAGAGCAAGAGCGAGGACGATAAGCCCACCGCCTACGCCGACGACGACGCCGACGATAATCGGCGTGGTGTTTGGCCCCGACGAATGTTCGCTTGAGCTGCGCTCGAAGTCACTACAGGTCAGCATGGCCTGAAGCAGGACTCACTAGTGGAATGGGTATGTCCGGAACCCGCTGATTGCGCATTGCCGGCCTTGTCCCAAGGAACCGACGCGGATGGTGTGATGAACCGTGGGGTCGATGGGCAGGAGGAAAAGGCTTCGGTCGGCAGAGTTGCGCGGCTTGTTCGTCTGAGCTACGGGGATGTTACCCTCAATCCACCAGGACGGCTTAGGTTCGAGCATCGCATAACAGGCTAGCCATCCGCTCTCAGCACCAGTCGGGCCAACGACTTCGACCAGTGACGTGTTCCGTGGTATTCGGTAGGCCATCTCGGTGCTATTCTGCAACAGCGCGTAGTTATTGATGACTGAGTAGACGGTGTCCTGAGATGAGTCGGCGAATGTCAGGCTGTCGGGAAAGTACCACTGGTACTCCACAGCCCGCAGCTCGTCCATGGACAGCGGGATTCGGACTGACACCTCTGGACTGAGTGATGATCCCTTAATGACAGCAGTGAATGTGGACTGTTTCCGCAAGTGCTCAAAGTCCGGACTGGGAGCACGTCAGCTTACGCTTGGGGGCGCGGGCTTACGCTTGTGTTCGCAAAGGGATCTGGATCGTGGCATTTTGGAACGTGAGTTGAGCACCTTTGCCGTACGTCACCTCCAAGTTGTACCAGGCGAGGGAGAGGCGGGAGACGGAGCCCAAGGTATTATCATCAGCCCAGAAGTTCTTGATGTTGTCCGTTGCTTTCGTGCCGTTTTGGATTGTCCTGAGGATATTGTGGGCTGGAGACGGCGAGGACTCGGACGGGCCACCGCCGTCGACCCACTCACCAGTGCCGTGCAGTGTGTAACCCACACCAACGAAGAAGAGGTTGAGTCGCGGCAGAGCCGCGTCCGTCGTGGCCTTCAGCAGAGGACTCTTGCGGTCACCATTGTCACCAACATCCCAGGGTGGCGACTCGACGTCTACCAAGCCGGACCATGAGTCGACGGTAACATCAACGGTGGTGTTGAAGGCACTGGAAGCGCCTGGTGTCGGAAAGCCAGGCAGGGCCGATCTCGATCCGGTTGCCGAAGTCGACATGCAAGGACGATGGAGCAGTTGGTGATACGCTATCCCCAGGCGAACAAGTGGAGCTTGCGTATTTCGGTGCGATGGTTCTTGGGAAGCTGCGAAAGTGGGTGACAGAGCCTAAAGCGACTGGACAAAGAGGCGGAGATGGCCGTAGACCGCTACCGATGACGATGGCGGGCAGTAAATGGTTGCGAGAACGGGCTGACAGTCACCATAACCGCGCCAGTTTGTTCTATGAGTAGTGGAGGGCGGCTACGGCAGCCAAGCGGTCTTTCGTTCGGCTCCACGTACGCTCGACCCAAGAGGAAGGATCTTGGCGTGGAAGTATCGCGCATGTCAAGACCGAAAACGCGGGCCAAGTCCGCGAAGGCTTCAGGCACCTCGGCGTCAAACTTACTTCCCCGCGAAGGAGTAACGATTGAGAGCTTTCCACACGCATGCATGGCTGATGACACAGTCAGAGTCGATATGGCCTGTCAGAAACGCTCTCCGCGACACCACATCCGAGCCGCCAGGGCATATCCCGACTGCTGCAGCCCGTCGCTCAATCGTGTCATACAGCAATGCGGAAGACTAAACGGAGGCTGCTGCACGTGCACCGTCCTCAGGGTGACAAGGGACAGCGATGACTTAAGCTTGAGCGTGCGATGCACGCGAGACGCGTGCGGCGCTGATGCGATGCATTGCCATTGCACCGACTCGACAGCACCTTGCGGCATTTAAGCCGAAACCGAAATTGGCCGAGTGCCGCGATATCAGCCATGGGCTGACGTGAGCCAACGGACAGGCTGGCCAAGGAGGAACAGACCTGACTTGTTATGCTTATACATACCACTGCCGAGGTTCTTTGAGCACTGAAGGCTTGAAGCTTCAGTGTCATTGGATTTGTCCAAGCCCTGCCGTGATGGAGGTGCGGAAGCCAGATCTCGCCCACGGCAACAGCGTGCCCTCTCCTCCCCTCTCCCTGTGACCGGACGGACACCACCACGCAGAATCAAGCACCCACAACCCACCCCTCTTCACTGTTCGAAGAGTTGTAGCTCGACTTAGTGCTTGCCAGCCCGTTGTGGATGATCGCTGCACAGGCGTAGGCGACCGCCAGCTTTGTGGCACTCATCGCCGCTTCAACGGCACAGAATCGCGGTGATACGGCTTCTGACCGCCCTTTGAAGCTCTCTGAGAACCTCGTGGACGGGCGACTTCGGCTCGATTTAGAGTTCATGTGGGAGTTGAATTACGCTGCCGGCTGGGGCCGGATACCCGGCTGCTAGACCCTTCTTACCAAACTTTATGTACAATAAGCGTAACAGGCACGGGGCGGTCATCCCAATGTGCCCGCGCACATTTGCGATGCTCTCAGCACCGCTGTTGTCCCGTGCTGGTGCGCTTCAGGCTACGGTCGGGCGGTATGGCGGCGCTCACCAGAGAGCAGTCGTATCGTCAGTGCCCTAATATCTCAGATCACTGAGATCCACCAAAGACGAGTAGACGTCAATCACTGCGCTTTAGGTGGTGTCGGACAGATACAACCTTGGGAGATCACTGCCGAGCTCTGCACCTCCGCGCCCGGGTCGAGCGCGGGGGCGGTTTTGCTGGGCACTCTGTTGCGAAGCTCGCTGGTGGTCTCAAGCGGACGAGCTGGTAAGCGACGGTGAACGTACAGCGCTCCTGGTCTGATTCAGCCTGATATCGCCCTCAAGTCGTAAGATGGGCTTTGTCCTCAGCCAGCTCTGTCTTCAGCCAGCCCGGCTTATCGCCCAGCTAAAAGCGGGGCGTCTTGAAACGTACGTAGCAGGCACAGGGTAAACAGGGATCCCCAGGATTGTCAGGGCTTTCAAGGGCAGTGGAGTACGTTTCAAGCTTAAACCCTACTGCCGTCATCTCTCCTCATTCTATGGAATCTGGGGCTCTTGCTCAGCAGACTCAGCGCAAGAGCTCTGACGGCTCCAGCGCTCTGCTTTGATGTGCACAGGTGCACGGAGAGAGGAGGGTTATGCCTACAGTTGGAGGAGAACCACGTGGGACTCCCCAAGAAATTCGACTGAAATGATGATAATTTCATAACTGATCGCTGAACGCCGGGAACTGCACAAGGATGTTGGGCGGAGGACGCCATGGCACGGGGCATTGACATCTGGGTGTCTAGGGGTTTGCCAGGCGGGGGCTGGGGGGCAATATCTGGCTGGTCGTAGGTGGGGGGTTGACGTTCTTCTCGGTTGCCGCGTGTTCACCCACAAACACGCAGCGAGTGATCGATGTTCTGAATCTAATCTGGGACTGTCTCACCACTCTATCGTCCGTTATCAGCTGCGCTAAAACGCAAAATGCAGCAGACCGTGATCCGCCTCTCGTAACAACAGGTATAAGGTTAGATCTCCGATAAGCTCGGTGAAGATGTACACTCCGACGCTGATAAGCTGAGCTCAATCAGGTGGTCTTGGCAGAGCAAGCGGGAGGATTATGCATATCCATACAAAAGGAAGAGGGGGTGATTATGGTTTGGCACAAGGTTGGGATGCTCGAAGGCGACTACTTGAACGCCCTCTTGTAGTCGCCCTCCAGTGCTGTGGGGAGCACGGTGGGTCCGACTGCCGGCGACCGTGCGGCGGGCGGGATTTCAAGAGTTGCAGGCTCCCGGGGCTCCCTAGGTCCAATGGGACTCTTGACATCGCGCGGAGGCGGCGACGCCGCTCCACCATCCTTGGAGGATGAAGGGGCGTTGGGAGCCGGGCTAGGTGAGGTACGGAGATCCGAAGACGATGGGCCGCGGTGAGCGAAAGTCAGGAGGTAGTCCTCCTTGAGCGGCGGAGACGGCGCGGGGATGGCGGGAAGCCTGCGCTGGCCGGTCCCGTTTTCCTCGGGGGGTGAGAGGTCAGAGGCCTCGGGCGCGGACTCTTCTGGTGTCGAAGCGCCCTCGCTGGGCCCAAGCTGCCATGCCTCGAGGTATCGAGGAGGCAAGTACTCTACCTCTCCGCCATCCTCCTCCTGAACAATACGGCGGTTTGGCGGCCGGTTGTCGTCGTCAGACACCCCAAGCGCAGCCGCACCGCCGGTAACAGGAGCTCCAGCCGGCGTTTCATTGTCGGTATTCAATTCGGCGCTGTAGAAGCGGGCCAACTCCTTCTCGTTCACGACGTATGGCTGAACCTGTGGTTGATTCTCTCTCTCTCGCTTCTGCTTTCGCTTGCGGAGGAAGTACCACGCCGCCAGGGCTGCAAGCAGTAGGGGAACGCCGACTCCGACCACAACACCGACAATGATACCGGTTTTGTTGGAGCCACCGCCGTTTTCGTTTCTTTCGTTGGCACTGCTGGCCATCATGTTCGCGAGGGTGTAGTTGCTGGTCATTAGCTATCGCTCAAAGGAGACGCAGGAGAGCTCACTAGTGGAAAGGGTAGGTCTTCACTCCGCTGATGAAGCACGACGCGTCCCAACCAAGAGTGCCCACTTTGAGAGTAGACCTGACGGCCGGGTCGACGGGTAGCAGAAACATGGTCCGGTTTGTCGCATTCACCGCTTTCTCTCCAGCAGCGAGTGGGAAGGAGCCGTTGCGCCACCAAATAGGTCGAGGGTCTAAAGCCGCGTAGCACTGGCTTCCGTATGAAGTCATGTTGTTGCGACCTACGGGACCCAAAACCTCCACGAGAGTCGTATTAGACGGTAGCTGGTATGACAGCTCCGTCAGGTTCCGCAGGTAGACCATATCACCGATCGTCTTCCAGCTTATAATGACCTTTGAGTCATTTCTCTCCCATTGCGGGCCACTGCTACCCGTCTCCATGCGCTGCTGGAACATGCCGATAAGTTCTTGGTAGTTCGAAGTCCCCTGGGTGACGGTCATGGCGGGATTCAGGCCACCATCCTGCACCGCTGGCGTGTAGGTGGTCTGCTGCTTGAGCAGCTCCAGTGACGGCCTGTAGTGTATTAGCCACGTCTGTCCCACCATCGCCCTAGAGTACTTACGCTTGGGTTCGTACAGGGATTTCGACTGTGAGATTATGAAACTCAAACTTGGCATCTGCTCCCCAGGATACTTGTAGCTCGTATGCAGAGAGATTCAGAGACGAGGATACGAGGTCTGGAGTGTCCTTGACACTAATGTTGAACTTCAGCGTTTCAGGACTGGATCGGACCCTATTCATCCGCTGAATGGTAGCCAGACCCGGTCCCCAGTCACCCCCTCCAAGCGGACCATCACGCTTCCAGAACGCTCGCCCTTGCACGTCAAACGCGGTCCCAACAAACCAGGCGCTTACGAGACCGCTCGAACGTCCCGCGGAAGTTCGATATCCCGTTTCCGGGTCGAGAATGGAGTCTGACATGTAGTCGTAACCAAGCATAGGGTCGATCGAAGTGACAGTGAAGTTGACGGTAGAGTTGAATTGCGCCATGACCATCGAGGCTATCGTGAGCCAGGTGGCCCACCGGACGAACTGAAGGTTCGCCATGTTGGGCTGCGAAAGAGGTTGCCGGAGAGAGTCGAGAGGATGAGAAGTGGAGACAGTGGGGAGAGGGTCGAACATGTGCATTCTTTTAACATGAAGTAGCTGCTGCAACGGCTCTCTGACACCCCTGTGTCTTGTGCGCGCTGTCTTCGGGTCTCGGTCCTGCTGTTCTCGGGTCTCGATCTCTACCGAAAAGAGGGTCTGCATGACACTCGGTGCACATGGTCGTTGAAGGCGTGAGTGCAGTCCATGCACAGCTTGTGGGCATCCGATACCTCCCTCTTATCTCCATGTTGGGGTCGGATCAATAAAGTTTGCATGGTGCCTCAACAAAATCTGTCCCTAATTCGAGGCACGACGGTGGATTGTCCGTAAAAAGTAATGTCATCACGCGTTCCCGAGGAATCTGCCGTACTCCTCCTTCAGGTTCCCTTCCTGTTGAGGTGGAGGGGCCTGGAGCTCAGTAGATGGACCAGCGTCCGCAGCCTCTCCCTTGCCCGCGACGCCCGAATCGTCCGCGATGAAAGCCCGCTTGTACTCCTCGTGCAGAGGGGCAGATCCGTCCGTGGTGGATTTGCCCGACGAGGATGCAGGGACAGGGACTGGGATCGCTGGGAGCCTGGACGAAGGGTCTGGGCTGGGGGAGGTTGCTGATGAAAGCTCCGGACTGAGAGCTGGGGCGCCGCCTGCAGCCGGCGGGGGTGTACTGGCGGTCGTCAAGGGGCCGAGCTGCCACTCCTCCTGATACACCGGCGGCAAGTACTCGACAGCGTTTCCGGCGTCTTGCTCTTGCACGAGCAGGCGCGGCGCGGGTTCGCTGCTGCCAGCAGCCGCCTGCTCCTGGCTTGGGCCGGGTGCACCAGCTCGGGGCTCGTTATGAGGTGCCCAGCTGGCCGTGCGGTACAAGTCCTTCTCGGTGACGGCGTAAGGCTGCACGTCCGGCTGCTCCGCAGCCGTCTTCTCCCTCCTTCGACGGCGGAGCCACCACAGCGCCACCAGCGCCAGAAGCAGAGGTACGCCCACACCCACGCCCACTCCGACTCCGATACCAACCTTGTTGGTACCTCCGGACTTGAAATCCGTACCTTGTCCGGCGATAAGGCTTGCCAAGGTGTAGTTGCTGAAAGGTTAGCGGTGAAGTCATCAGCGGATGTGGCTTACTAGTGGAACGGATAGCTGGAGACGCCGCTAACAAAGCACGACGATTGGAGGCCGTACGTGCCGATCTTGAGTATTGTCCTCACTTCAGGATTGACCGGGAGGAGGAACATAGTCTGATTGGTAGCATTCGCCGTCTTCAGCGAGGCGGACAATGGAAGGTTGTTGGTTCTCCACCAGGATGGCCTCGGGTCGAGGGCCGCATAGCACTGGCTACCGTACGATGACATGTCGTTGGATCCCACAGGTCCGTAGACTCGGATCAAAGTAGTGTTCGCCGGAACCTCATAGTGAAGCTCAGTCAAGTTCCTAAGAACGATGGCATCGTCATAGAAGTCGACCTGTTGAAGCGCAGGAGGATCGTCGAAGGCTATTGGTGGTGGAGTCTCGCCGCGAGACTGGTTCATGGCCTTAAGCTCGTTCAACTCGGTAACGCGCTCCAAGCTCATGATGGAGTTTAGCTTTTGGCCGATCGCTGCCGGCACGAACTTCGCCTGTTGGTCCAATGCTTCCAGGGAGGGTCTTCGGAATCAGCCTGGCGAACAACATTCACTCGGGATGTACTCACGCCTGTGTCAGGATGGGCACATCGACTGTGATATTGTGGAATTCCAGTACCGTGTACGGTGAGAAGGAGAGCCGCAGTTCGTATGCGCGGAGGTCCAGCTGAGAGACCGACAGGAGATCTGGCCCAGTTCCGGCACTGATGTTGAACTGCCTCGTTTCGTTTCTACGTCTGTGGTAATCTGTGTCTGGGTAGTACAGGAACGCGCTGGCTGGATTGTTAAGCCCCACCCCCGCAGGCCCTTCAGGTGGCGCATCACCTTTCCAATTGACAGAGCCTTGAACGTCGAATGCCGAACCAACAAACCAGCACCCAGCGTTTCCGCTGGAGCGTCCTGTGCTCGTTCGGTAGCCCGTGGCGTCGTCCAGCGTGAACGGCACGCCTGCCCAAGTCTCTGAAGCGGCATCCAAGTCGACCATGGGGTCCATGGAAGTCAAGGTGAACTTGACCGTCGTGTTGAACTGTGCTGTTGCGGTAGAGGCGGCAAACGCCCAAAGGGCCCATGCTATCCACTGGGGAAGCGCCATGGCGAACGAAAGACGGAGCGCTTGTCCGTTCGAAGGGAAGGAAGCTGTGGAATAGCTAAACCGGGTGGAGACGACGAGGGGGGATGCTGAATGTGCTCTTTCTGAAGCAGGTGACTTATCATCTGTGTGGGTTGGAGCCCGGCAAGAGATCCCCAGGCGGTAGCCTGCAGACACGTTCATCCTTCCAATGTGCCGCAATGGCACAAACGCATCGGCACCGCCTGCTACTTCTCTCGCTGGCAGTGGGCTTTACGCGGTTCCCACTTTGCGGGCGAAAAGGGGAACTTTATCAACGCAGCCTTAGGGGTCCAAAGTTACAGCATGGGTCGATAAGGGATGAAGAGGGTCGCAGGCACGGGGCACCATAGGGTCGCTACAAGTCAAAGCCGCTTGCAGCTCCCGGCCCGCGACGCCGTGCTTGCTGGCCCACACATATGGGCGTTGTGCACCTCTACGCATTACCACAGTGGTACAAGGGCATCGAGTTGCATGCATGCAGAAATCATGATTCCTTGGAAATTCTTGATGATTTAAGCTTCTCCCTGGAAGGTAAGGGTGGATTCGGGTCGAGAGCGAACGCTCGCTTGTACTCCTCCTGCAAGCCAGATCGTACTGGTTGAGGAGTGCGAGGCAGTGACCTTGAGGCATCTGCCTCCCCTACAGCTTCCATGCCAGACGATTTAGAAGGCAACATGGCGATCGACGTCGTCCGACTGCCCTGACCCGTAGATTGTGCTTGCGATCGGTTGCCCGGAAAGTTAGATTCTGGTGTCCAGTCACCACTGTAGCGGGGTGGGGGTGCGTACCCAGAGCCAAACACTGCGTCTTGCTCCTGAACCACTCGGCGTCTTCGCGGAGCAGGTGACGCTACTGGGTTGCCGACTTGCGGCTCTGGAGGCGGGTCGGGTCTGATAAGTTCCGATGTCGATTGCGACCGAGTGTCTTCACCAGCAGTCAAGGAAGTCGACGTTGATTGCGGGGCTTTCTCGTACGAAGGTTGGTTGCGCCGTTGCCGCGCACGGCGACGCAGATACCATACGACCGTAATGGCCAGCAGAATGGCTACCACAACCCCTACCACCACGCCCACGATCACACCGGTCTTGCTTCCACTGGTCGCCTGTGATGGTACAACCGCACCGTCCGACCCAGTTGTTGTGCCGTTGTCGACACTTTTGGCAGCCGCCAGCATGTCTGCCAGGGTGTAGTTGCTGGGCCGTCAGCAGAGAGCCCTCCGCCTGGAAGTCCTCGGCTCACTAATGAAACGGGTAGCTCTGGAAGCCACTGACGAAGCACTTTGCTGCTGGATTGGGCGGTCCGACTCGCAGAGTGAACTTAACGGTCGGGTCGAGAGGCAGCAGGAACACGGTGCGGTTGGCGAGGTAGTGCGGCTTGTATGAGGTGGACAGAGGGAAGTTTCCAGCCTTCCACCACGATGGCGCAGGATCCAGGGCTGCGTAGCAGTTGGCAGTCCGGTTCCAGTCATCGTCGTGACTGGTTGGTCCCAGGACTCGAAGCAGCGTTGTGTTGGTGGGCACGGGGTACGATAGCTCAGCCATGTTCTGCAGTAGAACTGAGTCATTGGATATCGTCTGGGAGGGTTCCGACGCTTTGAATTCGTTGAGTCCCGCCCATTCTGGCTGGGAGCTGACCCCTCTTTGCTGCGCCATGAGCCTGAGCTCTTCCACCTTCGTGGACTGCCCGACAGTCACTCCGTCCGCTAGCCTTCCATCTCGGGTAGCAGCAGCAGCCTGGTACGTCGCTTGTGACTCAAGATCCTCTGGTGTGGACCTGCAGGCTTCAGCATAATCCAAACGGCGACAGAACTCACGCTTGTGACCGTATCGGAATCTGAAGGGAAATGTTGTGGAAGGTGACCTCGGTGAGGTTCTCGTGGCTCACGACAAGCTCATAAGCAGCAAGCTCCAGCCCCGACATGGATCCGAGGTATGTGCCATTCTTGGCTCCGACCTCCACTGTCTGTAACGCGTCGTCCGTGGGTCCTCGGGCCTCAGGCTGGTTTTGATATCGCAGCGAGTTGTTCGCAGAGGCCTGGTTGACCTGCGATGTCCACCACGCAACGCCGTGTGCTTCGTACGCAGTCGCAACGAAGCGACACAACATGTATCCGCCAGCCGCTGAGCTCTTGCGGAAACCTGACGGCTCGTCCACTTTCCAGTTGTAGGTTATCGGGTCTCTCGGGTCTCCGACATTGTCCATGTCTGTCATGGGATCACTGGACGTGATCGTGACGCGGAACGTGCCGTTGAACTGCCCCGAGGCCGTGAACACGAGCGAAAGGCCGGCCGTCAGCAAGGCCCAGCGACATCGGAGCATCATGCCAGAAGGCTGATCGATAGTGCGTATCTGTGTGATGTTGCGGCAAAGAGAGGATTGCAAGATCGCTAACTTACGACGCTGTTCCGCTCAACTGCGTGTGGACCGCGCCCGTGCATGTGCTGCTGATCCGTCACCGCCGAACCTGTAACGCACGACGTCAAGGAGATCGGGGAGATGCCGGGGGAAAGCGGGAACCTTAATCATCGGCGTCCTGAAGGAGAAAGCGGTTATCTCTTGATGACCGCTCTCCCCGTCCCTGAACACCGATAAGGACCTCTTCGGCATCTCGTACATGGCCCGATGGAGCAAGAGCTGTGCCCGTTCATGAGGTCACGAGGTCCAGGGTGTGTCAGAGACTCGCCGAAGAAGGGGAGGCTCGTCCAACCGATGGCTATGCCTGGGAATGAGGGATGTCACCACCCTCATTGTTTGCTATGAATAACCTCCATGCTAGAAAGCCGGGATTGATCTGTGAAATGCCGTGTTTCATGGCAGCGCGCGTTCTGACTCGAGCCCTAGAAGATGTACTACACCTCAACGGCAGATACGGCAACCAGTCACCAAGCCTTGTTTGGCGAAGAATGCATCACCTACTATCGCTTCTGGTCAGCTGAGATGACTTCCGGAGGGCTGTACTTGAATGCCTCTTTGTAGTCATCCTGGAGGTTCCTCGCGCTTCCCTGCTGCGAGATAACAGCATCTGGGCTCCGACCTGCGGTGGAGGACGAGCTCTCCGTGATCGCACCGTACGCTCTCTTGTAGTCTGCCTCCAGCCTGGGGGTAGATGAGCTCTCCGCACTCCTGCCATATGCCCTCTTGAGGTCGACCTCGAGAGCGGGGCCAGCAGATGAATCCCCTTCACTCCTACCGTACGCCCTCTTGTACTCTGCCTCGAGTGGTCGCGGACCGACAGGGGTGGGGGGTAGATGACGCCCAAACGCCCGGTTGTAGTCCTCCTTCAAAGCCGGACGAGGAGGCACAAGCTGGCGGTACTCCTGTTTGAGGTCCGGTTCGTGCGTAGAGCCACTGCGTCCACTGGTGCCTCCACTTGGCGAGATGCCAGAGCTGTCGGTCGGCGATACAGCGTGCGACAGTTGCGTAGTGGCCCGCGAGGCGTTCTGCGACCGGCCCTCCTGCCACGCATTGAAGTACCGCGGAGGCAAGAACTCGACAATCTCGCTGCCGTTGTCTTCCTCAATGCCGCGGGCGTGGCGCACCTCACCCTCGGAGGAGCCGTCATCAGATGACGACGAGAGTGACGCTCGGTCGTTGGGAGCCTGGCTGGAAGATGTCTCGTTCAGCGGTGTACCCTCAGGCATGGAAGCCATGTCCGTCTTGTCGACGATGTAGGGTTCTGCCGCTAGCTGTTCGACCTTCTCCTGCTGCTGACGACGATGCCGGCGCCAAAGCCAGAAGGCCAATGCCAGAAGGAGAAGCCCACCGACGACTCCGACTACCACGCCGGCAATGATCCCTGTGGTATTGACCCCGCCTTCCTTACTTGCCGCTCCCGCAGTGCCGTTGCCGCTAGTTTGGTTGTACAAAATGTAGTCACTGGTCCGTCAGCCCACGTCAGCCGGACACACTCACAACAGGAAGGGGTACGTGCGGATACCGCTGATGGGGCAAGTGTCGTTCCCGGCTGCTCCGATGCGCAGAGTGAAGTCAATGGTAGGGTCGATGGGGAGGAGGAAAAGGGTCTGGTTCTTCACGTTGATGTACTTGTAGGACATGGTGGATGGGATGAGACCGTTCCACCACGATGGCTTGGGATCGAAGGTCGCATAGCAGGTACTGAAGCCCTCCCAGTCCGGGTGGTCTCCGACGGGACCAAGGACCTCGACGAGAGTCGTGTTCTGCGGCACCTTGTAGACTGCCTCGGTGGTCTTGCCGATCAGGAGATAGCCATCCAGAATGCTGTGCGTCGGTGGGCCGTGCGGTCTGTGGTTTTCCACCAACGTCTGTCCAGCAATAACCTCACTCATGACCTGCAATTCTTCCGGGATCGAGCAGTTTTCGAACCTAAGGTCGGATGTCACTGTTGAGTTCTGGATTATGTCCACGTATCGAGCCTGGGTCTTGAGGGCGTTGAAATCCGGTCTGGAGTCAGAATGTGGTACAAGGGAGACGCACGCTTGTGTCCGGATCGGAATGTCGAGTGTCGCATTGTGGAACTGGATGTCCGCAGCGTACGAGAACTCCAAAGTGGGGTAGTAGGACGAAAGGTTGAAGCCTGACATGGAGCCCAGCCCGTCCTTTCCGCCTACTTTCGTGCTGTTCAGCGCATTCCCGGAGGGAAGGATGGTCTTCAGCTGAAGCTCACCGGGCGGGTCGGACACATCCGTTGATCCCATTCCGGCATGGATTTTCGACGATCCCCGTAACGTGAACCCAGTGCCGACGAAGGTAAATCGGATCATGGGATGGGCGATCTCGCCGTAGTGGTCGTCTGCGATGTGCGTACGGTAGCCCGTTTCGCTTTCCACTCTCCAAAACCCGTCCTCCAGGTCAATGACCATTATCGGTGAAGAACCGTCCACGGTCACATTAACCGTGCTGTTGAACACATTGGCGGCCTCAGGGTTCGGCACACCCAGATGCGTGTTATTGAGATGGGGCGGCGGCGGCGGCGGGTCAAACCATGGATCAGTCATGTTGCTTGATGTAGCTGTGCCATTCGCAGACATGGAGGTGTCGTTGCTGGACATCGTCGTGATGTTGCTTGACATCCGTGGGATGAGGTTCGTCGTTACGGCGGTAGAACTTGGAGAGTTGGCTGCCTTCCAGATGTGATGGTGCTGATGGAGGCCAAGTAGCTACTGCAAGAGGCCTACTTACGATTCGAGACCATACTTGTACAACTTTGCGCACACGGAAGGTCCATCGTCCTCGTTCACATGGGCCGGCGGCTTTTGCTATCAAACCTTGTCACAGTTACGGTTTCGTCTTGGTGCCCTTCGCATCAATACCTGTCTCCACCGACCCACCTCACCGGCCGAAAGAAGGACTTCGCGGGGGTGATCTCCGATGCCCGCTGTCTAGTCCGAGCGGTCAGCGGCCATGAACAGCGGCCATGAACATTTCCGCGGGCCAACTCACGGTCCGCGACCCGTTACTGGTCGTAATTGCAACCTCCGACCAGGGTTGTATCAGGCGTCAGGAACGTCAACCCACCCTATCTCTTCCCGTGTCATCATCGCCAAAAGGAGACCACTCACGCTTGGCCGGCTCAATCGCCGACAGTCACTCTAAGCTCCGCTGCCGTATCGGCGGTGCTTGCAACTGCGTGAGAGACTGCATTGACTGGAGCAAAAGCGCTACGCACCTTTGGGACAGCAGCCACGTGGTTATCCTTTTCTCCTGAACGAGGCGTACCTCTGACCCTGGGCAGCCTGAGCCTGCTGCTCCGAATTTGTGCTAGCCATGCACCGACGAGATGTGTCGAACCTCTCACAGCTTATCTACAGATACGTCGAATGCATCGCTGGCGCCTTCACGTGACGAGCGGGTTACTGAACCCGCTTCTTGTCACTCAAGTACCCAGACTCGGAATCAGTCAGCCCAGCCCTGTCGGAGTGGGCTCCAGTCGAGTCTGAGCCGAAGATCCTCTTGTACTCCGTGCGCAAGGGTGTAGACCCGGTCTGTTGCGATCCCGTGCCCTGTGATCTTTTGACATCGCCGAGGGGGCGGGGACCACCCGGAGTCGTTCTTGGCGGTGAGTCGAAAGCCCGTGCATACGCCTCCTTCAGTGGCGGGCGCCGATGCACGAGCTCGGTGTGCTCGTCCGTCAGGGGATCCAGCTCAGCTTGCCTCGAGCTACTTGACCCAGAGACGGGGTGCCCTGGACTATCTCCAGGGGTGGAAGGGAAGGACTGCTCGAGTTCGGCGTAGTTGCGCTGTCGATATCGGGGAGGCAGGAGCTCCAGCACGTCCTCGGCATCCTCCTCTTGCAGGAAGCGGCGGGGAGGGACATAGTCGGCGGCCTCCACGTCTGATGGCCGGCGGGTTGGATGGTTCAGATCGGGTGCCGTTTGCGGAGGCGCGTCGAGGTTTGCATCCTCGTCAGGCACAGCTGAAACGCCTTTGGGCAGCTTCTCCACCCCGGTGTTAGACCCGGGCGTGTAAGGGTCGAGTCGAAGTCCGGCGTCGCGTTCGGCAAGCCTTTGGCGTCGCCGCCACCACAACCAGAACAGAAGGCCCAGTACCGCCAGACCCCCGACGACTCCAATGACCGAGCCGACTATGGTAGGGGTTCGGCTGGCTTTCCCGTCACTCGACGTTGACTGTCCGGAGCTGTTCGGCGCAAGCGGATCAAAGGGCGTGCTCCCTCCCCCACCCGTCTCGTTAGGCGTTTTGAAGTCATAATCGCTCTTATTAGCGATTTTCCCCTTCGCTTGAGGCAGCGTGCTCACAAATGAAAAGGATATGTTCTGATGCCGTTAAGAGCGCACGTCGTATCGGGACCGAGGTTTCCAATACGCAAGGTGAAGTTCTGGTTGGGCGACATGGGAAACAGAAACATCGTCTGGTTTGACAAGTTGTAATCCGCGAGATTCCTGACTGAGGTGGAATACGGGGTGGCACCATTCCATAACGGTGACGGATTCAGCGTCGCGTAGCATCGCCCCCGTCCCGTCCATGCACTGTGGGTGCCTACGGGACCCAACACCTCTACTAAAGAAGTGTGTGGCGGTAGCTTGTATGAGACCTCTGTGTTCCCTGCAAGAAGCAGATGGTCGTCCATGACAGAGTGCTTCAATGCCGTATCAGAGAGATCGAAGCTCGGTCGCGTGAGATTGCTTCTGTCGTACATGAGCCCTACACCTTCCATGATGGAGCAGGTCCCGAACTCCAGCTCAGGATGGGCCGCAGAGTCTTGTACCACGTTCAAGTACGTGGACTGAAGCTTCAGTTGGTCGAAATCGGGGCTGCCGTCAGGTGGGGGCCAAACAGTCCCACTCACGCTTGCGTCCGTATCGGTATACGGACAGTTGCGCCGCTAAAGTGCAACTTCGCTCCCCTTCCGGCCTTCACTTGCACTATAACAGAGCTCAGCTCTACGTCCGACATCGAGCCCAAGGTATCTCCTGGGCCGACTGTGACCGTCCTCATCGACTTCGACCCTGGAAACGCTTGTAAGCAGTCGTTCTTCACTAGGAAGTCGCTGGTATTGTCGGCGTTAGGTACCACTGTGGACCACTCAGCTGTGCCGTTGAGCATGTATTCCAAGCCCACGTAGGACAAAGTGAAGGTCTTGTTTCCTGTGCCAGTCCATAGGTCCTTCCCAGCAGGTAGAAGGCTCGGATCTTCTAGCTCGAAGTCGAACATTGGGGAAGTTGTCGGGATATCTATCACGAATGTGGCGTTGTAGAAACGGATCTGTGAGTGGTCTGGTACAGCGCCCATGTAGAGAGTGACCATGGAGTGACCTGGATCGAAGAGCGTTGATAGAGCAGGGGGCGCCGTAATGTTGAACGGGGGCCTTCGGCTCATTGGGGTTTGACACTCAGGAGCAGGACCAAGAAGTTGGGTCCTGCCTGCCGAGGTCGTTCTCCTGCTGTTCCACTCACACTCCGTACGGAACGTCGACGACAAAGCAGTGTCCGGGGAATCGGAGCGTTTCTCTGGAATATGTTGGGGGTTTAGTGTAGGGCTGGAAATGGCGCTCGCAACGCTAGTTTCGTTGAGTATCTTAGGCTCGTGGACATTATCGATCCCGCTCGCCGTATCAGAGGGACTCCGTCGTTCCTTCTGCTCGCTGGTGGTGGGCACTGAGCGAGGTGGCGGGGCACCGCTGGCGCTCCTCGCAGGCGGCGGGGAGCTGCCCGGTGCTGCCGTGCTCATGTCGAGGCGTTTCTTGGGAATGGGACTCAGTGGTCAGAAAGGTGGAGAAGTGGGGATTTCGAACTAGATCTACGCTGTCAGGTGCCCAGACCGAAGGCGGTTGGAGGGGGTGTAACAGCCCGTTGGCGAGCTAGCCCGGGCGCGGAACTGGCCAACATCGCGGGCGGATATGGCAGGCTCCCCACGAAACGAGCTCTGAGGCAAGCAGAAGAGCAGGCACGCGTGCAGTGCTCCCCTACTTCTGCCAGGAGGATGCTCAAAGCTAATGCCGCGGCAATCTATTAATACCCAGGACAAGGGAGACAGTGCAGCGATCGATATATCTCGGGCAGCAGTGATTTGAGTGACAGTGCAGATGTGTGACGTTGAAATACGGCCAGGCGAAGCCTGTTCCAGGACAAAAGCGCCTAACCTTAACCTTGTCAGATCCCTGAGCTCCATCACCGCGAGCAGGTACAGCCGTGGGAGTGGAAAGATGCACAGAAGTTGTAATGCCAGCGCTGTATCCATCGAAGTCTAACATGGCTCTGAATAGACGGACCTCCCATTAACCATAGAGCAACGGTTGACGGGGAAAGACGGCAGAGGATCACCGGCAGGGTCACCGACGGCAGGGGACGAACAAAGAGTCTGCAGCTATGGTGGAAGTGGATGAAGCAGTGAGACAAGGCGAGAAAGAGTGCAGCAAAGGTTCACCGTGTGCGAATCTCCCCTACGCCCGTCCGTGAGTGGAGTCTGTACGCAGCGCATCGGATGCTGGGCGAGAAGCTCAGCAAGTCACGAAGTGAGCAACAAGCACTGCAGGCACGTTTGCGCGACTCCCGTTCCTCCAGCATCCGTTGGGATTAGGACTTCGGTTGTAAATGGCGGCGCCGCAGG
This sequence comes from Trichosporon faecale, assembly GCA_039545375.1. Taxonomy (NCBI): domain Eukaryota; kingdom Fungi; phylum Basidiomycota; class Tremellomycetes; order Trichosporonales; family Trichosporonaceae; genus Trichosporon; species Trichosporon faecale. The sequence goes on from BCLU01000001.1 coordinate 1,094,897, forward strand.
CACCAAGTTTGCCAGGTGGTCGGTTCCTGCATCGAGACGATCTACTGTACATGCATTAGAGCTGTATCACCGGGTACTATAGCAAGTAAAGTTAACCAGGAGAAGTCGCCAGTGCCAGGCCACTTGCGATCCTCAGCGTCGAACCGCCAGGAGTCCAAGATCGCTGGCGTGCGCCATGGCGTTCGATCCCTAATCAACGTCCGTGCGCCCTATCCGACCCCTGTGATGGCGCATCGCCGGCTGAGCCGAAGTCGAACGTGCGCTTGTAGTCCTCCTCAAGCGGCGGGGTGGGGACCGCCTCTGGGGTCGGGAATGCCTCCTTGTAGTCACCCACAAGCTGCGGGCGGCTGGGCGACGGTGAGGCCGACAGTGAAGGCGACGGAGACGGGGATGGGTCGAATCGCCGCTTGTACTCGTCCTCGAGCGGCCTCGGCCCACCCGGTGCAGTCGGACGGCCGCGCGAGGAGCCAGAGCTGGAGGCTGCGCCGAACGCCCGCGCGTACTCCTCCTTCAGCGGCGGGCTGTCGACCGGCACAGCGCCAGGCGCGAGCATGCGCTGCTTCTCGGGGGGGATCAGCGGGGACTGAGACTCAGCCGGCGCTGAGGACGAGGCCGACGGCAGCGGTCCAGACCCAGGCGGAGGTGTCGACGGCGGTGAGGACGAACCGGAGGGACCCTGCTGCCAGGCCTCCCGGTATCGCGGAGGGAGGTACTCGTACACCTCCTCCGCGTCTTCTTCCTGCACGAGGTGGCGGATCGGCGACCGGCGGCCACCGGCCGCCCCTGCCACTGGCGCATCGGCAGTCTCGGAGCCGGTGGCACCCTCGGTCTCCGGGCTGTCCAGGAAGCTGCCCTTGTGCACGTCTTGGCCGCTGCCTCGCTCAGCGTACGGCTGCGCCATGAGCTTCTTCTCGTTCTCCTGCTTCTGCTTGCGCTTGCGGCGCCACAACCAGAATGCCAGTCCCAGTAAGAGCAGACCGCCAACGACGCCGACCACGACTCCGACAATAACGCCGGTGTTGTTCGATTTGCTGGATTGGGAAGCCTCGGCCGGCGACGAGGTGCCGGTGCTGTTGTTGTTCCCACTACCACCGGTGCCGGCGACGTCGGCGCTGTTCGTGCCGTTGGTGCTGCTGTTGCTCGGCGACTCGTAGGTGCTGAGAGTTAGCGCTTGGGTCCCAAAGTTCGGACGTACAAGTGGAACGGGTATGTTCGGAGGGAGCTGACCGGGCATGTGTTCTCCTGGCCCAGGGCACCGACGCGAAGGGTGTACTGAATGTTTGGAGGAAGCGGGAGGACGAACATGGTCTGGTCCGTCATGTTAACCGCCTTCTTCGATGTTGATAGGGGGAAGTTAGTCCCGTTCCACCATGGCGGACGCGGGTCGAGGGTAGCATAGCAGTTTGCATTGCCGACCCACTTCGGGTGCTCGCCAACAGGTCCCAGCACCTCGACCAGGGTTGTGTTCTGCGGCAGCTTGTACACAAGCTCGGTGCTGTTCCAAAGCAGGAGATGGTTGCCGTCGACCACTTCGTACTTTGGTCCGAACGCGGGCCGCTCGAACGTGATGTTCGGGCTCAGAGGTTGCCGCTGCGCGGTCATCTCTATCAGCTCAGGCATTACGGAGCACGGCTCGCAGTCCAGTTGCGGGTTCAGACTGTCGCCCTGTGTGACTGCGATCGTCTTCGCCTGGCTCTGAAGTGCAGTGAAGTTCTCACTGCGGATTAGCAATTGAAGTAGGGGTGGCCCTCACGCTTGGGTTGTGATGGGGATGTCGAAAGTCGCATTGAGGAACGTGAGGTCTGCAGCTGGGCTGAAGGGACCCTCGATCTTGTACGAAGCAAGGCTCAGGTCCGACATGGTGCCCAGGCTGTCACCGGGATTGACTGAAGCATTTTTGAACTCGGCTGTCCTGGTCTGAGAGGTGTAACCAAGGTTCGTGGAGCCGATGTAGCTGAAAAACTCGGTCGGATAGCCCTTTCGAAACGCGGCCTTGCCGTTCAGTGAGTAGCCGGTACCCACGAACCAAGCCTCATACGATCCACTCCTCGAGGCTGCAGGATTCTGGCGTGCTCCGGTGTCCGGGTCGTACCGGAAAGGACTCAAGGTGTCCAAGTCCAGCATAGCCGATGTTCCATTGACGGTGAACTTGATTGTGGAGTTGAACTCAACCGGAGGTCCTTGGTTTGCGGCCGCATCCTCAGTGCTGTTAGAGGTCGCGCCTGCACTCGACCCCACTTGGCCAGAAAACGTTGCCTTGCCAGTGTAACCGCCCGAAGGCGCGGAGCTCGAACTGGACGAGGCGGGCGAGGTGTCCTCCCCTCCAGAAGACGAGGCAGACGATTGTTCGATCGCCGATGACATGGCTGAGCGAAGTCGTTCAGTGGTCGAGAGACTGGTCGACTTGGCAAAGATTTGGAAAGTGGTCGATGGCCGTCGCTAGCTGGTGGTGATGAGAAGTTGTCAAACGGTGTCAATTGAGCTCGTCCGATACGGTCACATCCCCAACGGTCCATGCACCTGGAAGCGAGTAAGCGCAAACCGGGTTGCATGCATTGGGCCCCAGTGTCTTCCCGCATGGAGCTCCCACCTGCGCTCAAAGTTAAACTCTGTTTTCTCAGACCAGAGGTCGTTGGTCAGGGATTAAGCCGGCACTGTTACCTAAAGCCCTCCGGGCGTGCGTGCATCGCTCAGCCCACCAGTCGCGTAGACCAACCGTCGCGTCTCTGCGCACGTTGCACCCTCGCATCTTCGCTTTCCTATCCCTTTCTCACAAGCACGAAGAGTGTCCCCATCAGCACATCTTCGACTTGCCTACTCAGAGTGGTGGTCCGGTTCGTATCCTTGACGTCAGTTGGATGCCTGCGAGGGGTGTAAAGGTCAGCCGTTTAAGCGCACAGCTTGCAAGTGCTTCGCGTAGTGAGCACCGCTGTGCGCGACGATGGGGCAGCGAACATGACATTCAACGATGGATAAACTCGACGCGAAAGGGACGTCGAGTAATGCGATGTCAGGGATCGAAGGGAGGTACTCTGGGAAGGTGTTTCAAGCCTTAACCTTATTTGACTTTTCGAAGGCACCTCGTGCTTCCCCTGCCTTCTGCCTTCGAAGTCAAAACGAAGGACCACAGCTGTGCAAGCGCAAACTCTAACCAGCCCACTGAACCGAAAGCTGGGAGAACCGAGATACTAGCTTATCAAGGCTGTACAGTTTCAACTTACCTTTATCAGCGGGCTGTCGACATTGTGGATACCCGAGATGTGTAGTTGTGAGGAGTTGAGCGGCCTCGACAGGGTCTGATGTCAACGAAAATTCTGTTAGATACGGCATGATGGGTGTCACCATGTGGGTCAATTCAGTCCGGAACATCCAGACCCCGGCACCGCCCACGTCCGTGCGTCTTGCGCCTCCTCCGTGTCCCCAGATCCCCAGTGATGAATAGCAGCGGCCATGACAGTCATGCCCGTCCTCGGCCAGGGACCGGTTCTCTACCGTGATTGTGGGTTGAGATGGACCGATCTACCCCTTTCCCGCGCCGGTAGGGTAGGTATCACGATGGCCAGGCCTGCATCGGCCGCTCAGCCCATGAATAGCTCTTTTGGTCAGGCCCCAGCGCACATCGCTCTGGGCGGCGAGGCCGTGTCGTTATCGTTATCAGCTCGATGAAGGCGATGTGGTTGTCTCGGACCGTTCAGAAACGCCATGTTTCAAACTTCGGTGCTACACTGTCGGGTGTTGCTCTCGCGCGCCCCTCCCAAGCATAGTAACCTGCTGCCGTGTCCTTGTGCAATCGAAACTGGCACCTCGACCACTCCTTGGTCCTCTTGCAACCGTGGGAAAACCGGGATTTAGCGAAGCTGTCCTCGACTCGCGCCCTGAGCATGCTTAGCACCCGACTTCTAAATCGACCGTGGGAGAGCACTGAGTGCGAACACCTAAGCTTCATTCTCCGTTGACTGGAACTTCCCTTCTCAAGTCTTCCAGATGCTGGGCACGGTTGCGGTCCGCGGCATTCAGCCTGTGAAGGGCAAGCCGAATGTCCGCCTCCTGCCCAGTGACTGCTGGCACTCTTCTCTTCCCAAGCCGACACATCTCCGCGTAAGAGGTCTGTAGGGTCAGCTTCGAATGCTCAGGGTGACTGTGAAGCCCGCGTTTGGCGAGCCCCTGCCCAACGCCCAACGGTTCGTCTAACGGACAATGCGACGTACACCCGAGCCAGTGTATTCGGTTGCTCGTGTTGACGACGCCAGGTTCGACTTCCGTCTACAACGACAGCTGTTCATTCTGGGCGATTCAGTCGATGTGGCTCGCCTGCTTACATCTATTTTACAGGCAACCCAAAGCTGTCGTGATAGCCTTGAGCATTCCCAGGCCTCACGCGTCTCCCGCCTTCTCCTGCCCGTGCTGCGTCGGCCCATGCAGGTCGATTTTGTGAATCTCCGCCTTCTCTCAGCGAGCGGGTCCGAGACGCCCCATTCCTCCCTCAACACGTTCTTCTCTCGACTCCACATTCACTCAAACCCGCTCTCAAGGAGGAGTGTACTCGGGCATGGAGTCGTAGTCTATCGGTCTCGCCCTCTGTGAGCGATGAGATGGCTGATGTTATCTCGTCGATGGTGGCGTGGGCTAGATCAGGAACGACTCGGCGATCAAACGGGATTTGACCGACTGTCCCAGATAAGACGTGGCTGATGTAATCTCTTTCAATTTCATGCTTGCTTTGATGCATACTTTGACTCCAATGCCCGACTCTTGTTGTGGGATAAGCGCTTTAAGACGCAACGTAGGGCGCACAATGCACGATGACCCTGGGGCCGGCTGTGCAGAGACAAGACAAAGTCTTGAGGCCGACAACCGTCAAGATCACATAATGTTCAGACGTCCCGGGACTCCCTGCATTGCCTGTAGGGATCAGTGTGGTTATGTGCCCCAACAAATGACAGTCGCGGTTGGTGGAGAGTCGGGGCGCTAGGAAGGTACGCGCCAACGTCTTGGCGCCAGGATGGGCGGTGGACGAGTGAGTGATCCGCCTGACCCGATAGCTCAACGACTAGGCATCAATTTACCGATTGTAGGGAACCTCGGAGCTTGCGTCGTCTCCAGGCAGAGCTGCTGGCATTGATGCATAACCTTAGGTCCGCTCTTAACTCTTTGTCGTTGCTGGATGAGTTTTACTCATTTCAGGGCTCGCGCCGCCGTGTCCAGTGCAGACCCTGATCGTTCACACCTTCCAGATGTCGAGGTGGGCGCGAAAGCGGTACCGCCTGGATGATTGGGTAACATGCGATGCTGATCCGCTGCCTACCAGACTTTCTCTTCTCTTCATGTACCTGGGGTACCAGAACCCCGCCGGCAAGGCGCGTATCACGATCGAAGTGGAGGACGAAACCCGTGGGGTTAAGGTTCGGCCCCCTCCCGACGCCCTCATTGCCCCTGGTGGTACCGTCTGGCAGAAATTGTGACGTACTCGGGACCCAGTCGAGACAATGTGGTCGCGATGCCAGGGTTGAGAACATTACCCCTATGAGCAGCGATATAAGGCGATCTGTACCTCGTGCGGTAATCAATGGAGCTGCAAGACCTATACAGATGTTTCTGGCCTCGCTGCATCTTGGCAACCTTGCGTAAGATTCGACTCGTGGACGCGTAACTTGTCTTTCGTCACCTGAAGCGATCTTCGGAGACCAGCTGGCTGCATTCCGAACCGCCCATGAGTCCACAGCCAACTTCTCAGCTCACAACTCGCAACATCTCACCGACCGACCTTGCCCTAACCTCATCTTCACCAACCATGAACCAGACTGGCGTTCCGACAGCGGACGCTTCCGCGCCGTTCAATGGGACCGTCACCGTGACAGTGGGCCCGTGGTCAGGCATGATGAACCTGGAAGATCCGCTCATCTGGCAACCTGTCAACGGGGGTGAGTCTCGACAGACCCCAGACATCGGCCCCATTCCCGGGAGACTGGGCATGTCTTTCGTGGGGACGGGCTATACGCTCAACGGACTGTGTGGATGGGATAAGGGGGCAGGCCCAGACAAGGACTTCCCCTCGCCTGCTACCAGCAAGCTACGCACCACTCAGACTCCCGAAGAGCCGGTGCTGAAGGAGTTCGACAATAACGCTACGGACCGCGTTGGGTCCGCTTCGGATCTCGGCCTCGCTACCTACAATGTCGAAGTCATACACGCCCCCACGGCCCAGCTCACATTCGACAACGCCACGATCGAGATCCCAGTCCGAACGCAAGCGTATGTCTGCAAATGAAGCTTTTGCTGACATCAGCCCCGACCTGACTCTGTGGCAGACGCAAGCAACGCTCACGAGTGTTGTCGCAAACTCGAGCCTTAGCCCCAACTTCACGACCGAGTTGTCACAGGATGTCGACGAGCTACGCCTCGTCGGGCAGCAGTACGCCTACTATTGGGACTTGACTTTCCCGAACAGCACAGTCGAGCCGAAAGCCTCTGTCGTCGATGACTACATTCTGCTCTCGAATAGCACGGAGATCGTCTACAGTGTGCCAGAGAACACGTCTCTTCTGCATGTTCTCGGGCCGGTCGGCGAGCACAGCAACTGGGAGGCGCTGGCCCACTGCTACTCCGCACTTCAACCCCGGCCGTCGTGGTGGATCAAAGGCGGTTTTCCAGTCTCTCAGCAGGCCAAACCTGAAAACAAGACTGGGGAGAGTCTGTTCTGGTTGCCAATCGACCCGACTGTGAAGTACACCCTGCGAGTAGGCGCCCTCGGAAACGAAAACACATGTGCTGTCAGCGACATCCAGACCTTCCCTTTCCACTAGTGAGTCCGGACCATCGCTTGAACCAGACACATTGCTGACGTGAAGTGACTACGCAGCAGAACAGGAGACCAAAGCGTCCCACGCCAGCCGCACCCCAGTGATTGTTGGCTCTGTGGTAGGAGTAGTTGGCGGTCTTGCGCTGCTCGCTCTGGTTGCATGGTTCCTGTATCGCAGGCATCGACGTCGTGCGGCCGCAGGACGAGAGCTGCTACCAGAGACATACACGCACGATGCCCGCACTGCGCAGTCAAGCGCGTCCCTCCGCAAAGGAGAAGCGCTCCAACCTTCGTCGACACAGGAGGGTGGTCCGTTCAACTCTCACGGAACGTCCTTTGCGGACTCGAACTCCCTATTCGATGCGCCTATTGGCGGCCGCCGCGAAGTCACCGGATCGGAGATCGTTGACTTCCTGCCCCCACAATATCGAGAGGACTGGCAATTAGAGTCTGGCAGCCCTCAAACTGCCGGGACAGCGGCCTCTGGAGGCCAGTGGGATCCTGCCTCCTCGTTACGAGACGCTTCATCCCTGGCGGGTGGCCGTGCCCACACTCTGAAAGCGTAGTACGAGATCTCTCGCGGCTCGTTAGCCCCCACATTCTGAGAGATCATGCATGTAGAACACAGGACAATGGCTATGCATGTTCCAATGCCAAGAGAACGCGTACGTCTCGCCCGCAATGCAGCTGTGCAGGGTCAATGGCTTCCGGTCATGACGAGAATGCCGCTCGGTGCCTGGGATGCCGTCAGATATTGAACCTTGTCGCGGGGCGTTGTTACAGATATCAGGTTCATGCGATGCTTCAAGATCCCTGTCACCCGCAGTTCGGGGCCAGTTACTGAGGGTTGCAGACAATGGGCTGAATATCTAGACTCGCAGCCAGACTCTGGTGCTCCCTTATCTCTATCCCTCCGTACTGAACACCACACACTCCTAACGAGCTAGGCGACCTGCTTCGTTGACGAACAGTCGACCATACGGACAAGATGGTCGGCCCCTCCTGGGTGGCTTGTGCCCTCGTCTCCGCTACCTGGCTGCCGGTTGCGTTGGGCCAGTTCAACGGCACTGCGAAGTTCGTCCTCAACTCGATGGATCCGATGCTAGACTTCGACTCTGAAGGCAGCGCCTGGACGCTGGACAACTGGTCTGAGTGGGCGTCCCGGCACTCCTATCGCGACACCGGGTTAGCACGTCTCCGTTTTGTCGGCACGGGTTACGAGGCGCAAGGCTCAGCAGAGTGGAAGGCGGAGGGCGCGAATGGTCCGCAAACAGCATTGGAAGTCACACTGGACTATGAGAACCGACCACACTCCTCTCCTGTCGTAGGACCGTTGAACATCAGCTCTCCCGGACCCAAGTTGAGCTCGATGGCGCCGCTAAATCTTGCTGCCTACACACTTGACCTGCGTTACTCAAGTGGCTCGGAAGTCGTCTTCAACAACGTGACGATAGACGTACCGTTCAGGTCACAAGCGTGAGTGTGCGCAGGAGTTTTACCAGATCCTGACGGCAAAGCTGATATTAAGGCCTTCATTCCGTGAGCTGGAGACGCAAACTACCTGGGTCAACGTGGTGCGCGACAGCTCAATCGACTCGCGAATCACTGTCCACAATGCCACAAGGGAACAGGAGCTGGAGCAGATGGTGCTCGATAAGGGCTACCAGGATCAGGGTGTGGTGGGGTGGTCCACGAGCCAGGGCAGCCAGTTCCTCGACCGGACTGTGAGATTCGTGAACGACTCTATCGTTCTGCAGAACTTAACGGAGCTGTCGTATTCGGTCCCAGCCAATACCACTCTCCTGAAAGTTCTCGGCCCAGTTTCCTCATATGAGGAGTGGACCAAAGCTTCCGAATGTTTCGCCGCCTTGGATCCGGATCCAGCCTGGTGGCGACCGAGTAACTTTCCCTTATCCCACGGATACAAAGACATGGATCTCAGAAACCGTACCATGTTCATCCTTCCGATCGATCCGACAGTGAAGTATACGCTCAAGGTCGGCAGCTCGCGCCCCATGACGCACTGCCAGGTCAATGCTATCCAAAGTTACCCTTTCCACTAGTACGTGTACCGCGCCCAGTGGTCATTGCTCACCGTAGCAACTATACTCTTGCAGACATACTGGCCCAAATCCAACCGTTAGGTGCGGCAGGAAACGACACGAGTTATGGAACCAACGTCACCCCGCCCAATGCCACGAACACCACAACGCTCGACAACACCGCATCGACGCAAACAAAACGGAGTTCCACGCCCATCATTGTGGGAGTAGTTGTCGGTGTGGGTGGCGCGCTGCTTGTTGCCTGCGTCCTTGTGATGTACCTTCTTCGTCGCAGGCGGAGAGGAAAAGAGGAGAAGACTGGCTCCCCCACGGAAAGCGAAGTCTCCTCTCAAGCCGCGGGTGACGACCAGGACCGCGAGGCCGCACCCGATGCCCCCCCATTACTAGTCACTCCCATGAGGCATCGCATCGTTCAAGAGCAAGACGCTGTGGACGCAAGCCGGCATATGCCCCCGCCACCAAGCTATGCAGGCGGCTCTGGTATTGACGCTCCTGCGTCTGTGGCCCGTTTGCCTGCTTCCGCTTCTGCTTTACCACCGTCTGGCACTTCATCGCAAAGCCAGACGCCGATCAGGCCAGCACTCAAAGCTGACTACGTGGCTGCCTTTTGCTCGAGCCCTCCGTCCCCGTCATCAGGTAGTGGCTCCAATCGCGCTCCGTTGAAGTCTGATTACGCACGTACTTTCGGTTCAACTTCAAGCTTACAGACGCCATCATCGTCAAGTGGTCACCTTCGCCCGCCCGTTGCGCCGCTGAAAACCGAGTATGCTCAAGCCTTTGCCTCAGATATTCAGCTCTCTCCGGAGTCGCCTGACGACCGCCCAAACCTAGTGCAGAAGAAGTAGGGCGAATGTCTTTTGAGGGTTCGGTGTATAGAGATCAGATAAGTCACCGATGCACGTCGGTCAATTTGCACGTGGGTTGTTATCAATGCCTGGTTGCCCACATGTCCGTCGCTCCCCTACCGTGAAGAACCCATGCAGCTGCAACATTCCTGGCACAGCATTAGACTAGGATTAAGTTCGTTTAAAGACGTTTAAAGTTCACGGCGGTCAAGTAACGTTGGTCATTCACTTGGGTCAGGGAATGAGACGGACGTTGTGGCCTAAGGTTAGAAACTCCGTACCTGCAATCGGATCACGCGACGTTGAGACCGTTAGCAGTGCACTGTCGATAACGTACGCCTAATGCGTCAGTTGGGAGGTGCAGGGCCTCGTGAGCGTAACATCAGCCAACTCAACAATCACACGGAGAACGTTCCCCCCAGACCATTTCATTCCCTGGAAACTAAACCGTCTGTCCAGATGCGATGCAATGCACGAAGCATCCTCAGGTAACTGGGTGCAAGGCAAGAATCACGACAGCTTGAACTCGAGATTTTCTGCCTCGATTCCATCGCGATCCGATTGGCAGGTTGCACCCGTGCACAACATCCGGCCCACTAGCCCACATTCTTTCTCTGGCAGTCATATATCTGCGTCACTCCCAATCCGAGAGCTATCGGCGCTGCTACGACCAACTCGCCCTGCGAAGGAACATGGCGAACTCCAGCTCATCGAGTGCGACGGCTATCAGGGCCATTAACCCTTCGACGACGCCATTCGCAACTGTAAACATGGCTTCAGCTACATCATTAACTGCGAATTCTTCGACGGCAGCCGCATCTGATGCGTCTCTTTCGGATGCGTCGGCGGAGTTCTGGCGAACAGCCACGATTGAGCCCCCTCGTTCCACGACGACCTACCCTGCTTCGGCCCTTGCCACAGGGATACCGGAGGACGCCTCCAAGCCGTTCAACACGACCGTCAACATCACCCTCGACCTCTGGTCTCCCATGAGCGAAGAGTACTCCAGCAGTTGGATAACCGACAACGCGACAGGTCTTGTGCACTCTAATACGAGCATACCCACATATGGTCGAAGAGAGCCCGCGTTCACCATGAACTTTGTCGGTGTGGGGTACACTGTCTATGGCACTTCGCGTTGGATCAACGGCAGCGGGCTTGGAGAACCGCTTTCACAGAACCAGGTCAATGTCCCCGCAACCTTGGGAAACGGGTCTGATAAATACGTCAGGGGGTTCATCAACGACGATGGCAACAACCAGACTCTAGGCGCTACCTCCGATCTTCCTCTCTCTGTCTACCAGCTCAAGATGAACTTCACCAATACGACGGATGTGACGCTCTACAATGCCACGATAGAGATACCCGTCCGCACCCAAGCGTACGTGCTCTTGCCATCCCTTAGCTGACTCCAGACCCAACTTTGATCTCCTGCTTGAGCAAGCCACCTACGTCAGTGCCGTAGACGGCGGGAACCCGAACCCAGAATTCAACTTCACCCCAACTGTCAAGATCCTGCGCGATGAGATGAACTTTTGGCGAGGCCGTATTGAATCGCTGGAGTTCGGCCCGGGAACAGCACACGCTGTGAACAACGGATCACTCGACTTAATAGAGGGCACTGCCATGCTCTACAAGGTGCCTCGTAACACTACTCTCGTGGAGGTGATAGGACAGGGCGGAAAGATGTGCTATGCCTCATTGAGCCCTCAGCCGTCGTGGTGGTTCAACGGAACCTTCCCTGACTGCTTTCGGTCGAACAAGACAGCCAGCATGTTCCTGCTGCCCGTGGACCCTACGGTAGAGTACACCCTCACTGTGGGGGACGTACTGTACGGCGGGGTTTGCACCGTCAGCGGCATCCGAAACTACCCCTTCCACTAGTGAGCTCCAAACTTGCGCGGCTTGACACTGACCATCAGCAACTATGCTGCTCCTGAGCAATCTAATGATGAGCGGCCTGAAGGTCGTAAGTCTAGCTCAACCCCCACTATTGTCGGGGTCGTGGTTGGTGTGGTGGCAGGGCTTGCTCTGCTGGGACTGGGATTATGGTGGTATCTGAGGAAACGGAGGCAGACTCAGAGGCAGTTAAAGGCGACGGCTCCGGAACCGTACGTTGTTGATGGCGGTCAGAGGGTGACCTCAATCTTCAAACCTGACATTGCGGAGGCTTCTCCCAGCCGTACACCCTCCGTCCATTCGCAGCAATCGTCTCTGAGCGACACAGACAGTAACATCGACGGCGCGGCTGGCAGAATCGACCACGCGGATGACGGCTCGGAGATAGTCGAGTTCCTGCCCCCACAGTACCAAGAAAACTGGCAGGTGGCACCCGAATCCATGGGCGAGCCAGAGGCGGAGACGTCTGAGCAACACCCAGCCGATGCCAGTCGAAGCACGGAGGCAACACAGCCCACTGCGACTCTGAAGGACGAGTATAGAGTTCTCATCCCGGATCGCCCCGCCTTGAAGCAAGAGTACTCGCGGGCGTTTGGTCCCGATATACAATCGGGAGAGCAAGCTCCCTCCGAAGAATTCGAACGGCCCTCATTCCGCCTCAGCTTCGATGGACCAATGAAGGGAAACGCCGCTAATCCTTGAGCTGAGGGCTCAAACAAGCCGGACCATGTCACAGCATAGCATGAATCGTCACCATGGACCTCCGTCTAGGAGACTTGAAGTACTCGTAGTTCTGCCGAATGTCATGAGCTTATCGAATGGTGAAGGAGCGACATGAGCCTGACCCGCTAAGATAAGGCACGGGCATGAAACGGATATCACAGCATCGATAGGTCAGCGATCGCACGCTATCGGGGGTCAGGGTTCAAGAAGGTTCAGAGTTGAACTCGCTTCTTCTCGCACGTTAGGTGTGGGAGGAGGCTGTGCGACTGGGACTGTCAGATGATCCACACAGCTACCCGCCCACTCCGTCATCGAGAACAGCGACTGCACGTGCAGTCATTCGATAGACAGAAGTTCCTGCCATCTTCTTCCAAACTAGATGCCCACAACGACGGCTGATTAACGACGTACCAGCAGGAAACAGCGACGGTTAAGTGAGGGCAGTGGAGACGATGGCTGCCATGAGCTGGATACTGGGAGGCCTCGGCCTTGCAAGTCTTGCAGCAGCGCAGTTCAACAGCACTGTTCGGATTACCCTCGATGCGCTGGACCCGATAATCAACTTCTACACCGACCGCGACCCCAATGCCCCCGCCACTTTGGACCCTTGGGAGCTGGACAGCAAAACAGAGTACATCACGTCGGGCGATCGCGGCGCCGCAATGTTGGATATCCCCTTCGTCGGCACGGGATACGAGATGCGCGGATCGGTGGAGTGGACGCCAAGCTCAAGTGACGTTCAGGAGGCACTCCAGATCTCGCTGAGATGGTCAAACGGCACTATCAACAACGCTTTCAACATCACTCGTTCCCAAGGCTCAACAATCACGTCGCTGTCGCCCCTGTCACTGGGCACGTACGTCCTAAAGCTGTCCCGTCCGAGTGGGTCAACGATGACCTTCCACAATTTCACCATCGACGTTCCGGTATTATCGCAAGCGTACGTAATTAACTAATGTATATGTCATCTGACCAAAGACCGTCTCTGGACAAGCTGGAGTCTCAGTCAACGCACGCCAACGCCGTGCGAAACGGGGAGCTCGACTCGCGGTTCACAATCGAGAATGCCACCTGGCTGGGAACATCTGGCGAGAACACAGCGATCCCTAAGAGACAAGCGGACTATGAGGTTCGGGACAACCACGTCGTGCTGTCAGACATGATGGCCGTGTCGTACGCTCTACCGCCGAATACGACGTTGGTGAGGGTTCTTGGGCCCACCGTCGTGGAATCGGAACCCTTCGATCAATGCACTGCTATACTAGACCCAAGCCCGGATTGGTGGCAGCCGAGCAATCAGACATATTCGTACGGATACAAAGCGATCAGAGAGGCCAACCGGACCCTGTTCCTCATCCCGATCGACCCTGCTGTCCAAACCACAATCAAGATCAGCCCGTGGATCACTACAACGGAGTGCTATGTTGGTGGAATCCAATCATATCCGTTTCATTAGTAAGCGACTGCTTTAGTGCATAGACTGACTGCGAGCAACTACACGCTTGCCGACATGCTGGCGCGCGAAGCAGACGCCAAGAATACCGGAAACAGCACAGAGGGCAACGACTCAAAGTCAAACAACACTGGCCTCATCGTTGGAGTCGTGGTCGGCGTCCTTGGTGGGCTCGCCATCCTCGCCCTGCTGGCATGGTACTTCTGGCGCCGGAAGAAGAGGAGACAGCAAGAGCTCGAAGAGAAGAACACCCCGCTGGTGGACAGCACGGCTGGCTCGAGTGCTGGCGGCGATGTCTCCGAGAATGTGGAGGACACTCAGCCGACACCTCCCACAACTAGCAATCGTCGCACGCGGGGCTCGAGAAACGCTCCTCCCCGGCACCGCATCGTTCAGGAGCGCGATGCGGGACAAGCGGCCAGGTTCGAACCACCACCTCCCAGCTACGGGGGAGGCTCTGTTCGCGGTTCACCGGCAGAGGTTCGGGAACTCACGAATCCCGCAGCTGCTGTGCCGAGCATCTCTACGGCCGAAGTGCTTTCCCACTCCGATAACCTGCGCACGCCGCAATCGGCTCTGAAGGCTGAGTACGCGAGGGCGTTCGGAACACCGGGAAGTGGGTCGGAGGATGTCAGCCCGGCCACACCAACAGCCCCTTTGAAGGAGGAGTATGCCCGGGCCTTCGGCTCTTCAAGATCTGGGGTGACCACGCCTGCGTCAGCCGTAGGTCAGCCGTCTTTGAAGGGGGAATACAAGCGCGCCTTTGGGTCGAGAACGTCATCTCATGGAGGGGCCTCGGACAACCCTTCAACTCCGTCAAGTGGCTCTGAGGCGAGGAACCTGACACCGACTTCAGAACAGCCTCTGCTCGAAACCGCGGAGCAGGAAGGAGGAAATAGCCTCCAGCAGGATTACAAGCGGATGTTCAAGTCATAGCACGCCCGGGATCATTGCCTGTTGTTAGCCAAAGGCGGATATGAACAGAGGGATCATGCAACCTGATAAGATGGAAGAAATTGACCGAAAGACCGATGTGTTGTTACGTAAAGACAGTCAGTTTGCATGACGTCGTGAGCTCCACCGCGAGTAACTTTCGTGTCTTCCTCGACTTGAACTTTGGTCGACCTTCCCCACTTGTTGTTCTCATTGCACTCTTTTCAACATCCCACTCTACACATTTCCCATCCACTTTATCTGCTCCCCTTCTCCTCTGTTCACGACATCGCCCAGCCCAACGATCTCACTCCACTGTGTGGTCCTTCCTCTGTCGCACGGCCTTCCCCGCTTCCTTCCTCATCTCCGCCTATTCGCTTTTAACCCCCTCTCTCCTCTGACAATTGCAACTTCCTGCAACCCGCTTTCATTCGCTGCCATGCCCTCCCCACCCCGCACCCCCACAGGCCACCACATAACGGTGCACAACCGGCGGTGGCGCGCGAGCGACCCCGCCATTCCCCCAAAACTGCGACAAGAGCTCGTCAATGTCTTGATGGCAGGGAGACGGGGCGTGCG
This sequence comes from Trichosporon faecale, assembly GCA_039545375.1. Taxonomy (NCBI): domain Eukaryota; kingdom Fungi; phylum Basidiomycota; class Tremellomycetes; order Trichosporonales; family Trichosporonaceae; genus Trichosporon; species Trichosporon faecale. The sequence continues at coordinate 1,110,191 of BCLU01000001.1, forward strand.
TTGTGACGGCGCGCGTGGCTCAGTGGCACGGAGGAAGGTGCAGGACGCCAAAGTCGCGCTGGGCGAGAGGGGGGTTGAGTGGTGGGCCGAGGATGTCTCCGACTCGCACCAACAAACGACCGATGCGGGAGGCAAAACAAAGCAAGGAAAAGGAGGTGGGAAGGTTGGAGAGGAGGAAGAAACGTTGTGGTGGCAGCTCCCCTCGAAGCAAACCGGTCTGCACGCCCGCATAGACTCTACGATCCGCACCCTCTGCCGCGCTCGCGAACATGGCACCGTCTGCCCTTCGGAAGTCTCCCGTGCCGTTGCCGGAGACGCGACCGAGGACTGGAGGGATCTCATGCCCCTTGTCCGGGAACGGGCTGAGGGACTCGTGAGGAGGGGACAGATCGAGATTTGCCAGAAGGGGGTGAGGGTTGAGCCTGGAGAGTACAGGGGGCCGATTCGGTTGAGGGTTGCTGAAGGTATCGACAATTTGGACGAGGGGCATGGGGGAGAGAGGGAAGAGGATCATGATGGGGAGGAGGCGGACGGGAAGGAGGAGGGCGATGGGAAGGAGGACGACGCCCAGGGTGAGCAAGAGGCAGAGAGCAAAGCGGAGGCAGGCACGGACGAGGAAGACAAGGACGAGAAAGACAGGGACGAGGAAGGCAAAGAGCCGGCGAAGGCGAAGGAGCGGGAGAACGGGAAGAAGAGAAACAAGCGACGACACACGCCGCCGGCGGAGGCTGAGTCAGACTCGCTTCCATTGCGGAGTGGGAAGCGAAGACGATGATCAAGGCGCCGATGGTGAATCGGCGCCTTCCCTGGCCGCCTTCCCACGCCGCTTCGTGTTGATCGTGTTGTGTCTGATCAGCAGCCTCCTTCCAGCCTGCGTCGCCTGTCCCTGTTGACTCCACTGCACTGTATCCATAGCTTCAGACAATGTACTACAACTCCCTCCTTCTTACGCCTCGAGCGCCCTCACGAGCAGGGGCATCTGGGGCCCCTCCTTCTCCTCGCCGACGACCATGGGGCGCATCACAATGCCCGTCTTCATGTCAAACTTGGGCCTGCTCGGGAGGAGTTCAAAGCTCATAGCCCTGATGAGCGTGAACAAGGTCACCTTGATCTCAGCAATAGAGAACCGGTACCCGATACAGTTGTGCGGGCCGTGGTTGAATGTCATGAGGTTGGCGAACACGCCGGGGTTCTGATACTTCCAGGCCGAGTCCTCCTTCAGCCAGCGGTCGGGGTTGAACTGCTTGCTGTCTGTGCCCCAGTTGTCCGGGGCCCAGTTGACGACATGGATGGGGACGAAGACGGTCGTGCCCTTGCGCAGGCGGATCGAGTCCATCTCGTTCCCGTCCTTACCGCGAATGGGTTTAGACAGGGGCACGGTCACGTCCTCCTTCGTCTTGCGGAGCGTGGCTGGAACGGGGCTGTCCAGGCGCAGGGACTCGCGCACGACGGCCTCGAGATAAGGCAGCTGGTTCACGGCACTGTAGTCGCCCTCGTTGACCTCGGCGCACTCGTCGCGCAGCCTCGCTTGCATTTCCGGGTTCTGGGCAAGGCGCCAGAGGATCCACGTCAGCGCGGTCGCGCTCGTCTCGTTGCCGGCGAGCATGAACGTGGTCACCTGCGCGAAGACGTCCTCGTCTGTCATCTTCTGTTCCGGCCTCAGGTCGGCCGACATGTTGCTCTTCAGCAGCATGGACAGGAGGTCCTTCCCGAACGCGCCCTCGTCGACGTCCCCTGCAGCCCGGACTTCGCGTGTCCGCTCGGCGATGATGGCCGCCGCCTCGCGGTGCGCAATCACGTTGCTGTCCGCCAGCACCTTGTCCGCCTTGGTCGGGATGAAGGACAGGATGGGCACGAAGGTCTTGAGGATCTGGATCGGGCCGGGGCTGAGACCAGCACCCATCATGAGCCGGAACGCTTCGGCCAAGGGCTTCGGATGGCCGGAGAGCGAGGCAAGGTCGTACCCGAACCCTGCTTTTCCGATGATGTCCACAGCCATCTGGCCGAGATACTTCATGACGTCGATTTTGCGGCCGCCCTTCTCCTCGTCTCCGGGAGAGGGCGGGGTCGGACTGGGGAGTTCGTCACCTTTGCCCTCGACAAACAACAGTAGTTTGTCACGAAGCTCGGCCGCCTTGTCGAAGAAGATCGGCACTTGGTCCTTGAGCGCTTTAGTGCTGAAGGCGGGGGAGACGACGCGGCGCTGCCGCGTGTGGTGGTCCCCCTCTACGGTCACGAGGCCGGGACCGAGCAGCTTCCAGAGGAACTTCTGGGAGTGCGGCGGCTTGGGGAACAGCTCGTCGTGGCTCAGCATCCAGGACAGGAAGCCCGGGTCGGTGGAGCAGATCCGCCACTCGCCCCCGATCGCGCGGTACTTGAACGTGGAGCCGTAGGACGCGTGCCACTGCTCGTGCATTGCGGAGGGCGGGGCCTTGATGATCTCCATGAGACTGCCCCAGAAGAAGGACGAGGGTTCCGGCCCAGGAACATTCTTGAAGGGCAGGGTGAGGGTGCGGTACACGTAGAAGTAGGCGTAGAGCGCGGCGAAGAGGGCGAGGCCGGAGAGGAGGGCGACGGAGGTCTTGGGGAAGTCGGCGAGGACGTGGCCCACGACCGGGACGCGGTCGAGCGCACCGGCGACGGTCATGGTGACGGTGGTGACGGGGCTGTCGGGGGTGTCGGGGGTGGTGGGAGAGTGTCAAGAGTGTGAATGCAAGAGGGGGTGTGATGGACGCAGCATCTTTGGAGTGGCCGGAGTGGGTGACATGCGGAGAGTCGAGTGGACACGGGAAGCCAATGCCCGGTGGTCATGGCTGTCCGCCGGTCTAGGCACATGACGCTCGCTTTGGATCGCTGGGCCGGGTTGTGTGCGTGGGTATGATACAAAGTGTCCGTCAAGGCTACGCGCTACAAGGCTACTTACGCGCTACAAGGCTCGGCACGTGGAGTGCGTAAGCTCCAAGCATGCTCCAAGTGCCCGATTGTATTCAGCCTTGGCTCCGCTCTGATGACTCGGCCATCTCCGCAATACATCCTTCGTTTCTTCAGTGCACCACCCAACTCTGACACGGCCAAAACATCCCGCGAATACGCCCAAATGCCGACATTCCGACAGACTAGGGACGTTAGAGCGAATAGAACGGGGGCCGATGGTCACACCCAGGCCGTCGGTCTCACGCGGATCCGCGATGCAGCCATGCAGCCATGCTCTCACGTTCCACGTCGATGCCGCTCCGATTGTTGACGGCGTGACAGGTCCACGGAGAGGGGTACGTCGATCCGATGTGCCTTTCGGCAGAACGGGTCAAGCCTTGCGGACCGTGAAACCTTATCCTCATGTGTCCGTCCTCTGAGGGCCATGCAAGGTTCCAGCAGAGCTAACAGAGCTTGCGGATGAGGCGCAAAGTCTCCGAAAGTGTTCGCGCTCTGATCCTATCATGGTAGCCAGTATCCGCAAAGTGTGCGCTGCAGCGGCGATAAACCTAACTGGCTAGGAGAGGCGATCAAGCGATTTGTTGTCCATGCACAGCAAAGTCGGCTTTCTGCATCCTGGTTCGTTTGAGCTGGTAGCTCGTTTGCAGGGAGGGTCAGGGAGGGTGGGTCGACGGCCAAACTCGGACCATGAGCTGACTGCAACTGTTCACTGCGCCATGGCAGAAGCACGCAGTGCGAGCACACGTCAGTCGACTTTGGCGGTCAAGGTCACGATTGATCACGAACTCGTGAGCTGTGGCCAGTGTAGGCAGCGGTTTCGGCACAGGCACCCATCGCCTCCTGGTCGATTCCAGCTGCAATTTCACAAGTGTCTTCGGCGGGCGAGCTTGGGCCCGCCAACTTGCCGACTGCCTGAGATCCGCGCGCCGAGCTCCGTTCTCGATATGTGCGATCCAAGTTCAACTGCCCTTCAACGAACGAGTGATGATCTGTGGGTCATGCATGCAGGGTATAATGTTAATCTATGCCATCCTCCGCTCTGGGACGTCCGCTGCGCCACCGTCGGCGCTCGCTCCGCTCGCTCACTCCGCCCGCGCCTTCTTAGCAGCTCCCTCCATATCGACGCTAGCGTCGCTGCCCCTCTTCTTGGCAGCCTGCTCCCTCTTCCTAGCCTGGAGCTCGCGCTGCACCTCCTTCTGTTTCTGCTTGTTCGCCCTAGCCTTCTCGGCAGGCGTCAGGTCCTGCTGCAGCTTGGCCTTCTTGCCCTTGGCTGCCTTGCCTCCCTTCCCGTTGGCCGCGTTGCCATTGACAGCGGTACCTGCCCCAGCGGCGCCCTCGACGCCTTCGCCGTCGGCTTCGGCGGCGTCGCTACCAGCCTCCTCAGCCTCCTCGCTCGCGTACATCAGCCCGACGGAGTCCATGTAGTGCTGCATCTTCCATGCGTCTCCGGCGCGGAGGCTCATCAGGTCGAAGCTGATAGCGACGTCGGGGGTGAACACTCCGTCGGCCTGGATGGGCGCAATGTCGGGCACCTTGGGATACCTCTGCGAGAAGTGGTTCAGGACAACGTGGCGCGCTCGCATCTTGCGCCCGACATCAATTGCCTGCCCGAATGTGCTGTGCCCCTTCGCCTCGGCGACATCGGGCTTCTCGTCCTCCAGCGTCGCCTCGTGGATGAGCACATCAGCCCCTTCGCCCGCCTGCACGAAGGCGCCGCACGGCTTCGTGTCGCCCGAGTAGGCCAGCTTCCACCCACTGGCGTGGGAGAGGCAGAGCCCGAAGGCCGCACCGCGGTGCGCGACGAAGGGCGTGCGCAGCTCTGACAGGTTCAGGTCCGCGAACAGCTCGCGCACCGATGAGCGGAACCGCGCCTTCTGGTCCGGATGGTCGCGGTGGAAGTTCGCAAAGGGCCAGCGCCGCACGCCAGCTGCCACGTCGGCTGCGAACGTTGCTTCGCCCTCTGCTACGCTGTCGCTGGGTTCCGAGGAGGAGGATCGGCGCCCCCGCCCCGCCTCACGGGCGGTCAGGCCGCGTTTCAGCCTGTTGATGTTCAGGAAACGCACGTTGTCGAGCGCCTGCCGCGTCTGTCCTGCTTGCCAGGACGCGGTCTCCGCGAGCTGGTTCGCGATCGGCAGCGGCGCGAGCAGGTACAGGCGCGACGTGATGCCGAGGCGGAAACGCTCGGCCAGGATAGACGTCAGGCCCAGGTGGTGGTCGGCGTGCATGTGCGAAACGAAGATCATGCGCAGATCGCTGAGGACCCGGGGCAGGTCGGGGCCATAGCGGCGGCGCAGCTGGCCGAGCGTGCCCTCGCCGCAGTCGAGGAGGATCCCGCCCATACCCGGGACGTCGAGGTGCGTGGCCGAGACGTTGCGGTACTTTGCCGGAATGGCGCTGCCCGTGCCCAGCGTCGTGACGACGATGTCGTCCCCGGGCTGCGGGGCGACTTGCCGCGTCTTCTCCTCGGCCGCGATCACGGCCTGAGCGGCGGTACAAGCCGCCGCGAAGTCCGGCGACTCCTCGGCGATCTTGGCCCGCGCGGCGTCGATCTCGGTCGGAGCAGAGGGGAACGGCGGCTGCGCCTTCAGGCCCGGCTCGGCCATCGCGGGCGCTGTCGCCGGGTACATCCCCGTCGTGAGGCCGGGGATGAGGCGGGTCGCGTTCGGCGGCATGGCCCACTGCGGGTGCTGGTCGAAGGCGACGAAGTGCGGCAGGGGGAACATGGCCGGATCGATCATGTTCAGCCGCAGGCACTGCCACGCTGAGGCGCCGTAGTGGATCGGGCCCTCGGTCTCGCCAGCCTGCGCGAGGAGGTGCACCGTTTCGGGGCCGAACTGCGCCAGCCACGCCTGATATCGCGAATCCTCCCAGACCTCGCGCGTGACCTCGTGCACGACGGTGCGCACGTTGTGCTCCCTCCCCTCGCCGAGGTAAGGCCGGAGTGCCTCGTGGCTCGTCAGCCGGTCGATGTTGTGCGGCGAGCACTGGACGACGACCAGGATGGCGCCAACAGTGCCGCCAACGAGGCAGTCCTCTGGCCGCACGATGCGCTTCCCGCCCGGGGCGCTGGGGTCGTCGACCTCGATGCTCTCGCCCTTCGTGAGCTTCCCTCGCGCGGGGCCGTTGGGGACGCCGAGCTCGAGCGACTTCTTCACGTCGAAGCGCCCGCGCACATCCGGCCCGTGGGCGACGTACACTATGTCGGTCTGGAGGTCGGCCTCGTTCGCGAGCGGGAGCATGAAGTTGCTGTCGCACGCGCCGGGGCGCTGCAGGCCCTCGAACTGGCGCGACAGCGCCTTCGTCTGCCCCTGGTTCTTCCGGAACATGTCCTTCACGACCGCGTCCTCCCACTCCTCCAGCTGGGCGCCCTGCAGGACTGCTGGCCGGTGCGGCGTCGGCGCCTTGATCTCGTGCTCGATCGGTTCCGGGCCGACGGGCAGGGCGTACACCGTCAGCGACGGGAAGTCGCCGACCTTCTGCAGCCCCTGCTCGCGCTTCGCGACCGCCGTGTTCAGCGCGAAGGCGTCACTGTCGTTAGCTTCAGCGCAGAAAGTCAGCTCACCGAGCAACAGCGCCGCGCAGCGTGCCTATGTACTGCAGCATGTCCGGGGGACCCGCGACGGTCAACTTGCTCGTGTTTGCGTCGGCCATCGTCATGATCACGCCTGTCCGTCAGTTCAAGTCGGTCTCCGCTCAACTCACCCGGCAGACCATTGCGCCCCTTGGCGCCACCCGGGAGGAAGACACCCCCGACGCCTGCGAGCTTGGTGCGCTTCTCAAGGAAGGAGCGCTGCGTGCCCTCGCCGGCGCCGAAGAGGAAGCGCGTGTCATCAAAGCTGACGTACAGCGCCGTGTCGCTGTCGGGCCCTGGGACGGAGACGGCGCGCACGCTCCAGGCCGGGTTCATGTTGTCCGCTTTCGTGCGCTTTGGGATGAGAGCGGCTGTGGTGCGAGCGGGCGAGTGCAGGAGACGGCGAGCGGAGAGGCTGGAGAAGCCGGGTGCGGCCGTGTTCAAGCGGGATAAACGGAACAGGATGGTGGTTGTTTAGGAGGGCATGCACTTGCTTCGAGTCGGTCTGTCGGTGGCGAGGTGTTGTTGCGAGCGTCACCGACTTTTGGCCATCTGTCGAAATATCTCTCAGGGCGGCGAGTCATGACATGAGTGGTTGTCGCGTGGAATTGATTCCGCTGAACATCGAGGGGCGAGCGAAACCGTCTCGTGGTACAAAAGAGCGCGCGAGCAGAATTTTCTGACTTTTCTCCATCACCTCTCCTTATAGAGTCGCTTGAGTTGTCGCACATCCCACGGCTATCAGGTGCTCGGAGAGGCGTAGAGCGACGTCAGTCTCCCTCCCCTCACCACGGACGGAGGCGCGTGCAGCGGTTTCCCATGGTTCGGTCCAAGCCCTTTGACTTTCTTGATTCGGAGGTTCCGGAAATTGCACGCTACATTTTGTCTTTCTGTATCTTCAGCATCATGATGAACTCGTGTGAGATAAATATGACACTCGCGGCCGCAGTAGCAAGCGAGATCCAAGCGACTGGTGGAGCAGGCGTGACTAGTAGCCCTTCGGCATGGTCCGCGGTCGCGTGAACGAGCGCCGCCTTGGCCGAGAAGAATGAGCGGTGACCTGACCTGAAAGCACATCGAGGTGGATCAGGTGATGCAGCGGTGTTCTCACGTAACAATCATTGCTTGTTAAGCTTCACCCCCCGAAGCTTCTGCCCCGCGTGTGACCTTGGATGCGTGATGAAGTCGCCGTACGATGAAAGGAGAGCGAGCGGAAATAGCACAGCACATGACGCCCAGGTGGGAGAACGAGGGTGCCCAGCTGCCAGCAGGTGGGCGGGCAAAGCCGAGCAGACGGAGCCGTCGGATGAGGGACCGATCGCCAGCCTCCACCTGACCTAACAGTGACATTCGAGGGACACAATGAGTTGGCCCATATGGCCTCATCTCCGTCCTCCCCATCCACTGCCGAGCTAGCATCGGCGTCTCCCCCACCTCTCTCCTCTGAGAAGAGGGATATATACCCTAGCATTGTATTCACTCTAGATTGATTCCCATCTCTCAACTAGAATCGACACGCCATGAAGACAACAGCGCTGCTGCTCCTCGCAGCGAGTGCGCACGCGTTCGACGCGGTCTCCCACCGCCGCCTCATGAACGAGCAGCTCGGCAAGGAGCTCGCCCCCATCGCCCTCGACCTTCCCGCCAAAGTCGCCGCGTTCGCGATCCCCGGCGACGATCCCGATAAGGACGACGCGAACGAGGACGGGGACAGCAACAACGGCGACGAGAGCCAGGGCAAGGAGGACGACGCCGACAAGGACGCCGACAAGGAGGAGAGCAAGACAGAGAAGGACGAGCACGGTGCGAACATCACCAAGACGCGCTTCGGGCCGTTCTGCTTCGACCAGAAGGTGTCCCACTTCGACGACGGCGAGAAACGTACCTTCTGCCAGCGGTACTGGGTCGACTCGCAGTACTACGTCGAGGGCGGGCCTGTGTACATTCTCGATGGCGGGGAGACGGACGGAGCTGGGCGGTGAGTACGGCGTCAGCCCGGGCGTTCGTCCGGGGTGAGCTTCAGCTGACAGTTTGTGGAGACGCCAGAGCTAACGGCAGCCTCCCCTTCATGGAGACGGGCATCCTGCAGATCCTCTCAAACGCGACGGGCGGCATGAGCGTGATCCTCGAGCATCGGTACTACGGCGCGTCGTACGTGACGCCCGACCTGTCGACGGACAACCTGCGCTGGCTGAACAACAAGGAGAGTCTCGAGGATTCAGCAGAGTTCATCCGTCGTTTCCCGGTTCCCAACAACGTTCGCAAGAAGCTGAAGAACAAGGACGTGTTCAAGCCCGACTGCACGCCTTATATCTACTACGGCGGCAGCTACGCCGGCGCGCGCGCAGCCTTCATGCGCACCGAATACCCCGACCTGGTCTTCGGCGGCATCGGCTCCTCAGGCGTCACCCATGCGCAGGTGTACTACCCGGAGTACTTCGACCCGATCATCACGTACGGCGAGCCATCGTGCATCAAGGCGATGGAGGAGTCGATTGCGTCCGTCGACGAGCTGCTCGACAAGAGCGCCGAGACGAACGCGGCACTGAAGAAACTCTTCGGCCTGGAAGCACTTAACGACATAGACTTCGCCGGCGTGCTGCAGTACCCGACCGGCGGGTGGCAGGGGCAGAACTGGGACCCGAACGTGGGCTCCACAGACTGGGCCGACTGGTGTCGTGCCCTGACCGTTCCGCGTAGCAACGCCGACGCCAACGTCGCCGGCATGTCTGTCCCCGGGAGTCTGCTGAATTACGCCGACTACGTGCGTGACGAGGTCATCAAGCCGAGTTGCCCCAGCGGCGACATCCAGGGCTGTTTCGGCGAGGGCTCGCCGGAGGAATACCAGAACACCTCGCTCAGCCAGACCTGGCGCCTGTGGCAGTTCCAGGTGTGCACGCAGTGGGGCTATTTCCAGGTCGCGCCGAAGGCGCCCAAGCGCACCATCGTGTCCCGCAAACTGACGCTCGACACGGCGCACAAGATCTGCCGTCAGGCATATCCGCCGGGGGAGCACTTCTCCGTCCCGGCCTGGCCGGACGTGCACGAGACCAACAGCCGCGGGTCGTACTACATCGCATACGACCGCCTGGCCTTTATCGACGGCGAGATCGACCCCTGGCGCCCCGTTACGCCTAATGCGGATGTCGCGCCCAAGAGGAACAGCACGACGTCGCAGCCCATCTGGATCATTCCGAGGGGCGTGCACCACTACGACGAGAATGGGCTCGCGGACCATAGTAAGGAGCCCAAGGAGATTCAGGAGGTTCATAACTTCATGGTGGACTTCGTCAGGAAGTGGCTCGAGGAGTTTGGCAAGGACGATGAGGGCCATGGACACGGACACGGCCACGGACACGGTAACGGAAAGAGTCACGACAACGGCAAGCACAACGGGTGGGACAACGGCAAGGGCCATGGTCACGGCAAGGGTCATGGCCACGACGGAGACCACAACGAGTAGATCGTAGACCGAATGTAGTGAAGCAGCATGAAGTAATGCCGATCCCTACGCCGCCGCCCATTTCCCAGCTTATCCGTCAAGAGCTTGCACCCTTCAGACGTCCTAGACATGCTGCTCGCTCTGCCCAGAGGTTGCTGACTGGCGCCTTACGCCTCACAACCTCGCCCCTCACGGCCTCCGGCCTCGCGCCTTACGCTTCACAACCTCGCCCCTCACGACCTCCGGCGCTCGGCGCTCAGCCCTCGTCGCAATGAGCTGGATGTGTATGCATTCTACTACCCGTACAAGTCCCTCGTGCGCGCCCCACGCTTACGACATGGACACAGTCGCGCCGAGCTCCTGCAGCTTCTTCTGCAGCTTCTCGGCCTCCTCCTTGGGCACGTTCTCCTTGAGCGTCTGGGGGACCGACTCGACAAACTTCTTGGCCTGGGCGTTAGCGCTGAACGAGCGGAGGGAGTGCAGCCAGTGGCGCGGGGTTGAGCGGGCTGAGCTGCATGGAGAGGGGCGAAGGAACTGGGCGACGGATGGGGTGAGGCAGTCACACGACATGCCACGAGACCCCACCGTGCACTCATTTGGCTGACGAGAGCAAGTCTGGACTAGCCTTCAATCTGAGCACTGGATGCTCGGCGTTGAGACACTGGCTAGACCGGCCCCGGCCTCAGTCACTGGAGAATGTCGCGGCCACTGGAAAGCTCGACTCGACTCGCGGTGGGTACTGGGCGTATAGCCCAGTCCGCTGCCGGGCCAACCCAACAGTGGGATCGGACTCGCTTCACGACTCCCTCAGTCGCAGCCCGTCCGACCCATCCGTTATGCAGCCAGGTAATCCTCTACACCCTCTGTTCCAATCTCTTCCTTCTCTCGTTGCTCGTCCATGAATGGCTTCGCGCCTCGCGCCTTCGGCGTTCGGCGCTCGGCGCTCGGGACTCGGACTCACCTCAACCAGGTTCATGTTAGGCATGAGAGCCTTGACCTCGCGGATGATCTTGGCCTTGGCGGCGGCGTCGATCTTCTCGAGCTTGAGCGTGAAGATGGTCTTCTCCTTGGGCGCCTCCTCCTCGGCGGGGGCCTCGGCGGCGGCAGCGGCTCCGGCGGCGGGGGCGGCAGCCGCGGCCGGGACAGCAATCTCGGTGATGTTCAGGCGGGTCTGATGTGAGCGCGAGCGGAGCGAGCGATCGCTGGTCTGGTTGTCCTTCACTTCTGCAGCTGCACTTTCCTCCTAGTCCTGTCCGACTTTGCCGTTACAGCAAAGGCACAACGGGGAGACCTCTTCTCCACTCCGTGCTTATTCCTGAGAGTCTCCGCTTCCTCTTCCGGGGCTATGTCGCGCCCATCCTCCCGGCAACAACCAGACCAGAGCAAACTAACCTTGAGAGCCTGGACGAGCTCCGAGACCTCGAGGAGCGTGAGCTTCTCGACCGAGTCGACAATGCTCGAGATCTTGGGCGAGACCTCGGCGGCGGCGGCGGGCGCAGCCTCGTCACGGACAACGCGGGTCGTCGAGAGCATGCGCGCAGAGCGCGCGAGCGGTCGCGAGGACGAGGCGCGGAGGGCGCGGAAAACGACGGTCCGGGAGGCCTAGAGTCATCAGCATGTGTTCTGCTTGCGCTTGTAGCTCGGCGCGGGGCGGAGCGGCGGGACGGCGGTGACAGGCGGATACGCGTAACGGGAATAGAGCGCCCACTGTCCGCTCGGCGTATGTGTCGGAGCGGAGTGGGAACGGTCATGTCGGACATCGATCGCGATTCGAGTGCTGCACTTGGCTGTTTTCGGTTGACTTTGTCAAGCTCTCGGGAAATCCCCAAGTCGGTTCCGGTGCAGTCGCAAATAGTCGGGTCGCATGGTGTTGCCTGTCGAGTGCGTCGCCGCCGGCCGAGCCCGAGTGCTTATACTCACGCTCATTTTGGTCTAGATGAAGGTCGGTGTGTACGGGGTGTGGACCAGGTAGTTTTCGCTGTTCACGCCTTGGACGACCTCCGACCCGTCCGAAATCGTCTGCCACTCGAAAAAAAACGCCGCTTGGGTGATCAGGCGTGTGGAGGCTTTGGGGCGCCTAACCCCCCTCCACACTTCAAAACACGTGAAGACTGCTCGCGCGAGAACGGCGTGAAGCAAGCGTGGTGTAAACGTGGAATGATGTCATTGCCAGGTGAGCTGTTGAGCAGCCGTGGGAGACCTCCATCGGACGCCGAGAGCACCGCTTTTCATCCGAAAACGTGTGTGGTGATGTTATCTACCCTCGCGCACCCTCACGTACCCCTGAACCCTGCGCTAGGCTGGGCAGCTGCCTCCTTCCTTGAATGGCGACAGTGGTCCGCGGACGCTATGGACAGAACCAGTGCAGGCATGCGGACAGGACCCGCAGCGCCACCCAGCCTCAGAATCCTGCGATATCCTTGCTCTCAGGGGTGTGCTTGCTCAACCCAGGAACTGGAGGAAGGAACCGTGAGGCAAGCAACTGAATGCGTCCCGCTCAAGACCAAGAAAACACTCTAGGTTTGCCTCTGCACTGGATCCGCGCTTCTCGTCGCTGGAAGAGGAGGAATGACGCAGGCAGCTCGAACAATCAAACCCTGCCAGCTGATTCACTCTGCTGAGGAAGCTGGGATTAGCTTCGGCACCTCGTGCAGCCCACTATCGGCCGCCGCCGTCGCCGAACAATACAGGCAGGTGTGCCAAGCGATCGGCGGGCGTGCGGGCGCATTCACGGTGCCTACCGCAAAGTCTGCACCTCTGCCGCTTCCCAGTCCGCTGAGGGCAGTGTTGGCGTGTGTCTATATCTTGTCTTGTTCTCACAGTCTTGCTCTCCACTACACCTTTACTACCTCTCCTACTCTCTCATCTGTCCTGGTTGTTCGCGCTCGCTCGCTATCGCTCGCAAGCGCTCCCACCACGATGAGACTATCGACCATAGTCGCCGCGGCGGCTCTGGCCTACGAAGCCGCAGCGCAGGACCGCTTCATCCTCGGCTCGACGAATGCGCTGACCGTCTCGCGCATGGACCCCATCATCTCGCCGGGCGGGTTTGGCGGGCATGTGCACCGTGTCTACGGCGGGTCTGCCTTCAGGAGTGAGTAAAGTCTTGGTGGCAACGGCGCAGCGCAAGTGGTGGCACTGTTGAACATGGCTGGCTCATTGTCTGTTATTGTGTATGAGGTCGTGTTGGTGGACAACACTCTGCGAGCAGAGCTGCGGATCGCGAGTTCCCGGCACGCACAGTCGACACGGTCGATCAGTCTGTGCGTGCTCTGCGCAACTGTCACTCTGCCTCTCCTAGCTCTCCTCTGCCACTGCCACTGCGCTTGCCCGCGCTTGCCCCAAGTATCTGCGGCTGCTGACCGTCAGACGTCCTGAACGACCCGCAAGACCAGCTGGACAAGTCGCACTGCAGCACCACAAAAGTCCTGGCCGACAAGTCGAACTACTGGGTGCCGGCGCTGTACTTCATAAACCCGAACGGCACGTATTCCATGCTGAACGGGGAGATCAGGATCTACTACCTGCTCGACTCGGACAAATCCCAACCTCTCGCCGCCTTCCCACCGGGTCTGCACATGATCAGCGGCCTCGCGATGCGCCGCGACATCGGCGCGAAGCAAGCGCAGGGCATCCAGCTCACGGTCGACGCGTACCTGAACATCCCCACGAACAACCAGTTCATCCCGAACGGCACAGTGCACCCCGACCCCCCGGGGCAGGGGTACGTGCAGCTGAACGTGCGGTTTCCGAACTGTGGGTGGCGGAACCAGTCTCTGGACAGCTGGGACCATTTCTCGCACATGAGCTGGTCTGTCAACGACAAGGGGGAGTGGGACCCGATGGGCAAACAGTGCCCGGACACACACCCGATACGGTACCCGCAGATCTTTCTTGAGAACTTCTATCGCCTCGAGCCGTGGCAGAAGGACCAGTGGAACCGGACTGGGCCGAGCGTCATCCTCGCAAACGGGGATACGACCGGCGCCACGTTCCACGGCGACTTTGTGAATGGGTGGGACCCCACGATCCTCGCGAGGGCCGTTAATGAGTGTCGCACGGCAGGCGACGCGCTCGAGAACTGCAAGCCGTTCGAGGGTCAGCTGCAGGAGCCGTGGAACAAGACGACCGGCGCGCCGGCCGACATGTTCGACTGTCGCTTGCAGAGCCAGATCCCCGCCGAGGACGTGGGATTCTACAGGCCGCTGGAGCAGCTGCCAGGCTGCAACCCACGGTGGGACTGGGACGGGCCCACGGACCACCGTTCCATTACCGAAGGGCGCGATGCCTGCCCGTGGTTCGAGGGCGAGCCGGGGTGGACCAGCCCGAACCTGCAGTACTACGGGCAGCGCGAGTACTCGTTCCCGATCGTCCTTCCTGGCGTCGACACGTCCGACGTTTCCTCGCTCGTGACCTCCGTCGGCCGCTGGCAGGACACGGGCGGCAAGATCGTCCCCTGGCCCACGGACCAGGACGGGCACACGCCGCAGTCGGTCCCGCCGGACTCGAAGGGGTATCGCGGCGTGCTGGTCGGTTCGCAGGCCGAGGTCGACAAGGCGGCGAAGAAGAAGGACGACGCGGACTGGCAGCCCTCCGTTTTTGGCTGGGACAACCCCCCGGGCCACTGGCAGCAGGAGAAGCCCGCTGACGAGCCGAAACCGGCTCCAGTTGATACGAAGAAGTTCGAGAAGATGGCGGCTACGACTCATGCCACGGCCACGTACGCTTGCGCTACGAATACGGCGTGGGCGGGGTTGCCGTGCGGGCCCGAGTATGTCAAGGACACGCCGAAGCCGAAGGGCGCGGCGGGCAGGGTCGTGCCCGGTGTGGCCTGTGTGCTCTCCGCGATGCTGTCTGTCATCTATGTTCTGGCTTAGACTTGAGCCCCCTTCAGTCCGATATGATTCACCTAATGTAGCTCCACTAGACCATAGATCCTAGACACCTGTACGCCGTAGATCCACACATGCATTTAGTTTCTCAGCACTCTCCTCCGGTCTCTCCGGTCTCTCCGGTCTCTCCGGTCTCTCCCATCCTACTTCCCTACTCCCTCCCCTCTGAAACCGAAAGTCGCAGGGCGCAGAGCATATCTTATCAACGGGCCCAACGGTTGACCTACTGACAAGCAGCTCGAGCAGCTTGGGCAGGTACGACGCAGTCTCACCCTCATCGAGGCACGTCACCCCTCCGTCGCTCGTACTGCTCGCCGCTTGTCGGACAGCTGGGAGCGACGCGGGCAACAGGGAGCGTACATTGCAACATTACAACCCAAGGACATAGCGAAAGGCTGAACAGCGGGCTGAACAGCGGGCTGAACGGGCTGAACGGGCGGCGCTGCCATCGGAGGCGAGCAGCCTGAGGCGGGCTGAGGCGTGCGCCGCATGCGGCGGAGGCGGCGCAGGCGGCGCCGTTCTGCCATTACGTGGGGCTGGTCACTCTCCTGCCTGTACATGCCTGTACATGCCTGTACATGCCTGTGGCCACTGCCTACGCTGCCTACGCTGCCAATGCAATCAATGGAAGAATGCTTGGACTGTGCTTGGTCAGGTCTTGGAAGCTTGGCTTTCCAGGCGGTGCGAAAGCGCTCAGTGCCCTGAAGGGTTTAAGGGTGGTTTGTCCTGGCTCTACTTGCTGGCAATAATGTCTCCTGAGTGATTTCCTGGCAGGAATCGAGACGAGGAAAAGGTGATAGAGCGTCAGACTGAGTGCTGCGCAGTTTGAGTGCCGACAGCCGCTCCGTCTTCGATACAATGTGGTCCGTCAGTCCACCGTAACAAGAAAGTGCATAGCAGGGAGAGCAGGCAGCGTACCAGGGAGCAGGCACCGGGAAGCTATTCAACATTCCTCCTACCTCGCCTGCCATTCACTTGTCGGGCTCGAGTAGCTGGAGCGGCTGGAGCGGCTGGAGCAGCAGGGCCGAGCGGCAGGAGCAGGAGCAGGACTCACTGTCAGGTATGACCTAGTATGGGCCTCCGTCACCGAGCCAAGAATAGCATCGCCGCACCCTCACGACCTGCACTAGCTGCACTATCAGGAGTCCTGCAGAGTTCATCTCCCAGCCACCGACCCTCCGCCTGACTCTGTCGCCGATCGTGCCCTCGTCGCCGACCGCCTCTCTGCTCACTGACACCATCCACTGTCGTTCGCAATGATAGACGCGCGCCAGCTTCTCTCTGCCTCGCTTGACAATAGCTCACTCGCCTGCCTTCGGCAGGCTCCTTCGCGGGCTAATCATAATTGTCCGAATGCATACGCAGGTAGACGAGGAGATAGGGGACGTACTGAAATGTTCGTTACACTACATTCTATGATCTGCGATCATGGGGGGATGGGATCTATACAGCAGCGCGCGCGGGGCTCGCGGCCTACTTGTGGCTCTCGACCGACCACTGGTCGAGGGGGACGTTTGCGGGCTCCTTGTCGTCCCCGTCCTTCTTGTCGGGCCACTGCGGCTGCCAGAGGGTCTGGAAGCTGGCGTCCTTGACGCCGTCGCCGGCGGAAATCACGAGAATCTTGGCGGGCGCGTTGTCGGGGTCGCCGTCCTTCTCGCCCTTGGCGCTGTCGGGCGCCGGGGGCGTGACGGCCGACACGGGGTCCTTGGTCGAGAACTGGAGGCCAGAGGGGTTCGCGTTGATGATCTTGACGGTGAGCTTCTGGCCGCCGAGCGAGAGAGAGGCCTCGGCACCGTTCAGCTCGACCGACGCGTTCGTCTGCACGTGCCACTCGATCGTGCCTGCCGCACCGCTGATCTCGTCCTGGAGCAGCATCTGGCGGCGCCCGTTCAGGAAGCGAATGCCGCGCTTCACTGACGAGGTGCCGTTGTACGCAGCCGACATGTCCATCGTCCAGAAGGCGGTGTCGTCAGAGCCGACCTCGAGGTAGGGGGCAGCGCCCTGCTGCGTGCCGCTCGAGCCCCACTTGACAGAGGGAGCAGCGGCGCCAGCGAACTGGTTCTCGCCGCCGATGACAATCGTGTTCTGGCCCTCGGTGCGCTTGCGGAAGTAGAGCCAGCGCTGCGAGTCGGGAGCCTCAGACGAGAAGTAGCCGGGCGACAGGTACTCGCCGGAGCCGTACTCGCCGGCCCAGCGCTGTCCCATGGCGTCAAAGACAAAGTCACCCATGTCGAGGTCACCGTGGGTCTGGTGCTCGAGGAGCGAGCCACCCTTGATGCCCCAGTAGGTACCCGAGTTGTCAGACCACGACGAACGAGCAGCGGCCCATTCGCCGGCGGGGTCGGAGAAGTGGTGGTCGATCTCGAGACCGTTCCAGAAGGCACCGTCGGTGGTGGGGTCGTACCAGAACATGTTCCAGGGGTCGGCGGCGTCGTAGTGGTCACGCTGGTAGAGGGCGTAGCGGGGCTCGTTGAAGGTCGAGGCGAGGAAGACGAGAACGTTGGCGGTGGCGGAGAACTTGTTGGGTCCGTGGTCACCGTAGTTGAAGAGCGAGGTCATGCCCTGGCCGTGCATGTGGAACAGGGCAGTGTTGAGCCAGCGGTCCTTGTTGCCGGCTCCGAGGAGCGACTCGACAGACGCACCAGTGGCAGTGTTGAGAGCAGAAAGCATCTCAGCAGCGCCAGTGGTACCGAAGTACCAGTAGTCGTTGGTCTCGGCCCAGGTGCCGTCAGTGTGGGGAGCCTGGAAACAGGCGGCCTGAGCCGACTTTGTGGCAGAGTCGATGATCGAGTCCGAGATGCCGTTGTCCTCGCCCTTGATGGCGAGGGCACCGAGAATGAGACCAGAGTTACAGACACAGTTCCAGTTGCCCTTGATGTTGTCGTTCTTCCACCAGTTCTGAACAGACGAGTCACCGGCGAAGGCCTTCTGTCCCGGGGTAAGACCGTGGTCGACGATCCAGCCGCGGAGCTGCGACTTCTGGTCGTCCGAGAAGGCGTCGCTGAACCAGTCGTATCCAATGGCGTAGGCGGCGGTGTACTCGGCCGTGTCGAGGAAGTGGCCGGCAGCGTTCCAAGGGTCGGCCTGGTATCCAGCGCCGGCGGCGTTCGAAATGCCCTCGCTGAGCTCCTGCCAGGCGCGGTCGGCGTACTTCTTCTCGCCGGTCATCTTCCAGGCGTAACCGAGGATCTTGATGCGGACCTTGATCTCACGAGCAATGTCGAGGACACCAGAGCCAGTGGGTCCACCGTCCATGACGTAGGCGACAGAGCCCTGGCCGAGAATAGTTGAAGCGTTACCCATGAGGACAGTGTCCCAGAACGAGAAGTAGGGGTTCTTGTCCTTAAGGCCGTTCTTGAGCGCGTCCCACTTGTACTGAGGGGCGATGAGACGGGGGTGAGCGCGGGGGCTGCCAGACGAAGGCTGCTCGTTGTCGCTGGGCCACGAGTCGTCCTTGCCGGCGACATTGGTGGGGGCAGCGTAACCAGCGGTGCCGGTTCCAGTGGCGTAGACTGGGAGCATGTAGACATCGGTTTGGGCAGGGAGATAGACCTCACCGTTGGGGCCCGTGGCAGTCTCGTGAGGAAGGCGGTCGTTGGTCAGGATCTGGATCAGGCCGGGAAGAGCAGTGTTGCCGGCGTCGGGGGCAGGGGCCTGCTTGTCACCGCCCTGGTTGGAGGTGCCAGCGTTGTTCTGGCCGCTGTTACCGGACTTGTCGTTCGAGCTAGGCTCCTTGGCAGTGTTCGTGCTGTCGTTGGCACGCGAGGCGGACGAAGAGTTCTTGTCGTCGTTCTTGTTGGCGGCACGAGATCCGAGGACACCACCGAGAACAGCACCGACAATCACACAGATGGCGATGATGGCAGCGAGAATGTACCAACCCTTGCGGCTCTTGCGCTTCTTAGGCGCATAAGCGGGCTCGGAGCCCGTGGCGGCGTACGGGTTGCTGCTCGACATGGGGTCTTTATCGTGCGGCGGAAGGAGCGAGGTACCGACGTCAGAGCCACCGGGAGTGTCGTAGGGCGAGTCATAGTAGTTGTTGTTCGTCGTCGACGCCATTTTGAACAGTGCGTGACGGAAAGTTGCGGAGGGGACGGATTCGTCGGGTGAAAGCCCGGACGGCGGGGGTAGGAGAAGGAGACGCAGTGGTAACAGGGGAAGAGGTCGGGGCGTCAAAGGGGGGTCGGGAGGGAGAGGAATGAAGAGGACGGAGAGACAAGACAAGTGTAAAAGAAGGATGGTTTGAGGGGGTTTTGTTGGTGCGGCGGTGCGGCAGTGCGAGTTTGTGCAGGGCATGTGTTTTGATCGGTCGAGGGAGTGGGAGTGTGGGAGCCAAGCGGTGTATTACGCAGGCAGTCCGAGTAGTGCAGAGTGAGCGAGAAGGCGAGGCGTGGACAGAATTGGCCAGGAACCGGAGGGTCGCGCGTGTCAGCATTACAGCATCCAAACCAAGCAAAGCCCCTTTTCACGCCAAGAGTCCCCTCTGCACACAACAGTCCGGGTGTCCCATGCAGAGTCCGCCGTCTGCACTTCTGCTCACGACTTTTGCGACTCCCACTCCGCAGCAAGTAACAGCAGTCGTTGCCAATGCATGCTGGGTTTGCTCGTGGGTCGCAGAAGTAGCAGCGAGCCAGTATTTCTGGGGGACTGGGAGGAAGCGACTGGGCCATGTTTGTGCGCAGCCAGGTTCGCCAACCAGGAGCCAGGTGCTGTGCACTGCCCCCGGCGCAAAGTCTGAGCCTGAGCCCCGTCTTAAGGCCGTCGTCATGCTCGACTTCTGCTGTGCGCATCTCACACACCGTAGCGCGTGCTCGTCTAAAAACAGAACAGCGGCGAGCTGGGCGAACATGCGGTGTGTGCGATGGACGAGCGCCGTCCGTGTCTGCGAAGCACCCATCGAGCTCGGTGCATCACACAGCACGCTGCGACGGTCGCTCATCGCACAGCAATCCCGCACAGACACACTCTGTGCGTCTGCAAGGACCAGACTCAGACTTGCCATCCAACTCTGCATCACTCCTCTTGCGGGCACTGACTCAAGGACTTGGAGAGTTCACTCACAGTCGTCGCGGTATCCTGCGCCGCCGTTGCCATAGTTGTTGTCCGAGTATGCGGCGGGGTTGGGCGAGTACCCGTGACCTTGGTCCTGGTAGGGTGCGGGTTCGTATCGTGCCGACATTGCGGCTGGGTTGTCGTCGAGGACGGACACGAAGGAGGATGGAGAGATGGAGGATTAAGGGGGAGATTGGGTGATTGGGTTGGAGGAAAAGGGGCAGATGTTTGCCGGACGAATCAATTGAAAGAGCGTGTGGGTGGGGTGTGTCGATGTTCGGAGTGGCCAAGACGGCGAAGGGGAAAAGACACCTGGCGAGAGACTGATGAAGGCAAAGCAGTCGGAGTCGGCGGTGGATGTAGAAGAGGTGTGAGTGTGTGAGGGGAAACAGAGAAAGGAGAGATGCGTTGTAAGATGTGCTGCGATGGGGGCGGCGGAACGGAGGGGGCAGGGGCCGGAGGAGGGAGGGGAAGGAACGGCGGCGGTGGTTGAAACCGGAAGGGAAGGGGCGATGGAAAAGACGCGTAGTGAAGCCACCACGCGTTCAGTCTTCCATCCGGCAGCACACACGGCACACTGCCTGAAGCCTGAGCATTATTCGGTCCACCACCCAGAATGTTACCCAGGGCCAGGGCCGCATCGATGGTTTCTTGGCAAGACCATCCATGGAGACAGACTCCCACAGAGAAGAGTGCGCAGTGCATGACTCGCTCGGTGCTCATGTCCTCACCATGCTCGCTGCCGTGTTCAAGATATGGAGTCTGATGATTCCGAGCCGCTGCGCTCTGCGTTGACTACGGACTATGGGAATTCCAGACCCAAGGTTTCGGACAGTCTCAGGCGCCGCGCGACGCGTTGCACGATGCACGATGCACGATGCACGACCCGTGACTTGGAACAAAAGGTCTGCTAGGTCTGTGCTGCCCAAGTCGTCCCGGCTAAGAGTCCAGTCAACAGACACACAATTCTGCTGCGGGAGTACGGTAGCACAGTGTATACAGTGTACAGTGTCCTCTACTTGCTCAGCACACAGCATGGCGGCCACCCACTACTCCTGGTTGTAACGATCGATTCCTGCAGCGTCCGAGCCCGCTCCTGCGTCGTCGGGGGTCACGGACCATGCCACTGCATTGCACATTGCACAGCTAACGCCACCCGGGCATCCGTGGGCATGTATGGCACAGCATACGACCCACGGCGCCACTCTCGAGATCCCTTGCCATGGTCCGAGCGTTCATTCTTGCATCCTTGCAATCGCAGACAATCGTAAGAAGCGGGCCGAGGCAAACGCGACATGGCGTCCATAAGAATAGCCCTCCTCGCTTCCCTCTTCCCACCTGACCTTTCTCCGCCATGTCACACTGTCACTCCCGCCTGAGTCTGCCACTCACCCTTCCCGTTTCCCCATCGCTCACGCAGAGCGTAGAGCGACAGTGTACTCCATTGCATGCATAGAGCCCGGTAGTTGGTGCAGAGGTGCCTGCACTCACCGTCAACTACAGTGCAAGGCACACGTGCGCCCCCACCCGACACGTGATCACCCCACACTTCCCCGCACCCCGCGTCATCGCTCGCCCTTGCCGCAATCTTTCAGCGCTGTAGCTGTTGCCGCTCACACGTCCTCGACGCGCATCCACACAGACCCCTTCGACAACCATGTCTGCGGGACAGGAGAACCCTCCTCTGCCGCTCGGCGGGGCTGGTGCCCCGAGCAATGTCCCGACCGGCACTCCGAATCAGGCCAACAATGCAACCCACGGTGCGAACAATGACGGGGCGAGTGATGAGCCAGCTCGCCCCCTCGACCGCCTCGACACGCCCGACCTCCCCACGCCTCCGCAGACGCGCGCGTCACCCTCCTTCTCCTTCCACGAGGAGCGGCGCCTGCTAAAGTCAGACGAGTACTGGCTCTCGCACAAGCTGCCGCGCCTTCCGCCCGCTGCGCTCGCCACCTCGCCGACAGCAAGTATGGACGCGCTGATGCAGAGCACGCGCTCGAGCGCGCACTCGCCGACGTCGGCGAAGCACGACGTGCACGACACTCAGTCGGACGAGAGCGACGAGGACCTCGGGCCGCACGGCACGGGGGCCTACCATGGCCTTGGCTCCGCCCCTGCGCGCGGGAATTCGATGCTCTCCCCTAGCGGGCCGGAGTATGGCGATCTGGACCCCATCGACGTCCAGATCCACCGCAACGAACTCAACTATGATGAGAGGCTCGGACTCGAGGAGGAGACGGAGGAGAGGGCGCTAGGCATGGACGACGCGTACCTCCCCGGCGTCCCCGGCGGGCGCGATCGGCACGCGCAGGACGAGCTGCACGACGCGGCCGTCGACACGGGTGAGTCACCATGACGACACAACTGACAAGCAGTCAAGGCGTTCGCCGAGTCGGGCGTCGGCAGTGAGCTCGAGGCGCTGTACGGCGCGTTCTCGCGCTGCCTCGAGCTCCGCGACAAGTACATGGAGCTGTCTAACCAGCGTTTGGGCGACAATCCGCGCGACCACGACGGGGTCTTCGTCGGCTTCAAGGAGGGACGGGGGGACGTCATGGGCCTGCGGGCCGATGCGGAGGCGGAGGGCGCCGAGCTACCCCCCGACCCTTCGCAGAGCTGGAAGATGGTGCCGCCTCCGCCCGACCCGCACTGGAAGTGGGAGAAGCAGGGCGAGAGCGTGCATCCCGCCCCGGCCGAGGACGCACAGGAGCGCAAGTCCAAGACATCGACGCAGACACCCAAGTTCGACCTGTCCGCTTGGGACATCCCGGGTCCCGAGCCCGAGGCAAGTCGGCACACGTTCGCTTTGGACGGAGAGGGCGTGTACCGCGTCTATAACGCGGGAGGGAAACCGCTCTCCCGCGTCCCTAACCTGAAGGAGTACTACTCGGACCTCGACTACCTGCTCGGCGTGTGCAGTGACGGGCCTGCGAAATCCTTCGCCTTCCGGAGGCTCAAGTACCTGAGCTCCAAGTGGACGCTCTACACGCTGCTGAACGAGTACCAGGAGCTGGCGGACATGAAGGCGGTGCCGCACCGCGACTTCTACAACGTGCGCAAGGTCGACACGCACATCCACCACTCGGCGAGCATGAACCAGAAGCACCTGCTGCGCTTCATCAAGGCGAAACTGCGGAAATGCCCCGACGAGATCGTGATCCACCGCGACGGGCGCGACCTGACGCTGAAAGAAGTCTTTGAGAGTCTGAACCTGACCGCGTACGACCTCAGCATCGACACACTCGACATGCACGCGCACCAGGAGTTCCACCGCTTCGACCGCTTCAACAACCGCTACAACCCCACGGGCTCCTCGCGCCTGCGCGAGATCTTCCTCAAGACGGACAACCTGCTCGGCGGGTCGTATCTCGCCGAGCTGACGACCGAGCTGATCGCAGACCTAGAGCAGAGCAAGTACCAGCACTCCGAGTGGCGGCTTTCTATCTACGGCCGCTCGCTGGGGGAGTGGGACAAGCTCGCCAAGTGGGTCGTGCACAACAAGCTCGTGAGCCACAACGTCAGGTGGCTCATCCAGGTCCCCCGCCTGTACGAGGTGTACAAGGCGGGCGGCCTGGTGCAGAACTTCGAGGACATCGTGCGCAACCTCTTCCAGCCCCTGTTCGAGGTGACGGCGGACCCCTCGAGCCATCCGGAGCTGCACGTGTTCCTGCAGCGTGTCGTCGGCTTCGACTCGGTCGACGACGAGAGCAAGCCGGAACGAAGGCTTTACAAGAAGTTCCCGCCGGCTCAGGAATGGAACACGCGCCAGTCCCCGCCCTACTCCTACTGGCTCTACTACATGTATGCGAACATGGCCTCGCTCAACGCCTGGCGTAAGCAGCGGGGATTCTGCACCTTCGTGCTGCGCCCGCACTGCGGCGAGGCCGGCGACCCGGACCACCTCAGCAGTGCCTTCCTGACCTCGCACTCGATCAGCCACGGCATTCTGCTCCGCAAAGTCCCCGCGCTCCAGTACCTCTTCTACCTGAAGCAGATTGGGCTGGCCATGTCCCCGCTGAGCAACAACGCGTTGTTCCTCACGTACGAGCGCAATCCCTTCAAGGACTTCTTCAAGGTCGGCATGAACGTGAGCCTGTCCACAGACGATCCGCTCCAGTTCCACTTCACGGCGCAGCACCTGCTCGAGGAATACAGCTGCGCAGCGCAGATATACAAGCTCACGCCGGCGGATATGTGTGAGCTTGCGCGCAACTCGGTGCTGCAATCGGGCTGGGAGCTGCAGGTGAAAAAGCACTGGATCGGCAACCATTACTACCTCCCCGGCGCCGCCGGCAATGATATCCACCGCACCAACGTGCCGTCCATCCGGCTGAGTTACCGACACTCAACGCTGATGGAGGAGCTCGCGCTCATCAGATATGGCCGGCACACGCCCAGCGTGACGCCCATGCCGCTCAAGCATTCGTCCGCACAGCAAGTCGCCGCCGCCAGCATGGCGCACACGAACGCGGTGCTGCACGGACACCAGCCGACGCTTGTTGGCGCTTCAGTGTTGGATTCGCGGAGCAGGAAGCGCTCCCAGACCGACTTGAAGAGGAGGAGCCAGCTCGGCATGAGCGCTAAGGACGTTGGTGCAAAGGATCTGAGGACGGGGGATGCGAGCGAGAAGGACAAGGGCGCGAGCCCGGTGACAAGGCCGAGGGAGCTCGGGAAGGAGAAGGAGCAGGAGAATGGAGACAAGGAGGCGGAGGCGGCGGCCAAGCCGGACTTGACGATGGACGGCGCGCAGTAGATGCAGAGTGCAGAGTGTAGGTGTTTGATGTGATGTATCCATGCCCCTGTTTGTTGCGGGTCGAGCTCGCTAGGCGCGACAGGTAAAGCGGAACACGGGGAGCGTAGCGTGTCGCCGATGAGCGGGGGAGGGACAAGCATAGACGCTGTGTATCCTGCAGCTACGACTCGCGCTCAGTTGATCAGACATCCCGCCGAAGCTGGCGAGCCGCCGAGACACCGACGCGGGACGATGACGTGCCGACCGGCTCGGAGACGCTCGGATCCGTGAAGCCTGGAGGCAGCACAACTTTGAGGGGAGGACAAGGGAGTGGGGGACGATGTGCAGGCACAGAAAGCGCGGACTCGGAGGATCAAGCTGCGAAGCAGGAGAGCTAGGCCAGGGCTCTGGCCCGGCTCGGGTGGAGACCTGGTCCGGGGCTGGACGGACAGAGTGTGTGATCTGCCACGTTCAGGTGCGGCGCCTTCCGTCCGCCCTCCTAACATCTGCACGTTCGACAACAACGGGTCCACTTTCCCCATTGCTGGCCTTTAACTCCGCGGCGCCCGCGGCGCACTTACCGGCTCAGCATCACCCCGAGCCTGACCGCAGTTTGAGAATCCTACAAGCGGTGGGCTGGCACATCTTCAGGCAGCGAGCACGGGCGCTCTTGTCCGGAGGCATGTGCCACGAACGCAGGATACGGTCTTGTGAACCCAGCTAGCATCGCAGCTGTGCAGGCCGACGGCATAACGGGAATGGGCATGTTGAACATTGTCCTCGGGGGCGTGCGATGTGCGGCCTGAGTCGAGTCCTCTGACCGCCTCAAGTGCTGTCCTGTCCCGAACCTGCAGAGATATACTGTAGGCACGCACTCGGCTGACGCTGCAAGACACTACCTGCCTCCCGCAGACAGGACTCCACACACGCAGTGAAAGCCCTGCTCACGGTGGCGGAAGCACTGTGCTCGCGCTTGCGCTGCTCAAAACCCCTCGTCTGGTCTCAGCCCAACACAGACTTACAGTTCTCTGGTACATGAAGACATGTCAGATGGCCTCCCTAGACAATGAGGACGCTGAACCAGACTGTGGCCTATCCACTTCTCCAGTCAACTGGTGACGCAGTAACACAACACTGCCCACGCCATTCCGGATACCCACACGCAGCGATTTCTGGCATCGACGGCATCGACGGAGATGGATGGACACGAATTCGTCCAAGAGATCCACAAGCGTTCTGTCGCCTCACTCCGATACATTTCGGGCACATCAGCGATCTCATCGCTATCGCCTGCGACGGGCGTCAGAGACCGAGAGTGCCCGCACTGGGCGAGCTGTCTGAGCGCCTGTGTTGTACCTGCCTCTTATGCTGTCAGTCTTTGAGGCACAGGTCCAGGCTGCGTTAACACTGTGCGCCGTCGCTGTGTCAAGGGCACTTTAGTGTTGCCTGCTGTGCCGGCTGGCGGCCGGCGTTGCGGCCTCGTCGGAGAACGGCGCAGGGTCGTAGTCTCGGGTCGCCCCGTTCCCCTCTCCGCCACTCGTCGATCACATGCACGACACATGTGCATCACACCCAGTCCGTCGGAACGCGTGCCCACATCAGTCTCAAAGCTACACGAGACAAGCGGAAACGTGCCCGTTGATGTGCGGTGCAGAATGTCACCAGATCCACATCTCTGGAGTCGGCACCCAGTCTCCGGAATGTGATCGGCGCAAAGTGCCTCAACCCGTCGATCACTTACTGAAAAGCCGCACCCTGGTCAGAGCACCTTACCTCACTCTTCAACATGCCCACAATCGCTGTCTTCGTGCCCACTCGGACTCTGACTCCTCCCCCTTCCCCCACCGACCTCCGGGGTGCGTCGGAGCGGCACGATGACAGTAACAGAGGTGGGAAAGGGAGAGGGAGACACTAAGGGGGGCGGCAAAATGCCTCGTAACCGTGCCTGGAACCAGCCGGCCGGGTGGCGCGAACGGACTATGATTCGCTGGCAGGGGTGAGCCGTATATAACTGAACCTTGTTGGATGGATAGCTGGCGTCGGACTCGGACGGCGACGCAGCGACGCAGCGACAAGGGTGTGCTGGCGGGCAACGACGACGCTAACTGTTGGAATCGCACACTTGCTCATCAACACATAATCGTCGCACACGACAGCTCGATCGTCCGCCGACATCGTCCGCCGAGCCCGCAGCTTTTTTCGCGTTACCATCAATAATCGACTGGACGTAAATAACCGGCTTCACCCACCCTCCACCTACCACCCCCATCCCACCTCCTACCTCATCTCCCCCTCTACCGACAATGGCGCGCTCACTATCCGACCAATTGCGCCTCGTCTCTCTCCTCGGCCTGATGCTGGCGCTGGGTACGGTAGCCCACGAAGGCCACGTCCACGGCACGTCCTCCGCGGCCGCCGCAGCGGCTACAGGACACGATATGAGCGGCATGGACATGGGCGACATGGACATGGGCGGGGACGAGCACATGTCCGGCATGGCGGGGATGAAGATGTGGGTCCATGGGACTATTGGGGATGACTGTGAGTGTCACTAGCTCGCGAGCACTCGAGCGAAGCGAGAGTGCGATGGAGCGAGAGAAGCCTAGCGCAGCGAGGCCACCGTATCCCGCAGCCTTGTGCTGCGGAGGAACTCGGCTCGCTCCGCTGCTCCTTGCGCCCTTACTGCTCTTCTCTTCCCTCTCTCGGTCTCCCCTGGCTTCTCTCGTCTCGTACGAGACGATGGCAATCGAGAAGGTCGCCGTTGCAGCGGAGGGAGAAGGAGGGTTGGCAGTGTAACGAAGCAAGCTGACCTCAGTACTCTGGTTCAAGTCATGGCACCCCTCCTCGGCCGGTGCGACCGTGGGCGTGTGCATTGCGCTCTTTGCTTTGTCCATTTTCGACAGGTACATGCACGCCATGTGGCGCGCGTGCAATGCGCACTGGGCCCGGGGACGCGTGTGGTTCGCCCTCCCCGTCTCGAGGGGAGAGTTGGCGTACGAAGACGGCGGGCAGGTTGTCATGGCTAGCTCGTCGGAGCCGCAGGCCTCGCTTGCTCGCTCGTTGACCAACCGAACTGGCGCCGGAGCTGCGGTCCCGGGAGTCGGTGCGGGTGGTGTGGTTGGCGGAGCAGTGGGAGGAGCAGGTGGAGGAGCAGTGGGGGATGAGCGCAGGGGCAGTGCCAGCTCCCAGCCTCCCGTGTTCACATCCTGCGCGACCGGCGACGAGAAAGTCCTCGAGAAGCAGTCTGGCTCATGCTGCGGGGGCGGCGTCCCCGCTGCCTGTAACTGTGGCTGTGGCGGAGAATGCGGCCAGAGCTCCTCGCCCCTGTACACGGTCGCCGACCCGTCGCGCGGGCTCGACAAGTCCTCTTCGCCCTATGACTCCCCCTCAGCCCCCTCTCTGGCTTACCCCTCTACCGGCAACGCCCGTTCGCGATCGAGGAGTCATCTCCCCGCCGCGGTCGCGGGAACACTCGACCCCGCGCGCGTCGGACGCTGGTCCCGCCCGTTCAGGCCCGCGGTTGACATCCCCCGCGGACTCATGTGGACCTTCATCACGGCCTTGCATTACGCATTGATGCTCGTCGTTATGACGTTCCAGATTTGGTGGATTATCTCTGTTGTGGTCGGCGCGGGGGTGGGGGAGATGCTTTTCGGGCGGTTTGGCGCGACGCGTTGAGGAGCGAGGCCGAAGGCCGAGCTCCGAGCCGCGAGCTCTAGGACGAGGGAGAACGGCTGGGAGCGGAGGGAGCAGGACTGTAGCGTTGGAGGCAATCTACTGTATGCATATGTTACAACATCTCATCTTCAGACTGGGCACGGAACGTCGAACAAGAGTGGACGGGGACCTAATCCTCGTCATCACTTTCGACTACGCGCCGACGCCTCGCAACGGGAGCCGGGTCGTCCTCGACGTTTTTCATGGGCACATCGGCGGCTTCAGCGAGCGCGGCGAGTTTCGCGCGCATTGGCGGGGGCCGGTTCTCCTTGTCCCCCTCGCTGCCTGAGGCAGTCGCATCTTTCTCTTTACCACCAGCTCCGTCGTCTTCGGCGTCCGAATCGGGCTCAGCCGTCGAGTGAGCTCGGCGGGGCGCAGTAGACGCCCGAGAAGTAGGAGCACGGGTAGGCGCCCGAGGCGCCTCGTCCTCCGAGTCAGAGTCAGAGTTAATGGGGTCGATGGGCCCCTCGGCGTCTGAGTCCCAGTTGCCCGCTTTGCGAAACAGGAACTCCTCTTCGTCCGCCTCGGTGTATGGGCCAGTCCACTCCTGATGGTCGGAGGGGCGCCACTCGTCGTCGTCGTGCTCAAGCCATTCGGCCATGATTGCCTTGCGGAGCGCCTTCCATTCCGCGCGTTTCTGGAGCGTCTCCTCGTCCACCTCCTCGTCGGCCTCGTCGTCGACGTCCATCGCGTGGTCCGCGGCGGGGGTGGCAGAAGGTGAGGTGGGGTTGGGGCGCGGACGCCGCTTGCCCTCCATGATCGCGCGGATCTCTTCCTCGGCTTCCTGCCCGTGCCGGCCCATTTCGGCGCGGAGAGCAGCTTCCCGCGCAAAGAAGGCGGCGTCGGCCTCCTCGTCCTCGTCCGAGTCCCAGATGAAGGCGGCGGATTTGTAGCTCTGCACTTCCTGTGCTTTCCGCTTCGGCGGTCTCGGCTCATCGGATCCACGGCGCCGGCGCTTCCGCTTTGGCCTGACGCCCGCAGCGCTGCCGTCACTATCGGCGTCGCTATCGTCGGAGTCTGAGGCGGCGCGGCGCTTGTACACCCTGCGCACGAGGGTTTTCATCTCGCCCAGGTCTGTGGGAGGGAAGGCCAGGTTCTCCTTCAGAGCACTGAGGAGGGGCTCGATGGAGGACGGAGGTTCCGAGGGAGGGTATACCCACGGGCTGTCTGGGTCCGAGGACTCAGTGTCCGTCGCCCAGAAGCCGAGCGTCGTGAGCAGGAGGCGGAAGTAGGGGTCGTTCTTTGTCAGATCGACGTGGGATGGGTCCGACGGTCGCAGGTCTGATGTCAGCTGTCGAGGAACGTTCCGAAGCTTACAGTAAATCTGAATCTTCTTGCGCGCGTCTTCGCTGGGTCCGTCTTCGTCTTCGAGTGCGTCCTCCCCGTCCGTTGACAGGATAACCTCGTTGCGCTCGGCAAGGATGATCTCCATAATCTGCTGTTAGCTTAGGGCCAGCAACTATGTAGTTACGACTCACCGTGATGATCCAGTTGACGTAGTCCTCGTGGTCCGCGTCGATGAAGTGCTTGACGAGCGCGCCGATCTTCTGCGACGTCGACAGATCGCGCTTCTTGATGAACTCGAGTCTGGCAGGGCCCATCTGCTGTTAGCTGATGCAAAGAGCTAAAGCTCACCTGCTCGCGTATACGACTACGCTGGCCGCCCATCTCGTCATCCCCGTCGCCCTTCCAGGACGAGAGCTCCTTCCAGCGTCCGCGCGTCTTGGGCATCAGCGCCTCGACCATCAGGAACGGATCCTCCTGCAACCGCTTGAAGAACTTGCGCGAGATGAAAGTGACGAGCTGGATCAAGTCGCGCGACGCATCTCCCGGCGGCAGGGAGGACTTGTTGTCCATGATGTTGCGGAAGAGCGCCAGCGACGAGACCTGGAAGTACAGTCCCTCGGCCTGCGCCTTGACGACCTGCCTGTGGATCATGCCGACGACGCGGCGCAGCTTGTCGTTGTCCAGCTCTTTGTACCGCTGCAGGTACGCGAGCAATGTGTTGGACACACCCTCGGACGCAAACTTCTTCTCGAACTTGGTGAACGTGAACGTGTGCTCGGCGTATGATGGCGCGTCGTCGTCCGCCTCGCCCTCGTCCTCCGAGTCGTTCTCATACTCCTCCGGCACAGGCGCGACGCCGTCTCGGTCCGTCTGCGCCTTGTTCTTCTTCCGCTTTGTCGTCTTCTTCACGAACATGAACTGCTTGTTCTTCGAGTACCGCTCGAGCATCTTGAGGAGTACGTAGGCGAACGTAATGACGGACTCGAGGTATCTGTGGTCAGCTTCGACGGAGCAGGACCGAGCTCACGCAATAGACTGATCCTTGTACCGAGCGACGACCTCGAGGGCGGCATCGAGGATATCACCGTTGTAGTACAGTTGGTTCTGGAGGACCTCGGCCGTCTTGGCTTCCTCCTCGTCGTGCGAGCGCGCCATATTGTCGATCAGGAGAAGCTGATGTCAGCTACACACCCCGAGCGTCCAAGCTTACAATGTACGTGAAGCAGTCGATGCTCGCCTGCAGCTCGGTCCACGCTACGGGCTTGTTGTCCATCGAGGTCTTCATGCGGGACACTACCCAGCGCACGCTGTCAAGGTTGGCCATCTCGATCGTCCATCCGAGCGGCAGCTCGCGGTCGACCTTGACACTGGCGGGCTCGACCTCCGCCGGCGGCTTCCCGTCCTTAACGGCCTTCAGCGCCTCCGCCTCTGCCTTCGGGAGCGCCTTCTTCCGCAGCAGGATCAGGTACTCCATCGAGTAGGCTGCGACGAAGAGCGCGCGGATCGTGTCCGCCGGCCGCACCTTGCTGCGCTCCATACGGATGTCCTTCAGGACGGACGCGATGAAATCTGGCGTTAGTGCTGGTCTGAAGGGAGGACGCACCGTTGAAGCAGTCCTCCAGGAACTCGCGCGCGAACTTTTGCGTGACTCGCAATGCGTCGGCGCTGAAATACACGTCCACCGTGAGCTCGTCCTGTCGTTAGCTAATCCATCAGCACGCTGGCTCACCATGCGCTTCAGCCGCGCGGCTCGCTTGCGCTTGTTGTTATCGAGCGCCTTGCCGATGTCCTCGACGATCGCGTTCTGAGAATGGAGGACGATCTTCTGTCCGTTCTGCCTGTCAGCTGTCGCGTTAGCACTGGAGAGTTTACCGCTCTTGCTGCCAGTGTTGTTCCGAAGCGAGAGTGCCGCGATCCGCGTTGCTGCGACGTGATCACCCGTTTCCTCTTCTCGCCTTCGAGCAGCTTTGTCAGATTCTCGACGGGTGCTCGCTCCGGGTCCTTCACGAGCTGCTCGGGCTTGATGCAGCGGAAGATGAGCTGGATACAGTCGAGCATGAGCATATTGTACGGGTTGAACTCCATTCGGTCGGCCTGCGACGCGAGCGTGTTGAACAGCTCGAGGTATGTGAGCTTGTCGAGCTGCACGAGGAGTTGGGACTGCGTTCAGCTACTACCTGGGTACAGAAGCTTACCTGGAGAGTAGACAGTTCCTCCTTCTCACCCGTTGCCGAGTCCGGAGCGACGACATCACGGATAGCGAGAAGGTTGCGCACGATGTGGAGACCGAGGGAGATAACCCGCTCGTCCTTGTCGTTTCGTCGCTCCTTCGCAAAGATCGGCACGAGGATCGACAGCAGACAGCGCAACGTGTCACTTCCGATGATGATAGCCTGGAGTGTCAGCTCAGCACAGCCGACCAGTAAGCTCACTTTGTACTCTACCTGTGCTCGGAGCAGCGAGGCATAGTCAGTAACGACCGGGCCCTCGTCCTCCATCTCCTTCAGCTCCTGCGCGACGTCGATGGGCCATGTCAGAGCGGCGATGAGGTCAACTGCAACGTCAGCTAAACGAAGACAACCCAGCTACTCACAAGCCATTAATGACACCTTCCTTCCCCACTCTCCTCTCATGGTGACCTCGCACACCAGCGCGACGAGCTCCTTCATGAGCCCCGCCGTGTGCATGCAGCGCGCGACCGTGCGCTCGTCGTCGGTGTCGTCCTTGCGCCACATCTTCTTCAAGTCCTTCAGAACGGGGAGCACCGAGTCACCTGGTCGGTAGACGGTGGCGCCCTTGCCGCCGTCTGCCTCCGAGTCGAACTCCCATCCTCCGACTGCGTTGGTGAGGGCCTGGACGGCGTTGAGGTAGACCTCCTGGCGCTCCTCCTCGTCGAGGATCTCGGGGGCCTCGTGAATGCCTCCGTAGGGCTTGACGATTCCGGCCTCGTCGTCTGGGTCGAAGGGGTCGAAGTCGGACATGGCTGGTGGTCGCTAGTCGGTGACTTGTGACTCTGTTGTTGTTGCTGTCAGTTGTCATTTACGCCGCCGCCAGAGGACACTCGCGCCCCCGCGACGCGTCTCGGAACCAAATTTCGCGAAGTCTCCCAACATTGGATGCCACGTGGTGTTGTGACGACAGAAGGGTCACGTGCACATTCAGTCCAGATTTTCTGGAGTAATCCCAGGTGTCATAATTTTCGCGGGGAGTTGATACGGCCCCTCGAAATCTTCGTCAGAAGTCGTCCACTTGACCGTCGAGCGCTATTCACCCACTTCGCACCACTTCCTTGGGACTCTTGCGAGGGCATCACTCTTCCACCACACCTCCTCCTCGACAAAAGCGACACGACTGCGACACCGAAACAGTCGCTACCCCGTGGTTCACCCTTCATCCCACCGCCCCCGACCCCGTACTCGACCCCACGCGACAACCCAAAAGGAAGACCAGCAACCATGCTCGTCCTCTCTGAAACCCCGATCGGTTTCGTCGTCTTCAAGCTCGGCAACGACTACAAGCTTGACTCGAAGGATCTCTGGAAGGAGTTCGAGACCCCCGAGAAGGCCAACAAGGCGTGCGTTTGCTGTCATCGTTCCAGGAAAGACGCTAACAGATGTACAGTCTCAAGGTCGAGGCCATCCAGCGCTTCACCTCCACTGCGACCGCTGTCGAGGACCTGGCCGCGATCCAGGACGGCCGCCTGACCGAGGGCCTCGAGAAGTTCCTCGTTGACGCCACCGGCGGCGAGGGCAAGAAGAAGAAGAAGGATGTCACCCTTGTTGTCTCGGAGCCCAAGCTCGCGGCGACGATCACCAAGTCGCTCAAGATCCCTGTCGTCTCCGACTCGTCGACCCAGGACCTGTACCGCGGCATCCGCCAGCAGCTTGCGTCTCTCCTCGGCGGTGTCGAGCAGAAGGACCTGAACACGATGTCGCTCGGTCTCGGCCACTCGCTCTCGCGCTTCAAGCTCAAGTTCTCGACGGACAAGGTTGACACGATGGTTATCCAGGCGATCGCGCTTCTGGACGACCTGGACAAGGAGATCAACATCTACTCGATGCGTGTTAAGGAGTGGTACGGCTGGCACTTCCCCGAGATGGGCAAGATCATTGTCGACAACCTCGCGTACGCGCGCGTCGTCAAGGCGATGGGCTTCCGCACGAACGCGGCGACGACCGACTTCTCGATGGTGCTCCCCGAGGACCTGGAGGCGACGCTGAAGCAGGCCGCCGAGCTGTCGATGGGCACCGAGATCTCGGACACGGACATGAACCACATCAACGACCTCTGCGACCAGGTCATCAGCATCACTGAGTACCGCACCCAGCTGTCCGAGTACCTGCGCAACCGCATGCAGGCTATCGCCCCTAACCTGACGGCTCTCGTTGGTGACCTCGTCGGCGCGCGCCTGATCTCGCACGCCGGATCCCTCATGAACCTCGCCAAGTTCCCGGCCTCGACGGTCCAGATCCTCGGCGCCGAGAAGGCCCTCTTCCGCGCCCTCAAGACCAAGCACGACACGCCCAAGTACGGCCTGATCTACCACGCGTCGCTCGTCGGCCAGGCGCCCCAGAAGCTCAAGGGCAAGATGGCGCGCATGACGAGCACCAAGGCGTCCCTCTCCATCCGTCTGGATGCTCTCGCCGATGCCGAGACGAAGAGCGAGTTCGGCGCCGGCGAGCTCGGTATCGCCGAGCGCATCAAGCTCGAGTCGCGCCTCCGCGCCCTCGAGCACCGCGCCGGTATCGTGTCCAACCGCACCGCCACCAGCGGCGCGTCCCGCCAGCAGCCCAAGTTCGAGCTCACTGGCTCGAGCTCGGGCTACAACGCAGCCGAGGACAACCTGCTCCCGACACAGCCGAAGGCTGCCGACGGCGACGTGTCCATGGCCGACGGCGACATCTCGATGGCGCCCGAGGGTGAGACGAAGGAGGAGAGGCGGGCACGCAAGGAGGCCAAGAAGGCGGCCAAGGCGGCCAAGAAGCTCGCCGAGGCTGCTGGCGCCGCGGTCGCCGCCGCCGGCGAGGTGCAGGAGGACGTGGACGAGAAGAAGCGCAAGAAGGAGGAGAAGAAGAAGAGGAGAGCGTCCGAGGCCAACGGCGAGGACGGAGAAAAGAAGAAGAAGAAGAAGCGCCACTCCGAGGTGTAAAGCTTTCTCTTGTTCTGACTCGTGTGTTTTCTTAGATTCGTCCACCCCATCCATTCCTGCATTGTCACCATCTCCTATATCCACCTGCCACCTGCTCGCAGGCTGTATGCACAATCATGATGCGAACAGAGTTGCATAATGTGACCAATAGTCCACTGACACTCTGTGACTCGGCTAGGTCTGTCGTTAGCTGGAATCTCGGGATGGACAGCTCACCCCAGCTCCACAGCCACACTCGCCCGATCCCCTGTGAATGATACAGGCTCAGTCTGATTATCAGCTTGCCAAGCCCAATAATGAAAGCTCACCTTCCGTTCCGTTCATCTCACGGACTCCGACTCGGCCGCCCGGCAACGCGCAGCTTGCCTCTCCTCTTCCGCTCCAGCAACCTTGTCACCTGTCGTCAGCTTCACCTACTCACTCAGCTCACCTCAGTCATGATGAGTTCCCTAAGCTTTGCGAGATCATGCTCATAAGTCGGTTCGTAGCTCCTGTCTGTCAGCTTGCTACCTTTCGTTGCCCAGCTGCCTTCTGTCTAGCCTGCCCCTTCGTGGCACACTCACAGTAACAGGTTCCCCGCCACAACCGCCGCACGCGTACTCGCGTCCTCCCTCCTTCCTTCCAGCACAGCAGTACTCGTGACGCGAAACGCCGCCGGTTCCGTCTCGGCATCAGGCACAGTCAGGTCCGGCCACGCGCGCGCGATCGCGTTCCACCACAGGTGCGGCCGCGGGTCCGACACCTCCTCCGCGCTCGCTGAGACGTGGTACGTCAGCATCTTGAGCGAGGGGAGGTCGTAGCGGTTCGCGAACCAGGCGTCCTGGGGTCAGCTTGTCCAGTGGTGTTACAACAGCTGGGCGAGGAGACGTACCTGTCGTTAGCTCAAGAGACCACAGAATCGAAGCTAGGCAGTGGCGCAGTGAAGGGAACTTAAGACTCACCTGAACTCCGTGCCGGTGCAGAGTGATGATGAGGCGCGGTGAACGTTCACGCCCGAACGGTGACCAGGCTTGCAAGAGGAAGTTGGCTGCGTCGTTGTACTCCCTCTGTTGCTGTCAGCTACACGCCACAAATGGAAGCTTACAGCCTGTACGGCGCGGTTGATCGCGTCACACAGCTCAGGCGGGACAAGGAGGCGGTCACACTCTGCCCCGCGCTCCAGTTTGGCTTTCACGTAGCTGTTTGTGTCAGCTGAAGAAGTCATGGGGACAGCCTACCGCTTCCACGTCTGCAGCGTGAAGATCGTCAGAGGGAACTCGCGGATCTGTCGTCAGCTCGAACTCCGGAGGGTAGCTGCCGAAGGGAGCGGGGAGAATGTACCTCGTCACCACCAGACATCCGCTCCAGCGTCTCGACAAAGTCGAGCTCGGACTTCTCCCTCGCCCAAGCATACAGCCGCTCCGTGACGTGATCGGGCGGCTTGAGTTCGCGGGTGATGTTGGTCGTCATAGTCTCGGGGGACATGATCTCGAACCCGCGCGGGGTGTGCGTCGTCGAGAACGAGGGCGCCGTGCTAGTTGCCTTCTTATTGTCTCCGGAGTGGCGCTTTTGCTTGCCATGCTTCTCGGGGTGCTTCTCTTTCCGTGCCTTTTCAGGCGTGCCGTTCGTGCCGTTCGCCCCGAGGCTTGGCTTCCTCGGTGACGATGTCTTTGACGGGGAAGAGGAGCCACCCCGCCTCTCGGGAAGGAAGAACTGTGCCTCGGGGGTCTTGACCGGTGAGCTCGGCTGGGACTGGTAGGCCGGCAGCTGAGGCAGCTGAGGCTGAGCCGTGGAGAAGGACTCGCGCGGCGTCGCGTCCCACTTTCGCTCGACTGAGGAGTTCGAGGCACTCCGCGCCGTCGACTCGGTGACCGGCGTCGAGTTCGACTTGCTCGCTGCTGTGACTGCGGTCGGGTCCGTCGTCGTCGGCGCCTGCAGTCTGATTGCCGGCGTGACGCTCGGGTCGGCGGGGAGATGCAGGTCTGCCATGCGCGGCGTCTTCTCTTGCACCGCGGCCGTGGGCGTATTCCGCTTCTCCTCAACTGGAGTGGCCCTGGGCGCCTCCTGCAGCGGAACCGGCAGAGTCTTCGGCGACACCCTCGGCGTATCCTTCGGTGGCAATGTGGGCGCGCGGCTTGCGTCCGACTGGGCGTCGGCCTCTTTCTCCTTCTCCTTTCTCGGAGTGGACATGGGCGGCGTAGACTCCTTCGGCAGCTCAGAGTAGAGCGTGTGGATACTCGCCGACTTGTCCCAGGGATCCTGCTCCGGCTGGGGATGAGGCATGGGGAAGCCGACGAACGGGCCGTCGAAGAGGTCAAAAGCCCCAGGACCACTCAGGCTGCCGAGAGGAACGACGAAGGTGCGCGTGCCGTTTATGATGTCGGCCGTCGTGCGGAGCTCCTCGTCGGAAACGGGCATTGAGAACCGCTCAGCACGGTATGGGGCGTCGAACCCTCCACTCGGACCAGCGAGCGGAATGGGGCCCATGCCAGCAAACGCACCGGGCCCGAAGCTGGGACCCGCCCGCGCCATCTCCGGACTCGTGTACGTCTGGTCCGTGCGCGCGTCGCGCGGCGGCTGCGTAAACGCCGGCGTGGTGTATGCGCCGTCAGGCCCACTCCAAGACGCCGCGGGCGTGTGGCCACGACCGAATGAGGTGAACGACTGCTGCTGGGGAAGCGGACCGCCGAACTCCTGGCTCGGTCCGCTCTGGTATCCGCCGAACGAAGTGGAGGGCCCATGGGACGGTACGCCCGTAGCACCGTACGAACCGCCAGTGAACGGTGTGGGGTGTGACTTGAGCGGTGAGGAGTTGAAAGGCGTCTGCTGGAGATGCGTGTCGAAGCTTCCCGGCGGGGTCGGATCGCGCTGCATCGGCGTCGGGTTCGGACCGGTCGTGAACGGCGTTCCGTGCAGGGACGGGAGGCCCGTTGAGTCGGTCGTAGCCGCTGCCTTCTTCTTGGCCGGCTTGAAGGCCCAGGACTTGAGGCCGTTCTGGATCTGATGTGAGCTAAAGGGAAGAGAGACCGACAGCTTACCTTCTTGGTCCAGTCTTGGGTCTGCGGCGTGGGCTGGTGTCAGCTCATGGCGCAGCGGAGTTAGCTTACCACATCAGTCTCGGTACGCATGTACCCGTCGCTGGCTGAGGGACCCGTGCTTGCGGGCCCAGAGCTGGCAAGCTCGTCAGTCGGCGTGTGCAGCACCGAAGGCATGTCCTGGGACGGCTCCCTCGTCATGGGTGGCGGTACCTCGAGAGTCTTCTCCATCTTGCCCTTCCCCTTTGGCGGCTCGTCGCTAGACTTCTTAGGCTTCGACTTCTTGTTGATCTTGAGCGGCTTGGTACTTCCCCGCGGCGGGCTGAGCATGATCTCCTGTGGCTTGTTAGAGATTGCAGAATACTTAACAAAGTCGGTCACCCACATCCCCTCTCGCCTTCATGTCCTTGAGCTCGATTACGCGGGCCTTCGCGGCACGAATGAGCGCCTTCTGCGCCTCCTCACCAATGAGGCGGTTGTGAATCGCATCGAGAAGCTGACACAGCACCTCGTCGTGAAAGGAGGAGCGGTCCAGCAAGCCCTGCAGCTTCGTGAACGAGGAACTCGCCTCGGACTCCGGCGCAGGTGAGGGCGTACCTGCCTGCAGGATCTCACGCTCGATTTCGGGCATTTGGGGCGCGACAGGCATCTTGGGTTGGGGGACCTCCGGAGTGAGCGGCCGGGGCGGCGGCGCGGCGACTGGCGGTGCTGCAGGAACTGGTGCAACTACGCCAGGTGGAGCGCGAGCGCCCGGCGGCACACCCATCGGCGCGGGCAGGTCGACCTGGGGTTAGCTTCATGTCACTTCTCCAGCTTACGTCAGGAACGTTCTCGACGGTCGTGACTTGGTGCTTGGGGTCACGACTCTCCGTCGCCTCGCTGATATCAGCGAGCGCGCCACCGGACGAGTGGTGACGATGATGAGAGAAGCGGCCGGAGGGGCCTCCGATGGGCGGCGGGACAGGCCGTCCGTCGCGGTGGTAGATATGTCCGAAGCTCTCGGTCGTAGTCGTGTTGAACGAGTTGTGCATCTTGCGCTTGTCTTCGGCGGAGGTGTTGACCTCCCCGCTCTCGGCGTTCTCCCCACTGACCTCGCCGGACGTGTTCGCGTCCTTCTCGCCGTTGAAGGTGTTCAGCGCCCCGCCTGTTGCGGCGGAGAGCATGGCGAGCGTGCGCATGTGCGCGACGTTGTCGGCCTCGGGCCCCTCGGCGCGGAAGCGGTCCACGTTCTCTAAAGCTTGGAGCAGGTCGAACTTGCTGTTGTCGAAGAGATCGTCGAGCTCCTTGCCCTTGCCCTTGTCGATCTTCTCGGCCTTACCCTCCTTTGCCTTCTCCTTGCCCTTGTCCTTCTTGCCAGCTTTCTCCTTGTTCTTGCCCTTCGCCTTGGGCTTTGGCCGCTTGTGAGGCGGCAAGAAAGCCGGGGGCTTCGGACTCTGCATGCTGAACAGACTCAGATTCTCTACTGTCAACTGGGAGTTAGCTCGACAATGAGGTAGCCTAAGCTGAGGACGCACCGGTTGCGGCTCGGGGAGCGGCTCGTCCTCACTGAATACGCCGGCGGAGCCGCCCCAGCTGCTGTGTCTGTTGTGCACGCCTCTGCTCAACACGCTGTCCTTCCCCCCACTGCTGGGCGGGTGGGGCTGCTGCCCCGTCGCCAGCGCCGAGAACGACATGCTCTGCTGGTGCTTCCCGGGCAGCTTTCCTTGAGTCTTCGGGGGCGTTGCTGCCTCTGACTATGTCAGTTTTGCGGCACGTACATCAACTCACTGTCCTCAGTGACGAACGGCTCGTGGCGATCCATCCACGGTTCAACTGATGTCAGCTATAGGACTTGATAACGCAGCTGACCCTTCCTAGCAGCCACTTTCTGGATGGCGTCGCGGTGTCGCTCGATCAGGGCTGCAGAGTTCTCTGAGACCTGAGTGATTGCAGACGCAGGCGGCTTGGGGACCTGAGGTGACTTGGGCGGAACGGGCGGCGGCCGCGTGCCGAGCTCGTAGCCGCGCCGACGGTTGGGATTCGTGTCCGAGTCTGGCTCGGAGACCTCGGGGATGAAGTCGATCGCAATGCCGGAGGCAGACTTGATCGTCTTGGCGAACTTGTCGTTGAAGTCGCCGTTCTGGGTGTGGCCGTTCTGTGCGACACCGTTTGCAAAGCCGTTCTGCTGGGCGATCTCTTCCGGCGGAGGGAAAGGATGAGGATGAGGAAGAGGAAGAGGTTGCGGAAAGCCTTGTGGATCACCTTGGTGATACTGAGGGTACGGATGCGGGCCTTGAAAGTCGAACCCCGCCTGGTGACGTTGGGAGAAGGCAGGTTCTGGGTCTACTCCACCTGCTCCGTTCAGCTCGCGGCCGGTGGGGAAGAAAGGGTACGGCGTGAACTCCTCCGAGTACTCTGGATACTCGTGGTGTGACGGCAGCGAGTCCGGCGATGGTTCGATGAAGCCTTATGATCAGCTGGGTGCGAGCTTGCGGGCATCCGGTTCACAGCTGCTCGCCACATTCCATTCCTCCGTTGTGCGACGGAACGTCACGCCAGTTGCCGCGCGTATGCGGCATGTCAATGACTTACCTGGCTCGGGGTCGTTCTTGCGCGAGAAGCGGAAGATGTTCTTCATGAGTCCGGCCATGTTCGCGAGCGACGTCTTCGTCGAGCGCTGAGCGGCGAGTGTGCTTGTCGATGAAGAACTCAGAGGAGGCGAGGTGTAAGCGAGGCCGCGAGGCCGCTTACGGTGCTAATGCAGATGAACGGAAGATGAGAAGACCGAGATTGTCAGACAGTCGTGGGAACAAGAGCACAAAAGCTGATCGCTGGGAACAATAGGAAGGCGCAGCACACGAGGGCGCACGGCGCGGGACAGAGGACAGGTGTACCGCTCTGCAGCTCCGCACTGTGCGTTTGATCTTCGCGAGCTGCGAGAGGCTGATGTGGCGATCCGAGGCGGAGGCTTCTGTGATCAGCTCCGTTATCCAACTCACAATCACGATATCACGATTGTCTGGAGTCAGTGGAGGGGGATGGTATGATCAGCATATCAGTAGTGCGAGAGCGGGAGAAGGAGGGGAGGGCGCGAGTGTTGTGGACATGGACGCGCGGACGCTTGGGCCGTGTTGTCCATCAGTGGTGTCCTGAAGTTGGCGTCCCTCATCTTCTCATGATCAACACTCGGCATGCCGCGCGCCCTGTCCTCGACTCTTCTCATCTCCCGACTTCGACCCCGGCTGTCTCGTTTCTC
This sequence comes from Trichosporon faecale, assembly GCA_039545375.1. Lineage (NCBI taxonomy): Eukaryota > Fungi > Basidiomycota > Tremellomycetes > Trichosporonales > Trichosporonaceae > Trichosporon > Trichosporon faecale. The sequence continues at coordinate 1,151,213 of BCLU01000001.1, forward strand.
CTCTTCTGCCTGACGAACACATGTGGAGCAAGTCGAGCCATAGGTGTCACTGTGCAGGTCGCAGTGCCTTTCGGAAGACGTAGGTGTTCTGGCTGCGGAGAATTTGAACGTCCAGAAGGAAGGTTTGCGCGTCTGCGCTCGGACGTTCGTCATCATTGTCACGCCAGGATGGGCAGATGGCTGACTGAGGGGTGCGCTTGATCGTCAATTTTCGCACGCTCGGTGCGCTCGGGTCGCTCGTGGATGCTCGCGCAAACAAAGATCTCAAGAGATGCATCGTGATCTAGGGTCGCGCTGCATTGTGCTCAGTCGCGCTTACTGGTCGTAGATGGGGGTGCTCTTGAACATGTTGACCTTGGGCTCGGGGTGGACGCCGTCGTTTCCGTAGATCCGGTCCGACTCGAACATGTTAGTCTTGATGGGGATCTCAAACCCCGACGTCGCGTCCGAGAGCACCGTCTTCGTGCCGTCAGCGGCGGCGGGGGCGGCCTTCTTGGCGCCAGGCTTGCCCCAAGATCCCTTGGGGGCCGACTTGTCCTTGGGCGCGGAGGCCGCAGCAGGCTTGGCCTTGAGGGCGATGGACTCAGCGCGGCCGTCGGGAATGTAGCCGAACTGCATGCGGCCCTCGGCGTCCTTCTCGCCCTGGTAGATGTAGAAGCCCTTGCGCTCGAACTGAATGATGTCCCACTTCTTGAGCTGCGCGACCTCGGCGGAAGCCAGGGCGTTCACGCGGTACTCGGTCTTCGGGTTCACGATGTCCGGCAGGTTGTCGTCCTCCTCGAGCTTCTTCTTCGTGATCAGGTAGTCGTACTCGATCAGCACGACGGGGACGAGCGGGTGCTCCTTCGTCGGCGCCGCGAGCCACGTGACCTTCTTGGACGTCTTCTTGAAGTCGCCCTCGAGGTGGAGCTTGACCTTGAGCGACTCGACGTCGCCGGCAGCGTCGACCTTCTTCTCCTCGACGATCACGTTGCCCCAGTCCATGGCCGTGATCTCCTCGTGGTCGCCGAACGACTTGGCGTCGGCCTGCTCCATGATCAGGTGCGAGGAGAGAACGAGCTCCTTCTCGCCGATCTTGGGGTCCTTCTTGTGCAGGGGCTTCTTGACGACCTCCTCCTTGGCGGGGCCGCCGATGACCTCAACGGGGACCATCTTCTCCTCAGCGATGGCCCAGTAGCGGGGCGCGATGGGGTCGACGACACGCTTGTTCACGTTCCAGATACCGTCCCACTCGAGCTGGAGCATCTGCTGCGACGCACCCTGGCCGACGATGTAGTCCTTGAGACCCTTGACGGTCATACCACGCGAGCGGATACCACGGACAGTGGGGAAACGGGGGTCGCCCCAGCCGGCGACGACGCCCTGGTCGACGAGGTACTTGAGCTTACGCTTCGAGAGGACAGTGTAGACGAAGTCGATACGCGAGAAGTCGAAGATCTCAATGTTGGGCAGGCCGAGCTTCTGGAGGAACCAGGCGTACTGCTCGTGGCGGGCCGCGTACTCGTTGGCACGGAGGGCGTGGGTGACGCCGTCGATGTGGTCAATGAGCGGGCACGCAAGGTCGTACATGGGGTAGGCCTTGTACTTCTCGCCGGTGATGTGGTGGCTGCCGCCGACGTAGCGGTAGATGACGGGGTCGCGCATGGTGCCGTTCTTGTGCGTGTAGTCGATCTTGGCACGGAGCGACCACTTCTGGCCCTCGGGGGTGCCGGCGCACATCTCGCGGAAACGCTTGAGGTTCTCCTCGATCGAGGCGTCGCGGTTCTTCGAGGGGATAAGGGCACGGCGCTGCTCCTTCACCACCTCGGCGTCCGTGTCGTCCATGAAGGCGTCGCCCTGCTTGATGAGCTTCTCAGTGTACTCGGCGATCTTGTCGAAGTGGTCCGAGGTGTGGACGACCTTGTCGAAGTCGACCTCGATCATGGCCAGGTCCTCCTTGATGGCGTCCTCGAACTCGCCCTCCTCCTTGGTGGGGTTGGTGTCGTCGAAGCGGAGGATGTACTTGCCGTTGTACTTGTCGGCGAAGAAGCGGTTCAGGATGGCGGCCTTCAGGTGACCGATGTGGAGGTATCCCGAGGGCTCGGGGGCGAAACGGACAACGACCTTGCCGTTGACAGCGTTGGGGAGCTCAGCCTCGATGTGCTCGGTACGCTTGTTCTTCCTGGCCTTGTCGGCGTCCGAGCGGGCCTTGGTGAACGACTCGAGCAGCTTCTTCAGGACGGGAAGCGACTCGACCTGGTTGTACCAACGGAGGAGGTGGGGGCGACCAGGCTTGCGCATGGTACCGGCAGCGGCCGAGATCGAACGGATAGTACCCCAGAGAAGGGCATCGTTGTGGCCGAACGAGGAGCCAGAGAAGTACGTCCTGACGTCAGCTACAGCACGACGGCAGTCAAGCTCACCTGTAAGCGAGGTAGTCGTCAAGGGCGTCGAGGATGGCAGCGATCTCGGGGAAGGGAGTCTTGGGGGTGAACTCAGAGGGGAGCTGGGGAAGCGAGGGACCGGCGGGGGTCTTCTCGTTGAGCTTGGCGCGGACGGCGTCAGCACCCTTGACACCGTCGAGGTCGGGCTGGCCGGCGTCACCCGAGATGACGTCCCAGACGACCTCGGCGCCCTGCAGGAGGGCGAGGGCCGGGAGGGCCATGTCGGGCTGCGCGACGTAAGGAATAGTGAGGGTCGACATGTTCGACTTTTGGCGAGTTTTGGGAAGAAGAGCGAGATTGTTGTCGCTTTGAGAGATCTTGTCAAGCAGCAGCACGGTCTCCACCGTCGAACAATTTGCTTCCGTCGCCGCTTATCACGGTCGTCATTTGAGGCACCTAGAGGACCGACTCCGTCGCCGCTTTTTGTGCAATGCAAACACAGGGCGATTCTCAATTGTATACATTCTGATTCTGCTTCTACTGGCTCTGGCACACGGCATGGAACAGACGTCGTGACGATGATTGACTTGCTGGACTTGACTTTGATGGCTGTGAGAAATGTAGATTATGAAGTGGTTGGGAGGAGGTTGGCTTATGCGTCTGTTTCGTTAGCTCGTTCCGCCATTTTTAAGCTTACAGTAACTGTTACCAGCCTGGGCATAGTTCATGCTCGCGATCTGGTCCTCGGTCATACGCTCCTGGTACTTCTCGTGCGTGCGCTTGAAGGACGCGATGCACGAGCGGATCGAAGCGCTGATCGGCATCGGCTCGCTGACGCGCGGCGCGAGCGTGTCCGCCAGCAGCGAGGGGATGAACTTCGGGACGGTGTAGGGGAACGCCTCGACGCTGGATGTCAGTTCAGTGCAAGTCCGATGAACTTACATAGCCACGGCTCCGAGGACGGCGGCGTGCAGCTCGACAAGCGTCGACTGGTACTTCGGGTTGATGACGCCGGGCGACAGGGTGCGGCGCGGGAGCTTGATGCGCTGCATGTCGCGCACGAAGCGGTCCTTCAGCACGAGCACCATGGAGCGCTGCGAGCAGCGCAGGAAGCCGCTGAGCGTGACCGACGCCATCTCTCGGACCTCCTGGTTCTCGTCCTTGAGGCACGCCGAGATGACATCGAGACACTTCGCCTTCAGCGGCTCAGACAGGAGCGACATGTTGCGGAAGTACGTCAGACTCAGCACCGGCATGCAGTGGATCTTTGTGCGCCATGACTGTCGTTAGCTTCAGCCAGGGCTCCCAGCTTACCTCAGAGTTGTGCAAGATCGAAATGAGCTGCTCCATGAGCGGCTCGACGAGCTGGAACGCGGGCGTGATCGACGTGATCATGGCGAGGAGGCGACCAGCGTTCTGCTGCATCGACGTGTTGTCGTTCATCTCGCGGAACTCGAAGATCTTCGGCAGGATCGGGACGATGTACGGCATCGTTCCGACGGCGTGCACGTCGACAAGCTCGGTCGCGAGCCAGTGGATCAGCGTCGTGGCCGTGGTGTCGTGGTCGCTCATGGCCGCCTTCGGGCCACTCGGACGGTCGGCGCGGAACTTCTCGATGTTCGCTATCGTCTCGTCGACCTGCGCCTGGAGCCGGCGCGGCGGCAGGATACCCATGATGTCGGTCTCGCACTTGGGGTCGTTGCGGACCGTCTCGAGCAGCGCAGGCACGTTCGGGAACGAGGAGTTCCAGTGCAGCTGGTCGAGGCCGTTCATGACGCTGCCGAGGTGCGTGCGAACGTCGGCGTACGTGCAGTTGAACACGCTGAAGTAGAGCTTCTCGAACTCGGGCGCCCAGTCCGTGAAGCGCCACTTGAGGCAGCGCACGAGGATGCGCGACAGCTGTACGCGGCGCGTGAGGTCGTACGCCGAGCCACCCTCCCAGTCCGTGTTCAGGGCCGTGCTGAGCATGAAGTCGACGAGGGGCTTGTGGCGGCGCGGGTCCTGCTGGTGGAGGACATAGTCCATCGTGATCTCCCAGCAGCGCAGAGCATCCTGGCGGATGTTGCGGAAGATGTCCGGGAGCAGCGGCGTGAACCAGTCCCAGAACTGCTGGCGGTCCTTGCCGGGCCACTCGACGTGACCACGTAAGAGACCAGCGATAAACTCCATCAAGGCACGGGTCTGGTGACGGTCGTACACGCCCTTCTCCTCGATGTCGGCCATCAGCTTCTGGACGACCGGCTTGACCTTCTCAAGGATGCCCACGCCGACAACCTGGCAGAGCGCGAGGATGAGGTCGATGTGCGAAGCCGAGGGGTAGTTGCGCGACTCCTCCTGCGAGAAGTGGCCGGAGAGCTTCTGCCACCACTCGTCGTTGGCGCAGGCATCGTAGAGCAGCTGCATCGCAGGCTTGCAGGCTTCCTCGAGCTCGAAGATCTGCTCGTCCCACTTGGCGAAGCGGGCAACCTCCATCTCCTTGCCCCAGACAAGCCATCCGGTGTCGACTCGGTCCTGGAGCATCGAGTCATCCGAGGGCTCCTCGCGGAACATCTTGAGGTAGCGCTCGGTGAAGTCCGGTCCCTCCTGGCTGATGTCGATCTTGCGGACGAGAGGGTCGAACGGCTCCTGCAGGTAGAGCCTCTCCGGCGAGCCCTTAGTGTGCGCGCGCTGCAGAGCATGGAACATCAAGCGGGTCAGGCCGCACTGGCCGTAGTCGCGGAGGCGCGGGTGAGTACTCTGGCAGATAGACAGGAAGTACTCGATCAGGCGCCGGTCGGTGGGACGGTCGCGGCGGACGATGACGTACATCATGCGAGCGGCCGCGAGCTGGTATCGCCAGCTGAGGGTCGGGTCCTTGGTCTTGCTCAGGATGAGGTCGATGACGGCCTCGTACTGCTTGTCGCGAGCGGCGAAACGCTCAATATCGCCCTGCTCGATGCGCTTAATAAACGCCTCGTCAGGCTGGTAGAGCGTCAGCTCCTTGGCGAGCTCGTCGGCCGCCTTCTCGGCACGCTCCACGCGGTAGATATTGCGGAAGGTCTGGACCTCGTGGCCCAGGCGCGTGAGGTCGTCGAGGGCCTTGTTGACCAAGGTTTGGATGGACATTTTGGTCTCGTGGTGCGCTCCAAGCAGCGCCTCCACGACCTTCGGCATGCCATCCCAGTCACGGACCAAGCGGTTGTAGTGAAGCACGCAGCTCCTAACGATGTAGAGCGCTCCCTTCATGCGGTCAGGGTCGGTGCCGGGTTTCAGAGCGTCCAGGAGCACGTCTGGGAACAGCACGCCCGACTCAAGGTACGTCGAGTTGACCGACGACAGGAGCGACTGCGCTCGTCGACGGACGCGGAGGAACGGCGAAAGACCGAACTCCAGAAGGTCCATAATCAGCTCGTCATCCTGAGCAGAGCGGGGTCGGTTGTAGCTCGCGTGCATGAGGCGGTTGCTGTGGTGCACCTGGACCGCGCCGAGGTGAACAGAGCGGTGCATCTTGCGTTGTCCCTCGTACAGGCGTTTGCTAGCCTGCAGATTCTCGAAGGCGCTGGTCGCGCTTTGGTACTTCTTGTGGCGCATGCCGTACGAGAACAGGTACGAGCCGATCGTCGCGACGAGCAGCTTGACACTGTCGACCGAGTTGTCGTCGCCAGCGGTGCGCATCATGACAGAAGCCCTGTGGAGCATCTGGGCCGCGCGGTCGCGGAACTGCATGACGCGCTGGTAGCGGGGGTCCTTCGGGTCGGTGAGCAGGAAGCCAGCCGTGTAGACGAGAGGCCCCTCGAGCAGTCCCTCAGTGTAGACCTTGGCGTAGTGGCCGCCAGTCTTGTGCTTGTCAAACTCGCCGATGAGGGAGTAGGAGCCAAGCATGACCTCGTCGACGACGTTCATTGCACGACAGAAGTCGTTCTTCCAGACGAAGTCGCGCTCAGTGTTCTCGAGCAGACCCTCGATGGTCGTGACGGCGTCCTCGGCGAGGCCGACAACCTCCAAGGCCATGTCGACATCCTCGTCGGTCGGCTGGCGCCACTGCGGCTTGGCCTCGGTCGCGCGGTAGAGCTTGCCCCACCACATAGTGTGGTGCTGCTTGAAGTCCTCGCTGGCGTAGTCGACCGGGTTCAGGAATTTCATCTCCTGGAGGTAGAGCGCGGTCAGGCAGCTCAGCGTCTTCTCGACGATGTTTCCCGCCCAAGCCCATCCACGCTCAGAGTAGGTGTGCTGCAGCATGGTGCGGAGCAGCTCCATGTACTCCTTGCGGTGGGTGGGGAGGTTCAAGCGACCAGGAACCAGGAGACCGTAGAGGATCGACATCCACCAGTGGAGCGGCGCATCCGACGGGCGGGGAATGGAAGTCGTCGTTGTCCGCGTCGATGAGGCTCCGGCGCGCAGCTCAGACGTGATGCGCTGCTTGCAGATCGGGAAGAACTTCTCGAATGTCTTGGTAGCGTTGACCGCAGACAGGTTCTTTACGAGCTCTCCCACGGCGTCGACGGCGTTACTCTTTGTAGTCGTGGTGGCGTACTCGGCGACCTGGTCGAGCGCGGCGTCAAACAGCTTGTCGTCGAGCGCTCCGAAGATGGCACCGCAGGTGTGGAGAACGCTCTGCAGCGTCAGGATCTCGGTCCTGCCACCAGCACGGCCGGTCTTGCCGCCCTCTTCGGGAAGGTTGGCGAAAAGCAGGAGCACACGTCCGAGGAACTCGTGCACCCAGTCCTGGAAGGCACCAGTCGAGATGCGGAGGCGGCTCTCGATTTCGTCCTCGGTCATCTCCTCGAACTCCTGTCCGACGGGGTCGTTCGGGTCGTCGTCGACCTTAGCGCGAACGACGCGGCGGACAGTGCGGCCCGCATCACCGTTGGCGGTCGCTTCGTTGTCGGAGATGTCGGCGATCCGAATCTGGTCAACCATGTTACAGATCGCCATACAGGACAGACCGGTCTTGGTCGGGTCGTTCAGGTCGATACCCGGGAGAAGCAGGTTGAGGATGTCAGCGACGTACATGCCTCCGAAGCGCCAGACGGCACGACCAGCCAGGGGCTGAGCGACAGCCGCGAGCGCAAAGGTGACCGACGCTGTTCGCTGCGTCTCCTCGAGACCCTGCAGCGAAGGGATCGCACGCTCCATTATAGCGGGCATGATCAGGTCGGGCTCGAGCAGGGCGAGCCTCTTCAGCGTCGAGATGGCAGGCTGGGCCGACTCCATGTCCTTGTTGAACATAGCCGTCAGCGCGACGGGGCGCAGCGTCAGAACGAACGACCGCTTGATCTCGGGAGTCAGACGCCACTCGACCGGGACCTTGCAGTTCGGCTCCTCCTCCATCTTCCAGCGCTGCACGAAGTTGCTCGTGAGGTGCGACAGGAAGACGGTCAGGAAGGACGACCAGGGGCCGGCGTTTGACGGATGGAAGAAGGTCTCGCAGCTGGTGATCAGGCGTGACAGGTGATCCAGAGCCTTGGAGCCGGCGAGATACTTCTTGCTGCGCTCGATGCTCTCGCCCGCAGCCTTGAGCGAATCCGTGCTGTCTGTTCGAGACATGGCCACGTCGCCGTTGCGCACGCGGGTGATCGGGTCGGCGCTGCTGGGGTGGTGCGGCGTGAATGCCGGGGTGGCGGCACGAGTAGGCGCACCAGTCGTGCCGAAGGGGGCTACCGGCGCGTCCTCGGACATGCTGTAGATGATGACCTCTGCCAGACTCTGGGTGCGGTCGATGGGCTTCTTTGCGTCCAAGATCTTCTTAGAAACACGGGTGTCCGCCTGCGTGATGGACATGCTGTTCTGGGACGCCATGGACCCGCCGACCGGCACGTTCAGCGACCTTAAGCACTTCGACATGATGAAAGCGAACTGCTCGTCGGTGAAGATACCGACGTCACGGCGAAGACGCGCGTAGTTCGGGTCACCTTCCTCCTCCTCTTCCGGTAGCTTCTCCGGGTTGACCCAGTAGGTGAGGCCGTCCGCGTCGTCCACGACGTCATTCTGGGCGTCGAGGATACGAGCACGGTGGCTCCTCTCAGCCTTCTTCAGACTGGGGTTCCGCGCCTCCTCCTCTGGCGTGTTCGTCTTGCCTCGGGGAATGCGCGCATTCAGGACAGGGTCGGACCGCTGCGTCTCGATGTGAACCATGGCAAGCTGGCCGATGATGTCCGACGCCTGGTCGTCCCACAGCCCACTGTTCAAGCCGTACCACATGCGGAACAGGACCGGCAGCCACTTGTCGCACGAAGCGGTCGGCAGGAAGTGGACGAGGAACAGTTGCGTCGCGAGGATCGAGTCCATGTGCGGGGCGAAGTGCGGGAGGATCGTCTCCATCATCTCCTCGGCATCGGCGGGGTGGAACAGTCGCTGCGCTGATTCGGCAACGTTGAGATACACCGGCGCCAAGTTCACGGCATTACGGGCGAGCTTGTTCGGGTGCGGGAACAGCTCGTTATACAGCGCATCGTACAGCGGTCGCCACGGGATACGGAGGTCGTTCACGGTCAGACTGCGGTCGCTGCTTGTCAGATACATGACCATGTAGTCTAACTCACTTAAGCCAGCTGATGAGCTCGTTTGCTCGATTCTCGATGAATGATGTGCGCAACCCAGGAATGACTGCCATTAGTTACCTTCCTCTACGCTCAAATGATCAACTTACACAGAATCTCGTAGTAGAGGAAGATGAGCTGGATCTTGAGGTCACGCTTCATGGGGTAGCCCATGCCCATCCACCTACACACGTCAGCGAGCGACCGGCTGTCACACTTACGCTCCGAGCTGCTGGGCCCACCACCTGAATCCGACAATCCAGTCGTTTGCCTTGGCGCACTCCGTCAGGCGGCAGACGATGAGCTCCAACCGGGCGTCCATCTCCGCGAGCGTCTCGACCTTGTACGGAAGGGCGAGGGGGATGCCGAGGTTCGACAGGCGCTCATCATTGGGCTGGTCGGGCGGAACATCAGAGGCGATGTATTCCGGCACACGAGGAAGGACGGAGGCGACGGGGATGAGCGCGGAGGTGATGTCGAACATGCCGAGGGGGGCGCGCGGCGAGCGGCCGGGGGGTTTGCGGCGGCGAGAGAACATCATCGAGAGGTGGGCAACGTCGACGTGGTGAGAGGGATGACGGTGTTGACATCGAAGTCAAATGTGAGGAAGGGGCATGTCAGTGTGTGTTCGCGAACATCATTGCCGCACAGACGTGTGCGGGAAGACTCACATCGGTTTGCACAGTCTTGCCGCTTGGCGTCGTGTAAGGGGCAGTGAGCTCATTATCGGGGTTCGACGGCCACATGATGCCCGGGTCCTCGTAGTACGGCTCGTCGTCTGCAGTGTTCGAGAATCGAGATTTGGATTGAGCGGCGTTGAACAATAGGCGGGCGATGCGTTGGAACGCGAGGGCGTCAGCATCCTTGCGGCGGGCACGAGGCATGGTTGCAGGTTGGAGTGAGCAGCAGAGGTTGGGACTTGGAACAAGTGTTGCGTCTTAATAACACCAAGACACCAGACACATCCGCGTCGTCATGGTACTGGCCTCGTGACGAGATGACGAAGCGGCGCATGGCCGATGGGCATGGAGGCGCGCTAAGTTAAGCTGGCCTCGATCTGGGTTATCTGGTGATCGGTAGCTTAAAGCGGCGCCACCCGTGCCGGTACACCGGTCGTTCCGCTGCTGCTCGCTCTGTCTGCATGTCCGAAGGCTACTCACCAAACTCGAAGTCGGTCTCGTCGACGATCTCAATGTACTCTTCTTCCTCGTATTCTAGCTCGTCGTCCTCGTCGAAGTCGTCTTCCTGGAAGCCAGACTCGACGGTCGAGGCGTGGCCGTAAAAGGGTCGGGTGGCGGGTTTGTGGGAGCGCGGCAGAGCTGCATAAGTGTAAGTACGACGAGTGCTGCCACAGGTATATATAGAGGGGGAGGGATCGACGATCGCGCAGCGCCGTAACAAGGCGTCGCCTGATACAGCAGGAGCCCTTGCTCGGCATGCTCGGGGCACAGGACAGGGCTTGCACACAGACAAAGCCAAGCGTATCAAGCCGATCGAGGGACAACGACAGGCGAGGTTGGACTGCCCCGGAATACGACTGAGAAAAGCGATCGGACTCGGTGGACTGCAATGGCATTTAGTTGCTGAGTAACTCACGTTGTACGGGTGTTGTCGTCTGACTGTCTGCCAGAGTGCACACCTCTGCCGTCAAAGGCATTCGTTAAGAGGGTGAGCAACCGAGTAACCAGGCAGGCAGGCAGATTAGACAGACACCGAAAGCGCTGAGATGCTTCTAGTCTGCTGAACGGGGTCGCGGGACTTCAGGCGGAGATGCCGGTCGGGTGTCGACGGCTGATCTTGCAGGAAGCTTAAGCGGGGCGGGAGAGGGATCGGATCTGCGCAGACAAGACGGACGACAGGCCAGGCGTGCGTGAGTCTCTGGGCAGATTTTGGGAAGGGAGAGAGGGGGGCGGACAGTCGTGTGGACGACTTGTGAGTGAGTGTGGAGAAGCTTTCAAGTCGAAGTCTTGCGAGGTGAGCTCAGCCTGGTTCCAAGGTTCCTGGTGCGTCACCGCCTAGCGAATGACGACCACGCGCTTGGCTGAACGGTGGCCACTCAGGTCCTCGGAGAGCATGCACGCTACCCAGAAGAGTGGAGGCCGCCGGCTTTGGCCTGTGATCACGTGTTCGTAACGATTCTTCCACTTCGTTGACACGAATAAAGCAAAAACGGAAGCAGGTGCATCAGAAAAAATCAGTTGCCCAAACTTATCGAGCCCCCGCCGTAAAATCGGACAGAACAGGGTCGAGTTGTAAGAAAAAGTCGAATTGCCGGAAACAGCAATCGGGGTCGCAGATGCAGGGACAGGGTGAGGGTCAGCAGGGACGCCAGGGGAAGGGTGGAGCCCATGTTTCGACCTCTCGAGCTAACCTCGTTGCGGTGATGTGGTATTATAGCAAGCGGGCAGTTGAACTGCGGTTTAGACATCTGGTCGACGTCGTGAGGCCAACCTTGTGTACTTGTGTGAGACAGCACGCAGCACGCCGACGACGACGGCCGTGGCACGTCAGCGCCAACGTGCGCAGCACATGCCTCACAAACATGCTGCATCTGGCATGGCCAACTAAGCTTAACAACACGCCGTCGCATCGAGGCAACCATGAGCGAGGCCAGACTAGAATGGTGCCTGGGCACCTCAGACAGAGGCCCTTGTGTCTCGCGTCTGCCGCTCTGCGCGTTGGCGTCGTGGCATGCGAGCGATTCAGTCATTCATGACCGCTGGCCGCTGGCCGCTGGCCGCGCTGGCCGCGTTTGCTCTGCCAACGCATTTGGGTCGTCCGACGTGCTGATCTCGGGCTGGGCCGTAAGTTGTCGCAATTGTTACTTGATAACCTGAAAGCAAGCCGGGCAGCACGCCGGCTTTCGGCAGCCTCTCAGCTTGGGCAGGCTTGGCAACAGCATTCATGTGCGGAAAGGTGTCCACGTCCTGTCGAAGAAGGCACAGGCGCAGCAGGTCGGCTGCTATTTATGCCTGTCTGGTCTGCCTGCGGCCTCGGCGTGTTTGAGATTGCAAGTGCTGTTTTCTGGTAACTCTGTCGCAATCAAGCTTACCACTTCCGAGGAAGGCCGGGGCCGTCACGCAAGCATCTCTCGTACATGCATGCCTTGTTCCTCGCTGGGGCTCGTCGGCCGCGAGCCGTCGGCTTGGCGACGCCCCTCGTCTGCCACAGATAGCAAGATAGCACGATAGCGGCAGAGTAACTAGAGTAGATTGCCCACTTGTCAGCCTGCCCGACAGCGACTGCGGGATGCCACCGGCGCACGCCCGACGCCCGTTCGGCCACAGATACACCCCGGAATAGAGGACAGGGCCGCGGCGTCAGCGCCACAGGCAATCTTGTCTCTCGGCGGCCATGGAGGAGAACAAGTCATGGGCAACTCGGAGCGAAGTGAGCCGCGACATGAACAAGTCGTCGCATGATTCGAGGACCGATGCCTGGATCTGGCCTTCCCTTCCGGCGCCTTCCCCTGCCGCCGCCGCCGCAACGCCGGGCGGCGCGGCGCGGCGTCGCTTCAAACATTGCAGGAAGCCTGCCGCCTCGAACTCTGTGCCGCTTCTCCTCTCTGCCGCTGGCATGAACGACTGTGACTGGCTGCGGTCGCGAGAATGACGCACCCCGACGCCTGATTGCGAAGTCCGCCAAGGGACATGCGTTCGGCGTGTTCTGGGTCTTCTTTCCGTGCCACTCTTCGTGTATCGTTTGCCGGCTGGCGTCGGGCGTCTGACTGCGCTGGCTGCTGGCTGAGCCGGCTTAGTTGATGTGCCTGCTCGCCTGGTCGCCGGCTGGGCGTAGCTTTGAGCGCACCTGAACAGTGCACCTGATGCACCTGACGAGACCCTTGCTCACCTGAACCTGCACGCGGCCTTGGTACGCAAATGCAGGAACGTCAGGATCTCTTGGACAGGAACACACCAGGGCTGCACGCTGTCCGGCGCTTCCGGGGTGTCTCGCTGGCCCTCGCTGGCGCTCACTGGCTGAAGAGTCCGCGCTGCGGCGGTCCGGTTGGTTCGATCGTCCAGCAGTTTAGTGCGACTGCATCCCTGCTCATCCCTGCCAGGCCGGGCCGGGCCGGGCCAGGAGGAAAGAAAGGTGCTGCCAGGAGTCGAGGTTGCACTTGGGCTCGACCCGCACTGCCGGCGCGGTCAGCGGTCAGCGGGACGCAGAGCAGGACACTGCACAATGCACAAGCATGAGCCATATGAGCCGACAGCGCTTTGAACCAACCAGCATGCATGTCGCCCATCCGTATGACCAGACGCAGCGTTGGCCTGTCGCCGCACGACGCTCTGCAGCGTCCTTGTGATAGTCGGGCGAGCACTGCTAGCGCAAGGCGCACGACGCGGGCCAAAGGATGCAAGGATAACGAGCTATGGACCGAGGAGACAGGAGCATTGAGGTCGCTATGAGTGCTAGTGTGGTGATGGTCCATGGCTGGGTGCTGGGTGAGTGATTGACTCACCCACGGCGTGCACGAATTGTCCCAAACCACTACCGGCGTACGGAGTCCTGGGTGAAGTCCTGGGCTATGGGCTACGACCCGACGCAGCCGTCCCACCCACCCACCCTTCGACCCGTCGACCCGTTCCACACACGAGGAGAACAGGGCACTTGACCCAACCACGTCCATCCACCCAGCCTGTGCACCCACCGCTCACCACCAAACCTGCACAGAGCACACGGCCACCCACCGGCTCATTCAGCACACTCAGCCAGCACAAAGCACAACGCTTTCACCATCCATCATCCATCCCTCAAGCACAAGTCTCTCATCTCCATCCACCCCCACCCTACCCCCGCCCGCCGCGCATCCCCCGACCTTCGCCGTCAACGACCTGCGCGTGCCCATCGCCGCCGTCAAGTACCCGCCAAAGACCCTCCAAAACCGTGCACCGACAGTCACACTTCTGCTGCCGCACCTGACCCTCCCCCCCTTCTTTGCGCTCCCGCCGACGCTATCTCCCCTCCCTCATTCCTACCTAGCCTACCTCCGACCCGGCCGCAACCTAGTACCCAGCACCCCCGACCCGATCCAGACATTGCTCACTCGGGTATACGGTTACGCTTTGCTTCAGAGTAGTCCTAGTCCCAAAGCAAGCATCGCAAGCATCAAGCGCCATCTCTATTTTGCGATTGCGATTGTTGTGTTTCCATTCAGTGACACAACTTTAAGGCGCTGAACCCTTTGCGCGGACGAGTCGACCAGTCTTGCGATTAAGCGATTCGTCGGCATCGTACGTACCAACGCAAAGGTCAAACGTCAACAAGACGAAGCAAGAACCCAGGCAGGACACTTGCAACGAGCAGACGCACTCTCCCTCTCGTTATACCGCTCGGTGTCGTCAAAGGTCGACAGCTGTAGAGACCCTCCTCTCGTCTCCCCTCTCCCCGCACAGACGCGTCCGGTCGTGACCCTCGACCCTGCCGCCCGATTCCAGCACGCGCGTTTGTCGTCACCCCTCCCTCGCTGTCTTCCTTCTCTCGTCCCGTCCCTTGCCCTTTTCCTCTCCCTCCCTCTCCCTCCCTCTCCCTCTGCTCGCGCACATTGATCCGCACCCTTTGCCTTCCCCTCGCTCAAACATCCTCCATCCACCATCCACCACCCACCATCCAGTAGTCGACAGAGCCAACGCCTCACTCTCTGACACGACCACGTTTTACCATCCTCCTGACCCGACCGACCCCGGCACACCCGGCCGCCCCTCCCTGCGTACCTGCACACCGCACACCCACCGCAGCGTACACCACCATACCCTCCGCGTTGTCATCCTCTCCCCTCTGTCGCGCCCGCCCAGCCGAGACCGACCCCGCCCACGACACGCACGCACACACGCTGCACCCAGCCGAGCCTAGCCTCCAGTCCTAGTCACACACGCCTTCCTTCGTGACTACTGACGGCCCTTATTTCACCCCTTCCCTCACCATGTCCCATACAAGCCCAAAGCGTATAGGGGCCATCCGCCATCCGCAAGCAGAGTGTAAGTTTCCCCTCTCTCCATCACCATCAAGGACCACGCTCGGACCTCGGACATACCCACCACCACCTCTTCCAAGCACAAGCACTGACTAGGGATCAGATGTTGGCGCAACGCCGATGAACTCGAGCCCAGACCTCCCCATCAGTAACGCATACACGTCCCGCAACTCGACAGGCCACACCGCCGGCTCTGACCTCTCGCTCGGCCTCTCGCTCTCGGGCTCGTCATCCCACCAGTACCCCCAGCAGCAACAGCAGCAGTCCCAGCCCCAGCAGCAGCAGCAGCAGCAGCAGCAGCAGCAGCAGTCATCCCGACCTAGTGTCGCGCTCGCCAACCCGCCCTCGTCATACAGTCGCCAGGACTCGTACCGTCAAGACTCGTTCCGCAGCTCGGATTCTGGGTACCAGCCTTCCAGCAACTTTGGTACCGCTGGTGGTCCGCACTCGTCCTCCACGTCAAAATCATCCAGGACGTCTGATCCGTACAGTATGGCTCAGCAAACGCATTACAACGGCAACACGAACGGCACCTTCGCATCGACCACCTCGACACCGTCAAGGCCGCCCCTGCATCACGCGTACTCTACGACTGGCGCCGGTGCCGCGGGATCGCCCAGCGTGAACCGCCATTCCTACACAATGGGCCCTGGAGGAGCAGGCTCTTCGATGTCCCAGCCCCCGCGCCCCGTGCGCTCTGGTACCCTTCCTGCAGGAGAGCACCCCGGTGCTTCTTACTCCAACGGGATGTCGGTGTCTCCCCTTCCTCAGCTGTCCATCCCTCCCGTGCCCGCGATCCCATCTCCTTCCACGCCCACGTCGGGCAACAGCAGCAACCAACCGTTCGTCTCCACCCCCACACCGTTAGAACAGAGCCTCGAGTCCAAGATGAACCTCGGCCCTACGATTCCCGTGCAAACGGACAAGGAGCTGCCCAATGGTCCCCCGACGGTGCGCGCCAGGAGCGGAACAAAGGGAAGCTCAAAGGACAAGAAGAGCATGTTCGGTGTCCTGAGTGGTGAGTGCGAGGGGTGTACACAATGCGCTGATGCACAAACAGACCTGCTGAACTCGAACGACGCGAAGAAGCCCATCATTTCCACCCCGTATGACCCGATCCACCTTACTCACGTCGGTTTCGACTACAACACGGGACAGTGTGAGTACTGACAGCCTTTTTTCAGTCGCAGTAACGGTGACTGACGCCCTCCGCAGACACGGGCATGCCTGCCGAGTGGCAGCAGATCCTGGATGAGAACGGAATCACCCGTGCTGAGCAGGAGCAGAACCGGGAACAGGTTCTCGCCGTCGTGGACTACTTCCGAAACCTCGACTCGGAAAGCCCGGATGACGACGTCTGGTCGAAGATGCGCAATGCCGGCCCCGCGCACCAGTTCTCGTCGAGCACGACACCGTCACCACAGCCCAACTCGGCGGACATGTCGCGCGAGAACTCGAACGACGGCTCTGCTTACGGATACAACAACCCGCGAGCAGCCCCCGCGCCGCCTCCAGTGCCGCAACAGTCTTCCTCGTCCGGCTCGCGGATGCAGTCTGATCGCCCGGCGCCTTCCAAGCCGCCCAGGACAGCTATGGACGTGGCCCAGCCCACGCCGCAGGCACCTCAAGTCGAGCGTTCGCACTCGCAGCGCGTTCCTGGCAGCGGAAGTTCCACCCCGCAGGCCAAGCCCAAGACGATTGACCGGTCGCTCTCCTCGCGTGCTCCCCCGAGTAAGGGCGCGTCGCCCCCCTTACACAAGTCGCTGTCTCAGTCAGGCAAGCGCCGTGACCGGGAACGCGAGCGTGAGCGCGAGCGTGATGCGCCCACTGCGCCGTCACAATCAGCCAGTGGTGTGTCTCGGTCGCAGACGAAGGGACGTGAGCAGGGTGGCACGCGCCGCCGCGACAAGGCCAAGGAGAACGAGGAGGTCGTCCGGCAGCTGCAGATGATCTGTTCCCCTGGCGACCCGAACCAGATTTACCGCAGCCTCGTCAAGATTGGCCAGGGTGCGTCTGGAGGTGTCTACACCGCGTATGACCGGAATAACACGCCCGTCGCCATCAAGCAGATGAACCTGGAGAAGCAGCCGAAGCAGGACCTCATTATCAACGAGATCCTGGTCATGCGTGAGAGCCGTCACCCGAACATTGTCAACTTTAAGGACTCGTACCTCTGGAAGGGAGACCTCTGGGTCGTGATGGAGTACATGGAGGGAGGATCACTCACGGATGTTGTCACCGCGCACTGCATGAGCGAGGCGCAGATAGCAGCTGTGTCCCGCGAAACGTGCGAGGGACTGCGCCACCTGCACTCGAAGGGAGTTATCCACCGTGACATCAAGTCGGACAACATTCTGCTCTCGCTGAACGGCGATGTCAAGCTGACCGACTTTGGATTCTGCGCGCGAATCGCGGACCCGCTCTCGACGAAGCGCACGACCATGGTCGGCACGCCGTACTGGATGGCGCCCGAGGTCGTCACGCGCAAGGAGTACGGACCGAAGGTGGACATCTGGTCGCTCGGAATCATGGCGATCGAGATGCTCGAGGGCGAGCCGCCTTATCTTAACGAGAACCCCCTGCGCGCTCTGTACCTGATCGCGACGAACGGGACGCCCAAGATTAAGGACTGGGACAAGCTCTCGAGCGTGTTCCGCGACTACCTGCAGGCGTGTCTGACGGTGGACGCGGAGAAGCGGCCGACTGCGGAGCAGTTATTACGACACGAGTTCTTCAAGTACGCCGCCAAGCTCTCGAGTCTGAGCACCATGATCAAGAGCGCCCGGAAGAACTAAGCCGCCTCGCTTCCTACGATACCCCGCACGAAAACCTCCTAGAACCATGTCCACCTTCCAAACTCCAATCTCAACGACATTTCAGCTCACGGCCACCGCATGAACCCCCGAGACGATTGTTTCCCCCCTCTCACTCTTGCATTGTCCGCATGTCCGCGCGCCGCAACGCAACGCAAACGCATCAGCACGCTCCCGGTTCTCTCCAACTTTCAGGGCTCCCACGTCTCTCTCTTTCTCTCTCATCGTGTCTTCCTCCTACACTTTTCTCTTTTTTTTCTACTTCTCTCGATTTAACAAAAATGCTCAACAACACAAAACTCTTGTCCCACACTTCCATTCCACCTACATACTCCCTTTCTAGCTTGTATACAGTCTTTATTCCAGCCATAGGGGCGTGCCCCGTGTGTATAGGGAAATCAGTTAATGCAGTCTTAGTCCAGCGCCGCGGAGCGAGCGAAGCGAAGCGAGTGGAGCGGTCGGTTGAGTGGAGTAGGTCCGAGTCACTGCAAGCGAGTCACTGACAAGCGAGCGGAGTGCGGCATGATCGAGTGTAGGTGCTCAGAGCGCAGAGAGGACAGTGCATGCATGCTAAGGACCATAAACCCAGAACCCTTCCTCGCCAGTCTCGAGCACCTTCGCCGTCCACTCTCCCTCCAACGGAATCCTAGCCACAGCTCCATCGGCACAAACCAGCCCCGCCTTCGTACTACTATCCCCCGGCCGCCATCTGAACCCAGCACACCTGAAAAGCTCAGCGACCGGCTCCCCCGCCCTGTCGCTGCTCGCGGGCACAGCCTCGAGACCGTCAGAATGGGGATGGAGGTGGAGCATGTCTTCCTCAACGTCGGGGGCAGAAATAGGAAGAGGAGAGGTAGGGTAGCAAAGCTGGATGTGCGAGCCGGCGTGGTACGCGGCAGTCAGGACTTCTTGCGCGCGGAGCGCCCATACGCGGCCTGCTGGCGTAAAGCCTGATAGCGGGTCCTCGTCGTCTTCACCGGACGGTGGCTTATCAGCGTCGGCGCTGGAAGAGCAGAGTGCTTGCACGCGGGGATCTCTCCCGGGCCTCATCACGAGGAGGTCCATGGTTCCGTCTCCCGGCTCACTCAACGTAGGCAAGATTTCGAAGGTGGGCTCGAGTCTTGGTGTCGTCGAGCTAGCTAAGAAATACGCGAACTCCTCTCCCTCTCCGAACTCGACCTCCGCTTCCGAAGCAGCCGACTGGTCCGGCTGGACAGTGAAGGGCTCGACCCAGTCAGCCTTCTTGGGATCCCACTGCCTCACTGGCCCTTTCAGAGACACAGTAGACGCGTAGAACTCGCCCACGTTCAGCTTGGCTGCTATCTTGAATCTCTCGAGTCCGGGAACGGTTGAGCGGAGCGCCTCGCTGTCGTGCAGGAGGTTGGCGTGCAAACTCGTACTCTGGACGATATGCGAGATCGCCTTCTCCCCTCCTCCTTCTCCGGTCATCTGCGTCTCCGTCACTGTCAGCCGTCGGAGTCCCCTGCCCTCCAGCGCCGACTCAAGACTTCCCAATGTCGTATCCCCCTCGCTTGGCGGAAACAACGATGAATGCAAGGCATTAGCCTGCTGTCAGCTACTTCGAGTCGGAGAAGCTCACAGTTCCCAGTGGCAAGACTATCAGGTGCCATTGGCCAAGGGGAGAGCCAGAAGAGAGGACGCCGTCGATCAACTCGTGTGCGGTTCCGTCACCGCCGGCTACGATTACGCGTGTTGGATTGGTGCGCTCGGAGAGGATGGCGCGCGCGATTGAGCCGCTGCCTGAGGTGGCGGCGTCGGTCTCGTGGATTCGGTAAGAGAGGGAGCGGGACGTGAGGAGGGGGAGGACTTGATCGCTTATGACTGGGGTGAGCTGGTGAGCAACATCAAAGGAGCTTACAGGTCAGGGCGGCGCCGGCGCCGGCGAGGGGATTGACTATGATGTGATAGTCGACCATTCTCTCTACTTGCTCAGGCAGAAGATGGATGAACGAGACGAGCGTAGGAGGGAGTCGGATGGGATCGCGAGGGCTTGGATGAATGGAGGCTTAAGGCGCTTATCAAGCCAAGGATGGACGCCGATGAGGGCGCCTATGTCGCAATCGCGGCATGCAGACAGACGGGTGGAGGTCGTGTTGGGCCCAGGCCGATGCTTCGCGGCGATCCTTTCTCTTGCGCAGTTCATCTCTGCGCCCATGCATGCATCTCCCTTCTTACCCACCTTACCCTTCTCACTTCCTCCGCTGCACATTCCACTCGCAGACAACGGAGCATCCGGCGTAGACGGGGGAAGGCACCGCCAGACGGACTTGTCGCCACCAGCCCGACGCGTCCCAGGCACGTCTCGCAACATTGTCTTCCGTCACGCGCTCGAGCCGGCTGATTTCGTCATCACCCATCCCTTCGACATCTTCCTCCACCGACGCCTTCAGCAGAGGATTGAAGCACCATGAAGCGCCTGCAGGACGCGTCGTGCGCGATCTGCATGGACTCGCTGTTCGATTTACGGGACGACTTGGACGAGGTACTGCCCATTGCGACACCAGATTGTGGTGAGTCTCGTGAGCCCGCGAACGCGGGCGAGCAGCTCTGAATGCCTTCCCTCACTGTCTTCCTTTCTGCACTATGTGCTTCTGCATACCTTTCATGCTGCCGCTCTAGATGCTGTAGCAGCTTTCCAGCTTCGATTACGCCCATCAAGCTGCACCATGCGTTAGCTGGCTCCTTGAGCACAATGGTCCAGCTCACTTCTGGGCTGGCGTCTCGCTGCGCTTCGCACAAGCCCGCTCGCAGAGGCTCGCCGCTAACGCCCAGGCCATGTCTTCCACGAACGCTGTCTTCTCGAATGGTTCAAGTCCCAGGCGGACGTGTACCTCGCCAATGCGCGAGAGTATCGCGGCGAAGAACTCACGGCGGCCGATGCGCCTGCCGAGTGTCCCCAGTGCCGGACTGAGTGCTTCGCCGACCCCGAGAGTGGAGAGCCGGCCATTCATCGCCTGTTCATCAACTGGGGAGACGAGGAGGCGCTGAGCTCGCAGGTGAGTGAGGTCCGAAGGGCCGAAGCCTGGAGCGGCCCGCAGTGGATCCGCTGCTAAAGCTTAGATGACGATCGGAAGCTGACCCCAGGTTGTTGGAAGCTCACCACCCCGCCCGACTCAGAAGAGCTGGAAACGGCCCGCGGACCAGGAACTGCTGAACCTCGCGCGAAGGGCGCGCAACCTCGGCGCGGAAGTTAACAGCTACTCCGCCGATAGCGCCGAGGACGATGTCGCGGGCACGCTGCGGCGGGCCGAGAGTCTGCGCGTCGATGCGGCGGAGACCAAGGCCGCGAAGGGCTTCAAGGTGTGTCCTCTCGCTCAGGCAGCTGGGAACTGCGTCACAAGCTGACCCCAGGCATACATTGGCGGCCTGACCCGCGCGCTTAACGAGTTCAGCGGGCGGCTGGAGGAGCACCCTCTCGTCGGGACACTGCAAGCGCGCCTCGCAGCGGCCGAGCAGCGAGTGCGGGATCGCGAGGCCGACCTGCTGCGGTTTCAGCGGGTCGAGCTGCCGCGAGCGGTTACTGACGCTGTGCGCACAGAGACGGCGCGGATGGAGCGCAAAGTGACGCACGCAGACGCGCAGAGGGAGCTGATGCAGCACGAGCTGCAGAAGGAGCAGGTCGCAAGGCGCAACGCAAAGCGCGCAGCGTACGAGCGCGAGCAGGAGCTCGAGAGCCGGCTCCAGGCGCAGGAACAGCGGATAAAGGGCATGCAGGAGGACGCGAAGGAGACGCGCGCGAGACTGGACGACAGGAACAAGCAGGTCCAGCTATTGAGGAGTCGCGTGAGTTGCCTGAGGTCCAGGACCAACTGACAAGCAGCTCGACAGCAGGAAGGAGATGAAGCGCCGCATAGCCGAGCTCGAGGCGGAGAACACGGTGCTGAAGGCTGGCGGCGCCGCCCCTGCTCCTCCAAACACGGCAGAGGACACCGATCTGCGGACTCGGAGCGAGACGACTTCATTGCCCGGCACGCCTGAACCGGCCGAGCCAGAGAGCCTCATGATCGACATGCCCTCACTCCAGGACTCGAGCCCGCCCATGCCGCGCCGCTCGGCCACAGCAAGGACGTTCAGCTACGGTCCTGGCGGCAAGCCGTCTAAGCCGTCCAAGTCCAAGACCAAGTCGAAGTACTTCTCGACGCCGAGCCCGAAGCGCGTGCTCGTCGCTGCATCGTCGCCCTCGCCTCTCAAGCCGACGCGCAGCGTGCCGTTCAGTCCCGAGCCGGTTAAGGAGCGCCCGACGACGAACCCGTTTAAGAAACCCCAGCCCCGAGAAGCGCGCGGTTTGAAGCGGCCGACGCCTAGTCCCGAGCGAGAGATCATCGTGTTGGACGACACGCCGCCGCCCAAGCCAAAGAAACCGGCCCCGGCGCCGGGGATCATCGACCTCCTGGCTGACCGGAATGGGAGGCCGAAGAAGGGCCTCGCGACCGGGCCGAAGTATCGCCGGCGTGCATAGCCACCCTTAGAGTTAGATGCCCACTGTATCATGTCCTGTTGTTGTACCTGTATCATGCACATTTATGCAGCAAGTTTGTTGAAGTATTACATATGAGAGAGAGAATCAAAATACAATTGCTTGAGGCTTAGGTCTGCTGTGTGCGACGCGGAGAGGTGGCGAGGTAGTCGCGCTGGATGCTGCGAGCCAGTGCGGCTTGCAAGCCATCGGCGGCACGGGGGAGGGGAGAAGCATAGGACGCCGCGCTGCGGGGCGAGGAAGAAGGCGCGGGGTCGGAGGACGCGACGAACGCTGCAGGGTCACGATACTGCTTAAGTGGCGCTTGGGCACAGTTGACTGTGATGCGGGGAGGCGTTTGGCTGCGGGATTGCGGACGCTGTGTCGCGACCGTCTTGCGCAGTGCGTCAAGAGGAGCTGTCGAGTGAGCGGCCGGTGAGCGGCGTACAACGGGAGCGGGCCCCTCGAAGCTGCTGTCAGCGACCTCGGGTTCAGGCTCGCTGTCGCCCTCGTCCTCGGCCAGCTCGCCGATGGGCACCACGTCGTCCATCTCGACATCGGACTCGAGGGGGTCAGGCGAGTGCTCGGGCGAGAAGACGCGGCGGTCGGGCGAGAAGACACGTTGGTCGGGTGAGAAGACACGCTGGTCAGGCGAGAACGACCGCTGGGACCCGCGACGCGGCTCTTCCTGCGGCACCCAGCCAGGATCGAGGCGGCACAGCTGCCCGCCGTTGCGGCCGTAGCACCACATGGCGCATTCGGCGCGCGACCCGCCTGCCTCCTCGCACAGGGGACACGTCGCCCACCCGTCCCCGCCGTCGCTGAAGGAGAGGTAGGGCGCGTACTTGTTTGTGTTCGGGCAGGGGACGAAGTCGTTCATGCCCGCCGCAACGTTGCGCAGGATCTGCGGGTCGACGGCGTCGCTCTCCATGGAAGTGTCGACGCCCTCGAACTCGTCGTCTGCTGCGCTGTCGAACTGAGCACCTATCGCGTCGTGCGACTCGTCAGACCGCAGATTGTACCCCGTGCTCTCGCGGTTGTACCGGCGCACGTGGTGCTCGGCCTCGCTCGCGGACGAATCGAGGCTCTCGTCCGAGTCGGCGAGCGAAAGCGACAGATCACTCTCGTCAGTCTCGTAGTCTTCTGCCGAAGATTCCTCCCTCCCGAGCCGGCTGTGGCGAGGGCGTTTTTTGGACTTCAGCTTCGGCTTGACCGACGCAGGAGTCGACTTCGCCGGTGCAGGAGTCGTCTTCTTCGCCGACGCAATGTTCGGCTTCTTGCCGGATGCAGGAGTAGTCGTCGCGGCCTTGACCGAGTTCTTAGCTGGGGTCCTGGGCTGCTCGACAATGAACTGGATCTCGAGGTCCTGGTTCGCATCCACCTCAGCGAGGGGCTCTTTCTCGTCTGCCGCCACTTCCCCATCTTCGTTAGAGGTGGGAGCGTCAGGCGGCGGAGCAGCACCGGGTGCGTAATCGCAGTATTTGGGTCTGCCGCTGCCGGGACAGAGGAAGGCTCGTTCTGCGCGTATGCCTCCAGCACGCAAACAAGGGCCGCAGCGAGGCTTGAGACGACCGTTGGGCGCGCGTGGGTTCAACTCCTCCGCTTCTGGCGCCTTGCTCGGGCCTCGCGTAGCCGGGAGGCCCGGTCTGGTCGACTGTTGGCGGTAGGAAACGTAGGGGGTTGTAGACTTGCGCGCCGGAGCGGCGGGAATCTCCTCTTTCTTGAGCGCCCGCGCCACGTTCCCCATCCTTGCGTTCTGCGCTCGCAGCAGGCGGTGCTCCATCTGCTTGATGGCTGCCTGCTCCGGCGTCTCCTCCTCGTCTCCAGACGAGCCGGAAGGATCTTCGAACTCGAACGCGCACTTCCCGTGCCCGCTGCGCCCCATACAGAACATGGACCGCTTCTCTCGGACACCACCGGCGACGACGCATAACTTGCAGCGCTTGAACGAGCCGCCGCGGACTCTATGCGGAGCCATGGAGTAGCGCTCGTCGCCTGGCCGGGGGCGCCACGATGTCGGAATCTCGGTGACGATGTCGCTCACGCGCGGAGCAAGCTTAGTGCGCTTCTTCGTCCGTGCCTCCGGCTTCTGAGAGGCCTCGTAGTTGGCTTCTTCCTCCTCACGGTAATGAATAGCGGCAGCCACCTCTTCCTCCGTCATTTTGGGGAAGCGGCACATCAGTTCGTCGATACGCCCGCGGCACAGCGCGGCGTAGCGGGATCGAGATTCGCCAGCTTCGAGGCAGGTGCGACATTCGCGGAGCTTCCCATCGTGATAGGAGAGTGACTTGAGATAGACGTTGGGTGGTGAATACCTCGCCCTTTCGTCAGCAGGATCCGACTCCTCGTCAGAAATCCTGCGTTTACGCCGCTTAGGAGGGTCGGCTGGGCTCATTGGAGACGGAGAGGCGCTTTGTCGCTCCAGCGCCGGCTCCTCACTTGCAGGTCGCTCCCTGCGAGTGATTTCAACACTGAGACGCGATCGCGGCGGCGGAGCGCTCTGTCGGCGAAGCGGACCGTCCTCGTTAGGGCGCTCGCCCGCCATCCTGCCCTTGCCTTTGGCCATCGAGGAAGGCAACGGGGAGTCCTGGATGTCCGATGGAGTTTCCGCAGCATCTTCCACAAATCGTACCTTGGACGCGCTTAAGGATAAACGGGCTGGTCGCGGAGTAGAACCGTTCTTCAGCGCAGATGGAATGCTCGGCAGTGAGGTTGATCGAGGGGTAGAGAAGACTGGGGTTGGTGTACGAGGAAGCTGAAGTTAGCTTCTGCGAGTAGAAAGCGGCGGCTTACCGATGCGGTCCGCTCAACCTGGCGATGTTTAGCGACAGGTGGAGGTCTTGCAGCATTGGACGAGCCATTGGCGTTGCTGGGTTGCTGATGACGGGAGGTACTTGCAGCAGACGATCGCGCGGCGGAAGCTCGGGCGGCTGCATGTGGAAACGGTGGGGTAGGTTGCAGACCGGTGCTGCCAAGCATGCGCTCAACCTCTCGTCGGACGAGCATGGCGATGACGTCCATTTGCCCGGGACCCATGTTCACATTCGATGCGGCGTCCATGTCGAGCTCCGCAGGAAGAGGTTCATCATCTTGAGGAAGGTCGCCCGCGGCAAGCCTTCGCATACGTTCAACCTTCATGAATTCTTCGAGATCTCGATCGTCCTCAGCTGTCCATGGCTGGTCCTGTAGCAGGGGATGGCCTTCCTCGATACGGTTCTGCGGGTCGGGCTCAGGCGTAGCGTCGTCTTCCTGGAGAAGCATGGACGCATCGGAGTCGTCACCTTCTTCTCCTTCATCGTCCTCATCGTCTCCGTCGTCATCATCATCATCGTCGTCGTCGTCATTGTCTTCGACGAATGGAAGGTCTTTGGCAAAGGCGCGAGTCTTCAAAGCTCGAATCCTTCCCCTGTCACACGTAATCTCACCGGTGATGAGGTCGATTTCGTCGTCCTCCTCCGGGGCGATCGTCCCGTACTTGTGGGAGATGCCGTTCCACCTCTCGAAAAGCTTCGCGAAGCTTGCCTGACGCAAGGCATGCACCTCCTCGTTGCTGAGTTGCGGCGTGACATTGCGACTGAGTGGACGCGTCGGTGCGGTGGGTGCGGGGGCCGAACTTTCGGTGACGGGTTCAGCAAAGGATTGGGCGACGGGCTCAGTGACGGGCTCAGCAATGGGCCGCCCCTCGAGGTTTGAAGGGACGGCCGACATGCTATGATCGCATTATACGATGGCAGAGGTTGGTGTGTTGAGTGGTGAGGGTGGGTGGAGGAGCGGTGGAGGGAAGGTGAGCACAGGTGACGGTTGTTGTTGTTGCTGCCAAAACGCGCCGGCGGCGATCGACGGAGGCAACTCACATCTCGGCGGCGCTCCTTGGTCTCGTCATTCATCCACCAGGCCTATCTCCCTTCCACCTCGCCATCTTTCTGTTACACCTCGCATTCTTTATTGTCGTAACCACTGTGGAGAGCTTGCTGAAGAGCCTGCATTCGACGTCGCGAATCCCAACAACGAGGACCATGCCTGAAGCTTCGACGTTCTTGGCCTCCAGCAACCTCTCTTAAGCGCATCTACGACACGCGGCTTTGGCCGTCTGTGCCCACAATCATGGTGTACTCACCGCAGCGACGCCATGTTGTGGCCCAGGTGAGTCTTTGCCGGCACACACCGTTGCTGTGTTTGCGATGTGCTGCGTGTCGTGTCGTGGCTAGTGTTATCGCTCTGCGTTTGCCAGGCGGCAACGCACAGACATGAGCCAGCACTTTCAAACCAAATACCATGAAGCGGACCGCTGACTCTTAGCTCTCGACGGCCATGCAGGCGTTGTCATTCATGCAGCACCTCTATACTCCGAACACGATCATCCTAGTGTTCCGCCTGTTGTCACAGATCCGTGAGCGCAGCTGCCAGATCGTTCATAGCTGACTGAGCAGAAATCCGGGCTCCTCCTATCATCCAGCCTACGCGCAGCTTGTTCGCCCTGTTCTCTTTGGTGACAGTGATGAACGCAGTCGCGGCGCTCTTCCATTATCTCGATTTCTCTAGTGGTATGAACGGGACGAAGGGCGTCTTCCTGGACTTTGTGGGCCAAGGTGAGCTCGCCATCTCAGAAGGCGACACACGCTAATCGCGCAGCGAACCCGGCATCACTAACCCGCATTCTCTTGCTCGACCTCCTCATCTACTTCGTGCAGCTGGTGACTGTAGCCGTGTGCTATGTCGTCAACTTCACCCCCACCCTCCCCAAGTCCGACTTGTTCCCGTATGACGACCTGTTGTTGCCACCGGATACGCCGCCACCGATCGGGGATGACGACGTGGACGTTGAAGCCGGCGACCAGTTCCGTCAACGCCGGATAGGCAAGGGCCCCAGGTATCAGAATGTCGCCACGGACGAGAACGAAGTCTGGCTCGATGAGGATGATGAGAACGCGGAGCCAGCTTGTGCGTTTTAGTGACTTTGAACGACAACTGACGAACAGCATCCTCCGGGCGAGTGTTCCACGCCGGTTCGCGTGTCCGTAACCCCCGGAATGGCGTCCCTCTCATCTTCACCCTCAGCTTATCGCACCTCGTCAATCTCATCTTCCGCCTGCCTGCGCCGAACCCGACTCGGCTAACGACAGGTGGCACACCGGCCACCACGCCGCCAGTGACACCTCGGGAGGCGCAGAACCGACTGCAAGCCTTAGCAGCCGCATTGGCACAGGCGCAGGAGCGGATCGACCCCAACCAGAGCACGAGCGCGCAGCGTTTAGCCGCCTTGACCGCCGTCCTCCGCGAACGTGAGGGGACTGTGGCGGCGAGAGAGCGGGACGATGACGCGTCAGACGAGCACTCGGAGGGCCAAGGGAGTGAGGGAAGGCGGAGCGGAGAGGAGCGCAGGAGTGATGAGGAGGAATATAGAAGGATACCCGGGGACTACTGGACCTCTAGACCATAAGCATGCATCTGTACTCTACTCGTAAGCCATATATGTGCAGCATTCGGAGGTTGAGCTCCGGACAGCATGCAACTGACAGCCTTGGTGCAGTCCGATCAGGTGATTTGGTTCCGTCGCCGGTGTTGTTTCACGAACCGATGTCATGAGCTCGTTAGATGGTGATCCTCCAACTCCCCGTCACAACAACAATAACACCCATCCACGATGCCGTCCCCAGCGGTGATGGGAATCTACCCCGCCGAGTCGGTGCAGGTGCGTTCTTCAGCTTTGTCCTTGAAGTTCCGAAGCTAACGATGACAGGAGGTGCACCAGTCTCTCCCTCTCGACCCTCTCGGCCCTGGTGCCGCGGACCTGCTCGCCGGTGATGTCGAGTACCGCCTCCACTTTCTGCTGCAGGAAGCGAAGAAGTTCATGGTTCACGGAAAGCGGACAACACTGCTGCCCGAGGACGTGGAGCACGCGATGGAGGCTCTGTCGGTTGAGCCAGTGATCGTTCCTCCGCGACCACTGCCGCAGGCGCCGTTCCACGCCGTGCCCGTGCCGGGCGGCTCACAGGGACCAGCCGGACAACTCTATCACGAGATCGACGACGAGATCGACTTCGCGACGTACCTGAAGGAGCCCCTGCCCCCAGCGCTCGCGAACAGCGCCGGCGTCAAGTGGAAAGCGCACTGGCTGGCCGTTGAGGGAGTGCAGCCCGCGATCCCCGAGAATCCTGCTCCGACGGCGCGATCAGGTCCGACGAGACCGCAGCCGACGACTGGCAGCGCAGCGCTCAGGCAGAACGCAAAGACCCACCTCACGACAGAACTGCAGCTGTACTTCTCCCGCCTCACTGCCGCCCTTGTCCCGACTACGGCGGCGCTCGCCCAGCTCCCCGGCAACCCCGCACCGGGGTCGACGGCGCACGCCTTCCCCGAGGCGGAGCGGCATCGCCTTGCCGCGCTCGCAAGTGTACGCAGCGACGCGGCCGTGGCCGGCGTCCTGGCGTACCTCATCCGCTGGGTCAGCGAGAGCATCACCAAGTGCCTCATGGGCGCTACCGGCACGATTGGGTGCCTCATCGATGTCGTCGAGGCGATCCTCGACAACGACGTGCTGTTCGTCGAGCCGTATGTGAGTACCGTGCAAGCGTGTGGTGGCACGCCGCCTCAGCTGTGCTTTTCACGAGACTCAAGCTGACATACAGCTGCACCAGTTCCTCGGCCCGCTGCTCAGCATCCTCCTCACGGTCCCGCTGGGCCCGCACCCCGTCACCGGCCCCGGACCTTCGCCGTTCGACCTGCGCTCTCGCGCCTCGGACGTGCTCGCAAAGCTCGTGTCGCAGTACGCGGCTACGTACCCCAGTCTCATCCCCCGTCTCCTCTCAACGCTCACCAAGGCGCTGCAAGCGCCTCCCTTCCCCTCGCCGCTCGGCGCCGACCACCCCCCAGCGGGCCGATACGAGGGCGCCGTGCTCGGCATCAGTGCTCTGGGTCCTCAATCCGTCCGCTCCACTCTGTGGGGAAAGCGTGGCGAGGGTCTGGCCGTCATCGACGGCCTTGTCGTGTCGCTGTACCCTGGTGACGGACGCAAGTCCAAGACGGGGCTCATGAAAGCGACCTTCCGCGCGCTCGGGAGCATCATCGAGAAGAAACCGGCGGACAGCAGCCAGATCCCGCCCCTGCCTAGTATGAGCATGCTGGAGGAGACCTTTGGACCTAATATCGCAAAGGCACTCGAGAAGAGACCGTGGATGGCGCATGAGATGGTCCGCTTATGGAGGGAGGGAGGCGCGGACGGGGAGGCCGAGGCGGACGAGGAGGACGAGGAGATGGAGGACGTGGTTGCGTGAGCTGCGCCGAGCGGAGCGAGGCCAGCGAGCGTCGAGGCGCCAAGCTGAGCGCCTTCCGTCGCTTCAGAGAGCATAGAGCGAGCTCTAGTATAGTTCTAGTCCGATCAGTAAGGACACCGATGCGACGTGTTGTAATATCCAGTCTAGCATAACAAAGGGCATTATACGAATCTACAAGTATCTAAAGAAGTCTACGCCATCTCCCTCCACCGTGGTCTATCCACGGTTCGGCACGGCCCTGATCGCATCGTCGATGAGCTGGTTCGTCTCCTCCGGGTTGTCCAGGTAGAGGTGGTGCCCAGCGCCGCTGACAATCTTGACCTTAACGTCCGCATTCCCGGCCTCTCTCAGGCGCTCCTGCGCGTCATTGCCGCCCTTCACGTCCATCCAGTCGTTATCGCCGTACGCGAACGTGACCGGGACCTTGAGTCCAGCGATGCGCTCAACGAGGGGCATGCGCGCGTAGGCGCCAGGAGCGAGCAGGTGGGAGATACAGTACTCGCCGCTGCCGCGCATAGCCGTGACGCCGTAGATGTACGCGTGGAGCGCGCGGATGTCGTCGGGGTCCTGGGCACTGAAGCGGCGCATAGTGTACTTCCCGACCAACAGTGGGCCCCAGGGACCAAGAGAGCGCATCAGAGAGAATGGGGACAGGCCCCGCTCCCACGCCCACAGGATCGACTTGGTCGCGATCTTGCGCGCGGTGCTGGGGGATTCGTTGCGCCACTGCCGCGCTTCGCCCTTGATATGCTCGTCCCTCGTGTCGGTGGCGTCGGTGGCGGGACCCGCCGAAGTGCTGCGCTTGAGGTTGGACTGATCAGCCCCGAGCTCCTGGTTCACGGCGGCCTCGGCGCCGTCGTTGGACGCGCTGACGATGCCGTCGACCTGCTTCCCCTCCGTTCCGACCGGGAGCGGCTTCGTGCTTCCGTCCGGATTATGCGGGAAGCCGACTGGGCTCAGCAGCACCAAAGCCGAGACGCGGTCGGGGTGTCGCTTCGCGTACGCCGTGCTCAGGTATCCGCCCAAAGAGTGTCCGACGAGGAGCATCTTGTCGATACCTTCTTGGCGGCGCCAGTTCTCAAGCGAGTCGAGGAAGAAGTGTTCCGCCGTCGCGACCCGCGATTCGACCGACTGTTGTTTCGAAGCGAGGAGGTGGCTGCTCGGGCGAGAAGAGAGGCCCATGCCCAGCCAGTCGAGGAAGAATGTCCGTCGACCGGTTGAGGCCGCGGAGCGCGAGACATCCGCCCAGTTTTTGAAGAAGAAGCCCTGCGCCGCACCATAGCCGTGCAGCACGACTACGGCCTCGCGACTCCCGGTGGTCTGAGAGGTGGTGAACTCGAGTGTGTTGATGTAGTCGCCTTTCTTGTCCTTGTCGCAGTGTAGCGTGCGGCTGAGGCGCTTAGCGGCCTTGCTGCTTCCACCGCTGCTAGAGATAGAGTCATTGTCGGAGGAGGCCATGTCGGGACGCGGCGGGGCGTCATGCGGGTTCGGCGTGGGGACGAACACCTTGCGCACGCGTGCGACGAGCCCCGTGCCCTCTTCCGGCGTGTCCTCCGTCTCGTTGGGCAGGGAAGCACTGGAGGCATTGTTCCAGAACCAGCTCTTGGACTCCGGACGCAGCGACGGCGTGTAGAAGGGCAGCTTGCGGAGGAGACGTTCTTCGGCCACACGGGCGTCGCGGTATCCGTTCGACGACCACCAGGCTACGAGACTGGACTTGAAGTCGCCGGGAATGTCTCCGGGCTCGGGGATGTGCGATGTCGAGGGAGCAGTCGAGGGCGCTGTCGATGCAGGCGCAGACGGAGGGTCGAGCACGGCTGAGGGGGCGGTCATGGCGGATGCGTGACGGAGGTGAGAGTGAGGGTGAGGGTACTGGTGGGTGGCGCGAGCCAGGCGGGAGAGCGCTCGAGCGCTTCGGAGGAGGGTTATTGTCAGTTCTCAGCTGGGTCAGCTGAGAAAGTGAGGATGAGTTGAGCGATGAGATGGGCGGAACCCTCGCTCAGAGCTGTAGATAAGTAGTTGTGATAGCGATGTTATCGATGCATCTTCGGTCCGAACGAAAATAGCTGTGACCCAAGCCCGGATGGATGACCGGCGGTCGTCGGTGGATGCCGAGTGATGACGCCTGTGCCTGTAGCGGGTCGGTGGCGTGTCGCCGGCGGTCACTAACTCGCTTAGGATTAGGACTCACACGGTCGCCGATGTGGAGGTTCAAAGCCGAGTGAGTCACGTGCGTACTCACGTGACTGGCGCGGCTTACTCGGCGTTAGTCGTGCGGGCGTACGAGGCGCGGGTCAGCGTAGCGAGGTACAGGCGATCGTCATTTCCGGTACGGTACAGCCAGGAGCCTCCCCCACAGAGCACGCGCAGAGCGAGACATTTGTCCGAGGACCCGAGAGAGCCGAATCAATCACCTAGCCAGCTGTCTTCCGTTCTTGTTCATCTGCACTTCACCCATAAACAAAAAGTGAGTCACTCCAGAGTAATGACTGCTGACAGACAGTGTCCGGCGACAAGTCTAACGAGCTCGAGTACCTTAAGAAGCTGGTGTCCCAGGTGAGTCGCCTCGGCTCGAGTGACCGAAAGGAGGTGTTTTGCTGCACACAGAGTGGGGGTGAAGCTGGTGATGGTGTTAAGCGACGGAGAAGGAAAGCTCGGCGCTGTGCACTAAGGCTGCGAGCAATCCGGCGACCACCCATGCATGCCCGTGGGTTTGCTCGAGCTGCCCGACGCTTTTTGCGCGCTGCCCGCTGCCGGTTCTGCTATCTTCCATCACCCCACCGGTCCGACATTCACCCGAGATGCGTTCCGGAGGGCGTAGCTCTCTCACGTCAGACACCTCCCTTTTGGCGCAGACAGAGCTACGAAGGACATCACCTCAACCCAGCTAACATCCAGCTTCAGGACAAGATCTCTTCGATCGAGGCCAAGGCCGGCAGCGCCGCTGCCGGTGCCAAGGACACTGTCCAGGCCGCCATCTCGAACGTCGTCGGCGACAAGGAGGCCCCCAAGCTTATCCTTATCGGTCCCCCCGGTGCCGGCAAGGGCACGCAGGCTCCCGCCATCTCGGAGAAGTACAAGGTGTGCCACCTTGCTACCGGTGACATGCTCCGCTCGCAGGTCTCGCAGAAGACTCCCCTCGGCGTCGAGGCCAAGAAGATCATGGACGCCGGTGGCCTCGTCTCTGACGAGATCATGGTCAACATGATCAAGTCCGAGCTCGAGAACAACGGCGAGTGCGCGCGCGGCTTCATCCTCGACGGTTTCCCGCGCACGGTGCCGCAGGCGGAGAAGCTCGACGCCATGCTCGAGGACAAGGGCAAGAAGCTCGACAACGCGATCGAGCTCAAGATCCCCGACGCGCTCCTCATCTCGCGCATTACCGGCCGCCTCGTCCACCCCGGCTCGGGACGCAGCTACCACCGCGAGTTCAACCCGCCCAAGAAGCCCATGACCGACGACATCACTGGCGAGCCCCTCATCCAGCGCTCGGACGACAACGCCGAGGCCCTCCAGAAGCGCCTCGTCACGTACCACAAGCAGACCGTCCCCGTCGTCGACTACTACCGCAAGACGGGCATTTGGGCCCCGGTCGACGCCGCCCAGAGCCCCAAGCTCGTCTGGGCCTCCATCTCGACCATCCTCGAGGACAGCCAGAACAAGAAGAACTAAGTTTTGGCTGCTTCTTGATAAATATCTAGCTGTCAGTAGGAGAGTAGAGCGCAGAAGAAAACACCGCATGCATTAAACACCGCATACGATAGTTCCACACATTCCGCCGACTTTTGCAGCATAGCCGAGATTACTGGGTCCGTGCACCGGCTCTGCGATGGACCGGGAACACGGTGACTAACTGGCGCTATCATCTGGAAGCAGAACATTGCGTTCGGCGGGTAACGGAGTGTGGTGTGAGGTACGTGAGGTGAGCAAAGTGGAACCATCAGCTGGTGTCGTTGCTAGATGTAGTGGCTGATTTCTTTTCGTCGTCATGGTCAAGGAGTGGTGCAGAAACCTTCTTCGCTTCCCAAATCCAACATTCCAATCTCCATCGTTGAACGCCAACAGTCTCACGCGGTATTCAGAGGCGGGTGCGTTAGAGCAAGCACGATGCGGCGCCTTCCCGCCAATCCCGTCAGTCCACTACATCCCTCTATGAGTCTAGCGCGAAGTCTACGGTAAAACCAGCGTCCGCATCGAGTCAACAGGGCCTTGTTCCCTCCTCCTTCGCTACGTGGCTCCCTCCAGACCTCCCATCCTAGCACAAGCCACCCCCCGACGCAGTGTTGTAGCAGAGATAACTGCAGTGAGCCTCTTACGTGAGCGGTGCCCCTTCAAGACGAAGTGGGAGTGTGAGTGATGGAAGCCACTATACCGTTCGTCAGAAGCACTCCATAATCGCAACCCCCCTGCTTCGTGCCGATGTCCCCCTGCGCCCAGTTAGCATAGTTTCGGCGTATGGAACACGGAGGCTGATTCGAGCAGAAGGCACGAGGGCGGGCGCCGCGAGGGGTGCGCCCACCAAGCGCCTTGTCGTCCTTGACGCCTTCGCTGCCATTCGGTGGTAGTGGTAAGAGGCCCCATCCACATCCATCTCCTCGTAGACCGACCTACGTAGTCGCTTGAGTCAGTGTGCCCCGCACGTTAGCCATGGATGATGAGCGTCGCAAGTCCAGCGTCTCAGCGGAGGTCAGTACCTGACGACTGGATTCGCCGCAATCAACGTCCTCCTACTGGCCAGCGCCGTCCAGCGCCATGGCGACGCCTTCTGACTGGCCAACGTCATCCGTCGAGCCGTTACCGCCGGCATCGCGTGCGGGCAAGCATGCACCCTACCGTTATCTTTCGGTGGATGTGTGCAGAGCCTGTGCAAAGCAGCTTGTTCATTCAATTCATACTTCTGAGGCCGTCTGGCTTACTCTCTTTCCTATGCTTCGGCTTCGCTTCAACTTCTGAACTTCTGAGTACACTACATTCGACTACGCGACTAGTGGGGGTCGGCACGGCCGTCGCGCTTGAGGCGGAGCTGGGCGTCAGTTGAGTTGCAACAAAGTCTTAACTGGAAACGTACAGTTCCGTTGGCCACTGTGCTTTGTTAGCAACTAACTCTCGTAACAAGAGGGAAGACTCACTCTGCCTGCCGAGAGCGGCGACGCCGCCGAGTCCGGCGACACCGACACAGAACGCGAGAGGGTAGAGCTCGACGGGGACGTCTGTGCGACAAGTGTGGGAACGGGAATGATTCCGTGCGGGAAGAACTGTGTCAGCATGTCGCTCCACTACTTTCAATGCCTCTGCCATGCCTTGCTAAGCAAGAGGCATTCACACGACATACCCTTCAGACCGAAGCGGAAGAGCTGGATGTCAGCTTGGGGCGTCTATCTAGCTGCGGAGGACTCACGAGCTTGGGCTTTCCGCCGCGGGTGTCGACCTGGGTCCAGCGGCGCTGCTGCATGGCCTTGCGGTTGAAGGCAGTACGGGCGGTGTTGAGTCCGGTGCGGGCGAGCATTGTGGTTCGAGTGGTGTGTGAGTCTAGAGTGAGGATGCGGGAACACTCAAAGGAGGGAGGTCTGCTTATAAACGTCCTCGGGGCGGGTGGGGGAAGGTCGCCGAAAGGCTGGAGGGCTGGCACATGATGCGCGTTGATCAGCGCGTTCATAGTCTGGCCATGAGCACAGTGACAGTGGTGGGCGCAGCATCAGCAAGCACTAGTCGGTGGCGAGGTCATGTGAACCGTGTCATAACCCAGATTCAGACGTCATGGCTGTTTCGCCACTCAACACCCACTCCACTGCACTCAATCCTGATTAGATTCCGAATCACTCCCATTTACACCTCGCGATTAAGCTCGACTGACACTCCCGGCAGTCTCACAGGGTGCGCAGCAAAGGATGTCTCGCCCACTCGAGCAGCACGCGCAGCTTCACTGGAATACTGCGGCCAGCCCCCGTGTCATCCCCGATCGTGTCTTCTTACATCACACTCTTCGGCGTTCTTATCAACGATTCGACAATGAACGCCGCATACATCACACTCACAGCTCGTCACCTCGTACGCTCTGACTGACACTTGTTCCTGCGTCGTCACCGACTGCGGCGATCTCGCAATCGGCGAATGCCTCGGCGTCCCATGCGCGTTTACGTCATGACGCGCCCGGCCAAGACCGACGGACGTCTCATTCCCGAGTCCGCTCTCGCAACTCAAGATAGGCAAAGCCTGGGCTCACTGTTCACTAGCACCCCTCCTTCGTCATTCTTACATGTTCATCCACCGCACTGAAGTCACAGCCCTTCTTCCCAGCCTCCCTACCAACACTCTCGTCCCGGGTTTGACATAATCAAAAAGTAGCCTCGTATGGGGCTCGAACCCATGACTGTGTGATCAATCGGCTTTGTTGCGTAAGAGTCACACTATCTACCGACTGATATAACGAGGCTATGGCGTGGAAATCGTCCGATGGTTTATAAGCGCAGGCCGAAAAAGTCGAGCAAAATGGCTTTCGGACGCCCGTCATCAACGACACAATGCATGCACAAGCACGAGGAGCAACAATAGCACTAATTGCATTGACTTTTGACGGCTGACCAATGAGAAATCTATGGAGATATCGGCCCATACGCCGCACAGGAGGTCAATGCTCACGCCCTACCACCCAGCTCCACTTCATTTGCATCACTCCTCCTCTCCATCCCACTTATGATCGTGCCAAGGATTGAACTCATCAGCAACATAGCGCCTCAGCCTCTCGGGATCGGCTCCCTCGCCTGGGGTGACACGAACACTTCGCTCCCTCCGGGACGCGCCATCGGGAAACACGGTCGTGACGGAACGGAACTCGGCCTCGTACCCGCCAACGACCGCGGGGGCAGTGACCGTACGCACGCGCGTGCGCTGCGGCGGGATGCGGAGCGTGTGCACGTCCAGCTCGCGCGTGCTGGAAGGATATGCGGGCGGCTGGTCTCTCAGGATGGAGCTCAACGGGGGCAGAGTCGGTTGCGCAGAGGGAGCGGAGGGAGCGGAAGAGGCATCGGACTCCTGGAGGTACTGGACGATGTGGTCGTGCACCGGCTGAGGGAGGGGGGAGGACGGGTTCTCGGGCGCAATGACGCAGAAGGGCGGCAGGCGGAGGCCGCCCTCGGCGATGGACTCGCCGTTGGCGGCGGCGGCCACGACGGCCTCGGCGTTCTCACCACCTACAGCGACGACTCTCAGATTCTCCAGCCGCACACGCGACTCAGTGACGGCCTCCTCGCCGTCGCTGTCGCCCATGGCTTCTAACTGCCCACCGACCTCGTCGACATTGACGTAGTCCCCGGCAGTAATCGTCTCGTCGTCTGAGGACGTGTCGTGGTCGTGCTCGTGGTCGCAGCAGATGTGCTCGTGGCCGCCTGTGTCGACCGTGTCCGTTTTCGGCTCGGTGGTGGGAGCGCTCTGCTCCGGGACAAGATTCAGGATGATCTGCGCGTACTGGCGCAGCAGCTGCCAGGCGGGGTCGTTCGGCGGGGGGGTCTTGGGTCGGTCGCCTTGGCTGGGGTCGGCCATCCTGTGAATGGTGTAAGGATGAAGGAGGAGGGACGCAGGACGGCGTTGATATAGACGGGCCGCGTCGGAGGGAGTTGGGCGACGACGCGCGCATGGGGGAGGGTGTTGCGAGCGCGGCGTGGGCTCCATTGACATGACTGACGTGCCAGCGCGTCGTGCTCACAACAGCTTATGACCAAGCGTGCACACTCGGCACCATTGTGGCTACATCATCTCTAGATGCTAACTACTCCTGGCCCAGGTACTTCCTCAGCTCCTTGATGTCCGCCTCGTCGCCCTGCGCCTCGCTGCGCGTATGCGTCGTCTCGTGCACGCTCCCATCGGGGAACGTGTACCGCTTCACAACCTTGGTGACCTCGAAGCCGGCGACTGTGTCCGTCGTCGTCGTCGTACGCAGCTGGACGCGGATGTCGCGCTGCGGCTCGGCGACGTAAGGATGGGCAGGAGTGCGCACCTGCCCATTCATGAGGTACTTGGAGGGATTGCGGAGATAGTTCGAGGGATCGGGGAGGAGGCCGAACACATTGGGCGAGAAGGCGCCGTAAATGGATCCATTGGAGTCGGTCCAATATCCGGAGGAGTAGGCGCTTAAGGCGTAGCTCAAAGGGTGGCTCGAGGCGTAGCCGGTGGAGCTCGAGTACGCACTGGAGGCGCCGGCGGGGAGTCGAACTTGTTGCAGGGCCGTCTTACCCCCTGACACCGTTTGCTACATAGTGTCTCCGGCTCTATTCCAGCATGGTCTGAGTTCCCGCCCAGCATTTGCGGCGCTCAACCAATATCGCCAGGTCGGAAGTGCCGCCGGCACACGACTGGCGGTCCACGCTGCTCGTGCGAATTCGCCGCAGTTCAAGGGTGCTAGGACATACTCTTCACAATCCGTCTGCGATTCTCACTCGCTCGACTCCGTTGCTCTCACCGCACTGACCTCACCC
The DNA here is from genome assembly GCA_039545375.1 of Trichosporon faecale. Classification (NCBI taxonomy): domain Eukaryota; kingdom Fungi; phylum Basidiomycota; class Tremellomycetes; order Trichosporonales; family Trichosporonaceae; genus Trichosporon; species Trichosporon faecale. The sequence goes on from BCLU01000001.1 coordinate 1,189,103, forward strand.
TTTGGGAACCGACGCCCTCGTTCCGCCTCACCACCTGATCCTTGCATCAAGCTTTTCCGCGTCGTCGTAACTGGCTGTCTCACTGCCGAGGCGCACACTCCATCTGACCCTCTATGGACAACCCAGGATCGACCTCAGGCTTCGGATGCACCGTCTCCCCCGCCTGCTCCTGGGCTGTCCGTGCATGTTGAAATGGTAACTTGACCATTGGCACTCTTATCGAACGGCCCTCGGGTCATCCAACCTTATGTCGCCGAGCGTCCTCCTGTCCATCTGTTGAATCTGGCGAACCCGGGCTGGTCCTGCTACTCATTATGCATCTATTGCGACTGCCTCTGCTTCTTCTGCTGGGTCACCAGCTTCTGCCGCTGATGCTGTTCCGTCGTCCTTGCTCCCTTCTGCACCCACTGCTCTACTGCGGGCTCCTCCGGTCTGCCTCTACAGCGCCCTCTTCCCGTCTGCTGATGCTGTTGCTCAGGTGCCACTTGGAGCGGTCACCGCTGAGCCTCCCACCGAAGCGGCCGCGCTCACTTTTGCAGCGTAGGCTGATGCTCGTTCCGAGGGCCCCTTGGCGTTCGACCGCTTCTCGACTACCCTCGGGCCAAAGGCCGGGGTCATGACGGGCCGGAAGCCTGCATTTCCGCTGCGGTTCGACTGGAAAAGCAGAGCGTTGACCTTAAGCGGATTAGACGCTGAGATAAACGATCCCCAGGCCCGCTCCTTCATGATTTTGGGGAGGTCGTGGAACTGGAATGGGCTGACCTCGACCACTGTCGTTCCTTGGCGGTTCCGTCGAGGCCCACCAGCGTGAACCCTCGCCTTCATGCGCTTGCCGGGGGAATAATAGTCACCTGATTCAGAGACGCAGCCATGTGTACTGGGGGAATAAGGTCGAACGAAGGCGCAGATAGATTTCACACAACGGTACACGGAGCTCGAAGATGTTGTGCTGGCCATAAATTTGCCAAGGAAGTACTCGTCGCTCGGAAGGATTTGACACTCCAGGTCGGCACGACCTTCGGAGTGAGCTAAAAGAATTCCAATGGCATTGGCAACGAGCCAAACGTCGTTAGACTCCTGAGAGACGACTGTCGGTGGCAGCAAGAGGTGCTCCCACCCTGAGGTGAGCAAAGCGCTCCAAGCGAGAACACTGCCGGTTCCATGAAGAACGTCCTTGGTATCCCGTTCGAGGAGACCCAGCGTCTCAGAGAGTCCAAAGAAACAGGCCCGTAAGACCGCTTGACCGGCCCAGTTAGTCGACGCCTCTTCTAGGCCTGTGCGCACGTACAGAGCTCCTTCTCACTCCTGTTACAGGCGTGGGTGACCTCGCTTTTGCCGAAGGACTTAGCGCCAGGAACACAGGCGCCGCATGTACGGCACTTGACGACCACCACGTTGAGTGGAACGTAAGTAGCCGCTGTGGTGAGGATGCGGAGCGCGCGCTCAGCGGGAATGGCGTTGCTGAATCCTGTCGCTGGATGTGCTTCCCGCCAGGGGGCGAGACGCTCGTGGTATCGCTCCATTGCCTCCTGAGTTCCCTTACCCACTCGCTCGTAACAACGCCCTCAACTGAAGCGGTACGTGCGCGAACGCTGTGAACTACCGCTTCCCGTCCAGCAACGACTGTTTGCAGACGGGTAATATCTTCTCGGATGGCACACGGAACGGCCATCTCGCCCGCGTCGAGCAGACGCTGGAACGATCGTCGGTCCTCAGGGTAGCCATGGACAGATGATTGACAAGTAGGCGGAGATCCGAGCCTGATGTGCCGCATCAATAGCGAGCTGCAGTCGCCATCGGTCCTGAGCTAACGCCCACCACCACTAGTGGAGTGTGATGACCGTGAAGAGATTCACCAGCGGCGGAAGGATCGCCATCTTCTCCTTGGACGGTATCCCGAAAGGTTGCGCTTCATGCTGGTGCAGCAGAGCAGAGTTGGTCGCCTGGGGACAGGGCCCCGCGAGGCGCTCCCTGTAGCCCAGCTCGCCATGGTCGTAGTTGAACTCTTCGTGTGGTACGTCTTTAGCGATAGCAACCATTGGCGTCCGACCGAGGGGCGTAAACCGCGGTGTTGCTTCTTCTACCTGGGGACCGCGTGCGATCGGGTGGATGTGTTTGGGCCTGGTCGAGTTCTTGACATGCGCATCGTACATCCCGATGTAATGTCACCTGATGACCTGCGACATCTCAGACGGAACGATACCTCGAGGCACATCGGGCAGGGGGTTTGCGGGGAACTTGTCGACGCGATAGTCATGCAAGAAGCCCCCCCGGCGAGCTGTTCAGAGACAGCGGGAACCGTGCCGCTATCATGCAGTGCTCAATCAGCTGCAGCCGGTGGGATGCCCGGTACTCGTACGGGTTGATCATGGCGTTCTCGAAGTTCACCTTATAGACGAGGATCTCGACCACCTCCCATAGGTCGAGAAGAGTGCAGATGAGGCGAGTGCAGTCGCGGCGTATCCAATGATTGACGGTCCGTGAAGCCGGGCTACCATCGACTCTGCAGCCTTCGTAGTAGAGAAACGCCGGTCCAGGACGATTCAGTCGGCTTCAGGCTGCCTCAATGATCGGCCGCAAACGCGGTTCCAACGCCCGATTCGCCGTGACCACTTGATCGAGTTGAGCGAGAAGTGCGGAGTAGCTTGAGAACATGGGTTGCCGTTCATAGTGTTCCAGTCGGTCGGGGACCAGGGCCGGTACCTCCTCCGGTCCGGGTCCTTCCTGGAGAGGGTCGTCACATAGGTCGCGTAGGACGGGGGCAGCTCAACGAACGGGTTGTTGGCTATGTGGAGGAGCTCCCGTTCGAATTTGAGAACGGGTAGGACCTCGGTGCGGTCGAGGATCCGTTCCCCGCGTTCTTCCCTAACAACATTGAAGACGGCAAGGATGTCGCCGGTGGCGGCTGCGGAACATCGTGCGCGATCCAGGTCGACGAGCCGAGCAGCCAATTATCCCAGAGCAACCTCCTGCTCCTCGTCGGTAGTCAGCTCGACAGGTTTGGCCTTCTGCCTGACAGGGAAAGGCATGGAGATGCTGGAGGTGATGAACGGCGCGGTCGGAAGGATATGCCGTTACAGCACGGGTGTGAGTGCGGGACGAACGGCAGCGGGATGTGTGGATGCGGTTGCGCGGCGCCGCGCGGGGTGGTGTTGAGGGAAGTAGCAGCACTTGGCGACGAAGGAGGGTGAGTCGAAGTTTTCATTGACACCGAGCTCGAACGTCCAGACGAGGGATAGTGTGGGTTGTTGGCAGCCAGCCTCGTGGGCGTAACGACATGGACCTTGATCTGCCGATTCGAGACGCTGTCGGTGAGCCAAGCAAACTGAGCTGACTTACTTCAAGTGCTGGCGGTCTCGAGAGGTCGGAAGTTGTAGAAGGTGTCAGCGGGCGTGAATGCTAGAAGCAGAGTGGGAAGCCGGGTCAGTCGCAAAGACATCGATGACTCGAGTCCCAGGCGGGACGAAGGGGCTCCGAGCAGGCCCGGATCGATTTGTAGAGTAGCTAGAGTAGAGTGGTTGTCTCTAGTGCAGCTCAAGCTGGCACCAAGTCAGGACGTCAGGAAGCTAAACTTGTTTTTCACCCCCTGATATGGGCTGGTGTGTGCTACAAGGGCGTTTCTGCGCCTGCGCCAGCATGGTCTGCGTTCCCTAACTCCCAGCATTTGCGTGCACTCAGCCAGTACTGCCAGGTTGGAGCTGCCGCAGGCAGCCGACTGGGAGTCGACGCTGCTCGTTGGCAGGGGTGTTTGGATAGACAGCACTCTTCACGGCTGGTCCGCTATTCTCACTCGCTCGACTCCGTTGCTCCCACTCCACCTGACCCTCTCTGGACAAGCTATTGTCAATCCTAGACTTCCCAATGCACGGTCTCCGCGGTCTGCTTCTGGATTGTCATGTGCATGCGGAAACAGTATCTTTAAGCACCGCTACTAACATCGCATGTGCTACTCCCCCTGCTCCGGTCGCTGCTCCTGTCGTCCCACTGCTCCGGTCGCGACTCTTGCCCTGATCCGCCATCTCCTCGTGCTGCAGCTCACGTACGGCTCGGTCCCGCCACCATCGATGCTCCCTCCGAGGCGGCGGCAGCGATCTTTTTGGCGTACTCTGTTGCACGCTGCGACGGGCCTTGTGCGTTAGAGCGCTTGGCAACAGTCGTAGGCCCAAAGGCAGGACTAAACACAGGCACAAACGCAGAAGTATCGTCGCCACGCTTGGACTTGAAAAGTTTCGCGTCGACCTTGAGCGGGTTCGAGGCGGAAATGAACGAGGACCAAGCCCTTTCCTTGACCGCCTTAGGCAGGTCATGAAAAGAGCACGAGGCGACGGCCACCATCGACTGGCTGTGGCGGTTGCGTTTCGTCGACTCCTGAGTCGGGGCATCCGTCTTCCTGCGCTTCTCGTACTCGGGTCGGAAGAACTCGCCCGATGCGGACACGCAATCGTGCGAAGCCGGCTTAAACGGCCGCATCCACCAGCAGTCGGTTCTGGAGCAGCCGTACAGCTCCCCCGACTTTGTGGCCTTCTCAATGAACTGGATTAGGCTCTTCTCCGTCAGGGGGACGTTCTGTCGCTCAAGCTCTGGACGTCCGTTGCTCTTCGAGAGCACAGTGCCGATCGCGCACGCCAGAGCCCATTCTTCGCTGGACTCGGCTGCGACGACAGTCTGTGGCAGCTCGAGGTGCTGCCATCCGCGAGGGAGCAGGGTATCCCAGCCCCAGGCTGCAAGCAAACGCTTGCTCTCGTCGAAGTTCAACAGCCGCCTGGTGTCAAGCTTGAGAAGATCAAGTTCTTCGTCGAGACCTGCGAAGCAGGAGTGAAGGACGGCCTGCGCCCCCCAATGGAGGTAGACCTCCTCGAGGCCCTCGCGGGTGTAGACCGCCTTAGATGTCGTCGCCGTCGTCGTCTTCACGCGGGTGGGACAGGCATGGGTAACCTCGTACCGGCCGTAGGTCTTGGCGCCGGAGACGCTAGCGCCACATGAGGTGCATGTGACGACGATGACGTCGAAGGGGACGTGGGAGGACTCAGTCGTCAGCGCGAGAAGCGCCTGCTCCGGGGGCATGATGTTGCAGAAGCGCTTTGCTGGGTGCGCCTTGCGCCAGGCCGCAAGTCGATCTTGGTACCGCTCCCTTCCCTCCTCCGTTCCCTTGCCGACTCTCTCGCCCATGACCGCGCCCTTCAAAGTCGCAGTACGCGCGCGGATACTCCGAAGGACCGCCTCCTGCCCTATCGCCACCGATCTGAGCCGCTCAAGGTCTCCGCGGATGTCGTTCGGGATAGCAGCTTCCCCGGCGTCATACATCTTCTGGATGTCCGCTAGGCTGTCGGGATAGCCTTTCTCGAGGATGAAGGACACGTAGGCGCAGATTCGCCGTTGGTGTGCTGCGTCTCCGGCGAGAAGAAGCGCCCACCGACTCTCGGCAAGGGCGGGGTCGTACTTAACTGCGCCTCTATGCATGTTGAGCAGCACAATCGCAAACTTGCCGTCGCCGAGGTTGCTGATGACCGCTTTGCCGGTCCATTGCTGAATGTCTAGCGTCTGCTTTGCGATCGGGCCGGCAGGAGCGACCGGGCGGTGGGCGTCCGTGGCGTAGAAGTCAGCAGAGTTGGGCTGCCTGGCGACTTCTTCCAGAGCGTTGTTGACGAAAGCCGCGGCGACCTCCGCGGACTCTGTCCAGATGACGACTGGCCAGCCAAGGAGGGCAAGGTATCGGTGGAGGAAGGTCACCGCCCACCACCACTAGTGGTGGGCGATGACCGTGAAGAGATCCGTGATTGGCGGGAGCGCCAACAGTTTGACCTCGGTGGTACAACTGAGAGGATCAATACCGTTCTGGTACAGGAGAGCGGAGTTGGTGGCTTGAGGGCCTGGTCCAGCCAGGCGCTGCCTGTACCCGAGCTCCTTGTGCCTGTGATAGAAGTCTTCTTCAGTCACATCCTTGGCGACCGCAATCAGAGGTACCCGTCCCTTGAGGAGGAAGCGGGGAGTAGCAGCATCAGCGTGCTGCGCGAGTGCTTCCGGGTGAACGCGCTTCGCCGGATCTCCTTGGTTGCGGTATGCTTGGTGCATGCCCTCATAGTGTCGTTTTATGAGCTGGGCCATGGCTGCCGGCACAGCCTCTCGATGGAAAGCTGGCAAGGGACTTGGAGTGTACCGGTCGAGGCGGAAGTCGTGGACGAATCCGCCTGGGGCACTGTTCATACACAGAGGAAATCGTGCGGATATAATGGCGTGCTCAACATTCTGCAGCTTTCGCTGAGCCCGGTACTCGAAGCGGTCAACGACGACATCCTCCACGTTGATTTTGTAGACGTGGACTTCCTCAATCCTCCAAAGGTCAAGAAGGGCGCAGAAAAGGCGGCCGCGATCACTGCTTCCTGCATCATTCCGGGCTCTTGAGGCCGGGGTGCCACTGATGCAACAGCCGTCGTAGTACAAGAAGGCCGGGCCCGGTCGATTTTGGCGACGGGTTGCTTCCACGATTATCGGGCGCAGCCGTGGCTCATACCGCGGCAGCGCGGTAGCGGCTTCCTGGAGCTTAGACAGCATTACCGAGAAGCTGGCGAACCGCACTTGTCGTGTGTAGTGCTCCAAAACACCGGGCCGAGCAACGGGCACCTCGTCGGGGTGCTCCCTCGTGACCGTGGTGACATAAGCTGAGTATCCTTCAGGTAGATCGTCAAATGGCTCTTTGGCGATCTCTAGCAGCTGCTTGCGCAGAGGAAGCACAGCTCTGATTTCCGACTTCTTCAGGATGCGCTCACCACGCTGCTGTCGAACGGCGTTGAGGACCTTCAGGACATCGCCGGTTGCTGCGGCGGACGAGCGAGCATTGTTCAAGCTAAGGTGGCGAGTGGCGAGCTGGTCCAGGACGGTTGTCTCACCCGATGACAGCTGGATCGTCTTCGGAGGGAGACCGAGGGACATGGCGGTGTGGTTGAGTGCGTGGGAACAGAGCGAGAAGGGAGCCTGGTCGAGACACGAGTAGGAGCAGACGGTCTGGGGCTGATTGGAGGAGTGGTCCGAGTGAGAAACAACCGTAGTCGCCGGGTGGTGTGCCGTTTGCAAGCACGCAGAGCTGGTTGGAAAAAGGGAGGTTGAAGTTGATGCCAAGAGCGTTGTGGAGGCTTTGGGTAGGCTGCGAAGGGCAGAAGCGAGATAAGACGGGAGACGGATGGAAGCGCGAATGGAGTATCCTTTCCGTCAAGACGGAAGCTTGTACTTATCCTGTTGTTGGCCTTGGCGCGCGATGCCTGCTGGCTTGGTGCACACGCAAAGATACGTTCGGAAGAGTGGGAAAAGGCTGGATGCAGGGTGACGATGATGCCGAGCTGGTTCGAGGGAGACTTCGGGAGGGAGGAGGGGTGCTGAGGACCGCGTGTGGTAGATAGAGGTTGAATGATGTCTACGACCTGGTGCGAGGGACTGCAGGCCAGAAACACCAACGGAGCTGACCCACTGCTAAGTTTCACCGGCGAGCAGGACTGGGTGGAGAAGTATGAGCAGCTGGGATGTGAAGGTTCGTGAGACGTCGGGGTCGTAGAGAAGGTCGGTGAGCGGATGGGTTTGATGGGCTCAATATGAGAACTCCAGAGGCTGTCGGTCAGTGATGAAAGCTGAGATCACCTACCAACAGCGGCCAATGTGAAGTGGAAGTGGAGGGTTTGAAAGGATGAGGGGAGATAGACTTGACGGGTAGCTTTCTCACTTGGGACTGGGCGACAGGGATCCGCAGCGCCGATCGCTTGGAACTTTCAAGGAAGGCAGCAGAACACACGCCATGACAGTGGTGGCCTAAGGATCCAGGGCTGCACCTGCGGCCGTTCAACCAACCTCAGACCTACCTCGATCGGCTCGATCACATCCAATCCACGGTGTTGTCAACATCGATCGGCAGTCGCGTCATCCACCCACTAATGCACTCACCTTATATGGCATGCATGCATGTGGTTTGCGTACATATGCATCGCTACAAGCTTTGTATGCATGCTCATCCAGAAACACTCGTCACAGATGCCTGTCGCCTTGGTCTGAGCAGCGCATGCATATCGATCCTTCATGAAGCGACTCCTGTGCCTGCGCTAGTCTCCACCAGCAGAAGCTTCTTCCGTCATACAATTACTTCGACCTCTTAGCTGCGGTGTTTACAGTAAGACCGAGGCGAGGAATCGGCCCGGCGCTTGCGATTGAGAGCACAGGTGTCAACGGCTTCTCACCCGCCCTTATTGATTCCGAGCGCGGTTTGCCGTTTGGATTGAGCTCGAGGCACTGTCGCAGCTCAACACTGGTCTAAATACCGCCCTCCTCTAGTATGCCGACCTCTGGAAGTCGAAGTCTGGAAGTGAGGAGCTGAAAACGACGGGTTACAACCCGCCGCAATCGTTGGTCTCTCGATTCGCCACCCATGGTGTATGTGGCAGGTTCATAAGGGGGACTGCCAGCGAAATCGCCAGCGATGCTCGTCATGAGATTGATCACGTGCGCTAATGGTGTAGTCGTTATCATACCTTCTTTGGGTGTTTTTCCTTGGCACTGGAGGTGGTCCTGGGTTCAAATCCCAGTTGGCGCCGCTTTTTGTGGACGTGAAGGAGTAGAAGAAATTGGGGGCAAATGAAAGTTTTGCCACAATAGTGTGATGACTTGCTCAGATCGCTCTTAGTACCCAGCCTGATCGTTAGCGGCAGTGGGGGTCTACCTCGCCACTAAGTGCTAACTGGCAGATAGCAGGCAGCCGGTCATGTGCGCTGAGACCTTCGTTGTCCGCCCAAGACATCGCTGTCAAGGTGTCTACGATTGTGGAGACGGTAACAGGGCTTGGAATGCATTCAATCATATAGCAATCCCTTGACCGGCGCATATAATGCATGTCCCATTTACCAGGAACGTTGGGCAGCTCCTCGCGACGGGTCCCGGTGCCACAACAGCCGAGGACCCAGCCGGTCGGAGAAGAAGTAGAGGGAGCACTCGCAGTTCGCTCGATCGTTCGATCGTTCGTTCTGGCATGCCTAACCATCCGCCTCTGGCACCTAGAACCTGGCGGGCTCCAGCGCTTCTGCACGCAACCGGAAGACGTTAAGGAATGAGATTGTATCTCTTGGAAGAGCACTGTAGATTGGCTTGGGCTCAGAGCCCAGTCGGCGCCGCTTTCTGTGCACACCATCTGTCGGAAGTGGTGAAGCGCCACATCCCTTGTAGATCTCTTGGTAGACACGGCCTCATCCTTACTGACCCTCACAGTCTCACCATGCAGAAGAAACGACACGACTGCTAGTGTCTTACGTCCAAGCTCCAGCGTCGCAAGCGGCACAGATCCCAGTACCATCTGCTGCCAGAGCTGCCACCGTGCATTCAGACTAGTGAGCTCGTCCATGTGCTGATTCCATCCCCTCGCAGAACGCCAGAGAGAGGTTGGTCAAGGGGTGGACTTGCTGTTGGAGGCTCATCGATTTGTTTCGCCGGGGTGACATGGTAGAGGTCGTTCGACCAGGCCATGTAGTCGTTCTCATACATTTTACGGGTGCTTTTCGATGCACTGCAGCGTGTGTGCGTTCTTGCCTTGCGTCTCCATCAGCAGTATCTACAACCGCTACAGCGTTAGATCTTGAGGCTCTAATGCACCAGTTTCCGATTTCACCCATGCAGATCTATTCCTCCCGTTGAGCAGTCGCTCAGCTGTCGTCTCTTTTGCGGCTCCACACCTAAAGGGCCCAGAACTCTAAGATTTTAGGGGACGAATCTTCTCTGAGCAGTCCCGGTCATTCAAAAACTGCCATCGCAAGTCACCGCCCCCTGAGACCCCCTCGATACGTAGTTACAAGCTGGCATTGCTCATTTTCGCTCTTTGCCGACAGTCGGGGGCAGGTCTGAGGCCTACTGTGCGACTCAGAGGGTAATTTCCATCCAAGAAACCGCTTCTTAGAGTACGGCCTTAATCCTGTGGACGTCGGTCTGGGGGTCTGTTTTACCCGTGACCAGGACACAAGCTGCTGAATGATTTCCGCGGTCCAACTTTGCACGCAGGAAGTACACTTGCGGGCGCCACCGGCCGCTTCATCAGCACTGCCTTCGTTCTACTTCGTGAAGGTCCCAGTCCCTGTTCCACATGGTCGTCCGTAACCCTTCTCGCAGCCTTGCTGTCTCACGCGCTCCCCAGCCGCGGCGCGGACGATCTCTTCCTGGGGCCAATGTAGTCGTTATCATACCTTCTTTGGGTGTTTTGCAAATGGCACTGGAGGTGGTCCTGGGTTCAAATCCCAGCGGGGGCCGCATTTTTATGCATACCGTGTGAGCTCGAGAAATTGCGGAAAATGGGAAAATATGCCACATGCCACATCTTCCCTGACGACAGATACCCAGGCTCGTGACAGGTCTGACGTTTCTCTGCTCTGACTCTGCTCTCGGAGTACTTCACGTCATTGCTCTCTTTCTGCTGGTTTCCTTAGCTTTCCAGGCGGCAGTTGGCCAAGAGGGAATTGGCGGATCATTACTCCCTATGGGCCGAGGTATTACAACAGCTGCGCCACGTGGGGCAACCAACCGTGCAGCCATCCTTCCAATCACGGCGCAAAAGGTCCTGGCCCCAAAACGGGGTGCTCAGGCAGGTGTCTCCTCGAGGTAGAACCTCCTGCGGGGGTCGAACCCGCGACCGTTTCCTCTACTGGCAGCGTAGAAGGGAAAAATTCTTCCACTGAAATAAGGAGGCGCTTGTGCATTCTCCGATTTTCGCCTGTTCGGGGGGCCATGGCATCACGTCAGCCGAAGCATCGGTTGCCACGACACTATATGCTAAGCCTGGTGCTTCGGTCAGCCTGCCCCGGGGCTGGAGCTCGCAGGTTGCTAGGCGGCTTGCTTGGCAGATGTTAGTTCATTTGCGGGGGGACGGGTGACGACGAGGCATCGGGCTACTGCAGTTGGTGTGGGCGTTGTGGGGTCGGTCAGCTGACTTGGGCCAAGCCTGCTAGCTTCCCTTGCTTAACAAACTAGGTTGCCGGACTCCGGCGTCATTCCGACGGTTGCCGTTCCAAGCATATGGTGGCGACCTATGTACAGAGCTATCTACTACGAGTGGCACCTCCGAACCCAGTCATTCAGACCGTAGGCAACATTGCTGCACCTAAATCGAATTATCGACGCCAAGCACGGCGGAGGGCTGAGACGTCGAGGTTGGGGTCGCGAGACTTGTCGGTCGTCTCGGCCAAAACTTTGATTGTCCCGCAGGGCCAGACGATGCCCGTGTTCTCGATGTGGTGCACTTGATACCCTGGACGGTGCACCGGGTTGTCTGGCTCACCGTCTCAGTCCCCAGGAGGCGATGGCAGGAGTCTCGGGGAAATGATTTCGGAGACCTCGGGGCGCATGGTGATCGTCATCAGCATGTTGGGGACCCTGGATGTAACTCAGTGAGACTGCATTAGACCAGCGCTCACGGCAAGGGCCTTGTAAGTGTGGGCGACGAGGACTTGCCAGGAGGCGCCACATCCGTCGTTGTCTAAACGTGAACTTTCACACACTCCACCGCCCAATGTCCATCAGAGACCGTGACTCATCCCGTTATAGAACTTGCATAACTTGAGAGCGACCCTGAGATGAAAATGCAAGCGTTCGTTTCTATCATAAGAGGTGCACAGTGCCTCGGCTTCAAGACACATTTTCTTTCCACGATCGTCGCCCTCCTCCTCTGCAATCTACTCAGGAAAAAGAGATGGCATTCTAAGTGCACACTCTGACCACTGACAGGATCGAACTGCCGACCTCCGCATGGACTGATACGATGTCTTCGTATTAGTACGATGCTCTAACCAGCTGAGCTAAGCGGCCGAGGATGTTGACACTTCTCCGTGGTGGACGTCGCCGGCGCGCCCCTGGTGCGAGCGCTGGTGCTCCTTCAGGCTTGCAAGAGGTAGGACGTTCGACCTGCGGCTTTACCGAGTGCGCTCAATACTGGAGCTCTTGGAGGACGAAGGCGTTGCATGGAAAGGCGAATCTCTGGCGCGAAAAGCGAAACAGTGCCACGCTCAGCGCCCCACGCTAGTGTCTCACCTGTGTGGCACTTCAAGTCCACGGTCCCCGAGATGGCCCTTTACGCCTTCCCACTTGGTTCCAAAACGCTACTCTCCGCATGTACCAAAAGAGATGCGTGTCTACTTGACCACTGACAGGATCGAACTGCCGACCTCCGCATGGACTAACGCTCGCTCGGAGTATTAGTACGATGCTCTAACCAGCTGAGCTAAGCGGCCGAAGACGATGTGGTGATCCCGGCGTCGAAGGTGATGTTCTCGCGGCATGCAGTCACTCGTGCAGAATCGGAGAGCATAGCGTGACGGGCTGCGCCTCGAGATCTACGAGACCGACCCGACTTCACTGACTGGATGCGATGAGTCGAGGATCGACGACGTCCTCGTTGCCACGTGAAGAAACCGCAGCCCCGCCGCTAAGAACTTCCAGTGTAACCACATCCCTCTGTGTGAGACTCTCGGCTATCGTTCTGACCCTCCAGCGTGAACAACCGAGCCCTGAGGCCCGGGTAGTAGATGGTGCAGCCTCAGGTTTCCTCAACACGTCGGTGCTGTGGCGGAGTGGTTAACGCGATTGACTAGAACTTGAACAGTTCGATCAATTTCCTTCGGGAGCACATGTTCGAATCATGTCAGCATCGTTTTTGCCTCTGCGGGGAACAGGAGGCTATGCTCGTTGAGTTTGGGGAGCCGTGGAGCTCGTGCAATCGATATCTCCAGAGAAATCGGAAAATTTAAGAAAATGACGAAAGTCAAGTATCGTCGCCCTTTTGCACGAACACGGCCCGTAGCCAGCAGCCCCGGGAACCGCCCCAGAGCGTAGCCAGCACCGCAGCTTGCCTGGCAGATCGGCGTTGTGGCGGAGTGGTTAACGCGGTTGACTCGAATGGTCTCCTTCGGGAGAGATTCTGGAATCAACTTCCTTTGGGAGCGCATGTTCGAATCATGTCAACGTCGTTTTTGGCTCCCTGGGAAGACCAAGGACATCATTTTGGGTCCTTCCAGGCGTCAGCCAATCGGAGGAACAGATTTCCAAAATTGCCGGAAAATTCGAACATGTGCCACGATGGGTGTGGTGGTCGTGTTATGTATTGGCCTTACATGGATTATTCGCGTACTGGTGTTACAGAAACCTAGCATTGACCGCGTTGTGTCGGGAAAGGAACGTGATTAATTCCGAGGACTATTGTCTACGTGTATATTCAGATTCAACAACTGGCCATCGTTAACCGAGACTGCGACCTTGGTGTCCAGCGCAATCTTGTAATCGTCTCCTGTCTCCCTCTTGATGTGGTCGTCCTGGAACGTAAAGGTCGAGCCTGAGGCCGGTTCCGTCAAAACCCATCCGGGGAGCGGCGCCTGAAGGGGGGTAAGGGTCCAGCCCAGTTTCGCTGCCAGAGCGTTGGCTCCGCCCTGCAGATCGAACAGAGATCGCATACTCCACAGCGAGTCGAAGGCGTGGTACACATCTGCAAGCCGGACTTCTTCCACTGGAACGGCCTGCACTTCGTGCACGCGCAGCAGACCGATGGATACCACACCGTTAGATCCGGTCGAGGAGGCAGTGACGTGCAGGCCAGTTGCCTTTGCGGCTGCCATGCTGGCCGCCATGACCACATCCTCCATATCGATCCCGGGCGCCACGGTAAGCTTGGCGGTAGACAGGTCGCTGTTCCGCTCGTCGACTCCGGCACTCCTGATCTGGTTGGCGGCAGGCGACGCCGTGGCTGGGTCGCTCCAACACCATTCCAGGACTCTCGTGTTGAGATTGACGGTGGCCACGACCTCGCGGGGTACCAGCAAATTGGGCCCAGACTTGCTGACGTGCGCGATTCTGCAGAGGTCGGGCCTGTCCATTGCAAGGATAAGGTCCTGGTCATCGTTGGCACCCACGTAGTGTGACGCGTCTTTCAGCCACGAGTCCGAGCGAACGACAGTATACGTGAACGTGTCTCGGGCAAAATCGATCAGCTGCCTGCAATCTGTGCTTCCGGGGGCGGCAGCTGCGGCTGGAGTGTCGGCCTGGGCTTCCGCTGCGTCGTTGGCCTTGATGGTGTAGGCGAGGTCAAGGTTGTACGAAACTCCGTCAATAGTGACTGGAGACACGCTGTGCAGCGTGTGCTCGTACTGCGGCTTGCCGGCTGCATTTGTCGATCCGTCCCACTTGAAGACGAGTCGCCGCGGTGGAGTACAGGGCTCGGAGAGTGACCAGCCATCGCTCGTAGTCTCATATGCCCACCCGCTGGAGCTGGCGAGGCCGACGATGCCAGCATTGAAAGTGGCCGGCGGTTGGCTGTCCCATATCTCCCCGAAGTGTTTGTGCAGGTCTCCCAAGTCGGGCTTGCGGAACGCATCGGCTGGCAGTGGAGGCTTTGCCGCTTTAGCGTCCGCAATAGCCACCAAGTTTTGTCCATCGGGCATGGGGAATGCGACCCACATAGCCTGGCCTAGGACCTGTGCCGCTGCGTTGACAGCGTCAAATCCGAGCTGTTCTGCTCTGGGGAGGATGTCGTTTGGCGAATCGATGATGATGGCGTCCGACTTCAAGTCCTTGTTGTTCAGGGCCTCGCCCATGAGCTGCAGCCGCTTCACTGGGGCGTCGACCTTTTCGTTCCAATCGGGATGTGCCCAACCCCACGTAAACCGTGCCGAATTCAGAGAAGAGACGGTGAGGACACCGACAAGCATGCACGGGAAAGTGTACGAGCCCAAAGTGAATGTGCGAGCGTTCTCGTCGAATGATCCCGTCGTGGCACCGCATGCTTCCCGAATTATCAACTTCTGCAGGCTAGTACGCACGCACGACCCTTTGGCGAAATCGTGCAGAGCTTGCCCGTCCGAAAAGTCATACTGGACGCCGTTCTCGATCATACCCACCAAGGTCGGGTTGCCGCCAATGGTCGCCGTAATCGTCTCGACCGTCTCGCCACCGAAGAAGCCCGGGTGCTTGGTCCGCTTCTCCGTGATATGCTTATAGCCCTCTTCCGTCTTCTCGGTGCGCGTCGTCGTTGTCACCTGCGCCTCTTTCGAGCTTGTGCAACCCATGTTGGTGGATGGGGAATAGTCGGGATGGATGGATGTGCGGAGTCTATCATGCGCGTCCTTTTGTTCACATGAGAAGCAGCACTGGCCTCAATGCCAAGACCAAACAAGCACCCCAAAGCAGGGCCCGTCGGATCCGGACCTGCGTTTATCTGAGGCGTCTTGAGACCCCGTGACGACAAAGATAACGTACTTCAATTGATGAGTGTGTTCAACCTCCCAGCAGGTACCGGTATAGGACCCGTAGGGGAGTGACGTGCCTCGGCTGTGCGGGAGGAATGCGTTTCAGACAGGTACAGGGATCAGCCTTACGTAAACCGCCAAGTCGTTGCCACCGACGTTGTTCGAACTCGAAATGCGAGCACAACAGTCTACGAGGCTACAATTCTTCAGATCATGGAGGACGGAGCGGGGTGACGGAACTCCGACGCCGACTGCGCCCCTCTCAGCGATGACTAACGCTCGTATAGTGTAGGTGGTTATCACCGTTCGTTGTGGAATGACATCCGAGCTGACCGCTGTTCGACTCAGCGTGCGAGCACTTTTTGTGCCCCACGCTGGCGTTGAGGCTGTCCGAAAGCTTGCCATTTTGACGGTCGATTTCGCGAGTCGGGAGGGGGCTGTGCTAGCTGTGCTTCTAGTGCTACTGAATGTAATTGTTCTGGGTAACCCTAGGTCAGGCCCGGTGCCTAGCACAGGCTATACCAGAATCCAGTCAGTCACGGTCACAACTCGTGATGGGAAACAGAAACGTGGGTGAACTGAGACCGACAGATGTATGCTGGCTGGAAACACCACCTCAGCGCCAATCAGACGTTGCTTCGTTCAGACTACCAGAGAGCAGGTTGCTCAGCTGCATAAACCGTGGACTCTGCCAAGGTTAGGCTCTGCGAAGCAACTGGGCAGTACCAGACAGCAGGTTGGGACGTGCGCCCGGTGAGTGTGGAGACCCATGGATCTCCGCGGTGGAGGTTGGCAACTTCCACCACCAGAGAGCCGCTCGAATGTTGCATCTGGTCAAGTTACCCACTCAGCACTCACCAACACGCATGCCGCATACCCAATAACAAGCACTTCGGCAGCAGCCGCAACGCACTTGCCGATAAGACTGCTGGAATGTCAGGTCGAGGTCCTCGAACAACGTGTCGGCCCAGCTCCAACGATGAACCAGCAACCGCCAGTAACAGACAAGGCTAGACCTATGCCTGCGGCACCCGTCCTCAGCGTTGCACGATTCACCTTCGAAACACAGAAGACCGGATTTCCATTGATATAACTGTGAGCGCATGCAGGGCACTACGACGAGACGCATTGCTCGGCGAGTCCAAGCGGTCTGCAGACACATTAGCTGGCTCACAGAGTGGAGGTCAGCCGCAGATCGGTCGATCTTGAAGCGCGCGAGAAGCTTGCCCGGTACGCCGACACACGCATGGATGGCACCACGTGCCACCTACTACCCCTTTGTCCTCCTCTGGAATTAGAATATCGGAATCCAGTGGATCATCTCCCTTCCCCCAGCGCAGCGTGTCGCGCTTAACTCGACGCGCCGCTGTGCTCTCCTCGTTCTCTCCATCAACCTCTGCTCACCACTTACCAACGGCGATGAGCGCTTCCACCCCTCCCCTCCCCCCTCTCGCCGCTCCCCACTCCCCGCGCCTCGACGCTCACCCACATTAAGAGTCTGCGCCTGGTCCCCGTTCTCCTTCAGTGAGTGTCCTTCTCCCCACCGCTGAGCCTTCCTCCAGCATTCCCACTGACGTTCCTCTAGCTCAACAGCGCTTCTACAAGACCCCCGACCAGATACACCCCGCCAGGCCCAGTGCCGTACCGGTTAGGCGCGACCACCACCCGTCTTCATGTACCATCCCCCTCGGTTGCTTCTCATTCAACGAGGATCATCATGGGCATCAGGGAGAAGCGCGGTCGTCGCATCGTCGAGAGACCCCCCGATAGCGACGACGACATCCTGGAGATGCCGGCACCTGCACAGATACAGAGCCAGCACGAGATCATCGACATCAACAGCGACAGCGAGACGCGCTTCCCATGCGCAGGAAGATCAAGTTCGCCAGCAAGAACCCTCCGTGAGCTGGGTCCACCGTACGTCTTGGTGTCCTTCACTTTTCTGACATCCACTAGTCCGAGAAGAAGGAGAAGGTCGTGTTTGTAATCAAGAAAGCCGAAGCTGCAGTCAGCAAGTCGCTCTCGTCGGCCCTCCTGCTGCCGCCAGCAAGTCGCTCTCGTCGGCCTCCACTGCTGCTAGCAAGTTGCTCTCGTTGGCCTCCACTGCTTCTAGCAAGTTGCTCTCGTCGGCCCCCGCGCCAAAGGTGAGTCGCCCAGCGTCGTGTCTTCCCTCCCATCTGCTGACGCGTGACAATAGAAGCTCACCGACTACTTTAAGTCGGGGGCCCGCCCGGCGTCCGGGAGCGGCTCCGCCAGCCGCAGCACCAAGGTAGGTCACACACCTCTCCACCACCATAACACCGCTGACACCACAGCGTCGCAAGCGCGCGCAGGCGTCGGAGGCCGAGCTCCAGGCGTTCATCAACGCCATCCCCACCAAGCCTGCTGCGAGCCCCTTCGCCGCGTCCAGTTCACGCCGCAGCTCGTCAGTACGTTCTTCCCCCATCCATCCGTCCAGTCACTGACATCCGTTAGCGCAACGTCGTCGACACGGACAGCGACGACGAGATCGCCGTCGTCGGCTTCTCGAAAGTCAAGGGCGGAGAGAAGATGAAGTCGGTAAGTCTCTTTGGTGTCTTCCTCGCACCGTTGCTCATCGCTCCAGGGTGCGCGCGCGACCAGGAAGATCGCCGACGCCAAGGAGCGCTCCGAGAAGCTCAAGAACGAGAAGGAGGAGAAGAAGGCCAAGGAGGAGACGCGCGACGCCAAGGTATGTGCCGCCTTCCTCGGTCTTGACTAACCATGTAGCGCGTCAAGATCATGCAAGTCGCGAAGGCCGACAGCAACGTCGACGTTGACTCCGACGATGGCTCTCCCCCGCCTGCTTCGAGCTCCTCCACCTCAGGCTCATCTTCCTCGGTGGTTCTCGAGTCGCATGCTGGCCCCAGCAGCCCGCCGACCGCCAGCTCGTCGTCGACCAAGCTTCCCGCGACGCTCGCGACACCGACATTTGAAGATGGAGAGATCCTCGCGTGGGCGGGCAAGGAGGCCCTCTACAATCTTGACCTGTTCCTCGACACCGTAAGTTACCAAAGTTGTGCGCCACTGACATACTCAGTACCTTGCCAAAGCAACAAAGGGGGGTGACGCAAGCCGCCGCGTCAAGCTCGTCATTGTAAGCATCACGCCTGGCTGCTTGCAAGACTGACATTCAGCTGAACTCTATCGAGCGCGAGAACGGCCAGGAAACCCTCGACGACGCTGTCATGGTGAGCTGTGCATCACGACGTCGGCTGACATCAGCGCAAAACGGGGGACGGCAAGGAGCAGAAGGACGAGAAGTCCGAGGCGAAGACGGAGCCCCAGGATGAGGCTTTCCATGGCATCTTCCTGGAGGTGGCGGCGCCGGCGGGAGTGGACAAGGGGAAGGTAAGACAAAGCTCAAATCAAGGTTGACGTTCTTCAGGCGTCCAAGGGTTACCCCTATAAAGGCCATACCCCCGACGGGATGCTCGACACCGCCCTCGACCGCGTGACCTCAAAGCGCATTCTCGCCTTCTTCCGCGATCAGCTGAAGACCTCTGCGCAGAGGCAGAAGTACCTCAGCAAGATCCGCCGGCAGCTGAAACCGGCCGCTATCAATGTTCTCAAGACACTCGCCAAGGGCCAGTTTCCAGAGGTTCAGCAGCTTCTGACCGACCTGCCCGTCGTGCTTCAGCGCTCGACCTGGGGAGTCTATCTGGGGAGTCTATCTTGGGGAGTCTATCTGCGCATCGCGCTGCCTCTCGTCCCCGGCCTCCCGATAATCATCTACGTCGGCTCATCATGCTGCATGACGCTCCCTGTCGGTGGGATGGCCACGCGGGCCTACCGCCATCTGTATCGCCTGTCCTCGCTCGAACGCACTTGAGTGATTTAGGATCAGTGCTTTGCTGACTCTCCAGGCCTGACAAGTTTGCCGCTGAGGTGCTGGAAGATCCGGACTCCTACGCGGTCCCATTCTTGGAGCTCTTCACCCTTTAGGGTAAGCTTAAATCACGTTCACCCCACTGACATGGTTCAGTCTGGCTCCGGGTACGCCTACAAAGGCATGTCCCTTGAGAGCATGATCCGAGCAGCCGTGAACAAGGTGGCCGCAAAGCGTATCTTGTCTGTTTTTTGCCACGAGCTGAAAACAATGGAGAAGAGAGAGGAGGCGGCCAGCCGCAGCATCGACGAGAGGAAGCCCGGCATGACGGAGGTCGTGCAGATCCTCGCGACTGGTAGCTTTCCCGAGATCCTCGAGCTGCTTTCCAAGCTCCTTGTCGCTCTGCAGACTAGCAGCTGGGGCATGTACCTCAGGCTTGCCATCCCCCTCGTCCCTGGACTCCCGCTTCTCTTGTATGTCGGCAGTTCCTGCGCGATGTCACTTCCAGTCGGCGGTCTGGCGGCGCGTGCGTACAAGCACGTCTATAACGG
This sequence comes from Trichosporon faecale, assembly GCA_039545375.1. NCBI lineage: Eukaryota > Fungi > Basidiomycota > Tremellomycetes > Trichosporonales > Trichosporonaceae > Trichosporon > Trichosporon faecale. Next base: position 1,208,746 of record BCLU01000001.1, read on the forward strand.
TCGGCCGGCGACAAAATGTGAGTGGATATACTATCGAGCATCATCTGACGTCACCAGCTCCGACGACTTCGCACTCGGCCTCCTCAACGACCCTGACCTCAACGACCCTGACAGGTATGGCGTGGTCTTTCTCGAAGCTTGGGCGCCGGACGACTTCCAGTACCTCACCGCCCCTCGCGCTCAGCTGACTGAGGCGTGTGTTCTCTCAGTCATTGCTGAGAGAGTGTTTGCGGACATTTTCGACGGGTACAACCGCAACAGTGTGCTGAAAACCAAGTCGCCTCGACACAGTAAGTCAACCAAGTCATGCGCCACTGACATGCTCAGTACCTCGCCAAGGCACTCAAGGGCGGAGATCAGAGGAAGCGGACCAAGCTCGTAATTGTAAGCATAGATTTGGGCTACAAGGCTGACGTTCAGCTCGATACGCTTCAACGAGAAGTCGGGCAGACGACGCTCGATGTGAACGAACGACAAGGTAGGTTGTGTATCTCAATGCCGTCTGACACAAAGAAGAAGAACGAACACGTGAACAAGGATGCAGACGATTCGCCCCCGGTGATTGACGGCAACGCACTCGAGGACGCCGCCCCTTCGGACGCCAAGAAGGCCGGAAAGTCAAAGGTGGGGTGGAAGCACGTTGCCCGACTGACATCACTCAGTGCTCAGACGAGCATGGTCACTGTGGCCTGACTCCGGAGCAAATGTCGGACGCGGCGTTGGACCGCATCTCCAGCAAGCGGATCCTCTCCCTGTTCCGGCGCCACCTGAAGACGTCGGCCAACCGTAACAAGTGCAAGAGTAAGATCGCTGCCGAGATGACGCCTGAACTGCACGAAGTGCTCAAGTCGCTCGCGACCGGCGAGTTCCCGGAGATCTTGGAGCTCCTGCAGCGGCTTCCGGTGGCCCTCCACCGTTCGCGGTGGGGGGTCTACCTCCGTGTGGCCCTGCCACTCGTCCCCGGGCTGCTCATCCTCGTTTACATCGGCAGCTCCTGTGCCATGTCATTGCCGGTAGGCGGTCTTGCGGCCAGAGCCTATACCCACATGTACAACCTCTCGTCAGGTGACAAGGCGTAAGTGGCTACAGCGTCATCATCATCTGACCTTCCCCCAGATCGGACGCTTTCGCGCACGGGCTCCTCAACGATCCGGAGAAATATTGCCTCGCGTTCCTCGAAGTCTGGTCACTCGACTTCGACTACCTCACCGCGACCCGGGCCGAGCTGACCAAGGCTTGCACGTTGACCGTGATCGCCGAGGCCGTCTTCGCCGAGCTTTTCGACGCATACTCGAGGGCCAGTGTCTTGAGGACGGCATCTGGTCTGGAAGTGTCAGGCGCCAACCGCGACGACCCTCTGAGCCAAGCGCTCCACCTCCCCGCTTTCGCGACGTATCAGTGGTGCGTTGACACGCTGTGGGTCGTGCTTACCCAAGCCCGTTCGAGGGTTGCGAGGAAGAGCAGGCCACAGACGCTGCAATGAGAGCGCACATCGACGACAGGCACGGCGGCGAGTACGGTGAGTGACATCCATTGACCCAGCCTTGTCTGACTTTGCAGACTGGGAGTGCGAGTGCGGCGAGGAGTTCGTCTACAAAGTCAATCTCGAACGCCATGCTGTCGTCGCTGGGCACAGGCCGTACCGCTGCTACCGCGGCTCGTGTACGAGCGCCTTCAAGCAGCTCAAGGAGCTCAACCACCACATTAGCAAGGTGCATTAGTCCGAGTGTAAGTTTGGTAGGCTGGGACCCACTGACCGAAGACTACCAATGTACTGAATCAGGCTGTCACAAGCTCTTCAAGGGCCTTACTTCGCGCGAGCCGCGCGCGCACTATATCTACTGCCTCGCCTCGTAGTTCTCCTTATGCATCGTCAAGTACACCTTACAACAGAGGCGCCCATGTATTCGTGTTCGTTGAGAACCACTCAGAGTCTGGGGAGACGGAGTGCTTCGACGACGTGAGGGAGATGTAAGATCCGAACAGGTCACACAGGACGCTCTCGGCCGACGACGAGCCGGTACTTCTCGCGAAGCTCCTCCTCCTCGGCCTCCTCGAAGTTGAAATCTTCCAACGAGAACAGCTCGAGCACTCCAAACACGTAATCGTCTCTATGCTCCTGGAACAGCGCGTTGAAGGTGTCCGTTCTGGTGTCAGCTTGCTCGTGAAGTGAAGGAACACTTACCCCTTGTCGCGGGCGAGATCGTGGAGATGCTTGTCCGTGCGCCCCCTGAAACCCGCTCGCGGCCACCACGTCCCGCAGGTTGACCCGACGTAGAAGATAACGGGCAAATCAGGCCTGAGGGGGAGTGCTACCTTGTGGTAGAATCCCCAGAGAGGCAGCTCACCTGCGGACCGAAGAAGACGGAGCAGACGAGGGACGGAGGGAAGGCAGCCGTCGGTGAGGATCTCGGCGGCGCGGGAGCAAGGTGGCGGAGGATGTCGTCGGCGACGTTGGAGCGCTTCTGGCGGCTGCTGATATCGTCGTCGAAGTACGGATTAAGCTTCCTTTGGCGATAAACGTACTCGAGAGAGCTTTGGAGCTTTGCAATCAGGATGAGGTCGTCGTGATGCTCTTGACGAACAGGAGACTCGGTGCCGGCGCCATCTGGGCTAGCTGGCGAGCGGTCACCCGCCGCGGAAGTGTCACGCACCCAAGTCGAGCTCGAAGCGGCGTCCTGTTCCTGCAACCGTTAGGGCTCAGCAAGAGGTCATGCTTACGTGGCCGCTTGTGATGACTCCATTGTCTTCGCCGGGCTTGTAGAGCTCCTCAAAGGCCTGTTGTTAGCAGAATGAAGCACGGGCAGTCTTACGAGCCACCAATGGTCATGCAGGGTTGTTTGACCTGCTTCCAGCACTGGCAAAGCCTTGAGCTGAGGTTAGATGACGGCTTCGAGCGAATACTCACGACCTTGATGGCCGACTTGGCCTTCTGCTTGCCGTTGCCCTTCCGCGCCCCAGGGTCGTACTTATGTCAGCCTGTCACTAGAAGAGGAAGAACTCACATGTATGATCCTGTGTCCGTTCTTGAACAGCCGAGCCCTTTGGAACGAGTCGTCCTGTAGTCAAAGAAGTGAATCTAGAGCGACTTGCCTCTGTCTGAGGGATCCGCCGTAGAAAATGAGAGGGAGCGTCATATCCTCGCATTGAGCTTCGAGTTCTGCTGAAAAGTGCCACAGATGGACAAGTCTCGGACATGAAGCTGAGGTCGTGAGTCGCCTTTTCATCATCGAGGAAGGTTTGTCTTCTTGGGACTACGACTGGGGGTTGGGGATGATACAGATGCGGCGCATGGGGACGAGGACGTGTTATTGTGGGTGTCCGCAGATGCTTCGTCAGTGCTGTTTCCTGTCGCACTCGTCGCGGCGGTGAGCGTCGCGCTTTGCCTTGGAGTAATACTTCTGTTGGCACGCGTCACCTTGTGGTCCTCCATGGTCGACGCAAGGTGCGTACTGAAGGGACACGATGGGCAAGTGAGAACTTCCACGGTTAGCAGACGACCAGGCTGGATGGGAATGACTCACTCGCTCGCGTTCCGACGCCGTGTTTCGTATACTCATGGTCTTGCAAGTTGCTCAGTGTCTTAAAGGCATCTGAGCAATGCTTGCAAACCCAGTCTTCACGTCAGATGAAACGCAGCTGAAACAACGTACCTCTACGACCAACGTGCACTCCGGCGTGGTGCGTGTCGAGCGCCTTCTTCAGCTTGTACGTCTTGGAACATCCGGCCTCCATACAAGTGAACACTGGGATCAGCGCAGCCAGCGCTCCAGACTCACCGCCCTCGGCGTCGTGATCGCGGTGATGGCGCATCAGCTCTTTCAACTTGCGGTAAGACTTGGTGCAGGAACCGCGCTCACACCGGTACGGGCGGTGACCCGTCTTGACGGCGTGCGACTTGAGGTCGGACTTGTACAAAAAGTCGCGTCCGCACGGACACACATGCTCTGCACAGTCAGAGAGTGATTGACACGTTAGACACTCACCGAGCGCGCCATCGTGCACATCACGGATGTGAGCGACCATGCCCTGGTACGTCGCCTGCTCGTTTTCGCACTCGTCGTAAGGGCTTTGGTCAGCTGACGTGTCACCTCGTGAACTCACCAGCAATACGTAGCTGCCCTCGGGAGGTGAATGGCCTGGGACAGGGGCTCGTCGGTATTGCAGCCTTTGACCTCCATGCCCGTCTTGGTCGTGAGGCCGTAGGAGTCGTACGAGTTGGTCAGCTCGGCGAGCACGCTCTCGGCAATAACGTCCGTGATGCAGTTCTCGAAGAGCTCCTTGCGAGTGGCCGACGTGAAATCGAAGTCATCGAGGGCAAAGAGCTCCAGGAACGTCACGGCGTACAGGTCGGGGTCTTCGAGAAGCATGCTAGTGAACTTGACAGGTCTGGAGAGTGAGGAATTGCCGCTCCTCAGTTACTTACGTCTTCTCGAGCGACGAAATGCGGTAAAGGTGGCGGTACGCGCGCTTCGCGATGCCGCCGACCGGAATCGTCATGCAGCAGCTGGATCCGATGTAGATCAGTATGGGAAGAAGGGGAATGCGATCCGGGCGTAGACGCCCCACATGCGGTGAAGGGACACGGTTAGGGGGTCCAGGAGGGTCTCGATGTCGGGCCACTGGCCCTGAGCCAGCGAGGCGAGTAGCTGCAGCGCATCGGGCTTAAGTTGCTTCCAGATTTGGTCGGCGTACCCCTGGCGCTGCTCCCTCGTACGGAGACGATCACGGAACAGGGCAAGCATCCGCCTCGCCGCGATGCGGTCGAGCGCTGCCTGGACCATGTCCTTGCGCCCCTTGTCACGGTAGGGAAAACGTGCTGGGCGTCTGAAAAGTATCAGTTTCGGGCAGTCAAGTTTGAAGCTCACCTTTTCTTTGTCAGATCCCTGAGGCGGGGCGGCCTTGAGCCGGTTTCCTTCTAAGATCTTGGGGAAGGCGTCGTCGTCCATGTCCTCCTTCCTCTTGTCCGTGCCCTAACGTCAGCCAGTGTGGAGAGGCAAGACTCACAGAAACGACATCATCAAGGGTTGTCTGATTCTCCTCGCGCTCGAGACTGTCAAGCTATACGTCAGTGGCACGGTCAGAGTCGATGCTCACGATTGTCAGGGTGACCCGGCGAGTCTTGTCGTGGCCACTGGTTGCACGCGCGGTGTACTGAGCATATCAGTTGTGCAAAGCTGGTTGATTATGAGGTCCCGTTCGTAGAGCTTGTAACGGTTGGCCCATGGAAGCACCTCCCCTTCCTCGAGACTTGAAGAAGTCGGGCAGAGTCTTTGGTTGCGAGTCAGAGCTGGGAGAGACCCTAAACTGAGTGACTTGCCTCGGGCTGATGAATCGACACGCTGGACCTGCCAGCACCAGCACCCTTCGCTGGGCCCTTCGTCTGAAGCTGGTCGGAGCGCCTGGCCTTGTGGATGTTATGGCTGATAAGGAAGACGGTTAGGAGGCGTACCTCGTCACTGCCACGCGAGCTAGAGGAGGAAGCAGGCTTCTTCTTCCTTGGGACTGGGGGCTTGTCCTCACAAAGGGTGAGATCGACAACTTCGGCCTTGTGGTGTCAGTGAAGGAACGAACGGAACGACCTATTGAGCGCTTCGCGGGGCTAGCGGGGCGGACGCTCGAACTGGGAGGAGGGAGACCTTCATCGTCGCTGTCGTCGCTGACGATGATGCGGCGGCGGCGGGGTTGATGGATGTCAGCATTATTGGGGAAGACGCGGTTACAACTAACTCTGAGAGACATTCTGGTACTTGGCGGGAGTATCGCAGAGCGGGATGGCGATGACGGTGATGACGGTGGATGATGGCGATGACGGCGATGACGGCGGTGGGGCAGGTCGAGATCGGGTCAGCAAGCACTGTGGCTTGCGGAGCGTGAGAGGGTTGCCCGTGGCTCTAGAGTTGTTAGCAGGAGGTTGGGAGGACGCAATGGCAAGGGGGGATCTCAATGTGTTTCTACTTCCGACGGGAGCGCGCTCGTGGTTGCGGATGGTGTCGCAGGCGCGGCGGAGTGAAGGGGAGGGGAGGGGTGGAAGGGCACGTTGTGGTCGGTAGCGAGTGAGCAGTGGTTGATGGAGAGAACGAGGAGAGCGTAGCGGCGCATCGAGCTGAGCGCGCGACGCTCGGCTGGGGGAGAGGGACGATCCGCTGGATTCTGATTCCGGAGGAAGACACAATTTCTGGTGGTGCAGGCGGTACCACCACAGCCAGGCAGGTGCTTGGGTGCTGCTCGGGGACCGGGGTGCGACCAGGGGCTGAGCTCCATAGGAACGTGTGCTCTGTTGCCTGTCCCCGCCTGGTCAGCGGTATGAGTTCCCAAGTCGTCAGAAGTCGTTACGGCGTGGTCCACATTCTAAATCAAGCGGCCATGACACTCGGGCGTATCGTACTTCTCCCAATTCTCCCGACGCCCGAACGATGTTTCTCCACGTTCTCAACATGCAACATTTCTGCATCCGTCCGCGGAGCAGTTGTCTGTGCATGCTGTGCAGCATCATTCACTCACCGTCCAGCAACCATCCGGCAGCTTCCCTACAGTTGCGGTCACATACATGCGGCCGTCGTCTCACCGTGCTACCCCGCGCATACTCAACGTATCCCGCCGGCATGCACTATAGCAACAGTGCCCATGGTCGCGACGCTGGAGCGCTGGAGTAACCACGGCGGTGTATGCATGCACACGACGATGGACGCACTCTCGGGACGCCGACCAGTTAAGGTCTCGTGGGGAGTGCTGCGCAGGTTTTCACGCTGGGAGGATCGGCGGATTCGCGTCTTGCTTCCACCCTCGCAGACTTGACGATCCTTCACCGTAATGCCTGATTTGTGGGAGCGGTGCATCTTGCGGTGACCCTATGCATCCACTATGCAGCGAAATTCTCGTCTGTCGAGTTTCATGGAATTTCGAGCCACATTTGGGTCTAAGTGCCACAAAGGTGGAATTGACTTTCTCGTTTGCATGGCCAGAGTCGGTCTCGCACGCCAAGGAGGCAGTCTGGCCTTCTTTGCTCCGTGAGCGATGCACAGGCGCACAGGAAAACTCGGCAGCGTTCACTGCCTGTCAGGCACGGAGCCCCGCATCGGCCACGTGGCTGAGAACACACACCGTCGATATGGCTGTGGTTAAGGCAACGGGCTCTGCAACGGCTGAGACTGAGAGGTCAGTCTACGGCCTCGCTTGCATCCAGTGCTCCCAATCTTAATACAATGTACATCAATGGAACGCATGTCATCACAGCTGGGCTATGGAAGATGGAACGAGGACCGGAAAAGTGGAAGTAGCTCGTAGACAGTCCTCGCTTAGAGCGAAGTGTCGACGTTCTTGACACCAGCCTTCTTAGCACGCTTGATCATCTTCGCGGCCGACTTTGGGCCTCTGTGACCTCCGGTCCAGTGCTTAGCCGCCTCGCTGTACTTGTCGAGGTAGTTGGCCTTGGCAGCAGAGACGAGGGTGGCCAGGGCCTGCTGGTCCTCAGAACGAACCTCCGTGAGAGCGACAACCGAGGCCGTTTTCTTGCCAGTCACGAGGCCGAGGCGCGCACGACCATTGGTGATGACATACGGGATGCCCTGCTTGCGGCAGAGAGCCTGTGACGAGTCAGCACTGAGAAGAGTAGAAATTGTCGTGAAGAGTGGAGCAGGTGGAGGTGGAGGCCCACGTGACGCGACACCACGTGACTTCAACTTACAGGGAGGAAAACGACGAGCTCGATGGGGTCAACGTCAGCGGCAATGACGACGAGCTGAGCCTTCTTGGCCTCGACAAGGGCGACGACGTGGTTGAGGCCGTACTTGACGAAGAGGGGCTTCTTGGAGTCCTTGGTGGTGGAGTCCTTGGTCTTGTTCTCGGCCTCGGCCTGGAGACGGGCCTTCTTCTCCTGCTTGGACTCAGGCTTGTACTTGTTGAGGAGAGTGAAGAGCTGAGTAGCGGTGTTCTTGTCGAGAACGTTGGAGAACTGGCCGATGGCAGGGGGAACCTTGAGGCGCTGGTTGAGGATGACGCGCTGGCGCTGGAGGAGAACGTACTCGGGCCACTTGACGAAGCGGGTCATGTCGGTCTTGGGGCGGATGTCACCACCTGGGAAGGTCAGACGAGCGGATTCACGCCAGAGTTGAGGCGAGGGCACTTACCAATGCCGAAGGTGCGCGAACGCTTCTCGAAGAGAGGGTTCTGGGCGGTCTTCTTGGCGACCTTGGTGCCGTAAGGCGCCGAGGCGGGCTTCTTGGACTTGGAGGTAGCGGCCTTGGGCTGTGTAATTAAAAGGGGTCATTGAGACAACGTCAGCCCTGGTTCCAATGCAGAGAGAGGAGGGCATCACGTAGCTCTAAAGCATTGCTGGTCGTAGACCGAGCAAGCTTGCACAGCTCGACCTGGCACGAGGGCTCAGGTTGCGTCAGGGGAGGCATTGCGACGAAATTTCGCAGACCCGTCCCCGTGCTGTGGATCCGAGGTCATCCGCGCGAATCACTAGGTGAGACACGATCGCCCGAGATCCAGCACTGCGCGCCACGAAGCACAGAGGCGGTTCAGCAGCTTGAGAATTTCAGCTCAAGAATGGGTCACCAGACATCTCCGGCTTGCGGTGGGCGACTTTCAATCTGAAAAGTGTATGCTTTCGCGCACGACGCGTCGAGTTCAAGGCGGGAGCGTGATGCCCTCGTTGGAGGGAGTGAAGCGCACCATTTTTGGTTGTCGTAAAGGTGGTTGACTTTTGATGGACGAAGAATCACTATGTCTGCCGACAAGCATCAGATATTCTGCATGCGACTACGGAGTTTGAAGACTGAGAAGCGGCGTTTTAGCGTGTGGCACTGGGGGCTTTTTTGGAGGTAATCGACTCCAGCCGGGTCCGGCCGCCAGGTCCCGGGCCCGTGCCTGAACCGGGCGCTGTGTATCTCGATCTGCGTTGTGTGCACTTGGCGTGCATGTGGACACTCGTCTGGCTCCGGCTCCGAGCGACGGCGACCGTCTCGGAGCCCGGAAGCCGAAGCGCGCACAGTGCTATGAGGTCCATCGCAGTCTGAGTCGATGCATCAGCAAATTTCTCTGTACAGCGCTTGCGCGGCGCTGCCTGGCTCCGCCTGCAGCTCCTCAACTCCTGCAATCCAAGTTCAGCGATGCCCAAGTCTGAATGCATAAGAGTGCCACTACCACGTGGCTTGCCAAATCTCCGGAGAGTCGCACCAAACGCCGCGGTGGAGGCCAAAGTTGGGCGATTTGCTCCCGTGCGTCGCGAAATTGGTTGGTCGTTTACGAGCGTTTCGACGAACTTGAACTTGCAGCCAGCAACTCGACCACGATGCCTCAGCAGATCACCGACATCAAGCGCTTCCGTGCGTATCGAACGAGTAGGAACCGACCGGGAGATTGTCCGAACCGACGTCGAAGGACCGAATGTTGGAACCGCGGAGAGACGGGCTTGTGCGGACTCGCGTGAACGAAGGTTCAGGCGGCTCAAGTTTCGACACGGCAGGCAGGCATGGACCAGGACGGAAGTTTGATCTCGAGGGACAGACGGACGGAGGACCCATGCGTGTCTTTGTGCTCGTTCTCTGCGTTGAAATGGACAATCTCTCGGTTCACAGGAGGAAGAGCGCGTGGACAATTGCTGACTCTCCAGTCGAGATCGCCCGCCGCAAGGACGCTACCTCGGCGCGCATCAAGAAGACCCTGGTCAAGCCCACCAAGACCGTCGCTGGTGCCAAGGCCAAGGCTGCTTCGAAGCCCCACACCCAGACCAAGTTCAAGATCCGCTGCTCGAAGTACCTCTACACCCTCGTCCTCCACGACTCCGAGAAGGCCGAGAAGCTCAAGCAGTCCCTCCCCCCCGGACTCAAGGTCGAGGAGTTCTCGGCCAAGCAGGCCCCTAAGAAGAAGAACTAAAAACGCTTCGCGCGCGGGATTCGCTTTAGACGGGCATAGGCTGGGAGAGTTCTAGGTGCATATGCATTGCGCCGTGTACACTTCGTCTTGAGAGCGCTGGTTGCAGAGGATGACTGACGGCCGATCTGACTTGGACTTTCCAGCTTCCCACGTGGTGGAAACTTCATGAGTGTCACGTGATGGCGCAGCGACATTGTGGCACACGGGTGAACGGCTGCACTCAAAGCCTGCGCAACTCACACCCCGCAAGCGGACCACGCACGTTCAGCAAATCGCTGCTCCGGATGCTTCGGCCGACCCAGTGATGTTTCCTCCTCGACGTGAAATCACGCACATGCGACGCAAGGTTTGTCTCCGGGGGACGCGGCGAAAACAGCGATCCCATGTTGCCATATCGATGCCTCGCGGCGACATCTTATCGGTGCTCGGTCTTGGCAAGAAGCTAAACTTAGCTAGGGGCAGAGTTTAACAGGCGACAACGCGGTCCATCTATCTCAGCGTGGGACAGAGGTTGTACGTGGCGCCTCTCTTGTTCGCTTGGCAGCGTGTTATCGGTATAGCATGCATAAGTCTAGATTCTGGACCCACTTCGTGGACCGGCACAAGGAATGTCTATGTCTAGTAGGTACAGTTACACGGTCGCCTCGGGGAGCTTTTTCGCCTGCATCTCTTGCGTTCCAGGGATCTTCTTCTCGTATGAGGACCTCGGGGTGCCCGGCACTAGCGTGTCGGGCGATTCGGCGACTTCGGAGACGACTCGCTCAATCGCGTTATCACTACGGTCGGCCTCTGCCTTCCTGCGCTCCTTCTCAGCCTTCCTCTCCTTCCGCCTCTCCCTCCACTTGCCGCCCCTGGCAACGACGAGGAATGAGAGCGGCAGAACCACCAGACTAAGACCGGAAAGAAGAACAAAGGTCCAGCCTACGCCCATAGCGTTGTACATTAGCTGCACAGTGGCGGTCCCGACCGCAGCGAGGGCACAGCGGACCAAATTCAGACTAGCCGACACAGCCCCTCCACGCCCCGGGACCACGTCCTGGCCGTAGATAGTGACTGTCGAATTAAAGTTCGTGCCACACCCGATGAGGAACTGCAGGATGAGCACTACTGCGAGCGGTGCAGTGTACTCCATGGCCCAGCCGAATGCAATAGCAGTCAGGCAGAAGCCAACAATGAAAGGCCACAGGCAGCGGTGGCGCGTGAGCTCGACTCGGAAGTCGGGGCGGACGCGGTGGTCACCGCCACAGCGTTTCTCCTCGCGGCGGTAGTAGTAGTCGACCTGCTTGCCGTTGAGGATGGTCGAGATAATGGTGCCAGCCCCTGACGGGAGGTAACAAAGACCGACCATGAGGTCGTTGAGACCATACTTCTCCTTCAAGACGGTCGAGAAAATTGTGAGGCAGCAGTAGAACTCGACGTAGGGGATCGAGGACACGATGAACGTAAGGAGAATCTCAGGGACGAGGAGGATTTTGAACGTGCTGAGCGGATCGAATTGACGACGCTTGGGAAGAACCTGCGGGACACCCTTGAGGCCCTCAGACTCGAGACGCTTTTCCATGACCTTATGCTGGAATTTGTAGAAGGGGCCTCTGTTGATGCGCGGAGGGGTGACGGAGCCGTCGCCGACGATGGGTCTCAAGGTTTCAGGATAGATCCTGGAGAATGTCAGCTTCGAATCATTCCGTGCCTCAGGGTGTTACGGCAATCGGTCACATGGGTCCATGCGGAACTGCGGCGGTACTCACAAGAAAAAGGGCACGAGCAGGCATCCAGTGAGGATCGTCAGAAACCAGAAGATGGCACGCCATCCGAGAGTGTGGGAGAAGGCACCACCGAGCAACGGTCCGATGGAGGGTCCAAGCATCTGTCGTCAACGTCCGTCCCTGATCGACGTGGTCCTCAACACTCACGACTCCGCACTGGAAAATCGACATGAACTTGCCACGCTCGCGCGGCTCTGCAATGTCGGAGATTGCGCCGGCACCGATCGAGATGACTGCACTGCCGCCGGTTGCCTGGAGAGCACGCGTGACAAGGAGCAGCCAGTACGCGCTGGTAGGAGTGAGAGCCAATCCGACGTTGGCCATGAGGTACAGGAACATGGTTGCGAGGTACACAGGTCGTCGGCCGAAGCTGTCGCTGGCGGCACCGAGGAAGCTAGGTGTGATGGCCCTGTCGTGTCAGCGTTGAGTGTCCCCCGGTTACTCACTGGAATACGAGATAGACGGAGACGCCGAGAGCAATGTGCTCTTCGGAGTGGCCGAAGGCGTCGGCCATGGAGGGGATCGCTGGAACGAAGATGTTGGAGCTGAGGGGGGAGATGATAGCACCGGCGCCACAGAGCAGAGCAATGATCCACTTCATCTTGTTCGAGAAGGCCGAGTACGGGCGATTAGGAAGTTCAATTTTGATTGTCTCTAAGATAGGAGGAAGGTCGAGGGGCTCAGGCGACTCCTTGGGGGTGTCCTTTCCGTCGACGAGCGTGGAGGGCGTGGGGCAGTCGTAATCATCATCGTTCTTGGCCGGCGTTGAGGAAGAAGCCGGGGAAGACAATTTGTCGTAGTGCAAGGATCGCAAGGAAGGAGAACGAGTGTTGGGCTCGGAAGGAACGATAGTGCCTGCTGGCGAGGCTGGGCCGAGCACCACCTGGGCGTCGGCCAGTCGAATGTCGAACTCTGTCTTTGAGACGGGCGAGGACATAGTAGTACAAGCAAGGGAAAGGGAGGGCACTGCAGCGGCCAGAACTGTCCATAACCGCGCACTCTTATATGTGTTTCGTATCTGAGGTCGCGCCGCATGCACAGCGACCTTGGTCGTCCGGGCCAAGAGGACTAGCTTGAGGGTGATGGCGGCGAGGCTTGCGCCGGGAGACTAGCACATTGCTCCTTGGCTCGTTGGCGCTGATAGCGATGATCGAGCCAGTCCAGCGCCGATGAGGGCGCACCGGCCGAACCAGACAGCCTGTTCCCATGAAACTCCCCAAACGTGCATGTGCACCATGCGTGGACTGCGTCTGTTGCGTAAGCCGAGCACGATCAGAGATGGACGGCGCGCGGAGGGCTGCGGCATCTGCGGCAGACGTTGCGCAACTTTGAGGTGACATGAGCGGGATATCTGCCGTTCAACAGGCTGTCGGCGAAGAGAGCGAAGATGTGCAGCTTGATCGCTTGATCCTGATATCCTGGCGTGCTAGTCGTTGGCTAGGACCGGGACCGCGACGGCTGCGTCGGCGCGTTGCCGCGCGCCGAGACCGTGAGGGTACAGATGTGCGCTGGCATGTGCCAGCTGCGGCGAGGGTCGTGCCGCGCGTGCCGTGCGTGCCGTTGTGCTGGTAGCGAAAGGCTGAGACATGTGCTCTAAGGGCCAAACCCAGTCCCACTGTTGCTTTTCAGGGTAGTCACTAGTCTTCACTTAGGGCGGATCATTATTACGCCGAGCAACCTTCCATGTTGTCATAGCACAGCGTCCATCCTCTAGAACGTCGCCTGGCCGGGCTTGGCACGTTCGTAGCCTTCTGCAGCGCCGAATTCGTGCCAAACTCTAAACCGTAGCAGCGTTTGAGTGAGCGATTTCGCAGCAATCACAAGATTCTCGGCGTAATATTGCATCTCTCGCTTCTCACATGAGGCCATCAAGCTCTGCTGTTCAAGGCGCCAATTCTTCGGCCGCTGCTATCCAGGCTCTCCCCGTCCGCCTGCCGATGCCGCAGGTCACCAATCGTGACATTGGGACCCAATGGCGCTCTCACCGCAGAGGTCGTACCCACGGATGCCAGTGGGCCAGATCCAGCACGCGTGGAAGAGGACACCGCGGACACAATCCCAGGCGCCGGTCGCTGACGTACCCCATCATTCCCAGCGTTCGAGGGCGGCAGTCGGCGCGGTGCTGGAATCGATTGAGGTGCACTCATCGGCTCGGACTCCGCGTCCGCCGCAGAATCCACAGTCGGTGCATCCGCAGCGACTCCACCAACCACGCTAGCGCTATCCGCTGGAGCCAACGCCGCTACCCGTCCTGCCAAGTCTTGGCCAAGCTTGGAGATGCCTTGTGACATTGCGTTCACCGCGACGCTCCGCAGGTCCGTAGTACTGGGCACGATCGAGGTTGCTTCGGGAGCTGTTCGAGACAGAAGCCGTGGGAGCGCAAACGTCAGATGGCGTGGGTACACGATTCGGTCCTGAATCACGGCCCGAAGCCTCTCCACGAGCAATTGCTCAATCTTGGGAATGTCCTGCAGCTTGGCCCGCGATCCCAGAAGACTGGAAGTTTTCAGATTGAGTGAAAAGTCGGGGAGGAGGCACACGTGCATGTGCTGCCGTTCGTCTTTCGGGTCGTGAATCTGCACACTCAACTGTGGAAATGGTGAGCAATGCTGACGCGGCGCGTCTAACTTACGGTTCCGCCAAATGACACTAGCTCGACCCCGATCGCAACGGGCAGCACGGCGAAACGAGGACGCGGAAAGTTTATCAGCACAGCAGTCGAAATCGCAAGGGAAACTGTGTCGGCGTAGTCGAGATCGACTTCGGCCCGCACGCGACCTTCACCGTCGGCTGGTCGGATCCTCGAGTTGGACAACAGGGGAAACGCCTTGCCCAGGTTGACTGACGTAACCTCGATGGGGTCCAGCCATGATAATTCACGACCAGGTGGGTTAAGCCAACGTTCGAACTGCTTGCGGGCACCTTCCTCGCCGCCTGAGGACAGAAGGTCATTGCGGTAGCCTTGCAGGACCTGACGTTAGAGCCGCAAACTCGGAGATCGGAGGATTACCACACGATTGGTCAACTTACCTGCGCTCCGAGAACGTTGATCCAGTCGGCCGATTCGGCTGCATGCGAGGACATGTCGTAGCCCGTTTTATCCAGGAGCTCCGCAGTTGGAGGTGGAGGCACGGCGGTCGTCGACAGAAAGGCTTTCTGGGGTCAGCGAGAGAAGATTCTAAATATAGCTCACCTCTGCGCGCTCTTTCCTTCTCTTCAGACGCGCCTCATTGTCCTCGATGCTTGGCGAGCTGAAGACGACATAGCGGATAAACAGCAGACAGAGCAGAAGGAATATGCCCTGTCCCACTAGCAAACCTTGTGTGAATGTCCAGGCTGAAGGAGTCGTTTCGAGAACCATCGCTTTGAACAATCGCTGTGAATCACCGGGAGGTCACTAGTTCAGTCGCAGTTTATGTTGACATCGCTTTGCGGGGTTGAAAGCGTGGAGGATGGAGCGACGTTTAATGTTGTCAAACCCCTCGAACTCGAAAGGGTGACGGCGACGATGATCTCATGGCATGTTTCGCGGTTGTTACGTAAATGGTCCTCCCCGACGGAGTCGGAGTGGTGCGCCATCTCCGTGCATCGGAAGACAAGTCGTCAAAGTCAGTCACCCGAATCACACATGCATACGCAAACATTGGCATCGAGACCGTGCGAGATGGGCGTATAAGGGTCAGCGGTCAGCTCGTGTCCATGCACTTCCAAGTTTGGCAGCGGGCATTCTGCTCCCAGTCACTGCTTGCGTAGACCTCAACACGAGCGTGCAGTGGTAGCTTATGATGAGCTCGGAAACGCAAAATCAGCAGGGCAGGCCAGGAAATGTAAAGCGTTGCTACTGCGACATGGGAGCGCTGCTCGGATCTCTTTCGCTGCAGACGCGCAGACGGGCTTCAAGGGAGTGACGACGAGGCATGGCGCTTGGCTCTGCCCTGCGTCTGAGTGCAGAACTCAAGGGTATCGAGTCTCAGTCCTGAGTTTAGGTTCGGTGCTGATGATCTGATGATCTGCCAGATGCGCCTGTACCGCTCTGAAAGGCTCCCAGAGAACTCTAACTGCGTCTCCGACCACCTCATTATTGACACTTGGTGATTGACGATGCTGTGCGGCGTTAACGTGCGCTTAGCGATAAAGAATAAGTGCTGGACGTGCCAACGAGCGGGCAGAGCAAGGCAGCGGGAGGGTCAGGCACAGATCAGGTCATTTAGGAGGCTGAGGCGTGACTGATTTTTGGCGCCCAGCGTGAGGAAGAACGCGCTACGGTGGGCGGCCGGGCGGTGGTACGCTGGACGGGAAGGGACTGCGGGATCAACTGTGCTTGGCCAGGGCTGACGTGCAGGCGCAGGGCCGATGAAAGTGACCAACCCCTGGCTGTGCGTTGCCGCCGTCGCGCCGTCTGATGTTTGCAACCTTCAACCAAGCCCATCAGCCTCCATCTGTTGCGTCCTGCATGCCTCCCTCCAACTAACCGACCATCTCAACCTTGCTTTACTCCTTCGTTCAACACCATCCCTCATCAATCACTTGTGCATCCAACATCCCTAACGACATCACCCATCGACATTTCGGTCGATACCTGTCGCTCATCCTTGCCTTCCCCGCAACACCACTTGTCACCGGCCTTCCTTGTCCCTTTCGTGTTTACGACATTTCGACCGTGACACCAGCGACGCCACCGCTAAACCTACGTGAACGCGCTGGCTCAAAGGCCAAACAGAAAAAGCAAACATCTCTTCCTCCTCTGTCCCAACGTCCTTTCGATTCATATCTCCTTTCGATTCATATCCCGGCGTCACCTGTCAGCCTTGGAATCCGTGTACTCGACACGGCGAACAATCCAGCCAAGATGGTACGATTGACTAGTCTCAAATCGGCGGCCAGTCTGCTGACTCCCTCAGGCGACCATATCAGCTCCGCCTAAGAAACGGTACCCAACATCGTTATCGCACAATCCAGCCGGCCCGTCTCGACCTCCGACGAGACACATACCCCCGAGTACGGCTTCGACGCCGGTCTCGTCGTCTGTTGATGACGAGGTCCCCCCTCCTCCGGAACTGGCACCGCTTCTAGCTCAGCAGCAGGAGCAGGTCCCTGAGCTTTTCTCGTTAGAGCATCTTCTCCGGCAAGCAGGCTACAAGGAGACGCGGGTCTTCACGCCGGAGGCCGAGAAGCTTGCTAATCGGTACAAGCGGCAATTCAGTAACGAGCAAGCCGCCGAACTCGCCGATCTCTACGCCAGTGTCGGCCAGAAGCACAACATGGAAATTCGCCATACGACTCAACAAAACATTCCCTTCCGTTCCTCGTCCAGCGTGCTCCGAAGTGTCGTCCTGCAAGATACAGGCGCCAATCAAGCGTTCAGGGACACCAAGCGAGAAAGCGTCCAGGAGGAAGACGAATCGTGGTGGGGTTCGATGTTGATCAACCGCGCTGCCGAAACCGTGGGCAAGTCGATATCGGCGATGAGTCCGCCGTCCAACGAAGGGTCGTTAGAACGGATCAATATTGGGCTAGGACTGGCCAAGGGCGGCAACGGCGTCCGAAAAGCCAAATCGAACTGGGAGTTGACCCGTCGCCAGACTGCGTCCGGCCCAGATCAGGAAGACATTCCGCCCATGACCCGTCTCACCCAATCTGACAATACCCTCACCACTCCACCTCGGCCATCTTCCGCTGCATTCAACGTGTCCGCCCCGCCAGCAATCGACAGTGTCTTCACGTCTCCTCCGAAACTGACCAGAGGCCAACCTGTCTTCGAGGACGATGAAAGCTTTGGTTGTCCTTTACCCATGGACTATGAGATTCATGGGGGAAGTGACGACGACATGTACAACCTGGGCTACACCGACAGTTCTGGGTCAGACTCGGCCGCAAGCAGTCTCGATACTCATATCGAACCCAGGCGCATGTCCGTGTCTCCGCCGCTTAGAGATGCTGCCGATGTCCTCGCGGGGCTAGGGCTTGGCCCCTCCGATGTCTCAGAAGCGTTGACATCAACTCCACCAGCCGATCTCGACGATGAAGACGCTGATCCCCATGAGATCGCGTTAGCCGAGCAGGAAGCGGCTGCTATCGGACAGCGCATCTTAGCTTCGACTGTCGAATATGACGAGGATTCGGACGAGAGTGATGTGCTGTCTCCGCCTCCCCCAGTTCGGTCCATCGCGCCCGCGAGGCGAACAGTGGCTGTGAGCAAGCCTCCGTCTGCGACTCTTCCCTACCCCACGACCGCATGCCCTACAACAGCGATCGCCGAAGCAATGGGAGATCTCCTGACGGACCCGCTGCCGGAGGAAACACCGCCGGCCGCGGCCGCTGCGACGAAAGCGAAGCTGAGGGCCGCCCAATCGGCTCCGATGTTACGCCGCCAGTCACAGCCGTTCCTGCGCATTAGTCCTGCGGTGCTCGCTCCCCCGACGCTCCAGGTCATGGCGCCCGTTATCTGCGATTCGCAATCTGATATGGCCGAGGACCTGCCGCCCTTGCCGACGCCAGCTCCCGCTCCAGCACCTAAAGGCTTCTCCTCTCTGGCGGTCCGAGCCAGGAAATCTCTGAAAGCTCTCCGCTCAACATTCTGGGCCCAACAAACCGAAACGCCGCCTCCACTGCCCACTTCTGAAGAGCCCCTCATTTCGAACAAGACACCTATCCTCACTCCGAGACTCGACTGGGCCATGCAAGGGGAGCATTTCGCCGGCTGGAACGACAACAAAGGCCATGGGTTTGGCCGCCAACGAGACTCCATCGACACTATGGCCGAGATTGGAGATCCGTTTGCGAACGCAGGGGAAGTGGAAATTGACTACTCCAAGAGCTTCTTCTACAAGCCGTCCACCCCACCTGGTCCAGGCGGCTCAAGCGCTCACCAAGGATCGCCAACGCCGACCGGAAGAATGCGAAGGCAGCGCTCTGTTAAGACGCTGCGCGCGCAACTCCTCCGACCTGTTGCCGCACCTCCTGTTCCTCAGATTCCGCCGATGTACCGCAAGGGCAAAGGTCGACTGCCGACTACACCACCCCTGCGCAAGCACACCCGGCGTCCGACCTTTGAGGTTCCCAAGCTCGCTCTACACTCTCCGAACGCATGGGAAGAGGGCCGGCCTCCTGTCGAGATCATTCTTGAGGGTGACGAGTGGGATGCTCGCAGCATCGTTGAGAACTGGGGCAGCGGGATCCGCAGGGGACGCGGTAGAAGCCCCAGTTACTACGACGACGACGAGGACTTCTTCTTCTAAAACGCTAGACCCGACCCTCAACCACATCGTCCTCCCTCTCCTCCACATACAGCTCTCACGACACTTCATTCTTCACTCAACGACTCCTGTCCTGTGCCATCATCAATCATGTCAATACCAAGCACCACACGTATTACCCTGTCCATACCCCTTGACAGGCCGAGCTGGCTTATTCAGTTTCTGTAAGGCTCTAATGATATAATGTATCCGATTTATCACGCACTTCTCGCGGTCTGAGAATCAGGCGCCCCGAGTCCATGCTCCCTATGCACGCCTCTCACGTTGACCAGGGTCTCGAGAACAGGAGCGCAGCTGGACGTTGATTTCGAATCTCGGAACGGGATTGTTCGAATCTTATCACGGTCAGGGTAAACAAGCTGCGTAACGCCAAGCGCCCAGTGCTATAAATTCATCGGACCTCATCGGTTGTAGGGCAGTGAGATCGATTATAGGACGACGGCGCAGCACGCGATCAACTTGACTAGCAACTCTCAACCGTTCGCCGACTTCGCGGCCTCGACACCATGGTCACCCTCAACAAGGTCAAGGAGGTGCTGAAGAGGTGAGTGCCAATTCTCGCAAATCGGTCAGCAGCTAATGGCAGGCATGTGAACTTCATCGGCCCTGGGCTTGGTGAGTCCATGCACAATGCCGCAGCATCACATTTGATCGCTGACGTCCTCAGTCAGCTCTATTGCGTACATCGACCCCGGAAACTGGGCGACTGATTTGGAAGCGGGTGCCAACTATGGCTACAGTGAGTGCGGAAGCTTAGCTGCAGCTGACGTGAACCAGAGCTGCTGTTCATCGTGTTGATGGCCGGCCTGGCAGCTGTAGTGCTGCAGACGTTGTCTGTGCGTTTGGGCGCCGTTACGTCGAACTCTTTACCGACAGAAACCCGCAAGCTCTTCCTGCACTGGGAGGCGAAGTACCCGAAGTACCGCAGGCTCTTCCGTGCCGGTCTGTGGACACTGTGGGCACTCGCTGAGATCGCCATCATCGCAACGGACCTGGCGGAGCTGCTTGGTTCCGCTATCGCGCTGAACCTCCTCTTTCCCAGGCTGCCCCTGTACGCCGGTGTGCTTATCACCGCCGCCGACGTCATGGTCATCCTGGTCTTCTTCCGCTCCAACAAGGGCAGGCAGGGCATGATGTTCTTCGAGGTCATCCTCGTCGCCATGGTCTTGGCCGTTTTCGTGTCCTTCATGATCCTGTTGAATCTGGTCAAGCCTGATTGGAGGGAGGTGTTCCTCGGCCTTGTGCCCAGCTCGACCCTCGTCAAGCCTGGTGCCCTATACATTGGCATCGGTATCATTGGAGGTAAGCTCCTGTCTAAGCTCTGCTGACATTCCAGCGACCGTGATGCCCCACGCCCTCTTCCTTGGTTCGCATCTCGCTTCGGTTGATCGCTTGAACATGCGCCCTGAGTTGCCCATGCGTGCCCGTAAACCGATGAACCAGCGTCTTCCCGGCATCCTTTCGACTCTGCGGCGCCGTCAGCGACCGGGCAACGACTCTGCGGACAATGTGGTGCTGGACAACATGGAGAGGACCCTCGCGGCTGAGCCAGTGTGCGGGTCCATCGCCGAACCTTCAACCCCAGTCATTCCCGTGACCGAAGGTCCGAAGAAGGACGACGACAAGGATGACGACGAGGCGGAGTACCAGCTCGCGCTGAAGCAGTACGAGGCCGACGTGCGAACCTTCGACCGCATCCGCTGGGTTACGTTACACGTGAACCATGCGACGGTGGACACGATTTACTCGCTGCTCGGGTTCGCGCTGACGATCAACTCCGCCATTCTGACGCTCGCCGGCGCAATCTTCTACTACGGCACGTCCGGCGTGTCTGCCGACGATGCGGACCTCGTGGGAGCACACAACCTGATCCGGGACTATGTCGGCAACGGCGGCGCGATCATCTTCGCCCTTGCCCTTCTTTGTGCGGGCCAGAGCGCGTCCATCACCGCCACGCTCGCTGGCCAGGTCGTTTCGGAAGGCTTCTTGCAGTGGAACATCAACCCGATGCTGCGCCGCGTCATCACTCGCCTCATTGGTGTCATCCCCGCTGCTGTTGTCGCCAGCGCCGTCGGCATGAAGGGTCTCAACACCATGCTGGTCGCGAGCCAGGTTGCGCTCTGCATCGTCCTCCCCACTGTCACAGTGCCACTCGTCTATCTCTGCTCGAGGAAGAGCGTCATGCGCGTTGAGGGACCTGTTCAGGATCTGCCCTTGTCACGACCGCCTTCACCTGCCAGGTCCGCAACGTCTGCATCAGTCCGCCGAGCGAGTTCGCAAGGTCGCTCGACGGTCATCGAAGGCGGGGACTCCAGAACGTCGACTCCAGCAGGATCGGTGCAGTATGCACCCGCGGCTGAACCAGCGCCTCTCGAGCACCGCCGGGTTAAGTACTTCGTTAGCCCTCTGTGGATGACCATCATCGGCTGGCTCCTATGTGCGATCGTCATCCTTGCAAACGGTTACGTAATTGTCGAGCTGGCTCTTGGGAACGGATGAAGGGCGAGGTATGGGAAGCCGGGAGGGAGGAGCAAGAGGAAGAACATTACACAAGCATACTGTAGCATATAGCACATTGTCAACAGCATTACAGCTCAGGGAAGAAGCATGCATCGCCATCAACCGGTGTAGGAAGGGCGTAGAGAGTGGTGCGGGTGTGACCGAGCGGAGCCATGAAGCCACCCAATTGCCACCGTAAGTCCACCGACAACCGGTAGCCCGCTTAAGCACGCGTGTCGTCCGACCACATGCCGAACTCGAACTTGGCAACACTTTCCCCACCACTATCACCATGGCCATCGAGGACGTCCTCCCGACAATCATTCTAGTCGCCGTCATCTACTTTGCCTACCGATGGCTGACCGGTAGCAGTGAGTGGCAAGTGCTCGGCGGGGTCGCATGCGCAGGCGATCTGGGCTCCATGGTAACGGAACATCTTGCTACCTGCCGGTCCCAGTTGTCGCGCAATTGCGGAAACCCACTCGAATACAGGTCTTCACCTGTTGGGACATAGCTACGTGGTCTCTTAGGTAGTAGCTGACAAACAGAAACGCCGGCTGACCCGTTCCACGGCGTCAGGCGCGACATGGTTGAGGCCGTCATTAGCGCTTTCCCCGATGTTCCGGTTGACAACGTTGTGTATTCTCTGACCCGGACACGGAGCGCCCAGTCGACGAGCGAGATTATTCTTGAGCGCGGAACATTGCCGGCTGTAAGTGTCACGCCTTTACTCCAGCTTCTCTGCGACGTGCAGTTCACCTGGGCAATTCGTCCTCGTCTTGTAGCTCCACCTGTCTCTGCGCTCCGTTGCGTCACTGAGTGACGATCCTGGCTGCACATTAGAAGTGCACATCGGAGCTAACTCGTGTTCTTGAGGGTCGAGCTAACGTGCAGCCCCCCACCGGTTTTGTGATCCCCGACTCGCTTCGTCCAACGGTCGCCGTGCCCGTCCCCGCCCCGTCCTCGCAGTCCCAGCAGTCCGCGCCGGTCACGAAACCGCAGTCTCTGATCGAGCGCTACAACCTCAGCGCCAAGCTCGACCAGGCGACCTCCGAGGAGAGCGGCAAGTGGGAGGCGACGCGCGAGAACCGCGAGAAGGACCTGCGCGCGCGCAAGGAGAAGATGATCCTCGAGGCCAGGCGGAAGCTGCTCGAGAAGCAGGCCGCGCAGGCTGCCAAAGTCGAGTAGGTCTAGTCTGTCATTATGCATTTGGAGCTATCTACATATCTATGTGTGTGCCGATGGCTATCGCAGTGTGTGGGGGCGAGAGTGTGGAGCGAGAGGTTGTGGGGAGCTCGTGGCTCTACTTCACACCAAGCAACTCGTTCAGCCGCTGGAGACGGGGACCGAGCGCCTTGACGCTCTCGTCATCGATGTTGGCGACTGCGAAACGGATCCAGCGGTCGCGCTTCATCTCGTCGCCGCCCTTGATGCTGTCCCAGACCTTGTCCTTCAAGTCAGGCATGAAGAAGCACCCCGGCAGGGTGAGCACGCCGGCCTCGAGTGCCAGGGCCCGGCCAACATCCTCACTGCCTACTTTCTCGCCCCCCTTTACGCCAAGGGCCTCCTGCGCCGACAGGAACTCCTCGGGAAACTCGACATAGGCGTAGAACCCGCCCGAGGAGATCAGCTTCCACCCCGGGACAGAGTTGACAACGTCCTCGAAGATCTGCAGGCGCTTGCGCAGCGCCGCCGCGGCTTCGCCCAGGTCCTCGCGCAGGGACGGGAGCAGGTCCATCAGCGCCAGCTGCGGTGCGCGAGGCGGGCAGATCTGCATGCAGTCGCAGATTGTTGCGATGTGAGCCAGCAGCTCCGGCGCCGCCGTGATGCAGCCCAGGCGATGGCCGGGAATACGGTAACCCTCTGCAGTTGTTAGCTTGGCTTTGGGTCTTACACAGCTCTTAGACAACCAGGATTGACTTACTGCTGAAACTGCCGAGCGTGATTAGCGTCTCCCTCCACTCTGGCTTCTCGAAGAGCCCATGCGGCTGCGCGCCAGCGAAATCGCGGTACGTCTCGTCGAGGACGAGGGGGACGTCGAACTCCCGCGCGAGAGCGTACCACTCCTCGAGCAGGGAGGGGGAGTAGATGGCGCCAGTCGGGTTGTTCGGCGTGACGAGGACGATGGCGCGCGGCTTGACCTTAGAGCCCGAGTCGCGGGCCGATTCGAGAATCGCCCGTGCTGCCGGCAGAGACGGCGTGAAGCCGTCCTTTGGCGAGCAGGGGATGTACGCTGGCTCAACCTGCTGCAAGGACAGCGACATGGCGTGGTTGAAGTAGCTCGGGAGGGGGAGGAGCACGCTGCTCTCGCCGGGGGGGCAGAGGAGCCTGCCGTCAGCGGATTGTGACGAGGAGCAAGCTTCGACTCACATGAGCAGCACGAGGAATGCCATGTTGCACCCCGTCGTAATCCCAACGTCGGCTTCGCTGAGCTGCTCAGCGGCGACACCGTACTTGTGTCGCAGCTCCTCGGCGAGAGCAGAGCGCAGCGCCGGCTCACCCAGGATCGGGCCGTACTTCGCCGCGTCGTGGGTGCCGGCCACCTTTGAGAGGGACGCCAGCACTGGCTCAGCTGGCGCCGAGCCCGGCACGCCCTGCGACATGTCTAGCAAAGGACCAGCTTTCGGGCTCGCTACGTACGAGGCGCCCCATGCCTTCGCCTTCGGGATTCTGGTTTCAGTTAGGCAACGGAGGACTGCAAACTCACGGGGGAGCAGCCGTCGCGCGCACCGCGGGCGCAACGTAGGACAGCGCTCTGGACATGTTGACTTGATGTTTTTATTGCCTCCAGACCGATCCAGATCTTGCAGTTGCAAGAAGGGTATGTCGCCTGTCGATATCGCTGCTCACGAGCCTAAGGTGGGCGGAGGGCAAGTGACCGACCAGCCGGCGGACTTGGCCGGCTGTACCCATGCGAGCGCGGCAGGCACGCCCAATGAGGCCTGTGGTGATGACGTGAATACCGTGCAATCAGGTTCCGGCTTCGGCAATCGCCCTCCACTGCGCACCCCAATTCCGCACCGTCCCCGCCGGCCACCCCTCGCACGCAGACATCGGCCAGCAACACCCCCAACTCTTCCTTCCTCCACTTTCGCTTTATCCTCCTTAAAACGGTACTGAATCAGCTTGTGAGTAAGCTCCTCCTCCTCTCTTCATCGCGGATCCGGGCAGTATCGCTTGGTAAACAGGGAGCCCATTCGGCGCTTCGTTGCGAGCGCTGGTGCTGCCAGCGTGGAATGTACTTTCCCATCTCGGTTCGGCGTTCTTACGACCCGAGCAAAGCCGCACTTTGCGCACCTGTCTCCCTAACCTCCGCACCCCACGCATCCCGTATTAATAAACTGACTTGGCATCCAGATTGCACCTTCTTCCTCCCAAAGACCTACCCATCCACCTACTCATCCACCGCAATGTCTTCTGGTGAGTTGACTTGCTATGCCTGGGCACAACTGACATTGAACAGCCTGCTGCTCCCTCCCTCCCGTCCAGGCCGAGTACACCCCTAAGGGTTCCTACGGCAAGCTCGCCGGCCTCAAGTCATACGGCGTCGGTCCCACCGACACCGGCAAGGCCATTCTCGTCGTCTACGACGTCTTTGGCTACAGCCCCCAGATCCTTCAGGGTGAGTGTCCCTATGCGCAGATCACAAGGATCCTACATAGCTAACGCGCAGGTGCTGACATCCTCGCCTCTGCTGGCTTCCGCGTCGAGATGCCCGACTTCCTCCACGGCTCCTACGCGACCGCTGACATGTTTGACGGTTCCGAGGCTGGCACTGAGAAGCGCAACAAGTACTTCTCCGGCTTCCCGGGCAAGTACGACACGCAGTCTGAGCAGATCGGCAACGCGCTCAAGGCGCTCAAGGACGAGGGCTACAAGTCAGTCGGCACTGTCGGCTACTGCTGGGGCTGGAAGGCGACCGTCACCTCGTCGTGCGTGAACGACTTCGCGGCCGTCGCGACCGTGCACCCCTCGTTCATGGACCTCGAGGACGCCGAGCGCGTCGACGTCCCCGTCCTCCTCCTCCCTTCCGAGGACGAGGACAAGAAGACCAACGACGGCGTTTACGAGGCCCTCGAGAAGAAGAACCCCGGCAAGAACAAGATCAAGTGGTACCCCGGCCAGCCGCACGGCTTCGCCGCTGCCCGCGGCGACCTCTCTGGCGGCAAGGCCACCGAGGCCTACCAGGACGCCTACGCCGAGCTCATCAAGTTCTTTCGCACCTACGTCTAAGCGTGATGCGAAGCTCTAGTTTAGGATGTTGAGCAGAAGTATTTATGCACAATCTCATTCGGTTTACTCAGCCTGCTGCATCTGCTCTCAGTGAGGTCGAAAGATGTGCTCGAGCGGTGTTGGGAGATGCAACTCGTCAACGGAAAGCGCATGACATCACGGTGTTCCCTACGTGTTATGCTTGTCGATACCTGATCCTTGTGCCTCACTCAGGTCCGCTGCATAAGTCGAGTGCATGAGAAAGACGTGCCCGGGTATGCGCAAGCGAGTTTTCTTGGTTGACCATTCGTAGGGGTGGACTGAATTCTGGACCTTGGCGTATCGAGTCTTACTGGCTGTTTTTGGGGTAGTCGAGGCGGAATGTAATCTTATCGCGGGCGGTGTAAACAAGCATTCGGCCAAGAGCCAGCGAAAACAAACACCCGCCAGAACGCCGCCAGACTTCCCACAACAGACGCCGCGTGCAAGACAAGGTGGATGGGTGCATAGATCGACATAAGATGGGGACTAGATAACTACAATGGACACTGGATTTTACATGATGCGGGCTGGAGGTCGTGGACGATGAGAAGCTGAAGCTATGAAGGCGGCGAGTTCTCGTCCATCAGCCCCACCATGCGCTGCATGACGGGTGTCTTGCCCTTGCCGGGGGCGAAGTGCCGCTCCTTGACGTTCTTCAGTTTCCGCGTTGTTGGCGAGTCGTGCTGGTCCGTCGGGGACACGGTCGGCTTGGAGCTGTATGTCAGCGGCGGTATTACTCCAAGGCAGCGGGGACGAACGTGCGAAACATTTGGTCTGATGCACAAACCGCTGTTGCCACCGCTCAGCATACTCACTTCGCTTGCGCCATCTTCTTCGCGAGCAGCGCCTTCTGTCCCATCGCGGCACCGGGGACGGCAGGGTCAACGGTCTGGCCGGGGATTACGTCGTTCGCTTGCTGTCAGTTACAAGCACATATGCAAAACTCACGGTTAACGGGGCCGGAGACGTTGCGCTGGCGCTGGACGACGGCGGCGCGGCCAGGAGCGTGAAGAGGTTCAATGGTGGGGTACGACATTACGGTCGACGGGGTGTGCGAGGTGTGCGGGGTGTGGTTGATGGAGAGAAGGGTAGTTGAGTGATTAGAGGAGAGTGAGGAGGAAGGTGTGTTGATGGAAAGCGCAGAACGTTTAGTCGGTTTAAGCTCTGACGGATGCGTCCGGACATGGAGAGGGTGGAACACATCAGTGTGCATGTCACACGGCGGCAAAGTCTGAATGCTCTGAAATGGCGAGCGAGGATTGGTCCCAAACACTCAAACATGAGCGATCTGGGGCCTTGCACGCCCACGCCGCTTCTTGCTTCGCAGCCGCCCTACGCCCCTCTGGCAGCCTGCATGCGGAGGATGGTGACATCGACAGGCCTGGTGTGTTTTGGCCCTAGGCCCCTGTGACTCAAACACGAGCGACGGACAGGCGCGGCCCTGCGAATCCAGGTCGCACTAAGGGCGCCAGCAGGGTGGATGCGCGGTGGCTGGTCGTTGGTTATTCGACGAAACGACGTCGGACGGAAAGAAAATCACGCGCCCGGCGCACGCCTCCGATTGGCTGCTTACATAATCACGGTAGAGGGTGCACAGCCAGACCCGGCCTTCTTAGTTCAGTGGCTAGAATTTTCCACTAGTAGTGTCTCCTCAGAAACTTGCTATGGAACGGTCACCCGTTCGATTCGGGTAGAAGGCAGCCACCAAGTGTGAGACTTTTTGGACGTTCTGTCGACTCATGTACGCCTTGGATGCGGCGAGAAGGCTTGGCTGCGCCTGTCAAGTACGCGGGCAAGGCCGATTGTGCCTGATCAAAGCGTGGAGTGTTTCCTGTCTGTTGCAAATACACCTTCACCTAGAACACAAGGCAACATCGACTCCAGCGTGATGCGGCCCCCTTCTCTGCACCCAACGCAAGCCAAAAAGATGACCTCTGGCGGGGTCGAACCGCCGACCTTATGCGTAAAGCACGAGCTGTTAAGCATACGCTCTAACCAACTGAGCTAAGTGGCCTGGATGCTGCTGATGTCAGCCTACCGGTGGCGCCGCCACGGCGCCGCTCCGGCGAGTGCGAGGGCGCTTTTCTGCTCCCTGGCTCCTTGACTAATACCCAGGAGGAGTGGCTTCGGGCTGACGTGCATAGCCATGGGAAGGAGGGTATAGTGAGTGTCGGCCGACGCCGCGAGAAAGACCGGCGAAGGACGTACCGAGAACGCCACAATGTGAGCGTGTAAGCCAACTGTACGAGGCACAGCACATATTGCCCCTCCCATGGCTACATGCTGCCGAAGCTAGACTGTCACAAATCTGGCGAAGGTACCACGATTACGCACTCGCTCTGGTGACACGAACGCTGAGCTTGCTATCCTTGAGTGTCAGCTCTGCTGAAGTGCTTTGCGTGTGTCCCCAGATGCTTTCCGTTGTCAACGTCATGATATTTGGGCAGGTCCGCAGATGCTAGTGCCAACGATAAACATCCGTCCGCTGAGAACCCCGGGGCACTGGGTTAGGTGGGTCTGCTGAGTCTGAGAGGTGCTTCGTGCACTGACACCGGGATACTACGTAACCCTCATGACTATGACGTCGGAAGTCAGAAACAGAGGGGCAATCATACACACAACACTCCGAGTCTGCTGCCGCCTCCCAAGGTGGCACGCGACCGGTTCGTGGCACCGTCTGCTGACGGGATCACTGATGTCACTTCGTCTACAATCTACAACGCAACATCCCGGATACCGTTTCGGAGCGATCAACGGTAAGCGGCGGAGCGGGGTCGGCGCCGGCAGCGGGCGCAGCTCTCAGCAAACACCCAGGGCGTTGTGGCGGAGTGGTTAACGCGGTTGACTCGAACCGAGTGTTCAGAAATCAACTTCCTTTGGGAGCGCATGTTCGAATCATGTCAACGTCGTTTTTGGCTCTCTGAGGCGTCGCTGGGGACCTAGAGCAGTCGAAGAAACACTCAGGAGACTTGGCGGCAAGGTCATCAAAGGAAGCGAGCATTTCCGGGCGATTTCCCGATTTTTGGGTATTTCAAGCAGTGCAGGACGCCGACTTCAGCTTTCCGACCGCGCTACCAGCCAAGCACCTTCTCATTTCCCTTGCTTCGCGCCTGAGCCGCTGCTCGCCCAACCCCGAGCCACGGAAAGGCTTCCATAACCGGTGTTGTGGCGGAGTGGTTAACGCGATTGACTAGAAATCAATTTCCTTCGGGAGCACATGTTCGAATCATGTCAACATCGTTTTTGGAGGCTGTACAAGCCTGTGGTTGTGTTTTACGCGTTCCGGAGTGCTCAGACAGGGTCGGACGAATGGTAGAAGCGGCTTCCGACCAACGAGATAATTTTCTGAATTTCCGATATTTTTGTGATTGGTCCAATTCGTCCAATTCGCGGGAACCATTCCTGTTACCTTGAGATTGTGGGACGAGCAGAGTGCAGCGCGCTTCCTTTCTGCAGATTCTCGTGACTCTGGCACTCGAAACCGACTCCACGGCGGGCCTGCAGTGACGATCAGATCGGCGTTGTGGCGGAGTGGTTAACGCGGTTGACTCGAATGGTCTCCTTCGGGAGAGATTCTGGAATCAACTTCCTTTGGGAGCGCATGTTCGAATCATGTCAGCGTCGTCTTTTGCTGCTCTAGACAGTGCAGAGAACGTGGAAACACTCGGGGAGGCCTCTACGATGACGGTGGCACAAGATGGTGGAAGGTGATAACGTCATCCCCCATGTTTCCCCGTCGTTTCTTCATTTTTCGAGCGGAGCGGGCAACAGGGTAAGAGAGCAACAGAACTGGGCTTCAATAGCATTTGACAGTAGCAGAGTCTTCTGTCTACCGTCTCTTGCTGCGCCTATCTTCTCTGGATGCGTTTCCAGCGCCGAATCGCTCGCGGGACACGTCTCATGACATGACAGGCCTTTCATCTCGGTGTTGTGGCGGAGTGGTTAACGCGATTGACTAGAACTTGAACAGTTCGATCAATTTCCTTCGGGAGCACATGTTCGAATCATGTCAACATCGTTTTTAGCCTTCTGAGCATCGCCTGCAGTCCTATCTGTCCGTGCGGTGGCTGTGTGGAAGATGTGAGGCGATTCTTGGGGTGTGGAGCGCCAAGATCGTTGTGACAGGTCGGATTTGTCGGGCCGGGCCCATATTATTCGGCCCTTTTCGCGTTGTGGCGGCCGTTGGTGACCGATATTTGCCAGTCCCTTCCCCGCTTGCCCTGCAGAGAACAGCTGCGGTGCACTGTAAGCCACCGGAAGCGCCACCTGCACAGCCCTCCACGAGGTGATGCACAGCAATCTGAACACTCCCACCGCCCGTTCTTGCATCAATGCACCCGCAGTCGCCGGCGTTCACAGCGTTTTTGCTGACGAGATGGAAATATGGTCGGACTTTGTTCCACTTGTCGACTCCAGTTCCGATCACCTAACGACATGTATCGGAGCGGCCGACATGACGAGATGGGAGAGGAGGAGATCGAGCTTCTCCCGACCTCTTCCACGCCTGATCGACGGAGGTACAGAGCTTGGCGAGAGAGGACGAAAGATTCTGCTACGCACCGCGCTTTGGGTGCTATCGCGCTAGTCGGAATTTTAGTCTTTGGACTTCTCCTACCCTCCCCCCTCTCTTGGGACTCTTCCGAGGTAAAGCATCGAAACGGGACACGCCCTTGGAACATCACCTACGGGTCGTACTATCCTCGCCCGGAGTCTGCTTTGCTCCAAGGCACGCTAGAAGGAGCTGCTTTGGAAAACAAGGATCTGACGAGTTCCATATTTGTGCCCTTTCCTGTGCGGGAATGCACCGTCACGACACCTGCCTGGTTTGCTCCATGCGCAGCCAGGCGGACTCTGATTCCAAGTTTATACGCTGAGGAGCTGCTCTATCCAGACTTCGGTCTTGCTTTGCCGATATTCGCCAATGAGGAGCAGCGTGCTCTTTGGTTGGAAGCAGTTGAGAAGGTGGACCGGATGAGGTTTGAGAAGCGAGGAGACGAGGAGTACATGCTCTATAGAGGTCAACACGGGCAGAACTTTGTGAGTCCATATTTCCGACAACAGTGTTACGTGAATTCAACTGACGGCGGCGACAGGTGCTGCATAACGTTTCATTTATTCCGCCGAGCATGGACAGCTGGGTATCGACCGCTTGTGGGGTTGACGGCACATCGTTGCGGTCTCTTTCGATTCAACCTCTACCTCCAAGCTCAGAGCCGAGCACCTCCGCTGTTCTCGTGTCCACCCCCGATTCCTGGTCGTTTCAGCACTTCCTCGACCGTGCCACTCACGTCGTGGCACAGGCGCGGCACCTCCTCTTCGCTGGCTCTGGCACACTCGCCCTCACCGGTAGAGCAGGAAGTAAGCTTGTCCAGGAGATGTGGAGGAGGATGGGCTTCGCAGACGACAAAATCCTGCATCACCCTCGGGAGAGAATGGAGTTGGCGCAGCTCGTCTTCGCCTGCAAGTCAGTGCTCATTCATCCATACCTGAGCTGGAGGAGCGCTGAGATGTTGGGCATGCCCTGGGCGAGAGGGTGGCGCCATCCCTTTGACACCTCCTCAAAGAAAGTGGTAAGTCCATCATTTCGTGGCCTAGCCTGAAGCTAATGTCCTAAGGTTATGTACATGTCACGATCGGACGGCCGGGCCAGTAACGGAGGTCGGAGGGTGCTAAACGAAGAGGCAGTCTTGTCCGCTATCAGAACTCTGCTTGACTCCCGGGGACGAGGAGAGCGCCTCGAGCTCTTCGATCCCACGAAGTTTGGCAATGTCTCGTCATTGATTGAGACTTTCTCCCGTGACGTCGCAGCCGTAGTTGGACCTCACGGTGGCAGCCTCATGAACCATCGATTTGCTGGCCCAGACACGCTCGTACTCGAGTTTCTCCCGACAACGCGAATGGAGGTGATCAACTTCGAGGAAACCGGCATGTTAAACCAGACGTACGCTGTGGTCGTGACACCTGGGATCGGAGCCAGCCACGACATGGAAGTGGACGTGGCGGACGTAGTGAAGCTGCTGTCGGAGAGGCTGGGAAAGCCAGGGAGAAGCGTGCTCATGCCGTATCAATGGGTTAAAGAGTAAGGGACTTTATAGTATGATATGGACATTTACATCTGCATGAGCGGCCGATGGTCGTATGCCTTCCCAGACCGCCACCGCGTCGTGCCCTGCCAGGCCCGTGGCGTCGGACTTCGCGGCGTCGGTACTCCGACGCCGACGCCAAGAACTCGTCTCCGGCCTTCTTAGTTCAGTGGCTAGAATTTTCCACTAGTAGCGATGTCGCATCGGACTATGGAACGGTCACCCGTTCGATTCGGGTAGAAGGCAGACGTGCACAGGAAGGAAGACCTCCCAGAGGTCTCCGGCCTGGGTTTTG
Source organism: Trichosporon faecale (assembly GCA_039545375.1). Classification (NCBI taxonomy): domain Eukaryota; kingdom Fungi; phylum Basidiomycota; class Tremellomycetes; order Trichosporonales; family Trichosporonaceae; genus Trichosporon; species Trichosporon faecale. The sequence continues at coordinate 1,240,781 of BCLU01000001.1, forward strand.
CTCTTTGCTGAAGCCATTCGCCTGGAGATCGTAGGCAAGTGGGCAAGTGGTGTTTACCGTCGTCCCCGGCTCGGCCAACCATTTCTTTGCTCAATGAGCTCTTGCCAGGAATAACGACCTGGGGAGCAAATGCCTGCAAGCTGAAGAGTGAGGTTGGTTCAGCTGTCGATCGCGCTGAACGGAGCAGGTGCATTTTAAGCCGACAGTGCCGACACTTACGCCATCGATCGGTGGTGACAGTTTCCATTGTAGTCGTGCAGACTCCGTGCTACAGTGAAATCGTGTTCAAGCGTCTGTTGCGGCCGAGCAATGCGCCGCGCCGCCGGCGCCTGCGGCGGTCCAACACTGTGCAGAGCATGACGTTATCAGCCCATTTCGTCTAGTGGTTAGGATTTTCCTTTCGTAGCCTTACAAGGGAACGGTCACCCGTTCGATTCGGGTAATGGGCAGCCGTTGAGGTCTACAGGACTTCGGCGACCTTTTTGGGGCCATTGTCGGTGGTCTGTAACCCTTAGTGCGTCTCTCAGAGTGGTTTGTGGCACTTCGAGGCAAATGCGCACCCGCACGCCGTCCATCCCAGCGTAACCGCGATAATGAGGCGGGAAACCTTGGCGTTACGGATCCTGGAGCGTGTCATGAGTCCAGGGATGTGGGCCCTTCGCTGCGGCCTCGGACTTCCGCCTCCGTCGCGGAGGATCGTCGGTCCGCCTTCTTAGTTCAGTGGCTAGAATTTTCCACTAGTAGTTCGTGACGCCTCGGCGTCGCATTGCTATGGAACGGTCACCCGTTCGATTCGGGTAGAAGGCAGCGCGCGGTTGACCGGGTTCGCAAGAGCAAGTCCAACCCTTTTTGTGAGCGAGGTGTAAGGTTGTGGTGTCGAGCAGCCCCGGGTGATTGATAACACGTGTGCCAGCGGCAGTGCCACTTCTGTTTCCCCCAAGCGGACGTACTTAGCTTTGCACGCTGTGTATGCGGGGGCGTACCTGTGCTTGTACTTGTGCTTGTTTTGCGCTTGAGCCTCTACCTCACCCGGTTCGTACTCGGCGCTGGAGACCTTCTCCGATGGCAAAGCCCGTTCTAAAACGTCATCCAAGTGGGAGCGGCTCGAACGCCTTGGTGAGCAATGTATCTGGACCATGACCGCAACCGCGCTGAACGGCTCCGTGACGTGCGGCCCTCGGAACTCCGTTCGGCGCCGAAGCGATCAGCGTTCGGCCTTCTTAGTTCAGTGGCTAGAATTTTCCACTAGTAGTGTCTCCTTGAGTCTTGCTATGGAACGGTCACCCGTTCGATTCGGGTAGAAGGCAACAGCGTGCGCCGAGGAGTCCGAGAGGGCTTCAAGGTGCTTTTTGCGGGGTTGTAAGGCGGCCTGGAGGAGGGGAGCTCGTTGTTGAACTTTTCTCGGTCTTCTACAGCCGTAGCACGTTGCGTTCTGCTGTCAGCTGATCGGGTCAGTAGTCCAATCTGGTGTCACGCGATCTGCGAGTCCGTTAGTGCACTAAGAATCCAACGCGTGTCCATATCCGAGTCTAGTCTAAGTTTTAATGGAGGAGGGCCTCACAGCCTGCTTTTCTTAGGCCTTGCGCTGTCCGGGAAAGACCATGGTCGGGGGGAGGGAGTCGACAGGCGGGAGGAGGGAAGAGGCGGCCTTGCGGGCGTTCTGCTGGAGGACCATGTCCATGATGACGATGGCGGCCATGGTCTCGACGATGGGGATGGCGCGGGGGAGAACACAGGGGTCGTGCCTTCCGCGGGTGGCGAGGGTGCCGGTGGTGCCGTCGTACTGGGCGGTGTTCTGCTCCTGGGAGATAGTGGCGGGGGGCTTGAAGGCGACGCGGAAGTAGATGTCCTCGCCGTTCGAGATACCACCCTGGATACCGCCCGACCAGTTGGTGGTGGTGCGGAGACGGTTGCCGCCCTCGGGGTGCGCCTCGAAGGGGTCGTTGTGGACCGAGCCGGGGTACTGGGCTCCGCGGAAGCCGGAGCCGATCTCGAAGCCCTTGGTTGAGGGAATGCTGAGCATGGCGTGGGCGAGGACGGCCTCGAGCTTGTCGAAGCACGGCTCTCCGAGGCCGAGAGGAGCGTTGCGGATAACACAGGTGATGGTGCCGCCGAGCGAGTCGTTGCGGCCCTTGGCCTCGCGGATCTTGGCCTCCATCTTCTCGCTCGTCTCCTTGTGCGGGCAGCGGGTGATCTCCTTGTCGACCTGCTCGCGGGTGACGGTGCTCAGCAGCTCAAGGTACTCCTTGCCGATGACCTCATCCTCGTTCTGGGCGAAGGGGAGCGAGACGTTGCCGACGCTGCTGACGTACGCCACGATGTCGACACCGAGAGCCTCCTTCAGGTACTTCTCGGCAATGGCTCCGGCGGCGACACGGCCGATCGTCTCACGAGCGCTCGCGCGGCCTCCTCCAGAGCTGGCCTTGACGCCGTACTTGGCGAGGTAGGTGTAGTCGGCGTGCGACGGGCGGGGGTACAGGTCGGTCTCGGTGTAGTCGTGCGGGCGCTGGTCCTTGTTCTGAACGAGGAGGCCGATGGGGGTGCCGAGGGTGACGCCGTGCTCGGTACCGGACTGGATCTGGACAGTGTCGAACTCGGAGCGCGGCGTCGTGATATCGCTCTGACCCGGACGCCGGCGCGAGAGCTGGACCTGGATGTCCTCGTTCGTGAGCTTGAGTCCGGGGGGGACGCCGTCGATGATGGCGCCGACCGACTTGCAGTGCGACTCGCCGTACGTGTGGACGCGGTAGTTGGTGCCGAAGGACGACATGGTGGTGTTGTGAGGAAGAGAGAGTCGGCTAGATCAGCAGAAAAGTTCGGCCTGGCTGCAGCCTGGCCCGACCTCCGAGTGCTGCCCGACTTTTGGGATCGACTCGGCGGCCCAGGGCGGGATCAATATCCCCGCTGAATTCGTCCGCTCGCGCTCGTGATCGAAGCGCGTCGCACCACGTGGCGCAGGTCACGTGAACAAAGTTGGTCCGTTCGCTTGTGACGTCTGGAAAGTTGGCCGCTGAGCACACACGCCTGTTGTTGTTGCTGACAGACCCCTCACACCGACGACATGGTGAAGCGGAGAAGGCAAAACGAGGAAGTCACAGAAGCACCGGCATCCGGACAAGTACTTCCCGTTGCGGAGCTCGGGGCCGACTTCGACGGCGACGCAGAGGACGGCGCAACCTACCTCGCTTTGGCTAAGTGCGTACCTCGCTTTACATTCTCCAGTCGATGATCTCTTCCAACGGTCATTCTCTCCTCCGAGTGGTGACAATATTTCCCCTCCACAGCTGGTTCAGTACAATGGTAGCTAACATCCACAGCCGGGAAGCCGCCTCGCTCCCGTTCTACACGCGCGTCGAGCCGCCCGCCTCGTACTCTGTCGTCGAGAAGCCGTCCCAGGTCACAGTGGAGGTTGAGCAGGGACGACACCCGGCGCTTCCAAAGGAGTCATGGGAGGTCGTGAACGCTGCGCACTTCAAGGCGTACAAGGCGCAGATCGCTCGGCACTGGCCCCCGTCACCGTCCCTCGAGTGTCCGTATCCTCCACCACCAGATATCGAGGACGAGGAAGGCTGGCGCGCATACATTGACGGCGCTGGTGACGAGGAAGACGAGGACGAGGACATGGACGAGGAGGAGGCGATGAACGCGGCGCCGAAGGCTCGGCCACAGGGGAGGGAGCCGCTCGTGTCTCTTCTCGCTGGGCTTGATACGGTGAGTCCCTTGGGCACGCCCTTATGGCGTGATATGCTAGCTGGCAAGTACGGAGCCTGGAGCTGACATCAGGACGACACGCTCGCGCTTCTGGAGCACTTCAACACCTGGCTCGGGGAGACGGAGGCGCTCTCCCCGCTCTGGGCGCGGTGGATTTTCGCCCTGCTGTGTGTGCTCGACAGTCGCCTCGACTCGGGCCAACAGTCACAGCTGCGCGATCTCGTGCGCACGCTCGCGTCCGTCATCATGGTGCGCTGGGAGCAGGCGCTGGGCAAGGACGAGCTCGAGCCGGTCGCGTACAAGGAGGGTTTCTACGGTGTGCAGACTGTCGCCTCTAATGGGCGGGAAGAGGAAGGCGACAAGGAGGAGACACCGCAGTGGGCGCTGGGTGCGCGGTGGAAGAATGACAGGGACGCCGCCCCGCGGTCAGAGTCGCCGAAGCGGCCACCAGACGATGACAGTGTCGATGCCGTGCTTGCGCGGACGTGGATCCTCATCTCCGCCGTGGTCTCGGGCTGGGGCCAGTGGGACCTCATCGACGAGGTGAACGCACTAGTCTCGGCGCTGCCTCGTCACTCATAGTTGTATCATAGCACAATCTCATGCAGCATTAGACCACCCAGAATTAGACTAATGATCATTATATCAAGATGCATTGTGGTGGTGGTGGTTTCATACTAAAACAACATGGATATGATTATTCGAACTCGTAAGCAACCTAAAGTACTTAAGGCAGGCTAGACGCTGATCGCCATCGCGGGCTCCTGCTCGGCCTCCTTGCCGATCATCTCGGGCTCGGCGCGCAGGTGCGTCCGCAGCAGGTGGATGAGCCAGAGCGGGTCCCACACGCCGACTCCGATCATGGGGCTCTCGGCCGTGCTGCTCATGACGGCTGTACGGGCGAGGGACGAGCGGCGCGGTGCGGGCCGCTCGCGGCTCGATACCGTGTCGCTGTTCGTCGGGACGGGGCTCGGCGCATCCCGTGGGTCGGGTTCCTGGAACTGCACCTTGCTAGGGCGGCGGCCGAAGTTGTACTTGGCCGCCACGTCTGTCGGTGTGCCGGGCGGCAGGGGAGTCGCAGGGGGCAGGGGTGTCAGGGGTGGCAGCGGCGTGCCGGGCAAGAGCGTGGGGGAGGGAGCACGAGGCGTGCTGCGCTGCAGCGCTGCGGCCGCCTCGGCGGCCCTCTCCAGCCGGTTGATCTTGGACGCCATGACGCACTCGTTCTGCGCACGGAAGAGCGAGAACGGAGCCCACTCCTCCGCGAACGAGCGCTCCGCAAAGTCGTAGTTCGCGTAGAACACCAGCATGTGCGGCGCCGCCCAGCCAGGGTGTCCGTTGACGCCTGGCGTCGCGGGAGTCAGAGGCACGAGCAGGGGATGCAGCTGCAGTCGGGGCAGGATGTACGCCATGTCGTCCTGCGACAGCAGGTCGTCCATCAGCGGAATAATCGCACGCTCGAGCGCGGAGAGCAGGCGGCCGACACGCGGCCCACCGACGCGAGTGCCCTCGGGGTTCATGTTGCGCGAGATGACCGAGAGAAGTGTCATGCCCTCGAGCCAGCTGGCGGCCTCGCCGATCTCCTCGAGCGTACCCGACAGCATCTCGTCGCGCGATGCATTGATCGGCAGGCCGGACAGGGTCGAGAAGGTGCATACCTCGCGCATCGGCAGCTGCGAGCGGTTCTGCTTGTCGAGCAGGATGCGGAGGCCGTCGAAGGGCGTGGCCTGCACGACAACGACACCGGCGTACAGCGTGTTCGGGCGGAGAGTCATGCGCATGCTCGTGTCGACGAAGCCGCGCATGTCCTCGAGGAGCGGCATGACATTGTTGTACGGCGTCGACAGCGTCTTGTGCAGCGCCGTGGCGACCGCAGACGGGGGCGCGAAGATGAAGTGCCGCGAGAGCAGGTCCGACTTCTCACGCAGCGAAGAGATGCGACGCACGAGGAAGATCAGCTGACCCTTTGAGACTCGCTCATTCTTGCTAAGATTCACCCAGCCAGTCGTCAGGATGTGGTCGTAGAGCACGCCGAGACGGCCGATACCATTCTGCTGGCCCGTCAGACGAACCGAGAGCTGCGTGGCAGCCAGAGCAAAGCGCTCCAGGAAGCGCGCGACCGAGAGCCTCTGCGTCGGCTGCGAGTAGCCCGATACGATCGACTCGGCGTTCGTGAAGGTCGAAGGGCGGCGCCCATGGCCTGGCGGGGCGAAGCCTGACATCTCAGTGGACGTGTCCTCCATCGAGTTGCCGGTGAGCAGGTCGGTAACCGAAGCGAAGGGGTTCATGGCAGACCAGAAGGGGTTGCGCCACGACCACGACATCTTGAGGGACTGAACGAACGCGTCGTTAGCGGTTGTCAGGTCAAGTTGGTCGTGGACGTTCTTCTGGTTCTTCTTCTTCATGTCACGCGGAGTCAGGGACGCAATGTCGCACATTGGGAGCAGGCCGTCGATGGCGCTGACAAGCATGCGACCCTGATCGTCAAGCAGGACGGACGCAACGACGATGCGACGACGACGCGCACGCTCCTTCCTGTCACGTATCGAGTTCACGAGAATGAAGGCAGCGACGCCGAGGCATGCCACAAACGCAAGCGCCGCCACGAGACCAGTGATCGCACGCTTGTTCGCGCTCATCTCGGCACCCCTGTCAGGCCTCCTGTCCCGTTCCCAGCCGTAGATCGTTCCCATCATCGCCGTGTAGTGCATGCCGCACACGGCGCCAGCGAGAATGAGGGCGACCACGATCTTAGAGATCCAGGAGTGCTTAAGCTTCGGACGCAGCATGATGAACATGATGTAGAGCGCAACGCAGACAGCACCGGAAGCAATGACGACGGAGCCGACGACGTACGCTACCCGGTAGCCGATGTAGGGGATGTCGTTGATGGAGACCTGGCCGACGTAGTGCATCGCAGCGACACCCCAGCCAGCGAATGTCCCCGTGAGGACAACCTTGACGATGTCGCTCAGCGTAACGATGTCAAGACCGAAAAAGCGGAGGACCCTCTCGCGTTTCGTGAGGGGTGCGCCGGCCTGGATCTTGTCACGCAGCTCCTCACGCCATCCGACCTTGCGCAGACGGAATGGCTCGTCATCGTACAGGACATGATCGAGGTGATCGATGTGCAGGTCGATCGTGTTCTCGTCCGACCCAGAGCCGTTCGCCTGGTTGTCCTTGGACGACTCGGACGAGTCGCGGTACGGGCCGCCGTTGCTGTCGCAATCGTTCTCGGGCAGGCTCTGGATTCTAGCCAGAGCCGTGGTTGGGGGAGCGCGCGGCAGTGGGGTGGCTGCAAGAGCAGGGTACGACGACCTGCGCCCTGTTGCGATGTGCTGGGGTGGTGAGTAGATCTGAGCAGGCGTCGTGCTCTCGAGGATTGGCGCGTATGGGCGATGCAAGGTAGGCACGGATGACACGAGGGACGAGGTGGACCCATCTGATTTCGGGATCAGATGCGTCTGCGAGTCGATTGCTGGGTGGGGCGTCGACCTGGGCGGGAACTGGTAGCTTGTGGCGAACAGTTCATTCACCGGGGAAGGCGGGGTGCGGGACCGCGTGGAGTTGATAGTGCCAAGCGCAGTCTCATCCGCAGTATAATACGGCGCCAGAGGTGACTTCGGGATCATGATCGTTCCTTCGAGCCCCATCGCCATGTGCATGGGCATGCCGCGCAGCGAAGTGTCAGGCGTCGTCCCGGGTGAATCGGTGGCGGTCAACGCTGAACCATGCAGCTGCCTTCGGTCGAGCTCGGCCTTGACGGCTTCTCGACCCAGGCGGAAGTTAAGCTCGTCCAAATCCTTGTCGCGCTTGACGAGCGACGACTCGTCCAGCACGTCGTCGTCCTCAAAGTCTCCGAACCGGGACTCTGGCGGAGCATCGCGCCGCATGAGCTTCTGGTACCATGTTCGGCGTGTCGTCGACGGAGTTTGGCTGGACAGAGACCAGCCGCCACTCATGCCAGCTTGGGCGAAGATGGTATCCACGTTCGTCGTTTTGAGGTGAGGACGCTGCGCCTTCCAGCGCTCGATCGTCTCGTGTCTTCGCAGCTCCAAAGAGTTCCTCCGCCTGAGGAACCGCGGACGCGACCCCACACTGACGTCGGTACCCATGACGAAGAAGGCGAAGATCATGGCTAAACATGACGCCACCATGGACAGGACAGTGTAACCAGCCGAGTAGGTGAGGTATAACGCATGTCGCTTGGGGTCGAGCGGGTGGTAGAGGGCGAGTGCTTGGTTGCCGACGAAGTGCATGGCGAAGGTGGAAACGGCACCGAAACAGATGCCGGCAGCCGTTAAGAAGGCGATGTTGGAAAGTCCTCTGTTGGACGTTCGCCGAATGAGTAGCTCGAGAGTGCAGAGCGATCCAACGAGCGAGATGAAGTACGAGAGCACAACGAAGCCCGGCGTCATCTGCTGCTCGAGAACAACGAAGTTCTCTGGGAAGTTGAGGTTTTTCGGGAGCGCATCAATCTCGGCCTGGGCCTGTGCCATGCGGCTCATGTCTATGTCGGGCCAATCTGAACGAGCGTTTTCTCGTAACAGACTGTCCGACATCTGGACGAGATGTTGTAGCCCGCGCAGGGTTGCGAGCACTGCGGACTCCGTGAGGGTATAGGGTGAAGAGTGTTGAGAGGGGGAAATGGGAGTGGTCGAGTTAGGGAAGATGAGCGGGGTCGCTGAAGCGGCGGGGTCAGTCGAGTTTTCCGGCAGCGGTCGTGCAGCGACAAGATACGGTGCTGTGAGGGCGAACACAAATGTCGCCGTCGAGGCAGCTATCCGTGCCGGCCGTCGCGGCAGCCTCATCTTGGAGGACGAGGCGACTGGCTGCATTGCGCCGTTGCAAGCTCGACGCTCGCGGTCGGGATAGGGGTGCCGCGGCGGTTCCTTGTGATTGTGTCGAGAAACGCTGTGTGTTAGTCAAGAGAGTCATGGAGATCCGAAGATTTGGAGTGGTTGCAACAAAAGGCGCTGGCGCAACACTGACTGGCGCCGGCATGTGCTGGGTCACTTGGCTCAGTCCGGTATGCGGTCGCAAAGGAGAGAAACAGTGTGGCTGAGGAACGCTAGGGTAGAGAACGGTCGCAAGGCAGGGAATGGACGCCACCAGGTCCGAAATGACTTACGAAACAGTCTCGTGTTATTGCGCTGCGTGCAAGTGTGCGGATTGAGTAAATGAGAGGCGGAAACGGCTGATGGCAAACAGCTTGTCGGCGCCTTGTACTGGAGAATTGTGTGTGCGTGAAGAGGATGTCGGCGGCAGGTGTGCTAGGTAGGAAGATTCGTGATGCCGATGGCAGCGGAAAGTGCCGCGATTGTTGTCTCGGTGCTGAAGCCGCAGTAGTAGTCCCAAGGCTAGTCGACCGGTCGGAGCCAAGAAGGGATCGAGACTAGTGTGCGTTCTATCACGCGCCCAACTGGACTTCGCTGTGCGCGACTTGCGCAGCTTGCCACGTCCGGTCCGATCGTCCGTAACGTCCGAATCGTCCGGAGGTGGAACGGCGGGTTAGTGCGTGGTGGATCGGTCCGGGAGGCGACTTCGGTTCTCAAGGTCCGTGTCGACTTGCGGTAGCGAGACGTCTGGGCGCTTTGGAACACAGGCCGTTGCGATCGAGAGATCGAGAGGGGGCGGCGAGGGGGGGGGGAGGGCGTCACTTTGTGTTTGATGGGACGTGCGCGACCGTTCAGGTGGGTGTCAACAATAGCCAGCTGGGCGTGCTTGGGCCCGTCCACCTGGGGAGTTACCGGTCGGCCACGGAAGGCGGGGCAGGTCGCAGAGATCCGAGCGCCGTCGAGGTGACAGTCGAATGGATCGAAAAACAAGCCGGGTGAGTCAGGTGTCAAAGGGTGCGGCCGGCGTCGAAGCGGAGAAGGATGAAGTCGTTATGCTTGAAGCTCGAGATGAAGGCGGGGCGGAGTGTGTAGACACACACAAAAAGACGGAGAGAGGATCGGCGCTGTGTGCTACTGGTCGACAACAGCCGAGGGGAGAGTGTCGGCGTGATCGGGAAGGGGGTGTCGCGGCGTCGAAGGTGGAAACGGAAATACACAGCGAAGGGTGGACGTGTGGTCGTGTATGTCGTCGAAGTAGGTCGCAGGGTGTGGGTGTGCGAGAACGTGAAAGCAGAGAGAGTCGAGCACGAGACAGAGAAAGACGAGGAAGTGGAAAGTGATCAGATCGCGGCAGCAGCGGGTGGTTGCGGGTTCGCTGGCCGGTGGATCGCCGGGAAGTGGTTGGGTCGCTGGATCGCTGTGCGTTGTGCGCGCTGTGCTGGGCGATTGCGATTGACCCAGATTCGAATGAGATTCAGATTGCAGATTGCGGATTGATTAGGCTGTGATCGCTTAATGAGAGCTTAGGCGCTTAGGCTCAGAGCCGCGCGACATGTTGCTGCCAAGGATCCAAAGAGGCCTAGAGGCATGGCAAGGCGAAAGCGGCGAACACGCGCGGCAGTTGCAGAGCGTAAGAGCGCTTGACCCCTGGTGAACCGAATTCAACTTGTCACGTCCGTCTGCCGCCTGTCCTTGCCGCTGCAAATAGCAGTCTGGTAGTGCTGGTGCTATGAGTTTTTCCTGTGCCCTAATCGCTGCCCTAATGGTTTACGTTGCCAGCGTGCGCGAACACATGCGCGGTGCAGGAAGGTGCAGGAAGTGCAGGAAGTGCGGAGGTTTGAATCTTGTAATCGAGAGTAAGGTACGGGACGGAGTACGATGGAGTGTGTGGACACAGCCGGGCCAAGACGTGTACGGCACAAGGCGGCAGGCCTCAGGCCGTCCAGGGCGGGGATCGAGGGATCGAACGGGTTCCGGCAGCACGGCATGACACCTGAGGTTCTCACTGTTCACGGGGGTGTTCGATTCCTGCGATCCCTCCCCCTCCCTTAGCCCAGCTGCCATTGCTGGCCGACCGACAGCCGTGTGCACGCTGTGCCCCTCTCAGGCCAGAGGCGTCTGGAAGCCCATCCAGGGTCAAGACGTAATACATATTAGCCTGTTCCCTGAGAATCCTGTTTGGCCCTGAATGCGATCGAGAGCGTCTCGCGTGGCACGGAGGCACATCGGCACAGACCCAAGAGCCTCATGCGCTTGTGCGCTTGAATGGTCCTGCCAGTTTAATTACCGCGCATCTCCTGGCCATCCATGCTCACCTCGCACTGCCGGGTAGACCTAGGATTGCAATGCGTCTCAACACCCAGGTTTGCACCCATCGCAGGACCCTCAGCAGAGACCCAACACCGACAGGAGATCCTGGGCAATGTACGGAATTGGACCCAAACGTCCCGCCCGGCAAGCCCAGCGAGTCAGCATGCCTCGGCAGTTGGCACGCAAGCTGGCCCAGCCCGGCCTAGCGCTTCGCGCGGTAGTCACCCCCTTGTGCTTAGCGCCGTCGTGCCCGACTTGGCTGCTCAGATGACCGCCTCACGACCGATGCACGTTCCAGACACGGCTCTAGCGTACATCTTCGTGTCGAGTCGAGCCACTCGTGCCACTTTTCTACATAAACCCAGACCCAGATCGGCCCGTCGCATGGCCCCATCACAGCATGTCCACTTTAAGATGGTGAGGTACGCACGCACGACGCTGAGGTACACGACGAGCGCTGGACCGAGGCCACGAAAGGACTGCAGGACGAGCGTAGGACTCCCCGCACAGTCTGGGCACTGGGCTAGGCAAGGCACACAAACTCTAAAGAGTTACCAAGCGCGGGCGATGCTACGCAGGCTGATGCATACTTGCTCTTCGAAACGGGACTGACGCTTTTATTCACTCACTCGCGACCGAGCGAAGACGGACCACGACGCACCCGCATTCGTAGAAACAGGTGATCGGCAGAACTGCTGAGTGGCAGTAGAAGAGGACGCAGAGGATATACGGCTCCGCGAACCGCGACGGGACGCACAATTGAGTGCTGGGTGAAGGGCGACCGAATCGCAGGCGCGCAGGCTTGGCCGTCGCTAACCGTGCACGGGTGTTCGTTCCGCACTGCAGGCCGCATGCACGCACGCATGTACGCAAGGATCCACACGTCCTCACCCGTACAGGTGCGCAGGAAATGGCCCGTGGGCCGAATAGAGTTCTGCGTCCTGGTCTAAAGAGCAGCATCCCGTTCCTGGTGACCCGACGTACGTACTCTCCGTAATCTTGTGCTTCCCTCACCACCTGAGTCAGCCTGAGACTGCCCGAGATTGCGATCCGCATTTCCATTTTGCTTGACCCAGCACTGGGCACGGTGACGGAAGGATCGAGGGAGAGAGGGGAGTATCGGAATATACTCTCGGGGGTCCCCGCGCGCTGAGTGCTCCGGGTCGAGGGCCGGGCGACCGGCACACAATGTCTCGCAGCCAAACTCTAATGCACGTCCAAGCAGGTCCCAGCACACGTCCGCTTTCTCCGAGTGCTTGAGTGCTGGGCCGCGCCTCCGATCGGCAGTAGAGAGGTGCGGCGGGGTCCGCTGTTGAAGTCTAATACAACCTGCAAGCGAGATGAATACGCTTCCGGCATTCATTCTCGCAGAGAAATGGACCGAGGAGGAGTGCTGACTCGGGGTGGCGCGGGGAATTCGAATTCTTGGTGCAGGTTGCGCATTGCGTCCCTGTCCTCGTCTCCGTGCACTACAGTGGAGCTCGGAGGTACGGAGGTGGCATACCGATACCTCAAAATACCTCGCTTACGGTCGATCGCTTGTGGGAGCGCATGCGCCGATCGAGACTCCAGCAAATGAACATACAAAGTCTACTGCGTCAGTTGCCTGTCGACCAACCAACTTTATCGGTGCTGAACTTGCTGGACATTAAACAGGGCCTTGCATGCATCCTGATGCACCCAAAACAACGATCGTGGTCAGGACTGCGTCAGGTCTCCCTCATATCTGCGTCACAGCTGTCAGGACGCATGTCAGGACGAGCGTTAGGATGGTCAGAATTAAGGACCGAAACAAGTAACACAGCGGACATGAAGCAACGATCGCGATCGATCTGTGTCGCCTGATACAGGCGCAGCAACATGTATTCATGCAAAAGAACAACGAGCGGTTCCAGACTCTTCCGTGTCCAAAGTCCAGAGTAGAGGAACCTCACGACAGAGTGAAGTTAACACTACGGCGACTGAGATTGGCACCTACGGCGAATGCCCCTTCGTACCGGATCACGAGATGTAGAACTCCGTCCGAGATAACGAGGTCCGAGGGGTGGATGCTGGCATCCTACGACGAGAGTGATCAGTGGATGACACGGCGACCAGTTTGCCTGCCTGCCACCCAACAACATTGAACGCAGGGAATACGGAGGGGCATAGAGATCTGATGTCGCACAATGCACAACACTATTAATGCGGTTGCACAGGTACCCGCCGCCTGCGCCGGCATCACGTACGCTTCCACGCCATGCAATGACCTGGTCCACCGTCCTGGACTCGACCTAGACTGTGCGACTTTCTCATAACCATAGATCCTGCAGGTATAACCAAACCATAACTCTTTCGTAGCCAATGACCTGCCGGTCTTTGCACCGATACCACTGACGAACGCACGCACGACGCACCCCAGACGATGCAAGCCTGCCTGCCTGCCTTCTCACAGGTCCTGAGTGTTGTCGGTCGACCTACATGTCCTGTAATTGTCAGACGTGTATAGGCACGACGCATCGGCAGGCACTGGCACTCGTGCATTTCACTGCAGCGCCGTACCTGGAGTCCTCATGGGCTTGCCGTTCCTCAATATGGCCCTTGGGTACCTTTCTTCACCCTGGTGTACGTGCCATTCATGTCAGGTCGGCGTACGCACCTATGCAACGCTGCGAATGGGGAAATGGGGACGCGCGAGTGCCACGGTGCCACCTTACCACCTGCGACAACGAGCTATGGTGAATTGCAGCGAGTGATCCGGAGCTACACCGAGTAACCCGGCCAAAGCGAGCTGGTGCGAGTGACCAAGCGAACTACCATGAGTTGCAGCCGGTTACAGTGAGTGACTATTGGTGAGTAGGCAATGGGGAGTGACACTCAAGCAGCCATACGGCAAACTCATGCTGCCGCATGGCAGCATGAGCAAGAGGCGGGAGGGGGCAAGAAGGCACAGGCTCGTGTGTGATCGACACACACCCACACTCACCACACTGGACGGCAGGACGCATGTCGTACTTCCGATCACGACCCAACTGCATCACTCGTGACCATGCAGACCATTGCAGAAATGGAAATTAATGCCCCGATTAACAGCTTGGGCGACCCGACTGACGTACTGACGTACACGTACGTTGTGATACGTACGCCTTACTGCACTGCACCGCGCTGAAGCAAGGAGGCGAGGGGAGGGATTACGCTTAACCCGATCAAGGTCGATCAAGGTCGTGGTCACAGAGGGGTGTCACGCTGCGGATGTGGTCACACTACCTCTCATTTTCGTCCAAACCCCTTTCGACGACACCGAGGAAGAGTGTACGGGCAGGAAAATTGGAAAGCATAGGTCTCATCGCATATATGGGTTCTTGTTGGTACTTGGTAGTTTGTTTTCTAATTTTTATGAAACGGGAGACTGTTCAGACTGCTATCGATCTCAACTTATACAACATCATTCATTCTCGCGCGGCACAACGGATACGGGGATAATCTGGGATACGGACGGGGTACGGGGGTGCGGGGTACGAGTGGGGAAGTTGGTGTGTTGGTGGGACAACTATCGGTCTGGGAGAGCGGAAGACGGTAGACGGCAGGGGTAGCCGTAGCAGGGGTGGTTGGACTGGTAGGTTCGCAGTCGTTACGAGAGTCGGCCTCAGGTGCTGTAAGCAGCCGGCAGCTCGCGGATGCTCCGGCTCATCAGTTGCACAGGAAGCGGCGGTTCAGGCAGTGCTGCGCGTCAGAATGGTATGAAACAGAGCACTCACGAGATCACGGCAGAACGTCGGCCAAGTGTACATGATGCGCCGGGGCGGGTCGGACAGCAGCGCCAGTGCCGACGGGTCGAGCACGCCCTGCGCGCGCGCCTCGCGCCGCTTCCGCTCGGCCTCCTCGGCCTCGGTCCGCGCGAGCTCGACCTCCCAGCCGAACAGCTCGTGGAAGAAGCGCAGGTTGGGCTGGATGAGGACTGGGTCGTCAGCTGGACGCTCAGAAGTACAGCTTCTGCTGCACAAGACTCACCGTTCAGTCGCCTCGCACGCGTCATGAGGTACGCGTCGATGAGGCCGAGACCCCTGTACTTCATGAGGTACGCCATCTGCTGTTTAGCTGGTAGCTCGTGCACGATAGCCTGGGTACTTACAACAATACTGGCACTCCGCGACACTCCGACACGGCAGTGGACCAGCACGCAACCGCCCGAGGCGCGGGCTTGCTCCATCCATTCGCACGCGCGAGCGATGACAGGACGCAGCGGGTCGTTGCCGTCGTCTCTGACGTCGGTGAGGTCAAGACTGATGGTCAGCTTTATGAACGAATATAAAAAAGCTTGTGGCACTTACACTTGAATGTGGCCGGCGCGGGCGGCGTTCGCGAGCGTGTTCCCGCCGACCCAGCCGTGGAGCGGATCGCAGTCCGGGTGCCCGTCGAGCAGGCTCTCGCCGACACTGACGACGTGCGTGATGTTGAGCGACTTAAGCATGGCGGCGTTGCCGGCGTGCTCCAGGTTTCCGAGGTAGAGGAACGGCAGGATGCGGCTCGGGAAGCCGTCGAAGCGCTTGTCGTCGAACCAGACGCGGGACTCGGGGGCGGGCTGCGACGGCGCCGCGGGTGCGTCGTTCGTGCGCCGCGACGGCGTGCCGCGTCCGCGGTCGCGCGTTTCCCGCTCCTGAGGACGCTCGGGCGAACGTTCCCGCTGGCCGGGGCCCTCCTCATGCTCCCGTTTCCGGCCGTCGGTGCGCTCCGGCGACGTCGGCGAGGACGGGTACCGCAGTAAGCCGGTCCAGTTCTTCCAGCGGCTGGGGCTCGTGGTCGGCGACGTCTCCTCGCTGCTGCTGCCGTTCGGGCGCTTGGCGGCGCGTTCCCGGCGCTCTTGCATGAGGCGCGCCTCGATGCGGTGCAGCAGCGGCCTGTCAGTCGGGTACAGGAAGAAGCTGCGCTTGGCGTTCTGCTGTAGGTGCAGGTACGCTTCGGGCAGGGTGCAGCCGAGGCTCGCCATGATGAACGAGAGCACGAGGATCGAGCTCTCCGTGTAGCCGTCCTGGCAGTGGACGAGGATCTTGCGCTTGATGCCGGCCTTGTCGCGGCCGTCGATCAGCTTGCGCATGAAGTTGACGAGCTCGATGACCTTGTCCGTCATTGTGGCCAAGTTGCGGAGCTGGCCGCTCAGGGTGCGGCAGGAACCTGCGCAGTCGAGAGTGACGTAGCGATGCTCGGCGGCATGCTGCTGCGCGTACATGTGAGTCTCGTCGGGCGAAGTCGCCAGTTGCTGCTGCGGAGGCGGGGACTGGGCAGACGACGAGTTCGCGGGCGATAACAGGTTGCGCAGGGCAACAGTCGCCGGGCTCGAGGACCAGTGTCCCTGCTCGGCCGCCTTGACACGGTCGAGGGCGAGCAGCGAGCGATACGCCAGCGCCAGAAGCGCGGTGGTAGGCATGTCAGAGCATTCCGACGCCCTGACGCAGATGTCGAAGGGCACCGTCGCACCGGCTCCATCGTCGGCTCCACCGGGAACGTCGGTATCGTTACCGACCCAGAAGCCATCGAGGACTTCGGTCGCGTGAGTCATCGCACGGCTCTCGAACGCTTCGCGCTCGAACAGGTCGACGAGCTTCGAGTTCTCGGTCGTGTTACCGTTCGAGTCGATGTTGACGAGGTCAGGGCAGAACTTCTCGACCTTCGTGAAAGGCTCCACGAGAACCCAGACACCGTATTTGACGGGCCTATCCAGACCCTCTCCCGACTCGCGGCCCTGCACATGAGCGTAGAACTCCTCCATGCGCTGCTTGTACAGGTCGGCTTGCGCCTCGGCAATCGATTCTGCGATGTCAAGCGCGCCAGGCGTCACACCGTGACGGGTGTAGAGGATGATGTCCGAGACGGTGCAGTACTTGATCTGCTGGATGTGCAAGTTGCGCAGGTTGATCTGGTTCGGAAGACGGGCCGGGCGGAAGCGTCCACGGATGCGGTCCTTCTCGTTGGCAGGGGTACGGGTGTAGCTGGGGCGACGGCCAGGCTGCGAGGGGAACATCGGCAGTTCGAACACGTCCTGGCAGTGGATCGCGTTCATGAGGATGCACGACGGTCCGGGGTCGTCCTCGGAGATGTAGCTGCTGGAATCAGAGTCGGATGAGTCATCCAGCTGGACCTGGGGAGCAGTGGGGCTCTTCGACTGGCACGGGTGCATGGCGACCTCGGAGGTCGAGGGCTCGCCGCGATCATTCAGGTCGAGGTCAGAGACGATGGCCGCCGCATCGCTCAGCTTGCGCTCAGTTGCAGGTGGCGTGACGGGGCCAAGGGACTCGGCAGTCGTCGTGGGCGACGAGGAGATACCAGCGTTGCTGCTGTTGTAAGACTCAGCCTTTCCATCCTCGTCCTCGACGGGAGCGAGCCCCGGCTCCTGGCTAGCCTTCAGCGAGTTGATGGGCATGGCCGGGCTGGCGGTGGGCGCAGCTTTGTCCTGGGGATGCGGGGGCGCGAGGACGAGCGACAAGCCGCGGTAAGGAGGCGGCTCGAAAGGTGGGCCGTAGCCGAAGAAGGCTCCCATCTCACGACCCTTGGCTCCGTCATCAGCGATGCCGTGCAGCCACGGGAACATCACTTGCGAGGGGGTGTCGAGCAGCGAGTGACGCTCGAGCAGAACGGGGAGCTCCTCCATGCCGACGAGGCGGACGCCAGGTCGGACTTCAGGACGCTCATCCTCAAGTCCCCACTTCGGCATTCCCCAAACACCAGAGTCGTCGCTGGTCGGGAGACCGAGTTCAGGCATGGGGACTTCCACCTCGTCAATGTCCATGTCCATACGTCCATCATCACCGAAGTCCGCTCCCAGGGGCGAGGACAGCGGGGATACGTCGTTAGATCCCGGGAGGTCGATGGGCGCCTGCAGATCCTGTGTGGGGGGAAGTGCAGCCAGAGGGTGGGGCCGGCGGGGCGTCGCGTCCGCACTCGCGCTGCCATTCTCATGGACGTGGGGAGCGACTTGGAGGTGTGAGTGGGTGTGGGACAACACGGCTTCGGAACTCCGACAACGTTCCATCCCCACGCTGGCGACATTGGGGAGGGCGGCAATGTGTGTGGTCGTGACCGGGGTCGGCGGAGCCGAGATCGTATGCAGGGCCTGGGCCAGATGCGAGGGTAAGTGGGCGAGGTTGTTGTTGTGAGCTTGCTGTCCTGCGGCCCCGGGGGGAGGCGTAGCCGGGCGAGAATGCAACCTCACCGAGGCCGGGGGAGTTGCACTTCCGAGCCTCCCCGGGATCGGGGTTGAGGATCGCGACGCAAACGACTTGTGCGCCGGTGAGGGCGGCTGCGGTGGGAGGTGCATGACCAACGACATGACCCTTCAGAGAGGTGGTTCGTAATCACTCTGGGGTGCGGCTCGCGAGCTCTACCGAGATTGTGGCCGGACGGTGTTGGTGGCAATGGGCGGCCAGGTGGTGAGAGCTGCGGGGATCACCTCGGTGGGTCGGTCGTTAGGAGTGGTTGCGGACTGAGAGCGCTGCGATCTGTCGTCTGTCGAAGCTGGGGAATTGGGTGGATGCGAGATTGATGTCAATGGGGGTATGAGGAGGCGAGGGTGCTCGGGGAGGGTCGCGTGAGGAATGGAGACCACGGGGCTAAGGGTGGGCCAGATACGGTGGAGCGGAGCGTGAGAGGCCCGTCGCTGCCTATTGTTGTCGGCGTCTTGGGGGTATGTGGATGGGTTGAGAACGGTGAGGTAGATCTCGATGAAGGCGGCGGAGATGGCACGCAGACGAGGTCGTGGCAGCAGAGCAGCTACGGGGCGAGGCAGTGAGGCGGTGGTGGTTGTGGATCAGGTTCGGGAATGGTAGGGGGCAGACAGCGATGTAGATGGAGGATTGGATCTACGTCGCAGGATGCGGCTTGGTGCGGGGGTGAGCGGGGTGAGCGGGGTGAGCGGGGTTCGCAGGGCTTGGTGGGATGTGGTTGGCGAGCGATAGGGGTTGATCTCGCTTAATCACCCAGTGACGGTGTCTTGAGCCTGCGCCCGGCGATAGGGAAAGGGCACGGATAGGGTTTGCAGTGGCCAGACTTGCACTCTGACAAGCGGCGTTCAGACCAGTGCTGACAGATGCAGTGGTGGGAGTATTCACCAGCCCTACGACTGAATCAAATGATGGCCGACCGCGACCGAAAGGTGGCCAGACGGTGCTGGTGCTGATCCACACAGTGGGCGTAAGGCTTGCCCAGGCTTGCTAGGCTTGGGGCACGGCGACCCAGTCTAGGACAGAAGCTAGCCTGATCTCGGTCCAATCGGTCGGTGGGATATTGGGATGGCGGAATATGGCAAACGACGGCCAAGCTCGGCAGTACGGCACTACTGCCAGATCACGTTAATGCCAATTGCGGGCAGCTCGTGTTGGTCAGCTGGGCGCGGGTGTCCTGTGTCCTGGCTCGTGGTGAGAAGCGCGGAAGCACGCCGAGAACCAGACGCGAGCAAGTCCAGGATCCAGGTCGCGGGCCAAGCCATGCACCAAGACTTGTACCTGGGTGTTGGAAATGGTAGTGTCTCGTTAAGCGCAAGCCACTGATGCACGCTGGCACTGGCGTATGAGGGCCTAAGGGAGCAGGGCTGGCGTCGTCTGCGTCTGCGCGTCTGTGAGGGTGCGTAGAGCGACTCATGATGTGCTGGGAGCCTCGTATCGCATCAGGCCGATGAGATGCCTGAGATTGCAGGGTCCAGGCCCCGGGCTCGGCTCAGATGCGCGCTGCGCTGCAGCTCAGGTCCGCCCCCGTCGTCTGCCGCTCGTGCAATCCTGGCCTGGTTGGCCGCTCGTTGGCTGGACACCCCGACTCTCTCCCCGTCCCCGCGGGGCCGGTCCGTTCAGGAAATAAACTACGTGCGCTGTGTCCATGCGCTGCGGTGCGGGCGGCGGCTACATCACACCTCTTCCTTTCGTCAATGCAATGTACGACGACCTGAAGCATGCAACGGACAGTTCTGGAGACACAGACGTCAGGCACCTGTCGCATGTCGCACAGCCTAGCGGATTGGCAGTTCAGTGCAGGGCCAGGACAGCGCCAGGCCGTGCTCTCGTGGCTGTCGGTGCCGATGTGCCAATCTCGCCCAGCAGCATTTGGTATCTTGGGCGAGGACCCGGGCACATGACCCGCGACGCCCCAGACGCGGTCATGTCCGACCAATCAGCGCAGAGGGATCCACGCTTCCACACGGCCCACCCACTCACCAAGGCACCCACTCTCGTACATCATGCTTTGGCTTTGACCTGCTTGAATAGAGGCATCAGGCATCGCGGCTGTCAACAAATCCTGACGGCCTGTCGGTAACCTCACCGCTCATGCTCACCGAATCAGCTCGACTTGAGAACTCTCAAGACGTCATTACGAACCTTACTCCAAGTCGCATTTCACGATTCCTAACCGATCTCATTAACCCCGCAAGGCAATTCCAGCGATCGCGCCTCCCCTACTATACCTATGCATCACCTTACTTGCCGAATCCCACAGAAGCGTGGGTAATCGTGGGTCGTCCTCGCTCAGTCTTGCTTCCGGCCAACTCTATCTCGGGGAACGAATGCGACTCTACGCGAGCACCTGACCTCCATTCTGACCTCCATTCTTCGGTGGTCGCCAGCCCGCGATGAGACCCATACCTTCGCTCCAGATTGAATGATGAATGGCCGTTTGACCCTTACCAGCGCGACCAGCAGGCCTCGTGATCACAGCCACATGACTTCGCCGGCGACCCCCACCGTCGACGGGCATATGGGCAACGAAGCAGATCACTTTAACCCTATTTCCAGCCCGGCTAAAGACGGCCTATCATACAGTGAGAACAATCGAGTTATAGATCATGGTACATGTAGTGCCTCTCCTTCCGTCTGGCGTTGAACCGTAAATAGACATCACCTCAGCGCGTTATCTGCCTATCTGTAAGACATTCGCGGTGACTGCGGGCTCCTCACCGTTTCCGGCGCCGCCCGTCATGATGCAAGAAGCGGTACGCTTTGGTACCGTTCTCCTCACCAAGGATGCGCTTTACCTGCTCCGCGTTCATCTCCACCAGCTCTCGTATGCTTCCGACATTGGCCATGACGTGCCGGAAGTTGTGTCCGTTCACGCCAGGAATAGCACGCAGCATCTCTACCGCCACGGCGTTCTCGACATGTGGTTCTAGCGATTCCTCTCCGCTGCTCAAACCCTTCGCGACCGCTGTGTCGTAATCCGGCTCGTCGTGATTGAGCTTCAGGTCTGAGAGGATCTTGACAGACTCGTGCGGCGACGATGACCACACGATGCGCAGCCGAGGGAAGTGCAGCGCGAGCAGCGTTAGCTTCGCCTGCAGGTAGAACGTGTCCTTCCACTCGTCGACGTCGCCACCGCGACCGGCTGCCTCACGGCGCGCATCCTCTTGCGTCTGTGGCTTGATCAGCGCCTATCCATTTGTCAAGCAAAGCAGTGTTGCAATAAGCTCACCCGAATGCCGAATTTATCCTCCTCGAACTCGATCAGAAGGATGCACGTCTCGTAGTGTGCAGTCATAGCCTCGCACTGCGTATGCCTGTGACCTGTCAGCGAAAGCCTCCGACAGCGATTTATGGTTGAATGAATTGCGGAATGATTCTCACAGGCGTCCATTAGCAAGCGACTGCTCCAGGTCGGGCAACGCTTTGCGTTCGACACACATCTTGGGAGTCAAGATGTAGTCTCCTACTGTAAGAGTTGCGGGAACAACCTGGATGCCGGCGGCATCGATGAGGGACGGTAGCAGGGCGCCAAACTCGCGAATGTCGACGATGATCTGACGCGATCAGTACGTGATCTAACTAGCGTTTCAAGAATCCCGTAACTCACTCGAGGGCGCTCAGCCGCACCTTCACCGCCGCCTGCATTACGGCTTGAGTTGTAAGTTGTTTTGGTGCGAGAAATGGTGTCCGCCATGGGAGCGCGCGGATTGTTGTTAAATATCGGGATGACCATGCCACCTCTGTCCTCGATCAGTTTCTTGAACGCCTCAGCTTCGCGCGCCACAGTCGCCAGAAAACGGTCCTCCTCGAAGGAGTTGGTGTAGGTCATCTGGTAAACTCGCAAGGACAGACCCGGGTTGCAGTTGCGGTACACCTGACCGTCAGCGTTCTCAATAAGTCCATGCTTACCTCAAGACGACGGATGAAGGCAAGGTTGGGTTCGTACATCACGACAAATCGCGGTCGCAGCTCCTGCAGCAGGATGTCGTCGTCCTCTCCGCCGTAGGGGCGAATGATGACACTATCCTCAGGCGCCAGGAGACCGTAGTCAGTTGACCAATCCTCCATGATACCCTCTCCCTCCATCCACCGCTGGAAGCGGGGCATGAGATCCTCTTCTTCAAGGACACCTGCTCGAGCCAACAGGCTAGCGGTAGCGTTCTCCGCCAGCGGGGGAGCGGCCGACGCGTCACCTGACTGGGCTTCGCTGTCTGGTGGCTGAAGGCTCCTGGATGTTAGTTAACGACTTGATCGTAACGTACTCCTTGATGGCCCATTGGACCTGAGCATCTTCCATGCTTGTGTCATCGCTGGCGAACGCCGATAACTCCTTCAGGGTGGATTCCTTGACGGTGTCTTTCCGTGACATCTGCATGGGAGCACCGGCCCGCTGCCGCCTCCTCTTGTAGGAGGGAACACCTCTCCGGTACTCTTGCCGCTTTTTCTCCATGGCCCCTTTCGAAAGGTTTAGCTGATCCGCGTTCGCCCCTTCAGTGTACCGTGCTGGGTTTGATAGCCGGTCGCCGTTTTTCTCGTACTGCCAGTTGCTGAGGAAGAGAGTCTCCATCATCTTGCGACCACCGCCTTCGGAGAATGGTGGGTCGGTGGGTTCCATGGTCGTCAGGTACTGACGCAACTGAAGACATGTCTGGTCAGAATGACACATCACGAGCACTGTGTTCGTCCCCGGCTGGTCTGCCAGTCAGCACATCGCCTTCAAGGTTAACTCACTGGCATGAGACTCTGAGACACTGGCGATGGTGTCCTCGATCTCCTTTAGCACCTTCGCAAGAAGAACCCACTTGGGTTGCTCTTCCAGCACCGGCTCATGACCCTCCCGCACCCTGGTCGCCACCCGGGAGGACAAATCAGCGTCTAACGAAAAGACGACAGGCCGGAAGACTGGAGGTGCCTCGACTGTTGTCACGTCTTCCAGCTCGTCCTCGTCGTTATCGTCGATCTCGAGCTGTCTCGGTTGCGTTAAGGTTTCCATCTGCGAAGCGACCTCGACCATAACCTCGTCCTCCTCGGTCTCAGGAATGCCGCCCGTGGGGCGATCGCGGGCTTCCTCCAACTCGCGGACGGCCTCCATTTCTTCCTCGAACTCCTCTCTGGCGCTTTCCCCGTTACTGGTGGCATTGGACTCCCGATGGTGCTCCCCGTCTGGGATCAACGTGCTTGCTGTACCCTCGATCGTGATCTTCGGCTTTGATACACGTAGTTGTGACGCCGACACGAGCTCGGCGGCAGCGGGAGCGTTGAACCAATCATGCAGATACTGCTGGGGTCCGAACATCTTCTTCTGCGCGAGGAAGTGTTGTCGCTGTAGGGTATTGATGTACGCAGCGAAGGTGGCTGAGTCGTACTCGAGGAGCCATGTCTGAAGGTCGCGCAGCTCGGCGAGGGCCTGCACGTGGATCTTCGTCTTCATGCCGACCTTGTGCCATACCGGTCGCAAGCGCATGTAAACGATGGTGTCGAAGTTCTTGAACTGCGCGTTCCGTACTGTCAAGTCTTCAAGGTCTAGATTCTGTTCGTCAGCTTCTGCGACTGCACCACCCAAACTCACGAGAGAGTGATCACGTTTGAGCTCGACAAGCATTGCCTCCATGCATTCCGTGATTGCGTCTTGACACCGTCGCATCAGCTCTGTCATGGGCTGGTACATCTCCACGACCTCTGCCTTCCTCGAAGCAAGCGATTCCTTCACCGGCTCAAAAAACCTGATGTCAGCCTCGGGACAACCTCCTGGCAGCTCACCGAGGCCAGAGCAAAACGCTGCTCATGTTCAGGTTGACCAGCATGTCCTTCAGCGGTGATAGCCCGTGGGCAAAGATCTCCGGCTCATCGGAGAAGGCCTTGCAGAAGCCACTCTGATATGAGCTCAAGCCTGACCATCTCACTACAAACCTGATTATCTCTCCGGTACAGGCGAACAGCAAACTCTTCCAGACTTCCTCGCTTGACGCTGATGGTCAGAGGCGTCCCTTGTTTGAACCTACGTCTCAGAGTGAAGGACCACGACACCTGTGATCAATTTCACAGGCACAATCTCGTCTAAGAACGTCAGCTAACGCGGAGCAAACGAGGCGCACTGAGCAAGTCTGTGACGAGAATCTTGCTGGTTACAGAATACAACCCTCCCCCTTTATACATTTCTTTCCTGAAAGATTAGCTCGATTCGTGTAAACGCAGCTCACCGTTCTTTGACGCTCATCTCGTACGTCAATATCCTGAACCCGGGGTCGCGCACGCCCATGATGCCCAGCTCGTCTCCGATACCAGCTTCATCTTCCGGACGCGCATTGATGACGAGCACGAGGTCTTCCTTCTTGTCGTAAGTCTTCAGGAGCGCGCACACGATCTGCCTGTCAGCTCAATAGCGAATGTATAACTTACGCGACGCAACCCGAGTCCCTTCGCGATGATCAGGAGGTCGTCCTTCTGCGGCCGGCATATCTCTCGGATGATCTGTTTGTGGAAAGGTAGATAGGGGATGTGTCTTCGCTCGATGCGCTCCGACATCTCTGCGGCGGGGAGATGAGGAGATGCGGAGATGCGAGGTAGACGAAGTGAGCCTGGTTGAGTCAACCCAACATTGCCTCAAAGACGTCACAGTGGCGCGCCTCCACCACAGCTAACCTTCCCACGCTCGATATTGTTATCGTCCACCGCCGGCGGCTCTTGAGGCAGGCCAGGAACGTCCGTCACCTCCGAGATTTCGAAAAGTCGAGATTGAGATTTACCTTCACCTCCGCTTATCTACTCACCACACACCGCCGCCATGTTCGCCCGTTCGCTCCGATCCGCCGCCCCTGCCGTGCGCGCCCTGCACACCTCGGCCCTCCTCCGCGCTGCCGAGAAGTCCGCCGCCGAGGTCGCGCTCCGCGACGCCCTCAAGGCCGCTATGAAGGCTAAGGACAAGCCGGCCGTCCACACCATCAAAACTATCCTCAGCGACGTCACCAACCTTGCCAAGACCGGACCGAACCCGGACGAGCCGGCGACCCAGGAGGGTGTCATCAACACTATCCGCAAGGGCATCGAGAAGCGGGTGAGTACGCGGAGCAGCGAAAACGTTGGTCGTTGTTTCCAAACAGAGCGAGAGTGCACCTGGAGAACAACGACTGCGACGTCAGCTGTGCGTACGCTTGGACTCTAGCTGACTGCAGAAATCCGCCGCCGCTGAGTTCGACCCCGAGTCAGAGCACGCTAAGTCGCTCCTCGCCGAGGCCCAGCTCCTGCAGGCTTACATGCCGGCCGGACCGTCGCCGGAGGCTGTCCAGGCTATCATTGACGAGATCGTCGCCGGTCTGCCTGCGGACATCCGCAGCGGCCGCGGAGCCACGGGCCAGGTCATGAAGGCGCTCTGGGAGCGGCTCGGTGACGCCCGCGCTGCCGTTGACAAGAAGGACGTCGCTGCGCGCGTCCAGGCCGCGATCGGCAAGTAAATCTACCCGCTGCTGAAGGTGTATCGGGTACAAAAGTGGCATGGCTGTCTATCTACTGTACTGAATATGAAAATCTACAAACTCTGAAGGAGAGAGGGTCACTCTTTCATCCCCTCCGCCGGTTCCACAAGCTCAGCGGCAGTCTTGGAGGGGCTTTGGTACCGTGGCCGCTTCTTGGACTCCGCCGGCTCGGAGGTCGAACTGACGGCGTCAACGGTATCGGCCGCGCTGGCGTTTGGACGTTTCGGCGAGAGTGAGGGCGAACGGGTTGGTTCCTCGGCCTGAGTGTTCTGGGGCGCAAGGCCGATGTCCTTGAGGACCTGGAGCGCAGCCCAGACGGCACTGCGCTGGTGCTCGCTGACCATGTTGCCCTCGGCCACTGCCTGGAGGTGGCGGTACGCAGCCTCGGCCTTCTTACCCCGAAGCAGCTTTCCCTTTCCTTCGTCCTTGCCCGCGTCCTTCTGCTCCTCGTTCAGAGGCGTGTCCTCGCCAAGCGGGTAGAACTCACCCGACGCCGAGAACCGCATCCCGTGCTCCAGAGGAATGCCGCGGCGCTCCAGCGCCTCACGACCCCTCTGCGTCCAGTAGTCGAGCGTCGCGGCGTTCGAGAACCAGTGCGAGAAAGTATCGTGCGAAGGGAGCGTAGAGGCCGACACCTTGGAGGAATCGATGGCGAGCTCGGAAGACGGGGTGAGGATTCCACCACCACGTACGAAGGCAGGCACGTTCTTCACGTTCCGCATCGCCTCAAGGATTCCGATGACGGCGAGCAGCGTCGTGTCAAGACCGGGCTCGTGCGTAGGGTCGACAGCGGCAGCCGCCTCAGCCTTCTCCTCAGCAGGTGTAGCCTCCTTCTCCTGGGCAGCCTCAGTCTCGGGCTCTGACTCGGATATCTTGAGAGACTTGGCAGTACGCTCGGCCAGCCTCATGATGGCGTCCTTCGAATCCTTGAACTCGGGCTTGTCGTACTCGGTGATAACGATCTGCGACCACGGCTGGTAGACACCCTTCAGAGGCGAGTCGTCCAGGAGCACGACGCGCTTCTCATCGAACTTGCCCAGGTGCTCGATGACCTTGCGCAGGTCCTTTTGCGTCTGCACTTTCTTGACTGAAGGTTAGCTTTCACAAGCGGAGGAAAGAGAGCCGAACTCACAGTAGTTGTCGCCGAGAGACATCTTATCGCGAGCCCAAACGCCCAGTAAATGACCTTGCTCTCCGTCCATCTGCACTTCTTCCCCGTCCTGCTTCTTGCTGTCGTCCGCTGACTTGTCCTTCTCGGACTCGGGCTGATCCCAAATACCGCGCGAGTAGACAGGTCCGAAGGTCGTCTCCACCATCTTGCGCACGTTGTGAGGCTGGGCAGAGCTCCAGACGAAGACCTCCCAAGCACGACCATCAACGTCGGGGCCGAAGAGGTACTCGAGGAAGTTGTGCAGGAATGGTCGGGGATAGGCGCGCCTCTGCTTAGCAGGTCCAGAGGCGGAGCGGTAGACGAGCGCGCCGTTCAGGTCCAAGACGAGTAACTTGGGCTCGACATGGTCGCTGTACACATCCTGCTCAGACGAGAAGCCAACATAGTCGTCAGGCGGGAGAATGACGGGAGCGCGAGGTGACCTTGGCGCACGAGGGGGCGACGTACCGCGACGTCCTGTAGCAGGAGCTAGAGGGGCCGGGGCTGGAGCGCGCGTTGAAAAGAGCGCTGGTGGCCGCCGAGCTCCGCCATTAGCATGGCCAGCATCTTCTTGCCTGCGCTGCCTCAGCTCCCAGGGTGGTATTCCATCAGAGCGTGGTCCGTCACGCGATCCCCAGTTGTCTCTCGGCGGGGGCGGGCCACGGGGACCGTCAGAGTAGAATCTCGGACCAGGCGGACCGCGGAAGTCCCTTGGCGGCGGAGGACGGGCATGATACCGGTCATCGAAGCGAGGGGGAGGAGGGCCAGGGCGGTAGCTGTCGTAGCCGTCAAAGGGGCGGGGTCCGTCACGGTAGCCTCCGCCGCGGGTGCTGTACGGCTGCTCGTAGCGGGCGTCATATCCAGGTCCGCCGCCATAGCCTGCGTTGCCGCCAGGAGGTCCGTTTCTGAAGGGCCCGTCGTGTCTTCTTGGCCGTACCATCGAAGCGAGTATAGGTATCCGGCGCAGCGCAATGAGCATACAGTCGAAAGGAGGGTGGCGGGTGGATGTGTTGCCCCTTCCTTTATTCGTAGGCGGAGATGGAGTGATGATGCAAAGTTGCAATCGCAAACGGAACAACAGAGTTGGAAGTTTTGGGTGCCTGGGTGGCAATTCAAAGTCGCGTTTCATCGGAACCGAGTGGAGGTCCAATTACAACGCTTCGCTAATTGGGGTTAATCACCGCCCCTAATCGCCAATATAGTCTGGCCGTTTCAGCTTTGAAGCTGCGATGAGCCACTGTCCATCTCAGCCGATTGTCACGAGAGGGTAAAGGATAGAGGACAAGACAATCGCATACAGGAAGTAAGGAAGACACAACGTGATTATAACTACAGTCCAGGCAAGCGGTCGAGGCCGATACACTCGGCGAGCAGGCCGCGTTTCATGCTCGGCCAGTCCGCATCGTTCGGGGGCTCGCAGTACTGCCACTGGTCGTCCATGTAGAACGTGAGCCAGACCTCGAGCCAGGGTGTTGACAGGCGCTTGATCATCTCGAGCGAGGAGAGTTTCTGGTGGTCTTAGCGCCATATCTCGGCAAAGAAGCTCGAATACTTACAGGCCAGTCGGGGTTGGGGTCACGCTCAACCGTGGGCACGGGAAGCAGGCTGTGGCCGGAGATGTGGCGGGAGCGGTTCAGCTTCCTGGCATGTCAATCCTCCCCGCACCCGTTACGCATGGCTCACTGGAGAAGCTTCATCGTCCTTTTGCGAAGGAGCTGCTCTATTCTGTCGGCATTCTCGAGCAGCATCAACTTGACGACGTCCGACACTGGGTCATAGATGCGTGGGTCGCGCGGAATTCCGGCCTCCTCCAGCTCATCGACGAGAGTGGCGACGCCGACATCGAGCATCCACTCGTTGATACGGTAGCTGGGGAGATACTCTAAGATGTTCCCAGCGGGCGAGTCAACAGAAGTCCCCATTGTGAAGATGATGGATTCGGCCTTAGCAACGATGGCATTCTCCACCGTGCCGTACGAGACGGAGACGAAGCGGTGAATGCGCTCGGCCATGATGCCCACGAGGAGCTGCTCGAGCTCATTTGCAGGATCTTGGGGAGGGGGGATCTGATAGCGAGCCGGAAGGAGCTGCGATTCAACGCTCGCCAGGTTCACGAGCCGTGCCGACCGCCGCCGGGGCCGGGTCGGACAGAGGCGCTCGATGGCGGCGGGGTTGATATCGATCATGGTGAGGAGAGGTGTTTGGGGAACATGGAAGAGTGACCTGTGCTGCGCTGTAATAAGCGTGACGAGAGTGGAAAGGGGCAACAGCCAGCGGAAGCATGAGCGCAGGAAGAGATGTTTGATCCGATCGGCTGCTCGACGGTAATATCAGTCAGTTCACGGCAAGCCTCAGCGCCCTCGTCAGCGACTATCGTGTATGAAGGGGTGACAGACTCGGGGTGCCGATCAAACGCCTGGCAAAAGGCGGACTGCACGAACGATGGCTCGGTAGAGAGGATGTGTGTGTTGATACACTTGCGGTCATGCATTATATACAACTATGTGACACAGCGTTCTGATGGAGAGAAGACAGTGAAGTGATGGGGGGAGTCCGTGTGTGCTCAGCCGTATCTCAGTGCGCAGCTCTCAGCATGCCTCGGCGTCGGAGACGCCGGCCCCATGCTCCAGTCTTTCGAGCCCCGTGACACCAATGCACTGCGCCAAGGCATGCTCCTTCTCTTGACGCGACTGGGCATGCGAAACGACAGCGGCGTCCGAGGCATAGTAGCTCAGCCACCGATCGAGCTCCAGATCACTGATTCGCTTGATGGTCATGACTGAGTCGAGTTGCTACCTGTGAGTCTCGTGTCACCATCCTACAAGTGGCTGGCCGCTCCGCAACATGATTGTGCAGTGGCTGTGCCGAACGTTGTCGTGCATGCCGGGACTCACCGGAAGATCTGGATCGGGTGCGCCGCCATCCATAGCGAGCACGGGTTTCAATCTGCAACCGAGCGAGTGCAAGACCTTGTTCTCCTCCCTGCCCTTGTCAGCGTGAACAATGTCGCGGTCTATCGGTCACCCTGACTCTCGGGTCTCCGATCGACCCGCTGGCTCCAGCTTTGACCCTTCGATCATTCTAATGACAATCAGCGTGAACTCACTTTGTCAAGTCAATGGACATGGCTCGCAGCCGCCTGCTGAACTGCCGACGCCAGGTGAGAGTCTGCTCGTCGGTCTCCTCCATTGCCTCTGGTATAGTCGACAGCGTCGGACTTGGCGGCGAGCGTGGGACGCTGAATACGGCGCGCTGGTACGCAAACACATCTTGCCAGATGAGCAGATCTGAGGAATCGCCCATGAGGATTTCCGACTGCTGGAAGGGGGTGAGGGGCTGGTCGAGGGGTGGACTGGCCGCGAAGGCCACAGAATCGAACACCATCTCGCGAGTTCTTCGAGCTGGAGTTGGTTACCGACTGATGCGTGGCTATGTTTAAACGTCAAAGGCAGAGCTCTATGATCAGAAATCCTGCTTGCAGAATGCCTGAGGCTCGCATTCATATACTCACACTACGGCTGGGACACGGATGATGAAGTGACAGACGCCGGTTCGTCAGTCACCCAGGCGTTTGTCACCCATACCGCGCCTTTGCGACAGATCGCCACGACAGACAACAAGCCCACTCTAAAAGGCACACATAGCGCGACCGCACTTCGGTGGCGTCCTGTTAGTGCACGGAACAGCAAGTGATGTTGCAGGTTCAGGATCCAACCATTGTCGTCTGCGTCCCGGATAAGTCTGCCCTGCCCTGCTGAGCCTATCCTCGTCTTCAAGCTTCCAGAGCTTCGATCTGTGCATGTTGTACTGGACGTAAATCGGAGGTGCTAGCTGGAAGGGGGGCAACCGATTCCCCGTGCTAACCTCCGTTGGCCCAAACTGCGACAGACCCAGTCTCAGGTGATGTTTGACACTGCCTCTAACGGCTGTCCCGGGTATGACTGCATGCGTTCTAATCTAAAGGTTGTAAGCCGCGACGAGGCGCTCCATTCTCAGTGCCTGTCGACAAAGGGGACACTCCATCTTGTCCAAGCCGCCCAGGCATCCCCAACAGAAGATGTGACCACACTCTGTCACAGCAACCGTGCCACCTGATCCTTCACCTGATCCACGGGGTTCCAGACAGAGAGTGCACTGTCGCTCCGGAAGTTCCTGCGCTTCGATCGTGAGATACGTGTTGGGTGCGTCGTAGTTCGTGCCGGGAGTGACGACGACCGAGTTCTTCGGGCCGCTGACGGGGGTCGGTCCGGAATCAGTCTTCTCCTTCGGAAGGATACCAGCAGGAATAACAGCCCTCGGAGCCGACGAAGAGCTGCTCCTGAACCTAGGGAACAACCGGTAGAGCAGAGGCAGAGCCATGATAAGGCCGAGCGGCTCATAAGACGGTGCGCGATTCTCGGGTCGACGCGGCGGGAGATCGGAGATCTATTCGGGTCAGCTAGCGCAAAGGCGATACACTCACGTAGCTTAAGCCGGTCAAGCGACGAGCAGCCTCGTAGAACGTTCCCCGGAACATGAACAGGACGAGGTGAATCTCCGGCAAGCTCTGCCCGAGCGGCGACTCCAGGAACTTGGCCAAACGAGCCTTAGCGCGGGCCGCAAACGATTCATCTCCGGGTTGACCTTTCAGATAATTCAACATAGAGGGAGAAGTAATGATCGTCGGGAGTAGGAGGAAAATAATGGTGAATAGCCGACGCTGAGATGTCAGCCGAGAATCATAAACTGACGTACACTTCGTGACGGCAGTTGCTTTGTTCGTCGACGCATGGGGAGAATATCAGTGTACTCTTCTCCCAATGTCTGCTTTCCGCGGCCAAACGTCAACAGAAGGTACGCTGCGCGAACCGCCAAGTCGACGATCATCTGTCGGTGGGCAAGCCATCTGGTTCCTGCACGGTCAGTTCGTGCGATGCTAGGTCAGCAACTCACCAGCAGCTGACCGGATGAGCTCAGAAACAAGTTCAGTCAGTCGAGACACTTGAGTTGCATCGCGCTGGTAAGATCTCACTGAAGCGTAAGCGTTGATTTCCATCGGCTGTCGGAGACTACGCACGGATCTGGGCCTGCGACGCCGCGTCAGGTTGAAGCCGGTCATACGGGTCCGGGGGCGATGTTCTAGTCACCGGCTGTGATGGTGTTGCATGCGGCACGTTGGCCGCAACAGCTCTTGTGCTGTCCATGTCTGCGGTGGTTGAAGAGGAAAGAGGGAGAAGTCGTGGTAATTGCTGACTGCTCGGTCGGCTTCGACACCGTTAGTAGCCGGTCCAGGAGCTCGACGGAGGAGAGCGTAAGCGGAGTTAGATTTGCTCCCGCCAAAATCTCGAACTTGGGTGGCAAGAGTTCTTGGAGGCAGCAGAGCCATGTTGGGTTGCTGAAGCCGACTCAATTTTCCCTCGTCAACATCCACGATACCCAGCGCATCTGAACGCGCAACCTCCGAAAATCGATATCCAGAGAGGATCTCGAGCGCATACCGCGCGCTGACCGCCTCTCACCATGTCGACTCTTGTGGATTACCCGACCTTCTCTGAGAGCCCATTCTTCTTCGACCGACGCAATTTGCACATCCCCCAGGAGGAAGCCAAGCACATCCAAGTATGCAGCTTCGAAGACGCTTTCGCGACAGCTGACAATCGTAGGATCACTCCAAGCCGACTGTATCATACTACTTCCCGAAGGATGTTGGCAACTACCACTACGGCGTGAGTAGCCTCGGCTTAAGCGATCGGAACTCCCGCTGACAGTTTAGGAGCGGCATCCGATGCGTCCGCATCGTCTGATGCTGACTAACAACCTTGTCCTGGGATACGGATTGCACAACAACATGGACATGTACAACCCGAGGAAAGCGACCGAGGACGAGCTGCGCGAGTTCCACGACGCGGACTACGTCGAGTTCTTGAAGCGTGTGACGCCGAAGAACGCCCAGCAACTGACAAAGGACTACACAATGTACAATATTGGTGACGACTGTCCGATCTTCCACGACCTCTTCAACTTTTGCAAGCAGTACGCGGGTGGATCTCTTGCAGCCGGACGCAAACTCAGCCAGGGCGGGACCGACATCGCAATCAACTGGAGCGGTGGGTTGCACCACGCGAAGAAGGGCGAGGCGAGCGGCTTCTGTTATGTGAACGACATCGTGCTTGCCATTCTCGAGCTCCTTCGTTATCACCCTCGCGTGCTCTACATCGACATCGACATCCACCATGGCGATGGCGTACAGGAGGCGTTTTACCTGTCGAATCGAGTCCTTACGGTCTCTTTCCACAAGTACGCTGTCGACTTCTTCCCCGGAACAGGCAATCTGAGCGAGATTGGATCCAACCTCGGCAAGCACTTCGCAATCAACGTGCCGCTGCTCGATGGCATCGACGACGAAAGCTACATCTCGCTGTTCAAAAGCGTCATGGAGCCGACGATTACGACGTACCGGCCATCAGCGATCGTGCTGCAATGCGGCGCGGACTCGCTCGGATGTGATCGTCTCGGAACATTCAACCTCTCGATTGCGGCCCACGGCGAGTGCGTGCGATTCATCAAGACGTTTGGTCTCCCTCTTCTCGTCCTCGGTGGAGGCGGGTACCGCCAGAGCTCTGTCTCGCGATGCTGGGCGTACGAGACAGGCGTGTGCAACGGCGTCGAGCTGCCGAAGGAGCTCCCGCCGAACAACTACTATGAGTTCTTCGGCCCCGACTACTCTCTGCACCCGCCGTTGTCGGGTCACATTCAGAACCTCAACACCCGGCAATCGCTCGAGCGCATCCGCGTCTCCATCCGCGAGAAGCTGCGGTATCTGAACGGCGCGCCGAGTGTGCAGATGCAGGAGATTCCGCCAGACCTGCAGGGCTTCCTGGAAAGCGAGGAGCGGAAGCAGGAAGAGGTCGACGAGGAGATGAACAATGGCACGGCTGGCGAGGACCGAAGTGACGGCCCGCAGAAGCGCAACGAGTTCTTCGACCTCGAAGTCGGCGGCGACGGCCACGGAGCGAGCGGAGTTGAGCAGCAGACCTCGCGAGGCAAGCGGTCAATCCGATTTTAAAAGGCGCCTCGCGACATGCCTTTTCTTCTTTCTTCTTCGGTTGGGATACCTCGGGATACGGATACTGGAATCAGAATAATTGTACTACTACACCACTACTGTTACTTGACTAGTTAGCATGTATCAATCTCCAAGCACCATTTGCTGATATTTACATTCCAACTGCAGATGTAGTTCAGTCACGGATGTACCGGACCGAAACTACCTAACGGCACCCTGGCGAGAAATGCCCTCTATCTATGACTTGACGTGCTTAAGCACCTCCACCCATACCTGAGAGGTCAGTTATCGCCCTACCATTGGTAACTCACCGGAAACACCGACAACGTCGCGGATCTTGGCGGCCTCGTTCGCGGTGAGCCTGTTCTTCATGCTCGTAAGGAACGTGTCGAAGACATCGTCTGCGTCACGGGCGTGCTGGAACTCGTCGTGGCAGAGGGCGTGAACCTTCTGCCAGAACGTCGGGTCAGAGACAACCGAATGGAACTTTGTGCTCTGGACGGGCGACGGCGGCCCGCGGCTCTCGTACAGGTCGCCGGGCTCGCCTCCGTCGGTCGTGACAGTGAGCTGGGGCGTGGGCGGCTTGTTGCGCGCATGCTTGGCGTCTGGTGTCGTCGGGTCCGGGGTCTGCAGCGGCGACAGTGTCGGGTGGTCACGCTTCGCACCGGCCGTAGCTCCAGCCGTGGCACTGGCACCGCCAGCAGCGAGCGTCTCGGACGGTGAAGGCGCAGGAGCGGCGGCAGGAGGAGAGGCACCGCCGGGCTTCGACATGAGCATGATCGTCGCACCGTCGGTCAGGTCGTACTCCTTCAGAAGCTTCGAGTCCGCAAGCACCTTGCCCTTCAGCAGCAGCCGCTGCGCGTCGGCAGGCGGGCCACCGGCGGCGTTAATCTGCTTCTTCAGGTCCGCGACCGAGTCAGACAGGCTCGCCTCAACGTTGAGCTTGAGTGCCGGCTTCAGCGACTTGATATTCAGGTTCACCTTGGAGTCTTGAAGTTAGCTAGACACAAGATCCGTCTAGCTCACCTTGCGGCGTGTCAACATCCATGGCCTCGGGCGGCGGGCGGACCTCGGTGTGGACGACGCCGACCTTGCGCGGGCGGGTGGACATGGGTGGGCTGTAGTCGGCCGCATAGTTGACTGGCCTGTTCGAGAGCTGCTCGAGGTATCTGCGCGCGAAGGCCTTCTCCTCTCCCAATCGTTCTCCGGTAAGGGGCGTGTCCATGGTGCTGGTCGGTGATGCGGTTACGGGGTGAGATGCAATCGATGATGCTGGACCTTCCTTCGATCGGGATCGGCATAGTCTCGCCCTTTGGTCCCGCTGCTAATCGCCTCTAATCTTTCCATTAGCTTCTGCAATCTAATGGAGCAGACGTCATCTCCTAATCTTCGGTGACAGACGCACGTGACCTCGGACCTGAGATTTCGATATTTTGATTTCTGGGTTGCGAGCGGTTGGGTGGCAACAACCATCCCCACGAACGACAGACAGCAAGCATGCCGCAGCCTCCGGGAGCCGCGTGGGAGAGCCTCAAGCCGGGACTGACCGACTGGATTGCGGAGGTCATCGCGCAGCAGGGATGGGAGCGCATGACGCCGGTCCAGGCGGGTAGTATCCCGCGAGCACTGAAGAACCAGGATTGTGTTGTCGAAGTAAGTGGAGGTCTGACAGTGGATGACGCTGTATCTGCCTAGATAGCTCGACGGAGCCCACAGAGCTAACATTTGCAGGCCGTTACAGGATCAGGCAAAACACTCGCTTTCGTGATTCCCGTTCTGGAGCGCCTCGTGCGCAATGAGCACAAGTACCGGAAGGGCGAGGTCGCTGCGCTTGTGATCGCGCCGACTCGGTGAGTCCAGCTTTGCGGCTCTCCGCTCTAGCTGACATTCAGTGAACTTGCATCTCAGATCTACGACGTGTTCAGCCTGTTCCTCAGCTCCATCCAGCCGCCGGAGCCAGAGGTCGAGGAGGGCGAAACGCCTCCGCCAGTCGAGCCGGCGCCTTACTCGCTGCCCACGCTCGTGACCTCGGGCACGGAGAAGCCGTACGACACCTTCCTCGAGCGTAGCTCGAACATCATCATCGGCACGCCAGGACGACTTGCGAACTTCCTGCTCGCTCCTCGTGGTCTCAGCGCCGTCAAGGTGTCGAACCTGGACGTGCTCGTCCTCGACGAGGCAGACCGGTTGGTGTCTTCCCCCGACCACCGAAGGGACGTCGAGCGCATCATTAAGCACCTGCCGAAGCAGAGGCGTACGCACCTGTTCTCGGCGACGATGACGGACGCGATCGAGGACCTGATCGGCCTTGGGCTGCGGAATCCGGTCCGCATCGTCGTGAACCTGAAGGACAAGCGCGCGAAGAAGGAGGGCGAGGAGCGGAGAATCCCCCTCGGACTGCAGAACACGTACTCTGTCTGCGAGCCTGCGGACAAGACGCTGCAGCTCGTGCGCAACCTGAAGCGCGAAGCGGAGAAGCACCACAACGCAAAGTTCATCGTGTACTTCTCGACTGGTGCTGCTGTTGATTATTTCTACCGGGTAGGTTGCCGCACACAGCTGTCCGAACGCGACCAGTTAGCTGACATTTCAGGTTCTGTCCAAGATCCCGGAACTCGAGAACTTCCACCTGACGTCTTTGCACGGTGACCTCCCCCCTCGTGTGCGCGATCAGGCGCTTGCGTCCTTCACGTCCCACTCTTCGTCGCACCTCTCACCTGCCGTTCTGCTGTGTACAGACCTGGCGTCCCGTGGTGTCGACTTCTCCGACATCGACTGCGTCGTGCAGTACGACACGCCGACAGACCCGAAGACGTTCTCGCACCGTGTGGGCCGAACAGCCCGCGCCGGACGTAGCGGAAAGGCGATCCTGCTGCTGACGAAGGGGAGGGAGGAGGAGTACATCGAGCTTCTGCGGGTACGCAAGATCCCGCTGGTCGGCGTCGAGCCACTCGGTGCGGACCTTGAGCCGCGAACCGTTTCCGAGGAGGCGGAGGTCGAGGTCGAGCGTGTTGATCCCGCTAGCCTTGAGCTCATGGAGGAGATCCGCTCGCTCGCGCTCGAGGATCGCGACCTGTTCGACCGCGGCGCGCGCGCCTTTGTCTCGAGTGTGAAGGCGTACTCGAAGCACGAGGCTGGGTTCATCTTCCGCGTCGCCGACCTTGACTTCAATGCTATGGCTATCGCGTTCGGCCTCCTCCGCCTTCCCGCCATGCCCGAGGTCAGGGACTGGAAGAAGCGTGACGCAAAGCTGAAGGAGAAGTACGAGGCTGCTGTTGCCAAGGCGGCTGAGCCCTCCGAGCCTGCTGAGAAGAAGGAGGGCGAGGAGGATGCCGAGAAGCAGCTGCCGAAGTACACTCCGCCGGTGCCGTTCACCGAGGCCGATGTCGACTGGGAGACGTACGCTTACGCATCGAAGCAGCGCGAGGCTGCGCGTCAGGCCGAGCTCGTGACCAAGGCCGCGAACCGGGAGAAGGACGCGGAGGAGCGCGAGAAGCGTGCGAAGAAGCGCAAGATCGAGAAGGAGCTCCGATCCGCGTGGAGTAACCAGAAGGAGCGCAAGGTCGCTCGTCTCGACAGGAGGGAGAAGCGCGACCTCAAAAAGAAGCGCGAGTGGGAGCGCAAGCAGATTGAGGCCGGCGAGGATGTTGAGCGCGCGGACGTGCAGCTCAGCAAGAAGAAGAGAAAGGAGCAGGCCGAGGACGACGAGGACTGGGAGGGCGACTACAAGGCCCTCAGGCGTGAGGTCGATGAAGAGCGTACGTCCAGGAAGGGAAACAAGAAGGACAACATCGGCGGTATGTTCGACGATCTTGATTAGAGCGCGAGAGAGCGTGAACTAGAATACCCTGCATCCATCATGTACCAATACAATACAGTGTCTACTTGTCCTCTTACGTCTATGTTCGTCTGGCGTCAGTTTCATTTGCGAGCGGGGAACTTACGAAGCACCTCTCATCGCCCTCCCCACTCATCGCGTTCGTCGTTCCATCCGTCTTGAGCTGCGGGTCAGTTAAGTGTGGAAGATGTTCAACTCACGGATCAGGTCGACGGCGTCCTCGCGGCGCATGACCGGGCTCCGGCTATCCCGCAACTCGTCCCACGCGTTCTGATCCGGGGAGCCCACCTCGTAAGGGCTGGTGACGGGAGGCGAGGCGTGCGCAGGGTGGCTGAAGTAGTCGGTGTAGTCCCTCGGCTGGCGCTGCTGGTGCTGCGTCGGCTGGCCCCATCCACCCACGATGTCGTCGTCCGCATAGGCCGGCTTGGTCAGTGCAGGGCTCTGAGTCGCCTTGAACGACTTCTTGCTTGACACTGAGCTTCGGTTGCGCTCGCTACGCCTGGGCTTACGGGGTGCTGGCTGGGCCATCTGCGGCTGCTCTGAATCAGATGGTTCAGTTTCCAAGCCGAGCTTGTTCGAACCCTGGCTGATGCTGTCGTGGTCGGCCCACGCTCCATAGAGCTTTTGCTTCTTCTGTTCCGGCTTCGTCTCCTTCCCCTTGCCCTTCGAGTCCCGTCTTGTCCACGGCATCGGCGGTATCGGCGGCGAGAACGGTCCCGTGTTGAGATCTCGTGCAGTGACGACGCCGCCACTCCTCGTTCTCCTTCCGGCCAGAATCTCGCCTTCCTCGTACCGTCTCCGTCGGCGCATGTTCTCCTCCGAGACATCCACGTTCGGGAAGCCAGTGTAGCCGATGTGGCGAGCGCGGGTGTATAATGCGTCCTCCGACTCGCTCGCCGAGCTGAACTCGAGGCTGGGCGCGTCTGATACATCGCTGTCGCTGTCGCTACCGGCTCCAGAGAAAGAGTAGCCGGGGCGGTGCTGCGGCAGCAGAGGCGTCCGCGAGTCGACCTGGATCCGCTGGTCCTCCTGGCCTGGGACGTTGATCCAGTACTTCGTCTTCCCTCCCTTGGAGTAGCGGAGGCCGGCGCGGATACGTTTCGTCCTGCCCTCCTCGTTGTGCAGTCTACCGTCGGCGGCCTCGTACGCCTTGTACGAGATTCCCCTGGCGCGGAACGTGTACTTGATGTCGGCCCAGACGTCCTTCACGCCGAAGGCGTCCCGGAACGCGAAGATGAAGGGAAGGCGGGCGACATGGTTCAGACGCATGTCGATGTAATCGCTGGCCTTGAACGCATATTGCTGAAGATTAGCGTGAATCACATCCTAGGAACCTACGTGAGCGATGGCGAAGAACGGCATCTCGATGCAGATGAGCGAGTCCACAATCGCCATGGTCATGTGCTCCGGGTCTGTGTACACGCCGACTGGAGTTCAGCTTGAGGCCTCCATTGCGTAAGCTTACCATGCTTGATGGCCCCGACGGAGACGAGGAAGCCGATGAGAACGCTCTGCCAGAACGAGAAGAACAGGATGCCCTTGACACACAGGAACTTGGCTGCGCTGTCAGTTGTCGCAATCGTTCGCAAAACTCACGAACTGGTCTGAATGGCTTAAGGTCATTGTTGACGGCAACCCAGAACATGGCCAGGCAGCTGATCGTTAGCTACGTAGCGCGACCTATCTAGCTCTACTCACTAAAGACTGAGGCAGATCGAAACGTTGTAGATGACAGTGACCCAGGTGTATCCCGACGTCCAGGAGAATGTTCCCTCGTGATACGTGCCGGTCGCCTTGCAGAACGCAACGA
Source organism: Trichosporon faecale (assembly GCA_039545375.1). Classification (NCBI taxonomy): domain Eukaryota; kingdom Fungi; phylum Basidiomycota; class Tremellomycetes; order Trichosporonales; family Trichosporonaceae; genus Trichosporon; species Trichosporon faecale. The sequence goes on from BCLU01000001.1 coordinate 1,280,148, forward strand.
GGAGCACGAGGAGCGGTTTCACCTGGACGTACTCTGGTTGTCAGCTTCCTAGCGCTGGCCCAGCAGCTGAGTTACGCACGAAGCACGCCTCGCTTGAGGTTGAGCAGTGTCCACGGGTCACTCGGGTCCATCGGGCGGAGGAAGAGGTTCATCGGGAACGGGTGCGGAATAGGCGGCCGCCCACGGAGGCGGAGTAGCAGCTCACGCTCGCCGCCGAGGTACGTAATGAGCAGCTGGAGGAATGCGTAGATGACGAAGGCCTGAGGTCAGCTGCACAGAGCGAAGCACTAGCTGGTGGACGAGGAAGACCGATCACCGGTGGAGGTCTCGATCGATGCGCCCGGGCCTCGTGTGTCCGTCGAAACTTCTCGCCCACTCGCCCAACTCACCTCGTACAGGTCGCGGATGGCGTCGATGTAGAACGCAGCGTTCAGCGAGTACAGCGCAATGAGCGACGAGCACGCATATAACGGGACCCTGCCTGTCAGCTGTGGTTAGTGAGGGAAGCTCACATGACCATGATGCGAACGACGTTGCGCTGCAGCTCTGGCATGCGATAGTTCTTGAGCTGGAGCACGATAGAGGCGATGCTAACGACGGTCGCTGCATGTCAGTTGCAAGACTAGATCAGCAACTCACCAACAAGCGTGCAGAACCCGCACACATCGAGCAGCCACCAGGGCAGATTATCGCCCGCGCCGCCAGCGGGCACCTCGACCGGCGCTGGTGTCGACATTGTTTACGCCCGTCGATGGAGCCGCCACCGGGGGCTGGCTCAGAGATTCTTTCGAGGAAGGGGTGGGGCGAGCAGAGATGGGGGACTTGCACCTCCCTCGTCGATATCGCGAGGGGTGTGGACTGCCGCGGCGTTGGGGACGATGGAGCAATGCGATACAGACGGAGATTGTCCAACGAGGAACTAACATGGCTGCCTGTCGGGTCTGCGCACGCGCGTGCGGTCTGCCTGGGCTGGACGGAGTTGCCCAATTGCCCCTTGCGTCACCGTCCGGACCGGCCACTGCGGGACCCCGCACCGGAAATCGCGTCTTCCTCGACTTTCGTGTTGGCGCGTTTCGGTTGACGTGTTTTCGTCTTCCTCGTCTTCCTCATAGCCAACGACGCCGAGGGCACGATGAGCATTTCTCAAGCGGCCTCCGAGGCTGCAGCGGCCGTGGCCGAATCGATCCCGGGTCCGAAACACTTCGCCCTCACGCACATCGTCTACCCGCCCTCGAACAAGCTCGGCATCCCGCTCGCGCTCCTCAGCCTCTCGCCCATCTTCCTCTTCGTCGCGTACTTTGTGCTCGTCGTGTTTGGGCGACGACTTAGCCTCTTCCTTCTCGCCGTCGGAAGTGTGGGGAACGAGGCCCTGTCGCTGATCCTCAAGCGCATCCTGAAGAGTCCGAGACCGTTCCCGCACCTTCCTCATTTAGGCCATGGATACGGCATGCCGAGTAGCCACACGCAGGCTGCCAGCTTTGTTCTCGCTTGGGGCATCGGATACTGGCTTTCGATCGAGTCAAGATACGACAACAAGCCCTCCGACGCAATGACAAGGACGGTTCGGAAGGTCAGGACGGGGATTTACGTCTTTGGCCTGTTCGCTTGGAGCATCGCCGTCGCTGCGAGCCGGTAAGCTGCGTGGCGCTCTAGGTCAGCTGACAGCAGGATCATGCTTCAGTACCACTCCGTTCCTCAAGTGGTCGCGGGATACGGCGTCGGCCTTGTCGCCGGCGCCGCATGGTACCTTCTGACAGAGCACCTTCCGCGTACCGCGCCCAGTTCGCTGCCCGGGAAGATCAGACAAGGGATGCAGTGTCTCTGGACTGGTGTCGGCGGGATTGGCGGGTGGCAAATCGGAGGAGCCGAGGGCGGGTGGGGAGAAGGCTGGGTGTTCGGCGTGGACAAGAAAGCGGCAACCAAGTCTCAGTGAGCTTTAGACAACATAGAATGCAACTGTCCTGCATGGCAAGGGTACAACAGGTTGAGCTAGAGCTACGGGAGCGGGAAAGCTACGGGGTAGAGAATCGTATACGTGCTTTTGTATACCACAACTTTAGTACGTGAAAACATTATCATGAGTATTCAAGAGGAGAGGGTATGCTACGCCGCCACATCGACCTGCGGGGCCGTCTCGCTCACTCGGGAACGAGTTGAGCGGGTGGAGACATTGTCTAGGGTATCAGAGTTGGTTTTGGGGGTATGCGGTGTCGGTGTCGAGGGCGTCTTAGGCGTCTTGGGCGTTTGTGTTCCGTCTGCCCCTTCGTGCGCATCGTTCACATCGTTCGTTGGTCTTTGAGACTGCGCCTCAGACTCGGTCTCGTACTGGGCTTCTCCATTCGCCTCTTCGTCAGTGGCGGGTGCTAATGGCTCCCCGCTCTTAGAGGGTGAGACCAACTCGCGCTCCTCGATCACGCTGAGCTCACGTCGGGCACGAAGGCCGCTGGCCACGTCGTCCCACACACCACGCTCGCCCATAGCGTCCACGATGCAGGGCTGGGCAGAGGCGGGCGCCGACGACCCAAGACCGAGCTTTGATGGCGAGCGAGGGTCTTCCTTATTGACTTGGTGTTGGTGATCCGCCCTATCGGGGGACGACTCTGTGGAGCTGTGAATCGAGTTTGACTGAGAGTTCAGAATCCGTGTCAGGTTCGGTGTCGGCGAAGCGGGCGCAGAGTCGAGGCGCAGTCTGGAAGGAGTTAGCCAAATGACACCTCCGTAGCAACTCACGGTGACAGCACACTGAAGATGCGACCTTCCTCCTTCGGGGGGCCGTAGGCATCGAACGGATCGGGGATCGAGGAGACGATAGGCTCGAGGATAGGGTCACTGGCCTTGCCCGCGATCTTTTCGTAGAAATCCAGCTGAGAGCGAATCACGAATGCGACCTTGCTCAGCACCGTGTCCCACGTCTCTTCCTCCGCCTCGAGGACCTCCTCATGGTACTGCAGCTTGATAGCGTCAAGTTCGTCGACCTGGCGCTGGAGCTCAGCCAGCGCCGTTCGGAATTGACTCAGGTCACGCTTCTTCCGCCGCCCGATTTTCATGTTCTCGGCCTCGGTACGGCGGATCTTCTCGCTCTGCGCCTGCAGTGCCTTCTCGTACTGCGCCAGGCGGTCGGAGGTCATGAGCTTGTAGTTGTCGAGCGCCTCCAGCAGCGGGATCTCGAACTGGCGGTAGACCGTGTCGGCAAGCAGTTGTTCGTGGTTAGAGATAAGGAACTGTAGGCCGCCAGCCCCAGCCAGAGCCGCGTTTGCCTCACGACACCCCTTCACGCTGTCTGATTAGCATTGGATTCGCTTCCGCCAGCGTCAAGAAAAGTCAGTGAACTTACCGCGAGCACGCCTCCATCGCTGATGCGAACGCCGCTGTTGCTGATGACATGGCCAGGAGGGCGTTACGATACGCTTTCGCCGCAGCCATGAGCTACGTAGAGTCAATGCTGTGTTTCGGCGCTTGGAAAGTCCACTCACATCCTCAAAGCACGCAATCGAAGCTCGGAGATCCTTGCGAGATATAAGAGTGTGAGATTCCGAGAGGTTGACCTTGGAGCCGGTCGTCGTGGTGGAGAACTGCCTTGTCAGCGTGTCTGTTGTTGTGACGGGCGCGGAGGTGTCTCGGGCCGTCACTCCTCTCGCCACCGTGGAGCTCGGAGTGACGGAGTCTGCACGTGTGGGCGGTCGTTGAATGGACAGAGCATACTTACTGTGGGGCTCGGCGGGCGCGGCCACGCATGGGAGAAGCTTGCGCTGCTCTGCATGGAGTCGTGGCGTGTCCTGTGCAGACTCGAGGACATGTTGGGGAGTGTGGGTGATGAGGGAAAAGGTTGAGGACGATAAGTGTTGTTGTTGGTGAATCCATGAATCCTGGGCCGACCGACCGCCTGTCCGACAAGTGCCCTTGAAGGCAGGTCGGGTACCAGGCAGGATATCAGAGACGGAGGACGCTTGTTCAGGGCGTTTCAGATCACGCTATAAGTCTCTTACGTAAAACACTGGGGCGTACGCGGGGCCTATCCTCCTCCTGACTTTGCCTCCCTAGGCGTCTCCAGCTACCGGCGAGTGAGGCGCGTGCGATAACGAGGAAAGAAGCGTGTGCCCTTCTGTGGAAGCTGTGGGCTCTTTCAATTGTACGACGGCTATAGAACGATTTGGATCCTGCATATTCATACTACATTCTAACCTAGACTCTGTAACCGATTCCACCGCCCGTTGTGGCGCCGCTCGCGTACGTCTTCTGTCCTCCGTGCCAAGGGCGAGGAGGCGGGAACATGCCCTTCATCGCGAACGTCCAGGAGCCGACTACGGCGGGCGGCTCCGGCTCATCATCCGAATCCCCGTCACGGCCGTTGGCACCAGTGAGTGCAACCGAAGCCGGGCGCGCCTTGGCGGCTCCCAGGCCAGGGTGAGAGGGAGGCATCATTGACATGGGGCGAGTAGACGGCGATGCGCGCTAGAAGTCAGCCATTGCGGGAACCTGAACAACTTACAGCTGGGCTAGGGTACGAGGGGGGAGGGGGAGTGGCGCGCGATGGAGGCGCTGAGATCTCAGAAGCTGATGCATTCGAAGAGGAGCGGAGGCGACCTGCCGCGGCGAGAGCACGCGCAGCCGGGCTCCTGCCGACAGGGGGCGGAGGAGCGTCGTCTTCGTCAACATCGTCGGCCGGAGGGCTCGCCGGAGCAGCTCGGCTGGGTGGCGGCGCGGTGCGGGTCGGCGGCGGAGCGAAGCGTTGCGAAGCACTCCTACCCGCGGGTCCGGGAGGCGGCGGTGGGGGAGGAGGCGGGGTCGAACTAGCAGACACCGTCCGCGACGTTCCACCGCTGGGCCTGCGAGGAAGAGGCGGCGCCGGCGGCTCAGGCGAATCGCTGCGGCGCGGTGGAGGAGGCACTGAGCGGCCCGGCAATGTCGGAGGAGTACGAGCAGGAAGCGTAGGTGGGCCTGTGGGGCGAGGGGGCGGTGGAGGAGCACGCTGCACGTCAGATCAATCTACGAACGAACGACTTACTGTAGAGTGAGAGTGCGAAGGAGGGGGAGGAGGCACTGATCGACCACCGCCACCACCAGGCCTGTTCGGAAGCGGAGGGGCGCGGTTGGGAAGGGGGGGCGGCGAAGGAGTCGACTGGTTCGGTCTCGGAGGAGGGGGAGGAACCCGAGCAGGGCTTCCAGACGGACGAGGAGGTGGAGGCGGAACGCTCCTTCCGACGCCAGATGGACGGGGAGGCGCCGGAGGAGCTCGTCCAGGCAGGGAAGGAGGCTCCCGCTTCGGAATTGCAGGCGCGCTGCTTACAGGGCGAGGGGGAGCCGGTGGAGCACGCGGGGGCTGAGGAGGGGGAGCAGGAGGTGCCGGAGGAGCAGGAGGTGTCGGCACGTGACGAGAAGGGGCGGGAGGAGCTGGAGGAGCCGCGCGTCCATGCGAAGGAGGGGGAGGCGGTGCGGGCGGCGCACGCTTCGGGACACCACCGGGGACAGGCGGAGCGGGAGGGGGCTTCGGAGGTGCGGGAACGTGACGAGAAGGCGCCGACGGAGCAGGTGGTGCCGGCGGGGCGGGCGGAGCAGGGGGTGCGCGTCCCGGCGCTGAAGGCGCTGGTGGAGGCGGAGGTGCCGCGCTGGGCGGCTTCGGCGGAGCACGCCCAGGAATGGTAGGAGCTTTTGCCAAGCCTGTGGGAGCACCTGCTGGTTAGTTACGAACCACGATCTTCAGCATCGAGAAGAACTCACTGTGTCCTCCAGGCCCGCCCGTTTTCTTTAGCTTGGGCATGCCTCCAGCGAATAGACCTGCCAGCTGCTGCGCCGGATTGTCGGCGGTCATTGGGTTCGGGGCCGGGGGAGGTCGCGCGGCACCACCACCACCACCTCCTCCTCCTCCTCCTCCCCCGCCGCCGCCACCACCACCACCTCCTCCTCCACCTCCTCCGCCGTTAACACTTCCAGCTACGGTTGGGGCAGAGCGATCATTGGTCTGTGTCTTCTTCAGGCCCTTGCCGGCTGGTGCCATTAGCACCGACCCATCCTTAGCCCAAGATCAAAACTCACCCTGAATCTGCTGCAACAGCGCCGCGTTCATGATGTTCTACTGTTCGTGAATGACGAGTTACACGAAATCAGTGAAGGTGTCTGGGAACGCTTATGAGTCGAGTGCTGTCGCAGATGAGTGGATGTGAAGTCGGACGAGGGTAGAAATGAAGGTGCTGAGGAGCCATCGTCATCGCCTCCACGGTGAACGATCGGCTGGGCTTCGCGTGGTAATGTGGGAGGGAATCTTAAGTTTCACCGTAGGGTGACGATAGCGTCACTCGTTTCAAGTCACTGGACTGGACGTCAAGCTGTTGACAACAACACTCAGAGCTCGGGCCTGGCTTGCGCTCCAGATCTCTCCTTGTCCTCAACAATCTATCGGCTGCTGAAGAGTACGGGCGACGTACTAGTGCCATGAACTTCTCTCCATGTAAGCGAAGCCGTTGATTGGGAGCGCATCTGACGCTAGACCAACCTCCACCTGACTCGCCTGCCGACGACGGCGCACCCCAGGCGTCTGCGTACAAGGGGAAGGGGAAGAGCACCGCCAAGCCTTGGTTCACTCGGTGAGTTGGCTTTAGGACTCTGGCGTACATGTGCTGACGCTGCGTGCTCTCACATTTGCCACCTGTGTCGACCTGTAACGCCATGGGCCGCGCAACGATCCTGCCCGACTCAATGGAACCGCCAATCTAACCCGATGATTGCTTGACTTCTGCTCACGCGCTTTCTCAGCGAGACGTCGGGATATGGAAACTCGTACCAGGGGGGTGCGGCCTCCTCGGACCCTACGGTGTCGTCGCAGGCGCTGTCCAACGACCCCGAGGCCGACATCTACGGCTACGGCAACAGCGAGATTCCGGAGGGTCGCGTGAACGCATGGGAGAGTCGATTCGGATGGAGGATCGACCTCATGGCTGCGGCCGCCTACATTGGAGGTCCTATCACCGGTATGACATGGTTTTTTCTTGAGTGCAGACGGGCGACTGACAGCTAGCATTGATATTCCTCATCCTCGAGACCCAGAACGACTACGTTCGCTTCCACGGTAAGCTTTCCTGTCGGAAGGAGAAAGCTAACGAGTAGCTTATCAGTCCGCTCTGCTTACGACGCCGCTTGTGCTGTTCATGATCATCACCAACCTGCTGATCCCGCTTCCGGCCTTCTTGCGCACTCTGATCATTCTCGCTGGCGTCGGAGCCACATTGTTCGCGTCATACCGAGCTTGGAAGGACGCTCAGGAGGGCCTGAGCCGCTACTGGCTGCCTTACATCGGTGAGCGTGCCGAGCGCTGGGTCAACGAGGAGTAGGAGGTGATTTATGCTGTAGGGTACACTAGATTTCATATTATACGTTGATTGAACATGCGCACTATCACTAGGCGGTCTCAGCGTCCCGCAATGCGCAACGTGCATTGCGTATGACTTCGGTGAAGCACATTGGCATTCGTGCTAGTCGCTCGGTCGCAGCATTTGGCTCTCGGCGCCGAGACTAGGGGGACTGCACGCATGGGTCGGACAGCGGCGCAGGTAAGGGTGGGGACAGCCGCAGTCAGGACTCAGGCACAGCGGCGGCATGGCGGGCATCAAAGCGCACCAGCGACTGTGCCTGGCCATTGCACTTTCTGCTCCGCACAGTCCGAGACGACACCTGGAATATCGCTTTCCCTCCTTCCTCACGTCCTTTAACCGTTTATCCTCGTCTTTCTCTTCCCGTTAAATCCTCCCCCGGAACGGATTCGCTTTTGATTGCTGTTGTACAACACCTATCACCCTCGCCGCCGAATCCTGGCACCAACCCGTTCACCATGGCGTCATTACGACCACCTCGCGCCCTGGTGAGTGCTAGACAGACGTTGTGGAAGACGTACTGATTCCTCAGTCGTTCAAGATTGGCCAGCGACATGTCACAGTACCCACAATTCCCGCGATCATTGCCGGAGTAGTCACCCTCTTCCTGGTGTACACGTTGTCGACCCCGAGCTCATCAGTGTCTCTGGACAAGTTCACGCCGCACCTTGCGACACCGCAAGAGATCCCGGCCACGTACTACTCAAAACCGGGGATGAGCTATCTCGAGTTGACGTCGAACCCTCTGTATGGACTTGAGCGAACAAAGTCCAAGTTCCTCGTCAAGCCGGAGCAGTTCCCGCCTACTCCGCTGAAGAAGCATCTCCCGGACGACTTCAAGGTGCCCGACTACGTCCCGAAGCCGGTCGGCGTCAAGGTCCCGGGCATGCGCGTTCCCAACGCCATTCACTACGTCTATGGATTGAAGCCTCCCAAGGCGGGATACAGCGGCGAGCAGCTGCCCTACTACGCCTACCTCGCGATGAAGAGCGCGATCACCCGCCTGAAGCCGGAGAAGACGTTCTTGTGAGTTCGCTGACTATCACTACAGGCTCCGCTGACTCCAGTTACTACAAGTACAAGCCTGTCGGACCGTTCTGGGACTTGATCGAGCCCCACCTCACTCTGATCGAGATTGACCCGCCCGAGGACATCTTCGGGAACAAGCTCACCCACTTTGCGCACAAGGCGGACATCGTGAGGCTGTACGCCCTGAAGGGCTCTGGCGGCATCTACCTTGATGTGGATGTCTACGTGTAAGTGTCAAGAATTTAGGGCGTAGTTGTGTCTGACGGTGCAGGATTCGTGACTTCGACGATCTCCTGTCCTATCCCACGACGATGGGCATGGAGCGCAGCCCGGACTCCCGCAGGGAGGAACTCGACGCTGGAGGTCTCTGCGTAAGCTCTCTTTGTGATGACTACAGCAAGCTGACCGCAGAATGGTATTATCATTGCCGAGCCTGAGTCGCCCTTCGTCGACCGCTGGCTGAACGAGTACCACTCCTTCAGGGATGGCGGCTGGGCCGAGCTCTCGGTGCACAAGCCGTGGGAGCTGGCGCGGTACAACCCCGAAGAGATCCAGGTCCTGAACCCACGCGCGATGTACTGGCCCATGTGGCACGGCAACGAGGTCGACAAGACCCACACCGAGAACGACTACGACTTCTACAGCACCGGCCAGTACACGTACCACGGCTGGGAGTCGCTCGCGATGAAGTACCTCATCGCGCTGACCCCGGACGACATCCGCAAGGTGGACACGAGCTTCCACCGTCTCGTCCGACCGTGAGTATAGGCAGAGCTTCCTTGCTCTTAATGTGAAGCTGACAGACAGACTCGTCAGTCCCGAGGACGACGCGGCCTACGCGCAGTGGGCGAAGGAGCAGGCAAAGCGGGACCTGAGCTGATCCCGCGACCCGTGACTGTCTAACGATCTGATGCATGGTATAGATGACTCTTGATTACGTTTTGACTATCGTTACTAAGCCCACTCAGCCTTCATGACGTTGGCGAGGCGGCGGATGCCCTCCTCCATGTCCTCCTTGCTCTCATAAGAGTACGCAAGACGGAAGTATCCCTTTCCAGGCTCGTTGTTGGAGCTGGGAACGCCCGCTCCCTCGAACGGGGTAAAGTACCAGCCAGGGGTGACGAGGACGCGTGCGTCGACGAGCTTCTTCCAGAACGCCTTCTCGAAGTCGTGCTCCTTCTCCCTCCGGTCGGCGCCATCGCCGACGAAAGCAGCGTACCCCGGGTGCTCGTCAAAGTGCACCGTACACCAGATGAACATGCCGCCGATGGGCGGGGTGAAGCTGAGCGCCTTCTTCCCGTTGATGGTGGCGACCATCGTCTCCGCCTCGGGAGTGAGCGAAAGCTCGGAGCTAAGCGCATCGAGCATCCAGTCGCGGCGGACGCGGTACTGCTCGCACAATCCCGCGCACCACTGGAGATATCCCTCCGTTCCCCATCGGGCGAGCGTCTCACCAAGGATGACCTGGGAGAAGCCGCTGGGCTGCTGGTTCTGCACCTCGGTTCCGCGGAGGAGGCGCTCGATGAACATGGAGTTGGCGACGAAGAAGCCGACACGAAGGCCGGGGGCCAGCGTCTTGCTGAACGTCTCGAGGCGAATGACGCGCCCCTCCGTGTCATGGATGAGGAAGGAGCGCGCAACCTTGCTCATGAAGTCAGCGGGAGGCGTCGCGCTCTCGTCCGAAGGTGCGAGCGGGTCCCACGCCTCAAACTGCAGCATGAAGTACGGGTCGTCCTCGACGATGACGAGGTCGTACTTGCACGCCAGGGCGTAGATCTCCTTCCTCCGCTCGGCCTGCATCGTGCTGCCGAGCGGGTTCTGGCCAACAGGGACGAGGTACATCATGTGCGGCCTCGGGCCCTGCGTGGCGACGTCCCAGGACTCAAGAGCTGCGGCGAGAGCATCGGGCCGCATGCCCTGGTCATCCACGGGGATCGGGAGACACTTGACGCCCTCCGGGATGAACGCCGCCTGGGCGCTGGGGTAGATCTGCTCGTCGGTCACGACTGTCTCGCCGCGCTCGCAGAGGAGCGTCACGATCTTCTGCCACGCGTCCGTCGACCCGCAGTTGATCAACACGTCCCAGTCGCTGTAGGGCGGCGGCTGAACAGCCTCAGTAAGCGCCTTGCACATCTCGGCGAGCGGCTTGAAGCCCGCACCGCCAGAGTACTGCAGGTCACGCTCAAGGAAGGAGACGTTGCCCGGCGTCGGCTTGCGCGTGATCTCGATCGGGATGCCCTCGGACGGCGGCACGGGGTTGGCGGGGTCGAGAACGGTGGACGGCGGGTAGACCGAGGTCGAGAGCGACTGGTAGGGAAACAGCGAGGGGTGAGGCAGTCCACCGGCGAGCGAGATCATACCCGGAAGGTGCATGTAGGACAGGATGTCCTTGAGCGGTGACGGCATGCGCGACCGAGCGACGATAGAGAGGTGGTGAGAAAGGTCGACGGCCTTGCCCTCGGCGGGCGTAGAGGCCCGCGCCGAGGCAGCCGCCTTCAGCGCGGCAGTGCCGTTGACGGCGCTGGTGCCGTTGGCGGTAGCGACTCCGTTAGGCTCGAGGGTCATTCCAGTGATAGTCGAGCTCTGAAGCGATAAGGGGTTAGGCACAAGCTGAGGTCGAAGTGCTAGTTGATAGCTGGTAGGTGAGTGTAAGTGATGAGGTGAGATGTAAACGAGGTAGAGTGGGCAGCTGCAGCGGTGAGGATCCAGAAAGTGCAGGCCAAGGTGGCCGAGGTCGGTTACTTATAGCGCGGGTGTCGTATATCGAGGATCTCGAGTCAGTTCGGAATTTCAGTTGTCTGAGTCAGACGTACACTCCACTGGCCGAGATTTGCCAAAGCGCGTTCCGTCTATCGCACCTCGAACGGCCACCTGACCGTGACAGCAGGCAGGATAAGGATCGCAGGTACGGCCGGGACATACGCGCCCCGGGCGTCTGGAGCGCTTGGCTGGGAGGACGTTCGGGCGGCTGACGAGAGGTGGGCTATCGACGGAAACCCTTTTCGACAGGGCTGGAAACGCCAGAAGGGCGGAATGCCACCTTGGCTCAGGAGTCGAAAAGTCGGCCACAGATCGGCCATGTCCGTCGTCCGTCTCGTCCGTCTGTGCCTCTGCTAGGTCGCCGCGGGGATTTTCTCTCTCTCGGATCTCGCTCACCAAACCTTCTCGGTCTGCAGTCGGGCAACAACAACGTGCGGGCAAAATCCTGAAATGTGCAAGCTCCGACTACCCTCGAACATCGCTTGCCAACGAGACTTCCTTGCCAACATCACCGCTGATCTATTGCGATTATTTATCCGACAAGGATGAGAATAGTAGCCTCCGGAACATCATACATCCGCACGTCGAAACGTGCTTTGGGTGGTGATACAAATATGGGTATGTCTAGTCGAACACGATCTTGGTCGCTTTCGGCGCGTCCTTGAGCTTCTGCTCCGCCTCCTTCCTCCGCCTGGCAGCCTCCCAGGACGGGTGGTTCTTGCCCTTCTTCTCGTCTCCGCCGGCGCCAGCAGGTGCGCCACCGCTGGGCGCGGCGCCGGGCGTGCGCGCGGGGGCACTGGAGCCGAACGTGCCGCCCGGTTTGGCAAGGACGGGCGCCGACTCAGGTGCAGGCTGAAATCGCTTGTACCCAGAGTCGCGCGAGGGCGGGACGAAGCCAGAGCTGCCGACACGGCCCTCCTTCTTCGCTGTCTTCTTCTTCTCCTCCTCGCGCTGCTTCACGATGTGCTTCGCGTTCTTGCCGTACTTCTTCTCCCAGATGCTGGATGTCAGTTAGGGTCACGCTTGAAGGAACTCACGCTTGACGAGCACGCTGGCCACGGCGGTTCTTACGCGGCGCGGCCTTGGTGCCGATCACTCCATCGGGGTCGTAGTCCATGTCAGGGTCCGAGTCGCTATCTCCGGCCGTGAAGCCGGCAGCGAGCGAGGGGAGGAACATGGACGTTCCGTCAGGTTTCGGCTTCTCAGCCTTCGCGGCCTTCTTCTCCGGCTTCTTCTCCTTCACCGGCTTCTCGGCCTTCTTGGGCGCCTCCGCCTTGGCCTTCTTCGCCGGCGGACGCTCGACGGCGACGCTGCTGCCGCTACTGCTGTCCGAACCGGAGCCCGAGTCAGAGCCAGAGTCCGAGTCGCCCTCCGAGCCAGACGACCAGTCATCAGCAGCGCCCTTCAGGTTGGCGAGCGCAGCGTAGTCAGGCGCGTCGGAGTCGGACGCAGAGGCAATCCACCCATCCTCCCCAGCACCTTCCTCGCCGCCGACGAATCCAGACTCCCAACCATCCTCGCCTCCCTCGCCGCTCTCCTCATCGCTGTCCGCCTCGTCGCTTCCCTCTCCCTCAAGGTCGCCCGACTCCCATCCAGCCGCATCTGCCGCCTTCTCCTCGACGACAACCTCGTCGTCGCTCTCGAGCTCGCCGACGGCGTTGGGCACGTCGTCCTCGCGCTCGTCGTCTCCATCGGAGGCGCTCTCGTCGTCAGACTCGGGCTTGGCGTTCTTCTTGTTCTTCTTCTCCTTCATCTTCTCGAGGTTGAGCGAGCTGCCGGGCTCAGCAAGGGACCACGAAACGATACCCTTGACGCCCTCGGCGACGTTCTTGGCCGAGCAGAGGCGGTTCTCGACCTTGGCAATGACGTCGGGCGTCGCGCTGCTCCCACTCGCCTTGACGGTCTGTCCACCGCCGATGACAGATTCAATGTCGGAGGGCATGCCGTCCTTCTTCAGGAGGTAGTGTTTGCGCAGCTTGAGCTTGAGATGGTTCGAGCTGAGGATGTGGAGGTCGATCGCGCCGAGCAGCTTGAGCTGCGTGTCGAGCTCGTCGACCTCGGAGGATGAGCCCTTCTTCGACAGGAACTTGATCTTCTTGATCAGACGCTGCGACTCCTCGCGCTTCGCTTGCTTGAACAGCTGGTGCAGCTTCTTCAGGGCCGTGGGCTGAGGTCAGCTAGCACGTTCACAGTTTTAGCTTACAGTGCGCTTCTTGAGCTTCTCGAAGTCAACGGCGGGCTTGGCCTCCTCAGTTGCGGGAGCGGTAGTCACAGCCTCAACAGCAGCCTCGGGCTCCGCATTCTCCGGCTCTGGGGCAACGGCCTCATCCTCAGCTTGAGCTTCAGCAGGCTCGGCGGACTGGGCGGCGCCAGCGGCTTCAGCCGCAGCTTTCGCCTGGACGTCAGTTCAGCACAATGACAAGCTAACTCACGATAGCGGCCTTCTTAGCCTCCTCCCTCGCCTTTCCAGTGCGCTTGCGCTTCTTGGTAGTGACCTCCGCCATAGTTGTTGATGTTGTTCCCTAGTGACCGCCGAAATCTTGGGCGTTGACTTCATGCAGACGACGATCGGAAATTTCAGTTTCCCACGGTTACGCTTTGTTTTCAGGCACCACCAGGTCCATATCGATCCTATCAGCAAGGGAGAGAACTGGCCGATAGGGCTGGTGATGCTTGGAAAGATAGTGATACATCATATCTATTGCGGCAGAAGAAGGTTCCTCGCCTCTAATGCTTCTTGCTTTTCCCGCTTCTTGCGCTCCTTCGCCGCCGCTCTCGCTGTGGCTCGCTCGGCTTTGTTTCGTAACGTCTGCCCGTCAGCTAAGACCGTACTCAAGCTACTCACCAGTGCGCCGTGTTGCGCCGCACATCTGACAGTTAGATTGAACCACGACTAGCCTCAGCTACTCACAACAGAGACGCAATCTGGCCAGCATTCACTTCGTCCAGGTCGACACTCTTCCCCTTAATAACGACCGTGCCATCTGCCTCCGTCAAGCCCTTCATTCTCTTCAGCAGCTGCACCTGCTTCGGGGAGGCGCGGCGCGATCGCCAAGCAGCATATCTCGAGAGCCTGGAGTTAGGTACCCAGAACTCGCCCACACCTACTGATGAGCTCTATCACGGCCCATGCGCTTTTCAGCGAATGTGTCTGCGGTTGTGAAAGCTCGCTCAATCGACTCGGCATAGGCTATCTGCTGCTTGCGAGAGTACGGGGACTTGCTCCGCAGCTCCGCGGGCAGCTTCGGAGTGAACGTGATGCTGAAGAGTTGCTCGTGGGACTCGATGGTGATGAACCCGTACCCTGTCAGTCAGCTGAAGCTCAAGCATCGAGCTCACCTAACATCTCCAGAATGTACTTTCCGTTGCCGCAATGCACCCAGGCGTTGTTTGACAGCTTCTCAGTCACCACTGCGGTGCTAGTGTGAGTCGACAAGTTGAATGGGTCGTCGCAGTCGACCAGAGTGACGGCGAAGTTTGGCTGCAATCTCTCCTCGCGGGAGGAGGGGGCTGAAATTGGTCAGCTGTAGCACGTGTGTAGCGCAGCTTACCAGGCGTTGCATTGCCCTCGGCCGGCCTCTCTTCAGTGTCGTACACGGGAACGTCGTCATGCGACAGACCAAACAACGTCGGGGCAACCCTCATGCCCGAGCTTCGGGAGAGGTTGTCCACGATATCGATGAGATAGCAGTCCTTCTTTCCTGTTGACGGGGATAGCCGCAGGCCTCTCCCAACCTGTTGGTCAGCTTTTGGGAGCCTAGATGGCTCACCATCTGTGCAATGAGGTTCTTGCTCTTTGACGGTCGGGCGAGAACAACACAGTCAATCTGGGAGGTCAGCTAACGTTGAGGTGCACCTAGCTTACCTCAGGCACATCCGTTCCCTCGGTCAGAACCTCGCAGTTGATGAGAACCGGAAACACTCCCTCCTGGAAGGACTTGAGCGTGGCCAGTCGCTCAGCTCGTGGTGTCTTGGAGCTGATGCTTTCGGCTCGCACGCCTGCTACCCTAAACGTCTGTACGAGGTCCGCGACGTGCTTCAGGTCAACCGCAAAAACGAGCGTCGACCGCCGCTCCTTCGCTCGATACAGCCACGTCCGGACGATGAGCGAGTTGAGCTCCGGCTTGTTCACATGCTTGGCGAGACTACTTGTCCGGTAGTCGCCGGCCGAAACTGCAACATCGTCCAAGTCCAGATCGGCGTAGACGGCAGTGCTCTTGACGGGCGACAGCCAGCCGTCCTCAAGCATCTGCGAGACCTCACGGTGGAACACGATCTCCTCGTAAACGGCGCGCAGGGCGAGCTGGTCATGCCGGGAGAAGGTCGCTGAGAATCCGATGATCGGCACGTTGTGTCCGTGGTTGAACGTGGAGAAAGGTCCCGTTTGCTGAGGCAGGTCAACGGAGTCGTTGAAGTAGTGCAGTAGTCGGAGGTAGCTCAGTGCTGCTGAGTGGTGCGCCTCGTCAACTATGACCAGCTTGAACTGCGCTGGGTCGAACTTGTCCAGCCTGGCAGGGTTGTTCAGAGTCTGGTATGTCGCAATAGTACTGACTACGTTAGCTTGAGACCATTCCCGCGGCAACCTACATGTCAGCGGAACCCGAGGCCACCCGCTTCGCCTGTTCCACCTCGACTGAGTACCCGGGTAGCAGCGTTCGAGCTGCATTTTCGGCCTGATGAGCGAGCTCAACGCTGCCGACGAGGATCAGGACCTGGTTTCCTTTGTTTCTTGATGGTATCCGGGGGATTAGGTTCATGAACATAGTCGTCTTCCCCGACCCCGTTGGTGACGAGACGCCGATCCTGTTCTTGCCTCCCTCCAGAGCTTTGACACAGGCAGTGATAGCTTCCTCCTGATACGGCCTCAGAGTGATAGGGGAGCCAGGTTGGCCACCTTCATAATCAAGAAGATTGCGCTCCGCTATCTCAGCAGTGATATCTTCGGTGCCATCATCTTGGGTGCTGGCGCTCTTCGTCCGCCGTGGCCGTGTTCGAGTCGGGGTGTCCAGCGCCTTCGCTGTCCCAGCCAGGGGATGAAAGGTGGCGAGCGTCCTTGGTGAATCGGCGATGGGTCTCCGCCCTGCTTGGCGCGAAGCAAGGGTCTGGGCAAGAGCTCGCCTGCCGACGAGTCTGAACATGGATGTTGCATGGTCTGGAGCTGTTCTGCTTAGGTCACCGTCAGCTTTCATGTCGAGGTGCGGGGCTCCACATACCGATCCCAACTCGTCAACAACACCACCGCCCCTTTACGTTTGTCTACCTTTGGACTGTGGTTCTTCGCCCTCTGGTCACCTTTTATGAGACTCGCGTTCACACAAGTCACACGGAGGCGTGAGCACTTTTATGCCGCAGCTACGTCGTGCCCCGCCGCAAACAGCATGAATCCGCGGCGCGAATACTCTTCCTCTTTCCCCTTCATTCACCATTCTTCCTTCACCTGCACCTTCCGACCTTTTGCCCATCACCGTACCACTACTTCCTCGACTTCTCATCAGTCACAAGACCTCGACGCCGGGCATCCGCGGCTCCGAGCCACCTGTACGCATCAATGCCGGCGGAGCACAGGGCGAGATGGCCGAGTGGTTTTAAGGCGATCGCTTGCTACTGCGCAGCAAAGCAGCGGTTGGGTTCTCCCGCGTGAGTTCGAATCTCACTCTCGTCGTTGGAAACCTTTTTGGATGCGTTGGAAGAGGATCGGGACGTTGACGACCGCGCTGGGTGAGGACTGTGACAACTGCAGGCGGTTGGGACATCACAGCGCTGATTGTGTGGTCAGTTGCGCGGCTTCCGCGGACGCGCAATTCAAATGGACACTTTGTCAGGTGATGGTAGTGCGCCCCTCCTCACACTGCGTTGGTGACGCCGTCGGAAACGAAAGGCGCGAAGGTGCGGGGGCGAGTAGAGGGCGAGGAAGCGCGGATCTGAAGCGTTGTGTGGCCAGGTCCATTCACATTCCGTGCCTCCCTCCTTGCTTGTCTACATCACCAAAACGCAGAAGGAGGTGTCAGGATTAGCCAGAGAAGCACTGCGACAGCAACCAAAGATCGCAGAGAAGATGAAAACGTAACGACAGATTTCGAGTCATTGTCTGCAGCTTTTGCCTCGCAGAGCAGGACAGGCGATGCTCCAGACCTGTAGAGTTCTCATGGACAATGTGCAGTCGTGATGGTTGGATGTGTAGGAGTAATAGGTCATGATGCAGTTACATGCCGAATGTACAAGTGGTCTACCGCCATCCCTCCGCTACGCGCACGCCAACGAGGCGCACAACTTCCCCAACCCCGCGGACCTTCTCGCTGAGGTTCCCCTGTTTCCGGGCTGAGACCTTGCCCCTCCCTCCGGCGAGCTCAGCGAGCATGGCGCTCATGATTTCGGCCTCCTCGACAACCTTGGCGGCGCCGACGGCCTGCCCCCGCTCCTTTGCCAGTTTGGCGTACTTCGTCGCGGCGTTGAAGGTATCGCGCGCGCCGTGTTTGCCTTCCTGCTCGAGAGCCAAGGCCGCGTGTGCTTTGGCGCGTACGAGTGCGGCGCGTGCGCCGAGCTCGCCGGTCAGACGAGGCCAGAAGGAGGCCACCTCCGCGTCCGCCTTGAACCACAGCTCCATCTGCAGCAGCACCTCGGAGAGAGCGACGATACCCTCGTCGTGGAGCGGCCACAGAGCCAGCGACTGCGCCAGCTGAAGAGCGCTAAGCACAGTGGGGAGAATGAGGTGCGCCGGCCTGTGCTTGTCGAGCATGCTGCGGGCCTGCTTCAGGCCATCCTGGATGTGCTCCCGCGCCGACAGGATGCCGCGCGATTCCGGCGTGGCTTCCAGGTGGAACCGGTCCCTAACCAGTCCACCCGGCCCTCGCCTTTCTGGCGGGGGTGCCCTCAGGCCTGCTAGCACGCTCAGCGCCGCCGTGTCCTCCTCCAGCGTCGCCTCCTTTTCCACGATCGACCACACCACGCTCGCCCACCGCCGGTAGTCCGTCAGCGACAGGCCCTCCAGCACGCCCGGATCGAGCAGGAGCGCGAGCGCCTCGTCGAACTTTCCCGCCGTGGCTGAGCGCTCGGCCCGCGCGAGCAGGATCGTTATCCGGCCCTCGTCCTCGAGGTCGGGCGAGGTCAAAGCCATGCTCTCGTGCAAGTCCGCCAGTTCGCCGGAGCCCATCATACCCCACAGTCCTGCCTGGGCTTGGTGCCAGGCAGACATGTTGATCATGCGTGGAACGCTTTCTTCTGATTCCGTCTTCGCCGAGCTCAGCGCGGTCCACAGCCGCCGGTAGGCCATCGGAGCCGGCTCGCCCAGGTCGGTTGCGGCATTGATGGACCACAGTTCGTCGGCTGGCGTCGCTCCTTTTGTGAGCTTCCGCTCCGGTAGTGGGCCACCCTTGACACGCGGCACCTCGTTCGGCGCCCACGCAGCCGAGTCCATCTCTGTTGTGAGGCGGTATTTGAGACTGAGGCATGACTCGAGGCACGTCTTGTCGCCCTGCTGGCGGGAGAGACGGATACCTTCCTCGACGGCTTCGCGGGCCGCGTCCAGCCCGCCGGTCGCGTACTTGAACGCGGCGAGGTTCAGCAGCGCGTGCTGGTGCATGTACCGGTCGGAGGACGGCACCTGGTAGTCGTAGAACTGGCGCAGGGCGAAGAGCGCACTTCCGTAGTCTCCCGTCTGGGCAGCAGCCTGATGCGTCGCCATTGCAGCGACACGTTTGTCCCCTCCCTCGCGCACTTCGCGGTTCAGGCTCATGCCGACGCGCTTCGGCTCGCCGCGGACGCCGCACCACTCTGCCGCGTGCGCGGAAAGCACGAGCGTCTCCTGGAACGACATCTTGCGGAGCTTGATGAGCAGTGTTCGGAAAAAGAGGCCGAGTGGTGAGCGCCGGTCGAGAGGCTCGGGCCCGTCTATCGGTTCCTCGACATCCTCGCTGATGCGGTTGCGGATCTCGCGCTCGATCGTGTCCACGAACGCGCATCCCTCCGTCACCTCGTGGAACTGCTCAGGCTGAGGTTAGCTTCGCAGGATTCTCGCAGCTTACAAATACGTCCATCCAGCTCGCACCCGACGCCGCTTCCTCCGCCTCGGCGCTGACAATCTGGCCGCGCGACATGCGTTTGTCGTTCAGACGCGCTACGACCACGGCTTCCTTGACGATGAGCCGGTCGGTCTCTGCCTTCAGGCTGGCGAAAGTAGCGGGAGCTGGATTCACCTGGTTGTTAGCTACAGCCCACTGGACGCTTAGTTCACCTCAAGCACTTCCCTCGCGACTATCTCCAGGACGGCGGCGACGAAGGTAGGCGAGTAAACATTGATCGGCTGTCCATGGTCGTTCACCGGCGTGGCCTTGACGATGAGCCAAGCGAGAGCGAGATGCAGTGGCAACTCGGGGTCGGGCAGTGGGCCGAGCGACGCTGGTGGTGCATCGCGTGGCCGAAACGGCGAAAACATGGTGGAAAGGGCGGTTAAGAGATGAAGCGGGAAAGTCTGGCTTCGATGACAACAAGGGAATTGGGCCCCGCATTTCGTGCACCTCCGTCAAAACATCCGTGGCTGGTTGTGAGATCTCTGAGCTCTGTGGCCTGCGACGCTCGCCTCTCACCGTTTCACGCGACGCGGGTGATGAGACGATGCACAGACCATGTCAGTGCGCCTGCAACACTGCCCCCAGCACCTTATCTTTGGGGTTTTCCCTGCATGAAGGTATCTTTGGCCACCAACACTTCTGATCGCCATGCATCCACTCCTCTCTCTACTTTCTAGTCACTGCCTCCCTCATACGAAAGACTGCTCTCCGGAGCTCGACCAGATCTCATGTTAGCGAAGGGAACGTCATCGGTGAGCTCACGCTCATAACAGATCCTGTCATTGCACTTCAGGCCGCACTCGAGTCCTTCCTTCTCGCTGATAATGATCGCGCATTTGCCGTCACCGATCCGTACCCTTCCGCAGTCAGCCACAAACGTGCTTCAACTCACCTTCCGGGCTTGGCCTCGTGCGCTGATTTGGCTGCGGTCATGGCGGAATGAACATTGGGATGTGAGGAGGAAGAGCAAAGTGTATGTAGTGAGGAAAAGGTCGAGTCATCTGCGCTGAGTGAGTCGTGGGTTAGTCATACAGACAATGAGATTCCGATGCGGTGTGATAAGCGACGGGGCGCAATGGGGCGAGCGGAGCGAGGCAATGTGTGAACGGAGTCTCATATTGTTACAGTCTAATGTTATGGAGGGGTGTAGGAGTTGATGGATTGATTGATAGGTTGGTGATACAGCAAGCGTCCATGTACAAGATCGTTGAAGATGGTGGTCTAGAAGTATGCGTCGGTTCTAAAGGCGCGCTTGTTGCGGTCCTCGTCGCTGTTCTTCCGGGAGAACAGGGGCGTCGTGGATCCGGACATGTTGGCGATTTGGTAAGATGACACTCGCGATTCGAAAAAGTTCGCCTTGCCTTGCAGGGAGATGAGTTCCATCCAGTCGAACGGGTTCGTGGAGTGGTAGATCTTCTCGTACCCGAGCGCGACGACGAGGCGGTCAGCCACGAACTCCATGTACTGGCACATTGACTGCCGTTAGCCCGGACCTTAGTTACGGAACTTACATCGGCGTTGATACCAATCAGGGCGCAGGGAAGAGCGTCTGTCAAGAACTCCTTCTCGATTTCCAGCGACTCCTTGACGATCTTGTGGACCTCCTCCTGCGAGCACTTGTGCTTGAGGTGGCTGTACAGCAGGCAGGCGAAGTCGGTGTGCAGACCCTCGTCTCGGCTGATAAGCTCGTTCGAGAAGGTCAAACCTCCCATGAGGCCGCGCTTCTTCAGCCAGAAGATTGCTGCAAATGACCCCGAGAAGAAAATGCCCTCCACACAGGCGAACGCGATCAAGCGTATCGGGAAGGGCACATCATCGGTGATGTACTTCATCGCCCAGTCGGCCTTCTTCTGGATGCAGGGAATGTTCTCCATTCCCTTGAACAGGAAGTCCTTCTCGTCCTTGTCTTGCACATATGTCTCGATCAGGAGGCTGTAGGTCTCGGCGTGAACCTGCTCAATCATCGTCTGGAACGCATAGAAGGCTCGCGCTTCGGCGATCTGCACTTCAGTGGCGAATTGTGAGATGAGGTTCTCTCCGACGATACCATCGGATGACGCAAAGAACGCCAGAATCCCTGAAGCGTCAACTACACACCCAAAAACGGCGGGACGACTCACGAAGAATGAAGAAACGCTCCCTCTCGTTCATCCGCTCATTCCAATCGTAGAGGTCCTTGGCCAGATCAAGCTCCTCCGCAGTCCAGAAGCTTGCCTGAGCCTGCTTGTAGGCAAGCCAGATATCCCGGTACTTGATCGGAAACAGGACGAAGCGGTCGCTGGTCTCGCGAAGAATGTCCTCATCCTCCTCCTCAGGGAACTTGCGAGTCACGGCGGAGGTGGATGGTACCTTTTCAGACTCGGTGCTGCCATTCACGGCCTTCTCGGCTGCCTTCATCACTTGTGGCTCAGGTAGCGGAGACGAAGCGGACAGAGGTGACTTGGCAAGCGTGCCGTTCCGTCGACTGTCGTCGACTTCCAAGCGTTCCATTCTCTTGTCCAAGTTCAGATGATCATACAGAGGCCGCTGAGTCTGGTTGATGCGCTCGATCTCCTCAGTGTCGTACTTGCTGGTGGCAGTCGATACGATTGAGGAAGAGGAAGTTCTCCGGGAGAGCGGGGTCGCTCGCGACAGGAGGTGCTGGTGGGGATGCGATAGGTGGGCGGCGGTCGCCATGGCGACAATGTGGGTATCTCAAGTGCGTGCAGTGCTTGCTGCTCGTCGATGTACGTCGACAGGATGAGTTGCGATGGAGCCTTCCCCTCATTCAATTTCTGGCCATGACTTCAGAGCTCCGTCATGTCCAGTCATCTCGGTGGCAAATTGTGCCTCGTGGGAACTGTCACGTGACAAATGACCTCCACTTTCGTCCAACTTGACGACCCGAATGCGCCGAAAATGGACTTTTGCTGCAACCATCGTCATGAGCATGCTGCGAACATCGGCTCGGAGTACGCTCGTAAAAGCGCGGCTGGCGTACTACGCCGGAGCGGACCGATCCATCTCGACGACACCGGTGGTCTTGAAGGAACGAGCTCCGCCTCCCGCCCGCGACTGGGGCAAGCCACCGCCTGCCCGCGATTGGGGAAAGCCGCCTCCCGCTCGTGACTGGGGATCGCCGGCTCCTGCTCGTGACTGGGGAAGTGCTCCGTCTAGGAATCGGCGCCAGAACGACCGCTCTGACGACGAGCCTCGAGGGAATCGCGGCAACAACAGGGGTCCCAGGGGTCCCCGACGGAACGACTCTGGCGATGGCCGTGAGCCCTCCGGCGGTGCGCCCCGTCGAGGGCCTCGAAACAACGACAGGTCTGGTCGAGACAGCTTCGGCCTCGCTGGAAGTGGATCTCGACCTCCCAAGACGACTGGACCGGACGTGCTCACCCCCACCGGCACGCAAAGACGGGCGGAGGCGGAAAAGGCTGCGGGGCAGTCATCGTCATCCCGCAACGACTGGATCCCCTCCGAAAGCATGATGGAGGATGGGGAGGACCGTCATCGGAGAGGAAAGCCGCGTCATGAACGTTTTGGTCGTGAGTCACGATCGCTTTTGAAGGAGATCGGCGGAGAGCTTGAGATTCCCGGCCCCGAGCACCACCGCAGCCCTAAAGGCAAGGGAAAGAACGCCAAGAGTGCCTTCAAGGACCGCGATCGTGAGAGGCGAGAATTCATGGTCATGGACGAGGACGAGGAGGCCGCCCTGCTGCTCGAACAGATGAAGCTCGAGAAGAAGCGCAAGGCCGAACGCGAGGCGAAGGAGAAGGCGGAGGCCAAGGCTGCCGCCGAGAAGAAGCAGCGAATGCTGAGGGAGGTCCACATCCCCACCACAATCACCGTCTCGCAGCTTGCAGCTAAGATGAACCTTCGACTGCCGCGCCTGCAGAGCAAGATGCGCCAGATCGGCATGACGGAGGAGCAGACCCGTGCGGACTACTTCCTGAACTCGGACCAGGCCTTCGAGCTCGCCCTCGAGTTCAACCGCGAGCCTGTCCTCGACTCCGACAAGGGTTTCGATCTCTACCCTCAGTGAGT
This sequence comes from Trichosporon faecale, assembly GCA_039545375.1. Classification (NCBI taxonomy): domain Eukaryota; kingdom Fungi; phylum Basidiomycota; class Tremellomycetes; order Trichosporonales; family Trichosporonaceae; genus Trichosporon; species Trichosporon faecale. The sequence goes on from BCLU01000001.1 coordinate 1,303,396, forward strand.
AGCTCGATTAGCCCCTGAGAGCTGACCTTCCAGGCCCGAGGCCGATCTTTCGAAGTGCCCGTTGCGTCCTCCCGTCGTTACAATCATGGGACACGTCGACCACGGCAAGACGACCCTCCTCGACTCGCTGCGTAAGACCTCGGTCGCTGCCGGTGAGGCGGGTGGTATCACGCAACACATCGGTGCCTTCTCCGTGCCTTTGTCCGCCATTTCGTCGTCTGCCACGGACTCGGACGCCACGGTCACCTTCCTCGATACCCCCGGCCACGCTGCGTTCACCGGCATGCGTGCGCGAGGAGCGTCGATTACGGACTTTGTCGTGCTGGTCGTCGCTGCAGACGACGGCGTCATGCCGCAGACGAAAGAGGTGCTGAATCTCGTTGCCGCGGCCGGCGACAAGGTTGGCCTCATCGTCGCGATCAACAAGTGTGACAAGCCGCTGGTCGACATCGAGCGCGTCAAGCAAGAGCTCGGTGCCGAAGGTGTCATTCTTGAGGAGGACGGCGGCGACGTGCCTGCCGTGCGTGTGTCCGGCCTGACGGGTATGGGTCTCGACGACCTGACCGAGACGTTGTCCACGATGGCTGAGCTGCGTGAGCTGCGCGCCCGCCCTGACGGACAAGCCGAGGGCTGGGTGCTTGAGTCCAACGTCGACTCTGGACGCGGCATCGTCGGCACCGTGCTCGTGACGCGCGGCACGCTGAAGGCCGGCTCCTTCATCGTGGCGGGCGAGACGTGGTGCCGCGTACGCCAGATGATGGACGCGAACGGCAACCTCGTTCAAAGCGCCGGCCCGGGTACGCCCGTGTCCGTCAGCGGTTGGCGCAGTGTGCCGGAGGCGGGTACGCAGCTACTGGAGGCGCAGAAGGAGGAGGACGCGAAGCGCTGCGTCATGAACCGCCAGCGCGAGACTGAGCGCGTCAAGATGGCGGCCGAGATCGATGCGATCAACGAGAAGCGTGCTGAGGATCGCGAGGTCGCGGCGCAGCTCGCCGACCGTGTCCAGGAAGCCAAGGCGGCGGGTGACAGCGTCACGAAGGCTCTGCACGCCGCCCGCCGAGCGGCTGAGGAAGCCAAGGCTGCTGGCAGGAAGGAGCTCCGCCTCGTGATCAAGGGCGACGTGAGCGGCACGGTCGAGGCTGTCGTCGGCTCGCTGCAGGGCATCGGAAACAAGGAGGCCGGTGTCAAGATTGTGCACACGGGCGTCGGTGACGTGCACGAGAGCGACATCGCGCTGGCCGAGGCGGCTGAGGGCGTTGTCATCGGGTTCAGTGTTGACTGCGCGCGCTCGCTCCAGCAGGAGGCGAAGGAGAAGGGCGTGGCCGTCCTGACGGAGCGGGTCATCTACCGCCTGATCGAGGACGTGCGGACGCGTGTTGCGGCTCTGCTCCCGCCATCGATCGAGACGCGCGTGCTCGGCGAGGCGGTCGTGCAGCAGCTGTTCGACATCAAGCTCGCGAAGAGGGAGGTCAAGCGCATCGCGGGCTGCAAGGTCGCGAACGGCGTCATCATGCGCAACGAGGGCGTGCGCGTGCTCCGCGGCCCGGAGCGCAAGCTCATCTTCGAGGGCAAGATGGATGCCCTCAAGCACGTCAAGAAGGACGTGCTGGAGATGCGCAAGGGAACGGAATGCGGTATCTCCATCGAGGGCTTCCAGGACATTCGCGAGGGCGACGAGATCATCTCCTTCCAGACCTTCGAGGTGCCGCGCACCCTCTAAAAGTGCATAGCACACATCACCTCTCATCATAGACCGGCATTCATCATAGCACCCCCTCAATGCATAGTCCCCGAACAGCCTGCTTGACGTTGCAACGATGGTCGCATGCAGATGTACGTTGTGGGGAGGATAGATGTGGCGGGAGAATTAGGGGTCGGAAGGTATCCACCGCCACCATTTCACCTTTCTACACTGACTGAACAGCTTTCAGTGCTATCAAAATGATGCTGCTCGCACACAAGAGCGTGCCAGTATGCGGTATGAAGTGCGTAAGAAGACGCGTACGCGTGTGTGTGGATGTGTGACGGCGTGGTGCGAGCCCTCCGCCACCTCCTTTGTGACCATCACCTTTCCACCCGCCGTCGCCGCCCAGGTCCAAAAAGTGAGCCGCTAGCTTGATCCTCCGCTCTCCGCCATCTGCAAGATTGACCGGCAGGTCCCTCTACTACCCCTCCCAGGCGGTTAGTCCCAGTGGGGCGGCCGTGTACCGCGCACTTGACCGCGGACACTTGCGGCGTCCCGCAAGCCCTTCGGAAAGGTGCGCAGCTGGTCAGGCCGCTTCGAGGCGAACTCCGCTCGGGGGCTCGGGTCCTTGACCGCAGGACCTAACCATCCACCCAAGTAGCTAACTTGAGTGTCTGGCTTTGTTGTAGGGAGGGTCGGGGGGAGGCTATACACTGTGTGGCCGGGTTTGCGAGAGTGAGGAGGGCGTACTTTCCCACCGCGGAGGTGGTGGAGGAACTCACGAGTTCACGGGAGCCCTGGAGCGAGACAAATGTGGATCAGCGCGGATCGCGAGGATCAGGCGCGGATCGAACGCGGGCGCGCTCTAAGAGCATGCACACAGGGGCGGCTGTCGGACGGGCGTTTGGGTGTGAAGGTGCCTCGGCGGGGGCCTGTCTCGGCGCGTCCCGGCGCCCGGTGGGGCGTCGAGGAGCCAACAGTCAGACTGCATACGCTGTGTCAGTTGTGTTGCGGTAAGCTAAGTTGCTGTGCGGCGGTGCGTCTTCAGAAATACAAAGATGGCATCGTAACGGCTCGTCTCTATTCTATCTCCTGTGACCAAAATGACTGCTATCCTTCTCCAGCTTACATGCGGAACACGCCCCAGTCGCCCGAGTCGCCGTCGGCGCCGATCTCGCCACGGCTTCCTCCGTTTCCGCCCTGGGGGCGGCTCGCCTTCTCGTCGGCGGCGACCTCGAGCGCGAGGCCGAGGACGTCACGCGTGTCGGAGGGCTGGATGATGCCGTCGTCCCAGAGACGGGCGGTGGAGTAGAGGGCCTCAGACTCCTTCTCGATACGCGAGCGGAGCTCGGCGAACTTCTTCTCGGCGTCGGCGGCGTTACGGTTGCCGGAGACGGTCTGCATGACGCTCGAGAGCTGGTCGGGACCCATGACACAGACCTTGGCGTTGGGCCACATGAAGAGGAATCGCGGCGAGTATGCGCGGCCACACATGCCGTAGTTGCCCGCACCGTACGAGCCGTTCACCACAACGGTGAACTTGGGAACCTTCGCGCGGGCGACGGCGCGAACCATCTTGGCACCGTCCTTCGCGATACCGCCACGCTCGGCGGCCTGGCCGACCATGTAGCCCGAGACGTTGACGAGGAAGACGAGGGGGATGCCGCGCTGGTTGCAGAGCTCGATGAAGTGGGTAGCCTTCAGGGCCGAGGGAGAGAGGAGGACACCGTTGTTCGCGACGATACCGACAGTGTGGCCGTGGATCTCGGCGAAGCCGGTGATGACGGTCTTACCGTACTCCTTCTTGAACTCGCGGAACTCGGAGCCGTCGGTGATACGAGCAATGACCTCCTTCATGTCGAAGGACTTGCGGGAGTCGGCGGGAACGATAGCGTTGAGCTCCTCGGCGGGGTAGGCGGGCTCGCGGGTCTCGCGGGGCGCCTTGGCGGAGGGAACGGTGGCCTTGCCGAGGTCCAGGACGGCCTCACGCGCGAGACGGATGGCGTGGGCATCGTTCTGAGCAAGGTAGTCGGCAACACCGGAGACGGAAGTGTGCATGTCACCGCCTCCGAGGGTCTCGTCGTCAACGACCTCACCGGTGGCAGCCTTGACGAGCGGGGGACCGGCAAGGAAAATACGTCCCTGGTTCTTGACGATGATGACGACATCGGACATGGCGGGCATGTAGGCACCACCGGCGACCGAAATACCGTGCGTGACCGAGATCTGGGGGATGCCGAGACCGGACATGCGGGCCATATTGTAGAAGATGCGGCCGAAGTGGTCGTGGTCCGGGAACACGTTCGACTGGTAGGGAAGAGCGGCACCACCAGACTCGACGAGGTAGACACACGGCAGGCGGTTCTCAAGAGCGACCTGCTGCGCGCGGAGGTGCTTCTTGACAGTCAGGGGGTAGTAAGCTCCACCCTTGACGGTGGGGTCGTTGGCGATGATCATGCAGCGCGTTCCGGAAACGGTTCCTGTCTGTCAGCTACGGCTCCATACTCAACTAAGCTGGATACTTACCGATACCGGTGATGATACCGGCTCCGGGAAGGTCATCGGGGTAGACCTCGTGAGCGGCGAGGGGAGAGAGCTCGAGGAAAGCGCTGTCGGGGTCAAGAAGGGCCTGGACACTGAGATTGTCAGCTGCTGAACTCACACGCGAGCACACAGACGCTCGCTGGCTTGCCGGTTGCCCGGTCACCGTACTCACCGTTCCCGGGCGCTGAGCTTGCCCTGGCCCTTGGCCTTCCACTTCTCCAGCGTCTTCTTGCCGCCTCCTTCCCGGGCCTTGGCGCGGAGAGCCTTGAGGTTGTCGACGAGGTTGGCCATGTTGGCCTTGGCCTCCTTGGTCTCGGGGTCATTGGGCTTGAGCTTGGTGGGGAGGGGGGAGGGAGGCGCGTTGTTGGGCAGCGTCGGGGGCTGGGCGATGAGGGTGCGCGCGAGGTTGAGGTTGCCGGCGCGGGCGACGGTGGGCGCCACACGAGTACGAGCGCGGAGCATCATCTTTGTCGAGAGTATGGATGAGAGGAGGTGACAGAGAAGATGGAAAGGGGGAGCGATAAAGAAACGTCTGCCATCTTAAGTTCCGTCATGTGCCGGGCCAGGTTCCCCTGGCTGAGGGTGCTGGCTGAGCCCCGGTCGCGGCATCTGTGTGCATGCTGGCTCGAAGTCTGGAGTGGACCCGGTGCCCCTAGTCGGGACTTAGCCGGGGTCGGTTATTCACCGTGGAGGGTCTTGTTGACCGGTCCGAATACCATCGATTACAAAAGTCCCCGCCTAAAGTGAGGCTATTTGCTTTCTGATTAGAAAACCCTGGCCTCCGATTAGAAAGTGCAGCCAGGGCATGACGAAATGCGGCCACGGAGTGAAGCATGCTGGAATCGTTGCCGAGCATGCCGAGATTCAGAGGTGCGATCGCTGGTGCCATCCTGCATTCGCCGACCACGGAGGTTGCCAAAATCGCGGAAGAAAGTGGGCACCCCGCACTCGTGTGTTGTCACCAACCTCGGCAAGCCCTCACTTCGCCATCGATCGAGGTCTTGGACCGGTGGGCTAGCGGGCCACGTCCCACCTACGGCCACGGAGCAGCACGCGGAGCCATTGGGCTCCACGCCGTTCATGCAAGCACTGCTCACGTGCACCCTCCTAGAAGACCGATAAAAGACTAGTCTCCGCTGTCGGATCGTCTGCCAGGCCCGCTGTGTCTGTCTCACTATCGGTTATGCACCCACCGACCTGTATCTCCGCTCGTCTCAGCCGAGTGTCGATCGCTCAGCCCGCGTGCGCACACCCCTTATCTCCGCCCAATGCTTAGCTTCCTAGGTGTATGCATCATGCTGAGGAGCAACAGCTCCTAATCGAGACGACGGAGATGCTGGGGCCTCCAGAGAGTTTAGGGGCAGGGGCTGAATGTATTCTGATGACAGTCACCGAAAATATCGAAAGCGACGTAGCTCAGATGGAAGAGCGTTGGGCTCATATGAGTTCACCCAAAGGGCAGAAGATCGAAACTTCTCGTCGCTAAGAATCTTTTTGTGCTTTTCTGGTTTGGCCCTGAGTGACCGAGCGGAGAGGAAGTTCATGCTCTGTCCATCCCCCTCTCAGACACCTCGACTCTTCTGTCGATCGCTGGACTCGCGTCTTTCTCTGACCAGTGCGACGCTAAAGCAGGTCGTGTGACCTGCGTAGCTGGTGTCTGCGGGCCCTCCTGCTGGAAGGGAACTGATGGAAAGCAGTCCGGGCAAGGGACACAGAAGCCAAGACAGAGCACAAGCCAGCCGATCCTTCGGGCAGCCTATGGTGGCTCGCCTCGTCCCCCTAGCCATTCCTTCGGACGCGTCCGCCTGCAGACAATGCGGCGCTGCTGCATACACTGACCACAGGGCTGACGCGCCTGCAGCCAAGCACTCAAGCGCAAATGAGCACGCCGGACGGACGCTCGGCCGTACGTACGATGGGTGTGTTTAGCTTGCTTTCCTCTCCAACCGCACCCAGCTAGCCCTCATGCGGCACTCGGACTATACCCAAAGACCGGATGAGGCCACTGCATGAGCTTGGCATCCGTCCATCAGCCGGCGGACGGTGCGGCGGTGTGCATTGGCCTGCATTGACCATTACCCACTGCGTTCTGCTCTCACTCCCTTCGTTCCTACGTCCCCCTGGTGCAGCTCCGTCCCCCCGTCTCTTGCATCTACATACTGAAGCTCGCTCGCTCACGACCCCGCGGTTGTCATCATCTCTTTCACTCACTTGCTCACAACACGACCGCTTCACGTCTCCACGCTCTTTATCACCTTATAGTCTGAACAACGCTTGACGCTTAGCTCAGTAACAACATGCTCGCCTTCGTCCTCTCTGCCCTGCCCCTCCTCGCCCTCGTCGCCGCCGACGACATCCCCGTCGACGAGCGTTGCGTGCGCACCGTCATCGTCGAGGAGGGGGACACTTGCGACTTCATCTGTGAGTCGCGGAGCAAGTGCTGGCGAAGCGAACGGAATAATCCCGGCTGGCGACTTTCCATCACTCCACCAGAGACCACCGCTGACAGCCAGCCACCAAGTACGGTGCCTCGACGTTCCAGCTCTCGCACGTGAACCCGCTCTCGATTGACGAGGCGTGCGAGCAGCTCCAGATCGGCTCCGAGCTCTGCCTTGGCTTCGAGGGCTCGGACTGCACCAAGATCCACACCGTCGTCGAGGGCGACACGTGCGGTCACCTTATCGATGTGTACGGCATGGACGACGCGACCCTGCGCCAGAACAACCCCCAGATCAACGACGAGTGTACCAACATCTATATTGGCGAGGTGCTCTGTGTCGACACCAAGGCGTACGAGTACCCCGAGTTCGACCAGGAGAAGTTCGAGGTGAGTCCCCGACGCGGCCGCAGGGCCCCTGAGGCGCAGTCATCGCTTGATGACGCTGGAGAGCAGGATTGGCGACCAGTGGCTCTATGTGCGAGATGGCACACGAGGGAGACATTCGCTGACGTACAGGTTGTCGCCGAGACGTACCTCCCCTTCTGCGACCAGGTCCACGAGGAGTCCGCCTAAGCGCGGGCATGAGCAACTTGGCTGGCCAAGTTGTGACGGAGCTGAACAGCTCTGAGTTGTTACCGCATCGTAGTCATTCTGTTCACCACCCACCTATTCATGAGTCTCTCTAGCCTTTTGTAAGGACTGGGAATGCCACCTTGTTCATCTAGCTTGCCGCCGGTTTATGTTGCCGGAGTTGGCGGCTTGCTTGTGGAAGACCACGGACTACAACAGTGTCATGGTGCCCTGGTTCCCACAGAACAGAGCTGGCATTGTCTGCCAGAGGCTCAGAAAGTCACCGCGACTGATAACGGCGACAGAGTCAGACCACAATCTCACAGTTATCAGCAATCGCCGGCGCCGCGCTAAAAGCGGATCACATAACAACGCAACGGCAGTCAGTTCCGAGACCAAGAGGAATGCACCAGTTCTATCATCGCACGACTGCGTCCACCTGATCTGGCCAGGGCCAGGCATGCGAGCAAGGGCCGACACAGGGCCAGCGGCCTGTGCTCCCTACGGCGTTGCCGTGAGCCACGAAACAAGCTTCTGTTCGGCTCTCGTCCCTACCTCCAAACGCCACATCAGCGCCACACTCCCTCTGCGACTGGCCCGTCATGGTCCGGGCTCTGCAACCAGACTTCTTTTGTTGACCTGGCACCTGACAAGATCGAGGGACAGGGGGAACAAAAACGCTTAGCGACGAGAAGTTTCGATCTTCTGCCCTTTGGGTGGCCTCGTATGAGCCCAACGCTCTTCCATCTGAGCTACGTCGCTTGGCAACGGAAGTCTCCTCGTCCTGGCGGGGTGACCACCCCGCGGTCCAGCGATCAGGCACCGTACTGCATCTGATCTCTGGCAGTCACCTCTCGCGCATGTAGATGAAGTCCGATGCATATGGCTATAACACAGAGACAGACTGCATGACACGACGTGTTTATGGGTTTTGATGCTATGGTAACATGGGCATGTCCGAAAGGTAGAGCATGATCTTTGACATTGGATACGTGAGACAGAATTACAGATGATGAAAGTCAGATTCTAAATCGAGCTGTTACTGATCGAGCGCGTGCTCATTCCCGTCGGGCTGCTGGGGCTGTGGACGCTCTGCACGCTGGGCGAGGAGTGCGTCGCAACGGTCACGAACTCAACGTCGTCCTCCTCGCCCTCGGACTCGGTGTCTGAGTCGTCGTACCGCTTCAGCAGCCTGAGCTCAGCGCACGCCTTGCTCAGATGCTCCTCCGTCAGGGGTGTGGTCGGGCAGTGCTCGAACCGACAGTCCTCGCGCTGGCACCGGCCTGAGGCCAGCCAGTCCGCGCAGATCTCCCGCACGGCCGGCGTCTCGGAGCTCGAGTGCAGAGCTCCAGTTGGAGGAGGGATGGTGATCGTCGGTGCCTCGGGAAGCGTCGGGGGCGCACTCGCGCGACGCTGGCTGAGCGACACGGGAGTGTGCGGTACACCTGGAGTTGGGTCAGAGCGCGTGCTCGTCGTCGTGTCGGGGTCCTTCACCTCTTCGGTCGTGAACACTGGCGTGTCTGAAGAGACAGAGAGGGCGGTAGGGCGCATGGGGCTGCCGGCCTTGACACCGTCCCACTGCTGTGCGTACGGGCTGGCAGGCGACTTGGGCGACTGCGCCACCTCAGAGCCGCGAGATGCGAGCGGCGAGCTCGGCACCTGTGAGTCGTGCGAGCCGGAGCGGACCGAGCTGGACGCCGACGGAGGAGGGACGTCTGCCTTGACGTGAGCGTAGTGACAGCTGTCGCCCATGCGGCACTTTCCGACCTGGAAGTGTCGACACGGCTTGGTGCGCCACGGGCGGGGAACGGCAGACTGGTGCTCTGGCGGGATGACCTGGACGTGCTGGAATGTGCATGCGTCGCCGGCCTCACACCCTGACGTGCTGTTGAACCACTTGCATGGTGACGTCCTGACCGGCGACGACTTGGAGTTGGAGTTGAGGCGTCGCGGCCGCATGGGTGCTGTGGTGTGCAGGCTGAGAGTCAGCTACTCGTTCCGAATGTTGGGCAGCTGGTAGCTTAGGTGGGTGCGATGGACCCCACGAAGTCTGGGCAAAGAAGGGTCGATGGTTACTTACAAGCTGCAGTTGTCACCATGGTGGCAGATGCCCTGCGCGAACAGGCGGCAGGGCTTCGTCCGCCAGAATCCTCGGCTACGTGCGCTGGTGTCGGGGACCTGGAAGCCGTCTGGTGTCCAGATGACGGAGGACTCCTGAGCGGAGGGGGGAAGCGGAGAGACGGGGCTCATCGCAATGCCAACGGGCGAGACGGGAACCTGCCACGGCGTGTGCGGCATCTGCTGGGTTGGCCATTGTTGAGCGGCGCCCCAGGCAGGGTTCCACTCGACCCAGGTGACTCCATTGCCGTACTCGGCGGGTGCCATGGTGTAAACCGGGCCCTGCGCGACGTTTCCGGCGGCATCGAACGGGACCTTGTACGCGACCGGAGCGGCCGATGACACAGGAGGAGCACCCGCTGCTCCAGGAACAGTGTGCTGATCGAACTCGGCCGGGCTGTCAGTCACGATCGACGGTGTCTTGACCCCTGCCGAGCTTGTCGCACCAGACTGAGAGTTGGAGTGAACACTCTTCGGCGCGACCTGGGACAGCACGGGCGGGACATCGGTCGGAGGGGTGAGGATGGACTCGCTAGGGGTGGACGAGTCGCTACTCGGTCGCTCGGACATGGTGCGCTTGAAGGTGTTCGAGGAAGAGTCGGGCTTGCTCTCCTTCTTGCCATGTTTAATAGGGTCGTACAAGTTGGCAGGGTCGTGGATGAAAGAACAATAGTCGCCGTACGCGCAGTGGCTTTCTGCGTAGTCGCGGCATGGGACCGCTGGGTATTGTCAGCACACTGCATACTTCGGCCTTTGTGTCATCTCCATCGCCGCCGCGATTCAGCGCTTTTGGTGTTGCCAGCTTAAGCGAGCCGCCTCGGTTTCGCATTGGTTGACGCCGCAGAAGCTGACTGCATCCTATTGCTCGCGGCACCGCGCAGAAGAGGCAGTTATCCACTGCGGGTGCCAATGCCACACTGCCGTCCATCTACTCGCACTCAACAACCGCCGCATTACTCACTCTTGTACTTCGTTCGACTCTTGCCGCCGGCTCCCTTCCCTCCGCCGCTCAACTTGAAGACGTGGCCCGTGATCTCCCTGCCTTCCGCGTCTTGCAAAGATACCGGATCTCCCGACTGGATTGTGGCGAGGGCGTCGGCGTCGAGTTGAAGCTCCGTCAGGGGTGTAGCATCTTGCGCACGGGCAAACGTACCGCGAGTCGGGTCGGGCGATGAGACGGTCACCGCAGGAGTCGCACTGAGGCGGCCGGAGTGCGAGACGAGCCTCAGTCTAGAGCTAGGTATCGATGGGGTGCGCTTCTCCGGTTGCTGTGCCGGAGGGACGGGCGACGAGCGACCAGACTTCAGAGACGAGCCGCGCAGTGACAGGCCTTCTAGCGAGTGGACGAAGCGGCAGGGAGAGGAGGTACAAGTCAGTCCCTCGGTGTGATAGTAACGGCAGAGGATGATCTCGCGCTGTCTAGGAGGACCAGACATGCCCATGCCCGACGGCACCGGGCTCTTGCGGTCATGGCCGTTGATCAACTGTGACGTGGACGACTCTGTCTCGTCAAGGAAGCCTCGAGGTGTTGTCACAGGTGCGCTTTCTGCAACGATCTCTCCATCGCCCGTCATGATAGCGACAGTGAGTCCGCGGCGGAAGGTCGGAGACGGCATTGGCGTTAGGCTCCCTGTGCTTGAAGAGTATCTGGGGGCTGCGAATGTCGGTACACTGAGTAGGTTGTTATTGGGAGGGGTCGACAACGCATCGAAGCGGGTGGGCAAGTCTGCACTCGCTGCCAGAGTCGCCTGCTTTTGAACTTTGCTGAGCGCGACATCGATGGAAATGCCGCGCCGGGACGCCGTGCGCGCCAGGCGGGAGACTGGTGCCGAGCATGGCGCGTCCTTCTCAGGCGTGCTTCCCCCAGACGGCCCAGAAGGCCCGGGTCCAGACGCCGAGAGTCTCAGCAAGGGTGGAGGCGCAGCCGGCGTCGGAGGCGGGGCCCGGTCACCAGCTTGCCGTGGCCGTGGGCGAGCGTGTTGTGATGAGGAGTTGCTCGTTCGAAAGGATTGGGACGGGCCACGGGAACCCGGTGTGTGCGGTGGACGCGGATCGGCTGGAGTGCGGGGGTTCAGTTGCCGCCGATGAGCAAGGAATGATCGGCCGCTCGCCAGCTTCGCCATCGAGCCAACCTTGCTGGAGAGGGGAGGCGCTGGTGCCTCAGACGCTGCCGAGGCTGTCGCAGGCTGAGCGGGCCCCTGCTGTGTGGGCTGTGCTGGACGGCTGGCCTCGCCGCTTGGTGACGCATCGGACGGCGGGTCGGAGGAGCTGGAGATCGTCATCATCGTCATGGAATGCAATTTTGGGTCGTCTGAGTTTAGCGGGCGGGACTCTGGGCGGCGGACGAGCAGCGACGCGCAGGCACGCTGTTGAACTCGAGGACTTTCAAGGACGAAGGTGCTGATCACGAAGCGACGGGCGCAGGTGGCGAGGTGGAGAACGTGTCACAGGTTCGTCGGGAATGACAGAGCCGACCGACGGTCGGACCGCGGAACGACCAGGACGCTTTCGAGGGCGTCGGGTGAATCAGTGGGCAAGGCGCTGCCGACGATGGTGACGTAGCGACGATCCTTGCTGGCGTTCCGACAGGCTGAACAAGGATTGCGGGTGAGTTGCCGCTGTGCTGATCGATCTGGTCAGAGACTGGGTGAAAACAAGTGAGTTTCGAGTGAGCAGAGGAAGCGGCCGTATGTGGAAATGGGTGAGCAGGCCGGAGCAGGCGGCGAGGCGACGAGGCGAGCGCAAGCACCGCGCTGTGTGTTAGACTCATGAGGCGCAAAGCGCGTAAGCGGACCCGTGTTCTTCGCAGGGTTGTGCGACTGCGGTGCGCGCGGTGCAGCCAGACCCATCTCGTGCGCGCGCGATGTCTGAGATCTTGAGCCCCTTCTGCCGTGCCGTGCTGCCTGTCGCTCCGCCGTGCCGCTGCCGCTACCGCCATGTCATTGTCTAAGTGGCCCGGTTGCAACATGTCACCCAGCCTCTTCAGCCTGTTAGACCTGGGCAGCGTTTTCAGCGCCCGCTGGCCAGCCCATATTGCGGGTGGCGACCGGCGGAGAACTCAGATGAAGCCACGTCCGTGCTGGTGGCTTGAGTGGACGGGCTGCGGTAGCGCAAGAGCGAGTGCGAGCACGAGCGTGGGCATCGGACGGCACCGAAGTTGGTGCGACGTTGTGTAGGCAGACGAGTGCATGTGACGAGGAGAAGCCGGTTGGGGAATGAGCGGGGCCAGTCGGATTGATGGGGAAGATAGAAGGAAGGCAGAGCGGAAGGGGTGTGTCCGCGTTACACGGACATCGCAGTCAGTACACTTGAAGCTGTGGTGCATGCGGACGGGGCGAGATCTCGTCAGAGTCGTGCGCAGTCTGCACATCAGTGAGCATGGGAGGGCGTGAGTGCCTGTTGGCTGGGCGTTGTGGTGCCGTCGCGTGAGGAAGTGAGGGTTGGAGATGTAACTGCAAAGTCCCGATGGCTTATCGGGACAATTGCTGACGGTACGTGCCTGTGCGTCCTCCGAAGTGTGGCGTTCATGGCGCTCGCCGGTCTAAGCGTAGCCAAGATCTGACAGCTGACATGTCGCCGTCGTTCCATCCTCGTTAGGCTGCCAAGGTCACTCTTGCTGCTCGTGTGGTATGCATCGGGCAACCGCTCTGCCCACACTGACAGCGGCTTTGTCATCTCTTTTTCCAGTGTGCGCCATGGCGGAGTCGGGGGGCATGGGACAACAGGTGAGTTGCGGGCATCGGCTGCTAGCCCGTCTAGGCGCACCCTCCTTGCACGGACTGTAGCAAACACGGATTTAGGAAGTCTGCTATCTACCTGCTCAGCTCCGTTGTTCCTAAACTACATAGTGCTGGCGCGAGGAGAGGCATGAAAATGGTCGTCGGTAGAATGTGGGTAGGCCGTGGTGTTGTGGTGAGCCGGCTTGCTGTACCCGTGGATGCTTACAAGAACAATAGGACTGTTGCATATGTTTGGTGGAACGCATGGATAGACTAAGATACAAGCGGAAGATGAAACTAGATGGAAGCTAGGCATCGCTGTGGCCTTGAGTGAGAGTCAGGTCATGACCTTCCTCCGCCTGGGCTCTCGCAGGCATTCAGTCAACTCAATCTGGAACCAAACGAACGTCAAGGCGGGTAGAGTCCAGAACGAGGTTGACGTTCGGGATGTAAGCATGGCCGAATGCGTCCCATGTCTCTGATATCGCAGGTGGGCAGGGTCCCATGCAGTGGTCAATTGAAGCCGCTCAAAGCGTTGTCGGAGGTGGGCAAGATGCAGGAGATCCGGGAGAAGCCGATTGGAGCGATATCTCGGGGGTGATACCCGAGATACGCACCGCGCGGGCGCTAAGCGGGCGCCCACTGCATAAATCAGCTCATTGTCGTAAGCGATCCTGGAATTGAGGCCGATCTTAGCGCGGACCGAGATCTTATCAGTGTGGCGCTCCAGACGAGGGCAATTTTGCTAGCTAATAATGCGAAATGCATGATGTCTTCTTCCGTATCTACTCTCCTGATGGGACGGCTTAGGCCTTGGTGGGGCCGAGCATGACTGGGGATCAGTTTCCAATGGCAAGGCGGTAACTTACGCTCGGGGCGGACGACCTTGTCGAACTGCTCGGCGGAGATGAGGCCGGACTCGAGGGCCGACTCGCGGAGAGTGATGCCCTTCTTGTGCGCGTTCTTGGCGATCTTGGCGGCATTGTCGTAACCAATGGTCGAGTTCAGGCACGTAACCAACATAACTAGCCATTAGCACATGTTGGAGCATGAAAAGAAGAAGGAAAGGTGGATGGATGACTGGAAGAGGTCGCGAATGGTGGTAGAAGAGGTTTCGGGTGGAGTGTGGCGGTGGAGGTCAGGGTGGAGGTCAGGGTGGAGGTGGAGGTGTGGATTTGGTGGAGGTGTGGCGTCTGCACTTACGGGACTCGTTAAGGAGGGCGTTGATGCGGTCCTTGTTGGCCTCGATGCCGACAACGCAGTGCTCGGTGAACGAGTGGGCACCGTCAGTGAGGAGGCGGATGGAGCGGAGGAGGTTGGCGATGAGGACGGGCTTGAAGACGTTAAGCTCGAACTGGCCGTAGGAGCCGGCGACCGAGATGGTGGTGTTGTTGCCCATGACCTGAGCGGCGACCATGGTGAGCGCCTCGCACTGGGTGGGGTTGACCTTGCCGGGCATGATAGACGATCCGGGCTCGTTCTCGGGGAGCGACAGCTCACCAAGACCGCAGCGGGGGCCGGAGCCGAGGTAACGGATGTCGTTGGCGATCTTCATGAGCGAGACGGCGACCACGTTGAGGGCACCAGAGGCCTCGACGATGGCGTCGTGGGCGGCGAGACCCTCGAACTTGTTGGGGTTGGTCTCGAAGGGGAAGCCGGTGATCTTGGAGATCTCCTCGGCGACCTTGACGTCGAAGCCCTCCTTGGTGTTCAGGCCCTGGAAGGGTTAGCTTTTGCATTCCGGCGGTTCGGCAGCCCACGGTTCCGCTCGCAGGTGGCTCGTGCGGCCAACACGTAATTAAAGGATACTCACAGTTCCGACAGCGGTTCCACCCTGGGCGAGCTGCGAGAGGTGCTTGAGGGTGTTCTCGACACGCTCGATGCCGCGGTCAAGCTGGGTGACGTAGCCGGAGAACTCCTGGCCGAGGGTGAGGGGGGTGGCGTCCTGGAGGTGGGTACGGCCGATCTTGACAATGTCCTTGAACTCCTTGGCCTTGGCGTCGAGGGCGTCACGGAGGGTCTGGAGGGCGGGGATAAGCTTGGAGCGGATCTCAACGACGGCAGCGACGTGCATGGCAGTAGGGAAAGTGTCGTTGGACGACTGCGACATGTTGACGTGGTCGTTGGGGTGGACGGGCTTCTTGGAGCCGATCTCGCCGCCGAGGAGCTCGATGGCGCGGTTCGAGATGACCTCGTTGGTGTTCATGTTGGTCTGGGTGCCAGAGCCGGTCTGGAAGACGACAAGGGGGAAGTTGTCAATGAGCTTGCCAGAGATGACCTCGTCGGCGGCCTGCGAGATGGCGCCGGCGATCTTGGGGTCGAGGCCGTAGGTCTCGTTGACGTGGGCAGCGGCCTTCTTGACGGTGCCGAAGGCCTTGATCAGAGGCTCGGGCATGCGCTCAGCGGGGCCACCGATCTTGAAGTTCTGGAGCGAACGCTGGGTCTGGGCTCCCCAGTACTTGTCGGCGGGGACCTGGAGGGGACCGAAGGTGTCCGACTCGGTACGGTACTTCTGCTCAGCCATGACGGAGGTGGTAGCGAAGGTGCGGGTGGCACGGGCGGCACGAAGCTGAAGGGTTAGCTGGATAAACCAGAAAGAGGGAGTTGGCAAGTGGATGTGCAGCTCGTTCTCGGAGCTGACGAAGTGATGTCAGGATGCATGAGAGATGCAGCCTGGCAACGGACGTGCGCGTTGATGTGAGGTCTCGTCCGGACCGGCATCCAGCGCATGCAGCGTGAGAGCTGGGCAGGCATCTGTGTGTGGGCGAGCCGGCTATAACCATAGACGTGACATGCGGCCATGCGGGAGGATGGCGGAAGCAGACGGTACCGAGCGCGGAGAGCTGAGGGCGCTGAAGGCACTGTGGGAGACACTCACAGGGGCCGAGCGGAGCGTGATCTGGGAGATCATTTTGGGCGGGTGTTGTTTTGGAGAGAAGGGTGAGAAGGATGAAGAGGAGTTAACAAGCAACAACGACTAACCGTGCTGTCATGACATGTTCGAGCAGGTGCATGCAGCGACGGCATTGGCGGCCTGAGTGGCCCCGTCTTTGCATCCTTCGGACTGCCCGATTTTTCTAACCCCAGCACAATCTCCATCGCGTATCTGTCTAAGCCGCACCGCGCCTCGTGGTTTACCCAGGTGCTCCCCAGGGTAACGACGGCGAGGCGGCTCCAATCTGATTACGATCCTCGCGCCTGGGCGGATTTTTCGGCCGTTCCTTGTCGCGCTTGTGGAGCCTCCGACTCTTTCCGATGCACATTCTATCTCGTGTACTTTGTTATCAACAGGATCTACACGTGCCACGGATTCCACAGGCTCCCATCAGTGTGCCTCCTGCAATTATTAGCGGAACCAGATGAACTGATAGCAACAAGTCTGGCTCAGACTCCCAGGCTCAGCAGCAGGCCCCCGCCCCTGCCCAGTCCCAGGGTGCTCAGCCTTCTGCTGCTCCCGCCGAGGCTTCTCCGGCTCCTGCCCAGTCCGCCGAGGGCCAGGCTGAGAACGTCGACCCGACCACCTCGTCCGAATACAAGCCCCCTGCCCCCACTTCGTCTGGTGAGGAGTTCATGTCGACCCACACGGACACCAGCAACGGCGGTGACTACAGCGAGGCTGAGAAGAACGAGGCTTCCAAGCGCGAGTCTGGCGACCCCGTCCCCACCTACGACATCACTCAGCGTATCACTCAGAACCCGACCGAGGAGGACTACAAGGGTACCTCGTCTCTCGCCCAGTCGATTCTGAAGTTCCACAACGACCTCCGCGCCAACTTCGGCGCCGAGCCCCTCACTTGGAACGAGCAGTACGCACGCAAGGCCAAGAGCGACTGGGACACCATGCAGTGCCAGTGGGAGCACACGGGCGACGACAACCTTCACACGTTCTCTGCCTCGTACGAGAGCGCCTCTGAGGCCGGCGGTCAGGCTTGCAAGGCCTGGGCCGATGAGTGGAAGGAGTACCCCTTCGACAACCCCGCTCGCGAGGCCTACTCTCACTTCACGCAGATGGTCTGGAAGTCGCACACCGAGGTTGGATGCGGCTGGACCTACGACTGCGCCCCTGAGGGCGGCATGACGCGCAAGCTTATGTTCCGCTGCATCTACTCGCCTAACGGCAACATGGGCTCCTACGACAAGCCCGGATCGACGTACGAGGAGAACGTCGGCCGATGCACCGTCTGCAACCAGTAAGCAGCAACACGGCGAAAATCTCATCGCATCATAATCTACGTACCACACCGTAGTCATTTCATACCTTTCACGCTTGCAAGCTACGCTTTTCATGTATGAGCCTGGAGCTCGATGATTTATCACGACATTGGAACATGGAGGACGGAGCAATCAGTGCCACTGAATGGTCAATGATCGACAGAGCAAGCCCAAGGCCGCCCAAGCGCATTCGCTGGCCCGGCCAGCCCTGGCGTCTGTCCGAAATTGTTCCGCACTGAAGCTGCGCACAGCAAAGCAATGAGGTCGCCTTCACACCTCTCGATGACGCATTGTGCCACATGGCATTTGCTCCCGCGAATTTTGCGGCTCCGACCGTTCTGACTCCTGACGAGATCACGACTCGCCAGCAAGCTGACCGTTTTGCAACGACTTCCACCGCTTTCCACTCATAACAGCAAGCACAAAGCAGCTTGTCAGCGTAAAAACCTCACATCTAAACTATCCCCAACACCTCGATCAACTCATCTGCAAACATGGTGAGTCCTGCCGGAGCTCGAGACGCTGCGGGCGCTGACGTGCCGCTCCCCATGGCCTCCACCGACATTACCCGCTCACGCACGCGACACGCATTAATCGGTCTCCCATCACAAACGCAATCACGACACGCAGTCTAACTGGGACGACAAGCCTACCGTCATCGGTTTCGGTACCAAGCGCCCTACCGTTGCCAAGGGCTCTGCCCTCAACGCCGCCCAGCGCGCCGGTACCGTCACCTCGACCACTGCCAAGGGCCGTACCCAGGCTGGAGGTGGTGAGTGTTTTCTGGGCTGGACATGTGCGGCTCCGTACTTCTGTCGATCCGCGCTAGCCCTGTCCGGGACCTGACGGCGATCTGTTTGTGTGCAGTCCGCTATTATCCATCGGACGCCGCCTGCTCCGCCCTCCCATACTGCCTTTGTTGCTTTGCTCTAGCTAACGCGCAGCCACCAACTACCAGAAGCTCGGCAAGCTCGACGCCGACGACGCCCCCAAGCCCCCTGAGAAGGTCGACATCTCTGTCGGCAAGGCGCTCGCTGCTGCCCGTATGGCGAAGAAGAACGCGGACGGAAAGTCGATGACCCAGAAGGAGCTCGCGACCGCCGCCAACGCCAAGCCCCAGGACATTGCCGACCTCGAGTCTGGACGCGCGCTGCCCAACCAGCAGCTGCTCGGCAAGCTTGAGCGCATTGTCGGCGTCAAGCTGCGTGGTGCTGCGTCGCAGATTGGCCAGCCCCTCCACGGACCCAAGAAGAAGTAAGAGGACGGCGCCGGCGAGCAGGACAGCAGTACAGCAGTTTTGTAGAGTGACTTAGCGATCAGTTATATGCATAGCACACGTTGACTAAGCCGTCTGCGGCGTTGCACAGCTGCGTGCTGCGCTTTTCGCAGGTGTACGGCCTTGGCGGCTATGGCCGTAGGGACTGATGCTTCGCACGCTACTTTTAGCCTCACCCACCCCGCAAATGGTTCCGCATCGCTGAACGCGTCGATCGCAACGCCCAGCTATTGACGTGGGTTGCCTAGTACCCTGTTATTGTCACCGCTTTCTCATCATTATTGCCTGCCGTTTCTTGTAACACAACAACAAGCAACATGGCCTACAACCAGTACCAGGGCAACCCCCCTCCCCCTCAGTGGGCGAATAACCCGCCCCCGCCCCAGCAGCAGTACGGTGGTCCCCAGCGTGGGTGAGTAAGCGATGGCAGTGATGATTGGCCGAGTCTTGGCGTCCGCCGTCCAAGCCTCCGGACGACGCCGGCGCCATGTTGTGACGTCGGCGGTCATGCGACGGTGCTGACATCCACAGCTACGGAGGATACCAGCAGCAGGGCGGCTACCAGCAAGGCGGATACCAGCAGGGAGGCTACCAGCAGCCTCACCAGCAGCAGTACGGCCAGCACTACCCGCCTCCCACCGGCGCGCCTCCTCCTCAGAACTATCAGCCGACCGCCGCGGGCTACCGTCCCCCGTCTGGCCCGCCCCAGCAGCACTACCAGCCTCCCCAGGGCGCCCCTCCTCGTGAGCTTTGCATCGCTCGCGGCAGCTAACGGCAGCCCCTCCGTCTGGAACTCAGCATTACGGACCTCAGTTCCAGGGCCACCATGGCCAGCAGCAGCAGCCGTACTTCCAGTACTCGCAGTGTGAGTGCCAGTGGCAACGTGTAAGGGCGTAGTTGTCGTGCTGACATTGCGATTCGCGGCGCTTTGGCCCGTCGCATTTGCTTAATCAGGTACCGGCAAGCGGAAGGCTCTTCTGATCGGCATCAACTACCGCGGGCAGTCGGGCGAGCTGCGCGGGTGCATCAACGACGTGCACAACGTGCAGAAGTTCCTGGTCGAGCGGCACGGGTACAAGCCCGACGACATGGTGGTGCTGACGGACGACGCGCGGAACCCGCGCCAGATCCCGACGCGCGCCAACATGATTGCGGCGATGCAGTGGCTCGTGCAGGGCGCGCGCGCCAACGACGCCCTCTTCTTCCACTACTCGGGCCACGGAGGCCAGACCAAGGACGCGGACGGAGACGAGGACGACGGCTACGACGAGGTCATCTACCCCGTCGACTTTAAGCAGGCGGGCCACATCGTCGACGACGAGCGTGAGTAAGATTCTCGGCATGATAACTGACAAGCAGTGCACATGCGCCTCGTCCGCCCCCTCCCCGCCGGATGCCGCCTGACGGCCATCTTCGACTCGTGCCACTCGGCCACCTGCCTCGACCTCCCCTACGTGTACTCGACCGAGGGCAAGATCAAGGAGCCCAACCTCCTCGCCGAGGCGGGCCAAGGCGTGCTCGGCGCCGGCATGAGCTACCTCCGTGGCGACATTGGCGGCGTCGTCTCCGGCCTCATGAGCGTCGGCAAGAACCTGATGGGATCCAACTCTAAGGCCGGCGACGTCACCAAGCAGACCCGCACGTCCCCCGCCGACGTCGTCATGTGGTCTGGGTGCAAGGACTCGCAGACGAGTGCGGACACCACCGAGGCTGGGTAAGTCAACCTCCACCTACCACTCCGTCAACCCCACCAGTCCTCTTCCATTCGTCTACCTCTCCCTCTCCAATCCTCCACCATGCTTTCCTTTCTCTTCAGCATCGCTAACTTTCACAGACGCAGTACCGGTGCCATGAGTTACGCTTTCATTGCGGCCCTCACGAAGCAGCCCCGTCAAAGCTACGTCATGCTCCTGAGGAGTATCCGAGACGAGCTCGCAGGCCGCTACGACCAGAAACCCCAGCTCTCGGCCTCGCACCCGATCGACACGAACCTCATGTTCATCTGCTAAGTCGTCGCGCGACTCGCGACACCGTAATTGCCCTATGTATCCTGACCTTGACTCGAGAACGGTCGGGAGTGGCACTAGGGCCGTGGTTGCTGACCCTCTGACCTTTTTCTGATGTCTGGCATGCCTGGGGCGGTAGATCTCACGGTTACTGACTACCTGACACAGACGAGGACACGGGGAGATGCATAAGCCCGCGACACTGCTTCCCGAGCAAGTGGTTTCTCGAGAAGAGAGAGTCATGTGGAGGAGACGATCCCCTCCCACGCTCTCCTGGACGCCGATCAAACAATCGTCGCGACGGAAGCAAGTCTCTCCTGACGTTGCAAAGGGTGCTGACCACGTCTCCACTCGCCATTACTCACTCCATGATCCACTCCTCCGCTCATTGAAGTTTGGTCTACAACTGAACGCCATCATGTGAAGTAAAGGGAAGAGCGGGCGTCTGACCGCCACTCTACTCATAAAGAGGTGAGCTAACTGCGACGTTCGAGCTGACGTCCAGGTGAGGTGGGCTACGATTGCCGTATGCTTAGCTCATATCCAGATTTGCGGTCATTCCGAGTCTAGGCCTTGTTGCTCACTACGCTGAGATCTTTGCATGCACGACAGGGAGAGAGTACGTCAAGCTAGGGCCGTGTGCAGAGCTGATGCCAGCGACCCCAACGTCTGACGCCTTGCGCTAGAACGGCCATGGCTGAATTCCTTTGGAAACAACATCCGCAGGCTGTCCGGGGTCGCCACCGGCGACGTTGAACACTGACCAGGGTGAGCTCTGCTCCCTTCCTGAGGACAATAGCTCACAGCCAGTGCCATGTCCCCAGTCTCAACCGGGATGGAGGCCCATGCTCCTCGCGGTCAATCTACGACCTCATACCATTCTCATGTTAACACCATGGTGTCGGGTATGGAAGAGCGTCGCCGTGCTAAGCCGAGTGGAGGTGAGTTGCAGCTGTTTGTATGGTTGGAAGCTGACCCCAGCAGTGTACAGGGCTTTCTGACGCGAATGTTGTCGTGAGCGAGTGACCATGTGCATGAGTGAGTCTGAGCTGCAAATGTTCTACGTGCCAGCTAACCGCCAGCGAAGCCTAGGGCACCCGGAAGCGGCAATGTCGAATAGAGCCAAGGGTGGGTTACAGCTGAGTACAGTGGCCTCAAGCTGACCATCAGACAGACGGTCAGGTGAGCATGCGCCTGGGTTGTTGATGGAGGGAGTGAGGTGTAGCTGCGTTTTGGCCCCGATTAGCTGACAGCCAGCAATGCCCTGGCGCTTTAGCGAAACGGCTGCCGATGCCTGTTGTCGACAAGGTGAGTAGTCGCAGCTGGGGATGGGCAGGTGTAAAGCTGACCGCCAGCTCGGAGTGGCACATCAGGCGGAGCTTGGTCGGAGGTTGAGGGTGAGTTTACTGACAGCTGAAACATGTGGTTGGCAACAGCTGACCACGAGGATAAGGTAAGGCGTCGAGGCTGAGTCGTCCGTTCAGCTGTGAGCTACCTACTCTCTGCCGGAAGCTGAAAGTCAGCGATGCGGGTAAGCTTCTGCAGGAGGAGTTTCGATCCCACGAAACTGTTTGGGTGAGTCACAGCTGCTCGGCATGCGCAGATAGCTAACCCTCAGGGGAGTGAGAGTAGGGCAGTGGATGAGAGGACATGCGAGAAAGGAGGCATGGGGGTGAGCTACAATGTCCACTGCGTTTGAGCTGACCGCCAGCTAATCCCTGGAAGGTGTGTGGCGGGTGTGGGTCTTGAGTCGCCTGGTCAACGGTGAGCTACGGCGGTCTCATTGCGGAGCTGACAGCCAGCGGCGGCAGCAGGCACTGCGGAAAGAGAGCTACAGACGCCGAACGGTTCCCTGCGGTAAGTCACAACTGCTTGGGTTGTACTCCACAGCTGACCGCAGATATCCATCTTCCGAGGAGCATCGAAGTTGTGACTGCCAGGCGAGCGATTGAGGTACAGCTGGAAGGCTTCCCATAGCTATCAAGGCAGTGCGCCACAGCTGACCCCGGATGGCCAGCCGTCCGAGGAGCATGAAAGCTAAGTTCTCATGCGAGCGGTGAGTTGCATCTGTACCGCCCCTAACTGACCAGCAGTGCCGGCAGATGCTTGACGAGAAAGCTGTCCATTGGGAGCGCTCATGTGGGTTGAGTGGCAGAGTGGCAGCTATCAACACCACCTCATGTGACAGCTGACCATTACAGGGGCCGGGTGACCGGGGAGCGTCGGGGCTGGGTTGCCACTTGAGAGCGTTAGTTACAGCTGTACGACGCCCCAGAGCTGACGGCAGTGCTGGCAGGTGCCTCCCGAGAGGAATCCCACCCTGGTGACAGACCGTGTCGTGAGTCCAGCTGATAGAATCGGGCCGCAAAGAGCTGACCGCCAGCTCGCATCGGCGAGCATGTCAAGTGAGTGGCCTAGTGATTTAGCAGATCTGGGGGTGAGTCAGTTGAAAGCCGGTAGAACTGAACTGACCGCGGGCAAGCAGTCGTGCGAGGAGCCTCGAGGCTGGACTGCTGGTCGAGTAAGTTACAGCTGGCGCGACCCGATCGCATGAGCTGACCACCAGCTGATCCCCGGTAGGTGTTCAAGGGGTGTTGGTCGAGAGTGCGAGCTAAACGGTGAGCTACGAATGTCTCACTGCAGAGCTGACAACCAGCGGTGCCTCGGCTGCTGTGACAAGAGAGCCATCCATTCGGAGCGGCCATGCCGGGTACGCCATAGCTGCTACATAGCACCGTGATTGGCATAGCTGAATGCCAGTGAAACAGCCACAGACGAATGGACCGGGTATGTCGGACTGGCCCGAGGGGTGAGTAGCAGCTGCTGCCCAGGTGGAGCAAGCTGACCGTCAGACCCGGGAAGCACAAGGAGAAGCGTCGATACCGATACCCTGGCCCATTGAGTAAGTCACAGCTGCGCTCGGCTCGATAGTTGACCGCCAGGAAATCCTCGAGTGCGTGTCGGACAGGAATAGTGGCGGTATTCGGATAAGCGAGGTACAGCTTATTCTGGAGCCGATAGCTAACGACCAGTGCATTCCACCGTCTGTACCGCGAACGAGGCGAGTGATCTGACGAGATGTGGAGGACAGCGGTGATGTGAGTTTCAGCCGCGAAATTCCGAAAGTTCAAGCTGACCAATACAGACAGTCACCTGAACTGGGGAGCGTCTATGCAGAGCTAGTAACCTGGCGAGTGAGATACAGCTTCCTTCCCGACAAAGTGAGCTGAGCGGCAGCGCTACGAGGGGATGTGGGAACGCGAAGAGCGTTACGTCCCGGTCGCTAATCGAGCGAGTGAGTACAGCTACTCTTCGTTCGACTAGCTGATCATCAGCAATGCCAGCAGGCTTAAACGGGCGATGGTGAGTGCCAAGTGGCCCAGTGAGCCACAGCTGTGTCACGCGTAAGTCAGCTGACAGCCAGCAAAAACGCGCCGGCCGCTGAAGTCGAGACATACGCTAAGAAGGGGTACCGGACAGGTGTGTCACAGCTGGTGCGCCCACATGAGTCTAGCTGACCACCAGCCCAGCCAGGTGAAGGCGTGGCGATGTTGGGTGTCCAATGCCTAGATTATGGTGAGTTTTCAGAGTAGGTGCAGTAGCGGAAACTAATCTCCAGCGAACTCCGTCTGCTAGGAGAGGGCGAAGGTGGCGGTGAGTTGTACGGCCAGGTGCGTCGAGCTTGGGAGACTGACTTGATGAGCTGACCTCAGTGAATCGGGCTCAGCATTTGGCCAGCGCGCGAAGTACTTCACCGGCCAGGCAGAGTTCTGCAGAGACAGCGATCGCAGTGGATACTCGCCGTCAGCGATTACTTCAGACATAGGGGCTTACCATGCACAAACTGCAGATTCGAACGCAAGGACCGAGCACAATAGCTGGCAGTTGCTGGCAGTTTCGACACAACATTGACCATTAACGACGAGGCATTCAGCAGGCTATCGACGTGGCGGTCGACGACACACCAGTGCAGCCACCTCTGAGGCAGACCGTGGCCGGCGACTTTCTGCTGTCGCTTGCTGAAGCCAACCGTGAGCATCAAGATGAGGCGGTGTTTTACTGCGACGTCAGATGTCGTAGATGTTTCATGCAAGTCTGACACGGCCTACTGAACTGCAGAATGTAGCTGTGACTATTCATGACGCCAGACCAAGTTGTGTGAATACTCAGTGTCCCACTTCGC
The DNA here is from genome assembly GCA_039545375.1 of Trichosporon faecale. Lineage (NCBI taxonomy): Eukaryota > Fungi > Basidiomycota > Tremellomycetes > Trichosporonales > Trichosporonaceae > Trichosporon > Trichosporon faecale. The sequence goes on from BCLU01000001.1 coordinate 1,328,148, forward strand.
CTCTTGTTGAGGTCAACAGACCTCCACAGATGGGGACACGCCCCTCGGGGCACTAGCTCACCTCAAGTGTCTGGACCCAATGTCAAAACAGTCGAGCACAGCTCTGGACTATTCCGAACGTGGCAGGGAGGAAACATCAGGTACTGTCCGGCCACCGCAGTGCGTGCCTTCACATCGGTCCCGTTGTGATGCGATCGACCGTGGCGCTGCTGCTTGGAGGCTGGCACGCTGCCAGTTGAACTTGGTGCAACTCAGTCTGCATTCAGAAAAGTCGCCGGACATTCGTTGATGTCGGGCGGTGCTGTGACTGCCCACGCTGCTACTCCGCGTCATCTACCCCATGGCTTCGTCGAAGCCCAACTGCCACACCAGTCTCGTCATTCCTCGAGGGCACTGCTCCGTTTCAGAACTCGCAGCTCGAATCCGAGATCTTAAGCGAGAAAGCTGGCCAGAACGTGAAGCTGTGTGATGTGGCAGCTAAGTGGTGTACGACGACAGTGCCGCTGTCGGTCAGCAGACGCTGTCGTCCATCAATGTTCGAGCCTCGACACGCCTCAGAGCAACTCCGGCATCCACACCTCTGCCCCGTAACTGCTACAGCTCATATACATGTCATCTTCCTCCAGCACAGCTGTGTTTCATGAACTCGCCGATGAAGCGACGCCGAGTCTTGAATTGATCAGATTTCGTCACGGGACGCGATGCGGTGTTGCTCCGCCGTCCCCCGTTGTTTTCCGCCACTTCGGACTACGGCATCGGGTCTGGACCACTGGGCGTTGCGACTCAGAGCACGGTGCCCCCATGGGGCATAACTATACAGTTTGAAACGTCTGCAGACGTCCGAAGTAGTGCCTGCGCTGAACTCGGACGTTCTGCACTAAGACGCGGCGACGGAGCAACCATGGCTGTGCCACACCGATTCGTCAACAACTCGGAGCAAATTGACGTGACCGTGGCATCTGAGTGCCCACGGGGTACGTCGGCGGTCAGCAGACGTTTCAGATATCATGGCTGTACTCTCTCGTCGCACAACGCTCCGAAGTCCACACTCCGAATCCAGGTCCAGTTCCGCAGTCGGAGCAATATTGCGGTGCCACATTGATTCATCACATCTTCTCGAAATGTGACGTGGCCGTGGCCCAGAGCCTCCGGAGTACCTCCGGAGATACGTCTGAAGCCAGCAGACGCGCAGACGCACGTTCCAGACTGCTGCGCCGAGGCGTCTAGATGTCAGCTGCTCCCCCCATCGATCGTGATCGAAACCGTAAGAAGAGCACCGCTCTGTTTGAGACAGCACCGCATCGTTTCAACTCGCTCGTTTCAACAGCGTCAAGCTGTGAAACGCCGTCATGTGCATGTCTCCACGTCGGTATCCAGTGCATTTCTGATGTCAGCTGCAGCGTTTGGGTCGGATGTCAGCTGCATGAAACGAGGCAATGCACAACATGTTGCTCCATGTCTTGTGCCTTGAAGAAATCAGCCGATGGATGCCCGCCCACGTTTAGGCACTGTTGGCTGGAGGATCGGAGCAAGAGGGCAGGGGCACCGCCTCGGATCAACTTTCCCACCACCACCAGGTTAGGTTGGCAGGCCGATCACACCATCGACCAACTGTGGTGTGAACGTGTGAGGGTGACAACCCTCCCCGGCACCCCACACGCTCTCCACACGCTCTCCACACGCTAGCGCAGGACGGATCTGGAATTCGGAGTGAGCCCGTGAGCCCGGGAGCCCGGGAGCGCAAACGCAGAGAAGAATCCAAGGCAAACACGGACACTTGAGACGACGCCAATAGTCCCAAACCGCGCTTAAGATAGCGCCTGACTTGGCCGCTCGGATCGTATAACCTGTCTCAAACCTTCGGCTCCGTGTTTGGAGTAGGTCGCCGCGCACAGCACCCACTCCGCTAGCAGACAGTCCGCAGGCGCTAGTGTGATCAACCCGCGCGCGCGGCGTGTGGAGGTGGGGTTCGGCTTCCCCGAAGCTATACTTGGCGTCCGAATGACCTTCGGGCACTAACGCACTATGCAAATGCACGGTACTATGGCTGTCACCTGTCAAGCAAGGTCGGTCGTGTAAGCGCTCTGCGCGCTTGCGACAGTGCAAGCGGGGCAAAGATAGTGGGGCACGTCACTTCCAACGGCACCGAAGTAGGGACGTTAGGGACCATCTTTGTCATGAGTCTCAAGGACTTGGCACGCTGGGACGCTGGCACGCTGGCACGCTGGCACGCTGGCGGAGGGGCGATTGGCACATCTCGGGCGCTCGGGCACTTTCCGGGCCATTTCTTGGGCGATCGCAAGCGAGTCAGGACACGCTGCTTCGGTCCTGCGATCCTGTGGTAGCTGTGGTCCTGTGGGCCCTGGGATGGTGTGGGCCCTGCTGGCCCTGCTGAGCGTGCCTGATATCCTGGAGTTCCTGTGGTGTTCCTGTGGTGCACGCGGTACACACCGGGATATCGGCTTGCCTTTGGCTGGGCAGCTGGGCACCCCACGCCCAGCAAGCCCAGGTGCGCCCAGCAGACCCAGCAAGCCGAGCACGCCGAGCGAAGGAAAATGCCAAGGGACGAACAAGGGCAAAGGACGGTTGCATCCGGCACTTGCCTACGTCCAGCCAGCCAGCGAACGGGGACGGATCCATACTCGCTTCCCGTCCATGGGCTGGGCCGTCCGGCCCGCTGGCCCCGTGCATCTCCATCACGAGATCGTGCATGACCAAATCTCCAGCGATCCAGCTCCAGCCGAGCACGGAGGGAGATCGAAGGAGATCGAGGAATGGGAAGATCTTCGTAGACAGACTGCGCGCCTGCGCCGGTAGTCTGACTGCGCTCCCAGATCACTGCCGCTGCCGCTGCCGCTGCGGGGCCTGCGCCTGCGCAAGGCGTGACAGATCTCTTGGAACCCAATGGCTTAGCGAGGCAGCCGGGCACGGCGTACGGCGCCCGGATCTGCAGATCTGCGCTGCGTAAACCTTGCACCTTGGCAGAGTCATGCATTGCATTGGGCGTGATGTCTCGGGGTCGGTCGAGTTGCGAGAGCGAGGGGAACGAGCATGCGCCGGCGCCGAGTCCGCCGAGCGCGAGACTCAGCATTGTGTCATTGGGCGAGGCCGTCGGGCGACGCTTGCTTGCTTGCTTGCTGGCATGGGCCCACGGGCGCTCTGCCGGCGACTTTGCGGCGCGCGTCGGCCATCTGCGCCAGTGTAAGCGACGTAAGCGAGGTTCGTGATTTCTGGCGCCACTGGCCACTGGCACGAGCAGAGGCATGTGGAGTCGCCCTCTTGACCCTGAATGAGACCCTGGGGACTACGGCCAAGCCCTTGCAGCACGGCAGCACGGCAGCACGCGGCGCAAAGTCAATCCGGCACGGACAAGTGCTGGCTCAACTGGCTCAGACGACATGCGGAGCCACTTTCACGACCCGAGCGAGCGACGCTAGCCTGCGGGCACCCCAAGCGAGCCACCGAGCCAGATCTGCCGTAGACGTCCCACTCCACCACCCATCCAACGGTCCAAGCATCCTTTCCACCACTGCAACGAGCCAAGGATGCATGCCTGAATGCCTGAGTGGTCCTGACCCCACACGCGTTGCTCGCCGATGATCCCATACTCGCCACACATCCCGGCCCACGTCGCTTGCATCCAAGTTGCGGATTGCGGTACGCCCGCCGCCGCAGTTGTCGTCGCGAAACGAAGCAGTCGAGCATCCAAACGAGCATCATTGCATTCCGCAGTTCTTGCAGCCTCTCAAGCTCAAGCTCGCCCGCGCCCCTCGTCCTTGCCGCGGGACCCGCTGGGCCCGCTCCACGTCCGGGCGGCTGGCTGTTTGCTTGGTGATGTGCATGACGCAGGTCGTTGCGTCGTTTGCATTCTTGGGTCGAGGTATGTTCCAAGGTCGCCGCGGGGCATTGGAATGCTCGTGCGGTGCGGAGAGCTCGGCACGCTCGGGCGTCGGCGGACGCCGAGGGTCGCTGCTCGCTGAGTGCTCCGCACATACCGACGGGGACTGCTAGACTGGGAGTGTACTCCGAATACGTCGCCGGCTTGCTAATTCGAGCTACACTACGGACATGGGCGGAGAACCGGCGGAGACGCACGGAGAGCGGCAACAGCGGACGGGTTTGACTGCGAGCCTGACATAGCTGACATGGGGCAATGCTCGATACGTGCCGGAGACGATGGAGCAAGTGGCCAGACTCGGGCTGTTCTCGGCAAGAACCGAAGAAAAGATGTACTACCGCGGTCAATGAGACGGCAAGGGGAGATCAGCCGTACGTACGTTGGCCGTTTCCCCTGGGGCCAGGGGCGAGGGCACAAGGGCCAGGGGGAGTGCTGTGCGCTGCGCTGCGCTGCTTGCGGTGTGCGTATCGTATATTATCCCCGGCCGGGTGCTGACGCCAGTACTGTTGTTGTACCTGACATGGATGACGCGGATCCAGCGGAAACAGGATATACAGCTATCCACCACCGAGCCGCAGCCCCTTGGCCCCTTGAACCTTCGACTAGTGCTCTCCTCTTTGCCTGCGCCATTAAAAACCCATCGACCGTCCTCCCACTGAAAACGGACCATCATTGTCCCGGAACACTAAGCACCGACTGCCTGCCTGCCCCATCGGTGACTTTTCACTGCCTGCCTGCCTGCCTGCCTGCCTGCCTGCCTGCCCAGCTGGCCCACCCTCCCCCGCTTCAACCCACACCCTCAACCGCGACACTCACCGCCGGCCACCGATCCATCCATATCCCAGACCATTACAAAGAGTCGTATCTCTCTGTCTCCGGTATCACTTTTCTCCTTTCTCCATCTTCACCCTTCCTTGCACCGACAACCATATCCACCACCATGTCGTCCCGTGCTTGTCTCAGGTGTATCTCAAAGAAGAGAAAGGTCAGTACCTCCTCATGGTCGAGCAGGCGCCAGCCCGCGACACCGCTGCCCCCTATCTGCCCTCGTCCATCACTTTGGCGACGACCCAAGACCTCGATGGCAGTGGCAAACCATTCTCGACCGTGCTGACATGCAGTGCGACCACAAGCGCCCCAGCTGCGGTCTCTGCTCAAAGCTCAACCTCGGGTGCGAGTACCCGCCTCCGCAGGCGCGGCGCGGCCCCGTCGCCGGCCTGGGCAAGAAGGCCGAGGCGCGGGTGCAGCAGTGCGAGAACGCGCTGTGGTGGGTGCTCGCGATCCCCGACGTCGCCGAGCTCGTGCGCCGCCACGCCGACAACGTAAGTTTGCTCTCCCCATGTCCATGGTGTGATCGCGCATCTCGGTGTGTTCTATTCCAGTGCAGTCTATCCAGTGTACCCAGTGTACCCAGTGTACCCAGTGTACCCAGTGTACCCAGTGTCGCCCAAGTCGCCGCAGCCCAAAGTGTACAGGTGTACCGCACTCTGCCGCAGAGCGCGGCCGCGCTTGCACGAGACATGGCAGTGCCTTTGCGTACGCATGCGTATGAGCTGCTGTCTCCTGCCGCCTGCGATTGCAGTGCATGATCAGCCCACAGCCAGCTGGGCAGCCGGGCAGCTGGGCAGGCGTGGGTCGTTGTCGCCGCACGAATTTGCCGCAGCCGCTGAGCCGTGCCTGCCTGGGTCGCCTGGGTTGCCTGGGTCGAAAGGGAGAAGCGCCGCACGGAAGTCCCGGAGCTCTTGCCGGGTTCTCCGATCGGACTTTGCCTCTGCTATCACTGGCAGCTGGCACCGGCGCCCGCCGGCCCCACCCCTTGCAGATCCCTGGACCTGCCTCGGGCATCGGCCATGCGCTGCCACCCTACACTGTCGCTGCGTCAGTGCACTAGTAAGCCAGAGCATGGAGCATGGAGCATGGGATGCGTGGCGGACTGGAATAGGAATGCGACTCGTGCGAGTGGCACACACCCATCGGCACCGAAATAGAATCCAGAATCCCAAGCTGACAAACAGACCCCGCTCCCCAAGGCGCCCACGGCCAAGCTCGAGCGCATCACGCGCGCAGACTGGTGGGACGCGCACGGCATCCGCACGGGGGGCGACGTGCTCTCCTTCCTGGACTCAGTGCGGGAGATCGAGGAGGACGACGCTGGTTCAGACTATGCGCCGAGCATGTCGCAGTCCGAGCGCCGGACCAGCCTTGCGTCCCTCGTGTCGCGTGAGAGCCGCGAGTCGCTCCCGCGCTCCGAAGTGCCCCGCTCCGAGTCGCGCGCCGAGAGTCGCACAGAGAGTCGCACAGAGAGTCGCACAGAGAGCCGCGAGATCCGCCCCGAGCCCCAGATGAAGAGGGAGCCGGGCTCGCTACCCCCCCTTTCTCCCGTGTCGCCTCGCAGCCGCGAGTACTACGACAGGGAGGACGAGTACAGGCACCTCAAGCGGCCGTCTTCCTTTGCGCGCAGCCCGCCAAGCGACCCCCACCACTATGCGCACCACAGCCCGCCGCCCGCGTATTCCGCGACGTTCCGCCCTCACACGCCCAAGCGGAGGGACGACGAGGAGATGCCCCGCTCCCTTCCTCCGCCGTCCCACCTCGCTCCCCACTCGCACTCCGACCGGCTCGAGCGCCTGGACCGTCTCGAGCGCCTCGAGCACCTTGAGCGTCTTGAGCGCGCCGACCGTGAGAGGCCAGCGGGGAGGGTAGACAGGGAGAGGGCAGCCGAGAGGACAGACCGACCGGACCGACCGGACAGGGGGGACAGGGAGCGCCCAGAGCTTAGGAAGCCGGCGCTGTGGAACCTCATCGCGGCCGCGGACAGGGACGACTGGCGCGGGCTCAAGCGGCAGCGCACAGAGGTCACGTCGTTGTGGTAAGCGCTGGTCGCTGGTCGCTGTTGTGTTTTTAGCTACAAATGTATCACCTGCATCTCACTGCACTCGCACTTGCTACTGACTGTCGTTTGTCGTTCTGGCATGCTTTGTACACGATGCTTGCTTGGGTCTAGGAAATTTCTACACACTGGGGCTCGTCTGGGCTCGTCTGGGCTCGTCTGGGCTCCGGTCTCTACTCGATCCTACTTGTGCTGTTCGGGTTGAAACTGTAGACATAGATTACACACGCGTCGCATTCGGGAACGCACCCATAGCCCTCGCCTTCCCTTTCTCGTCATTCATAGCCCAAACCACCCTCCCGAACCGTCCCCCAAGTTCCCCCTCGAGCCAATGTTTGAACACGCCCAGAACGGTCGTAAGGTCGTTCCCGAAAACACCACACCCCCACGCACCCAGAACAACAGTGTCGGCACCATGCTCGAGCGCGAGCGCGAGGATGCGCCCGGCGCGTTCGCGGAGGATTCCCTCGAGATTCGAAGCGGCTGAAGGCAAGTTCTGGCGGAGGGCGGTCGCGTTTGGAGCTGGGGAAGTTAGGATGTCGACGAGGTAGGGGGTGGGGAGGAGGGGGTTGCCTGCTCTGCTTCCTCTACTTCCTCCGCTCGCCCCGGCGTCTCCGACGCTGCCGGAACTGGCCGCAGCCCCGGCCCCTCCGGCCCCTCCGTCGCCTGCGGCTCCGGCTCCGGCTGCGCCTCCGTCCCCGCCTCCGCCCGCGTCCCGGAACACAGGCACGTCGGGCGAGTACACCATCCTGTGCGAGTAGCGCAGGTTCTCGGCGCCGCGCGCCTTGTGCGCGTTGTAGAAGTCTGGGGCGCAGAGCAGGCTCGAGTAAAGCGCGGAGACACGGCACACGTCCTCCTCCTGCGCCTTTGCGCCCGTCAGGTACCCGCCGCCGACGTGCCGCGCCGAGGCAAAGTTGAGCACGCAGATGCGCGGCGCTCCTACGCCTGCATTGCTTGCGGCTGAAGCCGAAACCGAAGTCGAGGCCGTTGTTGAGGGAGCAGAGGCCGAGGCCGAGGTTGAGGCCGAGGTTGAGAGAGGAGAGGAGGGGGAGGCAGCAAGCCTCTGCGCAGCCCCCATCGAGCTCTCGGCTGAAACCTCAAACGCCGTCGTCCTCAACGGACCTTTGGCCCTCTGCTTCGCGAGAATGCGCTCCGTGTCGTCCACGGTGTAACTGCGCGTTTGGCGCTTACACCTCCCGACCATGGCGGGGAGATCGACGTGCACCCCGCCGACGTCGTAGCCGCGTTTCGTGAGGCGGCCGTTCTCCTCAGCCAGTGCGCGGTTCGAGGCGCGGCGAGGCGAGTCCTTCGCCAACTTCTCGGGCGGACGCGTCGGACTGGGATTGCGCGGTTTCGCACTGGAGTCGTTGCGCGGCACGCGGTCGTTGCGGGCGTTGTTGTTACGTGGGGGCCGCGGGGCGCCGAACATCTCGTCGATGCGTAATTGGGTCATTTCTTGAAGGTGAAGGTGGTAAGGTGAGTGAGGAAGAGAAGGCGATGAGGGAAGATCAGAACCAGGTGGAGGTTGAGTCACGTCGCGATCGCGATCTGCGGCCCGTGCGCCGGAGCCGAGATAACGCCGCGTCCTCGAGTCACGATCGTCGTCCAGCTCGAGTCATGCATTGTCTGTTGCTTCTGTCTTCCAGTATCTTCTCATTGAGTTCGACTTCGCATTGTCCTCGACCAGAGTTCGAGTGCAGAGTGCAAGTTGTTGAAAGATGGTGAAAGTTCAGTGCGGGGCTCCAGCCTGCCTCGACGATCAGTCGCGTGCATGGTCCATGTCCACTTCTGCGGAGCAACTTCTGCTCGCGACCACTCCTCTGTCAGACGAGAACTCTGCCGAGTACACTCAGGCCCCCACTCTCTTCTGCGGCGTACTCAGCGGGCTCAGCGGCCACCCCCATCCCCAGCGTCGGCGAATGACCAAGCAGCTCGAGTTCGCCGGACGCCCCGGCCGCTTGACACCGGCATTTGACCCCCATTGAGGTCAAATCGTGTTCCGAATACGAACGCTGGACCGCTCGGGGCCGAGCGTACTCTACTCGCTTAGCTCGCAGGCGCGAGGCGTTGTGCCTCGGCGTCTAGCCGTTTAGAAGCTCTGAGGATCGCATACGAGCATCTCCAGCCCCATAGCTGCGGACGGGAAGTGCTCCGCAGAGTGGCGTGCGCGGGACACTCAAACCTTGTCTCGACGAGTCTCAATGAACTCGTGTGAGTGGCAGGAATGCTCGCCTCGAGCCGCGCGGAGCATGCAGACTAACTGGCGAGGAGAGCGACGGAGAAGCTCAGCTCCGGCGGAGTTCGACCCATGCCCCGCCCGTTGTGTGTCCACAGGCTCTGTCTCAGCGTTAGTCTTGGCCTTGTGAATTCAAGCATTCATTGCTCGAAGCAGAGGTCCGGGAGTTCCGAAACGCGCCCGGGAGACGTCCGGGCCGCTCTGTGCGGCGTTCAAAGAACAACGCAAAAGGAGACCCCGCACCGGCGACCAACTTATCTATTTCTGCCGAGGCACATCGTGCCAGCCTGCCGTGTGCCGTACCGTCGTACCCCCGGTCCCCGTGTTCTAACAATGGTCCGGGCTGATGTCACGGCCAGGGATCGAGGGAAGAGCGGATGTGATAATTGCAGAAGGGTACACACCCGGCTCAAACCCTGGTGGTCAGGTGTTCCTTAGAACACCTCGGCGCACCCCGCCTGATTCCATTGTCACCTCGGGATACATCCTCCGCCGTACACCCACCAGTCTGCTGCCAGCACTTCTGTCGGCGCCCGCGTCTGTGAGAATGAGCCCTACTGACGGAGCTCTTGCCCCGCCGCGGCAGCCCCACCGACGCCGCCTGCGTCGACCGGCCGCTAAGCGCCCCCAGTATAGAATCACCTCCGAAGAGGTGCGGGGAAATGTTAGGCGGCGTGCAGTTTATACGCACGGTGCACCCCTGGGAACTGAGCGGGGAGCGCACTGCACAATGTGTACCGCGGCGCAGCACGCGTGGGCCACTGTGATCCGCACGGCGCCGGCCCACGGCGTGGGGTTTCTATTCCTGGCGATTGCTATTCTCGGTCGCCTCCGTCGTACTCCGCTCCTCCATACGACTCCGCTAGGCTCGGTATGCGGCGTATTGTTACACCACCCTCGCGTGTGCCGAATCGACATAAACGGATGAACCAAGACCTGACGAACAGAGATTTACGAAAGATGTCCGTGTCCGCTCGACGATGGCCACGCGAGAGCGGCCCGACATCTTCGGACTAACCCGACTCCTAATGTCGAGACTTGGCCGACTGCCCACCGGTCTTTAGGCTGAACTACCTCTAATCAGCTCACCGCATACCACGATAACCTTCCAGATCTCGCAGATCACAAGCCGGACGAGGCCGATGCGGGTACGTCACGCGCCGAGCGAGAGATAAGTGGGCACGCGGTGTCTAGCTGATAAAGTGGGCATGTGTGCGGGTCCTCGCATATGACATGTCCGGGTGTGTCTCTATAAGCCAGCGCAGGCTGAAACGTTGCCCGCATCTGCACTAACTCTGACACAATGACAGTCGCAAAGACGTGGGAGACCGTCCGAGACGCGAAGCAGGCGGAGCGCGACGCGCGCATCCCCTCCGCCTGGCGGCTCAAGGAGCTGCCGAAGGGGACGAACGTGATGGACGTCCCACGCACCTGTGGGATCCTGTCGGAGCGCGAGATCGAGATCACCGAGACCTGCGCCGTCGACCTCGTCAAGGCCATGGTCGACAAGAAGTACACTGCCGAGGAAGTCACGACTGCGTTCTGCAAGCGCGCCGCGATCGCGCAGCAGCTGACCAACTGCCTGACGGAGATCTTCTTCGACGAGGGCATCGCGCAGGCCCGCGCCATCGACGAGGAGTATGCGAAGACCGGCCAGCCGCGCGGGATCCTGCACGGCCTGCCCATCTCGCTCAAGGACAACATTGCGATCACGGGCTACGACTCGAGCACCGGGTTCGTGAACGAGTGCGGCAAGCCGGCGGCCGAGGACGCGGACAACGTCGTGTCGCTGCGCCGCGCCGGCGCCGTCTTCTTCTGCAAGACCAACGTGCCCACCGCCATGCTCATGGCCGACACGTACAACAACGTGTGGGGCCACACCTCCAACCCCTGGAACACCGAGTATGGTGCAGGCGGCTCGTCCGGTGGCGAGGGCGCTCTGCTCGCGCTCCGCGGCTCTCCCCTCGGAATCGGAAGCGACATCGGCGGCTCGATCCGTATCCCCGCCGCGATCTGCGGCATCTACGGCCTGAAGCCTGCCTATGGCCGATTCTCGTCGCACGGCGCGCGCTCCGGACAGCCGGGGCAGGAGACGATCAAGGCCGTCAACGGGCCCATGAGCCCCGACTTCTCCTCGCTCGAGCTCTTCACGCGCGCGATCCTGCAGGACAAGCAGTGGGAACGCGACCCGTGGACGTGGCCTATTCCTTTCCGCGAGGAGGAGCTGCCCGCCAAGCTCTGCTTCGGGATCATCTCCGACGACGGCGTGACGCGCCCGACGCCGTGCGTGAAGCGTGTGATCGAGGAGCAGGCGCGCGCGCTCCTCGCCGCCGGGCACGAGGTGCTCGAGTACGTGCCGTACGACGTCGCGACGGGGCGCGCGACGACCTGGGCGCTCCTGCTCGGCGACGGCGGCTTCCTGATGCGCAAGCAGGTCGTGGACGCGCCCATTCCCGAGCCGTGGCCGAAGGACCTCGAGATGTTCGAGGACCGGTACCAGGCGCTGAAAGACGCGCCGCCGACAATCACGCAGCTGTGGGAGAAGCAGCTGAACCGCACAGCCTACATGCGCAAGTTCATGGAGGACTGGGACGCCACGCGCAAACGTACCGGTACCGGCAGGCCTATCGACTGCGTCATTGGTGCCGTGTACCCCGCCCCCGCCAGCCCGAAGCTCGACTTCGTCATCGGCGCCAACTACACTATGCTCTGGAACGTCGCCGACTTCTGCGGCACGACGTACCCCGCCGGCTTCTCCCGGATTGACGACACGGTCGAGCAGCAGCCTGACTTCCGCAACGGCGAGGAGGAGAGGCTCTGGAAACAGTACGACACGAAGCGCCTCGAGGGCATGCCGATCGGCCTCCAGCTGCTCCTCCCCAGGCACCACGAGGAGAAGGCGCTCAAGCTGACTGGCGTCGCGATCGATGCGTTGAACGCGCAGCGCAAGAAGGAGAAGACTCAGCTGTAAGAAGGAGAAGGCTCAGCTGTAGCAGAACATCTATTGGGCAAGAGTGACCAGTGAAAGAAGTATCATGAAATAGCAAGGTTGTAAGAATCAAGATGGCATGAATGCAGCAACGCGACGTCATGACGCAGCACGCAGCATAGGCGAAGTGGGGAAGGGCGTGCGCGAGATTAGCGATGTTCATGAATGGCTCAAGCCGAGTTTCCCGACCGGCGACGGAGCCCCGGAGCGGTGATCGGTCGTGGTGTGCTGTGGGAATCTTGTCACTGAGATCACCATGGCATTCACTCGCGAATACAGTTTGTTCTCCGCGCGGAGGAGGCGGAGGAGGCGCGGACTCACCCTGGCCCACTCCTTGCTCGGAGCGTGACGCCGGTGACACAGTGATACCGCGGGGAGAGGTTGTTGTGCTCGTTGAATGTTTGGTGACGATCGGCAGCGCTCCCCGCCGCCGTCTGGAACTGGGCATGTAGAGAGCACCGGCAATGGGCCGGCGTGTTGCCAGAACGGCTCGCTAAAAGCGCGCGTTTACGCCTTGGTCCCAGCCGGCTGAGGCTCAGCCCAACGTAGGGAACATTCCGGCGCTCTCTTGGCAACAGCCCACAGCGCCCACAGGTGATGATCATAAAACAAGTGGCGTGCGTCAGAACCGGCACATGCACGATCGATGCTAGGTGTGCTCGCCAAAGGCGGTCTAACGGCTGGATATACCGCTGTTTGGGTGCTTAGGCCGCTGGGGTGGGCTGCACAGGCCGCGTCCCCTCCTCCCCCGCTCTCGTTGCAACTGCAGTAAGACCGAACGCCAGCGACAAGCCATTGCGAGCTTGTGCCAGCTCGGACGTCTGAGATGGCCCCATACCCCCCACTGCCGACACCCCAGACGATCGTGCGGGGGCGCTACGTCCCCCGCCCCGCCCCCGTGGCGGGGGTAGGCTGGGTAGCTGGGGAGTTAGGCTGGGGGCGGGTTTGGAGGCGGGGGAGGCGTGATACAGGTGACGAGCGTCGATGGTCTGCGCGCGTCGACAGCATGCGACGCGTGGGGTATCACCCTATCACCCTTAGTCCCCCACCCGCAATTGACCGTTTTTCGCCTGTCACAAGTTTCTAGATGGGCGTCGCCATCAGGCATTGTTGGCAGCCCGTCGACGCCCTCAAGCAATGGAGCTTCGGCGGACGGACAATGGGGTCAACGGCGCAGAGGTGGTCCGCGCGAGGGGTGTGCGGACGGCGCCATGCATGCGAATCACGGCCGCGAGGGTGCGAGGAGCGTTAGGAGTGTTGCCGAGGGAGGTCACTGGGTGCCGGGGCCGGAGCATCTTGAGGATTGAGGGCTCGGCTATTTCCAGTGCGCACGCTACCCGGCTATGTGCAGGCTATTCCAAGTGCCGCTCTTCTGCGCTCTCTCCGCTTGCTCGCTGTGATGGTCAGCCAGGCCTCGGTGCATGCTCGCTCGGCTTGCGGCTTGCACATTGCATCTCCTCCAAGCACAACACTCTACGCCGGAAACCTCTCTCCACCGTGCGACCACTCTCCGAAAAGCCAGCGCGGCACGACAATGACGATCGGCCGCGGGCACGACCTCCCGCACGCCGCGCACGCCGGGCCAAGCCACCTCGGATTCGCCCCCCGCCTCCCAGAGCGCGCAGAGCGTGCGGACCGACAAGAACGGGGTCATGATCGCTTCGACAACCCCGATCGCGCCCATCCGACGCACTCGGCCTCGGCTCCGGTCTCTAGCTCGGCTTCCTCCCCCGCGTCGACATCAGCGAGCGCCACCATGCACCGCCGCCCGACGAATCCGAACTATGGCGCGCCGCTGACCGCCCTCCTCCCCCTGCTGCAGCGCGGGGGAAGGAACGGCCACGCCGGACACTCGCACACCTTCGCCTCGCACGCGCACACGCACACGCACACGCACACGCACACGCACAACGGCCACCGCGAGATGAACCCGTACGCGCGCCCGATCACGCACCCGCGACATCCGAGCGCGTCGGCGTCGACACCGACAGCCTCCTCCCCGGCCGGCCCCTCCACCGGCGCCACGCCCACCGCCTCCGCCAGTGGCTCGCGCCCCGTCCAGCGCTCCCGGAACGGGTGCTACACCTGCCGCAAGCGCAAGGTCAAGTGCGACGAGCGCACGCCGATCTGCATCAAGTGCGAGTACAGCGGACGGGGATGCGAGTGGCCGCCCGAGGACCCCGTGATCCGGCGCAAGAACCGGCCGCGCAAGATGAAACTGCACCTCGTGTCCGAGTCGAAACCCGCCTCCTCGCCGCCAGCGGCGCCACCAGCCCCGCCGCCATTGACAGAGGACGCGAAGCGCACGCTGCGCGTGCCGATCCACGCGCTGCAGGCGTTCGCAGCGACATTGCCGAAGCTTCCGGAACGAGGGGGGTACGATACGGGTCCCGCCGGGATTGCGGGCACAATGACGGGCATGAAGGGGCTGAAGGGGCTCAGCGAGAAGATGATGCCGAGGAGGCTGCGCGCGGGGCTCATGACAGACGCGGCGTTTCTGGCCCCGTACTTTCCCCAGGTGGACGAGCGGCTCATCTTCCGCCACTTCGTGCACCACACTGCGCCGCTCGGACTCGCGCGCGACGACCCAGATCCGAAACGCACATGGAACCCGTGGGTCAGCCTGCTCGCGCCGCTCGCTTTCGTGCATCTCCCGGGGTGAGTACTGGAGACGAAGCCGAGGCGGAGAACAGAAAGCTTTGGTCCGAGGCACGGAGCCTCGAGGCCACACACCAGGGGAAGATACTGACGCCACAGGGAATCGCCAGCCGGAGACGCGCTCCGTGCCGCCTTGCTTGCCATCGGTTCAGTACACCTGCACTACCTGTCTGACCCGCTCGACTCCCTCGGCGCCGGCAAGATCATCGCGTTAGCTCGCCCGACTATCCTCGGTCTCGTTCGCTCCTCGCTCACCGCGTCCTCAACACCGCCAACAGGCGTCGAGCTCGACCTGATCCTCGGCTCGCTGCTCGGTCTCTGCGTCGCCTCAGCTCTGTCAGCAGACTCGGCCTGGTCCCCCTTGCTGCGCGACGTCGTCGGCCTCCTCGGAGACCTAGGCGGAGCGCCCCATCTCCTGACAACAGCGCCGAAGGACCGGCTCAGCGTTAGACGGTTTGTGCTTGAGCAGCTTGCCGTCCGCGACGTGCTGGGCTGCATGGCCGAGATCGCCGGGGGCGGGGAGCCAATGCTCCTAAAAGCGGGGCGGGACCGGGCGTTCGCCGGCGCCTTCTTCGACGCGGCGGCATGGAGCGCAACAGATGAGGAGTGGGAGAGCGTCGAGCGCGGGTTCGGCGTGAGCCGGACACTCGTCGACCTCATCGCAAAGACGAGCACGCTCGTGGCACATGTGCGCGGGTCGCAGGCTGAGTCGCCCGCTGAGCGGCCGGGGAGTCGTGGGTCTGGCGCAGCCGGGCCGCCAGGATCAGCTGGGGGAGACAAGCCGGAGGGACCAAGGGAGGGCACAGCGGGAGGAGGGGAGGAGAGCCTCGAGGCCGAAGCGGACAGTCTCATGGCCGAGCTGAAGGTGTGGGACGAGTCGGCAAAGTTCTCCCCCTGGCACCAGCGGACAGCGTACGGCAACGCCGCGCACCGGCACGCGCTCACGATCCGCCTGATCCGGGACGTGTTCAACTGCCCCGCGTCTGACAGACGCGTGCAAGCCGCAGCGAAGGCGGTGCTCGAGCTCGCCGTCGAGGCGGTCAGCACCTTCGGATCAGTGGTCTGGCTCGCGTGGCCCGTGGTCCTGGCCGGCTGCCAGCTGGCGCGCACAGATCCGGCGCGGGAGGTGGTAATGAACCTGCTCGGCAACACGAGCCGGAGGGCATGTTTCGACCTCGATGCCGCGCGCGAGCTGGTCGTGGCACACTGGAGGCGGTGTGATGCCGAGGCTCTGGCCGCTGCAGGCGAGAACGGGAAAAAGGCTGCGCCTCAGGTGCCTCAGTAGGCGAAAGAACAGAAGTTGCATAGATTACGACCTTACGTTGTATAGACACCTTGTACGCAATGCGATTGATGCTTGCGACGATCGGATCGGCGTGCCGTTCCTTGAGCCTTGTGGCCGTGCGCGTTCTCGAATGCTACTCTGATTCCAGCGCGTTAAAGTGTGTGCGATTCCCACGGCCGTCGGGTTAACTCTTCGCCGCGATTGCGTTGCGAAGCAGTGTACGAGGCATTGTGTGAGGTAGTGCATCAAGCGGCATTGTAAGGCCCGATTGTCCATAAGATCTATAGTCACAGTGTTCTGTTTCTACCAGTAGAAGCATTGTAGGTCTCTATTGTATTGAGAGTTTCGTGATGTGTCGTATCTAGTGCCGCCTGCCCGAGGGCCAGCTACGGCGCGCGCGGTGGGACCTCTTCACGGGCTCCGCGTCCTCAGCCTCCTTCTCGCCCGCATTGCGGCCACGGAGCCTGCTCTTCCAGCGCCGGTTCCCTTGCGAGTGGTAGTGCCACTGGTACTCGTCCGCCCAGCGCTCGTACGCGTCGTCCCATGCGGGATCGGCCGGCGTCTCGTGTTGGCCGAGACATTGCGTGTCCAGTCCCCCCTCGGCCCCGTTCTTCTCCTTGTGAACAGCGGCAACCTTCTCGCCGGGCAGGTAGATGCCGCCGTTGAAGTGGCCCTCCCAATCCGTTGGCAGGGAGGCGGGGACGGTGTAAGTCGAGGTCCAGGCTGAGGTCCACGCCGACGTCCACGCCGAGTGAGAGGTCCACCGCGTCGACCACGTTGAGGTCCACGAGTCCCCGTCGACGGTCACCGTCTCGCCGGCGGTGAGGGTTTGCGTCGGGGTGTCCTTCGTCGAGGTGGAGGGCTGGGCCTCGGACGAAGTAGAGGGCTGGGCTTCGGAAGACGAGGACTCGGCAGTCGAGGGCGAAGGAGAAGGAGACTCGGAGCTCGACTCCGGCGTAGGCGACGGCGAGGGGCTCTCGGAGCTCGACTGCTGCGACGGCGACGGGGAGGCGGTGCTGCTCTGCTCCGTCGACGTCGAGGCGGGCACCTCAGGCCCAGAGCCACACTCGTCGCATGGCTGGAACACCTTGAGGCTGTTAATGAGCCAGTACGCGTCGTTGAACTCCTCGGGGTGGTCGTAGATGATGTCCTCCCACTGCTTTCCGGGGTATTTCTGCTGACACTGGGCGGCGCCCGGGTATCGGCTCGCGCACCAGCCTCCACACATGGCGAGGTTGAAGATGAGCTGCTGCTCCGTCAGGGACTTGTCGAGGTCGCACTGGTCCGAGGCGGGGAAGTGCGCGATCCGCTGCCCGAGCTCCTTCTCGTCGATCTCGTCCTTGCCCTCCGTCAGGACCGAGGGGATGCCCTTGTTCCGCGGGAACCACCACATGCTGATGCCTGCCGTCTGCTTGATGCGCGTGATGAGGAAGCCGCCGCCGGCCGCATTCATCCCGGGCCCGAAGGTGTGCGCCTCGCCGCCGTCGATGCTGCACCCGGCCACGGGGGAGCAGTCCAGAGCCCTAGCTTCGCCAGTGTACGCCTCGTTGTTGCCGGAGAGGTCGTCGTTGTTCTTCTTCGGGATTTGGCAGTTGGTCGTGGTATGGACCGTGTACTGGTTGTTGCCCTGGTCGTTCGTGCCCTCGATGATGTCGATCTCGCCTCCCGTTGGCCATTCACCGGTTCCAATAGTCCAGAACGCAGGCCACGTCCCGCATCCCACTGGCATGTGCACCAGGTCCAGCACGATCAAAGAGTCGAAGAACCGCTCGTGAGACTGGATACGGATGCTGTCCCTCCCCCGTCCCGAGTCGCGCGAAGGCTTGCTCCAGTGGTCCGCCTTCATGCCGAAGCGGCCCTGGTCGTCGACCCACGTCAGGTTCTTCGAGCGCGCTTCGTCCAGGTTCACATAACTTGGTTGTCAGCACTGTCCTCATGCGTTCTGCAGTCTGCAGTAGCGTGCAGTAGTGGAGGGTGAAACGCGAAAACGATGCGGGAGTGCAAGTGCAAGAGCAGACCGAAGCCGGAATGGTCCCGGCTGGAGGGTTCCGGATGACGGCATCGGCGGGGCAGGCAGGATCAGGCAGGATCTACGCTGGCGCTAAGTCCAGCCAACGGCCAGCGAATTGTTTGAGACGAGCATTGCGATGCAACTCCGAGCGTCTCAGGTCTGCCGCAGCTAACGCTCCGGTCCCGGCGCCAGCTTCCGCCATCCGCTGCGGACGATGCCGTGGTCCCTCAAACGTGCTCCGGGCAAGACATGCAGAGGGCGTGGATCGCGGGAATCTGATCGAAGTCCATGAAGTCCTCGAGTGGTGCGGATGCGGGGAGCTGGAACAGGGCGTAGCGTTCGGAACACAGAAGGAGCGCTCATGCGCACAAATCGCACGGACGCGATGCAAGCAGGACGCCCAGATGCACTCAGCTGCAGCCAGGTGCATTCCAGGCGTGCCCAGACGCACACGGACTCGCGTCCGAAGCACAACGTAACCACGCATGCGCACATCGCATCTCGGTGGGCTGCATCCAGGCAGGCCAGCATCACGTACAGCGCAGCGGGTGGAGGGGAGCGGAGACGTCGCAGCGCTCAGTGTGCGTGTCGCCGTGAACCTTGACCGAATCCTCCGCGGACTTCAGGAACCGGGCCTGTGCTCCGGGGAGCTTGGATTCGGCACCCAACCTTGGCACCTGGCACCTGGTTGGCGACTGACAACTTGCCAGCACAGCACTGCAACCGGCGCAGCGAGTGCAGCCCCCGCAATGGTGGTGAGAGGGAAATGAATACTCACTTCGTCTTGCCCCGTGTCGGGTCGTCGAAGGTCTCAAAGTTCCAAGTCGCGTACCAGTTGTCGCCCTGGTAGGTTGTCTGCTCGTCAGCGGTGTGGCAGGGGAGAGAAAGCTGAACGCACCTGGATCTTCCAGCCGAGGGAGCGGTCGGGCCCGCGCTTGGAGAGGTCGAGCGGCGAGGCCGAGGCCGAGCCGGCCAGAGCGAGAAGTGCCGCGGCGAGCATACTGGGAAGTTTCGGAGGGATGTGAGAACGAAGGAGTGTCGTGTCGGTCTTTTAAGTCTGCTCTGCAGTGATGCCGACGCAGTCGGAGGAGAGACGATGGAGGGAGGAGCGAGGCGTGTGTGCCGCGGGGTGTTAGGCTGCGCCAAGGTGCGCGAACGAGTGACGAAGTGGTAGTGAGAGAACGATGCAATGAGGCAAGAAGGGCGGGAGGTGTTGAGTGCAGACGTGTGGTTATATCCAGTGCTCGCCTTGCGTCAGCCTGAGTGCCAGATGGAAGGGCAGGGGAGGAGATTTTCGTGTGCTGCTGTGATGCCAGGCGTTAGGTGTTTGCATCTTGTTACGCCAGGAGAGTACTTGCAGCGCCCACGCACCGCACCGCTCGCGCTCGCGAACAAGGTGTACGAGAGACCAGGAGCTGGGTTGTAACACCAGAAGCAAGACCAGCTACGAGCTGCAAGTGAACTGGCCCGGATTCCAAACACCAGGGCCACCAGGGCCACCAGGGGGGCCTCAGGGCCTCGTGCCAGGGGAAGCAACCCAAATACGCAGTGCATCCCACTCAGGCCAGCCAACGAGTTACTCCGGATCGTGCCGCGTGCCTGGGCGTCTGTCAGAGCAGCTAGCTGCCCATGCCGTCATCAGAGTCTTTTTTGGTCGCCCCGTCGACGCGAGGCTGCTCTTGGCTCTGCCCTCGTCCAACCTTGATCAAGAGCCGTCGCGTCCGGCATGTCACGTCGCCATGCCCGAGGGTTCGGAACGACGCTGGGTTGAGCTTATTACTCTGCTGGCTTGCTGGCAGCGAGGTCTAGGCAGGTTATCCCCTCCAAGTCTGGGCTGGGCTGGCGGGCGATCGACAGCCTCGTTGCTTGCACATTGCACGCGGGCACGCTTCTCTTCTCGAAGCCGCAAACACACGTCCCTGCAATGGGGCGTGTGTGTAGCGGGCATTTCGATGCTTGACCAGTTACTGAAGAAGACTGCAGTTGATGCGCCCAAAGGGCTCTAACGGAGTCTGCGTGGGCAACCGATCGCGGTATCCGGAACTACATACGCGGAGTACGACGCCGTATAGACGCGTCCGTTGCGCGTTGCGCTGGACCAAACTTCGCATTTTCGCACAGAACGCAGCAACAGAGACCAACCGACCGAGCATCTCGCAGACTCGCTGAGCTACGGCAACATCGGTAGCTACCTCGGAATCTTCTGGTACCGGCGCAGCTAGCATAACTCTGAAGCTTGCGCCAGAGCTCTCCGAACCTCCATTGCCCTCCCCTACGCTGGCGACATGTCAACACACAAGCTACGTCAAGACAGCTCTCACGCCCGCCTGCGTACGCCTGGGTAGACATCTGCGCCGGGATCTGCTGTTCACATGTTCACTTGTTCACTGCATCTGGGCGGTGGGTTCTGAATGACACCTGTCATGGGCACGAGAGGCCGTTGATGCCCTGGTGACATTTCATCGGGACGCGATAGGTACGTCGGCGCTGGTATCACTCGATATGCATTGCGCATGCCGCATGCCGCAGAGAGTCGGATGAATCGCCAGACGGCGTGCGAGCCATTTGGAGTTCCAGAATCAGCTGCAGGAACCATTCCAGTCCCACATCGAGAGATGGAGGAGTAGCGGTGCAGGTGCAGTGCAGCATCGGTGCAGCTCGATTCAAGGGCCATCCAAGGGAAGGTAGCAAGGGCTAGACTCTGCGCACTCCCCTTCACCCTACTAAGGTACTCGGGACCAACATGAAGGGCGAGGCGTCGCAGGCACGCTCACTGCCTGACAACTGCAGGCTCGTGATCGACTGGCACGGACAATGTGCTCATGGGTCAAGCTATATCGGTTGCTGAGGGCTGTGCATTCATTACGGTCATGTTCTTGCGTCCGTCGGTCGTCTCTGCGGTGACCGTTCGGCGCCGACGGGAGAGGCACAGAGGCACAGCGTTCACTTCTGGTTGCTCACGCTTCTCCAGATCATGGAGGTCTCCCACGATCGCCTCAACACCCACCTCCACCTCCACTCGTCCGCCTCCACATGACGTCCCAAGTCTCGAGGCCTCAGCTGTAGCTCGCTGTCCACTCACTCGATCACCAAACACAATCGCATGGAGGAACGATGAGCACCGCCGCCGAGCAGATTGCAGCGAAGGCGCGACGCCTCGCGCCGTACTTCAGCTCGGGGATCGTGACGCTGCAAGGCCCGCAGGGGTCGGGGAAGAGTGCGCTCGTCAAGGCGCTCGTCGAGCTCAAGCGGAAGGAAGGTCTGCGGTGTGCCGCGGCGAGTCTGGATGGTGAGTCCCTTCTCCTCCCCACTTTGTTCCATCCGCACTTGCGACCAACGACGTCCCTCCTTCCTTGGCTGAAGCTTGTCTGAAGGGGAGGGGCGGTCACACGCAACAGAAGGAGCTTGAGCGTCCAATTCCGCAGCTTACATCAGACTTCTACCTTCCCTACTCCGGATTGAAGGCTGTCGCTGCCTCCAATCCGAACAATGCGCTCCTGCAAGGCCGCGGCCTCCCGGGCACACACGATATTCCGCTTCTCACCTCCGTCCTCGCCTCGATCCGGGAAGGCGAGCCGGTCGACCTTCCCTCATTCGACAAATCGGCTCACTCCGGATTCGGCGATCGCGGAGACCCCACACACCTCTCAGAACCGCTCGACCTCTTCCTCCTCGAGGGCTGGTGCATCAACACCAACCCCGCCTCGTCCTCACTGCTGGCGGAACGACACCCGAAGGCGCCGATATCGAGTCGACATCCGCTTTCTTCGCTGGAGCAAGTGAATGAGGGATTCAAAGAGCTGGAGAACGCCCTATACGAGAAAGTTGATCGGAGAGTGACGCTCGACGCACCGCGGGAATGGGTTTACGAGTGGAGGATCGAGCAGGAGGAGAAGCTGATCGAGGAGCGCGGGAGCGGCATGACTGAGGACGAGGTGCGGGCTTTCGTCGACAGATACATGCCCGTGTACGAGTGCTGGGACGCGACGGGCGACGTGCGAGTGGAGCTGGATAAGAACCGCCAAATTGTGTCTATCAGTGGGTCGTGAGTCTTTGCCGCACCACGCTCGTCCGTACCTGGTGAGTCTGATCAGCGATCAAGTGTAACAACAGATAATGCATTCAAGTTGTGCGGTCTCAATTAACCCTTGGAGTAATGGTACAAATACAGTGTCTGTTAGGACTTCTGACTTACGCCGCGCGACTTACGCGCGTTCACTTACGCCTGCACCTCCTCGCGGTGCTCCTCCTCGCTCTTCTCGTCGGTCTGCTCGCTCTTCTCGCCCTTCTCGGCCGCAGCGCGCTCCTCAACGTCCCGCTTGTGCTTCCTGATCCGGCGCCTGAGGGCGGGAACAGAGGTGACAGCCGAGCCGAGGATGAACGTAGCCGCGCAGAAGGCGATCATGCCCGCCTTGCTCTTCTCGAGGAGGACGGAGCAGAGCACCGGGCCAGGGAGGATGGGCAGGCTCACAACAGTCCAGAGAAGTCCGATGCGGGCTCCAGTGCGGCGGCGCGAGATCGCCGCACAAGAGGCAGAGACGAGCGTGACCCAAGCACCCGAGCTGAGGCCGTAGGCAACAAGTCCGACCACCGAGAGCGCCTGCACGCCGCCCGCCCCAAGCGCGACAGGTAGCCAGAAAGCCAGGAGCGAGGCAGCGCAGCACATAGAAGCGCAGAGGAAGGTGCGCCACACGCCGAAGCGGTCCGCGAGCAGGCCCGAGGAGAAGCGGCCCACAGCGCTGCCAGCTTGGAGAACGGCCACCGGCGAGTTCACAGGCAGCAGCGCCGCGTCAAAGTACGGCGAGAACATGTTGAGCATGCTCAGCGCGACGCCGGCGAGGAGGAAGAGGTACGTGGCGCGGAAGCGCGGCTGCTCTGGGTCCGTGAAGAGGCCGACCTTGACCGGCTCCTTCCTGACCTCGGCGCCCTTCTTGTCGAGGTCTGAGGCGACCGAGGCAGGACGAGAGGGGACGGGGGAGGAGACGACAGAGGGCGCGGCCGAGTTCATGGCTGAGTTGGGGGGAGAGGGCACGGGCGAGGCGAAGAGGCCCTTGCTCGGCGCCTGGGGGCGGACAAGCTCGCGGAAGAAGTCGCGCCACGGGGGCGGCTTAACCCCTCCGCGGGGGGAGCGGAGGAAGATCCAGCTCGGGATCGTGAGCGCGAGGTTGATGCCGGCCAGCGCGAGCATGCCGCGCTGGAAACCCAGCCGGGCCCAAAGCGCACGAAGCAGGAAGGGGTACGCGACGCCGCCGAGGCCGGACCCAGAGCCGACGAAACCGATAGCGTAAGAACGCTTCGTGTACTGGACTGGAATGGCTGCGGCGGGCGTCCACACCAGCGCGGCACCGAGGCCGTACAGCCCGTGGCTCAGGATCGTGGCAAGGTACGAGTTGGAGTCTGGGGTTAGCACTTGTTGCGCCGCTGGTCTAACGTGATGCTTAGGGAACATTACCTCGTCGCCCTGGTCGCCCACGGGTCTCGAGTCGTGTGTCGATGTTGCTTAGTGTTCTCATTGAACTGACGTAGACTGACGTAGAGTGGGATGGACTGAGGGGAAGGGGTACTCACAAGCAACGCCGACCATGGCGAGGAATCCGACGAAAGAGAGCCCGCGACGCAGAGCCAGCGCGGCCCGCAGCGGTCGAAGACGAGTCCGACTGCGAAAGAAGGCAGGAATCCGAGGGTGCTCTGCACGGAGCCGATCCAGGACACGGCAGACTTGGAGTACTTCTGCCTGTAGACGGGCTGGAGGGCGCCGAAGGACGTGATGAGCCCGAAGAAGGTCACGAGCAGGAGGTGCGCGCTCAGGAGGCAGAGGGCCGTCTCGAGCCGCGTCGGCTTGGCCGGCTCATCGTCCGAAGAGGGGTTGAGGGAGGGGTTCTTGTCCGGGAACCTGGAGGCGGGGACTCCAGTAGCAGAAGGAAGAGTGGGGAGGGTAGCAGTGGAAGAGGCCCGAGAGGAGACAGAAAGAGGAGAGGAGGAGTACGGAACGGTCGGCAGACGCACGTCACGCAGGTCCGTCAGCGTCGTCTCGGACTCGGTGCGGGCGTCGGGGCGCATTCCTGTCTATGAGTTGGTTCTAGTGATGTGTGTTCTACTTTTTCCGGGCACTGGTCCCGGTGTCTGTGACTGGTCTAGTGGATGATGCCGTTTGGGTCTGGTGTAACCTGTGAGGGACTGTAGTCTGGATGCAGTAGTGAGTGGGGAAGACGTCAGCAGCGAGCAAGGGGTTTTATCTACTCGTCTCGTCCGGGAGAATAGTGGGAAGTCTTGTTCCAGGCTGGCATCGTTCAGCGAAAGTGGTCAAATGTGTGCTCGGCAGCGGTCAAATCTGCCACTCGGAGCGGCCGTGCACCAGCCTCCAGCGGTCCAGACTGGGCTGCTGGGTGAGTATCCTGGCGAGTGTGCCAATGCGGCCTTCTCCTGCCCACTCTAGCTGGCGGCGTTCAGGTGTAGAGCGAGCTGGCCGGAAGTATGGGCGGACTCGCCGACATTCCAAACCTGCTCGCTGGCGATGCTGGCGCTGTGGTCCAATATGCCGGGGTGTGGTCCAATCTTGCGCAGCTTCCGCGCTGGTCGCCCTGCCCTTGTGGTCCAATATCGCAGTCACGGCGCTGCCACTCAGGGTTTGCCAGCTGAGGACCCCGTGGTGGTCCAATGTTCTCCAGGGCTGCCAGCGGGCGCGTCAGGACGCCAGGCGGGAAGGAACGTCGAGCCAATCACTATGCGGATGAATGCCGCCGGACCTAGCGCTTACGGCGAGCGCGACGCTGGAAACGGCGTGCACGAAGAGTTTTACGGGAATGCCTTGAGAGGCCATGGCAGACAGGTGGTCCAATCTCTGCAGCTATTCCTGGATTCTCACTGGCTGCAGGCGACGAGGTCCAATATCGGCGACTGGACCCTGTGCCGGTCGGCATCTTGGTCTGGACCTGGCGAGCGAGCCGATCGACACTGCACGCAGTGCAACTCCTGTTTCCCTTCCCTCATTCTGCATCTGTTCGCGCATGACGCCTGAGGAGGGGAAGATTTTCCCAGTCCTGCAGTGCCCGTGAGGTATGCAGCATCCTCCTGAGGAGGCTCGAGTTGCCCGATCGAGGCAGGAAGCAGGCGGCAGAGCAGTCAAACGACGGAAGTCGGAAGAGCTGCAGTGGTCAAATATCGTCAGAAATATTCGCCACGACCGTGGCAGCGCTCAGGGTGACGAACCCGAGATTTGACCTCGTCACTTGACCATGCGGCCCGTGCCTGGGGGCCTTGGTGCGGCGATTTCTGAAGCTGGCCCGAAAGCACGACCCGAGTTTTCACCGATGCCTCTCTGCAGTCGCTCGTACCGCTGCAGTGCGAGGAGGAGAGGCGGGGCGGGCACGTCGGCGCCGGGGGTATGCTTACTTGCTGACCGCGGTATTCACGAGGTAGACGATGGCAGAGCGGGCAGGCACGCTGACTTCATGGAAAACTGGAAATCATGCAGCGGATGTAGCCGCCCACTTTCCTCTCGCTCGGCATCGGCACGCTGTTCGGCAGGACGCGCCTGACATTGAGCGATATCTGCCAAAGTCAAGATTGGAATACCTCGTCTGCTCCGCGCTCCGAATCTGACCTCTGCCGCCTCTGGACTTCGACGCCTCTTCGCTTCCATTCACTAACACTGAATGGGCCTGAAACGAGGCTGCCATGCCGTGACATGATTTACTGTGGGAAGCATGGGAAGTGTGACGCGTGAGATTTAGCATGACCTTAGCATGACGCACTGATTGATGCGCGCGGTATGGAACTGGCCTGGGCCCCGTGTTTGCCATCGCGAAGCCACGAAATGTTTGCCAGCGAGGTGATTGCCAGCAGCCACTGATGTTTGCCAGCGAGTTTGTTTGTATTCCTGCGCTGTTGGAATACCTTGCGCCACCGAAGCATACCGGCGTTCTTCGGTCGTATGCCAACATTCTTCCTGATGTTAAGCGAGTCACACTTGTGAGAACGCCATCGTCATGACGAAGCATGCCGGACCGCGCTCCGGCGTACCTCGACGCGTCGGTTCTGGCGTTCTGCCGGACACCTCGGACATGACCGTGCTAACCGACCACCTGACAACCTACCACACCTCCGGAAACCTCACCATCTCGCACCCCACGCCCATGAACTAAATGCATATACAGTGATAACCTACTGAGAAACTATTGATGATTCTACGCTAACCCATGCACCTCATTACACTACCATCCGATCTGCTGTCCGATCGTGCTGCGGCGCTTCTTGCGGCCAGCGTAGCGCTGCTGCCTCTCCTCGGGGATCTCGTCCTCGGAGCTGTCGTCGTCGTCTGACGAGTCGCTGTCGTCGTGCTGCTGCGTTGCGCCCGGGAGTCCGCCGCCGACAGTCGAGCCCTTCGTCATGCGCGAGATGTAGCCCACCGTCGCATCCTTGCCCTGCCGCAGGAGCTCCTTCGGCAGCGACGAGAGCGTAGGGAAGCTCGTGAGCACGGGCGGGGCGGGGTTGCGCTGCGACAGAGACAGGCTGATCGGAAGAGCGTACTCGGCGTCCTTGTCCGAGCCCTCGTCCTCGCTCGCGGTGTCGTCGCCGTTCAGAACCGCCTTGCCGTTCGCCTTGCCGTTCGCCTTGCCGTTACCGTTGGGCTGGGGCGAGCCGCGCTCCGAGGGTGAGGGCGACGGAGATGACCGCGGAGGCGGGCTCGAAGGTCGCACGGGGCCGCTGTCGGGCGCTTGCGTCTCGGGCACAAGCGGCTCGGGGTGCGGGTTGTACGCCTGCGTCTGCGGGAGCTGCGTCGGCTGCGACATGAACAGGGGGCTGTCCTCACCGTTTCGCCTGGTCGGCGACGACTGCGTCCTGCCCGGCTGGGAAGACGCGGGCGGC
Organism: Trichosporon faecale; assembly: GCA_039545375.1. NCBI lineage: Eukaryota > Fungi > Basidiomycota > Tremellomycetes > Trichosporonales > Trichosporonaceae > Trichosporon > Trichosporon faecale. Next base: position 1,354,983 of record BCLU01000001.1, read on the forward strand.
TGGCTGGACGCAACGCCGTTCGACTGCGGGAGGGAGGATGGCGGGAGCGAAGAGGGCACGGGCTGCGCGGGGGTCGGCTCCACGAGCACCTCGCTGTTGTCGTTGTCCTCCTCCTCCTCGTCGCTGTCGTTGCCGTCGCTTTCGGCTGCCTTCTGCTTCGAGCGCGATGACCGTGAGTAAGTGACGACCTTTCTCTTCGTCCGAGGAGTCTCCTCCGGCTCGGCGTCAGAGTTCTCCTCCGCAATGTCCTGGGACCTAGGTGCCTTGGACGACGACACAGGGGCAGGCTCAGGCTCCTTCGAGCTACTGCGCGTCACCCGTCGGGTGGCCGGCTGGCTGGAGCTAACAGCACGAGCAGACGCACGGGTCGTCCGGCCCCCAGGGGCAGGCTGCGACGCAGGTGGCTCCTTGGCCTTCGCCGCTGCGCCTCTCGTGGTCCTCCGGGTAGGCTGAGACGCTGAAGGCTCCGGCGACTCGGCCTCATCCTCCGGCGTCTTGCTCTGGGAAGAGGTTGGCTCGGGCTGAGACGCAGCCTTCGGCGGTCGGCCCGGGCGACGCTTGGCCTGCGACGGCGTGTGCTGGGGTTCGGACTCAGCAGGCTCAGGCTCAACGGACTCCATCTCGATGGGCTGAGTCGCGCTGAACTCTCCTGACTCCTTCGCAAGGCTCTGCGTGAACTCCATGCCGTCGTCCTCCTGGATGACTTCACGTAGGGCCTGGTCCCCAGGCAGGTCATCCAGGTCGGGAGATGTCCCAGCACGCTCCGCTAACCGGGTGAAGGATCTGTTGGCGATGTCGGCAGCCGGGGCGTCGTCGTCCGAGTCAGTCTCGACGACATCGTCCTGTTTGCCATCGAGGTCCATCGTGCGGTCGGCAACAGCAGAGAGGAGAGCGTTCCGCCTCTCGTCGTCCTCGTCGCTCTCCTCCACATCTGAAGGAGCCGGCGAGTTGTTGTCCTCCTCGAACTCGCCGATAGAGCTCTCACTGTCGCGGCGCTGAGAGCGCCGGGGGCGAGTGATCTCGTCGTCCTCGTCCCCAGAGACAATGTCCTCGTCAGAGAGCTCTTGCGTGGGGTGCATCATAGGGAGAGAGGCACGAGCCGCATGTCTCTGTTTCTTGGTGAGAGGCTTCTTCATGAGGTGATGCAGCAGGGACTCTCCGCCGAAATTGGAATCAGCAGATGACGAATCACTGTCGGAATCGGATGAAGTCGAATCGTCGTCCGAGTCAGTCTCCGATCCCGAGCCCGAGTTGTCGCTGTCGTCGTCAGAGTCGTCCGAGTTGTTCGTCTCGAGAATAGCATCCGAGACACTCAGTCGGGAGCCGGGGCGACGTGCTCTTGCAGCCTTCATCTGGAGCACCTGCGGCAAGAAGGGGGTGCCGCCCTCTGCGCCCTCGGAGGGGCTGGAGCTAGAGGAGCTGGAGGAGCTAGACTCAGCTGAAGCTTCACGTTGTGGGGTTACAGGAGAACGGGCAGTGGCCTTTGCCATCGCATTGGCGACAACACTCTTGACGGGTGCATCCTTTGGCGGCTCGTCCACTTCCTCAATTTCGACAACGTCGACGTCCATGGCTTCTTCGGCTACCGAAGTCTCGCTCGTCTCCGGGCTTTCGACAGTTATGTCTGCGGTTTCGACAACTAGCTCCGGCGCGGGCTCAGCAGCTCTTCCAGTACTTCCTCCAGATTCATCAGCCTCCTCAAGGTCGATGGTTTCCGATGGCTTGGGTGGGAACTTGCTGGGACCCAGTTCAGCAAGGGGCCTGTGGATGCCATTGACTTTATCCGAAATCAACTGATCCGTGCTGTGGTACTGTTCACGTAGCCTCTTAAGCCCTGCGTCAGAAGCTTCGGAGAAGTCAGCGGGGTTTCCCCCGGTCTCTTTCGCCTCGCGGCGCCACTTTGCGAGGTCGGCCTTGCGTTCCTCCATTCTCCTAAGCAGGGCGGCCTTGTCCAGCGCGTTAGGACAGTCGACCTTCTTATGATCGGGAATGGCACCGCAGTAGATGCAAGGCGTATCGGGCACATCGACAGAGCTCGATCTCCTCTTCTTCTTGCTGGAAGGAGGCTTTTGCGCAGAGTTTCGCCTCTCCGCGAATGCAGAAGGTCCAGGGGTGCTCGGATCATCGTGGCCGTCCGGAGCGTTGGGAGAAGACGATACGGCACCGTCCTGTGCGGCCTCGGCGGAGGCACCCTGAGTGTCATCATCATGGTCCTCGGAGCCGTCTTCCTCGTCGTCGAGCTTCTGGGTCGCGCCGGTCGTCGATTGGCCCTCTTCCGATTCCGGTTCGCTGTCCTCGACTGGAGTGACGGCCTTCCCCTTCTGCGAACGAGTCTGCTTAGCAGGCCCTGTTGCCTTCGACGCCTTGGCAGCGGCCTTCGCGAGCTTCTCAGCTTCTTTTTGGGCTCTAGCCTCAGCTACTGCCTTCTCGCGGGCCTCCTTCCTCGCTGCGGCCTCGGCCTTCTTCTTGGCCTGAGCCTCCTCCCTCTCCTTCTTGCGTTGAAGAGCCTCCTCCTTCTTCCGTTGAGCAGCGGTCTTCGGCTTATCGGCTTGCGTTGCGGGAGTGTCAATCGGAGCGGAAGCGCCCGCCTCAGCGGCTGTGGTCACGGAAGCGGTCTCGTTCGCAGAGACAGTGTCGCTCTTCCGTGGCCGTCCAGGTCGACGCTTCGGTGGTGTCTCAACCTCCGCCGCAGACTCCACAGCTTGCTCTAACTGATTCGAGACGCCAGGGCTTGCTGTGACAGAGTCAGAAGACGTCTCTGTGCGAGCTGCCTCTTCCGCCTGCCGCTGTCGTAAGGCCCTAATCTCGAGCTGAGTTTTCGTCAACGGCGTTGCTGGTCGCGCGGCGCCAGGGCCGCTCGGTGTGGCAGGCGCCGTCCCCACCGAGGCGGCTGGAGTATCGGCATTCGTAGTAGACTCCTCAGGGCTAGGAAGACTGCCAACCACGGGAATAATGTCCCCGTAAACGGGAGGCAGGTCCGAGATGCGACTTTGCCGTCGTGCCGCCTTCTCAGCCTTCTTCTTGGACGCAGCTTCAGCCTTCTTGGCTGCCGGAGACTTGGTCGGCGTAGCCTTCTTTGCGGGCGATGGGGCTTCCTTCGACGCTGCTTTCTTCTTCTTGGCCGGCGGCTCCTCATCAGACGTGTCGGCGGTGGTAGCCTGGGATAAGGGGCTCGGATTGGCGGGCCTGAACAGGGCTGCAGCTTCCCGTTTCGCGATCTCATGCCTCGCGAGCTCCAGTCGGCGCGGGTCGTTACCAGAGCTGATGGGAGTCGTTGTAGCCGGCCCCGTCGCGGTCTCGGTGGAAATTTGCTCGCGGTTGTGGGTGCTGTCATTCTCATTCTCAAAGGAGATGCGACGACGGGCTCTCCTCTTGCTAGCTCTGCTCTGGTGAGCCGACGCAGAGGTGGGGCTCGGTGTCACTGGCGGCGCAGGTGTCGGAGAGTCGGGCGGAGAGTCGGCAGGCAAGGCTAACACGACCCGCTTCTCTGACCGCGGCGTGTTGTTGCCAGGGACACGAAGTGCGCTGCGAGGCGTGCCAAGGGCGGTCGGTACGCTGGTGGCTCTGCGCGGCAGGTCAGGAGTTGACGCCGCGGTGACAGGGGCGCTCGATGATGGTGCCTTGCTCCCTGCAGCATAAACACGAATGACCTCTCGCTTCGACTTGTTGCGAGCAGCGCGAGCCTTCAGAGCATCAAAGTCGAAGTCTACGCGTCAGAGTGAAACGACAAGACTGGACTCACTGTCCCACAATGGTGCTTCGATGCCTCCAGGGCGGACATGGAACATCTGCAGACCGAGGAAGGGCACGCCGAGACGGCTCGCGACCTTGGTTGCGACCTTGTCAAGCGAACGCGAATCTATCGTCAGCATCAGCCCTGTCAAGCGTATACTCACCAGCATCACGGCTGTACGTCTTGTCGGTGCCGACTAGTTCGTAAACGATCTTGACCTTGCGGTCGACATCCTTGTCACGCACGTCAGACGATTTGGACTTTTTGGAGCCTCTGTTGGTGTCGACCTCGGGGGTGGGGCCGGGGCCAGGCGAGGAGGTGCGCTTACGCTTCCCGCTGCCCATGGCCAGAGATTGGACAGAGGCGCGCGAGGACGAGTGGAAGGGGGCGGTGTGGAGGAGGGGTGTTGACGGTGGTGGATGCAGAATCAAGGTGGGAGGAATTCTGACGAAACTTCATTGGCATGCTCATCCCCTTCATCCTAATTCAGGCACGGACCGTTGAGCCCTTTAAACGTCCTCTTCGGTCAAAAGTTGGACTTTGCCCCCTTTCAGCTCACCATCCGCTCCGAAAACCATGTTCGGCCTCCGCTCCGCCGTTCGTGCCCGTGCGCAGGCTCGCGCCTTCAGCACCTCCGTCAGGCTCGCCGCCGACGCCCCCAAGGTCCCCGTCGCCCTCATCGCCAAGCTGCGCAAGGAGATTCCCGTCCCCATGGGCCAGGCCCGCGAGGCCCTCGAGAAGACCAACCTTGATCTCCAGGCCGCCGTCGCCTACCTCAACTCGGCTGGTGGTGCCTCCGCCCAGAAGAAGGCCGACAAGGTCGCCGGACGTAGCACCGATGAGGGAACTATTGCCGTCTCCCTCCTCGGCGGCAAGCGTGTTGCGATGGTCCAGCTCGCTTGCGAGACCGACTTCGTCGCCCGCAACGATGTCTTCCTCAAGGCCGCCCGGTCAATTGCTGAGACCGCTGCCTTCCTCGACGTTCCTTCCGACCACCCTCTTCCCTCGAAGCCTGTTGGCGCTGACCCCATCGAGGTTTTCCCCACCGAGGCTCTCCTTTCCGCCCCCGTCATCACCATGCCTGAGGACGGAACAGAGCCTGCTCCCATCGGGAAAAGCGGAGAGGCTCAGACTGTTCAGCAGCTGCTCCTCGCCTCGCTCGCCCAGACTGGAGAGAACCTGCAGCTGAAGCGCGCTGTCAGCTTCGCTGCTCCCTTCCCTGCCAAGCCCGACGCTCGTCTCGTTCCCGGAGCCTTCACCCACGGGTCAGGCGACACCGGAAAGATCGGAGGAATCGTCGTCCTCCGCGTTGAGGGTGATGCCGACAAGCCTATCGCTGCCATCATGGCCGGTCCCGAGGGTGAGAAGCTCGACAAGGAGCTCCTCTCTCTTGCGCGCTCGCTCGCTCGTCAGGTCGTTGGATTCCCGACGAAGGCTCTGCACCCGGGAGCGGGTGTCGCCCCGGAGGAGGCTCTTCTCTCGCAGCCCGCTATGATGCTTGGGCAGGACAAGCCTGTCGAGGAGGTCCTTGTTGACTGGGGCAACGACCGTGGTGTCAACGTTCAGGTCGTCAGCATGCGCCGCTGGAGCGTGGAGGACGAGCTCCCCGCCGCCGATGACGCTTAAGCGAGGAGTAGCTTGTTTCTTCGACTATCTCATAACATCGTGTACATCTAATTAGAGCATCATGCATTCACCGTTCACAAACGCCTTCTGCACTGCTGCACCAAAGCGAGCGTCTTCCGCCTGCTCAGCCAGCTCAGCCCGAGCGGATGTGAGTCTGGTATCGTCAATTACGTAAGGTTGTTTTCGCCCATGATTTCCGGCTTGAGCGCGTCACTCTTGTCATGTCCGCAACCTCGACGACACCCCACACAAGATGGCAAACCGGGTGTCTGGACGGTTCGCGCCGGCGCCTCCACCCCATGTCGACCTGCCAACACTTCCCCACCCCCAAGTGGTGGATGCGGGAGGCTTCGAGCTCACCGAAGAGCAATTGCCGGACTTCGCCGGCGAAGTGATCAGAGCAACCACTGCTGAGCCAGCTCCTGAGGAAGCCATAAAGGAGGAAGGCGAAGATGAGGAAGAGGCTGAGGAGATGGAGGTTGAAGGGGAAGCTGAAGGCGAAGCTGAACCCATGGAGGTTGAAGAGGTCGAGGCAACTAAAGGTGCCGAGCCTCAAGAACCGTCAAAGCAACCACTGCTCAACCTGGCCGAGAGGTGAGCTGACCATAACTTCAGAAGCTAACGCGCAGTATGATTCTCCAGTACTCCCTCATTCAGACCCGTTATCACCATCTCAACAACCTCTTCCCTCACATCTTCTCCCATCCCGCCGTTCCAGCACACTCTCGCCCCCGCGCACGACCTCCACCGAAGGGCACATTCCTGTACCCGACACCCAAGCCCGTCGCCCCGTTGCCTGCGCGCGAGTACCACGCACCCCTGAAAAAGGACAAGGGGAAGAAGGACAAGGGAAAGGATGGTGACGATGCTGGGAAGGACGCGGAGAAGGCGAAGGAGGAAGACACCAAGGACGGCGAGAACAAGGACGAGGTGGAGGTGAAGAAGAAGGGCAGCCGCCGGAAAGCCAAGGCAGCCGAAGGCACGCCTGCCCCTCCTCACGAAATTGAGTGCATCGCCCGAGTCACGTTGCAGGTCGGACCCATGTCTTTCCCGAACACGGAGCTGTGGGTTGGGCAGTTCGTCGAGGAGAGGGAAGGCGTCGGCGGTACTGTGCGGATGCGGCCACCAAAAGCGCCGAAGGAACCCAAACCGAAGGAGCCGCGAGAGAAGCGGCCGTCTGAACGGGAACCCAAGAAGAAGGAACCGAAGCGCCCTCGCACCAGCGCAACTGTACCGGCGCGGCCAACACCGCGGCCACCAGCTCCAGCTGCTACGCCTCCCGCTGCGCGTCCACCACCGCAAACTCCCGGAGCTGGGCCTTCGACTGGGCCAATACCCGGTGCAGGAGTGCGATACGCCTCCCGAGCAGACATTGTAAGTTTGTACTCCGTTTCGTTAGCTGACCACAGCCTCAAACTTTGATTCAACGCGTGAACGCCGCTGCTTCTCAACACCCGTGGCTTAGCATTCTCATCCACAAGGCTGCAAGGAATGTCGCGAACAAGGACGAGCTGGCGAAGCTGGGACGAGTAGTCGGAAGGCTTGGAAGGGGAGAAGGCGTCGGCGAGGGACCTGAGATGCCTGGTCTGCCTGGCGGTCCTACGATGGCAGGTCTTCTTCCACGTCCGGGTGCGCCTGGAGCTCGACCAGCTCCAGCTCGACCCGGGGTAGCCGGCGCTCAGCCTGCTGCTGCCCGGCCACCGGCCGCAGGTGTCCGACCGCCAGTTGCAGGCGCTCGCCCTCTCGTCGCCGGAGCTGCGGCTGCTCGGCCGCCACCAGGTGTTCGACCGCCAGTCGTGGCCACTGCTGCAGGAGTTCGACCAACAGCCAGTGCAGTCCCCGGTGCTAGACCGATGGCTGCCGGTGTCCCAGGTGCTCGACCACCAGCCGGAGCTGCTGGTGCTGCCGTTCGGCCACCTGTTGGTGCTGCTACTACCAATGCTCGCCCTCTGCCAGCGGTTGCACGACCTGCTGCGGGACAGGCTCCTCTTCCTAGTGCTGCTGTCGCTGCTCGACCGCCCGCTGCCACCACGCCCCAGCCTGCTCCTGCTGCGGCTGCTGCGGTTCCAGCTACTCCGGCCGCTACAACAGCTCAGCCCGCGCCAGCACCTGCCCCGCCGGCTCTCACTCCCGCACCCGCGCCGGCGCCGGCAACTGAGCAACCGCAGTACACTCCAGCGGAGTCTGACCTCAGCGATCTCTCCGATTCTGACAGCGACGCTGATCTGACCGGCCCCCCTCAGAGCGGCGGTGGGCCGGTGCCTATGAACAGCACCGACTCTGGACCGGGGCCTTCGGCCGCTACTGAGCCACCCGCAGAGGAGGCAGTTGCCCCGTCAGCGGATGTGGAGATGGCAGATGCTGCCTCGGCAGACAAGACGGAGCCCGCCAGGCCCGCTCCTGAGTCTGCTGATGCGCCTGCAGTCACTGCTCCTGCGCCAAGTGCCGCGGCGCCTGCTCCAGTTGCAGCGTCTGCGGCCCTTCCTGCCGCGGAGGCGTCGACTCAGCCATCGGTTTCCACTATCTCAACTCAGCCATCGGCGACGCCCGCTCCACAGGCACCGGTTGTCGTTACACCTGCAGCGTCGCAGGCCACTCCCGCCTCGGCTTCTGCGCCGTCTGCGCCAGCTCCGGCTTCGCAGCCGCCGGTAATCCCGGCTTCGGCCCCAGCCCCTCCCGCTCCAGTGCCCGCGGCTCCTGCCGCCTCTGCACCTGTCTCCTCCGTTGCTACTCCGGCAACAACGGCCACTCCAGCTCCCGCGCCCTCACAGACCAACCCCGGCTCAGCAACACGGACGGTTCCGACCATTCCTGTGACGCCGACGCCCGCGGCTCGTCCTCCCAACGTGGCTTACTATCTTCCCGGACAGAGCACTCCCCAGTCAGGTCCTGGCAAGCTTGGAGGCTCTCCGTCTGTGTCTACTCCGGTACCGGCGCCGCGTCCGAAACCGACATACCCTCTGCCGCCGCGGTTTCTTCTTGTCGCCTTCAAGGAGGCTCCGACGGAGAAGTTCTTGATTCCGCTGGGCTCTAACTCTTACGTCTCGCGTGTAGGAGGCGACTACGTCACATCACCGCCACCGCCTCCGCCTCAACCGAAAGAGCCATCTCCAGTCAAGGTCGAGGTCAAGGAGGAACCTGAGCCCGTCGCGGAGTCGACGACAGAGGCGCCTGCAAAGAAGCGCACGCGCGCGTCGATGGCTAAGCCTCCTCCGCCGAAAGAGCCCACTCCGGAACCAGAGCCGGAGAAGGAGCCCACTCCAGCACCGCCCAAGAACGACCCGTACGCGGACCTGCCGGTCGTACCTGGCATGAAACCCGACAGCGGCACTGTCCTGCTGTCCACGTACATGCCCATGAATGGGTGGCACAAGCCTGACTGGACCAAGTTCCAGAAGCGTCTGCCCTTCGACAACCCTAAGCTTGTGGAGAAGTTGAAGGCTCCCTCCGCCATCGAGCAGGCGTCGCCCACCAAGTCGCCGCAGTCCCCGAAGCGTGACCTTCGCCCGGTGCAGAAGCCTGCGAAGCCTCCAGTCACGGTCCGCGAGGGCATGCTGAACCTGGCCGCTGAGAACTACCTGCCAGCAGAGGGCAACGTAGAGCCCATCACGATCCGCATCGTCGGTATCAACGACCAGAACTGGAAGCGCTTCAAGGGCGTCATGGACGAAGTCGAGAAGTGCGAGCTCGAGTCGTTGGCTTGGGCTGAGCCGGAGCTGAACAAGAACGCTCCTGAGCCTAAGCCGGCCGCTCCGCCCGCGAGCCAGACTCCTGCAACGTCTACGCCTGCCGCCGAGCCTGCTAAGGAGACTGCAGCCGCAACTGCTCCACCTGCGGACAAGAATGCTCCGGATTCCGCTGTTGCTCCTGCTACTCCTGCTACGCCCGCTCCTGCTGCCGATGCACCGGCCGCTGCTACCCAGGCCCGGGCCACGACCGCCGGACCGACACCCGCTGCAGAGCAGGCGACCGGTTCATCTCAACCGCCTCAAACCCCTGCTCAGACATCCGTCCCGGCGCCAGGAGCTGCAACTCCAGCCGGGGCCTCCACTCCTACTGTCCCGAAGGCGGCAGAGACCCCGGCACCGACGACTCCGAAGCCAGCTACGCCGCCCGCAGAGCCGCTCAAGAAGGTCCTGGCTCCCGAGGTCCGCGAGACATGGCTGTCGCGCAAGAAGGAGCATTTCACCTCCCTGCTGAGCCGAGTCGGCGAGCGTGTCTTCCCCCGCTTCCGTGTCGAAGAGACCATCCCGCTCATCACTGAGGCGACGGCGGACAAGTGGGCGCTAAGGCCGTACCACATGACGACGCGGCCACTGTACACGCGCGACGCAGGCGAGGAAGAGGAGGGCGAGGAGTTTGTCCCCTTATCGCCTGAGCTCGCCGCCTCGAAGCGCGGCAGGAAGGAGCCCGAGCCGACAGTCACGTTCGAGATGCCCGTTTCGCTCGATGCGCTCGACGAGCGAGTCGAGGCCGGTGCGGCGGTTAGTCTCTCACGCCGAGGCCGCGGACGCGGTAGCGCCCCCGTGCGTAAGTTCCGCCGCGGCACTGCCGGCGCGATCTGCGAAGGGTGCGGCAAGCCAGGACTCAAGGTCTGGCGCCGAGGTCCGAACGGAAGAGGAACTCGTGAGTACAGCTTATCTCTGGTCTGCAGGCAGCTGACAGACAGTGTGCAACGGATGCGGAGACAAGTTCTTGGCCGGCACGCTCGGCGAACTCAAGGCGCCTGGGGCTGCTAGCCAGAAGGACGACGACGAGAAGGAGGGCACAGAGGGCGCTGAGGACAAGGAGGACGCCGACGGCGACGAGGTCAAGAAGGAGCCGAAGGAGGACGGCGAGGGAGCCGGCAACACGGGCGAGACGCCGGCTGGCACCGCTCCTGGCACCCCTGCCGAAGGCGACAAAACTCCTGCACCGAAGGACGCTACATCGTCCGAAACCCCTGTGGTGTCTGAGAAGCCTGAGGGGGCAAAGGACGCCGCCGATGGCGAGAAGATGGACACGGACAAGGAGGACGCTGCAGAGGGGAAGAAGGACGAGGGCTCTGCGCCTGCCCCTGAGCGGCTTGCGCCTTCGTCTCCCTCCGCTGGGGTAGCTGCTCCCGCCGAGCCCACTGCACCTGAGCCTGAGGCACTCCCCACCGACACTGTACAACCACCCGCGAGCGACGCGATGGACGTCGATTCGTAGCCCACATAAATGCATGTAACACGACTGATGGATTAGATAAAATGCAGTTTCTAGACGTCGTTCTTTCGTTATGATCTCTCTGCCCTCCTCATTCCTCCTCATTCTGTCCTCGTCCCGACTCAAGCGACCTGGTCTCCGTTAGAGCTCATGTAGTTGACAAAGTCGGTGACGGTCTTCTCCTCCTGCTGCTGCGCCTGCTGGATGAGCGGGGGCAGGACGCCGGGGCGCGCCTTGGCGGCGTCGGCGATCTTCTTGGACGCGTACTTCCGGCTCTCCGGGATGCCCGGGACGGGGTCGTGCTGGACCTTCTCGGACGCGCCGAGCTTGGAGAAGGACGACTGGAAGCCCTCGCTCGGGTCGAGGTCGTTGACCTCGTCCGCGTACGTGATGTCCTGGGGCAGGGTGAAGAGGTCGAGGAGGGCGAGGAAGGTGGCGGGCCAGAGCTTGGCGTTCGGCTCGGTGAAGATCGCGTCGCACGTCAGCAGGTTCGTGAGGCCGACCTCGATCACGCGGCGGGAGCGCACTGGCGCCTTCTGCGTGTTCGGGAGCACGACGCCGTTGATCAGGTTTCCGAACAGGCTGATTGTCAGCTAACGAAAAAACCCGAAAGTAAGCTGGAAACATACCCAGGCTGGATCGCCTCGAGGATCTGGATGACGACGTTGGCGCCGACGTTCTGGATCGCGGCGAGGTAGGCGAGGAAGTAGACGAAGGACTGCGTGAACTGCGTGCTCGGCTTGGACTGCAGGCGGTTCAGGAGGAGCATGAAGATGGTCTGGCTGAACGGCTGCATTGTCGCGCTGTTGTCAGTTTGGTCCTTACAAATCTACAACTCACACAGGGATGAACTCGTACATGGCCTGCAGGAGCTCGAAGGCGTACACGTCGTTGATCTTGGATCCGACGAGACGCTGGAAGATACCGAGCAGACCCTCGACCTGGCCGTTCTGCACGATGAGCTGCGGGCCGCGCATCAGCAGCGCCTTCCACAGACGCGCGAGCGCAGGGATGTTGCCACGCTGCTCCCACAGGCTCGCCGAGAGCAGCGGCCCAAGCAGCGCCTGGTACTCGGACGGCAGGTCCGTCGGGGCATGCAGCTCAAGCAGCTGCGCCAGGATCTGGAAGATGTACGGGATGAATTCTGCTGTTAGCTACATACGGGATCATGTAGCTTACCAGTCACGTCCTGCGCGAGGATGACCTCGGCCGGGCCGAAGAGCGCCTTCTCGAAGTTCGCGACGGCAGAGGGCTGCGCCTCGCACACGAAGCGGATCAACGCCGACACGCTCTCGAAGCAGTACTGGTTGAAGCGCGGGTTCGAGGGGTTCTTGCTGATCTCGCCGAGAATGTTGACGAGGCGGGTCAGGATGGCCTCGTACGACGGGACAAGCTCCTGGCGAGCAGTGATGATGACACGCATAGCGCACTTCATCAGGTAGTCGTTCTCGGCAATCTTCTCGGGCGTTCCGCCGCGCTCGATGTTGGAGAAAACAGCCATGAGGATGTTCTCGGCGAACGGCTTGACGTCGGCGCTCGTGAAGAGGGGCTGGCGCTGCTCATTCTTGATGAAGAGGATGCGCTCGATCGTGATAGCAGCATATGAGTAGATGACAACGTTGTCAGAAGTGAGGTGCTGGACAAGCAGGGGCAGGACGGAGACGAGCTGCTCCTTGGTGAGCTGGTTGCGGAAAGTGTACAGGTACTTGATGGCGTCGACAATCAGGATCGGGTGGACAGTTCCGGGGGCGGCCTGGAGGTCCGAGAAGACGTTCTTGCCGAAGAAGTCGACAACGTCGACGAGCACGTTGACGGAGGTAACTCCGCGCTGCAGGTCAGCTTAGGACCGAGCTGACGTCAGCTTACCTGAGCCGTAGAACCACGCGAAGCGATGGAGGTGAGAAGGTAAATGGCGGTGTCCTTGCTCTTCCAGTTGGCCTGCGGGTTCTGAGCGTACTGGCCGAGGAAGGTGGTGATGTAGCCCTGCACAATGCTAGTAACCTCCGTCTCGAAGTTGGCCATGAGCGCCTGGGTGAAGTCGGTGGCGGCCTGGCGGCGGGTGTCGCTCTCAGCTGACGGCTCCAGGTCACGACGGATGTACTCGGCGGGGTCATCCTCAAACATCTCCTCCTCGTGCTCTGTCTGTCAGTCGACGATCGCGGCCGATCACTCACCCCTGATGCTCATGTTCGGCAGAATAATCTTCTCGCAGAAGGCGTTCAGCGTTTCCGGCGAGGCAAACATGTCACGGTGGCTGCCCATCTTCACGACAACGGACAGGAAGCGAAGGGCGCGTGAGACAAGCTGAGGTCAGCTAGGCATCATTGTAGTTGAACTCACAACATCGTCTCGGGTCTGGGGACCAATGGTCGTGAGCATCTGCCAGACAGCACTGACGAAGTTGCCCAGTTGCGGGAAGACGTCCGAGTACTTCTGGGCGTAGAGCTCCGCAATCTCACAGATGGAAGCGCGGATCTTCTGCAACGGTCCAGGGGCCTCATCATCGTCATCCTGTGATGTTAGTCAACAGAAGCAATCCAATTACCCACTCCCTTGAGCTCCGGTCGCTCCCAGCTGAGATACTTGTGCAGCCAGCCCTGCTGGTCGCCGTCACCCATGAAAGCACCCATGTTGTCCTCGATGAACGGCGGGAGGTCCTGCGACGAGAGGTCATGGAAAATCTGAATGAGAAGCAGGAGGGCCTGGGCGAGAAGCGGGAGGGAGGCGTTCGGCGGTAACGGCTGACCGGCGGGGGTGTCGAGGAGAGTGTCGACGTGCTTGAAGAGCTCGAAGTGAGGCTTGCAGAACCTGTCAAGAACGTAGTTGATCTCCGAGAACAGTCGGTCGGAACGGAACTGCGAACGCCATCGCTTGAAGATCGAGTGGGCGGTGGCGAGGACACCGTTGTTGACAACAAAGTTGTCGGGGGTCAGACTGTTGACGAGCTCCTGATATTGTCAGTTTGACCGGAACAAGTAAGGTCAACTCACGTCAATAAGACCCTCCCACTTCTCAGGGAAGTCCGAAGAGGCAATGGTCGAGAGACCTTCTCCGATCTGGGCCTGCAGGCGCTGGGTCTTGGGAGTTCCAAGAGCGATCATCAGCGGGACGAGCTCCGACTTGACGGTAGCCTTGTCGGCCTCGGAGATCTGGACCTCCTCCTCGTCATCCCAGAGTCGCTTCACGGTGTTCTTGAAGTACAGACCGGCGGCCTGGCGGACGAGCATGTCGGCCTCCTCGGAGCGAACGAGCTGGAGGATCAGGGGCAGGAAGCCAGCCTGCGCCTCGCCTTGCCGGAGCTGCTCCTCGGCGGCGCGGCGGGCGGCCGCGTCAGGAGAGACGGTGTTGGCGAGGCACTTGGAGACGGCGGCGAGTGTCTCTGGGTTGGCCTGCATTTTTGAGAGTGGGGGGAAGGGGTGGTAGAGAGAAGGAAAGTCGATCAGCTGTTGTTGACACCACACACTGACCGTCCAACCAGCCTCAGCCTCAGGCTGCAGCTTCCGCCAACTTTGGATGACGCTGGTGCGAGCGGATTGTTTGTGCCTCCCTCTTACTCAGAGCAGTCACGTGAAGCTGCTGGTCCACGTGGCGTTCGCTGGCGAGGCCCGGTAGCGGGATGAATGCTGAAAAAATTGCACCCGCGCTGTAATTTTGCCCTGAATGGGCTGCACGGTGAGAGTATGGTGGGATGATCCGTACGCGGGCAGGGCCCCCGCCAGCACTGCCAGCCAGCCAGAAAAGTAGCAGCAAAACGTTCGCTGGCATCTTTGTCCTCTCTCTACTCCTACCACCTACCCCCAAAAACAACAAAAGCACCATGCTCATCTACCAGGACATTGTCTCCGGCGACGAGATGCTCTCGGACGCCTTCGACGTGTAAGCTTGCATAGCTAGAATCATGCTGACAGCGCAGCAAGGAGGTCGACGACATCGCCTACGAGGTCGACTGTGCCCTTATCCTTGTCAAGGACGGTGATGTTGACATTGGTGCCAACCCCTCCGCCGAGGAGGCTGAGGAGGCCATGGCCGACGGTGCCGAGCAGGTCAACAACGTTGTCCACTCCATGCGTCTCCAGCCCTCTTCGTTCGACAAGAAGGTGAGCCGCACAGGTCCGGGGTCCAGGGCACACGGGTACATTGTGGACTCGCCTTGACACCTCCGAGCGCGCAACCCCTCGCCTTCTGCATGCTAACATGACAGTCGTACCTCGCCTACCTTAAGGGCTACATGAAGGCTGTCAAGGCCCACCTCCAGGAGAACGCCCCCGACCGCGTCGAGGCCTTCGAGAAGGGTGCCCAGGCCTTCGCCAAGAAGATCATTGGCAACTTCAAGGACTACGAGTTCTACGTCGGCGAGTCCATGAACCCCGACGGCATGGTCGCTCTCCTCAACTACCGTGAGGACGGCACCACCCCCTACGTGAGTACCCACCCAAAATGACCTCCACCCCACCACACCTCCATACCACATTTCCACCCATCCACCAGTCGTCCAACCCTCCCCCCTCCTTAAACATCTTCGCCTTTCCTTCAACAACACGTTACTGACTTCGTCCTAGTTCGTTTTCTGGAAGGACGGCCTTAAGACAATGAAGATTTAAGCTCCTCGTTGTTTTTGTGCTCTTTGCAGACGTGGGGACGCTCGTAAACTACTGGCGCAGCTCGTAGAAGATAAAATCGATGCTAATTAGCTATGTTGTTTTATGACTGTGAAGGAGCAGCTTCCGGGCTGATCTAAGTGCACATACTGACTTGCATGGGTCTCAGGAGCATTTCTGCGTAATTTCTGGATTGTTGCATGCAGGGGGGCGGGAGATACGGACGATTGTGGACGACGGGGTCGGATGAGATCGGCGCTCGAGCAGTGCCACGGACTCGTGGCGAGAGGTTCGGGTGGTGCAGCCTGCGCTAGCGCTGGGACCGCCGCTGTGCCCACATTGCTCGGACGGAGCCATCAACTCACCCTCCCGTATGATTATGCTGCTGTGTGCTCGTTCTCGGCACTGCGGTAATGCATACCATAGGGTAAAGTTTTGTGGAACTCGACGCGTCGACGCGCCGCATGAGACCGAGCAGATAAGTTGGCCGAGATTTAAAGACCGTGGTGTGATCGTCGAAATTTCAGAACCACACAAACCATCGACTCGACCGTTCCCTTGTTGCCTCCAGGCTCTGTTCCGCATCTCCGACCTCTCCGACCTTACTCTTTTGTGCATACGTCCTCGCCTCTCTACCGCTATCAACTACGCGTAGCCTGTCAAGCCCATGGTGTCCACCGAGGGCACGCACCCCGCCTTCCGCCTGGCGGAGAAGCACTTCAAGAACCGCACGACGAATGCGCTCCCGGCCCTCCGCAACCTGCTTGACTTCACGCAGGCCGTGCTCGACCTCTCCGGTCCTCCCGATCAGAGCGCCGACCCAGTCTGGCAAGCCGGCTGGTGGGGTACAGAGTACACTGAGCCTTCCCCATCCCGGCGGCGGAAGAAGGGCAAAGAGCGCGCGATCGGCGAGCGCGGCGAGCGCCCCGTCATGGACCTGGACGGTGTTCCGTGTCTGCGGTTGAAAGACGGGCGGACAGCCTACCTCGTTGCCGAAGGTGAGCTGCTAGGTCCCGGACGGAGCTAACGCCAGGCTGTGTCCTGATCCCGCAATACCTCGACCCCGCTCAGCAGCTCGAGTTGCTGGAGAGCGCCCTGTTCGAGTACACCCTCCCGCCCAACCCTCTGTCCCTCGATACGCACTTCGCCCTGCCGCCGAATCTGTTCGAGCTCTACGCCTCTGCGCCCGAGACGCCCGTCCCGCCGAAGCATTTAGATCTAGCGGCGGAGGAGAAGGCGCGCCTCGGGGCCGAGACGGCGCGCACGCGGCGGGAACTGATAGAGACGGCGCCCGCCGCGCAGCTGGGGTACGACGAGGTGAAGCGCCGCAACGCGACTTGGACCGGCGACGTGCCGTCCTTAAAGGTCGGGTGGAAGACGGTCGCGCAGCTCGTGAAGGAGGTGCGCTGGGCGAACCTCGGGTGGGTGTACCAGTGGTCGACGAAGAGCTACGACTTCTCGTCCGACAAGCCGATCCCCTTCCCCGCGCCGCTGGCTGGACTCTGCAGGCAGGTCGTGCAGGATACCCCATGGAACGATGTGTTTCCGGCAGAGTCATTCCATGAATCCTGGGACGAGGACTATGGTGAGCTACCGGGTAGTCTGTGAGCTGACGGCAGAACCCGACACGGGCATTGTGAACTTCTACCAGATGAACGACACGCTCATGGCGCACGTTGACCGGAGCGAGCTCGACCCTAGCCGACCCCTTGTCTCCATATCGTAGGCTGCTGGGCTAGCTTCAAGCTGACATTAGACTCGGACACGCCGCCATCTTCCTCCTCGGCACTGGCAGCCGGGCGGACCCACCCCGTCCCCTGATCTTGCGCTCCGGTGACGTGCTCATCATGGCCGGCAAGGGAAGGCAGGCCTATCATGGTGAGTTGAACTTCGGATGAGCGAAACTGACCACCAGGCGTGCCCCGCATCATGGAGGATACCCTGCCTTCTCACTTCAAGGTGCAGGAGGGCGACTCGACTCAAATGAAGGCAGCGAAGGAGTGGATCTCCACTGCTCGTGTCAACATCAATGCGCGCCAGGTGTTCCCGCCGGGCTTCCAGAGACCGGAGTAGATGTCCGCCAGACGACTGTTGCGACCAGGTTGTATAATGTACTTTGTCAAACTATGCATACTCATACAACATCACCGCCCTCAGCGCACCTGTGCCAGACACGACTGGTGCCAGCAGATCCACCGGCCGTCTTCCTTCTTCTCGTCGTCAACCTCCATCTTGTTCTTCTTCTCCTCGTCCTTCTTCCCCTGGTCGTCGTCCTTCTTGTCGTCCGCCTTCTCCTCATCCTTCTTCTCCCCATCCGTCATGCTAACGTCGCCCTCGTCCTTCTTCTCATCTTCCTTCTTCTCGCCATTGGCCTCGGCCTTCTCACCGTCCTTCTTGTCCTCCTCCTTCTCCCCTTCCTTCTTCTCGTCAGTCTTCTCGCCCTCGGCTCCCTTCTTCTCAGGGTGCTCATGCGCCGCCGGTTTCGGCGGGTATGGCAGCCATCCAATGCGGCCCAACGGATATCCGTCGATCTCGCTCAGGCGGCGTTTGCAATAATGACACGGCTCGTAAAGGAGCTGGAAGAGAGCCGGAATGCGGAAAAGGATCTGTGGGATGTTCATGTGCAGGCTGTTGAAGAGCTCGGTGATCTGCACTGACGGCCCCGAAGGCGGAAGAGCGTGAACGGGGGGCACCTGCGGTCAGCTTCTGGGTGTGGCTCTGAGCTATTGGATCACGTCGGTCTGCTGGCCCCTCGCCATCTACCGCCAACATACACTGGAACAGGGAGCGGGAACCAAGGGCGGAGAAGAGGGGATGGCGCGTGCGTCAGACTTAGATACTCACGCTGGTACTCCTCGACGGAAGGAATCGCACGCCGAGCACGTCACTCCCACTGAGGAATACACGGATCCAGCCGCCTCCACCGATCCGAACGAGCAGCGTCGAGCCCTTGAACTCGTACCGCGCGACGAACTGAGGGTACGCCTTGTTGTGAGCGGTGATTGCCTCATCCGTGTCGTCGATGCCGTACAGCGGCGAGCTGGGAGGGATCGCCGGCGACAGATCAGGCAAGATCGTCTTCGATGGCTGCGGGCGGTATCGCTTCACGCCCAACGGTACCGGGATCGGCGGCAGCGGCGGAACAGGGTAGGGCGTGTTAGTCGGGTAGGGGTAGTCTGATGTCAGCTAAGTCGAAAGACGTCACAGCTGCCTTTGCCCGTGAGTCTGGCTAAAATAGGGGTGGAACAAAATCCAAAAGGCGAGGAAGGTACCCACCGACTGTGCCGTTGGCCGCCCCTGCGCTCAGCGCGTTCAGCGCGTTCATGGCCTCGCCCGCCTGGGCAAACGCAGCTGGTCCCCGCTGTGAGAGCGGATTTGGCAGAGGAGGAAGGCGCATGATGCGCTCCGCCTGCTGCGCTGTCGACTGATCCGTCGGATTATCCGTCCCCGTTGCGGCTGCCATCTTATCGTCGTCGTTTGAGCGGTTGAGGGAAGGTCACAACATCTGCTCAGTGGAGAGGCAGAAGTGGAGGGCGACTGGGAGTGAAGGTCGTCTATTGTCCGCGACAGGTCCCCCACGTGGCAGACAGGAGCTGAGGTCACGTGAAGAGTGGCACTGCGATCGAGACCAGGCGGGGTTGGGACCTACAGGACTGGAAGGCTCGATTCCAATGACCGAGGTGAGGACGTCATGTTCCTGGAAAGCGTCTGCTGGAGCGAATGAACAGCCGCAGGACGAGGGGGTATAGTTCGGATGTCCCGACGGGTTTGGAAACATCGGTCACTGAGCGACAGGTGACAGCTAAGTCTCCTGGGTGAATGCCGACTACCCCCCGCTCCCACTGTGGTGCATGCGGCCACTACTGGTCGTCTGCACGCCAGGACCGACGTCTTTCTGGGTCCGCTGGAAATAACGGGCCACAACAAGCGCCGCAGTGAACGGTGCAACGAAAACTCGCCGCCGGATCTGCATTCCTGCTTATCGCTTTTTATCAACCGCTAGTCGCAACGCCCCCGTACGCCACCGTCGTCACACCGCCGTCGCGAGCTCGTTATCATGTCCTCCTCGGCTGCGGATAACGCGAGTGCAGCGTACACGAGCTCAAACATGAATACGAATGGCGCGCAGAGGGCGCCGCCGGAAACACCTGACTCCGAACGAGCATCTTTCCACTCGGCCCGCTCCATCCCCGCCCCCAAGTTCGTGCAGGTGTCGCACCAGCTGGAGAATGTGCTCGACAGCGGCCTTGAGCCGCTCGACCAGGACGGCACACCGATGGCGATGCAGACCGAGCCGAAGACACCACGGAACACGACCCCGCAGGGCTTCAAGCGGCACACCTCCGGCGAGAATGAGCCCCCTGCCCGACGCGGGACGTGGTTCGGCCGCCTGCTCGGGCACCTCCCCGACTGGTTGCAGGAGGCACTCTCGACGAGTCGTGCATGGAAGAACTGGTTCCGCTCCATGGTCGCGGCCCTTGCAATGATGATCATGATGGTCGCGAAGAAGAGTAAGTCTGCCAGTAGAAGGGCGCTGACAGGCAGCGGCTGCTACGTTCGCGGGAGGCAGCTTCTTTGGCTTCCTGTGTTCGCAGATGATCACGCCGAACATGACGACGACAATCTTCTTCCTCGCACAGTGTACCGTTGGTGTCGGTATGCTGCTCGGTTGGGCTTGGGGGTGCGCTGCCATGGCGGCCGCTACTAGTGTCCGCGACCCAAACCGCCTGCGCCAGCAGCTCGGAGGAGTTCTGTCAGGCCACCAGGAGAACGAAGACATCGCGCAAATCGGTGAGTGGACCAGAGGTTGGGGAACGCTGACCCACAGTTAAGGGCGAAGCGTTCAATGCCGCGTTTCTCGACCCCCGGGCATCGGCAGTGTACGGTGCCTTCATGTTTATCGGCTCCTATGGCCTGGGCTGGATCCGAGCGACAAAGCCGAAGCTGTGAGTGGTTTGATCGTCGAAGTTGCTAACGAGCCAGAGTCTTCTTGGTCGTGTTCGCGACGATCATCATGGACAGTGAGTTATCGTCGGATGATCCGGGACCTCGCTGACCTGTAGTCATGTTGACGATCGGGCCCCTGATTCCGAAGAACTACTTCCCCCTTGCTGTGAGTTGTCGAACCGGGCCGAACTGACGGCAGACTGTCCTCATCAAGCCCGCCGCGGCGTATATGGCAGTTGGGCTGGTGTCCACTGTGCTCATCTTCCCGGAGACGCTGAGTCACCACGTCCTGAAGCTGCACATCAGGGAGCAGCTGAAGAACATCTACTCGCTCTTGGCCATCCAGAACGACGTAATCCACACGACGATCCAGAATCACGACGATTGGAAGGAGCTCTCAAAGCGAATCGCGGCTATGCGTGACGCCTCGACTTCAGCGAGCGCAATCGTCATCTCGGAGGGCAGGATGCTGCCCCTCGAGATCAGCTATGGGCGCATTGGACCGAAGGAAATGCAGTCCATCCTCAAAGCTGGACGAGAGCTGGGGTCAAGGGCATTCGCGATGGGCTCGTTCGCAATGATGATTGAGGGCCGGTACAAGAACTGGTCTGAGTGGAAGGCGCATCCCCACCCAGTCGCGACCCTGCGCATCAAGGAGGAGATCGAGCTGATCGAGTCCCGAAAAAACGCAGGTGGGCTGTCTTTGGACGACCTTATGCCCCAGGTTGCCTTCCTGTCGCAGGAGCTGCGGCAGGTAGCCGAACTCGTAATGCTAGGCGAGATCGAGTGGCTTGAGAAGGTCAACTATCACCGTTACTCGAAGCTTCCGAAGGACTTCCCCGGTATCGAGAGCCGCTCCGCTGCCCTTCATGCGCTCGAGGACGAGTTGCTGAGGTTCAGGCAGAGCAAGCAGCTCAAGATTCTCGACGGGTACCGCGGGATGTTTGACGCGGAGGGCAAGTTGAAGTCGTCGGTGGCGCCACACCTTGCGACCGACATGCGCCCGTTGTTCCAAATGTTCGTGTTCACAACTACGCTGGTGCAGTTCTGCTCCACACTCATTGAGTGGGCGCAGCTGCTGATCGGTATCGAGGCGGCGAATCCCAACAACGTTCTTCAGTTTCCTGGCAGGAAGCGCTTCTTCTCGACACTGTGGAGCAGTGCCAAGGATGAGGACACCGGCGAGGACGCTTTCGATTTCAGCGTCCACGACCCCCTGAAGGATAACAAGCAGTCCGTCGACCAGGGAGGCAGCCTGGGCGTGTTCGCCGATGACGAGAAAGAGTTCAAGAAGAGCGTCAAGCGCGACAAGAAGATCCGCCGCAGGTTCGCGAAGAACCCCGACGCCCGCAAGCCTGTCAACATTATCCAACACATCAACGCCACCATCGTTCACGTCGTCAAGGTCTTGAGTTCGAGTAATGGTGTCTTCGCCCTCCGCTACGCCTTCATCAGTATCGCCTTGTGGACCCCGGCTGTTTGCAGCAACAGCGCCGCATTCTATTACGTCCACCGTGGAGTATGGGCACTCATCATGGCGCAGTGTGGACTTGGTGTTACTGCTGGGGAGCAGGTCGCGAACTTCGTCACTCGTATGGGCGGTACCCTTCTCGGTGTGGTGGTGGGCATGGTCGCTTGGTACATCGGTGCGCCAGGTAACGCAGACGGGAATGCGTACGGCGTTGTCGCAGCCACGATGTGTCTTCTAGCGCCGTGGCTGTTCATCCGCACCTGCTGTCCCATGAGCCTTCTCGGCTTCTGGCTCATGTTCTGCGTCACCATCTCCTTCTTGGTCGGTTACTCGTGGGACGACAACAAGATCCCCACCTCTGCGAACCAAGGCACTGGCGCTTCTTTGGCAGGTCGCCGAGCTTTGCTCGTACTGATCGGATTCGCCGGTGGAATGATTATCTCGCTCATTCCGAAACCGACCAGCGCCAAGGTACTCGTGCGCCAGGGTATCTCGAAGAACATTGCCTCGCTTGGCGAGCTGTACGCCCTCGAAGTGACGGCGTTCGAGACCGGCAGGGGCGATGAGGACGCCGAGGTTGACGTCAAGCAGCGTAGGGAGCGGTACCGCCACCACTTCTTCAAGATCTTCATGAGACTGCAGGGTATCGAGTCTCGTATCAAGAGCGTCAAGTTTGAGCCGAGCATGACCGGTCCGTGGCCCAAGTCGCATTACGTCAAGCTGGTGCACTCGCAGAAGATGATCCTCGCCGCCGGTGCCGTACTGTCGGGAGCCTACGCCAAGATGGACGAGAAGTATTGTCGGTTCCTCACGAATTTGGGCGGCATCATGGAGCCCATGTTCATCGCCGATTGTTTCTCCCTCTTCGCGCTTTTGCGTCACGCCCTTAGGAATGGCACGCCACTTCCTCCGATCGTCCCCATTTTCGAGCGCCTCATATACCACCGCAAGTCCACGACCGCGCGTATGCTCGTCGCCCAGGAGTCTCGAGCTCAGCAGGACTCGCATGTCACGGATGAGAGCTCAAGCTCCCAGAGCTCACAGACAGTGAATGGTGGCGAGAAGGACAGCAGTGGTTCAGAGGAAGGGACCTTGTCGGACGCCGAGAATCGCCTCGTTGACCTCATCTCGCCCTACGTCAACTGGAACACCATCCGCGACGAGCAGTTCGCCATCTTTGCGACTGCCCTCGTGTGCCTGGTCCAGATCGTCAATGGACTGAACCAGATGCACATCGAGGTTCTCCAGCTCGTCGGTATTCACAAGCTGGGAGGGTTCGAGCATGTTGCAGAGAGGTGGGCCCGTCTTGGTCGCATTGCGTGAGTTAGTCCTTGACGTTGTGCTTGGCATCCTGTTAGTTTGTTGATAGAGTACATGAGATCGCCTGTAGTTCAGTATTGGCTTGTTAGGATTGAGATGTATTACCAGTGACTCCAAAACCAAGCTAATGATACATGTCGATGTCACGTCTATGCCTCTGCCGGGGCCTCGCCGTTCGCGGCAGATGTTGTTCCCTTCCCTGCTCCGTGGTCCTGCAGCCACTGCTCCGATTCCCAGACTGATCGTCAGCATCCGAGATGAGTCTTCCCTCCGACACCGTCACTCACCAGCCTTCTCTCCCGTTGTGCCGTACTTATTCGGCGCCGCAATGCTGCACTTCAGGAACTTGCCTTGCCCCCGGTATGCCGGCAGCTCGTTCAGGTCGTAGTTGTCGATGGCCTCCTGCGCGTCCGCCGGGTTCGCGAAGGTGATGAACGCGAAACCTCTGTGTTTTGTCGCTGCGATGTCAGCGTGCTATTTCTGGAAGGATATGCTAGCACTCTTTCACCCCTCGACCCTCGCAGACTGTCTCCGGTGAATCGCTGGTTCGCTCTACTCACGCTCATGCGGTTCGTGGGGGATGTTGATCTCGAGGATGTCCCCGAAGGTGACGAACGCCTCGAGGAGCTGGTTCTCGTCGACCTGAGCAGGGAAGCCGGCGACGTAAACTGTCGACTTCTTGGTGTCCATCGCGCCGCTGCCGAATGAGGAAGAAGTCGGACGGATGGGGAAGGGGGAAGACGAAAACAAACGGAGAAAGACACCTAAGTTTCTGTTTCTGGACAGCAGGCAAGTGGAGGTTGCTCTACAGCCTGGCCGCCGTCAATGGACAATTTAGGGTCCTGGGCTAATGAGGCCACGTGGGATTAGACTCAGCTAATCCACAATGCCCAGGGACGCCAGTCATTCTAAATGGCCTCCTGACGACTGGGGCGCCGATTGCGGTACTTTTCGGTGGGTGAGAGAGCGAAGCAACGACAGGCGCACGGCGCACTGCGCTGACGTAGCGTCGCCTAATGACTTCCGGAGCACAAGGGCGCCAGAAGCATCGCAGCCTTGTCTTTGTTCTTGCACACTTCACCTTCAACTTGTCTTGATACTCTATTTATCCACACGGACGCTCGCACGACTGCCGGACGACAACCGACAATGTTCGATCGCCTGACCATGGTCCTCCCGACCGACAAGGAGGAGCCGAGCACCGTCAGCTCCGTCCTCGACCGGATATCGATGTGGGGCAACTCGAAGCCCGCCTGGGAGCCTGACGGACCCTGCTTCCTTCTTGGCCTACCGCACGAGGTGCTGGAGCGTATCCTCCTGCTCGCCGACAATGGGAGCATCCTGAACGCCATCCAGGTGAGTCATGCAGCTCATGATCTCCGTGGTGTCCGACCTGACGCCAGACCTGCCGCACGCTGAAGGCCGTCTCCGAGTCGCCGGCTGTGCAGTACCGCCTGATCCTCGAGCGGGCCGGGTACGTCGACTGCCCGCACTGCCCGCGGCCGACGAAGGCGGAGCCGAGTGAGACGGAGGCGTCACAGGGCAAAGCTCGCCGCTCGCCGCACACTGGGCGTCTGCGGCCGACAATTCCTAGCGTAACGTTAGCGGACTGGCCAGCCGAGCCGGTCGAGACAGTGGACTTGTCGACCCTCAGCGCATCGGACAAGGCGAAGCTCCTCCGTGCCCGGGAAGACCGGTGGGACGCGCTCGACGCCGGCCAGGTCCGCACGTTCCAGGTCTCGGGGCACATGAACGTCTACGAGCTGCAGGAGGGCATTCTGCTCGTGTGCGAGAGCTTGACGACGCACCATCGAGTGAGCTAGGAACTTGGTCACTCCAGCTGACATCAGCCACGAGTCGTGAGACTCATCCCGCTTCCCTCGGTGACGGACCCGGATCTGGAGGACCCGATCATCCCGACGAAGGCGAACAAGGTCGACTTCCAGGTCGCCGACCTGACGATGGACCCGACACAGGACCTGATTGTGGTCAGCGAGCTGGACCCGCGTCCCGAGCGGCCTGGCCAGCCAGCGCCAGCTCACAAGCTCCACCTCCTGACACTGTCGACGTTCGAGCCGCACCCGCTAGCCGCCCGCACGGTGCTCGACTTCCCGCCCGTGGACGTGCCGGCGATCATGCCGCGTCAGCTCCTGCAAGTACTGGGCGACACGCTCGTCGTTCTCGTCTCACGCGAAGGAGCCAACATGCTGCAGCAGGCGGACGACCTGCTCGCCGTCTTCGGCATCGACATGGAGGAGGAGCTCGTAGCGTGGAACTGGCAGACAGGGGAGGTGCTTGCCCGAATCCACCTGGGTCGGAGCGCCAGCGAGTGTTCCTTCGTCATGCTGACGGAGACCACGGTGGCGGTCGCCATGCCCGCCGTCGTCGAGAGCCTCCGCCCAGTGCGCACCGCGCCGCCCATGATCCAGATCTTCAGCTTCGCGCAGCGCAACCCTGGCGTCAAGGTCGAGCAGCCGCTCACGTTCAACAGGCTCGACGACACGACGCCGCGCGCCGTGCCCGTCACCAAGCTCCTCATCCCTGCCCTCGCGGACGGCGCGGGCCTGTACACGTTCCACATGCGGCCGGACCCGGCCTTCCCGCCGCAGAAGGAGGCGCCCCTCGCCTCGAAGCCATTCACGCAGGACCCAGGCAAGGGCGTGATCGTGTGCGATCTCGTGGTCGCCAGCGCAACGGCGCCGCACACCGAGTTCCACCCGCAGTTCTTCGACTTCTTCATCCTGCGCGAGTACCTGATCCAGCTGGCGGAGGAGGGCGAGGCCCGCCGGCGAGTCGGGTGGGAGCACGACCTCAGCGAGCGGGCCGCGCAGCGCACGATCTTCTGGGAAGACTGGGGCGAGGAGAACAGCCGCATGCTCGTGAAGTTCATGGACCCGCCGCGCCAACTTGTAAGCTGCATCACTCCGGGCGGTAAGCTGACAGCCAGGTCTGCTCGTGCTCCGGGTACCGCTACGTGTCGATGATCAACTCGAGGGGCCCGAGCGAGTACCTGAACATTGTGATCCAGGACTTCAACCCGCACACGATTGCGCGGGAGCGCGCCCGCCGCCGCGCCGAGGGCCGGGGCACGGACTGGATCCGGTCCGAGGACGGCGAGTACCAGGTCGCACTCTGGGATCGCGACGAGCCGACGACGATCAATGCCGAGCCCGCGTGGAGGAACAAGGTCGTCACGACGCTGCCGTTCCGCACCGTGCAGCGGCCGTTCAAGGCGACGGGCAAGAAGCCAAAGGGCATCATGATGGACGCGGAGCGTGTCATGCTCATTGCGAGCTACGATGAGGAGGTCGGGACGATCACGCAGGAGATCACGACGCTCTGCATGTGACCTCCTGACCTCCCGAGCATGAACATGAGCATGCATGTCGATTTTGAGCTACGTGTTGCACAACAGCTAATGAAAACAGAGACAGGGGCGTGGGCGTCTGCGGTATGATGGTCCGACAAGCCGCCATGGCACACTGCGCAGGAGCAAAGGGGACGAGCGAAATGTCGAAGTGTAATAAGCAGGCATTGCGCGTTAAGTGTGAACCGGCCAGCGGTGGGCGCAAGCGGGTATAGGCGTACGGGGATGGATATCGACGTGAAAGCATTTAGTTGTTAAGTCGTGGTGGGAGATCTTGATACAATGGTTTGTTTGTTGTGCACTTTCGATCGATTAGAGCGTGTAGCGGAGGCGAGAACGGAGAGGGGATTATTTGGAGTTGACCGGCGCCGCCTTGCGGCCCGGCGCATCGGTCTTCCCTACCATGGGTATAGTGTAGTTTGCGTTGTGATGAAAAGAAGTTTGAGTCTCTCTTCGCAGATTTCAGAGGGAGTGTCTGGCGTTGGTTCGAAGGGTGGACAGGGGCTTGTCGGCGAAGGAACCTGGCTTGAGGTCTAGGAGGCTCAGTGGCAGCAGTCCTGATTGCACTACGTGTCAGGACCGATGCACTTGCACTTCATCAAGCTCATGCGGAGCTGGTTGATCTCGGCCCTCATGGCCACGATTTGCTCATTGGCCCTGTCGAGCTTCTCCTCAGTTGCCTTGGCCTTTTCGACTGCCTCGTCCAGGTCCGTCTTCATCTGTGCACTGTCAGTCGGCTGTCAAGGAGGCATTTGGTCAACGCACCTGCTCGGCGAGCTTCTTCTTCTTCTGGCGGAACTTCTTCTGCGCCTGGGCGTTCTGCTCCTTGCGGCGCGCCTGGTCGCGACGGACGTACTTTCGTCTCTTCGGCTTGGGCTTCTCCTCATCGCCATCCTCCTGCTCCTCGTTGCCCTCGCCGTCACCCTCGTCCTCACCCTCGTTGCCACCGCTCTTGGAAGTACCGGAACCCTGAGAGTCGCGAAGAGAGCTCATGCTCTCCGGCGTTGCCGTCTCGGGCGACTCCTCTTTGACAGTGGCGGTGGCGCGGAGGCGGGCACTGGCGCGAGTCGTGCGAGAGGGGTTGGCTCTCGTCCTCTTAGTCGACGGCTGGTATTCGTCGGAGCTGCCGGAGGATAATGTCTTGGAGCTGCCACTCGCACCGCTGGGATCGTCGGGGCTGCTGCTGTGGCGCGACACCTCGCGGTAACGCTTCTGCGGTGATGCCAGGATGCCGCGCTCTGCCGAGCCTTCTTCATTGCGCCCCTGCACTGCGTGCTCCTCGGAGGAGTGCGACGTCGGACGGTAGTACTGCTCGGGCGTCCAGTCGTGTTGAGCGCCGTGCTGAGGCGGAGGTCCTTGCCACCCACCCTCGTGGTAACCGTGCGGCGGGTACGGGTGAGGCTGGGGATAAAGATAGCCCGGTCCGCCATAATACCCTTGCTGGTGGGGCGGCGGGGGCGGCAGCTGGTGGTGGTAGTCGTAGCCCGGTGGCGGTGGGCCCAGCGGCATCCAGCCGTGACTTTGGTGAGATGCATATCGCTCGTCGTCGCGATGGTCACGAACAGGAGGAGGTTCCATCTGTAGAAAAAAAGTCAGCCAAATGCGTCGATAACCGAATTGGCCTTTGCGCCACCGTGACGGTCCACGGATCAAGGGCGCAGCTGTGCACGATCACTACTCACCATGCGATTCCTGTCAGAACCACCCGAAGCTTGGCGAGGTACGTCGGGATAGTGTCCATACTCGTGGGAGTTGGAAGCCGCATAGTGGTGCGCATGCTCGTGGTGTGGGTGAGGGTAGGGATGACTGTAGGATGCACGGCGGGTGGCCACAGAGGCGGGGTGGGGTTGGTCCGCTGAGGGGGAAAGGGCGGCAGGATTACGTTGGTCATCCTCGGCCACCTCCAGCGCCGCCTTGACAAGCAGGTTGATAGGCCCATTCATACTCTTTCCGCCCACACCCGAAATCTGGTCGGGGTCAGACACCAGTGTCTGAGATGCGGATGATCGGGCTTGGTCGTTTATGTGTGAACGTGAGGCTCTGATCAGGTGTGGATGACCAGAGGATGAATGTGCGCCGGCAATGAGCTGAGTCATGGCCTAAGCGCGTTGAGAAGTTTGGCGGGCGAGAAAGTTGGCGGTGGGTGTGACACGGTACGGGCTAGCAGGAGTAGATGAAGCAAGTGATACGGGGTTATGTATGCGGGGTTTTCTGCGACCTGCGGATGATGGACGCACATGTGGTGTCAGCATTGTGTTTTGGGACAACAAAGGGATCAGAACGCTTATATCAACATGACCAGGTAGGATTGGCAGGGCAATCACCGTACACCTGAGCACAATATGGTTCACATAGATCCAGAACCATGGGGCAAGAGTCACGTACCTTCACTCACGCACTCGTTCGCAGGCAGCCACAACTGTATGAGCTGGGCGCCAGGAATGGATGCGGTTGTTGACGATGGCCGCCAGCAGGACGTTGGAAGGGTGGTGCAATCCGTCAGGAGAGGGCGCCAGTGACAACTAGCCCGAGCAGACAGCAAGTCGTGTTTGTTGTTGTCCAGGGGCGGTGCGATGACGGTCAGAGACCGAAGCGAAGTCGAGGGCGGCGAGAAGGGAAGGGTTTAGGGGGTGGATGGTGGAATGAAGGAGGATGGCGTTGTGACAAGGGAGGGAAGGGTTAGTGAGCGAAAGTCCGAAAGCAAGTGTGGATTGTGAAGGAGCGACAATCGGCGAGTGAGGGACGGGACGGGGAGTTCGAAGGAGCGTGGTGGAGTGTGGTGGACAGTGTACACGTAACGTCGCAGCGGGGGAGGCAGGCGTGGTAAGCCAGTCAAGGTTGTGAGGCGAGACAATCTCGACGATGGGAGCAAGGCTTGTGCGCGTGCGCCCTTGAGTCAAGTCGCGACGGGATGGCGTCTGCGCGTCTGAGCCTGTGGACTGTGGGTGTTGACCTGTGGGATGCGGCTGAGGGCTGAGGTCTGTGGACTCTGACCACCGCCCGGGGGCTAAGGGGTTACTTTGCGCTCGAGCGTCCGCGCGTCCACGGGTGAGGTCATGTTCGCGCCGCGCGGCAGTCGTTTGCGGGGCGGCGTGGGGGCTGGCCCAGGTCCTGGCACAGTTTCGGACCTGGCAAGAGGGGTGAGTGTTGGTGCCCAGCGATCTGCTCGATGTGATCAACAGTGGTGCACTGGAGGCGCAGCTCACGAGAATTTCGCACCATTCCATGCAGCCTGAGCATCAGTATTGATGAGCAGCCAACGGTGAAGAAGAAGCTGGTAGGCTGTCGAGTCTCCGGCATCCCGGAAGCAGCGGGGTTGTGGTGTGTGCTTCGTGGCCCGGAAGTTGAGATGCGTAATGCTTGGATGCATGGACGCCAGAGTGCCGGATTGTCAGTGGTGCAGGGCATCAGCCAGTTCGGGGTGTGATAACAGTGATCGATCGGCTGCGTACGCCAGTGCAACCAGACCACGGGGGTAAGAGGGCACCAGGGCAAGAGGAAAACTCCAGGCCGGCGCCCAGGGCTGACAGCAACTGCTCAGCAGGTGGATCGAGGAAGGAGGGTATGGACACAGAGGCGCAGCGCGCCAGTTTCGGAGGGAATATGGTTTACGAGACGCAGCTGTAGTCTCCCCCCCCGCTCGCGCTGTTACCGCACCCTCCGCCCTCCGCTCAGCCTGCCGCGCCCGCAGAGCAACCGACAAGCCCGACCGGTACGTGCGCTCCGGAGGCGCATGATCAGGGCGTCACTCTCGACCACTCTTCCAAGCGGGCATGCTCAGCTTCAACGTGCCTCAGGTAGCAGGGCAACCAAAATGCCCTCATCTCTCTGCTCACGGGCCGCAGGACGATCAGCTTGCCTCCTAACTCTGGTGGCTCACGCCGAAGGGAACGGCCCGAGCCAAGTACCGACTGGGTTGATTGCACTCTGAGGTCGCTTTAGACTTACTGGGACCACATTCCGAGGTTTCAAGCCTCCCGGACGCCTGCTCATCTGTACCCCAGAATACGAACCACTCCTCGCCCATCTCTCTCGAACTTTCTCTGACTCTGAACAATCTGGGCGCAAATTGTCATGGTATATACACAGCATTATCCCCGAGTTAAGCCGATGCCAAATGTTGCACACAAGATGCACGATGCATCGCTGCAACACTTGAAGTCGACGTCCTGTCGTCGCCGCCGAGCGAAATACAAATCCATACCTCGGCCTGTTTTCGAATTCTGCGCACCGACGTTCAGCCAGGATGCTCATCACACGATCTCAGATTACGCTTTCGTCGAGCCCAGTCTTGGCAGGTTTAGCTGCGGCTGACCTCACACCTTAGATAAAGCTTAAGAGGCTCCTGACGATACAGCAAGGGGCTTTGCTAACTGGCGCTGGTCCAAGCTCATCGCCGAAGTCTGGACGTGTTCAGGAGGCCAGGGGTCGTCCAGGTTTAGATCTCTGGGTAAAGTGACTACACTGAGCACCATGGCGCTTCTTTGCCTATGTGATTCGTCTTTTCGAATGAGCGGTGATCGGTGAGCGGTGGGGCAGCATCAGGCCCGGCTCGTGATACCGGTGACGACAGAGATCTAAGTCTCGCCAGCAATGTCTCAACGGCCCTCGCTCACCCTCGTTCCCTTTGTCTCAGCACCCCAAGACGGGGTGCAAGAACCTTAAGTTAGGTTTTGTGACCACCTGCGATGTATAAGACAATAGAGCACACGCCGGTGGCGTGCAACTGAGGCATGCAGCGTGTGCTCGTCCCTGGGGCAAACGTCGTCGACCGCCACCTCCGAGAGGTCCGTGCCACACAGACACACATGAGCTTGAGGGAAACTGTTACGTAACAGGGGTGTGTCCCAAGTAGCCTAACATTGGAAAATTCCACGTGCCATGTGTTACTGACACTTCAGGGCGCTATGAGCGAGACCTCCACTTCGCGAGTCCATCTTCCCTCCAAGACGCGTCGCGAGATAAGAAGCGCCGCAACATGCCTCTGGTTGACTCAACCGACGGCGTCCCTCGACCCGGCAACATGTCCTCCTATCGACCAAACTACACCGCCGTGGTGATTGGTCGCAAGCCAGGAGTATACGCCAGCTACGAAGAGGCTCTCAAGCAAGTTGACGGCTACCCTGGTGCACTCTTCCGGGGTTTCTCGGAACACTCTGACGCCGCTGTACGTAACACCTGTCTTCCTTTTGCCCCGCAGCTAACGACAGGGATGGCTGCGATTCGAGAGCAGAAAACAGGGCGTGAAAGCTGAACCCACATCACGGCCTACCAAGAAGAAGGCGAAGCTCGGTCCCAGCCGCTCCCTCGTCACGCTGAGCGACGACGAGGAGGAACCCGTCATGACGAATGGGCGCTGGACCCGGGGTCACTCTGCGGGGGCTAGGGAGGAGGTTAGAAATGAAGTCAGCGCCAAGGTAGAGTTAGCCAAGCGCTATACGAAGGCGCAGTTCGTGCCTCAGCCTGTCATCAAGAAGAGTAGCCGAAGTTCCTCGCCGGAGGTGACGGTGGAAGCCCAGCCTGTAGACGAGCCGCCCCTGCTCTCTCCGCAGCAGCAGGAGGTGCTCGACCGAATCCTCCGCGGCGAGAACATCTTCTTCACCGGTGCCGCTGGTACCGGAAAGTCCCACCTGTTCCGCGCCATCATCAAGGCGCTGCGCAGTTCGAAGGGCGGCGCGAAACAAGTGGCCGTGACGGCGTCGACGGGCATGGCAGCACTGTGAGTTGTTTGGTCACTGCGTGAAAGGCAACTGACGAAACAGGAATGTTGGAGGAGTGACACTGCATTCGTGGGCGCGCATCGGCCTGGGCAACAAAGCTGTCGACGCACTGGTTCGCCAAGTCTTGAAGAACAAGGTCTCGACCGATGCATGGAGGCGAACCGACGTACTCTTGGTCGACGAGATCTCCATGATCTCCGGTGAGCTTCTCGACAAGCTGGACAAGATTGGCCGAGAGGTGCGCCGCCGATACTCAACTCCATTCGGCGGTCTGCAAGTAATCTTCTGCGGTGACTTCTTCCAGCTGCCGCCCGTCTCGGACCGCAACAACGGAGTAAAGGTTCAGTACGCATTCGACTCCGACGTATGGGACCGCGCCTTCCCCCGCAGTAACCGCGTCACCCTGCAGCAAGTGTTCCGTCAATCGGAGCAGAACCTCGTCACTGCCCTCGAGCACATCCGCCGCGGGCGCATGACCCCGGAGGCAGGCGAGCTCCTCAAAAGGTGTAACCGACCAGTGGCGTGTCCCGAGGGGACCCAGCCGGTGCAGCTGTGAGTCGTTCACTTCGCGGTGTGCGCTGACCACCCAGGTACTCTCGCCGGTATCAGGTCGAACAAGTCAATAACCAGAACCTCTTCGCACTTCCCGGAGAGTCCAAGGTCTTCAAGGCGATCGACATCGGGGGAAAGACGACGAGCAACTACGAGGTGTCCCAGGAGCAAGCGACTAAGACGCTTAACTCTCACACTCGTTGGCCGGAGAGTATCGCTCTGAAAGTTGGCGCCCAGGTCATGCTCGTGCACGTAAGTCGAAGGCGCAAAGCGGCACTGATATTAGAATTGGCAACCTGGTCTCGTGAATGGGTCCACCGGCAAGGTCATCGGGTTCAGCACGATGGCGGACTTTGGTGTGGACGAGGAGGGCGAGAAGAAGACACCACCGAAGGTCGACGGCGACACTGAGGGCGCCGACCGTGGTCCACTATGGCCCGTTGTCGACTTCGAGGCAAGGAATGGTCTGAAGCGTCCTCCGGTGTTGGTCCCCAACTTGGAGGTCACTGTTGAGAATGCCCGAGGGGGTATGGAGGCGCGGAGGATTCAGGTCCCCCTGATTCTCGCCTGGTAAGTGTAACTGGGGATTTACATTGACGAGTAGGGCCATCACGATCCACAAGGCGCAGGGCATGACTCTGAGCCGCGTCAAGGTCGACCTGGACGGGACGTTTGATGACGGACAGGCCTATGTCGCGCTGTCTCGTGCGACCTCGCTAGATGGACTAGAGCTGCGCGGTTTCAGCTTAAAGCAGTGAGTTGCCGAGCAGACATTCCGATTCCCGAAGCTGTGTGAGTAGCTCACGATTCAGCATCATGGTTTCGAAGCGGGCTCTGGAGTGGGCCGAGGAGGCGGACGAGGACGATGAATTTGACGCGTTCTTCGCGGCGAACGCGGACGAGTTGGACGCCTTAACCAGTAGCCAGCCGGCCCTGGTTGGCATGGCGTAGCACCGGACGGGCAGATCGCGGACAAGGGAAGACCGCTTTTGTATCAATACAGCAAGACATGTATAAACAAGCATTTCAGTTCCGGTATCAGATATCCTGTGACCTGTGCAGCGTTCCGCGATCACCTGAACGACACACCGGCGACGATGCGATGCCCGCTATCGCTAAGAACTGTCGTTGGACGGAACGACCCAAAACGGGTCCGACGACAAGCCATGGTGGACGGTGGTCAGGTGCCTGGGACTTGCGACCCTGAAAGTTGCCGCTTGATTTCGTGCTACAAGCCGTGCCTGAGTCCGCCCGACCCTCGGTTCCTCTCGGTCCCTTGGCCAGTGCAGCGCCTGACGGTGGACGCTGGCCAAGACAATATTGAGGCAGTGCGCACTCATCCTCGTCTCTTCACATCCACTCTTTCCTCCTTCTCTTTGCATACACACACTCAGACCTTGCGCAAACATACAGAAGGCGCTCACCTATTAATTCCTTTCTCAGCAGCCCGACTTCGAGAGCTCCTCTTTCGCCCCCATCATCGACACCTGCGACCGCCAGCGACGCCGCAGTCCTCCACCGGCCGCCTGAGCACCCGACAGCAAGACTTGCCGCCCGGCTCACGCAACCGACCAAAAGAGTAACGCGGCGCCGCACTCGCCGAGATGGCCCTCCGCGACGCCTCATGCTACACGCTCACAGCCGAGCCGAGCCGCGAGAGCGCCGCCATCCTCGAGCTGAAGGAGAACAACGGCGAGGTCCGGTACGCCCGTGTGCGAGAGCAGGTCAAGGGCGAGGCTTACGCAACGGCGCTGTATGGTGAGTCTGTGAAGGTCTGCTCAGCGTGACTTGTCGTCCGAGCGCAGCGGGTGCTGCGCTGTACGGGTCGCAGCTCCGCACCGCAGTGCTTCGTGCTCCGATGAGAGCTTGGTGGATTTGGCGCACTTGGCACAGCGATAAGGTGCAACTACGCCGCAGTCGAGATTTCTGGGCGAAAGTCTAACGATGCTTGCCCAGCACTGCGCCCCACATGGCACCATCAATGACGCGGCCCGGCCGATCGATCTGCACCGCATCAGCAAGCTGACAAACAGATGCATTCAGCGGCGCCAAGCTCGCTTCCGCGGGCTATGTCTCGGAGAAGCTGAAGACGCGGCGGCTCGAGCTGCACGGACCGGACGTCTCTGTGGGCATGGAGTTCACAGGTCGATTGTAAGTTAGCTCCCCCTTGCCTGAACTGACCGCAGGCACTTTGTATGTCTCAGCTGATGTAACCTCGATTGCAGCTGACATTCAGGAATGGACGTTCATCTTCGAGGGGTGAGCTGGTGTTGTTCTGTCGCAGCTGACAGACAGGAACAAGTACAAGTGGAAGCGCGACCTGGTCGGGAAGGGCATGGTGTGCTCGCTTCACCGCAAGCCCGAGCCCAGCGTCGAAGTCTGCCTCGCGCGTGAAGGCGATAAGCGTGACTTCCCCCGCATCTCGATCTTGCATTACAACATCGAGCGATTCCAGGACATCAAGGACTTGCGCGGGCTCGAGTATCTGCTCGTCATGTCGTAAGTTATCGTCGACCTGGAGAATGTAACTGATACCAGGGTGCTCTGCCTCATGGACGCGGCTGAGGAGAGGCAGGCTGAGCGGGCGCAGTCGACTGGTCTGCTCCGCACGCCGTCTGGCTCCCGGCCCGCTGTGCCCACCAAGCCATCGCCGCCGACATCAGCGTCGTCGCACGAGCCGCAGCGCATCATCACTCCAGAGGACTTTGAACCGGTGAGTTGGCCTTCTCTGCCCTCCTCCTCATTCACCCACGAGCTAGCAGAATATCGGATCTCAGCTAACTTGCAGGAGGAATCCAACGAAATCATCGTCGGCATGCAGACGGACATCAACACCCACATCGACCGCGCGCTCGCCCTCCTCTGCGACCCGAGCATTCTCTACATCGTGATCCGGACGAAGCGACCAGAGGCCGCCCAGCGCGCCATGCAGGTGTGCAGCGGCATCACGCGCGCGCGGCACCGCAACGGCGAGCCCGAGCTTCACCAGTACGTCAACGAGGAGCAGCCGCCGAAACCGCCCGGGCCGCGAGTCATCAACTTGGACGACCCGAAGTGAGTATTTCTGCTGCCCGCAGGCGCATCGCAGCTTCTAGTTCGTCAGGATCAAGAAGCTGACATACAGGCCGGAGCCGTGGCGTCCGCCCCTGCTGGCGATCTACCTCTCAACGATCGAGCTGCCCGATCTGGCACCGGGAAGGCGTGAGGCGCAGTCCTCCTCTCCGCCCGGCGTAGTCCGGCACCCGACGAAGGGCAAGGCGACGCCGGTCCTGATTGCGCCGCAGCCCCAGCGCCCAGGCGGGGGCGCGCCACACGGCCTGCTCAACGTCCGCCTGTCTCCCTCTCCGGAACCCAGCAAGGCGGCGCAGGCGTACGGCTCGCACGTCTCGCACGGCGCGCACGGCAAGCAGCCCTCGAGCGGGAAGCAGAGTCTGCACAGCCCGCCCGTCCCTCCGGCACCGACGTATGGCGCGCCCGCGCCGCAGAATGGCAAGCTGACCAAGCCAAACAACGCGAACGGCGCAAGCGGCAACGGCGGCGGAGTTAGGATCTCCAGGCTGTTCAAGGGGCGCGCGTAGTGAAGCGTAAGGTGCGGTGCGTGCCGTGTCGCCGAATAATCTATCGACGAGTGATGCCGAGTTACTTGACGAATCTAGCCCGACATTGGTCAGGCGTGTATGTATCCATATGCTTGTGCACCTGCTCGGCGTTGGCTCGTTGGCTCGTTGGCTCGGCGATAGGCAACAGGGAGAGCGCCACGCGCAGCAGGCGGCGGTGCAGCACCTTCGGCGTCCAGTCAGAGCACGCCGCACCTCCAGGGCCAGAGCAGGGCAAGATCTCTCGTCGCCGCATGCGCAAGACTCAGGCGCTTTCACGCTCCGTTCTCGGCCCGTTCTCGGACTCACTATTGGGGAGCTTTACCGCCGTGCTCGTTGGCGCCTCCGTCGCCGACTCCGACCCGACTCGCTTGACGGTGCCAACCCAAACCCTCGTTCCATTCGCCAGCTCTCCATTGGCCAAGAGACCGGGCGACCGGTCCGGTCTCCACCAAACGCCGTATGCATGAACTCCCAACCTGGCTCCCCTCCTACACTACTGTGCACCCATTGCTAGGACGTGCGAACTGTGGTCTACATGTTGCAGTTGCAAGGAGAGGTGCACAGGCATGCCACCTCGAGTCCAGTACGTTGGAATGCATCCCCACCTCAGCAGTTACGGTGCCCCTCCTCGGTGATGCTTCGGTGACCCCTCTCGAACCCCTCGCGAACCCCTCGCGAACCTTCCTGGCCCCATTGCCGCCATCTCCTCCAGTCATGACGGAGCCCGCGCCGGCGGAGCCGGCGGCTCGCGACTCCGACGTCATCCCATGACCCGTCATGTTCTCCCACCACGACAGCCTGGCCGGCTGTCACCACGCGGCCCTCACCAAGCTGACAACTCACTAAGCGAGGAGGGTTCGGCCTCCTTCCATATCTTCGGTCAGCGCGCTCGCTTGCCCCTGCCATGATGCGTCCCGTTATGCAGACACACGCGCTTTTCATTCAAGTCTGCACGTGTTCTGCGCGCTCACTGGTGCACGAGAGCTGATCGGCGAGAGTTAGGGACCGGAAAAGCGTTAATTAATGAACGCGCTGGGGACCGAGGTCTCGCCGGAGTACTGGCTCGGAGGTGATTGCGCACCTCGTGCTTGCTCGCTTTGCTCGCAAACACGCCGGGGTGATCTTGACATTTCATACTGATCGTATCATTACTCCTTCGGCTACGCGGCTACGGGTCATGCAGGAAACCTTGGATATGGGTAGGGGGAACTAATGAAAAGAGGAAGGAACAGAAAGAAGAAACAGAGAGAGGGAAGAAGGGGTGGGACGGGCGACAATGGCGAGGGGAAGGCGCTGCGCGGTGGTGTTGACTTGTACTACATACTGCCTTACTTATGCTATACGCTGCGTGCTGTGCGGTCGACGGTTGCCGACGCACTTACTCCTCGTCATTATACAGTCTACGGAGATAGCGCGAGGCGACTCCGTAGTCGCGCTTGCAGTCGACGAGCAGCTGCTTGATCCGCTCTAACGCTTCGCCCTCCTCGAGGTTCTCGCCGACCTCCTCGTCGCGCAGGTTGCCGTAGTGCTGCATCTTCTCGCACGAGTTCTGCACCTTGATGATGCCGAGCGCTGCTGATGATCCCTTCAGGAAGTGTCCTAGCGACGAGAGATCGCTGAGCGACGCGCTTGTGCTGCAATGTCAGTTCATGTAACGCCTGAGAAACTCACATGGCGTCCTCCATCTGCTTGAACGTGGCCTCGGCCTGCTCAAAGTATCCCCACACGATGCCCTTGGAGAACTCGCGCGACCCTGGTCCATCCTCATCGTCCTCGTCGTCCATGTCCTGGATCTGCGAGAAGATCTCCATGTTGATGATCCCGTCAGGCGAGTCCGGCAACGGCTCCTCGGCGGCAGCGGCAGGCTCCTCCTTCTTGTCCTCCTTCACATCCTCCTTCTTCTCGTCTTTCTTCTCACCGGCGTCGGCGGTCGTGGCAGCGGGCGTGGGCTGAGACGGGGCGGGCGTGGTCGGGGCAGGCGTCGCGGGCGCCTCAGGCGCTGGGGACTCGGCGGCAGCGGCGGCGGGCTGTCGGTGGGTAACGCCGAACATGGTCGTCATAGTGTGTTCGTTCGGATAGACACGGGATGTGAGGGCGTCAGGATCGCCGTTGATCGGTGCGAATCGTGGTCAGCATGGTGCGACGTTGAACAAGACGGTAGGCATGACGAAGCGAAGTGCGTGTGCGCGCATGTGCGTGTCGTGCGCAGGAGCGGCAGACGGGTAATTACACCCACGACCCAGCCTCCCACTCAAGACGTCATCCGTCATCCCGTCGTTACCTGAAAACTCACTGTGACAGTCTCCTTGCTGTCCTCCGACTTGACAGGGTCAAGCGGCGCAGTCGCCGGCGTCGCGACGGCAGGTTCCGGGCTAGCAGGCATGCTGCGTTTTAGAATGCGGTGATGGGGCGTAATGTGAAGTTGAGGCCACGATGGTCTCGTTGGAGGTTCAGACTCGAAGATCGAATCAATTCAGGATGCCCGTTCCT
Organism: Trichosporon faecale; assembly: GCA_039545375.1. Classification (NCBI taxonomy): domain Eukaryota; kingdom Fungi; phylum Basidiomycota; class Tremellomycetes; order Trichosporonales; family Trichosporonaceae; genus Trichosporon; species Trichosporon faecale. The sequence goes on from BCLU01000001.1 coordinate 1,393,593, forward strand.
TCCGTCTGGATGAGTGTGGGCGCGCAGTGAAACGAAGCAGGTGTCAAGGTTTCGAAGCACGGGCCGCGCGAGCGAAGGTGATGATGCGTTTGGGTTCAGCAGCAATAGTCCAGACGTTCAGCGTTCAGGCAGGCGAAGGGCGCGGACGGTGGACGGTGGACGGCGGACGTCGGACGGGTGTGCACGGTATGCGATGTGTACGGGCGAAAAGACCGATCGAATGGCGAAAAAGAAGGCCAGGTGTCAGCTCGGCGTCCCACGCGCACAGAGTGGCCCAGAACGGCGGGGGACGGCGGGGGCGGCGGCGAGGACGTGAGGACAGGGAAGGGGGGGAAGGTGGTGCAGGAAAACAAGGAAAAGAGGTGCAGCTCGGCCGCTGGAGCGCTGGCTGATAGGCTGGTGGTGAGGACGCTGGGGCAAAACGCCTTTGACGTCGATGGCGGGGAAGCAGGATTCGAGGACAATGAGGAGGTGACAGGTCCATTCCTCACGATCCTCACGGACGCTCGACCGGTGGGGAGGGGCTTGAGCCAATCTGCCAGTGTGCCAGTGCGGGCGCAGCAGGTACGGACCGAGAAGGTATGAGAGTAACGGCTAGGACCGGTCACGGCGAGACGCAGGAGGGCGGGGGTGGATTGATGCGCGGGGCGCTGCGGGGGCAAGTGGGGGATGGTTGTGGATGAAGGACGGGGAAGGAACGTTCATGCTTACGGAGATGGTAGCTGGTGGACGTGTGATGGAGGTCGAGATGACTTGATGACAGCGATGATGACAATGACGAAAAGCGGGCCGGGGATGTCGCGCCTGAAAGGGAACTAGTGACGAGCCGCAGCGAAGCGAGGTCGAGGCGGCGGCGTACGGGTTGCAGGCTTGCGGCGGCGGGCGCGGATGTCAAGGTCACAGTCAGATAGCGGGCGATGCTATCGAAGTGAGATGCGTGCAGAGATGGTGGATGATGGATGAGCGATAGGCGACCGAGTGAAGGAGGTGAAACCGGGGTACCGGGGTCAAGTCGAGGTCCAAGTTCCTATTTCCTTGGTCGGGTCAGGTGGGTAGGGTGACTGGCGGCAGGGCGCAACGGGTGAACGGCTATCTGCCTATCTGGCTGGCTCACGGCGCTGCGCAGGCTTGGATGGCTGTTGACTAGCCGGGCTCTAGCTCGTGCTCGAGGTGGCGCTGGCTGGCTGGGCGCGGCGCGGCGACGGGGAAGAGTGTGGTGAGGATGAGTAAGAAGGTGCGTGAAGGTTAATGCACGACCTGGATGACGAAGTAGCGGGCACGGGTTGGGTACGATGAGGTATTCAGACGACCAGCAAATCGCCATCCACAACCCCCTCGATAGGCAGGCATCCTCTGCTGCATGCATGCATATTCAGACAGACATCATTGTCAGGGCCCCAGTTCGGTTTGACTGTTCGGTTTTGCTACTTGCAAGCAGTTCTCGCGCAAGTTGCTCTGCATCTGCACACCTGTAACTCTGACTGAAGCCTTGTGCTCGTGCGCGTCCGATTGCTGTTGCCCGCGCCGAGAGCAAGCCAAAGTTGGTGCAGCTGACAGTCTGCTGACACCTGTGCCGGTCGTGCCGAGGCTGCCGCCTCGTTGCGGGCCGGTGCTTTGAGTTGAACACGACGCCGTGAAGTCGACGGACGCGGCGCGCGGCACGGAGGCAGACGGTGAAGAGGCGGGCGTTCAGGTGCGCGGGGAATGTGCATGCGCCCTCATCCCCATAGAGAGACAAGAGCGTATCGCGAGACGGCGTGATGGCTCTTGACGCCCTGCGAAGCAGAAGCACCTGCTTACCTGCGCCCGTGCTCGCGCGAGACACCTATGACGTCTTGCGATGGGCCAGAGTTACGCTCACCCTGGGCCTGGCTTCCTGGTTTGCGCCCTGGCGTGCCGCGCCGCCAGGAGCGGACCTGCCCCTTGCGCCCTCCACCCTGCCTTGATCCCTCCCTCCCATCCTGACCTCCACCCGCCGTGCTCCACCTCGCTGCAGCTCGCTTGGTACTACGGTCTGCGGCCAGCACAGTCCGACAGGCCCGGCAGAGGTCAGCCTGGCCAGCGAAAGCAAGTAACACTAGCAACGCTAGCGCATGGATTTGGGGTCTGCGCCGTGCCTGGATTTGACTCCGCCAGCGTGCTCTTTCGGCTCACCCAAAGACTGCCGCGCACGCTGGCCATTGCAGTTGGCAGGTTTGGTTGGCGGCCTGGCGGGATAGGGAAGATGGCTCGTTTCGAGCACTGCGAGCGCGGACAGGCTTTGTGAGAACAAGCTGACACTCGGCAAGGACCCGTCATCATCAGGTTCAGGCTCACTGTCCTGCACGCCTTCCTCCCCAGCTCCTCGTCCGTCGGGCGTCGTGTGCTGCGCAGCGCTTAGCGTCGCTCTGCCGTGGCGTCGCCGTTTTGGTGTCCATGGCTCGTAGCCTCTGCTCGCCGCGGGGCAGAGTCTGGACAAAGCAAAAGAAATATCAGCGGCACGCGGACACGCCGACCGAGTCCACTTCCCCATCACATGTTGGACTACGTCACATTGAGCTTGCGCGGACAGAGGGGAGACACGGTATGTGGAATCCTCGGCGTCTCGGCCTCGCAGTCCTCGTGGTCCATAGGTTTTAGTTGGCAAACGACTGACGTGCTCCGCATTTGTTCGGCACCTGCTTTCTCTCTCGATTAATCGTTATTCAAACTTCACGAGACCGGGACTTGGGGACTCAAAGTGCGACCCTTGCCGTGCACGGCGCGACTCGAGCCGGAGGACGTGGCAGCAGACAACGATGTGCTGTGCCTCAAGCGCCAAAGGCCGGACGCGGAGGAAGACTCCATGTTTGTGTTTGTATCGTTCGGAGTGGCTCCTCGTGCCCAAAGGACCCCAGGGATGGCGGATACGCGGGACGCAGAGACTGGAACTCTCGACGGCTAACAAAACAAACTCTGGTACGCTCGCGCTGTTCCTGGCCGTACGGGGTGCCGTCACTGCCTCTACTAGCTCTTTCGGGTTGCTCGTTGGCTTCTCGTTGCGGCTGTTTGGTTGAGTTCCAGACAAACTGGGTGAGCACCAAGACAACCCTCTGTGCACGTGAACGAGGAAGATCCCTTGCTCGTCACCGAAGTTACACCGCCATTCCACACTGAGCACCCGACGAAGCACTACGCGCACTACGGAGGTCACAAGACAACGCCTCGCGCGCCTCAGGACGTCGGGAAGCGCACTGGAACGAGTTGCGAGCGAGTTGGGGCAATTCACCTGCCTCTCGAGAGACTACCGCGGACGTGACGATGCGCTATGCGCTAAGTTCAGCCTCACCCGTGCTCGCGCTCTCGTTGGCCTCGTCGGACTACCGGCGCGAGCGTCCGAGCGAGCCGGCCATTACTCGCTCGTCGTCGTGCACATACCGCCGACTTTTCCACGGCGTGAGCGCACGAGCGAGATCGGGAGACACGGCGCACGGCGACGCACCTCTTGGCACTGGCAGCGCCGGCAGCGCTTGCCCGATCCCCATATCCCCACCTCGCACCTCGCTCGGACTCGACTACCGGGTCGTCGCACGCTCCTCATTGCCCCACGATTCCAGCATTGTTACGGGATTTACGGCTCGCCGCTTGTCGTTGCCGCGCTGCACTGCCGATTGCGACCCAGACTTGCGCACTGGCTCCGCACAGACCGCGGCGGCCCTCAAGAATGGTCTGCCCGACAGACGTTTGGACACCAGTCGACGCACAACGAAGCCCAAACGAACTGATGTAACTGGCCACTGATCCCACTGACACACGGATTTCTCTGATGATAACTGAACGTTTCACAGCACGCCATCCCTGTGTCTGCCATGATCCATGTCCTTGCAATCGGATCCTACGTCACACTGGAGTGCCGTGCTCGCCCCTCCATGATTGAGCTCGACGCTCTGATCGCCTGTACGCTCGATCACACTGGTTGCACAGACCGGCTTGCTACCCAGCAACCACAATATTATATGCATCGTTGAAATATTAGACTCGGGTGAGTGGGTGAAACTCTGCTAGTGTTACAGGATACACAGGGTAGTGTTACAGGATACACAGGGTGAATACTCTTTATGACTAGGACTACAGCTCGAAGGACACAGGGATTTGACGGAATGAGGCGCGTAAGGACAGAGGGTTGCGAGTGTGCGCGTGGTGTTCGTGGTGTTCGTGTAGTTGAACTAGAGTGGTATTAACAAGCAAGGTTGAGGGTCGGCTTCGTCGGTTAGCGCATCTTGCTCCCATTGCGGGGAAGCGTTGCCCACGGAGGCTGCATACCCAGGGTTGGTGCGTTAAACCTCCAGCTGTCCGTCTGCATCTGCGGGAGGCGGGGCGGCGACTCGTGCGGGACAAACGGGGCAGGGTTGGTGAGATAGGGCATGCCGGGGACGGGGCGGGCAGGTGAGCGAGGTGATCGTGGCGGTGACCGTGGTCCCTTCACGGCAGAGTCTCGAGGCGGTGCCCGGAGCGGTGAGGTCCTCTTTGGAGGTGACTTGCCCCAGGGCTTCGTGGAGACGACCGAGTGAGTCCTGGCCTTGTTATGAAACGGGGTCGGAAGAGGAAAGTGCGTTGGGCTCGGTGGGAAGTGAGTCGGATTTGACGGGTACGCGTCAAACTTGCTCATGACTGAAGCAGCTTCGGAGCACTTGATCGTGGCGTCGTCGTCGTTAGAGCCTTCGCCACTCATAGCCAGTTGAGCTTGCAGCTCAGCTTCCAGTCGAGCCTCAAGGGCGAGGTGGGAGGTTGAGCCCATCGCTGCAGGTAACATAGCGACCCACGGATCGCGAGGGGGTGACGACATGCTGGACATGTAGTCGGTCGACTGGTCACCGTCACTGTCCGCAGTGTTTACCGTTGATAAAGAGCTGCGCTTGGAAAAGGACTCGATGCCGTTTTCATCGTCGCCCAAGTGAACTCTGGATGTGAAGGCGTCCATGCCGTTTGGTGCATTCTCCGGAGTTGTGATGGGCTCGGGTTCGGCGTCTGTGTCGGAGTCGCCAGGAACATAAATGTCAGGCTCGGGATCACTGACTGGGAGTAAGTCGGTGATCTTGCGTTCCTTCTCGATATCTCGGGACTGGCGGCGCGGCTGCAGGCGCAGCGCAGGCTCATCCCGGTAAGGATAGCCTGGCTCAGTCGCGGCTCTCGTGGCGGCAGCCTTGCCGTTGCGATGCAATGGGCGTGTGGTGACCTTGGGAGGCTGAGCTTCGAAGCTGCTAGTACGAGCTCTCTCCATCGGCGGCGATGGCAGGGGAGGTTGCGGGCCAGAGGGAGCAGAGGACGATGTGAAGCTCTTCAGGCTGCGAGGTGGCGGAGGCGGCCGAGGGTAGAGTCGCGGTTGAGGTTCCTCCTCGTCTTCCGAGTCCAGAGTCCAGCTTGACCCATTGTGTCGACGGGCGTGCGGGTTGTGGTGCGGAGCTCGCAAAGACGACTTGCGCTGGGGGGCTTGGGGGGCCACGCTAAAGCCGGACGAAGAAGATCCAGAGTTGGACAGGGCATCGCATTCAGCCCTCTTGATGGAACATCTGCGCTGGGACGTCAAGCTGCTGGGTGGCGGAGGGTTCGTCTTCAGCCACTTCTCGTTCTCTTGAACTCGCTGGACAAGGCCATACTGAGACTCGAGACTTGTGCTGGTCATGTTGGGGCGAGCGCCAGTTGGACTGGACTTAGTGCCGTGGAAACTCCAGTTGTCCTTCCACTGCTTGATGCCGTGTTCGGAGGAGTACGCGTTGACGGATGGGGGAGTGAAAGCCGAGTCCTCTGAAGAGTGCGTGTTCTCTGTCGTGGCCGAGACTGAGACTTCCTCCTCAATGTCGAGAGCGGTCTCGTTAGGATCGCGGTCCACGACCTTGAAGAGTCTCTCTTCTAGTCCGCATCTTCCCCCATGTTCTCGCCAACGCCTAAGGTGGTCCTCTCTCCTCTCTCGGCAAGTCTTGACCAGAGTCTCCCAATACGCTTCGGCGTCCCACGGGACGTCCAGCTTTCCGCCGGCGTCCTTAAGAAGGCGTTCAGTTGGGACTTCGCCATCTTTGAAGATGACTTCCGATGGGCAGATCTTGATCTTGCGACGGGCGGACCAGTCGACCATAGGCCAGACGAGGCCAATGAAGGTCCGGATTTGCCAAGGAGCGTCGAGGACATAGGAGCGGGAGAGCACTTCAGGGTAGTAGTTGCCCAGCGACGACATGAGTGTGCGAGACACCGAGACGGATGCAGGCAGACCTTGTTTTTTGGTGAAAGGGAAGATGTTGATCAAAGCGCTGCTTCGTTAGTGTTGTGATAAGATGCGGGCTTACGTTTGTCCATTGGCCATCAGCTCTGTAGCGCGTTCGACACAGAAGAGCTTGCGTGGCGTCAGAGTTATGTTCAACGAAGAGGGCGAGGGGGTACTCACCACCAGCCAGGGATGTCGCTTGTTCATGGGGAGTTGATCGCGGTTGCACAGCATATAGAGCAGCGGGCGACCATCTGGTGCAAAGTGGCAAAGGAATGTCTTGCCCATGTCGGACTGTCGCTCGTCAGTGGCAAATTGGTGTCTGTAGGGCTCACATCGAACTTCATCCTCCTCACCCACTCGTCGAAGTCGTCAATCTGGTGCGTGCGGCGCCAGATGATGGCCTTCTCCAATTTCTCAACGCATGCTGAGATGTCTCCTCGGACGGAGGTCAGAAATCTGTAGGTGTCAATTGGATAAGGTCACCTCGGCTAAGCGCACCTCAGATACGCATCCCGAGACTGAATGTCAGTCATCCCGACCCTCTCTGTGGCATAGCCTGCTGTCCAAGCAGCCACTCACCAAGAACATCTTCTCGCGCTCTGTGAGCGGCGCTTTCTCCTTCTTGCCTTCACCGACAGGGAGAGCGAGCCCATCCCTGTTAAAGTGCTCGTTGCATCGGTTCACGCAGTTCCATTGGTGCTGGGTCAGCGACATGACGGGGCCCTGCCCTCCGACCGGAGTGCTGAGAAGCGTCGACGGGAAGGGCATGGTCACCGCGCTGTCTGCTTTGGTGGAGGAGGCGAAGGTCGAAGAAGAGGAGGATCGCCACAGCTCAGCCCCAGAGCGGCAAGCAAATGCCCGGTCGGCTTAACAGTCGGAAGTCGAGTGTCGAGTGGCGCAGCTGAGACGACCTCGTCGGAAAAACAAGATAGAGCAAGATTCAAATAACAAGGAGTGAGGATTGACGACGACTGAAAGAAGGAAAGGATCGAAGTGTTAAGAATGAGCGTGGTGGATCGTTAAAAGTCGACAGCCGGAGAGAAGGTGAGGAAGGCGTCCGCATGACAGGTAGCTCAAGTAGCACACCGTCAGTGATTGACCACCGGGTCGACCGTCTCGCCTGGTAGAGCTTGTTGGATCTGTGGTGGTTCTGGCGTGAGCTGGCGCCTGATTCAGGAAGCTGAGAGACAAGATGGGTTGAGCTAGTGCCCTGGTGGAGAAGGGAGCAAGTGCATGTTAGAACGGTGGCCAAAGCCGTGGTTGGAGTGATTTTAGTTGCTAGAGCGCTAAAGGCAGACTAGAGCGAGCCCGAGATCGCATGGGATTCGCGGAATGGCAGTACCCGGCGTGCTTGATCGCCTCGGCTGTATCCAGCATAAGCTTGGAGCATGGAGCAACCTGACAGTGCCTATTCCTCATGGCGCTTAGGGCCGCTGGCCGCTCTTGCCGCTCTCTGGCCTCTGGCCTGTTGCCCTATATCCGGCCAAGCTGGAGGCGGAATGCACTTGCGGCCGGCACCATGGAATACGGCATTAGCCTGCGAGCGAATGACGTTTCGGAGCAATGCATGCTCGCAGGCTCTCGAAGCCCGATGCACGCATCCGTGTTGATCTGCCATCGCACGCCAAGCCTCATTGCACCCAGGATCACAGGGTACCTGGAGCGTGCAATGTCGCAGTCTGGCGGGCAGCGCGTGCACCGCTCCCTGGCGCTATGTCGGTGCGTACCCTCTACGCAGGCGAGTCAGGCGACTCAGACCAGGCGCCGGCACGCAGGCTTAGCGTTGCGTTGGGGAAGTGGTAGGTGCTGACCGAACCTTCAGATTGCCCACTGCAGGGCACTAGTCAATGGGAGAAGAGCTAGTCCGGCTAGTTCAACGCCACAGTTCAGTAGTCATGACCTGGCGTCGGTGGGCACATGCGCACCGGGCCTATCACCCCCATTTACAGCACGCTCGCATCCGTACACTGCGCATGGCGCACCAAGACTTCGATCGTACTAGTGCACCGCGCAGGCGAATTGGATAAGGTGGTCACACTCACTTCCATGGTGCTGACCGTGGGGCCCAACGGGCAACGGGACGCTGGGGTTCTTTGGTGTGCCGATTTTAGCTTGGCCATGGCGCTAACTCGTCTGAGGTGAGAGAGGTCGTCGCGAAGTGATCGTGGCGTAGCGTCGAGCTTAAACCGTCTCTTGGCTTTCCAAAAAGGGGTGATGGAAGATGATCTGTGCATGATGTGTTAGATTACAGAAGTGAATGCGAAACATTGAGAACCCCTTCGAACAGCTGAGCCTTCGGCAACGTCGTGTGTCCGACCGGCCCGTCTCGGCCGTCTCCAAGATGTGACAGCAATCGGGAGGACGTTCATGTTGGGAATCACGTGACCTGGTGCCCATCGTCCGATGGCCTCGTTGCAACCTTAGATTCTATTGTCTCTTCCTTCTCGCTCACTCAGCGACCTTCTCGGCGTGGTAGCAACTAGCCAAACCGTTTCTATTGTTCTCTAGCTGCTCGTAGATATATAAACGGCTCTCTGAGCGTGCATGAATCACCATCTCCAATCAGTTTACTGCCGCTCAGCCTGCCAGACCATCGGTCCAGCGGCATCACGAGCCTAAGTTCCTAACACGTTCAGGCACCAAGTACTATCTAAACAGGCCAAACCCTAGTTAACGTCCAAGGCCACTTAGCTCAGTTGGTTAGAGCGTATGCTTAACACTCGAAGCGTTACGCATAAGGTCGGCGGTTCGACCCCGCCAGAGGTCATGTTTTTGGACTCGAGCCCTAGGAGCGCATTTTTTCTACGGTTCGTCAGGGTTTTTGCTGGCGGGCCCGCATGCTGCATTGCTCATGGTGGTCAATCGACACCAACGCTGGCTGAATGTACGCCAGACTTCGTGGTAGATTTCGAAGGGCACACGGACGATCTGACGCACGTTAGACCTGTTTCAGGCGGAGGCTCAACCTCCAACTACGGCGTTTGCATTTGCAGCCTCCATTCAGTGATCTCATCTCAGTAGCCCTCCCCTCAGCACATGGCTTCTAGCGTGACCAGATTGATCCGGTACTCTACATATTTCATTCAGGAGGTGATAGAATTCTATCTACCGATCTCCCATCGCTTCCTACGGAAACTCAAGGATGTACCTCCACCCGGTCCCCACACGCTCGTCTGAGGGGACTAACCAGGAGGGTCAAACAAAATCAGGGCTGGTCGCTTCGGCACGCACCATATCGGCGGCGGAGGCGGCGGCAAAAAGTTGGAACGACCGGTTGGCTTTCGTTGGACTGACTTTCCGAGTTGATATAACCCCACCCAACATGACCCAGCAGCACCCCCTCCTCGCCCCGATATACGCGCCCGGCTCCGAGCCGTACCCGCCCGGAACGACGGAGCAGGAGAAGGAAGATGTCCGCAAGGTCCAGAAGTGGACCAAACAGATGAACATGGTCATGGAGTCGTGCCCGACCAAGGTCGTCATGGCCGGTGGAATGGGTGAGTAGAGCGTAGCGTGCGCGCTATCGCAAACGCTTTGCGGGAGTGTCAACGACTTTGCTAGAGCAGGGGTGTGCGGAATGTTCCGTGTGTCCGCGTTCTGCAACCGTCACCGAGGTTCGACGAGCCTGTGTTCCGTCTTATCGATGCTTCGACGACTGTCGACTGCCCGCACGGTGTGCAGAGTGTCTAGCCTGACTTTTCCTATCCCCATCGACTCCAATGAGCGGTGTTGCTAACGCCCAGGTTTCCTTCTTGGTGGATTCTTCGCGATGATGTCGGCGTCGTTCGCCATCGAGGACCCGATGTCGCGAGCATCGCAGGAGCTCCGTGACCAGGGCATGAAGGGGCAGGCGAAGCACATGTTCAAGGAGATGGCCCGTAACATGTGGAGCTCGGGTAAGGGTTTCGCCAAGGTCGGAGCCCTGTACTCTGGAACGGAGTGCTGTATCGAGGCTGTAAGTGTCCCCTCTCTGCCTTACAAGCTGTTACCAGGCCGAAAGCTGACAACCAGTACCGTGCGAAGAACGACATCTGGAACTCTGTCGCTGGTGGTTTCCTCTCGGGTGCTATCCTCGCGCGCAACGCCGGTCCGAAGGCTATGGTCGGCGGTGGTCTCGCGTTCGCCGGTTTCTCGGCCGCGATCGACCTCTGGCTCCGCAAGGCGCCCGCTGAGGAGCCTTAAACGCCCACCTCTGTACCGCTCAGAGTATAAAACCAGGCCTGGTTCGCGAGCCAGGCCAGGACACACGCATGAACCTCCGGAATCACGAGTGCTAGACTTAGACTACCCCCTCCTCTCAATATCTTCGCCGCTTCGCCAGGAAGCGGGATGGAGCGGACCAGGATCTCAGAGCTACTTTGTTGTACTTATGCATCGCATCGCTCTTGCTCGTCGTGTGCAGGTGTGGCAGACGTGTGTGCCAGGGGCAAATGCAAATTGATGACATGTCCGGAAAAGATCTATGGGCGTAGTGCTGGTGGTGCTACAATCTACTTGTTCTTCCTCTTCTTCTCGAGCTTGCCGAAGACCTCGTCGATCTCGTCGCCCTTCCTCTTCTTCTCCTTCCTCTTCGGCTCCTCCTCCTCGGGCTGTTCCTCCTCCTGCGTCTCCTGGGCCTGGCGCGCCTCCTTCTGATGAGCGAAGTGGTGCTTGAGGCCGAGCTGCTTCTCGCGCCACTCGTCCGGACGGCGCTGAAGAAGGTGCAGCTCAAGCTTCTTCGCCATGAACCTTCCGTAGGCGTCAGCGGCGAGCTGGGTCGCGTTTGGAATCAGGGAGCGCGCAATCTTCTCGCGAAGGAAGCCGTCCGCCGTCGCCCAGATAGTGTCCGCAACACGCGAACCGAGGCGGTCAGATGCCAGCTCCAGGTAGTGGCCGACGAAAGCGAGCGGGAGCTTGCGCTTGTACTTCGGCGGCACATTGGCGGAGAGAAGCACGCGGTCGAGCAGGCGCGAGGCGATCGGCGAGGAAGCGTAGGCCAGAAGAGCGTTGATGGGCTGAGCGAACAGGCTCTCAAGCACCGGCGTGCTGTCGGGCATGTCGACAAGCGCCTGCAGAAGGAGACAACCCTGCATGTTCGGGTCGAGGGCGCCGCGCGGCTTAGCGTTGCGGCGGTTCTCCCACGCGCTTCGGCGCTGCGCCGCCTCGAAGGCGGCCTCCGCATCCTCGTCCTTCTCACGCTCGGCCTCGTCGCCCTCCTCAGGAACGTCCTCGCCGTTCTTGATAGCCTCGTAAGTCGGCACTGTCTTCAGCGCCATGAGCGCAGGAACGAGGTCGTTGTTGCCCTCAGGCAGCTCGGCCGCGCTCTTCACCAGACCCATGACCTCGTCGCTGCCCTTGCCGAGAGCGGTCGCGCGCTCCGCGAAAGCGACGAGCACGCTCGTGCGCGCCGTCTTGATCAGCGCCTTGCCGCCACCGACAGACTTGACCTCGGCGATCGCCTCGCTAAGTCCATCGGCCGAGAGACGCGAGACACCCTTGGCGACGACGAAGTTGGCGTACGGGTGCGAGGCGAACTTGCCCAGCTTCTTGCGGAAGTACGTCTTCCACAGCGCCTTGTAGATCTTCTTCGGCGCGACGGAGAGGACGGCCTCGAACAGGCGCGTTCCGGTTGGCGAAACAAGGAGAGAGTACAGGTACGGCTTCTGCTCCCTGTCCTTGGGGTTCGAGGCGAGACCCTCCGTGATGATGTCCAGCAGGCTGCCCTCCTTCTCGCTGTCGCCGTCCTCGGCCTCGGCCTCGAGGAAGAGCTGAACGGCAGCGCTTCCGACCTTGTTCACGCCCATGCCGTGCCACTCCACGGGGGAGATGCGCTGCATCACCTCGTTGCGAACCTGCTTCCGCAGCGCCGCAACCGATTCCGGCACTTGTCGGTCCGTCGGCTTCTGCTCCTCGTCACCAAGAATCGACTTGCCCTGCACGCCCTGGCCCTTCCTGAACTTGCCGGAGCGCTTTGATCGGACGAGGCCACCGTCACCCTCGCTAGCGTCTAGAGAGGGAAGAGCGCGGTTCGGGGTGAGAACGAGCAGGAGGAGACGAAGCGGCGGGGAGGCGTGGGTGTTGGTCAGGAGAGAGGGGAAGCTGGGGATGAGGGTGGTCGTAAGCGACGTGATGAGCTCAGCCATCGTCGGCAGCACACCCTCTTCCAGGTTCTTCTCCTGCTTCTTCTGTTGCGGCGGATAGATTCCGCGGGCCTGTTGTTAGCTAGAGAAGCGGTTCACTTCAGCTTGTACACACCTCGCGATCGAGAGTGGAGGCGGCGAGCGTCATCCAGGTCTGCACGATGTGACTTCCGAAACGGTGAGTGAGCAGAGTCTCCCACTTCTCTCCGAACGAGTCACCGATGACACGACGGCCCCAGTCGTTCAGCGAGGGAAGCAGTCGCTCGAGCACGACGCCGACCTCGGGGTCCGTAGCGACCTGCAGCTCGTGTCCGCGCAGCTCTTGCAGCACACTGCTCAGGAACATCTGACGGTCTGATGTCAGTTGCCGACGAAGAGTACAAAACTCACCTTCCCTCTCCTCTCCAGCAGCGCCGGCGCCCTCCCAGTCCTTGATCTGGTCCTCCAGATTCCGGAAGTACGCCTTGACATCCGGGTCGAGGACGCCGAACGGGAACTCGGGGTCGTAAACGCGGGTCCAGTTGGCAGCACCCTCCTCCGGCTGCTCCTCCTCTGGTCGGTGGTCGAGCTCGGCGGTCTCCTCCTCGGTCTGGGTCGTAACGGCCTGCTGGCTCGCGCCGCCGGTCCGCTTCAGGATCGCAAGTCGGGAAGGGTGGATGCCACCGATAGCCTCGGGCTCCGCAGCCGGGGCAGACTGAGCTTCGAAGTCGGCAGCGGGAGCAGGGGCGGGAGCCTCCTGCTCCGTCTTCGGCTTGCGCTTTCCTCGCTTTCGGATCTGCTCCTTAGGCATGGTGGTGTGGGATGGTTGCAGGTTGATCGCCCGCTGAACATTTCAATATTTAGACTTTTGGACGCTGTCACGTGAAGAGTGGCGACGGCAATACCCTCGAAAGCTAATGCCTTGGTAATGAGGATCACCCCTCAATACGAATTTCTTTCAGCTTCCTAATAGCTGCCGGGTGTAAATTTGAGACCTCCACCTCCCGTAAGGGTCGTCGAGCGCATGATGTCTTGAATTTTGGAACGGCGACGGTCACTGTAACAACAACCAGCATGGAGAAGCCGCATAAGGCTCACCACAAACCGTCCGCGGGCTCCAAGCTCGACAAAAAGGACAAGGCGCAGGGCGTTGACCGACGCCATGCCCACGGCTACAACCCGAAGGTAAGAGCTACGGTGTGTTGAACTGAAAGCTAACTTCAGGCGTTCACATCGCAATCATGGCGATCGGCGAACATTGCTGCACGCCGAACGGCGGACATCGGCCAGAAGAGGCTGCATGTTCCCCTCGTCAACCGTAACCCCGAGGAGCGCAAGGTCACCCAGGAGAAGGGTCAGGGCATGGACGAGGGCCGCATGCCTCCTCCCCCTATCGTTGTCGGTATCGTTGGACCACCTGGTGTGGGGAAGACCACCCTTCTTCGCTCGCTAGTCCGGCGATACACCAAGCACAACCTGAACGACCCGCAGGGACCGATTACCGTTGTTTCCGGAAAGACGAGGCGTATCACTTTCGTCGAGTGCGGCAACGACCTGAACTCTATGATCGACCTCGGCAAGGTCGTCGACCTCGTGCTTCTGATGATCGATGGAAGTTTCGGCTTCGAGATGGTGAGCTACCGTTAGGTGAACGTCAAGCTGACTTCAGGAAACTTTCGAGTTCCTAAACATCCTCCAGGCTCACGGTTTCCCTAAGGTCATCGGTCTTCTCACCCACCTCGACCTGATCAAGAAGCAGAGCACACTGAAGGACACGAAGAAGCGCCTCAAGCACCGTTTCTGGACTGAGATCTACCAGGGCGCAAAGCTCTTCTCCCTTTCCGGAGTCATCAATGGCCGCTACCCGGACGCCGAAATCAACCTGCTTACGCGATTCATCAGTGTCGTTAAGTTCCGCCCTCTCGTGTTCCGTAACCAGCACCCTTACCTGCTCGCCGACCGCCTGCAGGATCTGACGCCTCGCGAGGAGGTGCGCCAGAACCCGAAGATGGACCGCACAATCACGCTGTACGGATACGTCCGCGGACCCAATCTCCCGGCACGCAACGCCAAGATCCACATTCCTGGAGCCGGTGATCTTGAGGTCAAGGAGGTTGAGCGTCTGACCGACCCGTGTCCGCTTCCGACACTCGAGAGTGAGCGCCGCCGCCGCATGGGAGAGAAGGCGAAGCTCATCCACGCCCCCATGAGTGACGTCGGTGGAGTCATGTACGACAAGGACGCCGTGTATGTCAACGTCCTTGGCTCGTTCTCGAAGGACGGCGACCAGCCGAAGGGAGAGGGAGAGCGCATGGTCATTGAGATGCAGGACGCTCAGACGACCCTTGCTGAGGGAATGGAGAAGTCTCAGATCAGGCTCTTTGACTCTTCGTCTGCTCCTCTTACTGTCGACTCGGACGGAAAGCGGAAACGCCGTGCTGCCGCCCCTCGCTCTGGTGGACCGATGCTTGGTGCCGCCTCTGACGACGACGAGGACTTTGACGACGAGTTTGACGAGGAAGAGGGTGGCGCGCGCATTGAGGAGATCGACGATGACGACGAGCAGGAGAAGGATGTTGCATACGCCTCATCTGACTCTGAGAACGACCTCGACATGGTGACCGGCTTCGAACAGGACGGCAAGCGCCTCAACTTCTCAGACGACGAGTACGACGGTTCCGAGCCCGAGGCCGACTTCGATGAGGGTAGCGAGGATGATGAGGAAGACGACGGCGATGAGGACGTTCCTCAGTGGAAGCGCAACCTTGCCGACCGTGCTGCAACCGGTTTCGCCGAGCGCATGCGTCGCCGTCGCGACCTCATGTCGATGATCTACGGAGATGAGCTGTCACCGGAGGAGATTGCCGCTGGCAAGACTCGTCCGTCGTCCGCGGATGCGGAGTCATCAGCGATGGCCATGTCGAACGACGGCTTCCTTCGAGTCCAGGGCGGCGACAACGCTGGAGACGAGGGAGACCAGATCAAGGAGCCCGTCGACGTCAAGGCTCTCGAGGAGCGCTGGAGCGACGAGACTGTTCTCGACGGTCTGCAGAAGATGTTCATCTCTGGGGCTATGGGCGAGGAGACTGCCGAGGGTCTTCCGTACGAGGAGGAGGGTGACGACTTCGAGGACCTGGAGGGCGGAGATGGCGACGATGAGGACGGCGAGGACGGAGAGAACGTCCCGTACGTCGGCATGAAGCCCGACGGTTCCGGACAGGTCGACCACATCAGCGCTCGCGAGGAGGCTATGGCGCGGAAGAAGAAGGCGCTCGCTGCCAAGTTCGACGAGCAGTACGACGACGAGGACGAGGAGAGCGGTATGGACTTCTACGACCAGCAGAAGGCTGAGATGGCTCGCCAGCGTGCGCTCAACGAGTCTGAGTTCGAGGGCATGGACATCGACGCTCGTGCCCAGATCGAGGGTTACCGCTCGGGAATGTACGTGCGTTTCGAAATCGACAACGTGCCGTGCGAGCTCGTTGAGAACTTCGACCCGAAGTTCCCGATTATCGTCGGTGGTCTGCTCGCCGAGGAGGAGCGTTTCGGATACGTCACCGTGCGTATCAAGCGCCACCGTTGGTTCACGAAGACGCTCAAGACGAACGACCCCCTCATCTTCTCGCTCGGATGGCGCCGCTTCCAGTCTATGCCGATCTACCACCTCGATGACCACAGTATCCGAAACCGCATGCTCAAGTACACTCCTGAGCACATGCACTGTTTCGCGACTTTCTACGGCCCCGTCTCGGCGCCGAACACAGGTCTCGCGGCTTTCAACAGCCTCACCAACGAGGCTCCTGGCTTCCGTGTGTCCGCCACCGGTGTCGTGCTCGACGTCGACCGCAGCACCAAGATCGTCAAGAAGCTCAAGCTTACGGGTACTCCGTACAAGATCTTCAAGAACACCGCTTTCATCAAAGACATGTTTAACAGCGCGCTCGAGGTCGCCAAGTTCGAGGGCGCCAACATCCGTACTGTCTCCGGTGTCCGCGGTCAGATCAAGAAGGCGCTCGCGAAGCCCGAGGGTGCCTACCGTGCGACGTTCGAGGACAAGATCCTTATGAGCGACATCGTCTTCCTGCGTGCTTGGTACAGCATCGAGCCGAAGAAGCTCTACAACCCCGTCACCTCCCTCCTGCTCGCGGACAAGAAGGGCTGGAAGGGCATGCGCCTTACTGGCCAGATCCGCCGCGAGGAGGGCGTCGACACTCCTCTGGACCCGAACTCGGCTTACCGCACGGTCGAGCGCAGCACGCGTCGCTTCAACGCGCTCAAGATTCCGCGCAAGCTCCAGGCCGACCTGCCGTACGCGTCCAAGCCGAAGGTCATGAACGCGCAGAAGAAGCCGACGTACCTTCAGTCTCGTGCGGTCGTCATGGGCGACGAGGAGAAGAAGGCCGTCGCGCTCCTGCAGCAGATCCAGAGCTTGAAGAAGGACAAGGTCGCGCGACGAAAGGAGAAGCAGGAGGAGCGCAGGAAGGGCCACCGCGAAAAGGTCGAGGCCAGCGAGGAGCGCAAGGCCGAGAAGATCCGCGAGGAGCGGAGAGAGAAGGCCCGCCAGGACGCCATCAAGAAGGCGCATCTCGAGAACGGCGGTGGTGCCGGTGGCGGCAAGAAGAGGAAGCGTGGTTAAGTATCTCTGTCTCAGGTCGCATTAGGACCCCCATGTATGCATTTTCTAGACTCCCAAGCTGCTCGTGTTCACAGATTGCTGATTTCATGATGTAATGCAGAGGCAATGATGCTACCAAAGTATGATAATGTGATACAAGACTGTTTGTTTCTATGCTTTTGACACTCCTTCCTTCCACAATTACTTCACATCCTGCGGCCCAGGTGCCGGCTTGATCTGCTTCGGCATCTTGACGCTGCTCGCACTTCCCATCATCTTCTGCACGTCGCCACGGTTGAAGTAGTGCGGCGCAAGTTCGTACAACCACTCGCCCTCGATCGGCATGCACTGGCGCATGTACTCCTTGCTCGTGAGGACGAGCTCGTAGTACAGGATGAAGCGCGGCGGGGGCTGCATGCCAATGAGGCCCGAGGACGGGTGCATGTAGACGGTGTGGTTGTTCTTGGTCGTCTTGTAGCCGCCGCCCTTGTCGAGGCGCGCCGTGTTGTAGAAGTAACCGGCCGTGATGGCCTTCTGCACAGGCACAACGTCATTAGGGCAACTCTCGATCACGACCTCGACTCGGTCACACAAGCTCGCCAGCTGGTCGCGAATGTCGCGCACGCGACACAGCGACTTATACTGCACGAAGTTCTCGTAGCAGAACTGCTGTCCATAGCCCGCCTCAGCCCACTGCTCGAAGATGTTCAGCAGCGTGAAGTGGTCGCCGCCGGGCTTCTGGAAGTTCTTGTGCGCCTTATCGGCGTGCACGCGCTTGTCCTTCGGTCGGTACAGGAGCGATCCCGACTCCTGCAGCATCGAGATGATGATGAGCACCTCGTGCGTGCACTTGAAGTTCTCGCTGTTGATGATCGCCTTCGAGAGCATCGGGTCGACGGGGAACTCGGCCATGCGTCGGCCGAGACGGGTCAGCTCGCCCTTGTGGTTGAGCGCTCCAAGAGCGTACAACATCTCGAATGATCTGATGATCGTCTCAGCTGGCGGCTTGTCGAGGAACTCAAAGTTCAGGATGTCGTTGATGCCGAGGGACTTGAGCATGAGGACGACCATGCCGAGGTTGGTTCGCTGAATCTCTGGAATCGTGTCCTCCAGCAGTTCGTTCTTGTACGCCCATTTGGTGTACAAGCGGAACGCCTTTCCAGGTCCGACACGTCCGGCACGGCCCGCACGCTGGTTGGCGGAGGCACGAGAGATCGGCTCGACCACAAGCGACGACATTCCAGTCTTCGGGTTATAGTTATTCTGCTTGACGAAGCCGGGATCGATGACGTAAACAACGCCATCAATAGTGATAGACGTCTCAGCAATGTTGGTGGCCAAGACAACCTTGCGCGCTCCTTCCGGTGTCGGCTCGAAGATCTTCGTCTGCATTTCACTCGGGAGGTTGGCGTAGATGGGTGCAATGATGAGCTCAGGCACCTTGTCGCCGAGGGCGTACATGGTTTCCTTGAGGTTCTCCTCACAAGCCTCGATCTCGTCCTGACCTGTCAGGAAAAGCAGAATGTCACCCTTCGGCTGGGTCGTGTGGATTTGGAGGATGGTGGTAACAGCAGCGTGAATGTAGTTGGCCTCTGGTTGCTGGGTGTAGAACATGTCGACAGGGAAACGACGACCGGGAATGTCGAAGATTGGAGCGTCGTCGAAGAACTGGCTAAACTTCTGCGCATTCAGGGTGGCACTAGAGATCAGGAGCTTCAGCTCTGGTCGGAAACGGGCAATGTCCTTGATGAGACCGAAGAGAATATCCGTGGAAAGTGTTCGCTCGTGCGCTTCGTCGATGACAAGCGCCGAGTACGTCGAGAGCTCCGGATCCGTCAAGAACTCTCGCAGAAGCATACCGTCCGTCATGTACTTGAGGACGGTTTTGTCACTGGTCATGTCCTCGAAACGGATGGAGTAACCGACTTCCTGCCCCAATCGGCAGCCGACCTCTTCCGCCACACGAGCAGCAACAGACATGGCAGCTACACGACGCGGTTGCGTGCAGCCCACCTTCATGCCACCAGCGGTGTAGCCGGCCTCATGCAGGTACTGAGGGAGCTGGGTAGTCTTGCCCGAACCCGTCTCAGCAACGACGATAAGCACCTGATGCTCAGCAATGGCCTCGAGGAGTTCGTCGCGGAACTCGTAAACCGGCAGCGACTTTCGCGTGTCCTGGATGGACTGATGCTTCTTCTCCGCCTCCTCGACCTGAGCCAACAAGGCTTCCGCCTCAGGGTTCAGAGTGCCGTCCAAACCGCCCTCTTGCAAGAATTGGATGCCCTGGCTCTCGTCGAAGACATAGTCGTAGCCATCATTCTCGTCAACGACCTCCTTGTCCAGAGCTCCGGTGACGAAGTCGGTTCGGTATCGCTGCGACTCCTCCCAAGTGTCCACGTCGGTCGCGAAGGCCTCCTTGTTCTTGTCCTTCTCCTCGTAGCGCTGATACAGGGCGTTCTTCTTCTTCTTCGAGTCGAGGCGTCCCTGCTCGGTAATGTAATCCTCAGGAAGCATATAACCGTCCGTGCCATCGTCGATCTTCTTGCGTTCCTCGAGAATCTTGATAAGCTCGATCTTGCGTTCGTGCTCCTCGATTTCCCTCTTCGACAGCTTTTGTCCTCGGAACAAAATCTTCTCGTCCTCGACCTCGAGCTTGAGGAGATCCAAGCGCTGCTCTTCACGCTTCTGCAGATACGACTGTCGAGAGCGCTCTCGAAGATCGGGCATAACCTCTCTTCGTGCCTCGGCGTCCTCCGCGAACAATTGCCGACGAGCTGCCTCCTCTGTTCCCTCGTTGGATCGATCTTGAACAATCTTCTTCGTCCGGTCTTGATCCTTGTTCTTCATGCGCTCTGCGAACGCATCACGCTCAGCAAGGTCCTCCAAGCGTTCCCTCTCCAGCCGCTCCTCCTCCGTCTCCTCGGGTTCTTGCGGCTCATCACGAACAGGCGACTCAAAGCGCGCACGTTTTGGTGGCTCCGGTTCCAAGTCTTCCGGGTCAGAATCCCAGTTACCCTCGGTGTCGCGCTTTCTTGACGATCGCTCGAGCTTGTGCGAGGCGACGTCACGATCCTTGTCCTTGCTTTTGCTCTTCTTCTTCTTTGAGCTCCGCTCATCGTCCTCAGTCACGAATGTGAACTTCTGAGTGTTGACCGTCGGCGCGACTTTCGGCTTCTTCGTCTTGGTCTTTCGAGGGACCAAACCATGAACTTGGGTGGCAAAGGCTTGAGTGTCGGGCGACTCGGAGAGACCGGCGGCCAGCAGCTGGTTGTAGAGATCGCCAGGTGTTTTAGCAGAAAGAGCTATCTTGTCAGCCTTGAGCTTCATCAGCTTGTGCTTACCTGCTGAGTGGACGAAATCGGTGACAGCGCTATCGGCAGAGCCGAGCAGCTGTGATGTCAGCTCCGACTGAAGGCCTTCAAGAGCTTCACTTACCCGCACAAGGTTGTCACCGATGAACTGCCTGAGGTCCGCCATGGTTATCCTCAGAGCACTTCTGGACAAGCTTTCGTGAACTTGCTGGTCGTCTGGCGCCGGGGTCGGTACGAAAACAAATGTATCAGCTGAGCGGTCCGAAGCGAAGATGTTGGTGACCGAGATCGATCGGGCGGCAAATCCTGACGTGTGCCACCTGATACATTTGCTTCCGCCCGTTCAGTAACCTCAAGTTACTTCATTTGCGCTGATGTCCGGAACAACAGCTCGAGCAGCCTCCATCCTTAGCAGAGCCGGTCCATCGCATCCGCTCTCAAAAGCACGGGAATCATGTTCTTCTGTGCCAGTGAGTAACCTAACTTCCGGCACGCGACTGACTTCAGTTTCTGGATCGCCGCCTACGGCTCCTGTCGTCTCGAAGACTTCGGGAACTGTTTACGAGAAGGCGCTGATCGAGCGGTATATCGGTAAGCTGAACTGCCGCCAAGCGTAAGCTGACTTCCAGACGAGAATGGAACGGACCCCATTACTGGCGAGCCTCTGACGAAGGAGGACCTGATCGACGTGAAAGCCAAGCCTTCTACGCTGCCGCCTCGTCCGTCAACGCAGAACTCGATCCCGGCGCTCCTGACCGCTCTCCAGTCCGAGTACGACGCCATCATGCTCGAGTCTCTGGAGATCAAGAAGGCGTTCCAGAACTCGCGTGCGGAGCTCGCCAACGCGCTCTACCGGGAAGATGCCGCGACGCGAGTGATTGCGCGGTTGATCAAGGAGCGCGACGAGGCGCGTGAGGCGCTGTCGTCGATCCAGGCCTCGGTTGGTCTTGCGCCGTCTGCCTCTGCGTCCGCGCCGGCCCAGGATGACGTCGAGATGGAGAGCGGAGCACTTCCGAAGGAGGTCGAGCAGGTGCTGGAGGAGACGAACGCCGCGCTGTCGTCGGTCCGCAAAAAGCGCAAGCCGGCCCCGGGATACGCGAACGCGGAGGCGGTCAAGTCGTACGTTCAGGTGAAGGACATTGGCTCGATGCACGGCACGAAGCCCCCGGGAGTGAGCGCGCTGGACCTCAGCAAGGACGGCAAGACGATCGTGACGGGAGGAATGGACAAGGTCGTTCAGGTGTTCGACATCGAGAACGAGAAGTCGATTGCCACGCTCAAGGGCCACACGAAGCCGGTCACGCACGTCGAATTCCGGGAACAGGAGGGTCTCAACCGCATGGCCGTTTCGACTGCTGCTGACAAGACGGTGCGCTTTTGGGGAGAGGATGGCGACTCGTGGTCTGCTAAGGGCCACATCTCTGCTCACAAGGGCGATGTGACTGGCCTTGCTATCCACCTGTCTGGCCTCTACGCTTCGACTGGTTCGACCGACAGCACGTGGTCGATGCACGACATCGCTTCTGTGAAGACCATTGCGACGTACAAGCCCGTCGAGGGAGAGGAGGGCTCGTTCTCGTACACGTCTCTCGACATCCACCCCGACGGTATCCTGCACGGTCTTGGAACGAAGGACGGCCACATCCGTGTTTGGGACGCGCGCCAGAACAATGTTCTTGCCGGCTCGCTCCTGGTTCCTGGTGGAAAGGAGATCACGACGCTCTCCTTCTCCGAGAACGGTTACTACCTCGCGACCGGCTCGAGCGCAGACAGCCTCGTGAGCGTGTTCGACCTGCGCAAGCTCAAGGTGCTGTCGAGCTGGAACCTCCCGAGCGAGAACTCGGTGCACGAGGTGCGCTTCGACCCGAGCGCGCAGTTCCTCTCCGTCGCCGGTACCGACCTGCGCGTCTACGCGAACAAGAGCTGGGACGAGCTCCTCAAGTTCGACGACAACAACGGCATCCTCACCGCCGCCCGCTTCGGCAACCTCGGCAGCGAGATCGTTCTCTCCGGCCTCGACCGCACCGTCCGCGTCCTCGGACAGCAGCAGTAGACTCCCTCGCAGTGTTGTGGTACCAGTAGCAGTAGTTATTAGTGATTAGATCTGAATGCATTACAGAGATCCTTTACAGCAATGATACCCGTTGCATAATCGTTCTATCGAGGCGCCGTCGAGTGCAGCCATCCCATCGTCGCAGCGTTACAGCATTTAGAGCTCCTTGAGGTAGTTCGCCGGCACGAGACCCTGTCTTCCCTCATCATCCTCACACGTCCACCCTGTTCTATCAGCTGAAACCCTTCAAAAGAAATGCAGCTAGCGACTCACAATCTTCACTCGTCTTGGCAACGATGTTAACGATCTGGTTCTCCTTGACAGGCAGATCCGTAGCGTCTCCTCCATCGTAGTCGTACTGCGCTTGGGCGCGGTTGCCCTTAGCGGCACCTCCGCGGCTGGGCGGGGGCTGGGGCGGTCCAGTCGTGCGCGGGGTGTATCCACCTCCGACAGCGCCTCCGACAGCACCACCGGCGGTAGCGTCCGCGCCAGCGGTACGGCTGCGAGGCGTGTCTCCCGCCTTGGCGAGCTTGTCGTTGAAGCTGCCAGCTCCGATCTTGCCCATCGCGCCCGATACGTGCTGGTTCTGCGCGAGCTTTCCGACACCGCTGCGACCAAACTTGTATCCGGTCGAGGCGAGGGACTTGGCGCTGCCCATCAGGCCATCGGCGCGGTGGTTGCTGCTGCTCGAGGTGAGCCCGGAACCGGGGGTGTGGGTCGTCGCCGCTGCGGGGTATGACGGCGAGGGCGTGTGACGGACGGGCGGCGTCGCATCCCCGTGCACGGGCGGAGGAAGCGTGCGTCCGCCAAGCGCCGGCGCTACCCCATGGGCCGAGGAAGCCGAGGTCCCAGTCGAGCTCCGCGGCCGGCTGGAAGAATCGATGCTCGGCGGAGCCAGGCCTCCGGGGGAGGACACATCGCCCTTCAGGTGCGCCAGATGCGGGCGCGACTCGAAGTACTCGTCCAGGAGGGCGAAGAAGGCCTGCTTGTCTTGATATGTCAGGTTCGCGAACATGGTGGTTGGGATGGATGAGTGATGCAAGGAACAGAGATAGAAAGGGGAATGAGGAATGACGTCGGCGGTGGCTTTTTCGCACTCGCCGCTCAATGCCGCCGATCGCCTCTTGGCACGCTCTTAACCGGTGGTGCCGATATCGTACGGCTCGTCGTCGATAGCAAGCAGCGCTTGGCATTAACACTTGCGTATGCGTCGCACAGCCATACACTGTTTCGTGCTCAAGAACTGCGGAGAGACTACTCGGTAATAGGACGAGAGTACAACGCTTCTCGACGCGCCGAATGTTGTACACGTCGACCGTGGGTTGAAGGCCCTTTCCGCTGTGCCCCACTTCGCTGGGTGGGCTACTTACATTCAAGCTAGTCCCACTTTGGCTGTGCTCGAAGAAGAGGCGATACTCAACGCCACGACTGCGAGATCCCCATGCCAAGCGTGGCATCGCACAACCTCACGGGGCGATCTCCGCAACCCCAAACATCTGCGGGGAGCTACAAGCTACCAGCGCACCAGCCAGAAACAACTGACCACGCAGCGTACCCCACAATGCTGTTCGCTATGCTTACAGGTTCCGATATCACAGACTGCGGTTCGGGGCACGTTCCTCTGCCAGCAGATCAGGCACCCCGATCAGGCGCAGCCAACCACAGCATGCGCAGGGTCCTCCATCATCACCAGCCTGTCCAACCATTCAACGCTTCGTTCGCACCAACTTCGACCACCAACAAAGCGTAGGAGGGCCCAAAAAGCAGATGCTGCTTGAGATGTCGGGGATTCGAACCCCGGTAAGCTGCTCGAACCACGAATGGAAGGCAGCCATCTTAACCACTGGATCAACATCCCGAAGCCGTTGTTGAGACGCTGTAGGCCCGCGGGCCGGCGCCGCTTTGGCTGGAGTCGACGCCGCGCAGTCATTTTGGCGTATGCATGCTGTCTCTCACCTCCGTCATCTACCTACAGTCTACCTCTGCCTGAAAAGCGAAGGCATAGGCAGGAATGGGAGAGTTGGTGAGAGTATGCGTGACCACAGGATTAAGTGGTTCGAGTTCAATGAGGCTTGCGCTACAACGTCGAAGTCGCCGCACAAGACGTCCCCGGCAGCAGATCTAACGACCAACCTCGACCGGCTGAGTGAAGGCAGGTGCCGACGGTCGGAGAACTATCTCCCTTCTCGCGCGTCGGAGTGATCTGCCGCCGCCAGGCTGTGGCTCGCTAGAGGAAACCTCACATCCAGGAACTCAGGCGACAACTAGTCACATTGGGTACCGGTACACAGTGCGCAGATGTCTGAAGTGAGCACTGATGCGGAGAGCAAGTCAGCCAATCATGATACCAGCTGCCCTTGATCTAGTTCATATTGATACAACATGTCGTCCACGAGTCTAATCGTCGGTCTTCGGGGGAGGCGGGCCACAGGGCTGCATCATGCGCTAGTTGTCAGCTATAGTTGTGGCCAAAGAGAAGCTCACCTCGATGACCTCAAAGCGCTCACGGGCCTGGCACTCGCCGTCGGCAATCGAGATGTACGCCAGCAGGGGAGGGTGGCCGACAATGGACGCAAGCGTGTCACGGTGTTGGTGAGTCGCCCACTCGCTGAAGAGTTAGCTAACTCGTCTGGAAGTTGAAGCTACGCACTACTTGGTCATGTCCGCATGTCCAGTGCCAGTGTAGCGAGCGTGGACTGAAAGGATTAGCAAGAGTTACGAAGCGGGGGACATTTCGGCGCAACTAAGAGGCCAGAAGCCGCAAGATCACTTACGCTGCTCGAGGGACTGGTTGGCCGTGTAACGCAGCTCAGACTGTATGTCAGTTCGATCCTCACGACTTGGTAACTCACCATGATGGTGGATGCGTATGGTTGATGAGCGAACACGAAAACAAGGACATGAAGTTGCAAGTCGCGGCAGTGGCAAAGAACGTACAGTCACAAAATACTCCCGCTCCAACTTCCAGATTGAAGTCAGATGGACGGGTATTCGCTGCTGTGTTCGAATCCCCCTCACCTCACTTCCTCATTATCAACCATGTGCTCCGTATCGACCGAACGCTGAACAGAACAGTAGCTCGACGAGTAAACGGCTTTCCCCTAATTTGCATCCTCTACTACTACCTTGCCGACTGTGTGCTGCCAATGAGCCTGAGACGTTTCACGGAGGCATGGTGAAGATATCGGTCGTGCCTGGTTCCTGACCGAGCTCGTTTAGTAGCCGATGAGGCTAGACAACGTCGCATCTCCCCTCCGCCCACCACACTCTTCATGACTCACACGCAGAGCCCCAAAGACGTCCTCGAGGTGAGCTGTGTTCTTCTGCATGAGCTGACCCAAGGCGCTTGGAGTAGGTGACTTGCCCGATACGGAGGTGCACTCGGCGGAGGAGGCGGTGAGCTGAATGTTAGGGCCGAAGCTGATAACCAGGCCGTGCACCAGTTGCGTGCGAAGTACGCCGTGATCGTGGGCACCCCGACTGTGGAGCGAGTACAGCACATCCATGCGGTCAACCCTCAGACGCATGTCGGTGTCATTGTGCTGCTCCCCTCGTCTGGACTGCGAGTCGTGGCGAGTGGCATCTTCGCCCGGCCCTTGCCTAAGAGTGTATTTCTCGGCGACGACCAGACGCTGGCACCGGCTTATGCCGTGGTTGAGGGTGCACTTGCCGCACTGAACACGGCCGTTGCTCGGGAGGCATACACTCTCGCTGTCGAAGGTGGCCTCGACATGCGTACCTTGTCCGAGGCACTCGGCACAGGTGCCGGCGGAAGTGCAGCATTCAATGCCCTGTGGGGCCCACTCCTCTCTGGAGAATCGGCGGAGACGCAGCTGCGCGGTGCCGCGGAGGCACTGAGTACCGCCCTCAGTCTCGCAAGTGAGGCGCGCTTCTACGCACCACTCATGGCACTTGCTCGGCAATCGCTTGCCCCAGTCGAACCTGCCACCTTCGCGAAGCGGAAGGATTCAAAGAAAACGAAGCATTCAGAAGCAAAGGAACCGAGTAAGGTCGCCTTCGTCGGCCTCGGCGCCATGGGCCTACCGATGGCAAAGCGCCTGCACGCACTTCCAGAAGTTGTGGGGTACGATGTGTCACCCGTGGGTCGGGAAGCATTCAAAGCGTCCGGCGGCCGCGTGGCCGACAATGCGGTGGAGTGTGCCTCGGGTGCCGAAGTTCTGGTCCTCATGGTCGTGAACGTGGCGCAGGCCGAGGACGTGCTGCTCGCCTCCGGCGTACTCACCGCTCTGGCACCCGGTGCCTGCATCCTTTTCATGGCGACCGGTGCGCCCGGTGACGTCCTCCGCTTGCAGGAGCGACTAACCGCTGTCCGGACAGACGTCACCCTTCTCGACGTACCAGTCAGCGGCGGCACGCCACGGGCGGCGTCTGGTGAGCTGACGTTGTTCTGTGGCGGCCTCGAGAATGCTCCTCCCGAGACAGCCGCGAAGGCGAGAGCTGTGCTCCACCGCCTCGGGTCGATCGTATCTTTGGGCCCTGTGGGTTCTGGGTCTGCGGCGAAGCTGTCTAACCAGCACCTGGCAGGGTGCGGCATCTCGTCAGTCGCTGAGACTCTTGCGTTTGCCACAGCCCTGGGACTGCCTGGTCGACTCACCCGCGAGCTCCTTCTGCAGGGCCCGGCACGTTCTTGGATGCTAGGTCATCGGGGCGGGAACATGCTCGCGGGCCTTCGGCAACCGCCAACATCTGCAATCACGATCTTCGTAAAGGACATGGGCATCGTCGTCGGTGAAGCCACTCGCCGGAATGTCCCTGTTCCCCTCGCCGCCACGGCACAGCAGCAGTTCATCTTCTGCGCCTCGCTTGGATGGGACAGGGACGATGACTCGGGGCTCGTCCGAATCTGGGAGCTGGCGGGGGTTGACGTGCGCTGTTAGATGTGCTAAAAAAAAAAACCAGTAGCTGAAATACAATGCATGTGTGGGTATGGCGTAGAGCCCTTCTAAACTAGAACTAAGCGTCAGGAGTCGTTATGATCTTTTCTAAATGCTACATTTTTACTCCTTCTTGAGGTTGAGGTTGGGGATGGGGGTCGCGCCGCCCTGGGGAAGGAGACGAAGGTGGGGGTCCATCAGGTGGTGGCCGACCATGTAGAAGGAAGCGGAGACAACACTGAGCTTGTCAGCTGCTTGTTCGTGCTCGCAGTTGTGGTGACTCACATGGTGACAAGGCCGCAGAGAGGGTAGACATCGACCGGGATGTCCTTGAGGAACTTGACAACGGGGTTGGGGCCGGCAGGGGCAGCCTTAGCGGCGGTAGAGTACAGGCGGGCCTGGCGGGCCGAGGCGGCCATGGGGCGGGTGGCAGTGCGGAGTCCAGCGAACATGTTGGCTATGCGGTGACTGAAGAGTTCGGAAGGAGTGGTGTTTGCTTGTTACTCGGAATGAGTAGAGGAGATGAGTTGTTGTTGTCGGTGGTTTGATGTCGATTCGGAATGGAGGTGCCAGCTCTTTATACCTGTCGAGAGCACGGGCCAGTCTCGATCCGAATGCAGCACGCGCCGTGGTCCGAATGCTAACTCCATTCGTAACCACTGACAACGCAGCGGGAGGAGACGCTGCACGATGCGCTCCGAGCGTGATTGATAGTGCAGCCGGAATCGACCGGATGCCACGACGTGGGTGGCTTGTGGCCCTGTGCAGCGACGATCAGCGCGCCGGCGTGCCTGAGCCACAAGGGCCAAGCGGCTGGGGTCGCGATTGAGTTCTCGGTCCGAGTTTCGCGATTCAGTACGAATGTTTGGTTCCAGACTCTGGGGGACATGCTTACGTCCCGTGCGCCCAGTTCTGTTGGCCCGGGTGCACCGGGGTCGCGCCGGGGCAGCCGGGGTGGAGAACCAGGAGACGAACAAGATAAAGTCCGAGCGCCGCCGTGCGGACCCTGAGGCGTCGTTGTTGCCAGTGGGAATGGTGCGGCTTTCCTCTTTTCCACCCTCTTCTATTGGATACATGCATCTTTCCCCGCATTGCCCCACAGACAGTCCGAGCATGCTCTCGTGTGTGGCCCGGGAAAGCTCGCGAGTACCTTGATTGATGACGACGGCAGCAAATGTGGGAATGAACAGCTGGAAACGGGCGAAACCAGGCATCGGAGACAGCCGCCGGTGTCGCCGGCTTGGCTCTCCGAACTCTCGCGAATCGGTCCGAGCCTCGTCTTACCGCTCGTTATCTTTGGTTCTACCGTCGCGTCTCTCGCTTGTTGTATGCTGTCGTCCAATCTGGTGCTGGGTGTTTCGCATCACCGAGGATCTGGGTCGCCTACCGGGTCGCACGCACACCGGCATCGGCGACTACCTTCATCTGTGCTGCGGGCGGTGTCGGGCCGGGATCTGTGGATCTGAAGTAGGCACGGAGCGGTCGCACCGCGGACATTGTGGTGATGCATCGAGACACAAATGGCATCCATGGCACGGACATGGATCAGCGATGGGCTTCTCCCGTATCAGAGGCATGTCGTGTGCTTCTATCACGATTGCGGGTAGTTGATCGAAGCTCGAGGCGTCAGTCATGGGTTGTCACTGAGAGCTGTACCAAGCGTCGATCCTCGCTGATGCCATGCTCTTGGTAGTCACACATTGCGAGGAAGGTATCCTCGGTGCACGTGACAGAACTACGCGCACCGCTGCCTACCGTTTATGCCAGCGTGTGGAGCCGCCAGACAGGCACCCCTCTGCACACCATCTCGTCTCTTGAGATCCGATCGTGGGAGATGTGAGTGTGGCGAAGTACGCTCCCGAAGTTGACGGCGAACATCTTCGCTGCAGTTACTTTGAGAGGCGAGCTGAGGGCGAGAGGGCGACAGAGCAAGACTCAATGGAGGAAGACAATGCGGGACGCGGGAGTGTGATGGTCAGAGGGGCGGCGGTAATGCGACGGTGAGATTTCGTTGCGTAGCGAGAGATCCGATAGGCGCATTAGGCATTCTTGCACGACGACCGCGAGGGCGAGAGGGCCGGCCTTCCAGTGAATGTGAGGACGGAGGTCGGTCTTAGCGATGCGACGTGGTGCATACGGTGGCCGTTAGATGGTCTCCAGCACACAGTTCCGCCCTACCAACCCTCCCAGATTGTCACAATTCGCGCCTTGCCGCGCCCATCCTTGCATGGCTCTCGCGTCAGCGGGTAGCAACGAGCAGCACGGCACACAGGAGCCCTCGGTCGACCACCCCTTCGCAATATATATAAGCGAGGCCCCATGCCCGTTCACTTTGTCTTTCCCCATCCCCTCATTATCACACTAAACTTCTCATCCCCCTCAACTTGACCGAGCTCGCCTCACTCCACCCGGTTCTCGCTACTCCAACACGAACAACAACTGCTACATTCGAAGCCAAATCCGACCCGAACCTGCATTCCCGACAACCCGAGGCTACGTGACCGGCCAATGCCCGAGGCTAACAATTGACGTGCGTGCGTATGCATACCGCAACCACAAGCGTCGCTGATAACTTGTCAGGCACCACTATCGAGCTGCGAAACTGCACTTCCTGACCGATGAAGTTGTCTGATAGCACTCACGTGACAGCAATCTCGCAGGACAACGCCCAAATCGACATCTACGGCCAAGCTCCTCTTCTTCAAGATGTAACCGCGCTAACATGACACCGTGACCTCAATACATGACCCCGAACCGGTTAGCGCAGGACAACTCAAGGATCGCCAAAGGGATCGACCATTCTTGGGACTCCACACGTGACTTAGCGCCACGTGCAATTAATGTTGGCTGGCCCAGTGGCGACGATCATGCCGAGATGGCGTCCACAGAAATGGTAACCGACGGCGCTCACATCATCATCCGAACGTCACAACCCTTTTTGCATCAACGCTTTCGTCACTCTGCACAGCACAAAGCACGAACAGGGTCCAGATTAGATTCCAAACACACATCTAGGGGGGTAACTTCAGCCTCACGGTGCAGGAGCAGAGGAAGTTTGGATATATTTAACTGTCCAGCGTAGCCGCCAACACGGGCCCGCAGTCTCAATTGGTCAAAGGTCCAGCAATCCGCAACGTAAAGACGTCACCGCTCTGCTCATGACTGCTGCCTGCGGCGCTGCGCTCCAATCCCCAGCGCTGGATCCCTCCGACTCCACCACTCCGTCCCATCCTACTGCGGTAGAAACACCATCCGGTATGCCGATGACGCTCACACCGTCCAACCTAAATCGACAATGACATCATACCCGCCCATCGTGCCAGGTTCAACTCCACATCGTCAGAATGCCACAGGACTGATATATACCGCACTCTCGCAGCGTTCGAGCTCCCCAGACTCCTCTCTACTCCTCTGTTCTACATAGCTGCATCGGAACAGACGGACAAGTGAACTTTCCATTGAACTACACGACTCAGCAGTACCTCCTCCATCATGGGCATCTTCAGCAAGTCTGAGGACAAGGGTGAGTCTTGATCCGTGCCTCCGCCACTCCCACTCCATTTCCAGCCTTCTGCCCCACAAGTTCCCAGCGAACGTGCGCTGACCTATTCAGACCCCAACGCTCCGAAGGAGTCCCTCAGCCAGGAGATCAAGGACAAGCTCCACATCGGCGACAAGCACCACACCAACACCGGCGCGGGCCACGAGGGCATCACCTCTGCCCACTCTGGTCCTGGCGCCGCCGGCGCTGCCGGTGTCCACCCCTCCACCACTGGAGCTGGCACCACCGCCGGCTACGGCACGACTGGTGCCACCGGTGCTGGCTACGGCACGACTGGGGCCGGCTACGGCAACCCCCACGAGACTACGGGGCAGAAGATCTCCGACGAGGCCAGCCGACTCAAGGGTGCCTCCTCGACGGGCACAGGCTTTGGCCAGAAGGGTGTGAATGACCCTGGGTTCGACGGACGCGCTGGCGTCCCCGGCCAGGGGACCACGGGCACCTACGGCACCCACACCGGCACCGGTGTCGGCGGTGTCGGCACTGGCACCACTGGTGCCTATGGCCACGAGACTACCGGCCAGAAGATCTCCGACGAAGCAAGCCGCCTCAAGGGTGCCTCTTCAACTGGCACGGGCTTCGGACAGAAGGGAATCAATGATCCCGGATTCGATGGACGCGCCGGCGTCCCGGGACAGGGTGTCACTGGCACGCACTCCCACACTGGCACCGGCGCCGCCCTCGGCGCTGGAACTGGTGCCACCGCCGGCTACGCTGCCGGCCACCACGGCACTACTGGCACTTACGGCCACGAGTCCACTGGACAGAAGATCTCCGACGAGGCTTCCAGGCTTAAGGGAGCTTCATCGACTGGCACCGGCTTCGGCCAGAAGGGAGTAAACGACCCTGGGTTCGATGGGCGCAGCGGCGTCCCCGGCCAGGGCGTCGGAGGCACCCACACCGGCACCCACACCGGTGTCGGCGGCGTGACCGGCACCCACGGCACCACCGGCTATGGCCACCAGACCACTGGTCAGAAGATCTCCGACGAGGCTTCCAGGCTCAAGGGTGCCTCTTCGACAGGCACCGGCTTCGGCCAGAAGGGAGTTAACGACCCTGGGTTCGATGGGCGCAGCGGCGTCCCCGGCCAGGGTGTTGGAGGCACCCACACCGGCTACGGCCACGACACCACGGGCCACCACCACACCGGAACTGGAGCCGCCCTCGGCGCTGGCACTGGCGCCGCTGCCGGCTACGCTGCTGGCCACCACGGTACCCACGGCACCCACGGCACCACCGGTGTCTACGGCCATGAGACTACTGGCCAGAAGATCTCCGACGAGGCTTCCAGGCTTCAGGGCAAGTCATCGACTGGCACAGGTTTCGGGCAAAAGGGTGTGAATGACCCAGGATTCGACGGCCGCTCTGGCGTTCCCGGACAGGGTGTCGGCGGTACTCACGGCCACACCGGCGTCGGAACCGGCGTCGGAACTGGTGTCGGAACTGGCGTCGGCACCGGTGTCGGTGGCGTCACCGGCACTCACGGCACCCACGGCACCCACACTGGTGCCGGTGTCCCTGGCACTCTCGGCGCCGGCTACGGCCACGAGACCACCGGCCAGAAGTTCCAGGACGAGAAGTCGCGCCTCGGCGGTGTCGGTTCCACCGGCACCCCCGTCGGCCAGCAGGGCCTCGGAACTGGCCCTGGCGTCTCTGGTGGCACTGACACCCGCACGCACGGCTCGCACATCGGTCGCGACGCCGCCCTCGGCGCCGGCACTGGCGCCGCCACCGGCGCTGCCCTCGGCCACCATGGCTCGCACCACGGCACCACCGGCACTGGCGTCGGCGGCACCGGGTACGGCCACGAGACCACCGGCCAGAAGATCGACGATGAGAAGTCCCGCCTGGGCGGCAAGAGCACGACCGGCACCTCCATCGGTCAGAAGGGCGTCGGCGCCGGTCCCGGCGTTACTGGCACTACCGGCCCTGGCGGTGCTGGTGTCGCCACCGGTGACGTTCACCACGTCCGCGGCGCTGACGAGGATCCTTCCAACCGCGACATCGCTCCTCCTCCCACCTCAACTACCGAGGCTACCATCGAGCCCGGCCACGAGATCCGCGACTCGGCCATGATTGGCTCGCAGAAGATCAAGGAGGCTGAGGGCCGCCCCGTCACCGACCCCGCTTACAGCGGTGCTCCCCGCTCCACCGAGGGAGGCCACGGTGCCGGCACCACCACCCACGGCAACCCCGGCACTGTCGGCTCGGGCGTCCACAGTGGCGGCCAGGCCTCGCGCCTCGGCGGCGTCGAGTCCACTGGCACCCCTGTCGGCCAGAAGGGCATCCTCAACTCGACCAACACCGGCCGCCACGACTCGCACCTTGGCCGCGACGCCGCCCTCGGCGCCGGTGCTGGAGGTGTGACTGGTGCCGCTCTTGGCCACCACGGCTCGCACCACGGCACCACTGGTACCGGCTACGGTCACGAGACCACCGGCCAGAAGATCTCGGACGAGGCCTCCCGCCTCGGCGGCAAGTCCTCGACTGGTACAGGTATCGGCCAGAAGGGTGTGAACGATCCTGGGTTCGACGGCCGCGCGGGCGTTACCGGCCAGGGAGTCGGTGGTACCCACACCGGAGCTTACGGAGCTGGCACTGGCACCCACCACGACTCGCACCTCGGCCGCGACGCTGCTCTCGGTGCTGGAGCTGGTGGCGCCACTGGCGCTGCCCTCGGCCACCACGGTTCGCACCACGGCACCCACGGCACCACTGGAACTGGCTACGGCACTACCGGAACTGGCTACGGTCACGAGACTACCGGCCAGAAGATCTCTGACGAAGCTAGCAGGCTGAAGGGCACCTCGTCCACCGGCACCGGCTTCGGCGAGAAGGGCATCAACCAGCCTGGCTTCGACGGCCGCTCCGGCGTCCCTGGTGAGGGCGTCGGCGGCGCTCACGGCGCTCACGGCACTCACGGCCACCACACTGGTACCGGCGCCGCCCTCGGTGGCGGTGCTCTCGGTGCTGGTGCTGGCGCCGCTGCCGGCCACCACGCGGGCCACCACGGTCAGAGCACCTACACCTCCGACACCTACGGCGGTGCCGACAGCTACGGCACCTCTGGCGGCCAGGCCTCGCGTCTCGGCGGCGTCGAGTCGACCGGCACCCCCTTCGGCCAGAAGGGTGTTGCTGGTGCTGCCGTCGGCCACACTGGCCCTCACGGCACTGGTGTTGCCGGCACCCACACCGCGGGTGGCGCTTACGGCGAGACCCCCGTGCAGAAGTTCGCCGACGAGGCCAGCAGGCTTCAGGGCAAGTCCTCGACGGGCACCGGCATCGGCCACAAGGGTGTCGCAGACCCTGGCCTGTCTGGTCAGCCCGGCTACCCCGGTGAGGGTGTTGGCGGCACTCACGGCCACCACACCGGCACTGGCGCCGCTCTCGGCGGTGGTGCTCTCGGTGCTGGTGCTGGTGCCGCTGCCGGCCACCACGCCGGCCACCACGGAACCACCGGCTCCGGCATCCCTCCCAACACCGCCTACCGCCAGGAGGGCAACTACGGCCAGACTACTGGCCAGAAGCTCTCTGACGAGGCTTCCAGGCTCAAGGGCGCGTCCTCGACGGGTACGGGCATTGGCCACAAGGGAGTGAACGACCCGGGCTTCGACGGCCGCTCCGGATACCCCGGTGAGGGCGTTACTGGCACCCACGGCAGTCACGGCACCCACACTGGTGTCGGAACTGGTGTCGGCACCGGTGTTGGCACCGGCGTCGGTGGCACCCACGGCACCCACACCGGCTACGGCCACGAGAGCACCGGCAGCAAGATCTCCGACGAGGCCAGCCGCCTGAAGGGCGCGTCGTCGACGGGTACCGGATTCGGCCAGAAGGGAGTCAATGACCCTGGGTTCGACGGCCGTCCCGGCGTTCCCGGCCAGGGCGTTGGCACCGGCACCCACACTGGCACCGGTACCGGCTACGGCACTGGCGCCTACGGCTCGCACACCGGCACCGGAGCCACTGGCTACGGCCACGAGACGACCGGCCAGAAGCTCTCTGACGAGGCCAGCCGCCTGAAGGGTGCTTCCTCGACGGGTACCGGATTCGGCCAGAAGGGAGTTAACGACCCTGGGTTCGATGGGCGCAGCGGCGTCCCCGGCCAGGGCGTTGGCACCGGTACTGGCGCCTACGGCTCGCACACTGGAACCGGTGTCGGGCACACTGGCACCGGCACGCACGGCACCCACACTGGCGCCCACGGCGAGCAGAAGGAGGGCTTCATGGCCAAGCTCAGCGACGAGGCAAGCCGTCTGCAGGGCAAGGGCAGCTCGGGCACCGGTTTCGGCCAGAAGGGAACGGATGACCCGGGCTTCAGCGGTGTTCCCGGCGGCTACCCGCAGTAAACTGTCATAAACCGTCACTCTTTTGACTCTGTTCCACGACCGCAACGAAACGATCGAAAAATTGAAGTGAAATATGAAGAAATGTCGAAGAAGCTCGAAGAAGTCTTGAAGTGCAAGAAGTGTTTTAGTCTCTGAAGTAGCTATGTTTCTCTCTCTTCTTAGTGTGCCGGCTGGACTGTCGCCAGCGGACCAGTCGGTAGTAATGTTTTTGTACAGCACATGAATGTTCCTTTGACTCTTGATTGCGTCTGCATTTCTCAACTACTGTTCAAGCTACTCTACTAACTGACTTCTCGCTCGACAACGTTACTCCAGATCGTCTACGGTAAGCTTCCTCATACTCTGGGACAGCTTGTCGTCGCTCGGGGGTGGCCTTTCTTCACTCTGGGGTGCCCCGCCTTCCTCCTTCTGCCGGGCCGCCTTGCGCTTCTTCTGCGCCTTCTTCTTCTGGTTCTTGGCCTGTCGTCGTGCGCGCTCCTCAGGCGACTCCTCGACAGCCGTACTCTCCGACGCATAGGAAGTCACCGACGACCGTCTTGCGTCGCCCGAGAGGGCGCCCAGGTCGAACTTTGGGAGGGCGGTGCGCCTGCCTCCTGGCCGTCCGTGACTGGCGCTTCCCCTTCCGCCCTGTCCGGCCGAACCTCCCGCAGCACCCTCCTTTTCTACCAACGCCTTCAGCTGCGTCTGGACGACTTCCTTTCCGAACAGCATCTCCAAGACAGATATCTGATACCCCTGCGGCACGTACTGCATCCCGTCGAGGAGCCACTTGAACTCGTCGCTCCGGTCTGGCTCCATGCGGCGGTACGCGTAGCTGACCACGCACTGCATGTACAGTTCTGCGAGGTCTTTGTCGCTCCAAGTGTCTGACGTCAGCCAAAGTCTCCCCGCCCTCCTGTCATTTCCTACCCTTCCACACTCTCGCACGCCTCCCATTTCTTCGCACCTCTATCACTCCGACTGCCAGAGACTCACTGGGTATCTTCGCTGTCTCCCTGCCCCTCGGCAGCGGCGCCAAGGCCAGTATGAGTTCCTGCGCATCGAGCTGCGCCATGCTGCGGTCCTCCAGTCTCTGGTGAAGAATGATAGCCTCAAGGAGCACATCTATAGACACGAGGTACCCCGCCTGGTCGCTCTCGAGTATCGCGGGGCACTCGTCCTTCACAAAGTCGAGCGCGCGCAACCGGTCCGTCATCGGGATCGGCTTCTTGAACGTTGGCGGGGACTTGCGCACGCTGAACGCGCTGATGTCGTTGAACTTGCTCCCTGGGACTCGCTTGATCTCGGGCTGCTGCGCGGCGCCGTGGACGTGCATGCGTGCTCTCATCGTGCTCGGGTTGATGGTGGGCGGTGCGATGGTGAGAACTAGCAAGTGAGATTGGCTAGTCAGGTGGTCAGCTGGACGGAGCAGTGGGTCCGAAAGAGTGATTCCGAGATATCCACGTGGTCATATCTTGAGAGGCCCCGTCAACGTCAACGGACTGATGATCGATTGAGGTCGCCTGACCTGACTCCTCCCTCTCTCACAAGAGCATCCGAACCTTCTCAGAGCTAATGGTAAGCCGATGTTAAAGCAGTGCATCACCATTGTCAAGGGTTTATCAGTTCAGAGGTGCCAGTAGAATCGGAAGTGGGGTGGTGCGATGTCACTTGCCTCCAACAGAGGACGCCGAGGACGCCCTTCCGCTGCGCCTGCACGCTGTTCTGCAGGGCTGGGCCGTTAGCGCGCCTCCGAAACTGCGCCCTCGCACCCCAAATTGCGCCCGAAACTACGCCCCTGGTGCCACACTTGTGGCACACCTCCACCACTCCACCTCTCCACGAAATTCCAACTCGACCGTCGAATATTGATACATTTTAACTGCTCTTTCTACACGTTTACAGAGGCCATTCGAGCTCCTGCGAGATGTTATCGTGCACGGCCTTCACTTGCAGGTATCCCTCAAGTCCGTAGGTGCCGAGCTCGCGCCCGATGCCGCTCTGTTTGAAGCCTCCGAAGGGGACGCCGGCGTGGAGAGGTCCGTACTGGTTGACCCAAACGGTACCGGCGTCGAGCTTGGAGGCGACACGGGTCTTCTGGCGCGCGTCGTTCGTGAACACACCCGCGCCGAGGCCGTACGACGTGTCGTTGGCGATCTCGATCGCCTCCTCCTCCGTCTTGAACTTGGCCGTGACGCAGACGGGGCCGAAAATCTCCTCACGGCTGACCTTGAAGTCGGGCTTGACGTCCGCGATGACGGTGGGCTCGACGTAGTATCCGTTCGACTTGGGCCACTTCTGGCCACCGGTCACGATGCGGCCACCCTCCTTCTTGCCGGACTCGATGTAGTTGATGACCTTGTCACGCTGCTGGGCGCTGATGAGGGGGCCAAACGACGTCTTCTCGTCAGCCGGCGAGCCGATCGCGGCAGCCTCAGCGCGGCGCTTCATGGCGTCGAGGAACTTGTCGTAGACTCCCTCCTGGACGTAGATACGGGAGGAGGCGCAGCAGTCCTGACCGGAGTTGAAGTAGATGCCGAGAGCGGCCCAGTTGGCGGCCTCTTCGACGTCGGCGCTGTCGAACACGAGCATGGGCGACTTGCCACCGAGCTCCAGAGTGACCTTCTTCAGGTTGCTCTCGGCCGCGGCGACGCTGATCCTGCGTCCGGTGATAACACTACCGGTGAAAGCGACCTTGTCGATGTCCATGTGGCGCGAGATGGCCTCACCAGTCGTCGCACCGAGACCGGGGACCATGTTGAGCACACCAGCGGGGATACCGGCCTCCTTAGCCAGCTCACAGATGAGGAGAGCAGTGAGCGGCGTCAGCTCCGACGGCTTCATGACGATGGTGCAGCCGGCGGCGAGCGCAGGGCCGATCTTCCACGCAAGCATGAGGAGCGGGTAGTTCCAGGGGATGATCTGGCCGCACACACCGATCGGCTGGTGCAGCGTGTACGCAAACTTCTCGCCGCCCCACGAGTTGATCGTCTGGCCGTGAATCTTGTCGGCGAGACCGGCGTAGTAGCGGATGCACGCAACCGAGTCGGCGAGATCGGCGTCACGAGCAATACGGATACCCTTGCCGCTGTCGTAGGACTCGAGGGCGGCGAACTTGTCGGCATCACGCTCGAGCAGGTCCGCAAGCTTGTTCATGAGCAGGCCGCGGGTCTCGGCGGCAATGTTGTTGCCCCAGGTAGTCTTGAAGGCCTTGCGAGCGGCCTTGACGGCCTTGTCGACATCCTCCTTGGTGGCATGCGAGACCGAGGTGATCTTCTCGCCGGTCGCAGGGTTGAGGGTGTCGAACGTCTTGCCGTCGGAGGAGGGAACGAACTCGTTGTCGCTGAGGTCAGCTACGAAACAACTGACTAGCTCACATGAAGAGACCGGTGGGGATGGTCATCTTGCCCGCGACGGGGACGTCGACCTCGGTGTGGACGTTGCTCTTAGTCATGACTCGTGGTATTCAGTGGAGTGGAGTGAGTAAGAGGGATGAGGAAGGTGCAAATAGGATACAGAAAGGAAAGACAGGAGGGTACGTGTCAGCATTATGATGTATGTGTGTGAGTGAGGCTAGTGAGGGTGTCGTATCTAGGATCCAAGCGGCCCGGCGAGTCAGCCATCCAGAAGCTGGGAAAGGCATCATTACTGGTGGTGTCACCGGTGAGGAATGCTACAGATTGGAAAACGTACCCAGATAGCGGTATAGCGGGCCAGTCACCCGGCGATACCCAGTGGGCCAGCGGGCAACGTCACACACGGACACCCGGCGATGACCGGTACACGTGAGGGGCGCGGTTTCCCCGATCAGCCGGAACTCATTACCCGCAATTACCCAACTTCGTGGGCGCCCCGCTTCCTGAACTTGAACCTTCCCCCACGCCGGTGCAGTTATACGATGGTACGACGGACAGGTGCAGCGTTCCGAGATCAGGATCCGGCTTCGAAGATATGCTACGCGCCAGCCAAGCCCGTAGTCGCTGTGCTGGGACGCAAGGCTAAGATACCAGCTATCATTCCCCAATATGATACCCCACAGAGTGTGCGTCACAGGGGCGGGCGCCGTTCCAGGCGCCCGTCGGCGAGTCACGAGACGTTGGTCCACTAGTCAACAACGTTCCTCGAGGATCAAAGAGATCCCCGCAACAGCAGCAGGGGTACGCGCGTACGCAGGATATCCCCACGACCCCGCATTCTGTGGCTCCCCGGTTCCGTGTACCTGGCCACCCCCGTGCCCCTGCACTCCACCTGACTACCACTAACCTCTCTTCCTACCTACACACTCCACAGATCGACATTCTCCCATTCACCCACCTTCCGCCTGATCCACCACCACAACAATGAACACCGCGTCCACCTCCCAAGACGATGCCGACACCAGTCCCGGAACACGAAAACGACGCACCTTGCGTGCTTGTGATGTGAGTCACCACAGCCTGTGCAGTAGTCCCCCCAATGCATCGGGTGTCTCGATGTAAGGAAGGCCAAGACGTGGAATTGGTTGCGGACAGATTCACTGACCAAACAGGGATGCAGACAGTGAGTCACCAGTGACACGACAGGTTACAGACCTTGGCGCCATCGTTCACTTGCCGAGGCTGAACAGCGTCTGACAACTACCTGCAGCCGTCGCATGAAATGTGAAGACGTCCAGACCACAGCGAGTGGTAAGCAACGGTGCCGCGTGTGCAGAGACAACAGGCAGGATTGCACCTTCAACGCGCCTGTGCTGAAACGGTAGGTCGATGGGCGTGCGCTGGTCATACGGCCATACTGATTCCCAAGCGGCCCCCGCCCGGGCTGGAGACAGCGACTGCTTGAACGTTCTGTTTCGCCGCCGGTCAGCAACACGAATACGCTCGGATTGCAGCAGGACGGCCAGCACCAGCAACAACCATGGAGCGCTGGCGTTTCCAGCACCGAGGAAGGCCAAGAACCCCCGCGAAGCCGGCGCCGCCAAAGTACACCGTCCCCCGACGGACAGCCCCGCAACCGCGCGCAGCAACGTCTTCCGTTACTTGGTCTTCCTCCCCCACTGGTCGACCAGCTTCTCGCCGTCTACTTCACGCATGTTCATGTGCGCTATCATCATTGGCAACCACTGACATCAGAATGTTTGGCCGCTTATCTACAAGCCGTCCTTCCATCCCCAGACGGCTTCTGCACCCCTGCTATTGGCCATGCTATCTATAGCGGCATGCGTGGCGCACCCAGATCCGAAATATGGTCTTGATAGCAACAAGCTGTTCCATATGGCCGAACGTGCGCTCCACCACTGTCGAATGGAGAATCGGATCGATATCATCCAGTCTCTTATCCTGCTGTCCCTGAGACAAACTGGTTGCGGCGACAAGAATCTCGCGTTCACGTATGCCGGCCGAGCTTGCTGCATGGCTCTCAGCATGGGCCTCAACCTGAAACCTGCACAGCCAGAGTCCCCCGTGGAGGCGGAAACTCGGTCAAGGGTTTATGTGAGCTGATGCGTAAGCGGGAATGCTGACAAAGCAGTGGAACTGCTACATTCTCGATAAGACGCTTGCCGAGGAGACAGGGCGCTCGATCCTTCTCCCCTACCGCCGGAGCTCGACGCCTTTGCCGTCCATGACAGAGGCAGACGAGTTCGAGCTATGGCCACCGATTCCGTCGTCGTCTCAACCTCTTCCGGAAAGTGTGCAGCACTTGACCCCGAGAAGGGGCTATGTCATGTCCTGCTTCGTGTGGACGTGCTATCTTGGCATGGTGGTCGAGGGGATCCTAGAGCTCGACGTTCCTGGACCACCCAAGCCCCGGCCGAGTGAAACACCGTGGTTCAACCAATGGTCTGCGGAGAAGCTCGAAGAGGAGCGCAAGCAAGTCGTCAAAACTGCAGCACGGATAGCCCGTGAGCTTGAGTCATGGCGCAATGCACTGCCGCCGTACCTCGAGATCGATCTGCAGGCTAGCCCTTTGCCACATCTGACCATCAGTCTAGCCGTGAGTTGAGACTTTGAGAGCCTGAAACTGACGGTCAGTGGTACGAGACTGCACAGATCTTGTTGTACTCGCACTTCATCAGAAGCGGGCCGTTGCCCGAAGTGCTTACGCCCGAAGCGTCGGCCGAGCACGAGCTCGTCTCGAGAGCGCACAGGACGTGCACTGCCGCAGCAGAGAAGTG
Organism: Trichosporon faecale; assembly: GCA_039545375.1. Classification (NCBI taxonomy): domain Eukaryota; kingdom Fungi; phylum Basidiomycota; class Tremellomycetes; order Trichosporonales; family Trichosporonaceae; genus Trichosporon; species Trichosporon faecale. Next base: position 1,434,829 of record BCLU01000001.1, read on the forward strand.
TGCAGACTTCATTTCGCACCTGGACAAGCACAGACTTCTCTCAGTGACGAGTGCGGATATCATCCACATACTCGGCCTGGTGACACTGTACGAGGCGTTCGACGCCTCGGACCCTGACGAGGAGCTGGCGAACCGGGCGAAACTGACGTTTGCGCAATGCTGCATCTGGCTGCGCGACTGCAGCAGTTCGTGGCCAGCGGCGTCGGCGCACAAGGTCTTCTTCGAGGGCCTGATTCAGGGCGGTATCAAGTTGAGTTCTACCATTCACGAGACGGAGAGCTCGCCGCAGCCGCTGGACGCCGGTCTTCGCGGGCTCGGCAACAAGCTACGTTCTCCTCGTACCGACTTTGGCACTACGCTGCCTCCACTTGGACGCAGCACCCTGTTCCAGCTGCCCCAGTTCTACTGGAACCAGCTGTCGAATGCGATCCCCGGCCAGAGCACGGCAACTTTCTCAGCCGAAGGCAACGTCCTTGGCATCGCGCAGAGCCCGGACGTAACCTTCATTCCACCGGCCCTGTCGCCTGATTCTCAGAACCAGCCGCGGGATATGTCGCCGTACCAGAGGCCGAACGACAATACTTCGCAGCAGGAGTTCCAACAACGGCAGCAGCAGTCTCAGCAACAGCAGCAACCTCAGCAAAGTCAGCCGCAGCAAAGTCAGCAGCAATCAGTGCAGCAACCTCCACCGCAACATCATCCCCACGGCCACGGCCACAATCAGCATCATCAAGCGCACCACCATCAGCAGCAGAGCCACCAAACTCAGAATCAAATAGAGTCGAACCAGTTCTTCGACATGATGAACTTCAACCAGTCATGGAACAACGGCGGCATGGACGCCAACCTCGGAGCGTCAATGGACAACAGTGCTGTCTATTCAGCCTTGATGAACTTCATGGTTGAGGCAGCTCGGTCCCGTTAGTTAACAGTTGTTGTATAGTTATTGCCCTATCTGTCATTTTGGATGTCATCTCAAGAAGACTACTACTATTTGAAGATCCCGGGTCTAACCTGATTGCACTACTGCTAAGCACATGTTGCCCATTAATAAAAGGATTGTACGGATGCGATGATTGCTTGATTGCGCGTAATTGCGCTTGATTGCGTTGCGATGCTTGCGAAGATGCGAGCTATAAATCCACTCTTTACCAACTTATTCACTTAAAATCGTCATTTACAACGTCGTTCACTTGATATGCTGCTCCTCCGTCTCCTCGACGGGCTGGACGACGGTGGTGGTGCCGTTCGTCTTGCCCGGGTCCTCAACGTGCCCCTCAGCGTAAGCCTGGAGGAGCTCGTCGTTGAGGTCCTCGGTCTTCGGACCGTGGAAGAAGGTCTTGCCGCCAATCTTGGGGAAGTACCAGTACGCGGTGGCGAACACCCACACGGCGGCCGAGACGACGATGGCGTAGTTCATGGTGCCCGGGGTCGGGTGCATTTCGGCCGGGAAACAGAAGAGGACGAGCGCGAACACCATCCATACAACGGCCACGATCGCGACGGGAATCGACCACTTGCCGAGGTACCACGGGCCGGGGTGGAAGAGGTGCTTGCCCCAGACGACGCGGGAGAAGATGGGGATGCCGTAGGCGACGTACGGGCCGAGAATGGCGATGGCGAAGATGGCGTTCATGGCCGCCTGGTTCTCGGGGTCGGCGAAGCCGAGCAGGCCCAGGGGGATGCAACAGCCGACGACGAGCCAGACGGTCCTGACCGGCGTGCCAGAGCGCTGGTCGACCTTGTACAGGAACGTGGAGAAGGGGAGGGCGCCGTCGCGCGCGAACGCGAACGCCTGACGACTGCTGGGAAGTAGGAGCGAGCACGCCATGCCGTAGGACGACACGGCGATGAAGGACCAGATGGCCAGCGTGCCGTTGCGTCCGAAGCCGAGCATGTAGATGTACGCCAGGGGCTGGCCGATGGCCGAGTCGTTGACGTCGGCGACGCTGGGGCCCATGCACAGCGCGTAGATGACGAGGAGGATCGTGCCGAGAATGCCAGCGGAGCCAATAGATCCGACAATGGCCTGGGGCACGGCGGTCGACGCATTAGCCGCCTCCTCGGAGATGGAGACTGCGCAGTCGAACGAACAGATGGTCCACACCGGCGCGAGCATGGAGAGGAAGAACGCGAACCCGTTCGGCCAGTCGTACAGGTTCTCCCAGCCCGTGAACGTGAACTTGGCGCTGTTCAGGTTTCCTCGGCGCGCGATCGGGAGGCCGATGATGGTCACGAGCGCGAGCGCCGTGTTCAGGATGACCAGGGGCGTCTGGAGACGAGCGAAAAGAGACGTGCCGTACGCGCAGAAGACACCGCAGGTGATCAGAACTCCGCAGTACACGCCGAACGTGACGCCGACGCTCGGCGAAAACGTCTCGTCCGCCACGGAGCCACAGGCGAGAAGGATACCGGCGCATCCCCACGCCACACTCGCTGTCGCACCGACGTTGCCCAGGAACGAGTTGTCTGAGGTCAGCGATCTGTGGCAGTTTCACGTCGTGCACTGTCCGCAGTTCCTGCATGCTCGAGCGTAGATCTGGCCGCGGCCATGCGTCCGTGGAGCGCATGGGCATGGAGCATGAGCGGGCGAGCAGGCGACATGGAGGCTTTTAGCTCGGCGCGCATCCTTGCGATGGGACCGGCTATTTGCGGTTCCCCACTGAACGCCAGGGCGTTTTCAGCCTCAGGCGGCTCCAAGTTCCCGTGCCTTGTTTTCGCAAAGTCAAAGCTGCTAGCGAAGCGATTTGGCGAGCAGACGAGCATGCAGTGGTGCGACGAATGGTACTCACAGCCAACCAGCCAGGAGAGGAACGGGGCATACTTGCGCGGCGCAAGCTTGTATGTCCAGTAGTAAAGACCTCCGGACGTCGGCATCGACGACGCGAGGTCCGCCATCGCGAGACCGATGAACATGATCAGGATCGAAGACAGCAGCCAGCCCCAGATCATACCGACGGGGCCGCCGTAGGGGAGGTTGTAGAAGATGGTCGACGCGATGGACGGAACAACGCCCATGATACTGAACGCGACACCGAACGTCTCCAGACTGCTGAAGTTACGCTTCAGTTCGGGGCGGTAGCCGAGCCCCTCGAGCGCGGCATCGTCCTTCGTCAGCCACTCCTGGCCCTCGGGGTCGGACGTCGAGCCAGTCTTGGAAGCGTCCAGGTCGCCAGACGCGAGCTTCGTCGCCGGTCCCATGTCGTACACGGGCGTCTCAACGGGTGTGGGTACTCCCATAACTCTTTAGATTCAGGTGGAGGTCTGCTGGATCCTCAGCAGGGCGGCGGTGCGGGTGGGATGGCAGGGCCGACCGCGAGCGGGGTCGGGGTCGCGAGTGAGCTGAAGGCGAGGTGTGTGATGGTGCGGGTCGACGCGCTGAGTTGCGGTCGAAGTTGGTCTAGGGGTGAAAGAGGGATGCGGTGATGATCGACTCGGAGTGGTCGGGTCGAGCTAAGAACGCAGCGAAAACTTGGTCGTGTGAGCCGGGTGCTGCAGAACGCCGATAAGATCGCCGAGTAATGTAACGGTACACGGCAGGCCAATGGCGGGTGCGGGGTGCAAGTGTGGGGTGCTTCGCTGGCCTGGTAGCAGGGTCCTTGGGGGCGAAATCGAGGGGAAGGTCGGAACTACGGCCTTAATTAGAACAGCGGGGCGAAGAGGTATTCGCTCGGCGCTGAGTAGCTGTGGTGGCTGTAGTGCTGATGGGGTGGGTAGATGTGATGACGAGCAGAACTCAGGCTTTATGTCTTGTCTATGCGATGCGATCGCTCGCGGATCTGAGTACGCGATGGGAGCGAGGGTCGAAGTACCGGGCCTCCGCCTGGCCTGCCCGGCTCTCAGGCGCCGGCCGCTATCGACACTCAAACAAGATACGCTGATAACGCGCTCAAGTGCCCAGGTAAGGAACCGCAGGCAATAGAGGTGGGGCGTGTGCTTGTCTCTCCGTTCGCTGGGCGTCTGCGCCTTCCGCACCAGGCGCATTCACCGTGACTTGACGGGCTGGTGATGGTTTGGGCCTGATCTGTAAGCTGGACGGGTAATTATCAGCCGTATCTTCAATTCTCGCCGTTACCCGTTCTGTGGGAGCGTGATGCACAGAGATAGCTTTGCCCGTAGGAGCGCAGGCTTGGGTGCGTGCCAGACATAGCTCAGTACAGCTGCAGCGTGGGGTCGCGGATCGCAGCACCTAGCCCACCTTGCGCATGCTGGTTGCTCAGGTCACAGGCCTCAGAGGCCGGGGCTTGCATTGAGTTTGGGACGGCTCGACCCAATGGCAGAGGTCACGGCCCCTTGGGGCCTGCGGGAGGATGCCACTACTAACACGGCGAAATACAGAGTTGCAGAATTCGCAGATCCACCCCACGCGTACCTACTCGGAGCACATGACTAACTTTGTTTCGCCCACCCATGGGGCACCGGCGTTGCTGTCATAGGCTGTCACTTGGCAGTGATCATATGACATCCTCCGTTGGCAGGTGTCAACGTGTAGGCTGGAGGAACGAGGAACGCTCTCCTGGGTACGACGTGTGTGTGGATGATCCGGAACACAGGGTAACAGGGCTGATTACACGAAGGGGGTGCAGGTGCAGCGGCTACACGCGGGTGCAGGGCGGAGGCACCTTGGCGTCGCAGCCAGGTGTACCAGTGCCGGACGACGGTTATCCCCCCACGTCAGTACAACGAGGAACGATGGCAGGAGAACAGGCATTTGAGTATCAGGAATCAGGGCAGACGAGCTGGATTATCGAATGCCCCGAAAGGCTTGGCCGTGCGAGGCGAGCTGTGCGAGGGTTCTGCTGTTGTTCGCCGCTGGGTTTATCAGTGCGGTATTCCAAGACATCGGGCAGGCTTCTGGGATATTTTAGCATATCTTGAGTAGGGCATGAACGGGGAATCTAATCAGCCGGATCTCCCAGAGCTTAACTCACCGCCTTATCTGCCCATTTATCCAGTTCCCCCAGACGGCCCAGCCGTCGATACGTTTCCAAGACAACACCTCGCCGCTCCAGTGCGGTCAGGTGCGGTGCGGCCGTAACGTGCATACGCGGTACGCGGGATACACCTGCATGCAAGTGGAGTTCTGGCGCCGTACGTCCGCCTGATTGCTTGGCCGAGCCTTCCTCCGACCTCCGAGTTCCGGCAGAGTGGTTCCAGCCTGTTGGAGCCGCCTGGGCTGACTACATAATGCAACGAGGTCTGTTATCGTAGCTGCATCCCCATCACCCACGAGTCTCAACTCGCTCCCTGCAACCGCGCTCTCTACCACCTTCACTCCATAACCACAATGGTCACCGACGTCAATGCCAATCTCGCCCACCCGTTAGATCCCCTCACGGCCCAGGAGATCAAGCTCGCCGTGGACACTGTCCGTGCTTTCGTGGCCAAGGGCGACTTCGAGGGAGCCCCTGCGACCCCGCTGTTCAACTCGGTCTCGCTCCTCGAGCCCCCCAAGTACGACATCCTGCGCTGGGCTAAGACCTTCACTCCCAAGGAGCTCGCCGCGGCCGGTGCTGAGCCCAAGCCCATCACCCGCCAGGCTGATGTAAGTCTTTGCGCACAGCTGAAACAAGATCGAAGCCGCTGACACACAGATCCACATCATCTGCAACCAGTCGAACCAGGCTTTCGAGGCCATCGTCGACCTCCCGTCCAACCTGAAGGGCGAGAACGCGTGCCCCGAGCCCAAGGTCTCGAGCTGGAAGCTGCTCGAGAAGGACATTCATCCCTCGCTGCAGACCGAGGAGCTCCTCTGGGCCGAGGACATCTGCCGCAAGGACCCCAAGGTCAAGGAGGCCTGCGAGGCTGTCGGTCTGAAGCAGACCGACATCTACGTTGACGGCTGGTGCATCGCTGTTGACGAGCGCTACCCCGGCCGCCGCCTGCAGCAGTGCTTCGTCTTCGCCCGCTCGCGCCCCGGGGACAACCTCTACGCTCACCCTTGCGACTTCATCCCGGTTCTTGACTCCAACACCGGCGAGATCCTCACGATCGACTACCCGCACTCGCACTCGACGACCGACAAGCACTCTCCCTCCGGCTCCGATGCCTATGGCAAGGCCGACCCCCGTGAGCGCTTCGCGCCCCCTAAGACGAACCACAACTACCTCCCCGAGCAGATCATCCAGGACGAGCCGAATTTCAAGCTCCGCGAGGGCCTGAAGCCCCTGCACGTCATCCAGCCCGAGGGTGTGTCGTACTCGCTCGCTGGACGCCAGATGTCGTGGCAGAACTGGAACTTCCACATCGGCTTCAACTACCGCGAGGGTCTCGTCATCTCGAACGTGACCTACGATGACGGCGCCAAGGGCACCCGCCCCATGTTCTACCGCATGAGCATCGCCGAGATGGTCGTCCCGTACGCCTCGACGATCTACCCGCACCACCGCAAGCACGCCTTCGACACGGGAGAGTACGGAGTCGGCGCGCTCGCCAACTCGCTCGCCCTTGGCTGCGACTGCCTCGGCTCGATCAGCTACATGGACGCCGAGTTCGTCACGCGCAACGGTGGCATCCAGACGATCAAGAACGCGATCTGCATCCACGAGGAGGACGCCGGCCTGCTCCACAAGCACACCGACTTCCGCGACAACGTCGCCCACTCGGCGCGTAACCGCAAGCTCGTCGTGAGCATGATCTGCACCGTCGCCAACTACGAGTACGGCTTCTACTTCAACTTCGCCCTCGACGGCTCCATCGAGCTCGAGGTCAAGGCCACCGGCATGGTCAACGCCTACCCCCTCGCTCCGGGCGAGAAGTCCAACCCCAAGATCGAGGTCGAGGTCGCGCCCCGCATCGCGGCCCAGCACCACCAGCACCTGTTCTCGTACCGCATTGACCCCATGATCGACGGTCTCCAGAACCGCGTTGTCCAGGTCGACGCCGTCCAGGACGAGGCCCCCGTCGGCTCGGAGGAGAACTTCTACGGCAACGGCTTCCACACCGAGAAGAAGGTCTACAAGACCTCGAAGGAGGCCTGCTCCGACTACGAGGCCAAGAGCTCGCGTGTCTGGAGCATCGAGAACCCGAACAAGCTGCACTACGCGACCGGCAACCCGATCGGCTACAAGATCAAGTGCAAGGACATGCCCCCTCTGCTCGCCAAGCCTGGTTCGATGGTCTGGAACCGCGCCCCCTGGGCGCGCCACAACATGTTCGTGACCAAGTTCCACGACGACGAGCTCTTCCCCTCCGACGTGCACATCAACCAGAACCCCGGCGCCGAGAAGTTCGGCCTCCAGAACTGGGTCGACCGCAACGACAACGTCGACAACGAGGACATCGTCTGCTGGCCCATGTTCGGCGTCACGCACATCTCGCGCCCCGAGGACTGGCCCATCATGCCCGTCGAGATCCTCCGCTGCCACGTCATCCCCAACGGCTTCTTCGACCGCCACCCCGGCCTCGACATCCCCTCCAAGAAGGACATGAAGAGCCGCAACGCCAACGAGGCCTTTGTCGGAAACGCCCCGTATACCAACGGCAGCGGCGCTAACGGCGTCGCCACCAACGGCGGCGGCTGCTGCAGCGGCGCTTAAGCAGCAACGCTCCAGACTCATCACACAGTGCATCAGTAGCGGAACGCAAACTTTTGTTGTATATAATAAGTAAACCACTGTCGGTAGATTAGTCAAACACAGAATGGATCAATTGCATTGGACTAGCATCGGAAAATGAACGAAACTGTCAAAAAATGTGGCGACCTGGACTACATGTGGCTCACCACTGTGCGCGCCGTAGAGGCTGAGGCCTCTTGGATGCCATTTAAAGGATTGTGCGAAGCTATCAAGTTTATCTAGCGAAAACAACAAGGCAGTCGAAATTCAGTCGGACCATCGTGAGCGACGCCTCATCACCGACCTGAAGCCACCTTTGGGCGGCGAGCACCCCTCCGCCGATCGCGCGCGGGAGCAAAAGGTTCGACTGGGAATCGAACCCAGATTACAGGAACGCACGCGCGATTCCTAATGGAATCCTAATGCGTCAGAATCCTGTGTACTAACCGTTATACGATCAAACCCATGTACGCTCGGGAGCGCGCTAGTGCCGGCTCGGAGCGCGGGCTCTTTTTGAACCATGACCTGAGAGCTTGAGCATGCATGCTCGGGGCTCTAGGATGTGCTGCCCGGTAGGTATGCATGACCTCTTGTTCGTCGAGGGTAGAGAGATTGATAGGTGAGATGTGGAGAGAGAAATGGACGAATGCTGACGAGGCATAGCGCATGGCTGTCGACACCCTTCGCCACACTGATACAGGCGCTCAACCACGGTGTTCTCAATCTAGGCAGTGCGCTGTCTACAGGCCTTTACTTCTGCGCAGCGACGAGGGAAGCGGTCCAAACCACCTGAACATGAGCAGCCGGTAGGGAGGGCGTCCTTTTGCTCTGCAAGTTCGGCACAAACTGAGCACAGCTGCAAATGAGTAGCTCACGCACGATTGTACTCGAAGCACTATTAGCATAACATAGCTCTGTAGTATCTACACGGCCTGCGCGGGGTGGGGTGTCACGGCGCGCGGCTTTTGCGCAAAAAGTAAAAGAGGAAGTCAAAAAGGAAGAAAAGGGAGAATCTAAGGTCTAGCAAGACTCGTCGAGAGTCTACAACACATGGTGAATGTCCGTGCCGGCGGGGGCGGAATCGGCTTCCCCGTCGCGGCGTTGTCATTCCGTGACAACAGTCTACACTAGGATTCGGGCGGTGGTAGGCGGGACGTAGCTCAGAAGAGGCTCGCTCGATCGGAGACCGCGCCGCCGGCTAAGCTCGCTTCCGGTCGCTCACTCCTCGTCCATTGCGTCGTCCTCGCCCACCCGCGGGAAGGTGAACTCGCGGAACATGGCGGCGTACTGGTCCTCGCTCTCGTCGTACTCCTGGCCGAAGATGCCGGGGAGCTCGGTCGGCTTGGGCGGCGGGTAGCGCTGGAAGTTCTGCGAGTCGCTCATGCTGCCAACGCGGGGCACGATGGGCGCGCCTATCTCCTTGCGCTCCAGGCTGCGCCAGTCGACGCCCGCGAACCACGCGTGGTTCATGACGTCCTTTGCGCCGCCGCGCAGGTTGCCGAGACGTTTCGTCCTGTCCGCCGTTAACAGGCCACGGATCAGGTCCTTCGCGTAAGGGTCGATGTGCGACGGGAACGCGATCTCGTTGCGCAAAATCTTCTCGTAGATGCCGAGAGGGTGGTCGTCGAAGAACGGCGGGTAGCCTGCGAGCATCTCGAACGCGAGAATCCCGAGCGCCCACCAGTCGACCGCCTTGCCGTGGCCCTGCGACAGCACAATCTCCGGCGCGAGGTACTCGGGCGTTCCGCACAGCGTGAACGTACGGTCCTCGACAACCTTGGCGAATCCGAAGTCGGCGATGCGAAGGTATCCGGTGCGGTCGAGAAGCAGGTTCTCTGGCTTCAAGTCGCGATAGATGATGTTTTGCTGGTGCAGGTAGTCAATGGCGAGCACGATCGAGGCGAGGTAGAATCGCGTGACATCAGCGGAGAACCGTCCGGCTCGTCGCAAGTGACTGAACAGCTCGCCACCGGGGATGTACGACAGCAGCATGTACACGTTCAGGTTGTCCTGGTACGTCGCGTACAGCTCGACGATAAACGGATGCCGCACGCGCTCCAGAATCCTCCGCTCAGAGTTGATGTGCTCAACCTGCTTTAACCGCACGATCTCCGACTTGCGTAAGACCTTCATGGCGAAATGCGGGAGCTGGCCATCCGCCTGCTGCGTGCTTGCTGGTGACGGCGCATGCGGGTCCGAGGCCTGATATAAGTGAGGGAAGATCGGGTGGTAGGACGCCGGGCGGTACGATGGCCGCTGCCTGACGAGCAGCACTCGTCCGAACGTTCCTGTTCCCAGGGTCTCCACGATCTCCCAGTCCTGTAGCCGCGCGCGGCCACTTGTGCGAACGCTGGGGGCCTTGTAGAGGCCAGCAGCTGGCCGCCTACCGAACCGGTTCCAGGCAGCGTTCGGCGAGTTGGTTGACGACACGTCGGGGGTCTCAACAACGTTCTCCATGGCTTCCCATGATGACGCAGTGTCCCACACTGAGGGCGGTGTCGACATGAGAGATGCTGGCGGGGACAGAGGGGCGGCCTGGCCTGTTGGAACTGGGACGAAGTCTGCGGGGCTGTCAGCTGATACGGCTGGGAGAATTGCGCATGTAGGCACACCCATTCCGATGTGTGGAGCATGTAGGAGTGACAAGTAGTCGACTCTGTGAGTGCGCTGTGCGGTAGAGCCGGGTGCAATGATGCACAGGCATCATTTTCGATCCGATCGCCCAGATTCAACCTAGGCTCGATCGAATGGCGATCCCAGAAGCAAAAAGTAGGAAGCACTGAGCATGCAATCATCCAACTCACGGGTAGGCTGCTGCAGAGCAGGGATGGGCTGGCTCGTGCTCGGGGGTGCCGGGACGCGGAATCCGCCCACAAACGTGCCGGGGTCCTTGCTGTGGATCGGCTTTGCAGCCGCGGGGACAGACGTAGTTGGCTGTTTTGACGATGACGAAGACTGGTTAGAAGACTGGATCGCTGCTCTTTCGTGAGGAAGGAGCAGCGACATGGGATCCAGCTTGAATTTCGAGGGTTTAGGCGCCCCAGTAGATGTAGAGGGGCCGGCGCCGGGAGCGTTCATCTCGAGGAAGGCGAGGAGAGCGTCACGCGACTAGCGTTGGCGTCGGGGAGGACTTTGGGGCGTTGGCGGCGGGTCCTCCTGGTCGGCGATGGCGGTGAGCGGGTGTCAAGATGGTGTGGGGAAAAGCAGGTGAGGAGTGTCGAGGGGGAAGGGGTGGATTGAGTTGATCAGCAAGTGTCGATGTATGCGTTGTGAAGTAGTCGAGGTAACTTGCTTCTCGTGTATCTCGTGGGTCGAGTTTTAAGTTGGGTTGAAGAACACAACGTCAGGGTGAATGTTTCGTCTTGACGAGAGCCTGATGTTGCGAATTACGCTAGGCGGAGGGGATGTTCGGTCGCCCAGGTAGGAAGTGCACGGTGGCACGAGGGGCGTGTCGGAGGTGGTGAGGGGGGTTAATGGAATGAGAGACGATGAAAGATGAGCACAGAGAGAGATGTGGAGGAAGGCTTTGGCTGGGTATGTCGCACGGGGACGTGTTTTCGAGGCTGGGCGGAGGGAGGCAAAATGTTGAGGCTCTCCAGCTGGGACTACGCTGGCTGGCTGACGGCCTGGGTAATGGAGAGCTTTGGGTTCCGGTTCGGTAGGGGTCTGAGAGCACAGAGAAAGCTGTACAATGAGGACGATGATGGTGCCGACAGGGACCGGTGAGGGACGACGAGGGTAGGCTGAGGGACGGACGAGGGAAGGCGAAGGGATGAAGAGGAAATGGACGAGGGAAGAGTTAAAGGGACCGAACGGTATTAACGCCGTGCGGGCGCCCGTGGTGTCTCTCAGTCTGCAGCCAAACCCAGCCCTGGTCATGCCGGCACCGTTCCGCACGCTTACTGCTGTCGCTGTCCGCCATGCATCTGCACATCATTCGCTTCAGCATACCGCAGCAAGGCCCCCGCACTTCTCACGTAAAAAGTTAAACGTTGGTAGAGCAGGCTGCGCACACCAGTTCCTGCAAACCTGCGCACAGCGTTTGCCTCTGCGGACGATCTCAGGTATCTGCAGCGATTCAGGGTAGATTAGGAAAAACCACTAGAATTAACACTAGCCAGGCGTTCAGGGCGATCAGGGCCATGCCTCGCGAGTCTGGCCCTTGGGCTCCAGACCTTGTCTCTGTCCACTCGTCTGCGCCCTCTCCTCTCCTGTGCTCCTGCTTTGCGGACGCCCGTAGCTCTTCCTGACGCAAACCGTCCGTCTGGCCGTCTCTACCTGCAGGAGGGAAGGCGCGATAAGGCCTGCCTCCGTGCTGCGCCCCTGCATCATTACTCATGAGCCCAAGGACGCGTCTGTGTCTGCGCGTCTGCGAGATCTTGTCTGAGGCTCTGAGGCTCTGAGGCTCTGAGGCTCTGAGGCTCTGAGGCATCGGAGGTGACGGTGTGTCTCGTGCGTAATCAGTCTAGCTGCGCGCGGTGCGACCTGGTGATTATTCGATAACGGAGAGGAGTACGCAGCTTCCGCCCGCGTGCGCCCGGAGCCCTCCCGACCCGTACGACCCGTGAAATGTGATGTGCGTCCTTCCCCGCACGCCCGCACGTTGCTGTCCGCCGCTGGCACCGCTGGCAGCCGGAATCCTCGCTAAACCGTCCCACTGGCAGGCAGGTCTCACGCGTTCCTCGTGCCCTCGCGTTCCTGGCGGCTTACGGCTCGCTGCCACTGTGCACGAGCCAGCGTCCAATGCATGCGGGGGTTACGGTGGAGCAGTTGGAAGTCGTACACCTGACGAGAAGTTCTAAATCCAGCTGAGAGGTCCGGCCCCTCTTCCCCCCGACAGACAATAAACAACCTACTACCAGGGATCCGACACGCGCACAGGTAAAAGGACGAGGGAACAGCATAAGCATGCATTAGGATGGTGCAGGGAAAGATACTCCTGCAGGACCACTGTAGGATGCAAGGGCGTGTCTGCAGAACAATTGTTCGTCCTTCCCTGCTCCGCCTTGCCTGCGCCCCGGTTTGCGTGTTCGGTGTGGCCGGTGAGGGCTGCAGGGGGCGGGGTGGAACGGTGGAACCACTCCAGCACTACTCCACAAGTGGGCTCGATATGGGCTCGCTCGCGGCCTCGAGCTGATGTCAGAATGGGCTGTCTCACTCGTTCAATTGGGGGCGCTCGGAGGCGCAGGAAGGCGCAGGAAGGCGTCCGATGGCGCAAGGCACCTTACACCGAGCATTCAGACTGTGAATTGTCATGTCTGGCGTTCTCGAATGGCGTTGAATCGTGGCGGCTGGAGTAAGACCGCTGGAGAGCTGCCGGCTCGCCGCCGGAGGACCACTGGACCAGCGGTTCACAGATCTCTGCTCCAACTCCCATCACTAGCTCCGGCATAGTGCCGGCGCAGTAGATGACGTGACGCTGATCCCTCGGCCCGTTGCCGCAATGGTACAATTTGCGGTCAGTCCGTTGGGCCTAGCGTCCCTCGACGTCTGTACCGACGGCAGCGTCCACAGCGGCGTGACGGCGCCGAGGCCGAGGTTAAGACCCGAGCAAACCGTCCTACGGGGAGAACGGCGACTTGAGCTGCAATTCGCGCCGAAGATACCCCATGAACAACGGCTATGCGTGGGTTACACCCCGCCCAGCCCCGGTTAGTGATAGCCTTAGAGCTGCCTGATGGGCTCAGGCTTGGCAGTTACCCAACACAGCGCGCAACGTGTTGAGGCTGTTCCAGGCATCTGTTCGCTGGCGTCTGGTGTTCCGCCAAAATATGCTCAGTCAGCTCAGCACACAGCGTGACTCCGTGGTCCGTGAGTAAGCTTGCTCGCGTCCACGCGTCTCGAGTGCCAGCCCTGGCTGGCGCTGGCCTGACGTAGCTGCCGTTCGAATAGTGCTTCCGTGCCATGAGTGCTCCACGGCAATTCGCCTCCTCTTGGCAGACGGTTGCAAACGGCTGGCGGGGACCGGCCCGCCTGGCGCTGGGACAGGCGCCGGGTTGGCGCAACGTGCTGGGGTCCGGTGAATGGCAGAACAGCAAGAGGCCGGCGTGGTGTGGCTCACCAGTCCGAAGGCGTCGGCGCTGGCGCTCAGCTGTCGTATGCTGCCCCAAACGTTGCTGGCCCAATGACTGCCCGTGCAGCGCTCTGCGCACCGACGCACTAGCGCACTGGTTACGTATTGGTGACTCTTTAGTGTACCGTGCTTCATCATAGCATGTGCGTAGAGTGCATGAACAGTGCGCGTGTCTCAAACTTGACTCGATCGTCAGTTTTAATCTGAGACGGTCGTCGTGCGACAGTATTGATCGCCGTTGTCGATCCTCGATCCGATCACGCTTCCCCTGCGGATCCGCAGAATTCACGGATGTGCGATCGCGACGATCGTTCTCGCTAATGAAGCACGACTTGCGGGTCGGTCGGCTCGGGACGACTGAGTTCGCTAAATGCAGGACCAGGTCCGCGGCCTGGTGAGCCAATCGCACCCCGAGCACGGAGGCTGACCAGCCTGAGCAGCCTGACAGCGGTGCACTCGGGAGCGGCGATGCGGAAATCCGCCCATGTGCATTTGCCCCAATGGCTGTGGGTGCCATTGCCGCGGTGCTCGAGCATGTGCCCGCGCACATGTGTAGGTGCCGCCGCCGTTGGTGCAGGGCAATTCGAAGCAAGGTTCGACGATCACGATCGTCGGCGGATCACACGTACAAGCGCACTTTTACAAGGTTCGAATTCCCCGCTCGCCGCTCGCGATGACGCTCGGCCCTGGACTGGCGCTTCCGTTGGAGATGGCGACGCATACGCAACTGACTATGCAAGTCATACACCCGAGATGCATGGCTGAGCTCGGCCTTGTTGTGAGCCGCCTCTGAAGCAGATCTGTGGCAGCCACACAATCAGCAGGAGGCTGGCGGCCGGCTGGTTCGGCTGGCTCGGCGTGATATGGAGGACGACATCCGAGCGCTGCCAGATCTAAATCAGAAGATCGTCAAGATCGCTGCAGATAGCCAGCAGGAGTTAAGACGATCTTTAATGATCGCTCGGACTGCACCGGAAGACCGCTCCGTGAACGCGTCGCACTGCCCACCAGACTGACGGACGGCTTTCTCCGAGAATGAAAGAATACGCGGCGATGCGGTTCCGAGTAGGCTGGAAGGCTGGTCCTGCCACCTGCTGCGCAGCATGCAACAGTGCGTTGGAGAGCCCTCTCCAAAGGACTGGGAGCACTTTAGGAACCTCTGCAGGACTTGCAGGACATGGAAAGGTTAAAGGATTTCAGGAAAGCATGTCAGAAAGGAAGGCATCAGCGGCGCTCGGCGGCGCGATTCTGATCCGCGCCGCACGCTGCTGTCCCTTGCAGGGCTGGCAGGGTGACGAACCGCAGTTGGCAGGATGACTAAAGCGAATAGGCAGTGGCAGGGCGAGGAACAGGCAAATCTCAGCCTGCTCCAACCTCGCAGTCAATACTTAAACATCGCCGAGTCCGCCGCTCCGCCTTTCTTGAACAGAAGCGTTACTGTTCGGAGGAGGTCGCGCATCACCTCACGTGCCACTATCCCTGCTCCACCGACAGTCTCGCCAGCCTTCCTTGACTGTCAAGGACTACGTCTTCTCCGATGCTCCAGAAAGTCTATTTGAAACTCGACCGAAACAAGTCACGTGCTTATGTGCGAGGCTCGCATAAGAGTCGCGACATCTTCACCGTACGGTACCGCTATTATTACTCGTTGAAGCAGGAACCTCCACCAGCGATTGCATCAGTCCTCATTACGAGCGTTTCAATGACGTCACCCGCTCACTGATCCACACTCGAGACGTGACCACACCCCTCAACCTTACTGCCTCGCTGTGCCTTTGATGCTACCAGCAAGACCGACCACCAGGGAAGGTCACTCCAATTGCGAAGTCGCATCCTCCGTTCGAGATGGACCCACACCCCAGACTAAACACCTACGCTGACCTTTGACCTTCCTTCTCTTTCTCATTCCAGTCTCATTCCGTCCTTCCTCCTTTTCTTGACATCACTTCGAACCTCTTTGTACCTTGTGTATAACCCGTTCGCAAACATCAAACAGTAAACAGACAAACCCGAGTGCCCCGCAATGGCCGACCAATACAACCAGAGCTCGGTCACTGGCGGCGGCCTGGCGACGTCGTCGAACGTGCCCCGTCCCGGCACCTCGATCAACCCCGCCACCGGCCAGCCGAACACTGCCGGGCTGACTCGTGAGCAGCTTGCTGCCAAGCGGGCCGCCGAGGGTGGCTCCGGAGGTATGTCCATGCGGGCGACTGAACACTGACGAGCAGGAACTGGCGAGAAGTCCTTCTCCGATGACGTCGGACAGGCGTTCGACGGTATCCGCGGTGCTCCGCCAGAGCAGCAGCGCTCCTCGAACTACCCGGAGGGCTTCAGCCAGCAGTCCTTCGCGACCTCTCAGCGCGCTGAGACCCCCAGGGCCTCGTCGCAGCAGCAGCAGCAGCAGCAGCAGACCCAGCGCAACGCCCCTGCGTCCCCGAACCCGACGCAGGATGTCCAGGCCGTCGCGCTCGACGAGAACACGACCGTCTACTTCATTGATGAGGTCGGCGACGAGGCGAGCTACGACAGCATCGACACCGCGGACAACGTCTACCGCGGCGGCGGTGCTGCCGGCGCTGCCGGCGGCTACGGTTCCACTGGCGCTCGTGGCGCTGGTGGTAACCAGCAGTTCATCCAGCCTCAAGCGGGCCAGAATCAGGCAGCGTACGCCCAGCAAGGCCAGGGCCAGCGCGGCACTGATGGCCACAACGCAACTGGTACGTCGGAGGCCGTCATGGTGACACGACCTGACACGGCCGAAGGTGGGAACCGCGAGGCCATGATTGCCTCTACTGGCGCGCCTGTTGCGCTCGGCGGCTCGACGCTGGCCGCCATGGCTATCGCGAGCGAGACAAGGCGCGGCCCCCTCCGCGCTGACTCGGCCGCCTCCATCACCGCCATCCACGGAGGCTCCGAAGGCAACCCCGTCGAGCACAGTCCCACCCTTAAGGCCACAGGTGCCACTGGCACGGCCGCGGAGAGAACTCCCGCTGATGCTTCAGCCACGTCCACGGCGTCCAGCACGCCCATCGTCACTCCTGGTGCCACGGGTGCCACTGGCACTACCGGTGCCACTGGCACTGGCGCTGGACAGCAGACCCAGCGTCAGACCGGCCAGACCGGCACTGGCACAGGCACCACCGGTGCCTACAGCTCCAACCCCAGGCAGGGCTACCAGGGCGGCGGTGACAACATCACGCCCTCGCAGTCTGCCTCGCGTGTCCCCACGCGCCAGGAGTCCAACGACGTCTACGAGGACTCGCGCGAGTACCAGGATCACGACCCCACTGGCGCCCAAGAGCGTGCGGGCTGGAAGACCGCTGCCGGTGCTGGTGTTGCCGGTGGCGCCGTGGGCGCTGGTGTTGCCGGTGTCACGTCCCAGCTGCACAAGACTCACCTGACCGAGAGCGACCGCACTGCTTCTAACACCGCTGTCGTTAACGACGATGGCCACAGCCGTACTCACGACAACGACGACTCCCGCCGTGGTACCTTCGGTACCAGCAACACCACTGGCACTCAGCAGGGATCTGGCATTGCTGGCGCTTCTGGCCAGCACGGCACCACTGGAATCACTGGAACTACCGGAACCACTGGAACCACTGGAACTACCGGTACCACTGGCACTGGCAGCTCTGGCGTCTCCGCCCCAGTTGCTGCTGGCTTGGGCGCTGGTCACTACGACTCAACCCACGGCAACCAGACTGGTACCACCAGCACCACCAGCACTACTGGAACTGGTGCGACTGGCCAGCACCCCACTGGCACCGGTGTCGCTGGCACTACTGGCACTGGCTCGCACCCTAGCACCACCCCTAGTACTACAGGCACCACCGGCACTCACGGCACCTCAGTTGCTACTGGCACTACCGGCGCTCATGGCACCTCGGGTGTCACTGGCTCGCACCCCGGCACCACCTCCGCCGTCGCGGGCTCTGAGAAGCACGGTGTGCCTGCGGACAACAGTGGCATCACTTCGTCCGGCACCGCGAGCCAGCGCGACCGCTACCCCACCGGCAAGACCGAGGGCACTGCTGTCGGCGCTGCCACCGGTGCTGCCGCTGGTGCCGCTGCCGGCGCTGCCGCCGGCCATCACCACCAGCACGGCCAGGACCTGTCGCACACGCAGTCGCACTCGTCGCAAACGGGAGGCCTGCTGCACAGCAGGACGCGTGATCCGGAGCTGACGCACACGTCGACGCGCGACAGCGCAGCCGTCGAGCGCTACCGTTCCCGCGAGGCCGAGATTCCTTCGGCCGGCAAGCCCCGCGACGGTGCGGAGCGCTTCATCGCCTCAGAGGAGGACGCAATGGTCGACGACGTGCCCGGCTTCACTGATGTGCCTGCCTCCATGGCGGCGCGCGCGCACCACCACCCTGACCCGGGCGGTTTTGACACTGCCATCCTCGCTTCTGGCGGTACTGGCGCGGCCAAGGATGCCGTTCCCGTCGGCGCCGAGGCGACCAACGCCGACGTCCGCAAGGAGCGCGAGGAGTGGGCTGAGGGCGCGGCGACCCACCGCACGCCCGATGGCACTCTCGTCATGACTGAGCAGGAGTGGGCGGCGCTCGCTGAGAAGGAGAGGGCTGCTGGCGGAGGCCACTTCGACACTGGCGGCCCCATGGGTGCTGCTGCCGCGACCGGCCACCACAAGCACCATCTCTTCCACCATCACCATGACAAGAACACCCACGGCCAATCGACCACCGGCACCACCGGCACCACCGGCACTACTGGCCACACTGGCACTGGTTACACTGGCGCCACGGGCCATACCGGTACCGCTGGCCACACTGACACCGGCTACACTGGCACTGGTACCGCTGCTGCTGTGGGTACCGCCGCTGCTGTGGGTACCGCCGGCACCACCGGTCACACCGGCACCACTGGACACACCGGCACCACTGGACACACTGGCACCACTGGACACACTGGCACCACTGGACACACCGGTACGACTGGTATTACCGGCACCACTGGACACACCGGTACGACTGGTACCACCGGAACCACTGGCACTACCGGCCACACTGGTGCCACTGGCACTACTAGCCACACTGGCCACACTGGCACAACCGGCAACCGGCACTGACCGCGGCCTCTCGGCCCCTGTCGCCGCCGGCCTCGGCGCGGGCCACTACGACTCGACCCATCGCACGCCCGAGACCATCGCCGATGCTGCTGCCGTTGGTGCTGGACCTGGTGGAGCGGCCGGCGGTGTCGCTGCCGCCAAGGCCACCCCTGGTACCGGCCATGCGACCGGTTCGACGACAGAGGACATCAAGGCTGCCGGCCGCGACGTTGCTCACGGCAACAAGCCCGGCACCACTGGTGTCGCTGGCGCCACTGGTACCACTGGCACGACTGGCACGACTTCGAGCCCCGTCAAGGAGACACACGTCGGAAACACTCCTGGCACTACCACTGGCACGACCGGTACCGCCGGCACGACCACTGGTACCACGGGTACGACCGCTGGTACCCCCGGCACCGGCCACAACACTGGTAGCACCACGCGCGATATCAAAGAGGGCGCGAAGGACGTGGCCCACGGCCGCTCTCCCGGCACCACTGGCACTGGAGCTGCCGCCGGCACTGCCGCTGGTGTTGGCGCCGGCACCGCTGCCGGACATCACGACTCCACCACCGGCACGACAGCCGCGAACACCGGCACTGCCCGTACCACCGGCACAACCGGCACGACTGGCACTACCGGCACGACGCACACCACCGGCACGACCGGCACGGCCGCGACGGGCCACAGCCGCAACGAGAGCATCGGCTCGACCGGCAGCGGCAAGAAGGCCAAGGTCGGGTTCATGGCCAAGATGAAGGGTGAGATGAAGATCATGAGCGGAAAGATGGCGCACGACGAGGCCAAGGTCCTCGAGGGCGAGGCGATCAAGCGCGGCGAGGGTGCCGGTGCTGCCGGCGCTCACGGCGCTCACCACACGCATTAAGCGCTCCTTGAGCTGCCCCCTCCCTGCCTTCTCTTCATAATGTCCGAAGACTCGGCGTCTATCAGCAACCATCCTTAATATCTCCACACTCCCTGCCTCTAGCACGAAAGCTTGAAGAACGATAAGAAAGAAGTAGTAAAGAATCAAACGAAAGATGCATCCTGAAGAACGAAGTGGGCTGCTTGTCAGCTCTCGATCATGATAGCTCAACTGACTATCGGAGGGAAGAAGATGTTGCTGCAGTCAGTTCCATCCACCAAGACGCAACTTACGAAGGGGGGATATCGGCAGCGGCTGGCTGTCAGTTTATATAGGGCCAATGGTCTAACTGATCCGGCAGTTTGCCCTCATTGGAGACAGATGACAGATGTCCGGGCTGGTGTCAGTTCAGTACACTGCACGAGTCAACTTGCCAGTGCAAACCAGTGCAGTAGTCGTAGGGGAGACGCAGGACTTCAGTTACCAGTACCATCTAGCGTAAGAACTGGTCGTCAGCTGGCGCCTCGGTTGGTATAGCTTACTCCGGAATCGGCGCAATGTCGCCTCCCTCAGCCAGCATCGCCTCGTACTCCTCACGCACGGCGAGGAAGACGCCCATCGTCGCGCGGGCGTCTTGCACCTGAGTGTCAGCTGCCAGTACTTCCTCAGCTGTCATCCTCCGCGCAGCTCACCGGGTCATGCTCCCCGTCCTGGATCTCGCTCCCGAGCACCTCCTTCGCGAGCGCCTTCAGGGGCGGGAACACGCCGTCCTGCTTGCACCCCACCCGCGTCCGGAGCGGGTAGTACAGCGCCGTGTCGCGGACGTCCTCGTACGTGTGCCTGTGCCCCAGCGCCTGCAGGTCGTTGAACAGCGCGTGCCCGACCAGGATCTTGTCCTTCAGTAGCGGGAGGACGGTCGCGAGAACTTGCTCGAACGTCGGGGCTGCTGTTAGCTTGGCCGGAACACTACCCAGCTGATGCGATGGCTTACCGCCCTCCAGATCCTTTGCCCGAATCCCGCTGTCTGTCCGTCAGCTAGAAGCTCCGTCATCAAGCTTACACCTGGTCTGGTAGTCCCGCACGTCTTGGGGGTGCACGAAGACGTAGGAGTGGTACAGGACCTGGCATTGGTGGTCGACGAGCGCGATGCTGCCGTCAGCTTCAGGCCTATAACCGGCTAGCTCACCGTGCCAGTTGGTGTTTCGACGTCAGCACCATTTCGCAGTCTGTTATCAGCTCAGGCTCGACTGCGGCCGAATAGCTATCGTCTTCCTCCATCAGAGAACGCACCTATGGCGACATAGCGCTCCAAAGGAGGGAGCTTGACCATGGTCGCGGGCTGGCTGGAGTTTGTCCAGTGTGACGACGAGTACAACGTTGAGAGCACATCAGGAGGGAAGGCAAGGGCGTTTCGATCTGCGAGGGGCAGACGGACGGACTGGGAAGGTGGAGGTTAGGAGTGGAGGTGACGAGACCACAACAACAATATGGCCCCGCCCAAGTGATTGTCGTGCCTGAAGCGGAAGGTGTTGCCACCGCACGCACATGACGGTACGGCTGGAGCACGATCGAAGAAGTTGGGCATCGTGTCTGGGATCTCCTTGCCTCTCACTTCTTCTTGACCGACAACGAATCCTTCTGTGCCCCCTTCTCCTAACCTCTTCCTCGACGTCTCGGTCTCCCTCTGCGCGCCTTCGACACGAGCTCCACATCGACACGAGCTCCACGACGTCAGCGACCCAAACACCGACACAGCGGGTCAGCGAGCAGCGTACGGTCCAGCAGAAGACCTGAGCCATCAGCCTCCGAAGCCGAGTCTAGCAAGATGGAAGAGCCACCCTCGCCCGGCGTCCCGAACTATGTCGCGGAGCTGGTCGTGTACCTCTCACGGCGACCAGAGCTGCAAGGCTGGGTGCCCGATGGCACACTCCTCGCTTTGTGGTTAATGACACTGATGAACCGCGGCATCAGCGGGGGCGGGGGCGGCATCATTCTCGACGTGGACGTGCGGGCGAGCCGGCGGCCCGGCGGTGCAGTGGGCCGAGCAGCCCGGCAAGCGGCCACAGTAAGCTTGCGTCTCACCTTGACCAGCTAACGACAGTTATGCGAGAGTGTCTTCGGGCTGCAGACGAAGCTGCTGCATTTGAACGCGCAGAGCACGGCGTCGTCCATCTCGTTGAGGGGCGAGCAGGCGTGCGTAGTCACGGGGCTCGAGCACGTCGCGTCCCCCGTCGCGATCAAGTTACGGCGCGAGGTGCAGCGCACCGACGCGCTGTTGGTCTGGGTGCGCGACGAGGACTACGACGGCTTTGCGCCGTGGCTGGTGAGTTGCGTCCTTCGCTACGGCAACTGACAACAGCTTGACCTCTTTGCATGCTCAATCCGGATGGCGACGTTGCCTCCTCCGGTTGCGCCGCCGCCAGGTCTAGGCGTGCACCCCCTCGTGGAGCACCCCCTCCTGGACCCGAGCTACGTTGCGGACATCCGAAGCCTGCTGATCCCGACACACATGCACCCTCCGCTTGAGATCTACGTCTCCAACCTCGTCTCGGCACTGGCACTGCACCCGACGCTTGTGGCGCAGCTCTCCCGTTCGGCAACAGCGAGTCTGGACGCCTTCGTGCGTGCGCACACCGTGCTCTCGTCCATCTTCTACCTCCCGCCGGGGTGGCGCGAGTCCATGGCGAAGTGGAAGAAGGAGGCCGGCCGCTCTGCGACGCCGCTAACGGTGGGGCAGGGCGGAATGGGTGACTGGGCAAGCAAGGCTGGTGAGCGGCCGAAGCCCGCGCTCGTGTTTGGGGCGGACACGGAGGTCGAGGACTGGTACGCGCGGCCGGAGAATGCGCGCGCCGTGTTCGCCGTCGTTATGCGGCATCGTTGCAGCGAGCGCCGAGGGGGCGAGAACATGCTCTATGCGCTGGAGGGGAGCGCGGAGGATAGAGTCAAGCACTGCAAGTTGCCCCGCACGGGAGAGCTGGATGAGAATGACAGGAGGGCGGCGCACAAGCGCAGAGAGGACGTCGAGGAGGACCTGGTCGATGTCCTTGAGGAGGTGTGATCTTGCAGTTGTACATCATAGAGTAGACTGGTTGTAGCTTATGGATGCTAGAGTGCGATACCTCTGACAGGGAGCTGTGCACAGTCTTGTAAGTTGGACGAGAGGACAACGGTCAGTCTGAGGCCGATCTGCTATGCCTTCAGAACATACTTCTTCCAATCTATGACAGGTCTACACATAATCTATAAACATCTTTGCTCCTGGCTCAGTGTATTTGGTTCTACTCAGACTAGATCATCTCCTCAGGCGCCGGCTTCTGCCAGCTGACACCCAGCGCCTCCCTCTCCTTCAGGAGCTCCCTGACCTTCCCTCCGAGCTCACTCATCTCCTCTCCCTCGCGGACCTTCTTGAACGTCTCGAGCGTCTGGATAAGCTGATCCCGCGTCGTGCACCCAATGACACATGGCACGACCTTCTCTCCATCTCCCATCGTGAGACGCTTGTAACCGAACCGCAGCCCCTCCTCCTCAATCGATCCTCCGGCGTCCTTGCAGAGCTGCGCCGCCTCGCGAGCAGAGTCACGCAGCTTGTCCACGAACACGGCGGGGTGCCAGTTGGGCGGTCCCGCCGTCGTCAGGAGACCCATGGACAGGGGCGCGGCGTTGATGACCTGCTTGACGCCGGCGGCAGTGAAGGCGGGAAGGTAGTCCTCGAGCGCGCTGTTCTGGAGCGTGAAGTGGGAATAGTTCTGGACAACGTCGACGCTCTCACCCGTCTGCGCCTTGATCATCCTGCAGAACCTAAGGAGCGTCGGGAGGGGGTATCCCGCCAGTCCACAGGCCCTCACCTTACCCTCCTTCTGCATCTTCCTCAGCTCTGCAAAGGCGGCGAGCACCTTCTCGTCACCCTCCCCGTGCGGGTTGTAGGGCTCCACGAGGCCCCAGGCCTCCGCCTCAGACGAGAGGGCGAGCGAGTGGTCCCCCGCCGGCATGGGGAAGGGGAAGGAGGACAGGAACTCGCAGTCGTGCAGGTAAACAACGTCGAGGTAGGTGGTCTGCAGCCGGCGAAGAGAACGCTCGACGGACGCGCGGATCACCTCGGGGGTGTAGACGTGGTCGACCAGGCGCGGGCCGTACTTCCCCGCTTTTGTCAGGAGCTTATAGCTCTCGCGAGGGTACTGGTCGCGCAGGGAGTGGAGGGCATGGCCAAGGATCGTCTCGGAGGGGTGGTAGTGGGGAGCTGGGTGTCAGCTTGCTCCTCCTGTATATTCGTTGTCGCGCAGCTGTTTCATTGCGACGACAGGAGGCCGCGGAGAGGAATGCGATGTGTCGTAACCCGACCGTGCGCAGTGAGCGGATTAACGCTGCGCCGCACATCTCTTGAGCTTGCTCCTCCTCCTTCGAGTTTACTCACAGGTGTCGAACCCGTTGATGCCTGCGTCCAGCGCCGTCTTGACGATCTTGAGCGGCTCGTTGGTGCGGACATGCTCCTTGCTCTCGTAAACGCCGTATCCGAACGTGGCGCAGCCGAGGAGCAGATCAGAGTACTCTCCCTCTTTCGGGGGCAGCTTCAGACTCGGGTCGAGGGGCGGGACGTCCACATCGGTGGGGAAGGGGGGAATGGGCTCCTCGGGCTGGTGGGGGTGGTTCGGAGCCAGGTCCATTTTGATGTTGGGCGGGCGAGAGGATGCGGACATCTCAGATAGATTAGGGCCGAGATATAGGAGCACGCAGGCGGGGTACGGGCGGTGAGGCTGGGGAGAGGCCGAGATACCGGACTGCTTACGGCGGAGGGGAAGAAAGTTGAGTGCCTTGTTTAATGGGGGCCGATACGCCGGGGGTTCGCCGCGATTTCGTGCGTATTCCCGGCGATGGTTCAGGAACGGCCACCGGCTTCGGATCGCGTCATTGCCCACCCAGCTTAAACTCAACCACGCGATCTCGATCAGAAGCTGGACTTGCAACTGCTCGACTGTTTGGCGCAAGCACATATGTTACATTCAATTATACCTAGGATACAGCCCATTCTGGATCAATGCAAGGAGTGTGGAGTGTGTGTCTATCGATGATGAGTGTCCGTCAATCAGAGGAGTGGATATATTGAGACAAGAGGAGGCGGCGTGTAGCACAATTGCTACACCCGCAGGTATGTTCTCGTCGGCCGTCGCGGGTAGTCTACCACGAAGACCGGATCGAGTACAGCGATACCGTCTGGGCGCGTGTTCAGAGAGAATCTCACACGTTTGCCCTTGGCCGAGGGCGAGGGCTCCTAAGCCTCGTCCGTCGTCCAGTAACCATCGTCGGTCGCCTCGACGGGCGCATCGCCGACGATGTGCTCACGCGTCGAGTTGGTACGCTCGGCTGGCGGGCGACGTTGCGACGATACACGCCGCTGCGTGTTACGCTGCTTCTCCGCTGACAGCGGCGAGGGAATATGCGGTGCGGGAGGTGTCGGCACGTTGCTCGACGCCATGTATGGCGGGGTCACGACCGAGCTGGGAGTGACCTCGACAATGGTCGAGCGCTGCGCCTCGAGGCTCTGGCGCTGCGCTGTCTGGATCACAGGCTCGTCAGACGACAGGTACCCGCCCGACGTGAAGGCGCCCGAGTACAGCACCTCGCCCGACGACAAAGCATTCGTGCTCCGGCTCCGGAAGAAGTTCGTCGAGTTGATCGGAGATCCAGAGTCCGCAAACGAGTTAGAGTTGAGGGATCGCGAGGTGTCGTCGCGGAACTCCGAGAAGTCGATAGACGGCAAGTTGTCAGACGAGATGAAGGGCGCCGGCTGTCCAGGCGCAATGTGTCGCGGGAATTTAGGGTAGAAGCCGGGCAGCGGGCGAGCTATCGGTCCGGCCGGGGAACGCGCAACGTCGCCGGCAGCGAGCATGTCGGCGGTTTCCGAGTTCGGTATCGGGACGCCCGGGATGACAGAGGTATTGACGGTCGAGTTGTTCGCTGTTGACGGAACGCCGTCAGAGGGCAGCGTCATCGGGGGAAGATAGTTGGACTCGTCCGACCAGTGGAACGATGGCTGGCTTTCCCAGCTCGCCAGAGACTCGCCACTAAACGTGCGGCGGCCGGGGCGGGGACCAGACTGTCCAGAAGTGGACTTGGGCACCTTGGTCACAGCTGCTCCGGCGACCAGACCGGCTGCCGCCGCGGCAGCTGCGCCGGCCGCGGTCGACTTCTTGACCTTGGGCGTCTGGTTCAGCGAGGCGTTAGGGTCGACAGAGCCGAGCATCTCGCCCTGGCCCACAAACGAGGAGCCGTGCGAGTCGTCGCGCGTCTTCAGCGCCTCAACCTTGTCGCCCATCTCGGCCGCATCGTCGTTTCCATCAGCAACCCCGATTCCGCCGAAGCGCGGCATTAAAGGTGTCGCGAGGGGCGTGCTCTGCGCCGTCGTGCCAGACGAGATCGAGCTGTCGTCAAGCTTCTTCTTGGCATCGGGGGTTCCAACCAGAGTCGAGGGCGTTCCCTGCGCACGCTCCCGCTTCTCGAAGGGGTCCGAGTCCGCCTTACTGGAGAAGGACACGCGCTTCTGGGTCTTGCGCTTGCGGTAGCAGCAGAAGAAGAGGAGAGCGAGGAGGCCCAGAACGAGGAGACCACCGACGATTCCAACGACGCAGCCGATGATGACAGCCTTGTTCGACTTCTTGCCAACGGTGCCGTTCGGAACGGGGGCAGAGCTGTTAGTCTGGGGCGGCTGCTGGACGCCATCGACTGGGATGAAAAGCTGGGTTGTGGCGGCGACATTGTTGACGGTGCCCATGAAGGTGAGGTTGATCGAGTTGTAAGTGATGTTTCCCGGGGGAGTGCCGACGAGGGTGCGGTTCTCGTAGTAGTAGGTTAACCACTTGGCCGCCTCGGCGGGAATGACGGTCGCATTGATCGAAGGGGAGTCGGCGACAATGTAGGGGCTCAAGTCGTAAGCGAAAGTTTCGTTGACGGCCGCCTTGCCGTGAGGAAGGGTAAAGTTGGTGAAGAAGTAGGGCAGAATGTTGAGCTTGGTGTACGCCAGGTAACTGAGAGTGTTGGAAGCGTTGGCCGACGCGAGGCTAACGGGAAGGTCCATCGGGACGACGGTACCGTTCACGAGGTCGTCCGGGGTCGTGCCAGAAATAGTGTTCGTCTTGTTGTCAAAAGAGAGCCAGTGGAAATTGCTCAGCAGAGCGTTCACCTTGAGAGCGGCAGCGTCAACATTCTTGCCGCCGACGGTCACGGTCGAGGTGTCAATCTTGTAGTCGACCTTGGAGCGGGCAACAGTGTTGATCGGCTGCCACTGACCGGCGAGCTCCACGGCATCACCTCCGCCGACTGCCAGGATGAACTCAGAAGTCGCAGCCTTGTAACCCCAGAAGTCGGTGCCTGTGACGACGATAGGGAAGACACCGCCGGAGGGGGCGACACCATTGAACGTGAACGTGCTGTTCGAGAACTCGAGCCACTGCGGCAGGGCCTGTCCGTTCTTGAGCCTGGCATCATAAAACAGGCGCTTGCCACCCTCGGCACGCTTGAACGTGTTGCCGTTCCAGCCAAGGGAGAAGGACCAGCGGGGAGGCACAGTGACGCCTTGGTTGTTAGCCATGATCTGGACACTGGCGAGCTGGCGGGACGAGGGGTCCTGGAGCTGTGACGAAAAGGCCATGCCGACTTGGGGAGCGGGCTCATCAGAGACGATCAGGTTGATACCCGTGCTCGTTGTGCCGTTGCCGTCGTTGGCGTTCAGAGTGAAGTTGTATTGTCCGACGTCCTTAGACGAAGGGTTTCCAGAGAAGGTGGTGACATGCGAAGAAAAGTTGAGCCACGCAGGAAGGCCGTCGACAGAATACTGGATCGGGGTCGAGGACGTGAAGGTGCCGGGAAGGATGTCCCACACGAAGTCCTCGCCCACGCGAGCGACGGGCGGGAGTTGGGACTGCGGAGGAGAGACCAAGGTGGGCTTTGCTGCGGCAAGAGTCGCCCAGCCCAGGAGGCAGAGATAGGCGACCGGCCAGCGCATGGCGCGGTAGTTGATGGAGGTGTCGTTGTTACTAAAACTTTGTCAAATCGTTCTGCCATCAGTCAGTCAAGAGATTCCGAGGTGTCCGAAGTGATAAATGGTGGAGAGAGGGGAGGACGGGCGACGGAGCGGAGAAAGATCAGTGACGGGTGATGCCCGTGATGGGAGTGATGAACAAGGGGCCGCCTGTCCCGTTTGAGTAGGGCAGTGTTTCGGGGCATCAGACTCACCCAAAAGAGTGTGGGTTGTTCTTGTAGTGAAATGTGAAAGGTCGAAGAGGAGAAGGAGAGGTCGGAGGAGGCACAGGAGACAGGTCCGCCCGGAGAGGATGAGGAGGGTGCGTCGGTGAGGAGAGGAGGAGTCGGAGGAGGTTGATGGAGTCGGAATCGAAGAATGTGAGGAAGATAGAGAAGGAAGGGGGAAGATGACGATGAGGGCGAGGGTTCAGACGATGAGGACGGGGGACTGTGCTGTGTGTTCTGGGTACAAGGCGCTGGGAGCAAGCTAGCACGGCACGAAGGGAATGGAGGGGGACTAAGGACGCTAAGACTTTGAGAGGAGGAAGAGCAAAAGTCAGCGTGGTAGTCGACGCGCGCAAAGACAGTCAGGTCAGCGAGGGCAGACCCAGGGACGCGTCTCATGGCGCAAGGGCAACGCAGGGCATGCAGGGGAGCATTGTTTGGTGCCCTGACGCGTCTTGCGTCCACCTCTGCTCGCCGTGCCTAGGAGCCGGTGACGCCCTGGGCCAGCTGGGCATCGCATGGCAGACGTCTGTGCTCAATGGCCCTTGCAATGCTGGCGCTATGGGTTCCTAGCAACGCCATCCATTCACTCTTCCCTCGACACCCGGTGCAACTCATCCGATTGCGAGCAACGCAACGTGACGCAGTCATCGCAGCGTGCAGCGTGCAGCGAGCAGCAGGTGGAGCGAGCTGTGCATGCTGTGCAGTTGCCAGCAGAACAACAGCGACTGTCACTCAGTCGCTGTGGGCACACACAGCATAGCGATCACTGGATCCACCCAAAGGCTCACGATGAGGTAATGATGAAACCTTGCTCTTGCTCGCTCTGCTGATGGAGCGTGAATGTGAAAGACCAAAGTCACCGCACTGACCAAGCGCACTGGTCCAATCGCAGCGAGTGCACGCCTCAGAGCTCTTCGCGCGCGCCTCGTCGCCTCATTTATTCTTGGCCATGACTGGCGGCTGTCAGCGCGAGTCCCCCCAAAGTTCATGAAGGAACGCAGGACACGCAGGAACGGTAATGTTCGCCTTCTGCCTTGCTCCTTGGCTCGAGGAAGGCACGTCTACGCGAGCAGATCGAAAAGAGGGTCTTCCTTGAGCTTCCTTGCTCGTCGACGAATCGAGGCCACCGGCTGTGAGCCAGATGTGATGGCTGCAGAGGCGGGCGCACGGTCTGCGCCTCGCCCAGCCTCCAGATATGAGGGCACGACAAGGGCGACGGATGCACGCCCTGGGATTCTGCTGAAGAGCACAGAAGACAGGATCGCGAGGGCCGAGGGTCCTTGCGCCCTCCAGTCGCCACCACCGAAGACTGCTCTGATGTGCGCAGGGCGTGCACGTCATTGGCCGTTCCTGCGCGTCTACGCGTCTGTGCAATCTCTTGCCCTGCAACCAGACCTCTGCGGCGCACACCTCTCGTAACGTCTTGCATCCAGTGACATCCTTCCTCCGACTTCTTATTCATGTGGGGCACTGCAGTGCGCGGAAGAGGGAGGAAGCCGATTCCAGCGGCGCTCGTGAAGAATGCGAACGAAGATGGGATCGGACGGGTAACGACATTTTCGCGTCATCTGTCGCACCAACCGGATCGCGCCTGCCGTAGCGCGCCGGGCGCGTCGGACGGGCTCCTCATGGCGAAGTCAGGATGAAGGGGGTAGGGAGTACGACAGCCCGACGAATGCAAGTCCAGACGAGCGGTCCGTTTCCACAAGGGGCAACTCGATTCTAGCTCTCCTGCATCTCTGGCCCTGTGCATCCATCGCATGCGATTAGTCCATCCTCATGAGCAGGCGGGCATCGTAAGCCAGCGGGGGGAGGATGTCGCATCATATAAGGACGATCAGCTAGGATCGCTGAAGGTTCGCGCTGTCATTCAACCTGCATCAAGCTTCGGCAAAGGCTGACAGGAAGAAAGGGCGACCTCGCACCAAGATTGTTACTATGCTTAGCGATGGTACACGCGAACCTAACGGCAAATGCGATCGCCAGGATACTGAAAGCCAAACAAACATAAACATGTAAACAAGCCAAGTAGTGTGTGAGAGCCTGCGACTCTGCGAGTCTGGGAATGCAATCAAGCTGTGTTTGTGTGCGCGTTTGTGTCTGGGTAACGACTGCTTGGCGTATGTATTGGCATGGTTACACTGCTCGGCTCCAAATCCCCATCCGACAGAAGCTTGTCTGTGTCGATTCGAAGCACGGCATGACGGGGTGACAATTGAGCACCGACACTACGCCTTCCCGTTTGATTCGCAGCGGCATGGGGTCATTGACTGCTCTTCTCTGTTCTCGGGAATACATCGAACGTTCGAAGCTTCCGAGCTTCCGTCCGCTAGCCCATCATGTGGGCGTCGGCGCCATGCAGCCATATGAACGGTACAATAGCGGGGCGGCGACAAGCTCCAATATTCATCGCATCTCCGCTCCGCGCTGAATGCGTGGCTCTCAATATGGAGTGGCGCCGACCCACTCCA
The DNA here is from genome assembly GCA_039545375.1 of Trichosporon faecale. NCBI lineage: Eukaryota > Fungi > Basidiomycota > Tremellomycetes > Trichosporonales > Trichosporonaceae > Trichosporon > Trichosporon faecale. Next base: position 1,465,109 of record BCLU01000001.1, read on the forward strand.
GACGTCCGACGGGCGCAGGACGGGCTCACGTAACGGTGGAGCTCGTGTCTCGTCCGACGAGCACTGCAGGTGCATCGGGTCGTTCCAGCGAACCTTCCCTCCTTCCGTATCATCGCAGAGCGGTGGACGGTCAGCTTGGACCGAGATCGTCACGCATTCCGGACAGGCACACGTCAGTGCTCGCCGGTACCGGGTGTCTCAGCCCCCTGCTGTCCGGCGATCTTGGCTTACTGACGCTGAACCGCAGGTTGTCACCCTTGCCTGTCCTGCAGGCATTGGGAGGACCCTCTCCCCACTACCTGGCGATAGGAAGCAACTGTTGGGCAGGTGTAAGCGAGTCACGATTTTCCTTACGGGTATACTGCGAATTCTACGAAGGTTGCGGCTCCAGGTGATCCAGGCTGCGTTACCGCTGCACTGAAACGTCTCCGTCGTATGGACTGATCACGGGGTTGAGGGGCTCCCCTTGCCCTGTGGACTGGACGTAAGCCAATGGCACTGCTCTCTCAAAGCGGGCGGCGTACTATAACTGCAGCACAGCGGTGTCCTGTGCTATGGCCTTCTTGACAATGGTTACGAGTGTGGCAGATTACTCGGCCTGAACGCAGAAGTTGGCGCCTGAATAGCCGCGCTGCTGGTGGCTCGCTGTTACTGACTGAGACAAAGGTGAGAGCCAGCGTGGCGGAGAGTTCCGTGCAAGTGGTGATGAAATGACATGAAATGCTATAGCCCAGAGTACCCGGCTGTTCTAAGATGTGCGTCGTCTACTGCTTGCTCCTAGCGGCCAAGGCGGCCCTGCGCTTAGCGCGCATCTCGTCCCGGGAGAGCTGCCCCCCCTCGCCGCTGCTGGCAGCCTGGACAGGGGACCCGGGCTCGTTAACGCGCTCGGCAAGCTTGCCAGTACCGGCGCGCATCTTGAGCTTGCGCTCGTCCTCGATGGCCTGGCGGGCACGAGCTTCGGCGGCCTGCGTGCGCGCCTTCTCCAGCGAGCTCGTCTGCCAGTCCTTGATTGCCTGCCACGTCTCCTTCAGCCCCGGGTTGGGGTTGACGTAGGCGTCAGCCGGAGGAGGGGGGATCGAGGAGGGAGCCTTGTAGTCCAGGTTGAGGGCACGGCGGACGAAGGGAAGGCGGAAGACCGCGCTCTGAGTCAGCGTGATCAGATTCGCGGACGTCCAGTAGAACAGGAGCGCGGCCGGGAAGGACGACGTGAACCAGACCAGAAGTGGGGAGACGGCGAGCATCACGTTACGGAAGTGCGCCATCTGGCGCTGCGAAGCGGGGTTCGAGGCGCCACCACCCATGCCATCAGCACCCAGCTTGAGGACGAGGATCTGGAACGCGATCGACGTCACGGGCAGAATGCACAGCGGGTCCGGGACAGTGAGGTCCGTAACCCAGCCGAAACCGCCCTCCTTGAGCTGCGGGAAGGGCAAAGACGCCATCTTACGCAGAGCGTAGAACATGGACAGGAAGAAGGGCACCTGGATCAACGGCAGCAGGAAGGAGCGGAAGGGCGAAACATCGTGCTCCTTGAACAGCGCGAGAAGCTTCTTCTGCACAACCATCATAGCCGTCTGGTCGCCCTCCTTCTTCGCGTCCGTCATGCGCTTCATGAGGCCGTTCATCTGCGGCGCGACCGCCTGCATACGCGAGGCGTGCTTCATGTTGCGGATGACGAGCGGGAGCAGCGCAACACGCATCGACAGCGTCAGCGCCATGATCGACGCCCACCACGGCAGGCCCGTGATGTCGTGCATTCCAACGAGGGCGTCACGGATCCATCCCGGGAACGAGTACCACGAGTGGTCGAGGCCGATCAGCTTCAAATCGGAGAGCTTGACGGCGGCGTGGATGGCCTCGGGGCTGTTCAGCACGTCCTCGAGCGGCAGGCCAGAGTGCGTGACGAGGTCCTCGAGCGTCGGCGTCTCGGCGTTCGCGGGCGACTGGGGCAGCAGGGGTGTCGGGTCCTCGTGGAACTTGCCGTCGGGCGTGTTCGCGGTGATGTGCTCAGGGGCGTGGTGGGGGGCGGCGGCAGCAGCAGCATCGGTGACGGTCTGGGCAGCGGGGGCGGCGGGGGCGGCGGGGGCGGCGGGGGCGGCGGTCGAGGTGACCTGGTCGACAGCGGGAGCAGCCTTCTCAACGACGGGGGTAGCAGCTGAGTCCTTGCCGCTGAAGAGTGACAGATTGCGAATGCCGATCGGCGCTGTGCCGCCGAGAAGGACCGGGTTGGCGAGAGCCGGCCTCTTGCTGAGTGTCCGGGACGCGGGCTGTCGTCAGCTTTCTGTACGCCAGCGTGACGCAGATCGCGCATTGTTCAGCGCAAGCACTTACCTGGGCGGCCAGGGACAGACGGCGGACGTGAGTCTGAGCAAGGCCGGGGGCGAGCCTGCATATTGTCAGCGAAGCAGTTGGGATTTCATGCTTACCTGCTCTGGAAAGCCCTAGCGCTGATCGACCTCGCGAGCATGGTCGGCGATTTTGTTGTTGGATAGAGTGATCGGAGACGCTTCGTCCAACATTATTTCAGACTCCGTCCGGTCTGCGGCTTGAAACTGGAAAAAGACTCGGAGTGTGGAGAGAGTCCGAGCGCCCCGCGTGGTCGCATTAGAGCCGAATTAGAATCCCGGCCACTTTCTAATCGGCCCTCAACGAGGACTAATCAAGGCGTCTGGTTTTCAAATCAGACGGGGTGCCACAGTCGAAATAACGCCGGGACGGACAGCCAGGCTGAGCTCCGCCAGGGTGGTAAGCCAATCACCGCGAGGATGAAGCTCAGATGTGGGTGGTGCATTCGCTGCGAGCCGCTCAACTGCTCAGCTGCTCAACGTCAGTTAGTCGTCAACCCATCACCACTCACCATGTCGACGGCCATGTTCACCGGCCTCCGAACCGGTACGCGACTCCGCCCCGACCCGTGCTGACCCTCACAGCCTCGCGCGCCTCGTCGTCGGCTCTCAGGCCCCTTGCCCGTACGTCTCCGCGTCATGACCGCCGATACCTCCGCTGCCGCAGGTACTAACAACTCAGTCCGCTCATTGAGCACCTCCGCCGTCGCGCGCGGCGAGGAGGTCGGCCAGTGGAAGGGCCCTGTCCTCACCGAGGTCGCCAACCGCGAGAGCAACCAGACTTCCCTCGAGACTCCCCGCAACGGTGCTGGTGCGTGCTATTCGCCGGCGACGGAGCGTTGAACGTGCGGCCAATCGTGACAGGCGCAATGACGGACGGAGAACTCGCATGGTCCACACGCATGAGAATCCGACATTCCGCCTGCCGTCTGTCACGGTGGCTGCGCGCGACACCGTCGCCACTGAGCTTCCGAACGCTCCGCTCCTGTGGAGAACTAACATGCAGAGTACGTTCTCTCGACTCTCGACAAGGTCGTCAACTGGGCTCGCCAGGGTTCCATGTGGCCCATGACCTTCGGTCTTGCCTGCTGTGCCGTCGAGATGATGCACATGGCCGCCGCCCGTTACGACCAGGACCGTCTCGGTGTTGTGTTCCGTGCTTCGCCCCGTCAATCCGATATCATGATCGTCGCCGGTACCCTCACCAACAAGATGGCCCCCGCGCTCCGCAAGGTCTACGACCAGATGCCCGAGCCCCGTTGGGTCATCTCCATGGGCTCCTGCGCCAACGGTGGTGGTTACTACCACTACTCGTACTCTGTCGTTCGTGGATGTGACCGCATTGTCCCCGTCGACATCTACGTTCCTGGATGGTGAGTCTAGAATCGGGAGGCGCCCGCCGGCCTAGATGGAATGGGCAGCGACGTCAGGCAGATGCTGCCTCTAGCGGATCCGGAGGCAAGCACACGGCTTCCGCATTGCTGCCGCGGGTCCTTGTTTCGCCCCTCAGCTTGCTGCTCGATGATACGGAACTGACATGACAGCCCGCCGACCGCCGAGGCCCTCCTTTTCGGCATGCTCCAGCTCCAGCGCAAGATGCGCCGCAACAGGGCAGGTGTTCGCTGGTACCGCAGCTAGACGTAACGACGATTTAAAAACAGCATATGCACTTGATATAAAATTGGCCCTAACGGAACAGCCAACGAGCAGCAAGGAATGTTGTCAGAACGATCGTCGGTCGGTCTGCGGATCGACGTTTACGGGGCCGTCGGAGGCAGGAGTGGTGCGTCGAAGTCATATACCATGATACATGTTTACTAGAAAGCTCGTTGCTTCTGAATTAACGCTCATACTAATCTTACACGTCCATCTTGGCTCGTTGGGCCTTGTACCAGGCGCCGAACTGGTTGGCGATGTCGCTGATAGCGCCCTCGCCGTTGAACACTCTGCAGTTCTCGAGCATGAGCTCGAAGTCGTCGTCCACTTGGCGCGCAGTCGCGTACGTCCCGCGCTCAAGCTTCTGCTTGATCAAGCTCAGGTCACGCGCGTCCTCCTGCGGGATGATGTCGAAGTACTGTGGGATGCCGAGCGCGATCGGGTCCACCGGCTCGCGGAACAACTGCGAGAGCGGGTCCCGGAAGGCACGGTTGATGACTGCTACGAGCGCCTTGCGCTCCTCGGGAAGCAGCTTTTGCGAGACCGCCTTCGGCCACTCCTTCCAGTACAGCGCCTCCGTGATCGCCGCGGCGTCCGTGATCGGGCCAGGGGGATTGAACTGCCGACAGTTGGAGAAGACGAGCTCGATGGCACGAGCAAGCTGACCCATGGTCGAGTACTTCTTCAGCTCGATGTTCTTCTGGACCGTGCCGAAGTCCGACGGCTCGGCGATTTCATCGAGGTACGTCGGACAGCCATCGCGTACCGGGTCGACCGGCCGCAGGAAGAAGATTGCGTTCGGCTCCTTCATCAACGCGTTGATCAGAGTCTTGGCTCGCTTCTGCCTGAATGGCATCTTGTTCTTCGTCGTGAGCGGCAGGCTCTGCGGCGCTGCCGGCCACTGCGGTGCGTATCCGAGCGGATACAAAGGTGGAGGCACCTCGGCCGGGTTCACCGCTGGCGCTGTCGATGGACCTGCCACGGAGGAAGAGGCCAAGGGCGCGGCAACCTTCGTAGGCGACCTAGGCCTATCAGTGGACTTCGGCTTCTCCGAGAATCGCGGTTTCTCGCTGCCGTTCGACTTCGGCTTTTCTGTGCTGATCTTGGGCGGCTTGTCAAGACTCGGTCGGGGCTTGTCACTACTCGAGCGCGGCTTGTCGCTGCTGGACCGAGGCTTGTCGCTGCTGGACCGAGGCTTTTCGCTGCTGACCTTCGAGGATTTCTCGAAACTGGGCTTGCTCTTCTCTCCGATGGAAGCACGAGGTTTGTCCGATGAGGAAGAAGGTTTGGTCTTGTCCCCGGTGGACTTGGTCTTGTCGGCAGTTGACCGCGGCTTATCGCTCGAAGACTTGCCCTTGTCTGCGAGGGGGCGAGAGGAAGGCTCGCTGCTCAGCGACGAGCGCTTCGACTTCTGTTCGCTCTTTGATGACGAAGACTTGAGCTTTATCTTCTTCGACAAAGGCTGGTCCGATTGGTCACTCGCCTCCGACGGTGATCGTGAGGGACGAGGGCGAGGCGAGCTGATAGAGACGGTCGATTTGCTGATCTTGTACTTCTTCGCCGGTGGCGGCGGAGTCGTACCGAGAAGCTCGTCGAACAGTTCGTCGCCTCCTTTCTCCCGGTCAATTGCGTCGACTTCGGCGCCAAGTAAATCATCCAGAGGATCCCGAGCCTTCTCGCGCTTCTTCTTCGGCGCCTTCTCCTTCGCCGGTGACGAAGCAGCGGATGACTTGCGAGATGGCACTGGCGGAGGGGCCATGGGTGAAGAGGCGCGCGGCGACGGCACGTCCAGAGTAACGGACTTGGCCGACTTGATCTTGATCTTGGGGAGGGCACTGGTCGACGGCTGAGCAGGAGCCGGTGGTGGAGGCATGGCACTCTTCGTAGAAATGGATAAGCTTGGCCGACCAGACTTCTTCTTCTCCGACGTTGACGGTCCCTCCTCAGCATCACCGTTCGCAGAAGATTTCAATGTATTCTCCGTCTTGTTCCAGATGCTGTTGAAGAACTTCTCAAACGCCTCGCCTGCCTTCCTCACACCTGATCCTGGTGGATTGTAGAGGTGACAGTTGGAAATAAGAAGACGGATGTCGTTCTCAAAGTCCTTGCGAGAGGTGTACAGTCCGTTGTCCATCTTCGCCTGCACCGTCGACAAGTCCATTGGGTTCGTCACGATGCTCAGATAGTCGGGTGCGTGGTCACGGATCGGATCGACGGGCATGCGGAAGAATGTGCTGCGCTTGTCGGCGAGTAGCTTCTGAAGCACATAGGTGATGGTCTTGAAGTCCGAGTCCGACAGACCTTTCGCCTGCGCCTTGACAACCGCTGCCTTCTTCTTCTTCTTCTCCTTTGGTGGCTGGTTGAGAACAAGTTTGATCGGACCGGAGGCAGACGCAGGAGGCTCGGGAGCCGGGGCGGGTTGGTCGGGGAAGGGGAAGTCACCACCCTCCTGGGCGGGGGCAGACGCAGAAGCCGAGGAAGAACCACTCTTACCCGCTAAACTGAACCTGATCTTCGGCGTAGACGCCGTGGGCGTATCGGTCGGTGTCGGCAGTGTAATCAGCACGCCCGGCTTAGGCTCTGCTGTGCCAGACGACATGACCTCGGCTGCCTTGATCAGGGCGAACAGAATCTCGTGGTCGTTTCCAGTGAAGGAGTCCAGAAGCGCTTTCTGAGCGAGTTCTCGCAGCTCGGTCTTAGTGTTGAACTCCTTGCGAACAGCCTTGACGATCTTGGCATCCTCGTGATCCCGTTCCCGCTCCCGTTGTCCGGAGTCGCCGTTCATGTCGATGATGCCAGGCGCCGAAGACATGTAGACTTCTCCAGCTGCCAGCGTCATCAGAATCGACTCTGAGAGCGCTCGAGCAACGTGTCGGCGAACGGTTAGGGAATAGTCATACCGGATAACGTCAAACAGATACTGGGCCAATGCCATTGATCGTCCGGGGGGCTTGCAGAGCAAAAGGCAGTCGAATGCCGCGAGTCGCAGAGGCTCGTAGTTGCCTTCACGCGTGTAGCCCAGGAATAACCGCGGGTCGTTGGTTCGCTGGCCCACCAGGATGGACTTCAGCTGCGCCTGCAGTCCAGCCAGCGTCACGACATTGTGGTAACTAGGGACCAAACGGTCGACAGTGATGGCACGCTCATTGGCCTCGCTTGCTTCCTTGAACAGTTGCCCGTCCAGAGCCTGGTCTTCCTCGCTCAAATTGCCTCCGACGTTGACACCCGCCGAGAAGGCACTGCCGATCGCGGAGATGACCGTCGCGACGTAATGTGAGTCCGAGTACTCGTTCTGACTGTTGTCGTTCATCCTCAGCAAGTCCAACAGCAGTTCTCGAACATGGCGCCAGACTCTTCGGGTCGCAGGGTCACGGAGGTCGGACAAAGCCGTCACCATGCTCTTTTTCAGGAAGTAGTTGGCGAAATTGCTGAAGTCGTTGGGCAGCGGCACAGCCTTGACGTTGCTCGGCTCTTCCTCGTCCGTCGGTTCGCAGTAGAAGGTATGGAACAGTTTCAGAAGAAGGAACAGTCCCATGTAGTCGGCTTCGGCTGAATTATACTGGGTCATCAGTTGGTATTCCGTTGCCTGTACTCACCAAAACCAGAGCTCGGGCTGCCTCCATGCGCACTCGGTAGAAGTAGTTCTCGACGAGCACGACCTTGGCCAGTTCACTGGCGATCACTGGTGACGGGTACATGCACATGCGCTGGATAGCCTGTGTGTCAGCAAATATTCAGAGCGGAGTCGCTCACCTGAAGTTGAGCCACAACATCACTTTCTCCCTCCAGCTGCGAGATCCAGAACCATGGCTTCTCCTGAATGTCGAAAGTTGCAAGCCACTCGCAATCCGGGTCAACACGAATCCACTCATAGCCACCACCTTCGCCTAACATTGCCTGGGCTTCTTCCTCGCTCCAATCATGCACCCTCCATTTCCGGTACTCTTCCTCGTCGTCCCAAGGCAGATAGGCAAAGACCTCTGTTCGATCCACGTCCTTGAGCTGCTCAGCCTGCTCGACTTCGTTGTCGTCCGCCTGAGCAAGCACATCCTGTAATTTGCTAAAACGAGCGGCGACATGACCAGATCGTCTTGTTCGCTTATACTTCGTGTTGAATGGAAGGTTGTACGTTTTGTCGGCAGTCTTGATGTCCAGCAAGTGTTCGAAGGGGGCACCGTCGGCTTCGTGGATACGAATTGTCAGACTTCCCTCGAAGAAAGGTGTCGGTCTTCGCGTTGCTAGCCGCGCATTCCTGTTCTTTTCGTCGAGCTTCTCCGCAGCCTGCATCGCCGGCTGCATTTGAACGATCGTCATCTCCACGGTGAACTTCTTTCGGATGAAGTTTGTTCGGACCGTGAAATGCGGACATCCACTTCCATACACCCACTGATCAATAAACGGCTGCATGTCCATGCCAGATGCTTTCCGGCAGAGGCGGAAAAAGTAGCCCGTGGAGAGCATGTTCCCCGGCAGCTCATCGGAAAGCGACGCGAGGAATATCCGGGGGATCACACGCGACAGTCCAAGTGACGTGCCAGCTTTCGCGATGTAGCGGTCAAGGATGTGTAGGACGAGGGGCGCCTTGAGTGTCATGAAGCTCATGGTGCTCGCCGAGGGCGGATCGATAGTGTTCGGCATACACAGGGGGTACTGATCCCCCTGATCCAGTCGGCAGCAGCGATCGATGTCCTTCTTCAGCCGGAATCGGAACTCGTTGTTTCCCAGCAGATGCCGAATGAATAGGGAGTGCAGATACTGCGACAGCCCCACGATGAGCCACGTATCGGCCAGTGTCCGCTGAATGATGTTGACACCGACCCACTGCTGGATGAGCGCTATCGACAGGACTTGCCGCGTCTCCAGAGCCTGATCGATCACGTTCGCGGGGTAGAGAAGGTCCGAGGACAGGATCGCCATGGTGACAGCAGTGAAGCACTGCACCCGTGGATTCGACACGAACACCATCTTGAAGGCACTGAACGGGAACGAGCCGAACTCTGTGGTGTAGAACGACATGGCGCGGCAGAGGAAGCTCGTCGAGTTTGTCAGCTCGTCCAACTGCCCTGGCAGGCAAAACGCTAGCATCGGCTTCTGCGTCTCGCCACCGTCCAGTGCCGGGACCTGGTACATCTCGAAGGGACCAGCGGCGAACGAGATATGCTGAACGGTCGCGGGTGTCGTCTGGATGTAGTAGAAAACAACCTTATGCGGGTCGTGCGGATGCGTGACTTGCTCGATGAGTTCGCCGCTCGCCACAACGGTGACAGGGTAAGCGTCATCATCGCCGCGCGGTTCGCCTCCTTCCAGGTATCGTGGTACGATGAACTCGAGTTCCCAGGTACATCGTTCCCAGAGACTGTCGACACAAGGCGTCCAAACACGAGCCGAATCATACGTAGTCGGAGAGAGGAACATGTGCGGAATTTGCTGCTTGTAAGCTCAGCTTCGACATGCCCGCACTCACCGTGTCGTCACCACCGTCACCTGGTCTCCTGAAAACAATACCTTCCACCACCTCGCCTCCGACAACAAGCTGATAGTCGATCTGAATCTGGATGGGAGCTAGCGACACAGCTGGGCCGCCGTCTGGTCCGGCTCCATCGGTCTCCACTAGTCGGACCCATCCGTGTGACACAGAAATCGCGAGCTCGCCTTCGTCCCGTTCGCCGAGCGCGGCCCAAGTCTTGCGCTTGATCTCCTGGTGGCTCTTGAGATCTATTGGTGGTTCTCGAACGGGAAGAGGCTGGAAGGCGTTCGTCACTGCGAAGGAAGCTGGCGTCGGTAACAACGGGTTGCTGGCAGTATCGGAGGAGAGTGTCACACTGTTGATCTGCAACAGAGGTGACGCGTGAAGGTACACCGTCCTCAGCGCGGGGTTCGTAGGTGTAATGGTGAGGTGCGCTGAGCCGTTAAGGACGCCTGCAAAGTCGATTTCGATGACATTGCGTTGATGCGACGTGAGGAAGTCAGCACGAGGAATACACAAACATTTCTCGACACGCGATACTTATAGAGTAAACCCGCGGCCGCCGCCAACATCGTCGGTCATGATGGGCACCTGCGCGTCCGCCCTCACCGCGGTTTCGACAAATGGCCGTAGGCAGTAGGTTAGCTCTTCGCAAAGCGAGTGTAGATTGTGATGGGTCGAGAGAGAGATGATTGTTCTTTCGGTCGTCTGAACGCGTGACAACATTCGTAGGGCGGCGGCGGCGGCGGCATTAGGCACACTGGCATGCTGCGGGCCTATTCGATACATGACAGAGTAGGCGTCCGCGATAACAGTTGGGCCCCGCATCACACCTGAATTTCGGCATCATGAAACGTCAACAGACCTCAGCTACTCCACATCCATCATGAGTGACGAGGAGGTCTACCAGCAGATTCTGGAGTTTGCCTACGACCTCGTGGAGAAGGTGGGCATGACATTCTGTGGATCTCTGACCGTCCCAGGCCTCAAAGCTCATCCTCGAAGGCTCAGCTAAGCGATGGACCTCCCATGACTTCGCGACTAAAAAGAACGCTGTTGATGTGAGTAACAGAAGCGCGCTGCAATTAACGACAGCTTGTCACCGAAACAGACGGAGCTGTCGAGGAGTTCATTAAGAAGGCCATTGCGGAGAAGTACCCCAACCACAAGTTGTATGCACCTTTGGGCACCATCTCACAACGCTGACGTTAGCATCGGCGAGGAGACGAGCGAAGTGCAGGGCAAGCCTGTTCTGACAGATGCCTTCACCTGGATTGTTGACCCCATCGATGTGAGTTGTGAAGTTTACTCCATGAACTGACATCAGGGGACCATGAAGTGAGCCACCTTTCACCTGCCATCAGTGCTAATGTATTCTCAGCTTCGTCCACAACCAGTGAGTCGCTGGTGCTTGTCGAAATCTTTGCTGACATCAGCCCCATGGTCGGATGTTCGATCGGTGTGACACATAACAAAGTTCCCGTGGTCGGTGTGATTTCTCAACCGTTCCTCAACCGCATTGTGAGTTCGCCTCGCGACCCACGCACAGCTTACCTCAGTTCTCAGCTCGTCTGGGCGGCGGCGCGTTCATGAATCGTACCATTCCGCTGCCTTTGACCGGTGGTATTCCTCAGCCTCTGACCTCCTTGTCCCAGTGTTTGGTAGCTGCGGAGTGTAAGCAATTCTCCGCAAACAGAATGGCTGACTCCCAGGGGGCTCTGACCGAAGCATCGAGACCGTGACACCGAAACTGAATAGCTTCAAACGCTTGAACGGTGACCCCGCGAAGGGCATTGAGGGCGGTGTTCTGTGCCACGCTCTTCGAAGTGAGTTATGAGTGGAAGCTCCTGGTACATGGATTGCAGCTCATATTAGCAACCGGCGCCACGACCTGCAACCTTGTCCATGTCGCTGCTGGCGAGCTCGACATCTCCTGGTGAGCTATAGGCGGCGTTCCGGTGAAGCTGACGATCAGGGATGCAGGGTGTTGGGCATGGGATGTGACGGTGAGTTTAGAAAGCTTGATAATCGCTCACAAGAAGGCTGCCGCAGTCATGCTCAAGGAGGTCGGTGCCTGCTTCTCCGGAGGTAAGGAGCTCTTCGAGCGGGACGCGTCTATCGGCGAGGTCCTCATGTGCCGGCGGTATATCGCCATCCGCGCCGTCGCGCCGACGGAGACGGAAACAAGCGAGCAGATCCAGCGACGCCTCGCGAAGGATCTGTACAATGTTGTGGAACCCTGGACAACGCCCAGCATGAAGGGTTACTAACCTTCGCGCGTCGTGCGGAGTAAACACTGCTAGAAATCCATACATGCAAATCTGTCCGTCTGTCTGTCTGCTGTCCGACTGTGACACCCTCCGCCTCGGGAGGTTTGTTGTCTAGGAAAAGAAACCATACAGGTGTGTGTGATCTCAGATCTAAATCTACAGGAAGTCCGCCGCCGCTTTCCGCTTCTGTCCTCGCTCTTCGGGACCCGGAGACGTGTAGCGGTACTTCGGCAGCTGGGCACGCTTCTCGGCCGGCGTCGCGTTGTTATCGGGCCAGAAGACGCCGTTTTGCGGCGGCAGGACATCTGGTCCAACGGGCGCGCCGGGCCCAGACGGCGTCGCCGATGCAGAAGCCGCAGAGGGAACGAATGCTGGCGGCGGTCGTGCTGGGGCAGGAGGTACCATGCCGGGAGGAGGAGGAGGAAAGTTGGAGGGGAATGGTGGTCGGAACGGCGGCAACGTGCCGGGCGGCGGGGGCGGAGGCGCACCTCCAGGGAATGGCGGCATTCCCGGAGGAAGCGTGGGTGGTGGCATACCTGCGGGGGGCACCGGAAGTGTCGGCGGCGGCATGGTCGGCACAGAGGCTGGCGGGATCGCGCCGTTCCTCCTAGCCGTCATGAGGGCCTTGTGCTGCTCGAGAGCTGCCATAAGATCCGCCTCAGGGATCGCATTGTACTGATACCGCGGGCGCTTCGCCTGTGCAGCAGCAGCCAGTGCGGCAACTCCAGCCTCCTGCTCCTTCCGCGCCTTCCATTCGGCGAGCGCGTTCGTGGGCACTCCCTCCATTCCGAAGATCTCGATCTCGAACCCATCTCGTCCCGGTAGCGTGTTGGTAAGGGGTTCCGGCTCCGTCTTGTGCACCTGCTGGGAGTGCACCATAAGACCACCAGCCGTGTTCAGCTTTCGAGGACAAAGCTGACACTTGAAGTGCTTCGACTTCTGATGCTGCAGCAGCACTATGGATGTTAGCTCACGTCGCTCGTTAACCATTCGGGCTTACCTTTCTCATCCTCGAATTCACGCTCGCAGTACCAGCACCACGGCTTGAGGACGAACACCTGAGTCTTTTTCTTCTTGCCCATTGCGTCGAATGCCGGTCGAGGTCTGGTGGATGCGACAACAATTGGATGACACAACAACTTCGATCCTAACCATGCATCATTCACCTTGAGATCCTCGATAGTGAGAGACCAGTGGTGGAGGTATTATTTTTGGGAACATTTTCCTGTTTTAATCCCGGTTTCACCCCGAAGCGTCGTTCCGAAATGTCCATCCTCCATCTCGACTTTTTGGCTGGTAGACGGGCTTGACCTACACCGTTTGTTTACACGTTCACCACTCTCCGAAATGAGCGCTCTGAGGAGTCTGCGCACGCTGCAGTGCGGCATCGCCTCGTCGTCGCGTACGTTTTCGACGACGGCGCCGACTTTCTCGCACATCGGCTCCATGCCCGTTCCGATCCCCGACAAGGTCACCATCACCTATCCGGAGCTCTCGATCCCTCCTTCGACGTCCCGCTTCGCGCCGGAGGCCCAGCGTTTTGTTGAGGTCAAGGGCCCTCTCGGAACCCTTGTTGTTCCCGTCGACCCGTCTATCATTCTCCAGCCTGCCGACAAGGGCCCGCTCACCCTCTCTGTCCACGATGCCAAGGAGAAGAAGCAGCGTTCGATGTGGGGTCTGACTCGCGCTCTCGTCAAGAACGCTGTCACCGGAGTCTCGGAGGGCTACACGACTGAGCTCCGGCTTGTTGGTGTCGGTTACCGTGCCACCATCGAGCCGATCCCCAAGGTGTTCCGTGACCTCAAGGCCAGCATTCCCCGTGTCGCCCGCCCGGCTAAGCCGGGAGCTCCCCCTTACCACCTCCCACCCATCCCTACCGAGCGTCTTAACCTCAAGCTTGGTTACTCGCACCCTGTTCTCATCGACATCCCGGAGGGCATCAAGGTTTCCGTCCCCCAGCCGACCAAGATTGTCCTCACTGGAACGGACAACCAGAAGATCGGTCTCTTCGCGGCTAAGATTCGCAGGTGGCGTAAGCCCGAGCCGTACCGTGGAAAGGTAGGTAGACCGAGAACCAACCCTATTCTGTTGCAGGAAACTGACACTCTCACAGGGTATTTTCATCAATGACGAGACCATCAAGCTCAAGGAGATTAAAAAGAAGTAGATGAGGCAGCCCGGCACATCTCGCATAGCGGAATCAACGCGTATATCAATTTGCATAACATGTATATCTTACCCCTCCCTTTTTCACCGGTCTCCACTGATATCTGACTACAGGAACCATCGCTCGGTGATGTGTGGAACATAGGGAAGGGGTGGGAGTGCGGAGGTCCAGCGAGCCTCATTGGATGGGCTGTCGGGCAGATGGACTGGTAAACAAGAGAAGCGTGGAAGGCCGCCCTGCTCGACTCTTATCTTCCTCGACAGCTGCAGAGAAGCGTACAGGTGTCGTCCGTTTGGGTTCTGGAGGATCAGCCGCTGGAATGCTGTCAGAACAGCCCGCTGTGCGCTCCGCTTGAGTTCAGATGTGCGAAGCGCTATTCACTGAATCGACATCTCGGAGTGCCTGCCACAATAATTGGAGCTGCAGCCTAAGTACTTATCGAGTGACCTCGTAAGAGAGCCAGCGCCGTGGCTCGCTCGCCATGTGGCCTCTTCTGTCTCGGACGTGACTTCGACATGCGGATATAGAATCCTGACGTGGGGCATGGTTTCGGGTTTGGCTGTTATGCCAGCTCATCGTAGTCCGTAGATCCGTCCTGGCAGGGAATTGCGGGGTCGTGGCGCACACGACGGAGGCGTGGGATTTCTGACTCACACCAGTCCCTGTGGTACCTGCGCAGAGTGTGGAGATCGCGAAGCGTCCTTGCGTCAGACCAGGAAACCTCCAACTGAGCCTTGGTTACCATCAGTCAGACTCTCGGAGGCAAAAGGCAAGGCGTAAATCGTCGTGGGATTGAGCAGGCTGGCAGGCCTCCTGTGCAAGGTGTTGAACCGAGTGGAACAAAGGACGCTTCTTGTACCTCAGGGGAGTGACGGTTACCAGAATCCGGAACGGTGCGGAAAGGAGGTGCGGAGTACCTCTCCCATGATCGTGATATCACAGGGCACTTTGGCCGTGGAATGGGTGTCTGATTTCGGGCCTAGGATCCTCAGGTCGCTTCGTTCGGCTATGAGAAAGGCGCCTTGTGCGCAACCTCTGAAGGTGCATGCCAAGATACCAGCAATTGAAGTTGGAGTCTTGGCTACATCCGAGCCTGCCGTGTCCGATGATTCCTGTCGCTCGTGAGCTTATCTGTGCGGGGAAGGTGAGGGACGGTGATGCGTTCCGGGATGTCGAGCTGTGTCCTTGTAGGCTGCCCTTCGCATGACCGGTGCGCGGTCAGGGCCATAAAACTGTGCCCCCACTACTGCTGTCTTCGTGGCCGAGATGGAAGTCAGTCCCGCAGAGCATACATAAGAGAAGCCAATCCAGGGTCGAAACGGTCGGCTGCTCGTTTCGATATTTGATTCACTTCATAAGTGTGGCAAGTGCCACTTCCGCACAACACCTCACCTCGCCTGGTCCAGATGAAACGGGTGTGCAGTATCTCATCCTTGGGCTTCCGACGACTGAGTCGAAGAAAACGGGGCAGTCACTGTCTGGGACTCTCTTCGATGCCAAGATCAGTGAGTCGAGGGGCGGTTCTGTGACCCACGTCGACCACACCAAGCCGAGTCAGTGGCAGTTCAGCGCCCAGACTATTCGGGGCGCTTCGGCGTCGACGTGGAAGTTAGTCACGTCGTGGGAGTATTGACCCTCTGCCGCTGGCTAATGACACCTCGACGCCGACAGTTGCAGACGAACGAACTATGCGTATGTAAGTCGGTTCTGTCTTCCATCGGTCAGCTCGAATTGCCTGAAGAACCTTGTGATATCCGTTAGAAAGCTCCACTCACGTCACATCACATCACAACAGCTGGCGCGCCGGGCTGACGGGGATGTCATCATGCATGTCGGTGTTGTTGAATAACAGGACTTCGGGTTCGGCGCCGACCACGGGAGGGCCGAAGCAGGCACGCCGAGCACCGCTTTCTTTGGCCGAAGGCGGTGCCACAATCCTGATTCCGACAGTCGGGACCGTACGACCATTCGTGGCGGGCTGCTCTGCCGTACACCAAGATGCTGTTGGCTTTAATGCTCGAAGAGTCTTCGACACCCCTCCGTTCACGCTCCCGGGTCTCGAGGGCCGCGCAAACCTTCTCGTGTTCGTGAAACATGTGGCACAGGCGGTGGAGGGATAATCTGAGATTATCCTGCTGGCCTCAAGAAGGATGCTCCCGGGGAGGCCGGCGTCTCCATTCGCTGGGCTGACCAAGAATAACGACGCGCTCCATCGCACGGCTCATGTGGTCGATGATCGAGCCGGGAGACACTGCCACGGACACCAAAGAGGTGCTTCGATTGCCCGCTCTAGTCTCGGCCTCTGCTAAGCCATGCCATGAGCCGAGGCTGTAGATTACGTCCCAATCCTTGATTCCTACAGACGTGATGGTGACATTCCGAGATTGGGTCTGGCGGATCGAACATAGTCACGCTCGGTGCGATTAGAATATCCGACGCCGAGGCTAAAGCGGACCAAGCGGGCTAAGCCGACCAAGCGACTGGGCCACGCTGGGGGGTCTGCCGTCAGCGTATAAAGCGTAACTGGAACGTCTGACCCAGATATTGGTTCGGCGCCAGCGGTGGCACCACACTCCGCGATAACGCCATTCGAAAGTCGACATGAACTAAGCGGAGCAGCTCCATCAAGGCCAGATCCGCTCCGGGCCGTTCCCGCAATTCAAGACATCTCGCGAGGGATAGTCACCACCATGGTCCAACTCTGCGCTACCCGAGCCAGCAGAGAAAGATCTCGTTATGAAGCAAGCCCGTTTCTGCGGCATGGAACAGGGAGGAATGGTGCTGGTCACACGGCAACCCTCCCGGATCAAGGCAACCAATGCTGGCACACTGTTCCTACGGAAGTGGCCGCGAGCTAGCTGCGTGAAGCGGGCTGTAGCTCCGCTTGGACTCCCGACTGCTATCTGGGTCGCACAAGAGGAGAGCAGGGTCCCCGGGCTCCCGCCATCCCCAGGACCTGTAGAGTTCGCCAAGCGCTCCGAGGGTGGAACGATAACCAACATTAGCACGTCGGACATAGGCGAAGCCCCCCTGTAGCGTTGTTATTAATCCTGTAACGGGGACGGCGAATGGGTTGAGGGGAGTTCATGTGATCGGGCGTCTTAATCCAGATCTAGTCTGATGCCTATGGCCTTGACGTGGTCATGCGGGAGACCTAAGTGAGCTACAGGCTGCCGAGGTGTTGGCGGTGTGACTGTAATCTGGGCAAGACAGACAACCGGCGTTGAGAAGCTCTTCTGCATTCGAAAGGAAACCTGCAGACATCAGGTTTCCCATGGAGCCCACAGAAGCTAGCTATCCACAACAGCTGGCGCCGATGCTGTGGGCAACCAGCAAGGCTGACATGGCGCAGTGAATGGCCCGCCACAAACGTCTTGATAGCATCGCAACCCCGAACGGCGCACTTTCCATGTAAGCGATAGTCAGACCCTCGGCGACACCACGAGGTGCGGGACACCTGCTGTCAGACAATCTCATGGCTTCAAGCCTAATGGGTATCATCATTGCTTTCATGCGCTTGATGCTGCTTATCGTCGGCTCTGGTAGTCAGACAAGGTTTTGGCTGGCGAGCCGTCACTGGAGAACTCGCCGACCCTTGCCGCCCATTTGGCCGGATGGTTCCTGCCGAGCTGAACCCTAATTTCGTCATCTTCGTAAGCGTAGTTTCCTCACTGTGTAGTAAGTCTCCGCAAAGGTGGGAGGTGTGATTGCGCTACAAAGACGCATGTTGCAGAGCGCAGACTGGTGGCACTTGTCCAACAGCTTCTTATAAGCTGGCGCGGCCCCCGCCGTACTGTGAACAGGAGTCTCGGAGACAACCTAAACTCAGACCTCAGATCTGCCCTGAGGAGTTGGCACGGTGAGAGGAAGGAGAACCACGTGAATTCCTCGGTGCAGAGAGGTCTGTGCACAGTGCTGTGTCGAGGTCGAGTTCAAGGTGGCAGACAGAAAGAGGCGAGAAATGAGCCGAAGAATAAAGGATGAGGAAGACAGACAGATACAGTTGAGTCAGCTGGCCGGTCGCTGCTGGAGCTGGCAGCTACCCTGCGGTAGAACGGTAGAAACAGGCCGCGGAGCAGGCCTAGGGAGCGAGGCCAGGGACTGGTAAGGGACGACAGGTACTGATGAAAGACAATGGCTCGTTAAACTCTCTGTTCGGATGGCGCACGCTTCGGACGCTCAGACATGAGCCCGGGTGGCACCCTGACCTGAGTTTGTTTGCTGATGAAAGCCTGGCGCCCTATGCAGGACAGCCAGTGTCGTGTCCACGAGTAAGCTCAGGCGCGGCCAGGCTGCCTCGACGTCTGCCCGCACGACTGCCCATGTCTGACCGCATGGCCATCACCACACCCAAACAGCAGTCTGGGCTGATGTCAGTTGCGGTTACGTTGATCTCCTGGATCCCCACTCCACACGCACCACATCGACGCTAAACCTATCAACCCTCAACCGCGAACCCATCTAGTTTCCTGGGCCTCGTCTCCACCCCATACGACACGTCCATCGCAAGCCGTCCTCCCATTGAATCCTGCAACTCTCCGTCTCGACCCCTTCCCCTCCTAGGTCGCCCGCTGCCCTTGATCTCCTTGACCCCTCCCACCGTCGCCCGGCTGACCCTGACGGTCGCTGGAGGTTACAGAGTCTCCACTGCAACGTATGCCTGCCATATGTACTACATGTACCACTGACCTCTCGTCTTCCACCCTTTCGCCCTGTCTTCCTCCAACAGCCTTGTCAAACAAGGCCTACGGCACGTCACCCAATCAGTTCCTTTCGACCAAAACCAAAAACCCATAGGGCTCATACCCCTAACAGGGCCCTTACATACCTCTTCCTCCCTTCCGTACAGCTTAAACCGACTCTCTTCCGGACAACATCGCCCATCGCTCTCCAACATCTACACCACCACTGCTCACTGTCATCAGCGCCTTCGAGGTCGTTCGCAATGTCGTCATGGACCCCGCTGAGGCTGATGTTCCGAAAGCAGTCCTGTATTGGTGAGTACTGCATGCTTGCGTGCTTCCCGGATCGTCATCCGAGACCAAGAGGTCGGATGCGGAACCTTCTGCCCATGTTTGCTCCGTGTCGGCGATCCCTCCTTTCATTAACGGGCGCCGTCTCGTCACTTCGATACGAGGTCGCTACTATTCACCTCCTTATGCATGAGTCACTGACTTTGCAGCTGGCCAACATCCGCTCTAGCGACCGTCCCCCGCCTAGCTCTTATCGAGAAGGGCTACAGTGAAGACGAATATGTGATCAGCCCGGTTGATATCAGTGAGGCAATTCAAGACCACATCGAATGGTGAAACTAACGTGGCGTGCAGCTAAGGGGGAGAACTTCTCTCACAACTACCTGAAGTGAGTGGCTGCGAGCCAGGATGGCAGTGGGTAGACCGGTGTGCTTACTAGTGCAGAATCAATGCAGATGGTGAATAGCCCGTCCATGCATGTTGTCCAATATCGCTGACAGCAGGCGCAATCCCGACATTCGCAGTTCCTCGGAAAGAATCGAAGCCTGGGGTTGCCGAGCCCGTATACCACATGTTATGTGACACCGCAGTGCGTCCTGCGAGCGTGGAGTTTGATGGAGAATGCTTACCGACTTCAGTCAATATGCGAGTTCATCGACAATTGTCTCCCTGTCGGCACACCAGCTGCCCCGGGAGGAAGGCCTTCCCCGAGGCTTTCACCTACTACTCCAGCGGGTAAGCAACCTCACAGCATGCCCCGGAGGAGCGCGCTGATGGGTTCCAAAAGACCAAAGCCTGTCCGCGACACTGATCGATTTGGTGCGCCAATCGACGGTTGATCCTAATTTCCTTTATCTCTCCATCGTCGACAAGAACGAAGCACGAAGAAAGTGGTCCGGACCGCAGGGAGCGATGCTCGGAGCGCGAAGCCTCGCGTTACGACGTTACCTCCAGCAGTATCGCCAGGACATCATGACCCCTGCACCTTCCCCTCAGCAACTGCCAGAGCCTAGGTTCATCTCGTTTCTGGAGCAGAAAGCTCTCTCGAATCAGGCAATTCTAGATATCTACACTGGCGACGCTCCGGAAGACCGAGTGCTGGAGTTCATCGAGGCCAGCAGGGCTTCATGGACTGTGCACCTCCCCTCAACGCTGGCCAAGCTGGAATCGCAGATTGTCGGACCATACTGCCTGGGCGATGATCTGGTGAGTGTAGAATTCTCTCCCTGACAGACTTCGGAGATCGATTAACACCTTGCAGACGTTCGCAGACTGCTATGTCATCGCGTGGCTCGCACAGATCGTCAAAATCTGCTCCCCAGGGATGTCTCTCGGACCGCACGGGCTGCAGAGTGTAGAGCAGTTCATCGGCGGCTACCGGATCGGGCCGAAACTCCATATTTACTGGGGTCACTGGGCGCAGCGAACGAGCTTTCGCAAGGCCATGCAGGGCCTCTAAGTCCGGGAATCGGTCGGCGCCAATCTTTCCACCATGAGACATAATTGTGGGCGAGCGCCTGACTATCGTGTACAACATCTCAAAATACCCTTCCCATCGGTACTACCTACATCGTTTGGGTCTTGTAGCTTCGCTGGGGCCGCGCACTGGGAACAAACTACCATTGGAAATCGCGATTGCCCGTATTTGTTCTCTGCATCCCCTTGTGTATTCTATCTAGCGCCCAATCTGCCGTGCGGGCTGTACCAAGGTGCCCGCGGAGCTGTCAATGACATGAGATCGGGTGATTGTGAGGCCCGAGCGTTCGGAAGCGGGATCGGGTCACGGCTGCAAGTTCAGCCACCGGTATGCGAGCTGCGCACGGAATAACATCTAAGTGAGGTCCGGCTGGCTAGCTGCCTAGCAGCGAGGGCGAGCGAGTGCTAGCGAGGAGGGTGCGGGCAGTTGGATGAGCACTGAGAGCCAGCGGCACAAGGCCAGGTGCGGGGTCAGGAGCGACAGTGATATCTGAGATCTAGGATCGCGTCAGGATATGGCCAGGGCCGTCAGGGCCGAGGCTGGGACGGCCCTGGGCGGACCTGGTTGGGACCCGTTGGTTTGGAAGGTGGGGACTTGTCTCGGATGCAAGAGCTCTTATCTCGACACGCCACGCGGCCCGCGGCGTCGTCTCCGCGTCCCTCGGGGCCAGCAGCGCGAACCAACGGCGAGCCATAGGCTCACAGACCCCGGCCCCGCGCTCTCGGCCCACCCGGCTGATTTGACTGCGTCTAGCGCCTCCCCCTATCTCAGCCTCAAGAGCCAATCCTTGGCACCCGCCCACAAACATTTCCAAGTCGCCGGACCGCTGTGTCTCCACGAACCAATCCCGCACGACCCTGCCTTCACCAAGCCCGGGCTCTGTAATCTTGTTGATTGCCGCCCACCAACCGGAGCCCGGCATGGCAGATCAGTGACGGCATAACCCCTCTACTGCGCGATTAGGCAATAAGCATGCAACGCGGCTACACGACGACGACATCAGGTGAGCTACGTTCCGCACCTCGCCAGGTCGTTGAGACGGGCATCGCGGGGTCCCCTCCGCCTCCTCGTGCTCCGCGTCGTCTCGTGACGAGTTGGCAAGCCCGTCCTCCGCACACAGGTTGACGCCTCGCTCGGCAGAATAGCCGACCGCTCCGTCTCCTTGTTCTTCAATCCTCACACGCCCTGCAATCGCGCTCTTTGTAGGCATGCCGCACATCCTGCTGTCGCGATCGGATCCATGGCATTATACGATGGCCTCAAGCTGGATATTCGGTAACCGCAAGATCCGCTATACCGCTTTCTGCTCCTGACGTCACTGGCCTACGGGCATCGTGCGATAGGCAGTTGAGTGTCGAGGGCATGCTGCACCTGAGATGAAGACCGTGACCACCGTGACGGTGCTGGCGCGCTGCCTTGCAGTCTACAAGGGTGCAGGCTCAGTGGATCGGCGGTGAAGTAGACCTGGATGCGCGAATTTCGGACACGGCCGTCGCTGCGCCTCAACGCCTCAACGGTCCCGAACCCCAGATCATCAAGGAGCTCAGGCTCAGACACCACCGTAGAGGGTGGATAATTTCAGGACGCAGGGCTTGAATCCAGAGAACGTTCTCCGGCCAAGGATAAAGATCTCGCAGCAACAGGGCCGCGCCGCGGGCTTACGTGGGTACTATGCTCCGCATGTGTGCGCGCGTCGAGAGCAGTGCTGTGCTCCTTGCTCTGTTGGAATAACACTCGCCCCAATTTGCCAAACTCTCCCGAGCGCGCACATGTGTTCCAGCTGTTGCTTCGAGTCCAGCGATCCCCAAACACCACCCCTATCTATCCGAGGTGCTTCATGTGCATGATATGCACCGCGCACGCGCTCTGGCCCGTGACCCTTCAACCTTCGTACGCAGCCCTCTCATCATCAATGCGAATCCCGCACAGAGCTCCGTAACTGTGGTCCGGTTGGCACGTACGCACCCTCACTGCCCGATGGTGTTTACCAGGCGAACGCGGCGAGAAAAGTAAGGATTAAGCTTCAACGTCATCCAGCTTCCCAAACGGGCAGTGACGACGCGCCGCCTTCCTTAGCGGGTCAAACGCTCTTCTGGCCACGAGAAGTACGCGGGGAGTACGTTCGATGCAGAACACCGGATACCCATGTCACGAGGCGTATCTGGATTCCTCGATGTCTTAACGGCCCTGCACACATCTCTTTGCTTACAATGGGTCCGCAACTGCTGCGCCGGACCCCTCGGAGCCTTGTGCGCAAAGTCTGGGTCAGGCATAACGTGAAAGCCGTTTCTGCTGTCCGTGCGGCGTTACGCAATGATGATCTCAGCAACAGCCTCGGAGGAGATGTGGATCGTGAGGAATCGGCGGAATCGAGCTGGATCAGTCACGCACCATAACTTCGGCGCCAACAGATCGGGCGAAGCGGTTCCAGCCGCCGCCCTTGAGTCCATCCAGACCTCAGTCATCAGCGATGGAACGCCGGCAAGCGCTGCACTGAGGCCATTCACAAAAGGACAGTTGATATTACATGGTCTGCAATGCCGAAGGCGTGCCGCGTACGCCGCGCATGCCGCGGTCCTCATTTGTTTCACACACGGTGACACAGGGTGGTCATTCCGACATTCTGGCCTCGATGTGGAGCGAGCGCTCCGGCATCTGCAGCTCGCTTTCTGCAGTGCTTGTTCTTCGTGCACTTGGTGACGCGAGGTCTTTACACCCTGCATCGCTTCCGAAGCATGGGCGGTCTCCGACCAGGACATGACACCCACGTCGGGCAGTGGGTAAAGCGAACAGAGCAACTGCGGGAAGTGGCAGGGCGGAGCTGATTCATTGATCGGCAGCCGATGTTCGGATACGTGCATTGTTTGCGCAAAGTCTGGAGGCCTGGTCGCTGGGACAATTCAGATGGAGCGACCATATGGTGCGCCGCACCACAGCACCATAGAGGGGCCAAACGCGTGTGGTCCGTCGGGCGGGTATTCATTGCGCATTCAAGGTCATTTCGGTCCATTCACAGACCAGTTAAGTCTACAGCTGCAAAAAACGCCCATTCATCACCGTGCACGGCACGCTTGGACGCGCCCAGGAAACCATCCCCGGCAGGGTTGGACTCGGGCGCAGTCGTGAGATATGAATGCAAAACACCGACTCGGAAGCGTGGGGCGATCTGGGACGCGCCGTGAAACGACGCTAGCCGTTTCAAGAAGGTGCAGATGTTGTGTTGCGCTGACGTCCGTGCGTCTGGGCCTCTGTTTTTCGGGGATCGTTGATGCTGCAACCCATGCATTCCTCCTCATCGACGAAGCGGGCTAGGCAGAGCGCTTCAATTCTCTCTACTTCGTGCAAGGATTGTTTCAATCCGCACCCCGAAAGGGATGGAGGGTTTCGGATAGCTGAGAGAGACGTGGAGCGACACAAGTCATTAATGTTTCGCCACATTGCTTACGACATCCCTGCCCTCGGATGCTGATAGGAATGCTCAGATCTACAAACTGTGCATCCTGGGGTACCTGCGGCGAGCCGGCATCCAAAGGGAAGCGACACATGGGATCGTACGGCATGCACATTCGAAGTTGTCGAGCCGATGGGGCGGAGCGGAGCGGAAGGAGTGCAATCCCACCCACGCTGGCTGAGGATGTCGCTACGTCTAAAATGTAACGCTCTCGAGCCTAATCGCACGTAAAACGGAGAGCGCCTGCTGGAAGAAGGAATGAGCCGAGATTAGGCTTCGAAATACGCGAATTGTATCTGCGTAACAAGCCTCCAGCCCACATACGCATTGGCTCGGAGGGCGTGTGACATCTGCGGCAGATGGATAGCCCAGTTGACCAGCCTCCACAGTGGTGATATGAGAGGTCAACGATGTAGAGAAAGGTCAGGTCGTAACTCACTTCTCAAGCTGCCCAGATGGTAAAGGGCAGGATGCCTGGATCGTTAATGTTGAAGCATGGGTAGGAGGGCCAGGAGTAGGTGCTTGAGCCTGTTTGGGGTCTCAGATGGGCACGTTCCATGTTTGAGGAGCACATGAAGCATGCTTAAAACGGTAGGAGAGCACTAGGGTGGGCCGAAGCGCGAGGAGAACAGGAGCTCGTGTTTGACATTCCTCGTGCGACACGCACACATCACCTGCCAGCAGCTGGCGTGTTCAGTACGTCCAGGTAGTGGGCGGGCAGGCCTGCGTTGAAAGTGGATGGACGCTGATACCCTTCGCGCGCGCGGACCGGCTCCCCCTGACCCACGGACCTCTTGCGCGATTCTGTCACCTGTCGGTGAGCAAGACGTAGGTTTCGTATGCAAATCCAATATCCCTTCGATGTCGGCATGTTGTGAGGAGCTCAACGTTGACGGGCGCTCGGGTAAACCAGGTCGTCAGGATAAAGAAGTTACCAGAGTTGGCTGTTGCTGGGCTAGCGCCCTATGAGTCACAGGCTTCGCGAGGCAATGAGGGGTAGGCCGGCCCAGAACACTTTGGGCTACTTCCCATGCTTGGTCTGCCTCACAATGAGACAGTCACCTCCGAGGTAGGAAGGCTAGCAAGCGTTCCCACCGCGTGCAGTACTCAGCCGGCATCTGAGCTCCATTTGACTCAAGAAACAACGCTGAAGAGCATGGTGCTCCCAGCTTGGTAGCATGGGCTGCCGGATGGTCGCACATGGTGGTTAAGCGGGAATGGTCGGGAGGAGCTTCAAGCCGCGCAACCGAGGTAACGGTGGGAAGGCTTGAATACGGCGGCATGTCAGTGCCCCGCTGTGCATGCCGCAACATCGCGATCCCAATTGTATCATGCTGTCATGCACATCAGGCCCAGGTACTCGAGGAACTGAATGTTGAGTAAGGTCCACGACAGGTCCGAGAGCTTGTTGGCTCCATGTGGGCGACAGTGTGAATTCGCGCATGCTTTCCCTTTCCTGCTGCAGAAGCGCGACGGTAGAGGCAAGCGTAGGAGAGGGGGCTATATCCGGTGCCGGGCTTGCCGAACGGGAAGCCGGGTGTGCCATGCACCAGTGGCTTCGTCTTCGGGTCCGGGCCCTACCCCACGCACGGAAAAACGGACCAGCTGATCAGACGGAGACTGCAATGCCAAGGTATTCAACCGATCAGTTTTTCTGTGGAGTAATTCGGTGGAGCAAAGGTCACGGGGTAAACAGTCTTCTCCTGTGCATCTCGCATCATGAGTTTGCGGCTGCTCACGCGAGGCATCACCTCGCTTTTCGGCATTCAGTAAACGGCCAGAGCAGATTGTGCATGCCTCGAGTGACGTAGTGAGCGTGTGATCAGTGGCAAAGGCTGTGAGACCGTGTGCGAAGCAACACCTGCTGCAGTGAGCAAAGTGGATCAACAAGGTTTGAACGCCGTCGGCATTCACACAGTTCCACCGAGCTGACGGTGGTCTTTTGAGGGACTCCGAGGCAGCTCACTGCAGTGTGCCGCTCCCACCAGGAGTCCTGCTCGGTCTCCATCCCAGACCCTCAGCAATTACTCGGCCCCTCCCAAATTTCGAACCTCGGAGCAGGGTGCTGTGCCTCGATGGGTTTTACCTTGCACCTTCAAGGGGCCTTGGTCGGACCTTGAACGTAAGACCAAGGAGAAAGCAGACGTCGATCTGTAAGGTACCACGAAGTGTGGTAAGAGTGATCTGCGCATTGCGTACATACAATCCTGTACCTTTTTCCCTTGCATGTCGATCCTTTTCACTCAAAAACCGAAACAAGGGAACCTGCAGGACGCATAAGGCGCCCAAACGCCTGCGCCGATGACCACATCAAACTGCATCTGTGGCACATACACCTCTCGGACGGGTTTCTATGTCCCTCAATGATCGACGTAATGGTGCTTGTACTTCTGGAGAAACGGCGTTTGCATTTCGTAACGAGGGGGTGACTCAGGCGTCGACGTCGTGTCGAACAAAGGCGATCGTTGACCCGTCAGCTGCCTGAACACCGGCGCATTTCCGACGAATCACATTCTGCCGGTGTCATTCGGCGGTGTGGAACGCATTGCGACGCCCTGGACCTGTTACGCTCTTGATTGAATCTTCGTCGATCTCCATTTTTTCGGTTTCTGCAGCACAGCGATGTCCCTGGTCTTGTGCTCGGGATGGGGAAGCGGAGTTATTGCGCGCCGATCATTGGTAACCGGCAGTCCCGGCACACGCCGCCCTGCCTCGGTTGGGTGTTGGGTGGGTTCCGAGGATTGAGGGTGTAGGATGTAGCGCAGAGCTGGGCTGGGAGGACAGCTGGAGCGCTTTCGGTTGGGGTCCAGGCGATCCGTTGGGCAATTCAGCGCGGTGACGATCATCAAACAATACATTCATTAGTGATCTGCATCTGTTTCTACTTGTTCCTTGATCTGTTCCTTGCATCCGGAGCCCTGGGGAATTCAGCTGCACATGCAGATTTTTTCAGCGCAGATGTTCCACCCAGCAACCAAGCGGATATCCTAAGGCTCCGCCCGAGACACGAGACACGAGCTCGAGGGTCAATGCCTTGATCCGGCATACGTAACACAACGCTGATCTCAATCGAACTGCATGCCAGCCATGGCGGCGATCGCCCGGGCACAACGTAAACTTCAAATCCCCACCACAGATTCCGAGACAGGTCGATCACGCCGGTGCGCCTCGTGCGCCGCGCCCCCCGCCGCACCCGGCCCGATCCGGCAGATCTTCGCGACGATCACCCTCCTTGCCTCCCATACAAAGGACGGTTGTTTGCGTTGGCACGGAGCTGACGCCGAAGGATTCAGCCGTAGCGGTGATGCATGCAGTGCACATCCGTACATCCCGCGACATGTGGCCATGAGGCCATGCACTAAATGCGCGTCGTCCTGTTGCGGGCGCGGACGCTTCCGCCCAAAGGGTGGGTGCCTAATGAAGCACCCCCAAAGCGATTTAGGACGGTCTGAGCAGTTGGCGATCTGTTCCGAGCCAGCCGCAACCCTTCAGGTTATCTTTGTGACACCCTCGGTCATGCGGTCACGACCAGGAGGAGAAACGGCCGTCACGTCGCTAGCAACGCTCGCGACGGCGATGGCCCAGCTGCCGCGGCTGTTGTGCTCGTGTCCCGTCTGGATCTCTCAAACAATCTGAGACACTTGGTCGTTTCCCAGTGAAAAGCCTGACGACCTTCCCCGGACTGTATCGAGGTGGCATGATCGCCGCTGAGAACGGCTGCCTGTCACACGGAACGCATCGGCACTGCCCCGATCGGGACGAAACCGGAGACCGGGTGTCTCTGTCGCCGAGGAATTTGGAGATGCAACAAGGCCGGAGAAGAAGGCCGAGCACTGTTGCAGTCTACTGGAGGCCGTGGTTGCTCTACCTGTGGGACGTTGACGTGACTGCTGAGACTGGGGTCGTCGGTGCTGGCGCCGCTGGTGGTGATGCTGGGCATACTATGCTCTTAGCGCGGGGGTTACCTCCGTGATGCAAGCGTCAAAGTTGGGACCACAGGAAGCTCTGGACTCGCAGATCTCGGGGTCCTCGGCCTGTAAGCCCGGCCGCGCTTGGAATGCCCCCGAGGTGTTAGCTCGGCTGAATTGGACAGCTGCTTGCCGCCGCCCTGCCCTCCCTAGACCTCCCTTCGCCCTCCTTCGTCAT
Organism: Trichosporon faecale; assembly: GCA_039545375.1. Lineage (NCBI taxonomy): Eukaryota > Fungi > Basidiomycota > Tremellomycetes > Trichosporonales > Trichosporonaceae > Trichosporon > Trichosporon faecale. The sequence goes on from BCLU01000001.1 coordinate 1,493,061, forward strand.
CAACCGATGTAGGAAGGTGCTGCATAGTTTAGGATGATCTCCCGCCCCGCACGTAGCGCAAGCGATACCGCAACCGTACCAACCAGGCCGCAAGTATGCCGCAGCGTACCGCATGACACCGCATGGCACGCCGCACCTACCGCACGATCCGCACTGGTGGCCGTCGCCCCGCACATCCTTGCCATCCTGCGACTGTGATGTTCTGCTGCTTCAGATCGGCGTGCGTGCCAGAGTCCTGTTGTACAGGTGTCAACCGTGCCGGCAGGGTTTAGCGGCTTAAGCGGTGCCTATGCCTATGCTCAACCCCGTTTGTAGACGATTGTGCTCCCCGCCAAATACCCAGTTGCAATGCATCCTGCGCTCATACTCGAGAGAGCTCCACGCCGAGCCCCCAGCTGGCCCTTCCTCTGATTCTTGTGTCGCAAGCATCCTGTAGCATGCATCTTGTAGCAGCACGACGCTAATCCAAGACAGCAGCGAATTTCGCACGAAGTGGGCAGCTTGCCGAATTGTTTCTCCCTCCTTTCTCTCTTTCCCCGTACAGACCACTGCTACAATGCGGGGGCATAGCACCGCTATGCGTTCTGCATTCCGGGTGGGCATTGCAGTGGCGCCAGGTTAAGACTCTCCGTCTGTCTACTCTCGTCAGAGTCGCATCGTAACGAGCGACTGAGTTGGTTCGGCGAGCGCCCCGTTCCCAGCAGGCTCGCACGCCCCCCCCCACCCCACACCTTTGCAAGCGCTGGTAATGTTACTCCGCCTCCTCGCCTTTGCCACGCCCCCGTGCTATGCCTGCTGGCAGCTGGGGTATGGTGGAGCGGGAGGTTGGGTACGGTACGAGTCAGTCAATCTAGCCAGATATTCGGCAGGTGGCCCACTACTTGGGAATTTCGTCGCCGGAATGGGCCCTTGTTTGCAGTCCTCGTCACAGGACCTGCAGGGACGTAAGGGGATTGAAGGGGCCAACAGAACTTGGGGTGCAGGCAGTGCATGCAAGCATATCCCGACTGGGCAATGCGCAGTGAGTTACCATCGTGCAGCGTGACAACTTGAAAGTCGCTTAACCTGAGTGTGTCGGGTCGGAGTTTGATCAAGCCATGGGAGGCTGGGAGAATGGGACACGGATCACGGTTTCTGGGATCCCTCCCTTTGGTGCTAAAGATCGATGGCCTCATCTCCGGGTTGCGCAATTCAAACTTGCGGTGTTCAAAGCGAAGCTCGGACCTCGTTGTCAACTATCTTGGGGTGACAATTGGTGACTGACTCATGGGAGTACACGCTCGGACACCGGCTAGCGTTCTCGAGCATCCGCAGACGCGGACCCCGAGCTCTCGGCCATTGCTGGCGTCACTTGGCGTCACCACAACATCGTCAGAACTGAACTTGGTCAGGACAGCGTCAAAAGCTTGAATGCTAGTCCCATTGTGACGTGCAAGCATAACCAGTGATCCTGGGCTGTCACCGGGGTGGCCGTGTTGGCGCCATTCAGCAGCCGCCCGATATAGTACCGATAACAGAAGCCTATACGGCCGATGCGGAACGAATTGAGACGTTAGGACTTTCGGGCCTCCGGCCATGCATGTATTCTTGGCGCGTAATGTTTGTATGCACGCAAGCGACGCCGAGCTGGACAACTGTTCAACTGACGAGCACTCCCCGGATGTTCGTCGGCGTAAGCTATGCAGGACAACGGCAGGACACAACGTGGCCCCACCCCGAGCAACGGGCCCAGGTCCCAGGACACGCAGGACAGACTCCTGCAGGCATCGGGCGAGGGCAGCCTACGGCCATCCCGAAGAATATTCGATAATCAACTGACACAACTCAGCCTTCCGTCATGGGTCACGGATCCAAAGTGTCGAAACGGGCCATCGCGTAATATTCGACTCATCAGCGAGCTTACTGGTGCAGCATGGCAAGAAAGACGGGGCCGACTGCCGTCCCGCCCGCTACCGCGCCGTGGCGCACAAAAATATCGTGTAACCGACACTCAGTATCTCACGGCAACGTGCACGGATGCACGGCCAGCACGCACAACTGTTGTAGGCGATGCTGAGAGTATCAATACAAATAGGCGGTATCCGCGGTTTGCCCTCAAGGCGGTTGAGATTTCACCGCACAACGTTGGTTTCAAGATCCAGCACCAAGCTTGAGAAGGATGCACATGCACCCGTGGACGGCGTTCCCGGCGCTCAGCCTTCACTTCAGGACCTTTCCGTGTACTGATTTGGGGGTCACAATGTGAAGAAGGGGTGTAGCGGCTGGCCAGGACCGATTGCAAGTTGTTGAGTATTCTGGTGCAGAGTTTATGCAGAATAGCTTGGCCCAGCTTAGGGGATGGAGCTCTGAAGCGCTGTCATTAAACCTCTAGGGTCCCATAACGTTAACGACTGTGCGCTATATGCGGTTCGTGTCGGTCCAAGCACGGTTCAGGAAGTAAGGTTACCGTCGTTCCCTTAGCGCTTTTTCAGACACTGGGACGCTGCGCGCTCGACTGGGTTCGATACCACTCGTCCCTGAGTAGTCTAGATGCCGGTCTCGCGGTGTCCCTGGTCAGCCCTTATCCGCCCGGCTGAACGGACGGGTCGGCCAAACGTTAATCCAGTCCAGTGCTCCAACAACTTCTCTCCGTCAGCTATGGAGACCTACTAGCGGTTCACCACTGCTCGAGTTTCAGCGAACTGAAGCCTGGAGCCCGCAAGGTCCCGCAACCCAGTTGCTCTCGGACGGTGCTCGTAGGCCAGCTCTGCACTTTTGGATCGCTTTTGGATGAGGTGTCGGTGACCCAATCTCATGGCAGACGAGTAATGAATCAAGTGATCGTATACACGAAAGGTCAAACAATGGGCAAATCAATATTTCCCGTCAGTGTCCTTTACAATGCACTGTATTGCACTTTGGCTCCAGCAGCGTTTTAGCTGGGGGGACTCAATTCGGAATTGACTTGAGTGTCTGACGGCGGGGAATGGGTGCGAGCGTGTCAGCTGCATGGGGATATTAAGGGGAAGCATTGACACGAGACTAACAGGAGCCGCGACGTGTATATGCGTGACTGTGTACGACTGCTGAAGCTGCTCCGCGTGTTGCTCGCAAGCTCGGCCTGCAGTACTGTCGGTACTGCAGACGGTACTGCAGAGTTGGCTTGCTGGACAGGAACGAGCAGTAGTGGCCATCCGGCGAGACGTGAGCGCGACGCATATCCGCATGGAGGCACATTGTCCCGAACGGAGGGATACCTTTGCTGAGCTCAGCGAGGAGAAACCCCGGCTGGCTAGGGCCAGTGTCCTTGCGGGACGCAGATCGCGGAGAAGAGTGGCTCGGTGGAGCGTGCCGCAATCGTGCCGCCATCGGTGGTGCACTCGTGGACGAAATTGGCGCTGGAGGCCAAGGTACGGCGTCGATGCTCCTGCTGATGTGAGCGTGGAGGAGCTGGCTGACGAGAGAGGTTTCGATATTGGGGAATTGTTGATTGATGGATGAGATATAGACCCTTGATCGTGCCTTGCGGACTGCCTGAGCCCTGGCGGCCAGCGACTGGTTTGTGACTGCTCCGTCTCCCGACTCTCCGCTCCAGCGCACAAGGTGCTGCATGCGTCCACCTTCCCTTTCGCAACCGCCGCTATGATTTCACCCGATGCTCTGTGTCCTAGTGATTTCGCTCCTTCCGTTCATTCTCAGGTTTACGGGATGTGCACCACTCCGCAAGATCCCCTGTGCAGCTTGGCCAGTGACTTGCAAGGCACATGGCAAGGTATCACATCCTCACGGCCCGCAAACGCCGTACAACAAGACAGGGGCAGATCTCGTGCGGCGAGGAAGCCGCTGTACCCTCTCGGAATGCTTGGGTCAGAGCCGACGTGTCATCCCTGCCAACTACTGCACTAACGAGCGACTCGCAGCGAACCTCGGTTGCGGCTCGGTGTAAGATGCGCCAGCGCAAACCCGTGCAGGATCACCTGCAGGAAGCACACACGCACACACAGCTTGCGCTAGGAGCCAGCAGACCGGCGAGGCCGCAGAGCTAAAGGGCAGGCGTCTGGCGTCAGTACAGTGCACAAGACCAGGAACGAGACCTGCAAATGGCCGAGGTTCGCAGTTGCGCTTGACCCTCAGGCTTGCGACCAGAGGAATCTGTCTCATACTGTCGCGTCAGAACGGTAGAGGATCGCTGCTGGTCAAGGGCATAGCGCGTGCCCGAACGTCACGAATCAACATTCGGGCCGGCTCAAGAGCAGCCCGGCCGACATCCGCTGTGGTAGGTTTGGAACTCAGACACTGTCTATGATCGCTCCGATATAGTGAGGGTCTGACAGCTGGAACGGACTGTATTACTCGGACACCCAAGGTGGAACATCCTCTGTGTTGGTATAATCAATCGATTGGGAGCCAATGGGACCGATCTGTTATGTGGTTGCGGCAGACCTTACACTGGAACAGAGACTGCCCGCCATGGGCTGCAGCGGCGGCGGCCAACACCACCAGGACGGGAGTCAGGACCTCAGGATGTCCTTAGACTGGTTTAAGGTGATATGATATAAGATTGGACCGATCCGCAACGTAAGCCGCTAGTCGGCTAGTCGGTCCTCCGCATGCGCAGATCGAAGGAAGACACGGTTCCGTGGTAGCTCAAGTCACGATACCGCCGCCATACGTTGATCCGTGAGTACCGTGATCGTGACTGATATATCTGTTTGAGCGAGCACTTCTTCTGTCTGGGTTCAACTCAACTCATAATCAAATACAGAAGTCGCCATCAGAAGGCTCTCACTCGGTCTCCCTTCACGGCATAGTGACTCAACCCTCTCGTGCTCTCCAAATCTTAATCCCACCTCGACGTCCCCCCCACGTACCGCGACCTTTCCCTAACCTCCTCGCTGGCTTGCAGGCTCTCTGCGCAACGCCCTATCCTGTGCATCGTTCGCACACGGTCATCCCTCCACACTCCGCCGCCGTCAACTTCCGCCAGCCCCAACTCCGTCTCGGCGATTGATTGATCGACACGACGACCTGCCGTCGGCGCCGAATCGATCCACCACCGAAATTCGCTTTGCTGGTGAACTGAAAAGGTCCCAGGCCCCTAAGCGAGCGCCGTCAACCGTTTGCTGGTCCCGTCCTCCGTGCCTGGTCAGGCAAGAAGAGTGAGTTCTGGTTCCTCAGTTCCTTGCCTTCCTCGTGTCCTGCAGCCGCAGCCTTCCCTGTCGGTTGCTCCCTTCTCCACTTCATCAGCCGTGTCCGCCAGCACGTTACGCACATTGAGATGGGCGTGCAGCACCCATTGTTATCTTTCCTTTCCTTTCATCAGGCGACCTTGCCTGTCCCCCCACCCCCACCCCCCACCCCGCAACACCTTGCAATGAAACTGCGCCGCCTGAGCCCCGCATCCTGACCGAGGGACCGCGTCGGAATTCCGCAGGCCTCAGAGCATCGGTCGGAACGACCCTTTCTACACCTACACCACACTCAGCGCGTTAGAGCCTGTCAGCATAGGAGTCAGCGGTAGGGGAAGAGTCTATTGGTCTTGGGCGGAGTCGGAGTGTGAAAGAAGTTTGCATCCGCTGGCCCCTCCGCGCTGCTCTGCCTATCGGGATTCGGCGCGGCCCGCCCTCGCTCTGCGGAGTAGAGGTGAGACATGCCGAGCTCTTGCTGGCATGCGCAGCCCGCTTGACGGCGCCGGACAGCTGGGCTCGCGCTTGCTTTGTGTGCACCTCCTGACCCCTCGCGTCATTAGGCACGGCCGTTGAACCTCTGGAGTGCCTAAAGGCCTTGTGACTGCCCTGGTGCTGAGATTTGCTCAACGCATACCTTGCCAGGCGCCAGGAGTTCCACGTGCGGAGCGTCACCTACTGTTGGGCCATGTCGGGGAGGCTTGACGCACGGCGCCCGACAAGTTTTGGCTCGCTGCAGCTGCGCGCTTTCGGTGACAGACCGACGGAGGTAGGAGCGGCCAAACCACTGCCCTCGCCACGAGTTGCTTGCCCACCGCCGTCTTCGCCGCACCTCTCGTTGTCTCGTTCTCCCATCCCCTTCAGCTCCTCCACCCCACAATCCGCATGCACAAATGCGCGAGCCCCTCCCAATCCCCGCTGTTGTTCTCCTGGCGTCTGATCTTTATCATTTCGGTGATTCATTTCTGCACCCCTTATTCTCCTGCCCAACCCCTGGTGCACGAGATAAAATGATGAACGCCCGAGAGCGGGTGCTCATGAACGAAGGTATCCCAACGTGTCGCATGCGTCCGGATTCAGCTGTTCTGTCCCCCTCGTGTACCACCGTCTCGTATCTGATCGGAGGGTACGAAGCATTGGGTTGTGTTACGTGGTGGCTGTTTGTGGGCTGGGAAAGAGGGTGTCGGGTTGGAGACCGCGAGGTGGAGACCCAAGGTGGAGGGTCCCGTGACACTACTTTCATCCTTTCAGCCTTGTCCAAGGTTGGGCTGAAATGTATGAACGGTATGCAGGCATGCCGGATGGAGAGGAGGAATTGAGAGAACGTTCATGGGAACCAAGCCCCGCAGCCAAGTCCGAACGATGCGCATGCGTCTGCATAGAACGCTCAACCGGTGGTGCGCTGGGGGGCACTGGTGGGTGAATGGGAGCCTGCTCTCTGTACAATGGGCACACCTGCCACTCGTCCTGGGCACGATCAGGACTGAGCAAGTGAGGTACCACCTTAACCCTACGTGCTGTCAATCTCAACTTTCCCATGCCCCATACCGTGCGTAGAGTTCACTTGCGAAGAACAGACGCTACCCCAGAGGTATCTCGCTCCACAGACTCATTGGTGGGTCGGTGGGTGCGTCCTGATTCCCGATCTGAGGCATCACATCATGCGGGGCATGTTGCGATCCAACTTGCTCTGCTTACAAAGGTGTGACGGCTCGATGCTCCAGACTCTGCTCTGCATTGTGGGTGTGGCTTATCCGTCGATCAGTGGCTTTTGGCTTTGCATGTGGCTTGCCTGCGCCCCCCTCCACTTGTCCCTCTCATCAGCCGACCGGCTCGAGGCTCGAGGCTCCAGACAATGCCCTCGGTGCCCGCTTCCGGCGCTCAGTCTGTGCGCCAGCTTGCGTGCAACCTGGCACTGTCACCACCAGTCCCGGGTCCATGTGCTATCTGCAATTGGGCTATAGCATACGGTGCGGCTGCCCGGTGCTAGTCTGGTGGGCTGAGACGGGCCGTCCCCGATCTGTGTTGCGTTGCCCAGATGCTCAAATGCTCAGATGCCGCATTGCACAGGTGCCCAGACGCCCAGATGCCCAGATGCCCAGATGCCTCCAGGTCCCATGCGATCCATGGTGCCGTGTGGTCATGCGGCGAGGTGCGTCCAAGGCGATGGGCGTACATACTCCTTTCCCCTCTTGCGGTGTTGTGCGTGATGTGTTGGCGGGTGGGTGCGAGTGGGTGAGGTGTGGATGGGTGTGCCGAACCGGCTGGCGCGCCGAGTGGTCCCCACTCGCTCACTCGCCCTACGCTACGTGGCCGTGCACTCGTTCACTCGAGCCCCATGCCTCTCTCCCTCTCACTGAGCAGCGGGGCCGCGCGTGTGCCCAGATTGTCCTGCGTCCTGCGTCTTTGTCGTCCTGTCACTTGCGTCATCCCATATCTTTCGCGGTCCCTGAGACTCAGGGGTGCTCGCCGGCCCTGAGCGATCCTGGCGTCCCTGAGAGGACCTGGTCGGACCTGGACAGCCCTGAACGCCCTGAAGACCCTGTGCCGTTCCTGTGTGTGTAGCCAGAATTCCCTCTGTCCCTCAGTCCGATCCATCGTCTCCCCATCCCCGGCACTCCCCCTTCCAGGCCAGCCGTGCGCGAGCGGGCGAGCGCTTGCGTCCTGGGCCTACCCGTGACGCGCGGCTTGTCGCTCCCCTGGCCCTGACCGTCGTCGAGCGACCGTCCTGGCTTTTCCATGCCCTCCCTCTCCTCCCTTCGGGCCCTTTGACTCAGAGTTCGCACTCTCACTCTGCTTGCCCTCTCTCCTCATCTCGCTTTTTGGCTTTCGCTCTCTGGCTCTAATGCTATCCTTGAACCCCCCTCGAGGTGGATGCCATGTCAGGCCCCCAGCCCAGACTGCATCCCCCATCCGATCTCCCTCCCTCCTCCCTCCCTCCCTCCCTCGCGTCCTGCACCTTACATCCCAAACCCTGGTCCCTTATCTCTCTCCTCAAACCCTCTTCTTCGAAATGTTTTGTTGACCGCTAAGCTCCATAGGACATTGTTCCAGAGCAGAGCCCCGAATCCGTGCCGACCTCCTCCACCGAAACCGAGCTGCTTGCGCACTCCTTGCACGTTAATCAAGAGTGCGTCAAGCGTCAAGCCCCTTGCATTAACGGCCCAAGCAAGCCAACAGCACCTCAAGCAAGTCGCAAGCCCGGCAACAGGGCACAGCAGCTGCATCAAGGGCTGCGATTGCAAGCAACGATCAACTCTCGCTTGCTATTTGACTCTACGTCACAGCCGGAACGTCCGCCGTCTCCCTTTTGGTCCTTGGTTCCTTGGTCTGTTGATACAACCTACCTCTCGCGCGCCAACACCGGCTCACCCAGATTTGTGTCACAACTCTTGTAACACAAGTCAAGCGCTGACCGATTGGCATTTGGCTTCGCTTCAGGTCAACCCATTTCCGAACATAGTTATCCTTTGCTCAACTGCCCAACTTGCTCAGCTACGACCACCATCGACCGGAGCACGACGCTTCTTCACCACGACACACTTTTCCTATCCTAGGCGCCGCGCCCGTCACTCCTAACTCTACCCACTCTGTCTACCGCCTTTCACCCCCGACGTCTTCCTTCCGCTAGCGACCCATCTCTTTGTCGTTTGATAACCCGCGACTTATCTTAGCAACGACGCGCGCCGTTCTCCCGGACAGTGGTTCTCGCCCTCAGCCCGGTCTCCTTCCAAGCAGGTTCGATCTGCTTCGGGAGATAGTCATTCGACAGCTCGTCACCGTTCACCGTGTTCCAGGACTTCGGTCCTGATCAACAGGGGTGTGTGACTTGCGTACCATCCGATCCTGTTCATTCCGCTCAGGCAGGAGCGATCTATCGGCAAAACATTATATACCGTCAGCAATTGAGCTTACCACACCTCGCCGTTTACGCTCAGAGACGCCGCTGAACGCTGTCGTGGTCGCCTGTCGATAACCTTACTGTCGGATTGTTCACATAGTCGTTTGGAAGGTGGTTGTTGTCAACTGCACATCAAGTGCCAGTCACAATATACTGCGCCGACCTTGCCCGCCCCTTACGTGAACATCTTTTCAACAATCAGCAAGACGATCGGTCCTGAGACGATCCGGCATCAGTGCCATCCCACCACTCTCGCAATACCCTCTCCCACACTCTTCCATCTCTTCCTCTCCGTTCGACTCCCCTTTGACTAAGGGTAGCCGTACGACGACTTCAGGTCTGGACCTCCGGAGCTCATACCCCAGGTCATCGAGCCAGCTAGCCAGCCGCCCTCGCCCTCCTCCAACCGCCGACCCGCCGTCCGCCATTCAACCCCCGCTTAAGCTTGCTTGCACCACCCCGTACCACCACGCACGCAAGCCCTTCAGCCATCCCTGCACCCTTCCCTCCACGGTTCTATATCGTCTCTCGTGTTGATAACACCCTCCTCTCGACACTGGTCGTGTCTCAATTCCATTCATACCGCCGCGATCGTCTATACACGTCGTTCGGGACATCTCGCCTCGGTGATATCAGGTTCGTTCAACGACACTTTGGAACCCTACGAGCTGGAACGACGCTTAGAACGAACGCGCTCAGACGCTCCGAGTCACAGTGAAATCGTGCATCAACTGTTCCACGCAGGAATCGGCTACATCGCGCTCGCTATTGATCGTCGATTGTCGCCACAAGTCTCTACGCTAGAGTACTAGACTGATCAGTTCGAGTGGGTCCTGGGTTATCTGTGAGTAGCACTAGCTGTGTCTGCTATCTGGCTGGCGTTGCACGTCTTGGCCACCTGCGGGCGGATCATCCTCATCTTGGTCATCCCCGGCGGCGTTACGGACCATGTGCTGCTGCAAACCTCCAAGGCGCTGCATCATGTGTATCCGCATAACGCTGTGTGCTCTGTTGCGCTCTTGAGTAGGGCGCATCACTCAACGCACGGCTTGTGTATGCCTGCTTGAGCGATGCGCCCTCGCGAGCACATCGCAGCAGAAGACAAGCAACGGTGCGAGCTTGGAGCGAGGTCCGTCTGCACAACACATCCCTTCACCCCCTCTTCGCTTTCACACCGATGTCCCCACAAAGTCCACTTTGCTCACCGCCTTCCCCTTGCGAGGACGTATTAAAGAACGCCAAAACTGACACGCTTGCAGACTTCCCCACCCGCATCTCCATCTCTCTTTCCCTCCCTCCACATCAACCACAAGGATCGTTTTCAGTTGATTCACGTTCCCGGGCGGCCGAAATTTACACCGTCCCCGATCACGATCCTACCTCGTTCACGACCTTATACCCCTCCCTCCCCGACTTCCCCTAGGCCTCCAAGGTCCAAGTGTTCACAGTGACCGCCATTCAGCCGTGGCCTGTGCGTTCCACCAACTCCCTGATGGAGCAAAACTGGGTGAGTAGTATTTGAACTGCCCCCGCGGGGTCGCCACAACACCCTGTGGTGCCGTTATTTTAAGGCAACAACGCCGGCATTCTTTGCGTAAACGTTTCGAACCTACCGCTGCAGCGAATGTTCTGCGCCGGGTTTGAGGTGTTGGGCACGGTTCCAGTCATTGCTTTGGAATAGTTTGCTGACCCGCATCAGGGGCTGTACAGCAGCTACTACGGCGGTGAGCGAACGCCTCCCATCTCTCCCCATCAGTCCAGGGACGACCCGGACTCAAGCCACCGTCGATCAATCGGACAAGGCGGCGCCTTCCTGCCCCCTCCTCCCCCTCAGTCTGCGCCTCCCCCTTCGTCAAGCGCTGGTGTGACTCTTCCCCCAGTCTCTTCAGCCTACGGAGCAGGAGCTGGTCCTTCGTCACACTACTCCTCCTCTCCGACCACCATGTCCTCCGCCACCGCTGGGCCCAGCAGCATGTCCGGCCAGCCTCAGTCGATGCACATGAGTGGCAACCCAGGCCTTGGATACGGCAGCCACATCCCCGTCTCGCAGCCCGTCAGCGCTTATCACTATCCTATGCCGCCATCGTCAGCGCCCATGTCTATGAGCCAGGCGTCGGGCGGACGGCCACACGGCTACTCGCCCCGTATCCCTGGAGGATACCCCAGCATGTCGCCAGCGATGAACACGTTTTCGCCAGTTTCGCCATCGATGGCGTACCCTCAGCCCCCCAGCACGGCGGGTTCGACCTCCAGCTTCCCGCCTAGCATGCCACAGTCTCGCTTCGAGCCCACCTCCGAGTTTAAGAAGCGCAGGACGAACTCCGGCTCAACGACTTCGTGGGAGGGCTATTCACTCTCTCGGCCCGGCGTTTCCTCCGGAGGAACGGACAAGCGTGACGACGACGACCAGCCTTGGGGCATGCCGCAGGAGCAGTACAAGGCGCTGAACCCGCGCGACAAGAAGCAGGTCCGCAATCGCATTGGCGCGAGGCGCTTCCGTGCGAAGCGTAAAGGTGAGTGTTCGTGGCTGTGTGTCTCGCCATTGGTCGGACGGACGGATTCAGATCCCTTGCACCGCAATGAGCTTGAGCTAACTCTGCAGACTATGTGAGCCAGCTCGAGAGTGCGAAGAAAGAGAACGAGGCCAAGATCGCCGAGCTGCAGGCGCAGGTGGAGACGCAGCACCGCGAGATTAACGACCTCCGCTCCCGTCTGAACCTCGCCCCATTGCCTCCGCCCGTCGACTCCCTTGGAATCAACGTCAGCAACAGCAGCTCGAAGCCGGACTCGGGCAGCGGCCCTTCGATGGACCCGATTCCCGGTCAATGAAAGCGGATTCGCGGTGCCAAGCCCCGGCTGTGAATACGACCACGAGTGGAACAGTCAAGTTCAGTGACAACGGACAGGTGGCGGATGGAGGAGGGCAGAGAATGGGGATGGGTTCGTTTTAATCTGCTGTGGATACGAAGCCTTAATTTACTGTGGATACGACGACTTGGTTCATTACGATCATGACCCACGCGACTCAACGACGCAGAAGGAGAATAGGAGAACATTGTGGATACGCTTGTGCATAGTCGGTTTCGAGAAAAAATCAGAAAAGAACAAACGTCTCAGGACAAGAACAATCAAGACGGTCTGCTGGACAGCCAAGCCGCGCCATCGCTAGTGACAGCGCGTCATCACACGACTACCACCACCACCTTCCGGCCGACCCAGCCTTGAATCCGACAACGGCCCCACAAGCATGCTCTTGCGCCTGGCTCAAACTCGAACGTCCAACCCGCCGGCCACTCGAGCATTCTTGCGAGAGAGTGTGACGCTTCAGCGACTTCCTCGCAAGAGGCAACAGTACGACGTCTGTACGCGCAAAACTCTCCCTTTTCTCCTTCGAGCCCGCACAAGTTCGAGTCCTACAATGACACGGCACCCAGAGCCTCGCTCCAGTTCGTCACGTTTCGCACTTCGCCCACAGCAACGCATTAATTCTCAACACAAGATACCCATCATCCATTACCCTGGCGGTGCATGACGGGTTCTCTTCGCAGCTGTTTACTTCCCCCTCTCGCGGTCGGTTTGCTTCACCATTCATTTCTCTGCGTTCTCATTTCTTTCTGGGTTTATTCACTCATTCTCCACTTCCACTTTTCTCCATCCACACACATCACACACCACACGCACACAAACCATCACCCCATGACCAATTTTTCTCTACTTCGCTACTCTATTCTTCTAATTGTCTCGCGCTGCTCCGCTCTCGGGCCTGACTCCTTCATTCCCGCACTGTTCTATTCCCGACCGCTATCACGCCCATTATCTCACATACAGTATATCATGCAAACCGTGACGAATGCGTGCTTGGCCCTCTCACAGCAGCAACCCTTGTTCTCTCGTGCTGGCCAAGGCCGTGCTGCCACACCGTCACCCAACATTGTCCCCACATGCTCGCTCGGGACGTCGCTCCGCCCTCCGTCCAGCTCCGTTGGAATGGCAACACTATCCACAAGCCTGGACCTGGGACCTATGAAAGGGACCTGGAGGGGGTATGGGGGAACGGGGCCGGAGTGACGGATCTCGATCGTACCCTTGGCTTCAGTTCCCACGACGTGTACGAAGTGCAGGATCCGCACGGATCGTGCGTCACGACACAGCCGGAGCAGAAGGAAAGGAACGAAGGCGTGCGTGGCTGGCTGGATGCGTAGGTGTGGTTGTGGCGGCGTGTGGCGTTGGAAGCGCGTGAGACAGTCGTCGCACGTTCTGTCCAGACGTCGTCATCGTCGCCGCTCACCAGGTCACAGCAAGCCTCACTCACCCGGTTCACGCCAGGATCACCAGGATTACCAGGATCGACGACCAGAGCTTACTCGGCAGATCAGATCCTCGCTCCTCCCCAATTGAAGTCTCGACACCAACTGTATGGACGATAAGGGAATTGGGATCTGCCGCACTCAACCGACCCCCGACCAACCCTCCAACCCTCGACCGGCTGCCGGGCATCTCCAAATGCGGCTCTAGGTTCTGCCTGGGACCTTTGGACCTTGCTTCAGACTTAGACAAGGTCACGGCAGGCACACTGACACCGCCGCCGTTGGATCTAACGGTAGCTGCGCCGGGCCGATTCCTGCAAACTATTCATCTCGCCGGCGGGCACCCCAGGACAAGGTACTGACACATGACCTGACGACAAGAGATCTCGGCGCGCACGTTCCTGCAAAGGTTCAAAAGTTCCTACAAGGGGGTTCAGTTCCGATCAACGGGTACGCGAAGCTAGTCTGGCCCATGAGGAGCAGACGCTGCGCAATACTCAGCTCGAACATCGGAAGCGACCAAAGTGCCACCAGACGTGAATCGCAGGAACGAAAGGAGCAAAGCATAACGGGGACAGACTACGCCAGCCCCACGGTTATCCTATGCCAGCCTCTGGAGACTACGCAGCGTGCGGAGCTTAAGCAACGATGCAGCCTCTCGGAGTCGGAAGATACTGTGGCAGTCATTGGACCGACCCACCCCACGACGTTGCAGCTGACCTGTAGTGAAGCTTCGCAGTGACCCACTCCGCAGCCGAGGACGAACCGCCACAGTGACCCCACTCCTGCTCCCCCACACATACCACGTTCCGCCGCTAGCCTCAGCCATCCCAGACCAACACCGCGGAACTACCAACGAGAATAACATGCCCGCTGCGCATGCTCAGGTATGCTCTGTCTGTGCGCAGCGACTGAGACAACATGACAAAAGGACATCACGATGCCGCGGAGGAGGGAGCAATACGCGCTTAGAGGGCGTATCAGGCTGATTGTGCTCCAACGGAAGCTCGCGGCCTGTGGGACGGTGGTGATCAGTCATCTCCAGGGCTGGAACGGCGACATGGCACTGATTCTCAGCTCGCCGAGCGGAGGCGAGCAAGGTACGAGCGGCTAGCACCGACGAGATCTGCGCAGCGGCCCGCTTTCCCTGCCTGGGCAGACTGGGGCGCCGATCGGACGCCGACCGGAAGAGGAACCAGGTGATGACGGCAGCGTTTTGCACTACTAAGTCGACGGTAAGGGATGCTGTTGCTTTGGTGGGTTACAGATCTGGCGGTCGTCCTGTTGTTGTTAAGGAGGAGGGGTTTTCAGAATTTCTGTCTCACTTTTTCGCAACCTGGCTCAATTCAGTTTGGGTCAAGTCCTGATTTCATTTTCACGACATTGCGTTTCCGTCAGCTATCTTTAAACCACCATCGACGGGAAGACCAGAAAGGACAATGGGTGCGCCAGATTGCGCACAGATTGATGCTTCAGATTTGCAGCCGATGCCTGACTGAAAGCAACGACCTGGCGATACCTGACAAGTCCTGATACCTGAGGTTGCCTGAAGACACCTGAGGCTACCTGAGGTTACCTGGGTCTCTTTCCGCCACCTGATGGGCCTTATTGCGCCTCGGAACGCCTGACGGATCAACGTCACGACTTGCTTGAGCGCTGCAACATTTTCCGGAACCCGCGACCCACGCCTCGCGCCTCAGTTACTCATGATCTTCCCGCGGCGCCTGGGGATCTCGCACTCCGCCACAGCCCAAGTCCGTCACAGCGGCCGCTCCCCGATGCTGTGCAGTTCCTCAATGTTCTGCCCGCGCCTTGCCCTATCATAGCTCCTGCGACCCGCTCTCCGCCAGTCACTCGACTACCGGGTACGCTAACCCCATCTGCTTCGCCGCATCGGGCGCGAGTCCTGACAACGGCCGTGTCCTGAAAGCGTGATGGGCAGCTGACCTCCATAGTCCTCGCCGGCTTGGCTGACATTGCGGCTTGACCCGATCCACACACCATTCACCAGCACCAGAGCAAGGGTAGCAGGGCGCCGGACGTGGCGCCCAAACCAAGGGCTCCACACCGAGCAACGCCAGGCGCCATGAGCGCCATGGGCGCCAGATAGGTACCGAGACAGCGGCAATTGAGCACGTCCTGCAGCACAGGGTGACCCGTTCCCCGCCAGGCGTGCCATGCCCTAACCGTCAGCGCCGTGGTATGTGCCCATGGCATGACGATCATCACCCTCCGTCTTCGCCGGACCCTCGCCGGACCCCTCTCAGACTGTGCAGACTCCGGGATCCGGCATTCGGCCGTTTCAAGTGAACCCAGCACCGGCGCAGCAGACAGTGAACTGAGACAAGTCAGGCAAACCTTGCTGGCCCCAGATCCATCCAGCGGCAAGCCCTTTCCGTACGCGCTACATCCCTGCCTACATCCACAGTCAATGAACACCTTGCACCGCATCTGCTGCCCCCACCTTCCTTTCCTGCACTCGGCTTGCCCGGGGAAGCCTTACCCTCGTCCCTTTGCATGCGTCACGCCGGATCTGCGCAAAGGAACGCTGGCGAAGGCACAAGGGTTCTCGGAGGGAAGATGGGATCAAGGGCTCCTCGGGTCCACTGGTCTGGAACGTAGCGCGGCGAGCAGTTGCACAATCCAGAAACACAGGCACTAGCGCTGCCGCCGCCGGTAACCTCGCCAGCAGTCTCTGCCGTCCTCCCTTCGTCTCCACCCCTGCCGTCAACGATTGCCGCGAGTGCCGTCGTGAGCTCAGTTGGCTCACCTCGACATTCTCCGTGCCTTCGCGGTCCTGTCCCGGCATTAACGGCGACTGACCGGAGCGCACGGCGTCCGTCGGCTAGTTCTGGGATTGCCGGGCGATTTCTGGCAGAACTGTTCCTTGACTTACTCCGCCTGCCTCATCTGCGAGTCCCTCCACGTCAGATGGCGTATGCAGCCCACTCGCACAATTGCCCGAACGCACACCCCTCCGGCATCGCGGTCCCAGGCAAACGGAGCCCGCTCCGGCAGAGGATGGAGGTACGGTATGCAGGAACTCGTCAGCAGGCACCCTGTGTCTCACCTCGCCGTACCTGGCTTAGCGGTACCTCGCCGACTACTTGGTCGAAACCTAAGTCGTCGAAACCTGGATTCCTAGAATTCTGATCTCGCAAAGTCACTCCCACTCTAGCTACTCCACTCCGCGCCCAGAGCCAAAGGCACGGCACGGACCGAGAACCCATCGCCGTGCTTCGTAACGACGCCGCAGCTGGTCCAGTCCCATCAGTCCCATGATGCACCGCACCATTCCCGCTACGTGCGTCCGCATCCGCGCGTTGGTCCGCTCTCCGCGCTGCAATCTCCGGCAGCAACCTTCTAATAGCGGAAGACAGAGCGGAGCACGGAGTATCGATCATAATCATTGGTCCGCTATCCCCACATGTTGTGAAGGCTCACGATCGAATGCACCGCTGAGCGGCAATGGCCGCCGGGTGCCGCTGCCGTATACGCACCTTTCAGTGACGGGAGGTGCCGTATGTGCGGCTGCGGGGCTGCCTGGCGACGGATGAATCTCGGACCCTGGTGCTAACCGAGCAAGCTTTCGCGGCGTTCGTGCCGTGCGTCTTTTCTCTGTTCTGCACGTTGAACTTTGACTTCGGCCACTTACTCATCCTCTCGGTGTGTCGTCGGTGTAGACGTGCGGTCAGGTGGGTCTGGTCGCACGACGGTCGACGACGTCCTCGCGCGATCGCAATCCGCCCCTCGCACGACCACCACTATCAAAGAGGCCGAACGCTGTGTCCGACGAGCAAGGCCGACGCCGTTCCTGGTCAAAGGAGGTGTGGCAGTGTGGCCATGTTCTGATGACCAACCAGAGGAGCGAGATGGGTCCAGTGAACAGCATCCGAAGCATGAGGGAGGACGATTTGCTCACGATAACGAGAAGGGGAGTTCCTAACGCTGTGACTGAATGCTGCCGGCAGTTGCGCCCTGCCACTGTTTTTGGGAACCACCGATCGAGCAGCAATGACGAGAGGATGTAGCGGGCATGTCACGTGAAATAGCAAACTCCCTCAGCATGGTTTCCACATGGCCTCAGGTCACGTGAATTGAGAAATGGAGGTGGAGTATGAGCGGACGTGGCCGACCCTTCTCAACTACAACCGGCTATGGAGCTTCCAGCAGCCGAACGATGTCCGAGAACTTTGCGCGGAGTAGCCGTTGTCATCGACCATCTTCTCGACCCCGAGCCGCTGCTCACTCACGCTCTCATTCTCACTGACTGGCGACAACGACGCAACGATGGGCTCCAACTCGAACATGATCCCCGCGACGCAGGAGGACAAGGAGGCGTTCCAGTCCGGCCTGCTCAGCAACTACTCCAAGGGCATGATGAAGGACATCGAGCCGTACGCGTACGACCCGATCCCGGCTGTGAACGCGAAGGGGGGACGGAACGTTGACGGCTGGCGATCAGTCTTTGCCGCGACGGTGCAGAATGGTTCGTCCTCGTTCCAACTTTCAACCTTCCCACCTTCCCCCATCCTCACAACCGCAATGTCCCGTGGTCGCTTCTGTTCGAGCCGAGATGGTTAACACAGCACAGACTGGACCAACGGTCTCGGAAACCTGCACGGCGCCGCCGCCGCGTGGATCGTCGATGTGTAAGCCGTTCCAAGTCTCGTTAGCTGACGACAGCATCTCCTCTGTTGCAATCGCGCCTCTCGCGACGGACACGTGGTGGGGCCCGCCGATGCTGACCGGCGTTTCGCTTGCGATTGACATGCTGTACTTCAACGCCGCCCCTGTGTAAGCTCCTTCAGCGATGACACGAGCTAACGCGAACAGCGGGATGAAGCTCCGTATCGTCGTCACGATCGAGCGCATGAACGGAACCCTGGCCAACCTCCGTGTCGACGTGAGTGACGTTTACTCTGAAGCCGTTGTCAGCGATGAGATGGAGGGAGAAGAGAGCGTCTTGGGCGAGGAAGACGACATTGGTTGAGGGGGAAGGCAAACGTGACTGGAGGATAATGCCGCCGTGGTGCTCCACACTCATCGGTATGCGCCGGAACGGTCCAGACCACGGAGGCAGTGACGAGCCACACCTCGTCGCCGTGCGTTGTCGTCGAGGATCGAGGAAGGCAAAATGAGGGTGCCCACGTCCTTTAACCGGAGGTGTCGTCCGCTCAGCCCTTCGGTGTCGCTGGCAGGACCTTGGCTTTCTTGTTGCCCGCACAGAAAGCCGCAGTGAATACGCGTCTCCTACCCTACCCTCCTTTGGCCTATCCATCTGCGCCCTGTGGCGTCCAGATCTTCCTTCCCTGCTTTAAACCTTGTTGTCCTGGTGAGAACAGGTGCAAGAAAGCGCAAGGGTAAGCGGAACGCTGGAACCGGCTCCTTTGGAGTGAAAAGAAGATGCGGAACGCTGGAACATTACGTTGCCGCACATGCCAGAACCGAGTCAGAAACACAGGGAGGCAAGGTCGCCTTGACAGATGGCCAATCGATGAGCAACAGACGGACAAGGATGGAGAGCTGGGAAGGAAATAGAGAGGAACTAGAGGAAGAGCTCAACAGAAGGGAAAGAAAGCAGCGTGCTGACAGCCAGATTTCCGATTGGGACACGGGGCGCAAGATTGCGAGCGGGACGCACACCAAGACCTGGAAAGCGGTCAAGGGTGCCAAGTTGTAAGCTTAGGTTTGAGTAGAACACTAGATCGAAAGGTATGTAGGGAATCATGGTCCTGGGCGTTGCATTCTGAGGTCGGCTTGTGACTCAAGTGTGCTTGCCAACGTCAGTTACAACTCATGGTCGGTCGCGCGAACGTCAGCTATTACTCATGGCAGCTTGAGCAGCCAGTCAGCTGTCCAGCATGGTAGGTTAACCGAGTACTGTCTTAAAGAGGAAACATCTCGGTGTTGTGGCGCTCAGATACCGAGCTGTCGACCGACACCAGTCTTACTTCGGGTAGATGAGCTGCCAAGCTGTTGACCGAGCGCCAGGTCGGGGAGATCAGACAGCAGGAGCCGCTTGATCGTCGCGAGCTGCGTACGCTGCATCTAACGTCAGCAAAGCATGCTGATCGCAGTCCCACGTCAGCAAGGCATGTTGATCGCGGCTAGTACAGGAGTCTGGGACCCGAAGAACTGAAGAAGGCTTGCGACATGAGGGCGAAAGTGGATACATGGCCGGACTACGACTGCTGTTCCTTCTTCACAACCGCCTGTTAACTACAGCGAGCATACTACTGACTACCTGCTGACTATCTCTTCTTTTCTTCATTGTCTTGTGTTTTTCTCAGTGTTGAACTTTGATACTCATCGTGCTGACTGCGTTGTGGCGCAGATCAGCCGAGGTCTTGTTAATGGACATAGGGGCTTGCTGACCCGTAGGCTAGCTAGCCGACTTAGTGGACGTCTGGTAGACGGCTTACTCCGAAGCAGCAGCGGCGTAAGTGCCACGGCCGTCGGAACCGAACGACTCGGCGGCCTCGACGAACCAGTCGGGGAAGAGCCAGCAGTCGTCGTTGTCGTCGTGGGTGTAAGTGGCCAGGAGGAAGTAGACAAATCCGATGATGCCGAACACATCGACGACGCCGGTGATGATGGTCTCGACGTTGACGCTCCAGACGTTAAGGGCGGGGCCGAGGGTGAAGTTGACGGCGTACGCGACCCAGGACACGAAGCTGAGCACGACGAGCATGTAGTAGATGCCCTGGGAGCGGGAGGAGCGGCGGCGCACAGCGTTGACGCCGGGCAGGAGGATGATCCAGAACACGACGAGCATCCACGCGTCGCTCATGAGGCCCCAGCCGAGGAGCTTGCCGAGGTGCGGGCGCTGGTTGCCGGTGGAGACGAGGGAGGCGAAAGCGATCGAGACGCTCGAGAAGAACGCAGCAAACATGCCGGTCAGCGTCAGGATGGGCGGCATGCGCGAGAGGATGCCGAGGACGAAGATCAGGATGCTGGCAGTGGCGGCGTGCGTGACATCGTGCACCCAGAAGTGCTGGCGGGCGTAGACCGTGTTCTGCTCGATGGGGACGCCAGAGCCGGGGTCCTTGGGCGACTTGGAGGGCGGGATGGGGCGGCCGGCGTGGTGAGGACGCCAGGGCTGGCCGATGCGGTGGCCCCAGTCGGCACCGTCGGGGCCGATCGAACCAACACCAGTCGCCATCGCCAAGTAGCCCATGGTCGCGATCGAGAGCGTCAGGGCGGACAGGCTGGCGGTCAGCGCTCATTCTCGGCGTCTTTCTCCGCTTCGGACTCCGTCTCGGAAGCCAGCAGCGGCAGGCAGCACGCTAACGGCGTGTGATGCGGACGTTCCCTCACTTCCCCTCGGTCATGGCCTCGGGGTACAAGGATCGAAGTTTCTACAAGCCAATGCCGGCCGGCAGCGACGCAGGTCGGGCCAGCCACAGAGCACAGCGAACGCACATGCGCTCGTGCATGCACGCACATGCGCTGCGCACATGTGGAAGTGTCTTGCATGCATGCACGAGTCGCAATGCTGGTGCCGCGGCTCCGCTCCCAGAGCAAAATGACGTCCAATATGGCCAGGAACGCGCACCGCCAAACTGTGGAGGGATGGGACTGACATTCCCACTACGTCATCGACCCAGTGGTGGGTCGAAACCACCCAGCACACCTCCCCACAACCTCGCTTAGTAGACAGAAATGTACTCACGCATGGAAGACACGGGCGCGCTTCTCAACGCGGCCGACGATGAGACCGACACCGATGGTCGCGCAGAAGAAGATGATGAAGAAGACCCATAATGACACCTGTCCGGCCTTGCCGATGAACTGCAGAGACAGGTTCGTCGGGAACTGTGGAGGTCAGCGAGGACTTTCGGGTCATGTTCGAGTCTCATCGAAAGGTCCTTCCTGCGACATCCGTTGCAATCGGCGAGGCACAAGACGTTCCCAGCGCTAGCGACGGCAAGACACAATCGGCATGTTCAGAACGCGCCCAGAACATGGTCCGACTACTAGCTGAGAGGACTTCTACTCGAGATCAGCAGTACTCACGACAAGCCCCGTGTGCCCGGTGTGGGTGGGGGGAGGGGTGATGACGATGCTCGAGGTGTGAGTCGGCTTGTGGTGCTTGAAGATGTCGTCCATTGCGATCAGCGACGGTGAGTGATGGTAAGAAGGGTTGCAGTGGCAAGTGGATGTTGGCTTTTAAAGAGGTCGGCCTGGACTGCGGTCCGTCGGGGGCTAGCGAGGCCCACAGCGGTCACGAGTTCCGCCCGGTGCACTCTCAGACGTCAGACACGCATGCGCGCACACAACAGGGGCGCAAATGGGCACACGACCAAGCACCATGCGGTCAGTCTGCTCCATAGTGTGGGATCCTGGTCTCAAATGTCATGACGCAATGTCACGTGGATAATGTTCGTCGACCGAGGTACTGGTGCATCAATTACCTCATGACGGCTCTGGCCGACAGACAACCTAAAGCAACAACCACGATAGCGTGTGCCACAGCCGGGACAGCGTTGTCGCGACCTTTTGCACCCTGTACTGTCAGCTTCCCGCGCAATGATCTAGCTCCATGCAACTTACGTCGGGTGGTTAATCCAGTCCATCCAACTTGTCCGCTTCACAACAACTCGACCTAAACCGTAGTTGGGGTTGGTCGCTGAAACAACTGAATGTGAGCCGGCGGATTGGGTTTGCTGGGAGGTGTCCCAATTGACTCGCGTCGGGTCTGGTGTTGACTGTGCCGGCGTCCCTTGCCCGGCATGGACCCGATCACTTGGGTCGCGACTTGCCTCGTCTCGAGGCGCCTTTTGGCTCTCGGGCTGCTGATCAGAACGCACAGCACTGTCCTCCCAGAGCTCGGTCGTCTCGCGCTCAACCCAGCCCCGAGAGTTGGCACGTTCAAAACTGTACACCCTCAAGTCTCGCTGCTCGTCGGCGATGAACTGAACCTCGCTCCGGAGTTTTTGCACCTCCTGTGCAAGTGAAACCAGGACATAGACCAAGAACAGGTTGAACAGGGTCGAGAACGAAACGATGCGGCTCCAGCGGCTTTTCGGAGGCTGCTCCACCACGACCTTCTCGATGATCTTGGTCTCTGAAGCTTTCTCTGGGACAGTCGGAGGCGTGAATGTGATAGTCGGAGCGGGGCTCAGACTGCCCGTGAAAGTCATGGCATCGATTCGCTGAAGGTTTGTTTTCGGCTCGGCGTTGAGGATCCCTGTTAACGTCAGCGGGAAGACCATTCCGTAACTCACTGTCCCAACCGGGCCCGACAAGCTCAACGGCGATATCTCCTGTGGCCCCTGGGAACGATGGCAGTGCCACACCATCCGCATTGGCCACCTCCAACACCACCTCGACTACACCTCGGCCACCTGCAAGCCTGATCTGAACTGAATCACCGTTCTCCATGATGGATCTGGCAATTTGCCGACCGAGGGCAGTGGCACGCACAATTCTTGCGGCCTTGGTAGGCAGGTCGAACTTGATACCGTGCGCATCGATGGGCCACTGGAACGCGAGGGCAACAGTCTGAACGCCCCAGATGTCCCTCTGAGCAACAACCTTGACAGGCCCGCTCACGACAGCCGCATCCTGGTTGGATAGGGCGTCGTCGCCCCATGAGAAGGTTCCGATGCTAGGCTTCCACACGTCACACAAGCGCCTTCCCTCCTGCCCGGTGGCCACTTCAGACGAGTGGAAGGCCGCATTGTCACAAATGACAGCCGCACGCGTGGGCAGAGAGGGATCAAGGAAGCGAATGAAGGGGATCTCCAACCTCGTTTCGGGAGGGACAAGTGTCAATGGCAGAGGAGTGAGCACACCCCTCAGGATGACGACACGGTCTTCCTCCTCGCCATCATCTTCGAACTCGAGCTCGAAGGATGAAGCGTGCACGGGCGTACGAGGTTTAACCTTGAACATCGATGCCTGGGCAAGCTCGGCCGTTATGCTTCTCCGCAAGCTGGGTGTCACTGGTCGTGGCCGTGCGTCAGTGCGGATCGAGTTGAGCTCAAAGCTGAAGTCTTCAGGTTCGAGATCAGCCAACGCCACCTGATGGTCAGGTGGAGGAGTGCTGAGCCCGTTCAGACCATGCAAATCGTCCATGGTCGCAGTAGAGTCGGGATCAACATTGGCGTGCGGTGAGGCTGCTGAAGCGAGGACACCCGAGCTCTCGCCGGACGAGCGCCATCCCAGCAGTCCATCACCCCGGATCTCCAGCTCTTGCCATCCCCAGTCCTGCGGCAGGACGGCTCCGAGGCCCATGGTGCTCGGACCTGGTGGCAGTGTGGCCTCGAAAGACAAGCTGATCGTCGGCTGGCCTTGACGCCAGGCTGGAGTTACTCGCAGGTCGGGTGGAGAGCCGACTGATGGAACGAGAGCCCACTCAATGAACAGCGAGTCGGTACTGAAGTTAGGTCATCGCTGCAACGAGCCCTACTTACCTCTGAAAACGGCCTTCGAGCCAGCTTCCAAACCCGTCATCGCTGTCATCGTCGCTTATTCCATTGCTGTCATCCCACATGGCACGTTCGTTCCGGCCGTTCTTCGAGGGGGAAGGCGGGGACCGATTCTTCCCGATCGGTGTTGAGAACGGCAAGACCTTGGGCTCGATGGCGATGTTGACCTCCATGTTGTCGTCCTCACTCGGTAAGACGTGGAAACGGATAACGCTGTCGAGACACCGCGGAACAGGGATCTGGGTCTGCAATGTAAGGTTCTAGCACTTTGTTCGGCTGCAGAGCAGTGCCAGTGATACCCACTCGGAACAGGTTCTCCACCCCCTTCTCGATCGGGATCTCGAACTCCACGACAACGAGCCACTCTGTGCGTCCGCCCATCCTCGAGCCGATGCTTGATCGTCGCCTTGGCGTTCCGCTGCTGGTCGCCGGGTCTAGGGCCACGAAAACCTGACCTGTTGTAGCAGACACATCGATGTACGGCTTCGAAGGGATGGAGCTGCCAGCGTCTCCCAGGGCCGGAGACAGCCCAAGAAGCTGGGTCGCAATCCTGAGGTTGCTGTTCTTGTTCTCAAGGAGGGCTGGGCTGATCGGCAGGGGGTAGAGGGCGGGTATGGATCGGAGCTTCGGGCGGGGCGCTGCTGTTAGGACACCTGGTACAGTGGCGTCATTGGCGTTGCGCTGAGAGGGCTGGGCCGCTCGTACTCGCTGCGCTACTCACTGTCACCGCTGAACAGCCCCCATCGGTCTGGTCGATCGCAATCACGAGGAAGCGTGATCTGGAGTAAGCTTCTGTGGGCATGTAAATGATGGAGATGGGCATGATCGGGCCTTAGATGGCCCTCCACCTGTCAGACATACCTTCAGGCAGAGAAGCCCTGTCGCAACGCCATCGCCTGTCGTAGCCTGAACTCCGAGCTTAGAGATGATGAGCCCCTTCGGCGGCGGTGGTGGTGTGTGCACAGCAGGAAGCGTGATCTCGGATTCGCTCTCCTGCTCGATGTCGATTCCGAGGTCGTCATCGCTCGAGTCGACGTCGAAGTGGTTCCGGTGGCGAGACATGTTACTGGTGGTTGAGTCAACCGCGCTTGTTGTTTTTGTTTACGGGGGCGGCGAGCAGTCCGCTGGTGCCGGCAGCGGTGACAGTCGGGGTGGATGTGAAGGGACAAAACGAGAGTGTTGACAGACAAAGACGGGTATATTATGAGTAGGAACAACAAGACTACGCGCGGAAAGGAAGACAGATGCTGGAATGGGCAGTTGACAGACCAGCCAGAGACAAATAACGGTGACTTCTGACTTTCCGGCATCCGGTCAGGGCGCGCGTCTCATGTTTTCTGTCCGACGCGCCGAAACCACGTGAGCTGGCAAGTCACCAAGCCTGCGCTAAACTGCGTTTTCGAGGCCCAAGTCAAGTGCATGCTGGGCTGCGGCTTTGCTCGAGAGACGTTCGAAGCAGGTATATCAGCTGACATGTCCTCCTATAACAGCGCAAAGGCGATACATATAGAGCAGTGTGCTAAGTCTAGCGCGAGCGCGGGGCTCGTCTCCTATGCCAAGGTTTTGGATGGTTGATGATGGTGAGGGATATGTATGGAGATTAAGATGTGGTCGTGGGAGGTCCTTAACTGTTCTGATCCTGACCCTAGATCGTGCGAGGGAAACATCAAGAAACGTTAGAGGTATGGGGTGGGAGCAAGCCCTTCAAGTCTGGAGTGCCCCGGGAAGAGTGCATCCGGGTCCATTCAGCTCTTCAGAGCTGCTGCCCAGGAGCAAAAGGGCACTTAAGCCTCGTGGCTAACGTGGTCCCACGAAGCGCCGGAGCCGTTGTTGGACTCGGGGGCGTCCTCGGACTTGGCCTCCTCCTCCTCCTCCTTCTCGGCCTCCTCGAGAACCTTCTCGATCTCGGCGGCGACCTCCTTCTCCTCATTCTCCTCGTCCTTGGCGATGGCATCGTCGATGTCGGCGACCGACGCGGGCTGGGGGGCCGGGGCAGCACCGGCAGAGGCACCGGCAGCAGCGGCGGTGAGCTGCGTGAGCTTGAGGACGAGCTGGAAGACACGCTCGGGGCAGACCTTCTGGTAGACTATATGTCAGCTTGGCCAAAAAACAGAAGGAGTGGCGGAGTACTAACTCATGAGGAGCTCGACGGGCTGGGGGTAGACGCGGAGAGCGCGGTAGAAGTGGGTAGCAGCCTTGACGTAGTTCTCGGGGCCTGGGTTTGTCAGTTCGACCGCGCTGGTGATCGGATATTACTCACCCTTGGCGGCGAGAGCCTCAGCGGTGGCAACGTGCTCCTGGAAGTAGACCTCCATCTGCTCCGGCGACGAAGGGGGCATCTCAAGCTCGAGCTCGACGAGGGCCATGGTGAGCTCCTGGCATTGTCAGAAAAGTCCAAACCTCCACTTGTCCACTTGCTGTTACTCACGCGCTGGTCAGCCTCAGCCTGGTGCTTGGCAGCGGCCTCCTGCTGCTGCTTGACCTTCTTCTGCTGCTTCTCTGTGATTGTTAGGTATGGACACAATCGTTCAGCTTTGATGACGACAGCGACCGAAGTTCCGGCGTTACCGAACATTGTTCGGCAAAACAGATGCGGAGGTCCAGAAATCGGCTTCCAAAACGCTCGAAACGCTTTCCAGAAATCGCACAAGTGTTTGAGGACTGCTGATCTGCGGTCCAGAAACGCATACAACCTTGAATGCTTCTCGAGCTGAGTCGCGACGATATTCCGGCGCATTTTCCGGCCGCGGTCGTCATTGATGACACTCACTCAGTCCCTTACGGAACTCCGCCGAGTTGCGGCGCATGTAGTCGAAGTAGACGGCGTAGCCGAGGGCACCGGCGGTGAGGGCACCGACGGTGAGGAGGGCGATCTTGCCCGCGCGAGGGATGGAGCTGGACTGGGACATGGTGGGTGAGGTGGCGGAGAGACTGTTTTGTGGATATGAGACGGAAAAGAGGCAATGATCCTTACACTTCTTGCGAAAGCGTTCCGCCGAAAGAACCACGACCTTATCCGACCCCCACCCTGCTGCATCACTGGGCATCATCCGGTGTCATCCCCTGTGCCTACCACCACCATCAGATCCAGCTGATGCGCACGTACGAAGCGTTCATGGTTTGTGATTTTTGGCCACCTCACGCGACTTTCCATGCATGGCGCGCTGCTTACGTTGTGCCAAACTCAGTTCCCCGATTTTTCACGGGGTGATGGTGTCCAACACTTATTTCTAGGCCGTCTGACAAGGCGCCTGCTGACTGCTGCTGCTGACTCTTCCTCTTGTTTACATTGAGCTGTCATTCAGTGCACTAGGCACGTCATGTTGCACCTGGTGGCGCGAATCAGTCCAAATACCTCCATGCCGCCAAGACACTGCGATGACACGGCTTGTCAGCGTTTGCTGTGCACTTTCTGAACCGAAAGCGGTGGGATAGGAAACGTCACGGGGCATATCATCTACCTAAATCCATTTTTCGCACCGCCAGACACAACTGAATATAAATAAAATAGTTTCATTTCAGAACGGCCGGGTAGTGAGAGAGACGGAAAGATGTGGCATGGGTCAGGCCAAGGGGGAGAGAAGGGGAATATGGGGGAGGTGAACGACCACGAGGGATGACGAAAAGGGCTCGCGGTCGAACGAGGTGAGGGCACGGTCGAGAGAGATGCTAGGGCGCTGGAGGCGTTTACTGGCCGCGCTTCTTGAGGTTGACGGAGAGCCACTCGAGACCCTCGTAGAGACCGTCACCGGAGGTAGCACAGGCGGCCTGGATGTACCACTGGCGCTGGCGGAGCGAGTGGAGACCGAGCTTGTCCGTGATGTCGGCGGCGTTCATGGCGTTGGGCAGGTCCTGTGGGGATGTCAGTGCTGCTTCTCACAGGGCAAAGAACAGCTGCGCAGGGTGCGCGTGGGGCTTTCGCTGTGACGTACCTGCTTGTTGGCGAAGACCAGGAGGAGGGCGTCACGGAGCTCATCTTCGCTGAGCATACGCTGGACTGGAATCGGTGGTCAGCAAATGGAAATAACGAGCATCTTTGTCACTCACGCTCCTCGCGGGCCTCGGTGATACGCTCCCTGTCGTTGGAGTCAACGACAAAGATGATGCCCTGGGTGTTCTGGAAGTCTGTGATGAGTGGTCAGTAACTGACAGGTTGCGTCTCGCCGCTCGTGCTGCAATCAGTAAACGCACAGTGCCTCCAGAGGGGACGGATCTTGTCCTGTCCTCCGACGTCCCAAACGGTGAAGGAGATGTTCTTGTACTCGACAGTCTCGACGTTGAAGCCTAGCGCGACGTTAGCCTTCCAGTTTCGTTTACCGCTTTCCTGTGCGGGGGACACGACAGCGGTGCACCACGCGCTTCTTTCCTTGCCGAGCATCCAGGTGTCACACGAAGCCGAATCCAACACTTGGATGCCCGGGCTCGGGTGGCAAAGCGTCGTGCGCGCAATGCCGTCGTGTCCCTTTCGAAGAAAGCGCGTAGTCGAGGACGCTTACCGATGGTGGGGATGGTGGTGACAATCTCTCCGAGCTTGAGCTTGTAGAGGATGGTAGTCTTACCGGCGGCATCGAGACCGACCATAAGAATACCTGGGAAACGGTCAGCAAACGATGTTGGAGCGGGGCGCGTGAGGGCGGAGGGAGGAAGGTCGGATAAGGGCTAGAGATCCGAGAGTTGGAGGCAATTGTCTGATGGTTGCGCAATCGTTGCTCGGCGGCGCGTGTTTCGATGGATGGGTTGGATACTTACGCATCTCCTTCTTGCCGAAGAGGCCGGAGAGCAGGCGGGAGACCGAGAGACCCATGATGTGTGGTTGGTGGAAAGGAGTAGAGGAGTGGTAGATGGAAGAACAGAAGAGTTGCGGCCGTGTAGAGGTGGTCACTGGGCCTGCGGCCAGTCTCGTCTAACGTGGAGGGCGACTACAGCGGGCCCTTCTGTCCCTCGTCCACGAAACCTGGCGGCCTGGGTGTGCACTACTGGCTGGGCGCTCCTGGCCCGCCTGGCGCGCGGCGACCCTTTCTGACACGCCCTTGCTCACTCATTGCTACGCGGCACCTAATTTTCAATGCTCGACACGCCAGGGTCCACCACGCGACCGGCCGGGAAACGCCGAGCGTGGCAGTCTGGTCCGTCTCAGCTGTTATCAGTTGCGATCGCGATCAGAGACTGCAGCGCTCATGGCCGCGACTCCACGGGGTATCTATGCATTACATGGTGCTTGACTACAAATCTGTATCGGCTTGCGCTCACGCTTTCACAACTCTAGAAAATCGGAATGTAATCGTTGATCCTCTCCCGCGCGTCCTGCGCAATGCACTCCGCGATCCACGTCAGGTTGCGGACCTCCTGCTCTTTCAGCTTGATGAACGAGTAGAAGACCGAGTACTGGAACTGCTGCAGGAAGCTCTTCTTGTTCAGCTCGACGTCGTGCTTGAAAAACTCGTCCTCCAGGCTCGATCCAGACTCCTCGTTGTTGCCCTGCCCCGTGCTCGAGGTTCCCGCCTTGTCGAAGAACCGCTTGTAGTCGGGAACGTAGTCGACGGCCGCAACAACCTGTTCCACGTCGTCCGCACGAGCAAGAGCATTGTTGCCTTCGGGGTAGAGACGTCCAACAGTGGGGAAGAGGCGCGCACGCTGCTCCTTGGTGAGTTCGGTGCCGAAAGAGTTGATCGTGATGTTGATCGATCGGCGGTCCGCCTCAAAGGCAAGGATGCGCTGCATGACCTCTCCCGTCGGGGAGGGAAGGGTCTGACAGAACTTGTAGAAGTCCTCGAGGTAAGCTTTGTACAGCGAATTCCTGATAATCTCAATGTTGAGGTCGTCCAGATCCTGGGCCGAGAGGCAGTCGCGGAAGTAGGGCGCAAGGGGAGTCTCGACGAGTACAGTGTGGTAAAGCTCCTCGACGTTCGTAGCAACACAAAGAGCGGGCAGGGTGTCGAACCATCCTAGCGGGTGGCAGCGCTCCAGGAGTTCATGGGTGTCGCGCTCGTGCAAGGTACCGAGGGTGAGGAGGATGACATTGTCGATCATGTACGCGTACGTAATGTAATCGAGGAACTTGGCCAGCGGCTCAACAGCATTCGTCCTGAGGTAGTTGAACTCGGAGACGAGCTTGGCAGTAGCCTGGGGCATTAGATCTAACAATGCGGAGAGCTTACCTTGTCCGCGATGGTGGCTGTGGAGAGAGGAAGGGGCTCATTCGCGAGGAAGTTGCCATAGTCGGTCGCGGAGAGCTGAAGACGGAAATCTTCAAGGTTCTCGCACTGAGTCAGGTTGTGGTAGTTGTTCTGCGTAAGGAGCGCTCCCCGATAGCCGCGAACGATGCCCTCGAGGTAACCGTTGTCCACCTATTACGTGAGTTAGCATCGCACAGCATTGAGGAGCGGACTGTTTGCAGTGGGAGCTGCGCGACAGCTCAATGGCATGAAGAGCCAGCCGCCGTTTAATCGGATTGTACTCACGTTGAACTGAAGTGCCTCCATGTTGGGCTTTGTTGACTTCAGACGGCGTTGAGAGTCTGACAGACAACATGCATGTGCGTCACCAGGTGAGCGGCTGACGAGCGTCGACCGGTGACGGTGAGGCTCGGCAGGGTGATAGGTTTGGTTCCGTGGTGACACGTCACGGCTGATACGGGCAGGAATGCTGACACGCAGGGCAGGCGATCGACGCCTGCCTGCGTGAACATGCAGGCCCAGGGCGACCGGCTGGTTGCTTGGCTGGCTGGCACAGCTGGGCTGACTGGCGCCGTCTGGCTGGTCCACTCACGTATCACGTACTCACGCTCGACACTGGTCTGCCTTAGTCTCTCGCTGTCACGCCGCCATCCGCTTCCCATCTCTCTCTTCCTCAATTTCTTTCTGTAGTTCGTTCTTTCCTACTTGCCGACCCCCCTCCGGTCGCCTTTCCTTCCTCCATCTTCCCCTCGTCTTCCCGTGCCGAGCACGCCTGCAGCAAGCCCAGGAAGGACAACGACCATGTCCCAACGCAAGGGCACTGCCGCGCGTTCGGCCGCAGCGTCATCCAAGGAGCAAGTTCAAGTCGTCGACGCGTCTGTCAGCGACTCTCCTTCCCTCAGCCTCGCGACCGACCCGCTTCCGACCGTCAGGGTCAACAAGTCGCACCTCGCGGAGATCAAGACGTCGCTCGATGACATCGTCAAAAAGGTGTGTGTCGCAAGTACTCGGACGAGTCACACTTGTCACAGAAGCATGGATAAGCTAACGAAACAGTATCTTGCCGATCAAGCGTTTACGCCCTCGCATCTGCATGCAACCGTTCACCTCGTCTGCGGATATGCGTCATGCCTCATCTCGCTCGGCGCGTTCCTGTACACGTATCTGAAGGGAATGACCTTCGAGGAGAGCAAGCCGTATCTGTGGATCGGAGTGATCGCGTACGGCGCTTTCCAGTCAGCGCTGTGGGCTTGGAAGCGATGGGTCGAGCGCGGCGAGGTCTTCCGCGGCCGCCGCCGACGAGTCGTCAAGCGCGTGAGTACCTTCATCATCTTCGCCAGGAACTCGACCGCTGACTTTGCGACAGATCGAGACCGACCTCATTCAGATCCACACTTCGACCTCCCTTCTCCCTCCTCCGGAACCGGTGCTCAGCGTGTCGCCCAACTCGCGCCCTTCTTCGCCGGTCGACACGACGTCACCCCTCTCTTCGCCCGCCACCCTGAAGTCGTCTGCCACACCGCAGCTGAACGGCGACAGCAGCATCAAGCCGCACCCTAACGGCCCGACCTACCTCGTCCACCTGACTCTCTCCACCACCTCGAACAACGGCAAGAGCCTGATCCACAAGGCGCTCGTCGTCTCCGGCAAGCCCGTCGGAGAGGTTGTGGACGACAACGGCGGTGTCGAGGAAGGCGAGGTCACGCGCTGGATCGCCGGACTGCTCGGCGAGGCGGGCCTCGTCGACGTTGAGGACGAGGGTCTGAAGGAGGAGTAAAGAAGTAGAAGCTGGCCGACAACGTTAGATCTTTGGTCTTCATTTGTTTAATTGGCGCGACCGACGAGGGCTCATTCCCCACACCTGGATCGATAACCACCACGACCTCGACCCAGTCAGCCGGGAGTGTAGCGAGACCTCTGCAGATTCGAAATCGAGAACACTACCATCTCTACACTTTTTCTTTTCTTTTTTCGCCATTAACCGACGTCCGCGGACGTCTCGAACAAGACAAGCAACCCCACGTTGGATCGACGGTATTCCCCAAAAGCAAGCAACAAGCACGACGCGCTTTCTGTACAGAGTCCCCCTCCTAATGGCCGTGACGACTAAAACCTCTCGCGAGATTCCCTCCTACTTTACACCCGTTCTCGAGTTCCAGCTCCTCCTTGTATTGATACCCGATTCACACATGCATGACTTGAACGGCGACCGCGCCGACGTCGAGACGCTCGCTCGACGCTAACGCTTTCTGACTTTTTCTTTTGACAGTTCAGCCTCAGCGCTAGCCTTTGCCGCTTTAGCGCAGTCGGCAGCCGCAAGTCACAGGAGAGGAAATTGCACACAATGCATTGTTGGTACAGAACAGAGAGATGAGAAATCTATGTCTACGTTGTGGTTCTGGCTGCTTACTGCTCCCCCCTAGCCCACCGCTTCGCGAGGCGATAACTGAGCACGGCGCCGACTGCCGCGGCGGTGCCACCGATTCTGAACACGAGTCCGACGGCGTCCGGATTCTTCGGCGCCGGCGCGCCTTCCGGAGCGTCTGGCCGGACGGGTGCATCCGGCCCGGGCTCCATGATGTAGAACACCAGGGAGGAGACGGCCGTAATGACGAACTGAGGCATGACGATGAAGACGTTGTGGATGCCGAGGATCAGGCCCGCCTTGTCCGCCGTGCTTGGCTGCTTCGCCGCAGCCCGGCTCGGGGCGCGTGGCACGGGCTCGTCGTCGTCGCTGTCCTCTGAATGGCGGAGAACGACCGTCGTGTCGTGCTCTTCCTCGTCGTCGGAGTCATTCAGGTGTGCCGCGAACCCGCTGCCGGCCTTCACGACCTCGTGCGAGGGCGCCCGGACGTGTGTCCGCGACGCAGACCGTGAGCGCGCGTGCCCGCTGGCCCGCTCGTTACTCATGCCCGAGCTCTCCTCGACGGCCGCAAAGAGCACCTCGCTCGTACCGACGCTGCGGGTCAGGGCGTCTAGCTCGGCCGGAGTCGCGCACGGTACATCGAGCAGCACTAGCTCGCCGAGAAGCGCGAACGGCGCCCACTGCGCCAGCGCCCACCCGAATCCCGTGACGCCGATCAGGAAGTACGCCCCGCCCACCGTTGTCGTCCACCACGTGCACAGCATGCACGTCACGAAGACTATCTGCGCTCCGAGCCAGAGCTTGATCAGCGTCAGACCCTTGAGCGGCAGCGAGATGCCGCCCGACCGGACCCAGTCGATCGCGCTGCCCAGCATGCCCTTGACGCGGTCACTGACGCTGCCGTGCCGACGGTGCGTGGGCGCGACGCCCCCGGCCTCAGTTGGTAGCGAAGTATAGGCGGCCTTGGCGGATGACTGGATGCCGCTGTCGGCGACGAGGAAGGGCGCGATGACGGAAACGAACAGGCAGATGATGGCCTGCAGGAACAGCGCCCTATTGCCCGATCGCACGGCGTCGGCGTCCCATGTCTTCTTATCGAGCGTGCCCTGCGGGTTATTCTCCTTGTAGATGCTGGCGACCCAGAGCGACGTGTAGAACATGACGGGGTACCACCCAAGATTGGCAAAGAACTGTATAAAGCAGATCGTCCGGATCGAAGGCGGTAGCGTGAACATGTTCTCCCAGATTGCGCGGAGGGAGGACAGCAACCCAGAGCGGGATTGGTGTCGGCTGGGAGGTCAGCTTCTGGGATGAGGAAAAGCTTACTCGTCACGAAGCAGAACACGCTCCGTCACAGCCCACGAGGTCGAGAAGTGCGCCGTCGCGAGCAGAAAGGAAGTCAGGAAGGACAGGATCTGCAGCTGAGTGTTGCCGAGGAAGAACAGGATATGCGTGAGGTCAACGTTCCCGCTGCTTGTCAGTTCGCACCTCAACGGGCTCGCAACTCACACGAAGAAGCCGGCCACGCCGCCGATGCCGATCATGCGCCCGGCCCACGCGTTGCCCTCCTCCTGCTGTGAGCTCGGGAGGGTGTCAACAATGAGCGCGCGGTCCGTCGCCATGACAGCGTTAATGCTGAAGTCGATGAGATAGATTGCGAACACGGCACAGGCGATGCCAGCCCACGCGCCAAGACCGAGCAGGCTAGCCAGCTCGCGCGACCACGCCAGCAGCATCATGCCGAAGCACGCGATGCCGGTGCCCGCGAGCATGAAAGGGCGTCGTCTGCCAAAGCGCGAGCGACAGCGGTCGGCATACGCGCCGATCAGGGGCTGGACGATGAGGCCAGACAGTGGACCGGCGACGAACACGAGCGACATCCACGACTTGCTCAGGCCGAGCTCGAGGAGATACGGCGACGCTGGTTGTCAGCTAAGGAAGCAACGACATCAGCAGGACCTACCATAACCCATCTCGACGGACCACACGACCTGTGTGCCGAGCATGCCGACGGTGAGCAGGGGAAGGCGGGCCCACGGGGGCCCTTTGACGCCTGGCGTGCCGACCCATTGGACGCTGT
This sequence comes from Trichosporon faecale, assembly GCA_039545375.1. Classification (NCBI taxonomy): domain Eukaryota; kingdom Fungi; phylum Basidiomycota; class Tremellomycetes; order Trichosporonales; family Trichosporonaceae; genus Trichosporon; species Trichosporon faecale. The sequence goes on from BCLU01000001.1 coordinate 1,527,491, forward strand.
GGTCTGAGGCGCTGGCGCCGAGGTCGTACTCCTCGCGGGGGGCTGTGACGAAGGCTCCCCCGCCGGTCATGTTGGCGGGGAACAGTGAGGGTTGTTCGTGATGCGCTCGCTGGGTGTGAGCGGTGTGAGAGAGCAGGATCCGAATGTTCCGCCGTATGTCGGTGTACCCCAGGGCTGTCCGCAAGCCAGACCGCATATCGCGTCAGTCATGAGCCAGGCACGCATCTGGATTCACTGGCTGGTGGCGGAGCCAAATAAACTGCTGTCCTGAACCCTGAGTGAAACGCGTCTGGTAGAGTATCGCCACGTGCGGATTATTCTGGGAGTATTTTCTCAGATTCATCCGAAAATCTCCAGACTTCTGTTGCAGCTCGACTTGAGCTGCTCACGAGCAAGCAACTCCCCCTCAACCACTCCATCGACCTAGGATCTTCTTGTGAGGTCAACTCTTCAACCGCATCGCATTTTCGCATCACATCAAAAACAGCAACAATGTCCGCCCCCAACCCCAAGGCCTTCCCCCTCGCCAACGCCCAGCTCACCAACCAGATCCTGGATGTTGTGCAGCAGGCTTCCCGTAAGTGTCGGCTTGCCGCTGCAGCTCGGAGATGCTCGTTCATTAGCTGACACTTTCAGACTTTAAGCAGCTCAAGAAGGGTGCTAACGAGGCTACCAAGACGTAAGTAGGCTGTCTGGAGCCGCGCCACACGAGCGATGCGTGCCCAGCTCTGCACTCGGCATAAGCTGACATCCAGCCTGAACCGTGGTATCTGCGAGTTCATCATCATGGCCGCCGACGTCGAGCCCATCGAGATCGTTCTCCACCTCCCCCTCCTCTGCGAGGACAAGAACGTCGTCTACTGCTTCGTCCCCTCGAAGACCGCCCTTGGCCGTGCTTGCGGTGTCTCGCGCCCCGTCATCGCCGCCTCGGTTACCACCAACGAGGCCCGTGAGCTCAACTCGCAGATCCAGGCCGTCAAGAACGAGATTGAGAAGCTCCTCATCTAAGCTGTATCTGTAGCTGGAACGGACACGCAGGAGACCTTAGCTGGTAGTTCTTGCTCATAATGTATCGTTGCTAAACATAGACAGTACTTGCTGCAGATTTGTCACTCCTACTGACCAACTGCGATATCTGCACCGGCGTCTGCTGTAGACGAGAGCTTGCTGCGTCGTTTATGGGTGCCTGTTTTCGGACGGCGTCGAAGAACTTCAGATGCCGACCATCGGCCTCCACCTCCACCATTCAGGTCCAGTCGCTCGAACCAACAAACTCTCTCGATCGCGGGGCACATCTTGCATCGTTCTCTCCCACAACGCCGAAGGCTGACGACGATGGCAGCTAAACTCGACGTTGCCTTCTACCCACACATCTTCGACCAGATCCTCACCTCGTGCGACGACACCTCGCTTCGCGCACTCCGAGGAACCTGCCGCCGTGTCCAATCTCACATCGACGCCAAGTTAAGCCGGCATGTGGTCCATGACGCCTGCGGACGGGCGTGGGGTGGTCCCGAAGCTTATTCCTACAGTGGAGGCGTCTATCGTTCGTCATGGCCGAGCCCCGACGTGCTCGACATCCTGCACTGGAACGAGGGCCTCTTCCCGGACCCCGGAGAACGGAACGAGGACAAGGCGAAGGCGAAGGCGGAGGAGATCGAGAAGGAAGGCAAACTGGCATGGTGGCGGAGCGCTCGTCTTGTGCGCCTGTTCCCCGACGAGGACGTCATTCCTTTCTCGAGGAAAGCGATGGTGGTCCGTTTCGTTGCTGATCCACGGTTACCTTCCTCCGGCCCCGCCGGACAGATTCAAGGCCTGAAGAGTGTCTGGCTCTCATTGTCCGAGAAGCCCTTCATCGGGACTCACGACGATCCACCTAAGCCAGAAGTCCAGGCAGAGCCCCGCTTTATCTTGAACTTCACTTATCACTTGAACGAGTTTCCACGGATCTCGGTGCGCCGTAGCGCCGAGGACGGTCCTCCGGAGTCGCAGTTCAAGCTCTGCGTCATTGTGTTCACGCCCGGAGGCGAGGAGGAGGACGATAAGGTGCGCGCGAACGAACGCGCTTGGCAGGAGTGGAAACGCGAGATGGAGCGGCAAGAAGCGGAGGCAAGAAGCAATGCGCAGATGGACGAGCAGGCCATCAATGCGCTGCTTGCTGAGGAAGAGGCAGTGGCGGCGGGGCAGATCGCAGAGGAAGGATCAGTCACAACAGACGGCGAGGCGGATGACGAGGAGGACGAGGAGGACGAGGAGGACGAGGAAGATGAGAGCGGAGACGACGATGAGAGCGTGGAGGGGAGCCCGCATCCTACACTCACTGAGGAAGCGGCCCCCCTCCAAGCCGGACTCGACCTCGTCTATCACCCGCCTCCTTCAGAGGCCCTTCCCGCACCAGCAGTGCAGACAGCGCCCGCCACGGCCGACGGTACCTGCTCCGCCAATGGGGCGATCGCAACTGCAGACCCTCCCCCAATCCTCCCAGGAAAGGAGCGCATCAAGCTCACTTCGATGCGCGCTTTCTGGGGCCTCCTCCGATTCTTCGACGCGTACACTATGGGGCCTTGTGAGGGCCACGGTCTGCAAGGCGACTGGCACGAGATTGAACCATGCTCCCGGGTCTCCTCTCTGCTCTCTTACATCATGGTCGGTACAGAGCGCTGGGTCTTCGATCTAAGTAATATGGCAGACGACGTACCACCGGACGAAGGAGTGGAGTTCGACACAGCCGCATGGGTCGCGGATGTCGACGCGCTCCGCGCTGAGCGGCCAGACACGCCCGACTTCCAGCTCATGGTCGAAGCCGGCCTTGCGAGGTGGTACGAACCTAGCCAGGCGGAGGTGTACAACGATGTGCTCGACCATGTGTTCTACGAGAGCGAGACGGGGTTCCGGAATCGCTACCAATCTGAGAACTACGATCTCATCATGAATCGCTGACGTTCGATTATCGTATGCATATGCAGTGCAGTGCTGGTTTGCTGGTTGTATAATTGTCTAGGGGTACATGTCTATGGGGTATGGCAGTGTCCGTCGGCATGGGGCAGGCGGGGAATGGGTATCGGATACAAGATGCGGTGGGTCGGGGCTCACTGCCGCTGCATGCGGCCGTTGTACATGCGCGCCTGTCGGCGGCGGTACTCTCGTCGCGGCTCTGTCGTGTCCTCTCCTCCGACGTGGCCCCACCCCGCGAGCGGGACGACGATGCAGGTACAGTTGTCCTGGGCGCCGAGGTCCTCGCCGAAGTGGACAATATTCTTCGCGGCCCGTGTGGGATCGCTCGCCTGGCGGGCGAGGTCCACGATCTCCTGGTCGGAGAGCATGTTCGTCAGCCCATCGGTGACGAGGACGAGGTACGCGTTGTCGCGGCCCTCGATGAGCTTGTGCGTGATCTCCGGCTCGGCCGTGACACCGACAGGCTTCCACTCAAAGTCGCCGAAACCGCGCGTGTTCTCGATCGCGCCCATCCACCGCGACTCGCCGAAGGAGTCCGTGATCATTCCCGCTCCGTCGGCTGTGCCGAGTCGCCGCAGGCGCGCAGCCTCTGTCCGCGACTCGGCGTGGTGTCGGTCCGTCAGCGCCGTGACCTCACCGTTGACCGAGTTGCACAGCAGGACTCGCGTGTCCCCCGTGTGCGCTACCGTGAGCCACACCCGCTCCGCCGCCCAGTGCGGCTGCCCCGGCGTGTCAAGCGACTGCAGCAGGACTACGCTCGCAGTCGAGCCGCACCGGTTCGCTCCGTTGTCAACCGACGCCTTGACCTCCTGGTCCGCCTGGGGAAGTCAGATTGTTTCGGTGGGGTGACAGGTTGCCGTTTCTTGCCGCCGTTTGGGGTCGGAAGCACGGCCGTGTTTATGGGGTTACTCACCTTGAGGAATGCGAGGGTCAACCGCTCGTCCACTGTCATCGTGTCCTTCGACATGTCGGCCTTGTCGTGGCTCCAGTCCGTCCAGCGCTTCAGCGCGCCGCCCCGCCATCGCTTGAAGTAGCCTCCGATCTCGACCGTCGACTCGATCGTTGGCTGGATGTCGTCGGGCGTCACCGTCTCGATGATCCGCGCAAGGTTCGCCTGCAGGAACCCGCTCACGGCCTTGCCTCCGTGGCTGCTGTCAGCCAAGCACTCGACCTTAGCCTGCTCATCGCAGTCGTGCCCGCACTCGCGACGACGCCGGGTGTTGCTGATGGTGATCGCCGATGCCGCCGACGCCAGGCCCCACGCCCGTGGGGCCGCGCAGGTCCCTGGACCGAGCGGGCCAGACTTTCCGTGACCGGGGGTGTGCGGCGATCCGTCGTCGATGCAGATTTTGTCGAGCCCGTTCATGCACAGCGACAAGCAGTAGCACTCACCCATCAAAAATGCCAAAGTACTCGATCTGGCGCGCGAGTTCGTGGTCGCCTGCGTTCTCCGGCGCCCACTCGGCGGACAGGGGCAGGGAGCGCTCCAACTCGCCCGCGTCGATCTCGATTGCACAAACGCTCGTCGCATCCTCCATGTACTCGCGGTTGCCGCGCGAGGTCACGACGCCGACGACCTTGGGGCTCTTGAGGTGCACCTTGTATGGGACTGGGGGTTAGCGAAATCCACACCAAACTAAGCCCTGGGGCCCACAGCCTGCGCCTCCACCGAGCTACTCACCGTGGTCGGCTACGCCACGGACGTAATCATGCACGCCGCGGGTGAGGCAGCGAGACGCGGCCGGGACGCGCGAGCGGGCGAGACCAAGAAGCGCCATGGGTCCGAAGCAAGTGTATAGTGAGAGTAAACAAGAATGGGTGAATGGTACAATGTGGGACTGGGACGCGGGGGTCATGATCGACCGCGGTGCGCGATGACAGTCCCACCCAAAGCTAGCTAGGCGGCGCCGTTCGGTCCGCTCGACCCTGATTCGAAATCACATCACAAGAGTCCGTCCCTCGGACCCGCCGACGACTCTTGTTTCAACCCTCCCCGAGCTGAGGCCCCGCATCTCTGCATGTGCGTAAGACCGTTGAGACAGCTTTAAGGCTCGTCTGAAACGTCGAACGTGCCCCATACCGTGCAGATCGTACCCAGAGCACACGCGCAGCGAAATTTAAGAGCCCGATGATGTTAGAGTGATGCATACATGATTTGTCTAGTCCACGTCGAGGTTCGACGCGGCTTTCGTCTCGGACGCGAAACGAGGCGTCCGGTCCGCGTTCGGCCTGCGGCGGTTGAGGACACCACGCGCAAGGCCGAGTCCAGTGTGGCGGGTCGACATGCCGGGGAGACGTTCTCCGGCGAGCACGCGACGGCCCTCCATCGGCTTGGTCGACGACGAGGGGCGGAACTTGAACTCGGAACCGGGGGCTTCCCTGAGGTGGCCGACAGCCGTGGCCTCCGCGCGCAGCTTGTTCTGAACGTCAGCTGTGGATCTTGCCTTAGAGTGGCAGCAATGCGAGTGCGTTGAGGTAAGGGAAGACAGGACGCCGTAGCGGTCCTCTCTCCTCAGCAAAATCGACCCCATTGCTTCGGACATCCCGCCTAAGCCAGCACCACACTGTGCGCTCCATGCCGGACTCACCTGCCAGTCGGCGACAAGCCCGAAGAACTCCTCCGCACGCTCCGGGTGGTACTTCAGGACCTTGCCGAGGTACAGCTTCGTCTTCGGGCGAAGGAACTCCTGAGCCTTCTCGTCTCCCATGAACCGCTTGATCTGGTCGGCCCCCTCGACTGTCCGTCCGGCAGCGGTGAACTCGCGGGCGAGCGCGCGGGCGGTCATCTCGAATCGCAGGTCGCGCGGTCCGTCAACGAGCGAAAGAATCGCCACCGGGGCGTTGTCTCCCGGCCTCTTGCCGAACTTCTGGATACGGGTGTAGCCTCCCGGGCGGTCGGCGTAGCGCTCGCGGAGAGTACCGAAGAGCTTGGAGAGCAGGCTCTTGTTGGCGCGGAAGTTCTCCGGGTCATCGAGGAGAGCCTGGGGAGGAAGAGGGGCGGCCACCTTCTGGGGCTCGCTCGGGTATCCGTATCGGTGAGCGGGCTGCTGTTAGCGGATAGAACAAAGCCTAGCGAAACTCAGGATGCGCAAGTCTGAGCCGTTCGTTTGGCGGACTCTACGCGCTCGGCCTGCAATCGCGACTGAGGTCCACTCACGAAGAGGTAAGACTGGGCCTGGCGGAGGGACGGGTCGGTGTTGCGCTTGCCGTACGAGATGATCTGCGGTTAGCTAATCCGAAAGACTCTGTCTTAGCTCTCACCTTCTCGGCCAGGCGGGCGGTCTCCTTCGCCTTCGGGACGGTCGTCTTGATCACCTCATGGTGAATGAGCGCCGACACCAGGTTCCTGATATCAGTTTTAGCCGCTGGAGGTCGCCGGATTGAGAATTTCGGCAGCGGAAAAATCGGCAGAAACCCACCTGAGGAGCGCTCGTCGGTGGGAGGACGTCCTCTGGAGCTTTCGTCCCTTCAGGCCGTGCTTCATGGTCGTTCTTCGGTCTGTTTTCGCCTCGGGAGACCTCGAAGTAAAGAGTGGACTTGAAATCTCGAGACGCCCTACAGTGGCGGGGTTTCGGAACTACTTCGTGAGGCATGGCCACGTGGGTAACCCTGTCTTGGTGGCAGAGCAGGTGTTGTTGAGTTCGTGTACTCCATGCATGCTGCAACCTGTCTGGGGTCCTCAGCATGCATATGTGATTTGTAATGTTCTGGGGAGGAAGCTGTGTGTGGGGAAATGGTGTAGCGGTGACAATGGTCTCTTCCTAGACCTCCGGAGTAGACTGTCGACCATCGTATTTGAAGCACCACAGATGAGCACATGCTCTCTTCACAGCCCCGGCCAGCTTCCCCTCTCTCCTTGAATTGAAGCGGTGACACAGAGAGTGTGGAATCGTATGCGTTGGTGCGAGAATTCTTTGTCGTTGTGTCGAGAGTGGGAGCCCTCGACTCTCCGTGATCTTCATCCAGTAGCCTTTCCTTCGGCCCTCGACTCTCCGTAATCTTCATCCAGTAGCCTTTCCTTCGGCCCTCTCCCCTCCGTCTGAGTGGACGGTAGGTAAATCAGAGGAACAGATTTGTTGATTCCGGTCTCAAGCAGCTCCAACCTCTCAGTCCAGAAATCGCTGTAAAGAGGCAAGACGCAACATACGGCCTTGTGAATTCCCCCTCTACTGAAGCCCCGAGTCTGCACCTGCGGCATTCGTCAGAGCGATGTCCACAAGCCCAGGACAGCCGTGTCTTCTTCTCACAGAAAGAAATACCTCACCAGCGAGACAGTGACTCCCTCGCTTTGGAGCTCGGAAACCTCTGCAGGATCAAGACCAGTTGGGCATCTGAATTCCTCGGAATCGCCACCAGCGCTAAACTCAGACACGGACGCCTCAACCTTCCCACTCGACCTAGCCATTCCGGACTTTACCACGCCCGCACCATACACACTGCACGCATTCCTATGCATAGCACACAGATCTCAGACCCATGCATGCATCCGCTGCCGACATGACAATCCTCCAAGTCCGAGCCAATGGAGTGGCGGACGAACGTCAGAAATCCGCCACGCGGAAGCAAACGGGGATAACGCCGACGGGCTCCGGCGCTGCTCTCTGTCTGGTGGTCGCAGGTCAACTCGCTCGCATCATCGAGCGCTAGCAGTGAGATCCACCAGTCACCTACACCACCGGTCCCAGCTCCATCGCCATGTTCCGCCTCGCTCTCCGTGCCGCGCCCCGTGCCGTCCCCCGTGTCGCTGTCCCCATCTCGGCCCGCGCCTACTCCGCCGCCGCCCTCACCAAGGAGGACATCACCAAGCGAGTTATGGACGTCCTCCGCTCCTTCGAGAAGGTCGACCAGGGCAAGGTATGTCGCCTCCCTCTACCAGCTGGGGATCTCTGGGCGACGTGAACGACGCCATTGCGCAGGAGGACAAGACTCGGGAAGGAAGGAGGAAGCGCGCTGGAGAAGGAAGCGCGCGCGCTTCGCACCGAACCCGAACCTCTACCGAAGTCGCAACATTCGCTCAACTTCTGTCCGGAGATCCCCGCTCATTTCGGCAAGCCCACGCTGACCCCAGCTCACCCCCACCGCCAACTTCACCAAGGACCTCGGTCTTGACTCGCTTGACACCGTCGAGGTCGTCATGGCCGTCGAGGAGGAGTTCGCCATTGAGATCCCCGATCAGGAGGCCGACGCCATCAACGCCGTGAACGACGGTGAGTAGCTGCTCTCTTCGTTGCGCAAAGCTAACAAACAGCCATTGAGTACGTTGCCCAGGTTAGTTATTGCACCCTCGCCACCGAGATCGACGTTACTGACATCGCCCCCAACCTTACAGACCCCCGAGGGTGAGTTTAGGTCTCATGACGTAGAAGGTACCGGGCTTTTCAGCTGACATACCACAGCCCATTAATTACATTCATTGTCGACGCCGAGAGAGTAGCTGGCATGCAGGATTTGACATCAATCAACATCAAAGGAAAACAATGCACGAAAAGCATCTTCAATCTACGAAGCGCGGGCCAACGGTGGCGATTCGCCAGGCGACGACTAACCAAAACAGAATGCATGAAGGCTATGCTACCACATTTGAACATCTGACTACATACACAGCTCAATCGATCTCTATCGGCTCGTCCTTCGAACCATCTACGCCCGAGTCCGCGTTCTCGTCCCCGTTCGGCTGCGAGCTCATCTCGCTCTCTTTGTCGTCGACGTCCTCGACCCACGCGTAACCCTTCACTTTTTTCACGCCCTCCGGGAATACTTCGCGAGTGGTCGGCTTTGACTCTTTTGGTGGGCTTGGCGGCGGAGTCGGGCTGCGAGTCGGCTGCTCCTCGTACTCTTCATCCTCCATCGCCTGTCGGGCGCTGACGCGCGCCGACCGCTGCTCGCCGGGAATAACGGGGCGTCGATTTTCCGACTCAGAATCAGCGGCACCCCGCCCTCGTCGACCACCACGCCGCGGTTCGTCCTGTTCGTCAGCTCCCGACCCGTCCAGAAACAAGAACTCACGTAATCGTCGCTCTCAAAGCCGTCGTATGTGTAGTCGACCTTCTGTGTGGTTCGTCTCGACCTCGTGGGTCGTTCCCGCGCCTCGAACAACAAACGGTTCTGCTGCTCCTGCAGGATTTTCTTGCGGACGCGCTGCACGCGAGCCTCCTCCTTCTCGACGTTCGGGACGATCTCCGCCAGCTTCTCCGCGAGCTTGGCCTCGTCTTGGATGCCCTTGACAAGCTTGTTGTGATCGCGAAGCTCAGTCTTGGTGGGCTTGCCCTTGGGACCGGAGCCGACGAGTTTTGGCGCCTTCTCGGCGCCGTAGGCAGCGAAGCGCTCTTGCTCGGCCTGCAGCTCGTCTCGCGTGAAGGTGTACGGAACGAGGGGACAGGGACGCTTGAACGGGTTACCGCTTCGGTACAACCGAGGAGAGTCTGACGTCAGCCACAGACCGAACACTGCAAACTCACCATCCAGACTCCAGATTCGGACCTTCTTGCGATCCGTACCCAACGGCTCCAGCTTGATCGGGTTCTTCAGCTCGTCATAGGCCTTCTTGCTCATGCTGTGCTGTTCCTTGATCGTCTGACGAATGCTCTCGGCATGCGTGACTGCTGATCAGCTAAAGCACAGACGCCCCGCGTGGCCGACTCACGCTGCCAGTCCACCAACTGCCGCAGCAGCTTGGCGCGCTCCTGCCAATCAAGCTCAAAGATGCCCTGGCCCTTCTTCTCCATCTGCTTGATCGGATTCCGCTCAACACGCGCTCTCGGATCCTCGCCCAGCTGGCGCAAGCGACCCTGTTCAAGTCGATCCGGCGCCGTCGAGCAGCACGCTCCGCGCTGGTCCTCATGCTGGGGCCACGGGTCGTCCCACACAGTGAACTCGTTGGAATCACGTAGCTGGTCGGATATGTAGCTAGACAGTTGCGATTGGATGTTATCGTCTCTGCAGCACTCATTAGCTCCGCCAAGGCCACTGGGTGCCACAACCGGCAACGGGCTGGTCGCACTCACCGTAACTGCTTGATTCCTGGCTTGAGGTTGGCGAGGAAGCGGATGAGAATTCCCTCCAGCACATCGTCTGGGCGGAGGGCCACGGGCTGGGTCAGGCAGCGTTCGAGGCTGAGAGGGGTCAGTCAGTTCTGGGCCATGTGGCACTTTCGTTTCCGTCGCCTCGGCGTACCGCGGGGGTGAGGAACGACACTGAACACCGCTGATCCAGTCACCGTTCCCCAACGCAAAGGCACTTGTTTCCACCGACCGCTGGCGCCTTTCTGATGCATCCACCGTCCGTACTCACTCTTCTGGTCCTTCCAAACCCTTGATCTTGTCGCGCAGGCCGAACTTCACCAGGAATGCCCAGACGTATGCAACCTGCCAGCTGTGGGGGGTCAGTAATCGACGGGAAGCCGCTGCGAAGGAGGTGCCGCCCGTTCGCTAGAGCTGCGCCCTTTCCCTGTGCTGCGCATGCGAACGGGCTCGCAAACGGGTACTCACTCGTCCTGCGGCTTCTCGGGGACGGCCAACTGGGCCTTAGAGCTCGATAGCTCCACAGCTAACGACCCCTTCCCCCCGCCAGACTTCTGGTCGGACTCTCCTTTCACTACACCATTCGGGGTGCTGGACTCCCCTGACCCTCCATTAGCGACCGACATGCAAGGTTCGGTCGCGAGGGACAGTAATGTTGTGGTGAAGGAGGTCGGACAATAGCCGGTGTGGGCGCGCCGTGAGTCGGCGAGGCGAGGGAGCTAGATCGATCAAGCTCAGAGCTCAGAAACAAGTTGACGGGGCCAAGAACGGAGATGCAGCGGCTGAGTAGAGCTGCACGCGATGGTTGATGTTGTTCTTGGCAATGTCCAGCACGCGAAGATGAGCAGAAACAGACGCGCCTACAATCGAGGCAACTACCTGTGATACCGGGCTGCCAGGAATGACACGTACATTCCGGAACAACGGACCCCACGGGGTGATCGCCTGGACGTCATGACACAGGAAGGCGAGCACGAGTTTATAAAGCTTGAACACCTGAGTGGCCAATTTCAACCCTCTCCGCAATTCACCAGATCCGATCAGTCATCGTTCCTCCGTCCCTCTGTCAACAGCTCCAGCGACCTCAACACCCACAGACGACCACCATGGCACGCAACTCTATTCCAGAGGGCGCCGAGCGGACTCCCATCCATCTCGGCGAACACCTCCTCACGCCCGGATACGGCGCTGAAATCCAGCTCAAGATTCCGGCGACCATCGAGGGTCCGAAATCCAGTCACACCTCTAGGGGCCGGCTGTGGCTGACTGACGAGCGAGTGAGTAGTGTGGGCTGCTCGGTTGACGTCCCATCGCCTCGGCTCGATGCCCCCGTGGCGTGAGCACATACAACGGGACGCCACAGTGCGGAGCAAGATGCTCCGTTTTCGAACGACGCTGACAGCAGATCGTCTTCATCGCCAACAAGCCCGGAGACGACGACTACCTCTTTGGCCGGCACGTGAACCCGCAACTCCACTCGCTTATCATTCCCTACGTACGTCCTCTACCTTCCAACAAGCATATCTGACATCTGCAGTCGACCGTACGAGATAACGCGTTCAACGTCCCCATGTTCTCAGCGAACAACATCCTGATCTCGTTCGTCCCTGACGTGACGCATCGCTGTCCCAACCTTCCCGACCCGGGTATAGGCCAATACCTCACGTGCAAGATGCTCATCGACAACGGTTTCGGCCACAACCTTTGGAAACGGATCGAAAAGGAGCGGGCCGCATGGGTCGAACGTAACCGGGCCGCTGAAGCGTTGCGTAAGTTTGAATTCTGGCAGGAACATGCCTTCCGTCACTCCACATGTCTCACATGGATCATGACTAACCGTGTTCCGGCCGGTGCGGCCGATCAGCACAATTGCAGTTGCTGACCAACACAGCGGCGTACACACCGAGAGCTACTTAATTAAGTCGAGGAATTCTTACATCAGCCCGATAGATTGTTGGTCAGCAGAGCCGGCAGGTGAGCGATGCGTGAAGCGGGAAGCGTGAGAAGTGTAGAAGACTAGGGCGCTCTGGTACACAGATATGTTGTACATGCAATATGTATCGAATACAGACATCCACTGTCACCCCCCTTCCAGCCGTCCCAGCCTTTATCCGGAACGGCGTGCGTGCCACCACGTCCCGTCCTTGCCTTTGACCACGCGAATGAACTTTGCAACGAGCTTGTCGCGCGCCTTTGTGTCTCCGGCGGGATACAGTCCTTGCAGGTAAGGGATCATGTCGTCTGGGCGCCAGCGCTGTCGCGTCAGGAATAGGTCTGAGAAGCGCGTCGCCGTGTGCAGCGGCAAGGCGTGCACAGGGAAGTACGTGACGAGCTTGGCGGGCGTGTGGAACGCGGACGGAGGTGGGTCGCTCAGCAGGTAGTCGCCCGTGAGGAGCTTGAGGTCGACGAGGTCTGCGAACTCGTCTGTTGCGGCTGAGCGCCACTCGTGCAAGAACTGGTCTTCCGGTCGGGGTTGCTGTCGTCAGCTACTAAAAGTGCCAGCTAGCTTACCTTGAGCGTCACGAGCAGTCCTCTTCCGAGCTCGCGCACGAGTCCCGTTGCGTCGTACGTCCACTCGTCCTCCTCGAGAGCGCCAAAGAGGCGCATCACGCCCCGCGTCAGGTCGGCGGGCACTTCGTGGTCGTCGTAGAGCGCCTCGCAGATCTTAGCTACTGGGCACTCCTTCTCCTTCCGATGCACCGTGATGAGCGCGAGCACTAGGCTGAGCAGCGGGCCAAGTTTCTCAGGCGGGAGGATCATCATGTGCCCGTCGACCTCGACTACGTTGTGCGAGCGCAGACCATGCTCGAGCTCCTCGTCGCACGCCTGGATGATCGAATCGAGCTGCGCGCGAGTGTACCGCTTGCAGCGCTTGCGCTTGCGCTCATTCGCATCGAGCCCAGTCCACGCGGACTCGCGCAGCACTGTCCGAATTCGCTCAACACGCCCGGCACTCGGGACACACTCGAGGACCTCGTGGCAAGTGTCGCGGAGGTGCAGCGTTGTATCGTCCGGGGGTCGAAGGACGAGGAGCGAGTTGGAAACAGAGACAGTTCGCAGAGTGTAGGTTTTGTTTGAGGTGCAGAGCACCGCGTCGTCTGAAGGTCGGCCCTTGATCGTCAACCTTTGGTCAGCTTCGACGACGATTGTAGCTCACCCAACGGACTGGCCGCCTTCGACGGCCTTCAGGATCTCAGCGGGAAGCTCGAGCAGTTGGTAGCTCTCCTCCGCCGCTTCGGGCGGAAAGCGGACTGTCAGCCGGTCGTTCGGCAGGACGGAGGGTGCGGGCATTGTTATGGGTGTGTGCTGACCGAAGCAATGTTGACTTTTGGTGGCTTGGGTGCAGGGGTACGCGACGCGTCTGGCTTCATTGATTCGCGGAGTGGCGTTGCATCTCCGCACCACGTGCCACCACTTTACCTCGATTTCCAGAGTGTAAGCCAGGAGCGAGGAAGGTGGATTACTTCGTCAACAACTCCTTCACAACAGCACCGACGCGGCGAGCGATGGAAAGTGGGCGAGAAGATTAATGAGCGCGATAAGACATCTGAGGTGAGCTATTTTCATTGGTAACCTAGCTGACATTGCAGGCCTGTCCGGCCCCTTGTGTCGTTTCCGAAAACTAGACCTTCCCTCCGGCCTGCCAGCTCTGCGGCTATCAGCCATGCATCGCCATCGGAACTCGAGGAGAGCGAACGCCAACTGAGAAGGGAAGCGAAGGAAAAGAGGAAAATCGAACGGCAGGAGCAGCTCGCCATCGCGCCGACCGCAAGCGAGGAGCAGCCCTTCCTCCGACTGTTCGCCTTACCCCGTGGCTTACCGGGATCGACCTACCTCGACGCCGTGCACGAAAGCGCATTCCACGCCGCCGGTGCTGGTGACTGGCTGAAGGCTGCAGATGTTATTCTGTCTGGCCCATGCAGTGCCCTGGTGCTGGAGCGAGTGCTGCACATCCTCACTGGCCTTCCTCCGGGCAGCGCAGCGCAGACTGGCCGAGCGCTCTCCACAACTCTGCGCTTCGTTCAGGCCTCTGGACGCTCCGATGCTTTGATCTTCGTCGATGCTGGTGTCTCACACGCTCTTCGACTGCTGGAGCACTTCGAGGCTTCCCTGCTCGCTGAGGGAAGGGATACGCGGGTTACAGCGCAGAGGGTGATCTACCAACATGATCGCCTGGTGCGCTCCGTCGCTGCCCCCAACTCAGCATCAAGTGCGGCTTGCTTACCGGCGACGCTGCAGGCAAGCCTAGCTCGTGTGGTCCGACACCTCATCTTCCAGCTCGGTCAACTACCCAGCAGCTCGAGCGAGGCACCAACGATTGCGCTCCGCCCGGCGTCGCTCGACTGGCTTCTCGCGCCGGCGTACTGCACGCCCGAAACGCTCGACCTGATCATGACGCATCTCGGCGCAAACGAGCTGTCGGACAAGCAGTGGGCGAATGTGGCAGCCACGTGCTTCGCCGCTGCCGAGCCCGTTGCGGGCCTGAAGGCGCTGTCGAAGACGCGCACTGCGGGACAGGAGCTTACGCCGTGGGAGCGACTGGGAAGTGCGCTGAAGGAGAAGACATTCCGCGCTGCAGCGGAGATCCTTGAGCCGCTGCTCCGCAGCATGGCGAAGGAAGATCGCGAGAAGCTGCGACGGCATGCCTGGAGTGTCCTCGCCACGATTGCGGCCAAGGATAAGCACGTCTCTGCCGAAGAGCTGGTCAGGCTTGCCGAAGCGATTCCAAACGACGTCTATTGCGCTGGCGTCATCACGCCGCTTCTCGGCGGACTGATGCGACACCACGATTTCGCAGCCGCCGGCAAGGTCTGGGAGACGTTGCTCGCGAAGCACAGGAAAGCACCGCCAGAGGAGAGAGGGCGATACCTCGACGCCGCGGCGCTGACGGCTGGCGCGAAGCTGAAGTATGCCCGCGTTGTGGACGCGAAAGCAGGTAGCGTGAAGGTGTACGACCCGACGCCCGATGCGCTGAGGTTGATGGACTGGTACGCTGCGAAGCCCCAATTACCCATCGCTCCCGATGCCCCGCCAACCGCAGGCAAGCCACCTGCCGGAAAAGTGCCCGGGAGCGTGCCCCTCGACGTCGCGGCGCTGAACAGCTTGATGTCTATGTGTCGTGCGAGTGGCTCTGCCGGCCTCGCGTTCCGCCTCTGGCGTGCAGCGAAGCCGCGTTGGGGCGTAGCTGCTGACGACGGAACTCTTGCCCTGCTGCTTGACACTGCGCGTCTTGGTTTCGCACGCTTCGAAGCTGCTGACTCTATGGCGGTGCGGCTGCGCCTGATAGCAGACGCGATCGGCAGCCAGCGTTCGCGCTCCAACCCGATGTCGCTTCCCGAGAGCCACTGGCGCGAGTGCCCTGTCGTCGACATTGCGAACGGCTACGGATACAGCTGGAGGGAGGAATACGGCGCGCTGCAGCCGTGGCAGCTGGCACGGGACGTGTTTGACGGCATCGTGCTGGGCAACTGGCCGACTCTCATCAGCGCCAAGTCGCCTCTCGCAGGAGGTGCTCTCAGCGTCGGCCGTCTCTGGGGCTCGTCCGAGGAGAAGCTTCCTGTGCTCGTCCCAGCGTCGTCAGAGACGGCACATGTCCTCCCCGGTCCCCGCGCGTTCCAGGCTTACATTGCGCTGCTGGCACGTACGCGCGCGGACCCCTCGAGCGTGCCGAGAGCACTGGCGTGGATGCGCGCGCTGGGTGTTCGACCTCTGCGAAAGACGCTGACGACGGCGCTACTCTTCGTGAACGAGCACGAGGGTCCGCGCCGTTTGGTCAAGAAGGATGGGCCTCGGCTTATGCGCGACGAGCAGATCCTGGCCGAGTGGCTGAGGGAGTGGTGCGAAGACGTACCCGACGAGAGCGAGGTAGCTGCCTTCCGAAGGGAGAGGGAGCTGAAGCCGACGCAGAGGAGGAGGTAACATCACAGGAGACGTAGCATCACATCATGTATCAATCTACAACGAACATGTACAGTCAGGTCACACACATGAGGCCAGGATCGGCGTGTAGTCCGGTCGGGGTGGAGAGCTTAAACAACGAGGGAGTGAGAATGGGAGTAGTAAGGGTCACACTGGAGGGAACTCGCTTAGCCTAGGGACATGCCCGTCAGACGTCGCGTCAGGCCGAGCAGCACCTGCCCGCCGTGGTTCTCGCCCCACACACCAGCCGAGACTTCCTGGTAGCACCGCTCGAGCTCTGGAGACTGCGTCACGTCGGCCCAGTTGTCGCTCTGAGGGTCAGCGGCGATCGGAGTTTCTAGCTTACTCACAACATAATCAAGAATGGCCGCGTGCAGCTCGGGGAAGGCATAAGTCGCAAGCAGGCTCGCGACACAGGTATCCGGCGTCAGCTGTCGGAGGAGCGTGTCTCTGCAGGTAACCTGCAGGTCGTCGAGCCCATAGCGGTGTGCGAGGAGGAATGCGGCAAGCGGGCTCGGCGGCGGCGGAGGTGGGGTCGGGTGTGCGTGCGGGTCTGGCGTCGGCGCGTGGCTCCGTCTCGGTGCGTAAGCTCTGGGACTTGGCGCAGCCGCAGGCTTCTTCCGCGGCCCTCCGGCGATACGGGGTAAGTTGGACGGAGCCTGCTTCTTCGGCGTCGTGTCGGGCTGTGCTGGCGGGGGCGGCGGAGGCGAGTTCAGGCGGCTCGAGGTGCCGGATTTCAGCGGGGCGGTCGACGAACCAGCGGCCGAGGTGGCAGGGACCGGAGGTACTGGTGGAACACCAGACGGCGAGCGACACCCGCTGACTCTCGTCCCTGCCGTGCCGCTGCTGCTGACACTGCGCACAGTGCGCACCTCGTCGTCATCGAGAGACGTCCAGTCCCACCCGTCTCCCCTCAGCACACGCGCGGCCGCGGCTGGGTCCAGACGAACATGCTCCATGACAGTGCGGACTGGCTCAGGGCCGAACTGGATCTCGTCGGTGTACAGCCAGCGGAGGACCCAGTACAGCGTACCAAAGGAGGCGTCGTCGACGCTCAGCGTTCTGATACCGGCATCAGCGCCTTCGGACCAGGACGGACCGAGCGCAGCCTTGAAGTAGTCGGTGTGCTGGAGGAGCTCGCTGTGCGCGTAGATGACGCGGCGGCGGGCCATGCCGCCACTCGTGGCGTCCGCTGTGTCTGGGGACTCGAGCGAGTCGGTTTCAGGTTCGAGGGGCGGTGCATGCTCGAGGACGAGGAAGCGGACGTCGCCAGTGCGCACTGAGTCGAGGAAGCTTGCTGCCTGGCGAGTGACACGACGCGAGATGAACTGCTGGTCGGCGTGGACCATGGGCGGTAGCGACGGCTCGGAGGCATGCTTGACGACTACGCGGATCGAGAACGCGTTTTCCTCTGCGACGTCTGGGTCGCGCAGCAGCTCAGACAGGCTCGGCAGCGTGACTTCCCAGTACTCGTTGCGCTTGGAGAACTCGGTCTTGGCGCTCGTCGTCCACAGCCACCTCGGCTCACCGAGTTCGCGCTGATCCTCGCTCTCGTACCGCTTCACGCCGACGAAGACGTTGCGCTCGAACGCCTCGTCGGGCGGCAAGTCGCTGTACTTCGCCCACAGCGCTATGACCGCCAGCGTCACCTTCGGGTCGACGTTAGCGGCGGGAGGGACCTCGTCAAATGGCGTCAGGTGCACGTCGGGCGCGCGCTCTAAGTGCAGCTTGTAGGCTAGGTCGTCGAAGTAGCAGCCGTCGCCGGAGAGGACGTCGTGCACCTCTTCGGTGTCTGTCGCCTGCTCGAGCTGGGTCTGGAGGGAGCGCACACGTCGGACGGGCCACTCGAATGCAGTCTGCTTCGTCTCGCATGCGCCGTCCAGCATGCGGGCGGCGAGGTCGCGTGCCGCCACCCCAGGGCCAGTCCGGGGTTGCGGGACGGAGCCAAACACGCTCGACGCGAACTGGCTCTGCTGCGAGGCGGTCAGCGAGCGTCGGGAGCGAGACGGCGAGCCGAGGTCGACCGACGCCGACGGCGTAGGGTTGTCGAGGTTCCAGCGCGACATCGGTGGTAGTGGCAAGGAAGATCGGCGAACGGACCGTTGTTTACAACCTAGACAGAGCGCGTGTGTGTTGACACCAGCGGGCAAGATTACGTCATGTGCTCATCTTATCGTTTCTGGTGGCGTCTTTGGTGTCGTCGCGTGAATGTCGCGTGTCATTGTCTCTGGGCTCAACACGTGACGCCGTTGAAACACAGGTAACCCCAAGAAGGCCAAGGGGACGCTAGCGGAGCGCTGGTTGTCAAGCGGGTTTCACATGGGAAACAATGAACGCTGATGATCTGCACGCAGGTGACATCCGACCTTCCCGCTGCCGACATCTGCGTCCCATGCCATCACACTGCCCTCAGGCTGCCAGCATGTCGCCCCGCGACTATTCAGTCTCCGGTTGTCTGGATCGGACAGACTCCAGTAGGCCACCCGAGCGTCCCGGATGCTCCCAAATTACATGGTTATGCCCGAGAGCAGTAACGACCTACAGCTTCCGACGACCCGTGCGCAATCTGCGCACTCGACCTGGTGATCGCCCCGGCGACTGAACAGGAACAGCGCAACCAAGCGAACATGCAACGTCAACGTCCACCATGAATCACAGGGGAGAGTGGAGTCAGCGGGGAGGTGAATGGCCCGAAGTATGCGAGCCATGGGATGCTCGCACGCCGGCCGCTGCGTATGCCACAGCGACAAGCTTATCCCAGATTACGACTGAATTGCTCTTCCCACTGTTACCACTCCAGCAATCGCCGACGTTGTCCTCTTGGCGAGGCCGCTGACTCGTGGCCGTCGCTTGCGACGGGTGCGGCGGAGTGAGACGCTGGCAACGCGGGGCCTGCAACGTCTTCGCATGCCGTGGCCCACTATGGCCCAGTGTGTTGGAGTCACCGCAGCTGCAAGCTCTGGGTGAACTCTCTTTTGCACAGTGATGCAACTCTGGTCCGCCCGAGTAGCAGACGCCGGCGCAGTCCTGCTCCACCGAGACGAGGCGCCGAGCCATGGCGTGCTGCAGCGTTGCTTGGGCTTATTCCCAAGAACCCAACTTGTGCGACATGAGCGACAGCGTGCCCCACAAAATCTCGATTCCGCGACGGCGACAGAGACAAGCGCAGAATGAGAGACAAGCTCCGTTTCCAGCGCATAGGCATATCAAGCACGTTGCTTGTTCCCACACACCGCCGCTTCTACCTGTTACCGTCGATTCAGCGGGACACTAAGTTGGAGCACGCTGAGCTTCGCTCTGTCCTGTTTGAGTCTCGAGCCTGTGACATGAGTGAGCTTGGAGTGGTCTCTGCAGTTGGTTTGGGTAAATGGCGTCAGGAGCAGGGCCAGAGTACAGAGGTACGGAGGCGAGGGGGTGAGGATCTCGCCAAATAACCATACTGTACGTGATACGGCCCGGGCCTCGGCAAGCGCACGCCAACCCACGCACCATGTCAGATTGCTCGTTCCGGGCATGCCGTGCTGCAGCCGCGTTTCCGGGTCAGTTGATCTGCAGGCCCTGCGCTTCGGTGAACTACTGGGGCAAGAGTCCATTGCGCAGTAAGTGTCGGCAAGCGAGCGGCAGCGGCAGGTTACGTTCTGGGCCCAGACTTGTGTTCTGCGACATGGGAGCTGAGACACAGCGACAGCGTCGCTGGTGACTGGCCAGAATATAGTCATGAAGCACGTTGGCAGCCAGTCGTCTGGAAACAGCGAGCTTGTCAGAGGTGAGCGAGTCGACGCAGCAAGCGCTGGAAGCGCCACAGCATGTGAGCACACATGGATGTGCACTCGAAAGAGGCTCAGACCTTGCAACAGCCGCGAGGTACTAGAGTCGAGATCGCTGAGAATCACAGAAAGAACAGCGGAGTATCATCGGCCAGCCTCGTGATTCGCGCCCGATGATGTGAGAGATGGCCATCGTTAATCGTGCCGTAGGTCCAGAGCACCTAGGGCTGCCGTGAGGGCGAGATAAACATAGACCCCAGACGGATTGCTGCCGACATGGATCGAGGACACCTGGATGGGAGGAACGTTGCAGGTGCCCAGGTTCAGAAGCGGGGAGGAAAGGAGAGTATGGAGAAAGGATTATTGTCGGAGCAGAGCAGGGAGACGGGACCGGGACGGCAAGGATCGAGCAATCTAACGAATCTAGAAGTTATGATCGCGGGTGGATGGCCGCTGCCCGCCTGCTCCATTGCTCTCAGCTTCGAGGCATGCAGGCATTAGCATAAGAATAACAAACGTACTTGGAATCAACTCAGTCAACTCAAATGCGGGATGCGCACCTGCAGCTGGTGCTCGTTGCAGGGTTAATTGCGAATCTGAAACGCAGGGCATACCCCTCGACAGGCCGCAACCCGAGGGAAGGGGTGAAGGGCGCGCTGTGTGCCTGGCATGCCTCACTCTCGGCCTCCGTACCATGGCCACTCGCGCTAATTGGGTGATGAAAGAATGGGCGACCCGAGACCGCGAGACCGCAGGCCGCTCCGCTCTTCTGCCAGCCAGCTCAAGAGCGGGTCCAAAGGTGGGTCTGGAATCCCAACTCTACCGTGTCTTGTTCTGTTTACGTACCTCTGTGCCTCGTGCCTCTGTCTTGGGCATCGTGCTGGGTGCGCTGGCACTTGCGTCTCTGCAGCTTTGCAGGTATGCTGTGGGCAGCCAGGGCGCCAGGCGGCCGTGTCATGTCTCACGTCAAGACATGAACACATCATCGCTGAGCGCCAGCCAACGACATTATGCGCGCAGCACGTAACCACCACGGCTGTCGGAAGCCATGCCGCCAACCGCTCAGCCGCACATTGAGACTGATGTTCGGCGCGGCCCGGTCAGCCGATCCTGGCGCTATTGATCCTGGAATCGGCTGCATGTCGCTGAGGTGACAGACGGGGGACACAGCCAGGTTGTCGCCTTCCTCGACTCGTAGTTTCAGAGCGTCAAAAGCTGACATTGACACGTCCTGCCACGACATCGCCGCCACGGCCAGGCCCCCGAGCAAATCAGAGGTAAAAGCCAGTCATTACCTTTGTATCCCTCAGCTCTCGGGCTCTCTTCATGAACAAGGGAGCCGGGGCGCGTTCGATCGTCGATAGCCAAGCCGGTATTTAGTTGAGCTTATTCCCTCGCGAGTGAATGGCAGCATCTGGAGGCGTCGGTATGCATGCCATCGAGAGCTGCGCTGGGACCGCTGGCCGGTGAACTAGCGGCCAGCGGTCTAGCGGAGTGGATGGTTGAGCCTGGAACAAGACGCGATCTCGTGAACACGGGGAGTCGTCCGCGCCGCTACCGCTGTGTAGCGCTGCGAGGATTGGCTGGGTCGGATGAGTGTGGGTAGGCTTCGAGGGGGTTGACGGAGGAAGGGAACAAGAGAGAAGGGGTGCGTGGTACGTGCCGGGCCGGGCCGCCGCACACACACCAGCAACAGAGATCTGTGTGGTACGGTGGTAGTGTACTGTAAGCAAAGCTGCGTGCACGAAGGCTGGGGAACTGGGGAAGGAAACGCCGGGGACAAGAGGAAGGACAGGGCGTGTGTGCAGGGTCGTGTTGGAGGATTCGAGTTTTACACCCGGGTGACCCTGAGTTACCCCTGTCCCTGTCCCTTTTGTCTCTTCTTTTTGGGTCCAGCCAGGTCTACCAGGTCACCAACCGCCCAACGGCCAGCCTGGCCAGG
Source organism: Trichosporon faecale (assembly GCA_039545375.1). Lineage (NCBI taxonomy): Eukaryota > Fungi > Basidiomycota > Tremellomycetes > Trichosporonales > Trichosporonaceae > Trichosporon > Trichosporon faecale. The sequence goes on from BCLU01000001.1 coordinate 1,549,093, forward strand.
CAGCCAGCCAGCGCACGCCACCACGCCGCCAGTGTGTTGAGCCCCAAGGTCCCCAGTCCACTGGCCCACTGACCAAGTGACACTACCAGGGCTAGCAGGGCGGGGGCGGCCGGTCTGGTGTCTGGCCACGCCAGCAAGGCGCGCCTGAATGGTCTGGTGCACGCTAAGTCCTGAGCGTGCCCTGGCAGTCGACCAGTGAAACGCCCGCCCAGAGTCTCCAGTGTGCTCACCCACTGCACCCACTGATCCTCGCCTCCCTGCACTCCCCTCGCCGCCCTGTCTCCCTTGCCTCGCAGCGTACGAGCGTCAAGCTTTTGCTGCATGCTGGCTGCAGTTGCTGTTCGCCTCTTGCTCGTGCACGACCATCTGCGCATGCGCATCTGCAGGGCCTAAAGCTTCTGCCTGTGGACCCGACCCTCATACCACACAACCCCATACCCTTCCTCCCTCCCTTCCTCACAGTCGCCCTGTATCGTACCCCTTCGACTTGGGCCCAACCCTGCATCCCAAGACCCCTCACCCTCGACTTCTGCCAGCCTAGCCAGCCTAGACCCTCGCCCCCCTCACCGCTCACCGCACCTGAGCCCACGCCCACTGTACATCGGCCAGCGACCCCGGGTGCTTGAACGCACGAACGCACACTCGCACCAACAATCTCTTGTATCTTTTCTTTCTCTTGCTCTCTCCTGACCCTCTCGCTTCCCCCCGTCTCCTCGACTTTCCGACCCCAGCAGGCCTGCCGAGGCCAAGAGCCAGATTGAGAGCCGGTCCTCGATCCCCGATCTTCAATCTCCACCTTTCATCTGCTTCAACTGCCGTGTACCGTCCCCCACGCCAGCACTCAATCCAGGCTGCACTCTCCGACGTCTCTCCTCGCGCTCTAAGACCTAGGCTTCGCCGCAAGCCGCCATTATCATCGCCTCTCGTTTCATCCTGTCGCCAATCTCCCATTCTCCCTGCCAACAATTCTGTGCGCACGGCTTTCGACCTCTTTCGCCTGATCCCCTTCCTCCTTCTCCTCTCGCCATTGTACTCATTGATCCACATTACCTTCTACACACAGCGTTTCACATTCTAGTATTGTGATCTCAGCAATCAATCTCGGACACGCCCCACGCACACGCACGCTGATACACTACCGTCCTCCCGTGTTCCCAACGACTTTCCTCGTCTAATCTTTACCTCATCAATTCCATCATATTACGAACTTTTCCTGTCTGTCTTCCGCAAGGAACAATTCTCTTTACGACCTCTTCCCTCCGACCAACCCGCCGCTTCCATCCGTTTCTGTCTTCTGGGTCTTTGTGCTTCACCTTTTGCTGAGCGACGCCTCTCACTGTGTAATCACTGGTCGAAGTCATCTGAAAAGAACGAACTTTGTTCATCCTCTTCGACGCCTTCCTCTTCATCACCTCGTCCCCGCCCTTGACCGTACTATGATCAAGCGATGAGCGCTCTGAACAACACTGCTCCGCGCTTCCGGAACCAGCAGGCGGCCCCGCAGCTACCGCCAGTGTTGCCGCCTGGTTTCACCCCCACCCTCGATGTTCCCCCACGACTCGCCAATATCGTCACACCCGTCGCAACCCCGCTCGCTACTCCGCTAGCCCCGCCACCTCCGCCGCCATTGCACGCGTCTCCGTCGAACGGCAACCTCCATCTTGCTTTCAACAATTCGGGATCGCACACGCTTGGGCCGACTTTCAGCGATGAGGAGGACGGAGACGACTCGGACTTCATTGCTGCGAAGATGGCGGCGCTGGGCCTTGACAGGGGTGGTCGCCGGAGTCACAGTTTTCATTACACAAGCCAGCGTGGACGGGCCCTGTCGACCCAGTCTTCGTCGACGGACCTGCACCGCAAGGTCCAGGCACAGCAACAGTTACTGCAGCTGCAGATCCTCAAGCAGCAGCAACAGCAGGCTGCCGCGGCTCAACAGGCCGCTGCTATCCAGGCGGTGCTTCTGCAGAATGCGGCGAATGACCCTCAACAGGTGCGGGAGGCGATGGCTCTCCTCGAGCTCCAGCGAGCCCAGATGAATGCCAACGCCCTGGCGCAGTCGAATGCCGCGGCGGCTCTTCAGCAGCGGGCGGCTGCTATCAACGCACAGTCGTATCAGCAGGCGTTGCAACAGCAGATCCTTGCTCTGCAGGCACAGTATGCGGCTGTCACCGGGGGTCAAGTCGTCGGCCACCCCTCGCAACGTCACACGATCGCTTCGCAGCTTGAGGCTGGTACGTTGCGCCGCGAGCGGGAAAGGGAGCGCGAGCGATCTCGGTCGCGACCGATGAGCCCCCTCAACGACCAGCAGCTGAGGGCGGCCTTCGAGAACGCCCCGAACGCACCCTTGATTTCGCCACCCATCGACTCTGCCACCGGAGTGGGATGGACGTCCTCATCTCGTAAGGGATCCATGTCCGCGGGAGAGTGGTCTTGGACCGCCCCGCCCCGAACGTCATCGACATCGACGATCGCCAGCTCCCGCGCATCGTCTCCTGTGACGGCAACGTGTCCTCAGCAGCCCCTGGGACGGTTTGCACGGACTCGCCAGGATCTCGCTGCCGCTCAAGCTGCCGCGCCCGGTGCTCCTCCCCTGACCGCTCTACTCAGCCGATACCGCCATATTGATGACGACAACGAATCGGCCCTGTCTCTGTCTGAGACCCTCGCCAACTCGCCGACTTCAGAGCACCCGTCCCACGTCAACCGCTTCAGTAGTGGATCAAGCAGCACGCAGAGCTCTCAGAACACGCGGAAATGGTCGGTCGAGTCTCGCTTCTCGACCATGTCGACTGCGAGTGAGCGAAAGTGGAGCGTGGAGTCGAGGAAGGTCTCTTCCGAGTCGGACCACACGATCAAGGAGCCTGCGACGTACTTCGACTGGGGCTACCATGCGCCCGCACCGCGGTCCCATTCCTTCTCTTCGCCCCAGCTGAGCCCCAACAAGTTTGCTTCCCGAGTACCCGTTGTTGAGCCGACTCCGGTCAGTGCCGTCATGCGCCAGCCGTACGGACCGCCACACTCTGCCGACGAGCTGTCCAACAAGAACTTTGCCACCTCTGTCCGCAAAAAGGTTAGCCTCAACCTCGGTATGTTGAGCAGGCGCACTTCAGGCATCGAGACGGAAGCATAGAACCCGTCGTCTGCGGGAGGACCACTCAGAGCCGCAATAGGGAATCAGAAGAATCCAAAATATCACGAAACCATACGAACGCTTAGTATGTTTATGCTGCCTAGTCACACCCCCGGGACTGGCGAATCGGATTGTCTCTATGGTGTGCACGCGGCGCACACCTCGATCTCGCCAATACCATCGGTATTAATACTGTTCTGTTGTCTTACAAAACCTGTTCTTGATACAGATCCGCCATTTTTTGCTTTTCGCTCTCTTTCATTCGTTACAATAGGATTTGGACGTTCCGCTACCAATTAGTGGTTGTATCACATTCATAGCATATCCAATGTCGTATGCAGGAGAGATAGTCCAAGGTACTTGCGAGGAGGCTGTGATGATTGGGATTTTCATAATCTCGGCGATGTCAGATATCAGTCGCGTGTGACGCGTCGGCGGGACCAAAAGCAACCGTACATGACTTGTTTTGACGCGTGTTGATGAGTGGATTATTTCAAGACCACCCACATCCAGCCAACATGCCGCCGCGGAAGCGCACCCGCGGCGGTCGCCAGAGTACACAATCTGTAAGAAGCGCAAGCCCAGCGACATCACCGAGTGTTACCAACGCTGCTTCGACTCCGCCCTCCATTACCCAACGACGGACCCGTCGACGGACAGCCGGGCACTCTACGACGGGTGGCGGCGCCGGACCTTCCCCTTACCGAACTCGACACCACCGGCCTTTCCGTGGACAGGAGGAGGCTGCTAAGGAAGGAGGGCCGAGTGATCTTATTCCACCAAGCGACGACGAAGAGTACGATGCTTGGAGGGCTGTGAGGGCTGTCGAGCGCTTAGAGCATGAGGTGAGTGTGTTGGGTGTGTGTGATGTGCCTGGAGCATGCTGACCTACAGAGCGAGGCTGGGCCTCCCCGAGCAACGACGAAGCCCCAGTCTGGGTTCCCCGCGTTACACTACGACGAAGATGAAGAGTTCATTGCACGTGTGAACACCTCAATCTTATCACCCGACTCTGTTTCCTCCACCGTCAATCGCTCTCGGCAACCATCGCGATTACGTTCGGTCGCTTCCCCCTCCCTCCCGCCCTCGCCGTCGCCAAACCCAATACACACCTCTTCGAGCTTACCCCCGCTGTCGCCGAGTCCTCGTCCGCGTCACTTCCAACTGCTCTTCAGCTCGCAGGAGTCATACAGATCCGGAGGCTGGAGCTCGTCCCCGCCGTCGTCGAGCTCGTCGACGCCAAGACCCACGCCGTCACGCAAGGGGAAGGAGCGAGCAGGCGCATTTGGAGAAGAGAGTGCAGAAACGGAAGCTCAAACGCCTACGACGCTGCCATTACCGCTGTTTAGAACGGAGCATGAGGGCTTCGTGCATGCGCCGGTCCAGCCAGCGACCGAGGGTGTTTCAAACTCACCTCAGCTGACTCCGCGAGCTCGACAACGAGAACTGCTTCCAGACGTACGAGAGCCTCCACAATCACCTGGGTCTGGGTATCAGGCTACTGTCTTCCCCCAGGTGACTCCTCCTGGCCCATCTCCACATCCACCAGCATCTCCACCCCGCCTGTCACCCGTGGAGCAACCACACGGTAGAGAGGAAAATCGCAACTCGCCACCGCCAGAAAACCCTTCCCCCATCTACAGATCTCTTTCCCTCCCCAGGCCGCTCGACTCCCAAGATCCGTTAGACTTCTTTGACGATCCAACACCGGCTGTCCCGGAGATTGCAAACGAACCTCACAATGCGACGCAGAACGAGTCGCAAGCCTTACCTCCACCTCCACACGAGCCTATGAACATCGATGTCGCTGAAAGCTTCCCCAATGTCGAGCAGAGAGAAGGCTCGCCAGCGATTAACCAACAGGAAGCTCGCTTACAGACACCTCCTGGACTTTCCCTCCCGCAAGAGCATGGACATGAGATTGCTTCAGCCGATCTGGCAATGCCTGAGAACGACGCAGAGACTCGCTTCACAGATGCGACCCCTCCTGTCATCGAACCGGTGGAGGCTCCTCAAGGGAAGGACATCTATCTCTTTCCTCCTTCTCTGGTATCGGCTCCAAGTCAACCTCCGCCGGCTGCGACCGAACGTACCAGGCCTCCCTCGCCGCCAGGCGTTTCGCAACGCAGCACTCTGCTGCGAGCAGACTTACGCATCCCGGCCTCTCAGCGCTCGCATCGGTCTCGTCAAAGCGATGGCCCTGCTGATCCTGCCCTGCTGCAGTTCCGCTTCGCGCGAACGTTCCGCAACAGAACTGCGCTTCAGCTCCAGCCATACACCCGCGAGCGGCAGATGTATGAGCGAGCGCTCAAGCGTGGCGGTCTCGCGAAGAGCAAGCGCGCCATCGCTCCGCTGAGAGAGGTGAAGGAGGCGTCGGACATTGATGAAGAGGAGGAAGGCGCCAGCGACCAGAGCTCCGACAAGGACGTCACACCTCCAGACGCGATCGTCATCGGTGGTACACAGGAGCGGGAGCAGCCACAGAAGCAGCGCAAGCCACGGCCACCGGTCGAGCTTGTGGACGCCGACTTCGATGAATATCTCCTCGACTTTGGCGAGGCGCCTGCAGAGCATGACGAGGATGCCCAACGAGAACTGCAGAAGATTGCCCGCAAGCGAATACGGGCGGAGAAGGAGGCTCAAAGAGCTGCCCGACGCGCGGAGAGGGAACGGAGGGAGTTTGAAGCTCTCCTCGGCGAGCGGAGAGGTGAAGATCTTGCCAACCGACAGCCAACGTCTCGCCAGCGCCGAGAAACACCAAAAGCCAAGGATCAGCCCAAGCGACCCGCCACCCATAGCGCAGCTCGCAAACAGCGTGAGAAGACACCGCAAACCCAGAAGTCGAAGGCTGCCCAGGCCAGGGGGAAGGCTGGGAGGACTCCCCGCACAATGACCTACAGCCGCCGCCATCGCGAGGCTAGGGACCGCGCTGGCACCGACTCTGACTCTGAGTTGTCGGAGCCCCCCGAGGAAGAAGCGCCGCCTGCCCCTCCAGTCCGAGTGCTCTCCCCGGACTCTGATGCTGCCCCGCCTCACAGTCAGGGCCCTCCGCATCGCGAGGAGTCTGCGCTGCCTACTCCTCTCTCGCCTGATGTTTTTGGTGGGATGGACTATGACATGGACGTGGGTGCTGCGTTCTTCGACGACATCAACACGCCTTCTCCGGGCCCAGTCAACCGTGACGACTACGACGAGCCAGAATTCCGAGGCCGAAGCTCGCGGTCTACTTCGACCGTAAAGAGGAGACGCCTTCCCTCCAGCTCTAGCGCAGACAGCGATGATCCCTCCTCCCCAGCTCCAGCACCCCGCGACAAGCGGCAGAAGATCGCAAGGCGAATGCTTCCTGGCGTCATGCTCAAGCGTCTCGAGCAGGACGCTCGAGAGCGCGAACGTCGACGATTAGAGGAGAAGCGAAGGGCTAGAAGCCGAACGAAGTCTCCAGTCCGACCTGGCCACGCTGTCGTTCGCCGCGGTGGAGGTGGCGCGTTGGACGACATGGCGGACCTCTTCGACGACTCTGACGAAGAGGACAGCCTCCCACAGGTCGTGGACCTCGCCGCCGAGGAAGGCTCTGATGGATCAGACCCTGACGGACCCATCGACGTTTCGTCTGACAGCAGCTCTGATGGGTTCGAGGCGATGGAGGACAATCGCCCGAACGACGCACTTGCGCGCCTGCAGCGGGGTGACTTCGAGTCAATCGTGCGTGGACGCACCGCAGAGCCACCACGGAGGAAGGATCCAGTTGCTCGACCGCGGCTGAAGAAGCAACGCCGTCCCACGCTCGGCTTTACGAAACAGCGGCGGAGTGTTCTCTCGTCCACAGGCCGCCTTGTGCAGACTCGGCTCGACTTCCCCGTCGAGGAACCAGGCGCCGCACGCAAGAATAAGACGACACGCCGGGCATCCCGACCTGAAGGGCAACGCTCTGTTGGTCGCTCAGCTGGCCGGACAACGTCAACTACCACACGACCGGCTATCCGTCTCGACGACCATGTCATTTTCGCGACTGACGAGTTCGCTTTCGACAGCGACTCTGAAGTCGAAATTGTCGCTGAGAAGTCACCAACTCCTCGCACAGCTGATCCGATCGGACGAACGAATCGGCCCTTCCAGCGTGTGCAGTCGAAGGGTGCGCGCCGCCCGATCCAGACAACCCTTACCCCGCCGCCGGCTCCAGCACCAGCTCCTCCGCGGGTCACAAAGGAGCAGGTCGACGAAGGTGTAGGAAGGGCGCGGTCCTGGGCGAACTTTGACAAGTTCCCTATCGACTTTGACATCCAGCCTCTTCCGACAGGCGTCTACCTGTCGTGTGACACGGTGCCCGGCAGTGGGCGCCTAAACGCTCTCATCGACGTGATTAGTGGGCAGGCCGAGGAGCTTAAGCCGCTGCGCACGAGCGGCGTGCACCTGCATTCGGAGATGCCCACGGATGAGGTCACCGCCGTGCTGCCCATCGTGCTCGACGCCATCTACGACCAGGTCGTGCAATTCGCCGACAACATTGACTCTGCTCCCCCTGACTTTGCGCCTCTCGTGTTCTTCCGAGATTATCTCGCGCAGAAGTCCGAAGACGCTAAGACCACCATCTACACGTTCTTCACCACGTTCGCGGAGCGCCTCAACTCTGTCTCGGTTACGGGCCGTAAGGAGGAAAGGCCGCTCATGCAGCAGCTCTTGCTTGCTCGCTATGCCTTGCTTGAGCTGGCGGTCATCGCGAACTCACCTGATGTCGTCACCGTTGCATCCACACTCATCAGCCTCCTGCTTACGCATGGCTTCGACCGGACCGTGAAGCCGTTGAAGCGCCTTCTGCGGGGCGACTCCGACACGCCGGAGATTAGGGATCCCACCGTCGGTGTCTGGGTCGCTGTCGGGCACGCTCTCGCTGCGTTCGACGCTCTGCACGATCAGGAGGACACGTTCGGAGCCGCAATCGGTGACTCCCTCGAACAGCGCTACAAGAACGAGCTCGGTCCCCTGGCGGCGGAGCGTGTGTGGTTCCTCATCTTCGGCCTCTGCGCTATCTCGCAGTTCAACCACGACGGCTCCGTCGACAAGGATTATCTGCCAACCCCGCGATGGTCGCTTGTAAAGCGTGCCCTCGGCCTGATCAAGGTTACGCACTCGCTCGAGGTTGAAGAGGCTGCGCACCGCAACCAGCTGCTCGGCCGCGACCGGTACATCAAGACCATGGTTGCGCGGTGTCTGCGCCTGTCGTCAACGTGGCAGTGGTCCTTTGACCGGTCTAGCTTCTCGGTGGCGACGCGCGATCTCGGCATGATCTTCAAGGAACGACAACAGCGCAACCTGCCCACGGAGCCGGCGGCAGACTTCCCGACCTTCATCTCCTCGTTTGACTTCTCCCTAACAGCGACGGAGGACACGAAGCGCGCCTCCGCCTTCGAGCTGTACCTGCGGTTAGCCGCTGTCGCGGCGAGCGACCTGATCGCCTCGGCGGAGGAGCTGACCGAGGCGCACCAGGCGGAGCGTGACGTGCAGCGCCTGATCATGAGTATCTTCCCGCTTAGTGCTGTCCCGTTCTCGCGTGAGCGGCCGCCGACGCCCCGGCAGCTCGGCGCGCTCATTAACCGGTACTCGACGATGGTCGTCGCGTGCTACTTCTCGCCGGCCCTGCTCCCGTGGCTGCTCGCAAACAGCGCCAAGTGGCTCTCGTTTGAGGCCGCCGACTTCGAGTCACGCCAGGTGTGCATCCGCGGTCTCATGTACCTCGCTGTCGCATGCCGGCACCACGGACATGCGCTCGACGGGGTCGTCGGCAAGCTCGCCGACATTCTTGCCATCTTGCAGGCCGAGCTCGAGAAGGTCAAGAAGCCGACGTATATCCAGCAAGGGTTCTTCCCGCGCCGCATCGAGATTGAGCGCACGATGGTGCTCGTCGTGACGTGCTTCCGGCAGATCATCCAGCATGCGTCGTACACGCCGCGCGAGGAGCCTGTCTACCCTGACCCAGCACTTTTGCACGAGTCTTGGACCGGCCGCGTCTTCGAGCTCGACCTCGCGAAGGACGTGAAGTCTGGTCTCGAGATTGTGTCGACGATCCAGGCTTTCCTAGACGCGCGCGCGGCCGCCCTGCCCAAGAAGGCGAAGAAGGCACGCGACCTGAAGCGAGCGGAGAGCGACGACTACCCCTCGCTCGGGTTCGAGTTCGACGACATCGACCTCGAGCTCCTCGGCGGGGCTGATATCGGCGACGCGGGCCAGCGCGAGGAAGATCCGACGGAGAAGATGGACGCGCGGTTCGCGCGCATCATCATGGACGTCATCTGCCCCAAGATCTACCGCCTGCTGAGCGACATGCTCCCGACAGACGCGGGAGATGAGTCGGAGCGCGAGCGGGAGAGGGAACGCCTAGTGCTCGTTGGCAAGCTGACCAAGTGCTGGAGCGACTGTGCTGGTATCGTAGTCGTCGAACATGGGATCGCCGTGAGTACCTAGCTGTGCTAGTGTCAGGAAGCTAACGTCAGGACTGGAGCATGTACGTGGGCTCGTTCGGCGCACAGTCGTGGGCTCGCCTATCATCAGCGTACGGCCGTATCCAGGTCGGCCTGCAGTTCATGAGCACGGTCGCTTCCGCCGATCCAGCCTCGTACCGCGCGTACCGGGAGGAGTACGCGCTGTTGTTCTTCCAGTCAATCACGGCGTCGCGCATCTCAACCGAGCACAAGTACGTCGAGGCGCTGCTGAGTCTCCCGGGCGTGAACGCCGACCCGCTGTTCCGCGGTGCTCCCTCCGTCTTTAGCGCTCCGGATCCGCCGTCTCACCCGCCCGTGCACTCGCCCTCGCCACCGCCCGCAAACGCATCAGGCGACTTCACCATCGGCGCCCACGTTGCTATGCCCGAAGTTGAGCCTGAAGCCGTTGAGCCGATCACACGCAGCCTGTTCCTCGCCCGGCGACAGAGACTGCTCTCGCTCGTCCTGCGCAACCTACGGTCGATGCTCGAGGACACGCGGACCGAGGTGTCGGCGAAGGCGTTCGTGTTCCGAAGTCTGAACGAGCTGGTGTCCACAAGCAGGCTCTACAAGGGCAGAATCATCGGCGTGATCGCGAAGGAGGAGTACGGGCTGTGGATGCGGGAGCTGAGGGACGAGCTGGAGTGGGTCGCAGACAGGGTGCCCAGCGTATTGACCTTGACGGATTAGTCGGCGCAAGTCGTCAGTCGGGGTCGTTGTTCATCGCTGGTGAAGTCGTGCAGATGGTGAATAGATACATGGAGTAGGAGTAAGGAAGAAGCAGATGTGTGTATGTATCAACAGCTTGTAGCATTTCTACCTTTCTCTCTCCACAAGCTGCGCAACGCACCTCGTCAGCATCTGCCCCGACTGCCCCAACATTTCTGCTCGTCAACAATGGGCTTATCAGATTTGGGTGAGATCCGAGGATTTCCCGCGCCCATCGCAAGTCCATCTCTGACCCACAGTTGTCGGTTCGGCTACCGACATCGGGCGAGGGCGAAGTGGTGTTGGCGGCTGATAAGCGAGCCGCCCGAAAGTGTCCTGGAGTGCGGGGTATGGGTTTTTCATCGGCGGGGATTGCGGCGTTAGAAAACTGTAAGAGATACAAGCTCAGGTGACGTCACGTGATGCTCTGTCTGGCTTCGCAGACAGCGAGATTCGAAATAACGTCGGAGTACAAAGGTGCAGGACATCGAGGGGACAAGATCCGAGGATCTACCGCGAGTGCCGAGATTACTACTGGGACAGGCGCGTCATCGCGGGCCGTTGGGTTTTTCATCGAGCTGACGTCTGGGTGGACTGGTCAGCCTGTCGCCTTGATGTGCATAGAGTGATGCAGCTCTGTAGGGGAGAAGCAAATCAGACGAGGGCACAGATCCAGGAGCTACAGAGTAAGCAACCTATGATCGACGTCGAGACAGCCAAGACACGAGCACGACACGTACGCCAGCCGCGCCAGCTCCCCCAGACAGAAACGCGCCAAAGACCGCGACACGAGAGAGAAACACCGATCGATCGCAGATCGAGCCCTGCAGAGCTGTACTTGCTATGAGTGGCCAGGAGCGCAAGAGGACAGGTACGGCTCGCTTGAAATGCATGTGGTCAGGCAGGCGATCAGCTGTGCTGTTTGTGGAGGCTGACTCCGCGGGTAGAAACGGAATGCCGCTGGCGCCATGCCATGGAGGACGGACGGTCTGCGCATCCTCCGGTGTTCTGACAGGCCAGCGATGACAGGTCAGCGATGCGGGCGATGCGGGCGAGCATGGGCTCCATAGGTCTTCGAGTTTGGGGATTGGGGAAGCCGCATTCTGCTAAGGTGCGCTGTGCGGCTTCGCGCGGGTTGATACCCAGCCCAGCCCAAATACCAAGTTAGGCACACCCCGGGTGAGAGGGGCCCTCGCCAATCACAGGCTTACCAGGATCCGGCTATGTTGAGACCGGACCTTCTTTTCTCTGGACTGCTGGGATGGAGCCCGCATAATCAGTGGTGGTGCGCCCTGAGGAATCGGCTACACCACCCTCAGACTTTAGGCGAGAGAGCCCCTCACTCACACTTTGTACGGGCCATACGGGGCACCCTCTTCGAAATCCTACCTGGTACTCTCTGTCGCGGCTCGCGGCCTCGCTCAAATCCCAAATCGCCTATCCCAGCCCAGCCGCACCTCGCGCACCACAACGTGGACCTGTGACCCCTTCCTCCACACCCCTTGCACCGCGCAGCGCACCTCTCGGCTCGCGTCTTCTCTTAGCCCTGGCCCTTGCCTGCGCTACCTTGCACACCCAGACTTTTATATAAGCTACCCATCCCTCCCACATCCACTTCTTTCTTCTTCCTTATCTCCCCCCTCTCAACCAAAACATCTCACAATGTTCGCCCGCAGCCTCCGCACCGCCACCCGCGTCTCGCGCGTCGCCAACGCCCGCGCCTTCTCCGCCACCGCCGGCCGCATGAACGACTACCCCACCGTCGAGAAGGGACAGTCGCTCTGGAACTTCACCGAGGAGGAGAACATGCTCCGTGACTCCGGTAGGTATTAGTAGCTGCTCAACAGATAGGCCGCGGGGAGGGATGAGAGCGCGCGCGATTGGGGAGCTGGATGCCGAGGAGCAACGGATGGTTCGCGAGCTCGATCTCGCTGGCATCTCGCTTCTCGGCACACACAGCGCCCAATCGCGTCGTGCGCTCTCGCCATCCCGCGGCCGTTTCTGCGCCCCGAGCTTCCAGTCCTGCAGTTGTAGCTAACATCTCCCAGTCAAGAAGTTCGCCGACGAGGTCATCCAGCCCCGCGTCCGCGAGATGGACGAGAAGGAGATCATGGACCCCGAGCTCATCCAGGGCCTCTTCGACAACGGTGTAAGTACCAGCCTAGGGGCGATTCAGACATGGCGCGCGCGCTAGGTCGCCGATGAAGACCGACAGGTTTCATGCCGGGCGCCGAGTACCCCACACGAAGCCTGTCACTTCTTTAAGCGGAACTTGCCGCGCCATGGCTTCCCGCCTTAGTTTTTTGATCCGACGAGCTTCGGCTAACTAGCTTCACAGCTCATGGGCATTGAGATCCCTGAGGAGTACGGTGGTGCCGGCTGCTCCTTCACTTCGGCTATCATTGCCGTTGAGGAGATTTCGCGTGTTGACCCCTCGGTCGCCGTCCTCGTCGACGTCCACAACACCCTCGTCAACACCGTCGTCCGCCACCACGGCTCGGACGCCATCAAGGAGAAGTGGCTCCCCGGCCTCGCCCAGACCAAGGTCGGCTCCTTCTGTCTGACTGAGCCCGGAGCCGGCTCCGACGCCTTCGGTCTCCAGACCACCGCCAAGCTCGACCCCTCGGGCGACTTCTACGTCCTCAACGGCACCAAGATGTGGATCTCCAACTCTGGTGAGGCCGAGACCTTCCTTGTCTTCGCCAACGTCGACCCCTCCAAGGGCTACAAGGGTATCACCTGCTTCGCCGTCTCCAAGGACATGGGCGTCGAGATCATGAAGAAGGAGGAGAAGCTCGGTATCCGTGCCTCGTCCACCTGCGTCCTCAACTTTGACGACATCAAGGTCCCCAAGGAGAACGTTGTCGGTGAGGTCGGCAAGGGCTACAAGATCGCCATCCAGATCCTCAACGAGGGCCGTATCGGTATCGCCGCCCAGATGATCGGTCTCGCCCAGGGTGCCTTCGAGCGCGCTCTCCCCTACACCTACCAGCGCAAGCAGTTCGGCAAGGCCGTCGGTGACTTCCAGGGCATGGGCTTCCAGTTCGCCGACATCCACACCCAGATCGAGGCCGCCAAGCTCATGACCTACAACGCCGCCCGTCTCAAGGAGGAGGGTCGCGAGTTCACCAAGGAGGCCGCCATGGCCAAGTACTTCGCCTCGGTCGTCGCCCAGCGCGCCGCCGGCTCGGCCATCGAGTGGTGCGGTGGTGTCGGCTTCACCCGCGACACCGGCATCGAGAAGTACTGGCGTGACTCGAAGATTGGTGCCATCTACGAGGGCACCTCGAACATCCAGCTCGAGACCATTGCCAAGTTCCTCAAGAAGCAGTACGCTTAAGCGCGCACCGACTTCTTTTAGAATCTAGCATATATAACTCCGTCCTCCATACAAAACAGCAACTTCAGTTGTACACCACATTTAACGATAAGTTTGGGCATGAACTATCTAGCATAGCACAATGAGCGAACGCTGCGAGCGAGTAGCAGCAGCAGCAGCAGAGCAGCTTAGTGAGCGGAGCACGGAGCACAGATGAGCAACTCAGACTGACAACGAAGGAGTGCGCGGTAGCGTAGCACGCATTGCTTATCGACACCGATGTTGTTCGGTCGCAGTGACAGTGGGCAGCGAGCACAAGCAAGTCAGCTCAGACGGCCGGCTCGCAGGCACGTTGGGGCAGCCACAATCCGCTTGGCTTGGCTGTTTTGTGGCGTGTCTCGGCGCGCGATTCGGAGGCGTCCAGCTCGGCGGCTCAGGCGGCTCAGGCGGCTCGTCGTGCGGGGCGACGCGGGGCAGTCCTCCCCTCCTGACATGTTTACGGCCGTGCATCCTCCGTGGCCTCCAGTCTGGTGTAACTTCCGTTCACGGCGATGGGAGCTGCAGTGGTGAGTGCGGAGTATTCCCGATATCTAATGATCCGACGTGGAGCACGATGTGCCTGTGTTGTCTGCGGGGTAGGCATCGCGCAGGGAGGTACGCGTCGACTTAGGCGAGCGAGGGTTGCTCTTATCGCTGGGGCGGGCGTGGGAGAACTTGTCGCGTGGGTGGTGCACGATGGTCCAACGGTCCTCAAACGGTCCTCAAACGATGCAAGTGTCAAGAATCACGAGGTGTTGGGTACGTCTTGACGTATCCTAACGTGCGCCATCGCTCGCTTATCAGCTGCTTCGCTCTTCTCGGAGCGCGCGCGTTCACGGCGTGGGGCCACCCTCTCCTGTCCCTCGTCGACAGTTCCGCCTACCTCCGGCCAGTCTAGACCTTGACCTCGTCGTCGACACCGGTGTCGACACTGGTGCCTGCTGTGGCGTGGAAGAGAACTGCGCGTGGCTCGTCCTGTCCCCTGCGTACCGACGCGTACCGACGCGTACCGACGCGTACCGACGCGTACTGACGCGTACCGACGTTGGCTCCCAATGTGCTGTGCAACTCTCGCAGGGAGGCTGCGAAGCCCAGAACCCGGGCGAACATAGAGGCCACACCCGCGCGTTGTTCGGCGCCGAGTCCGATTGCGCGCACACTGGCTCGAGGGGCCCGTGTGGCTCGCGCGGCGCGTACCCCTCGTAGATCGTGGGGATTCCGGAGCCAGCTCGGCTGGCAGCATGGCCCAGCGCGTGTGGGTTATCGACTGCGGCCCCAGTGTCGTCAGTACCAGCCGTCAATCAGGTGAACGTCGCGGTATGTCGCGGTATGTCGCGGTGTGTCGCTGGTATAAGCCGCGCGCATGTCCGAGACGCGCACGGTCGACGCGTGTAGACAAACGCGTGCAGACGAACGCGTGCAGACGAACGCGTGCAGACAAACGCGTGCAGATAAACGCGTGTAGACAAACGCGTGCGGACTGCCGGGGCGGAGTGACGTGTGTCGTCCTTCTGTGGGGTGCGGAGGAGCCGTCATGGGATGCTGGCGTAGGTCGCGAGCGAGATTGGACGACGCGTGAAGCAGGCGACGCGTGAAGCGGGCGACGCGAGGCGCGTGAAGTGGACAGGCGGTTGACAGGATGACAGGATGACAGGATGACAATATGACAGGACCCCGGTGCCGAGTCGTCTCCGACCTCCGTCGCTCGAACACGAGACGTATACGCGTCAGACGCGTCGGGCAGCGTCGGGCAGTGTCTTGAGCGCCTCAGGTCGCGTCTTGCACGCGTCGGGTCGCGGCAGACCCTCGTGCACGTCGAAGACCATACTCACGCGCTTCTGCCTTCACAGACCTGAAAACAGTCGTCGGCAAGACGTTGCGCGCTGCCGAGCGTGCGGCACCTTGGGTTTAAGAGTTTGGGCGTCTCATTTGCCATGACTGTTGTCGTCCATGCCACGCGTTGCTGTTGATGCATGCGGCTGTGCGGCGTCGGGGGTCGTCGGCTGGAAACATGGTGTGGGTGAGAGTTTGAAAGATGTCTGGCCGTCGAGGTGTGGAGGTGGAGGCGGAGTGGACGCGCACCGCGTTTCCTGCAGCCCGCGATGTTCTCCACTTTGTTCTGATTTCCCCTGCCATTGAGGCATCCCTTGCGTGGGCGAGCGCGCGTCGTGAGCGCCTGTGTTTGGACTAGATGCGCGTGCAGGGACATTCGTCGTCGCTGACGCTGAGGAGGGGAGGGCTCGGTCCGACCGACGGCCTCTGGCTCACTTCGACGCGTCGGTCGACGCGTCGGCTGACCTCTTCGACGCGTCAATCCGACCGCGATCATCCGGGCACCCACGTCCGTGGTCGACTAAGCGACATCTGATGCATGCAGGAGTGCTCGGTGGCCCAAGCTAGCTCTGCAAGGCGTTCGTTTAGCCGCAGCGAACACACGGCATCGCCTGTGAGGGGGAGGGGGGTCGAAAGCATTTCTCGGACGCGTCAACCGCGCCTCAGCGCCATGAGACCAAGCGCCCTTCGATGGACGCGTCGGGACGCGTTCCAGAGCTCCAGAGCTCCAGAACGAACTGATGCCCGTCACTGCTTCCTTCGACCTACTTTGCACAAAGTGATAGTTCGCATGGGGTCCAGTTACGGAGTCCCTCCCCTTTTACACATGCACGGCCCTTGCTACGAGATAAAGAACAATCGTCCATTAACATGATGAAGTGGGCATAGTGGCCTGTATTCCCTCGCCTCATTGTCCCGGATCGTACGGGGCGAGCTTCCACGAGCAGGGGTGATCGTAACGAGGTCGTGTGCGCGCTCTGCTGCCGAACTCATTTGCGCGCCGGCCGAGCTATAGTACACTCAGATCTCTACGTCCTCGCCGCCTTCGTCGTCCGAAGAGTCCAGGTTCAGCGTCCCGTCCTCGTTGATGATACCGTCGGGAATGAGATCGGTCGCGAAGCTCACGTCGCCTGATGCCATCAGCTGAGTCGGGAAGTCGAGCGCAAGCTTGTCCGCTGGAGCCGTCATCCCGGAAAGTACTTCGGTTTGTTTCGCGATAGGCAGCGCGAGCATGGTCTGCTGGTAGATCTCCTCCCCGCTGCGCTGCTGTCCCTTCCAGCCCTTCTTGATCTGCGCCTCGTCCTCCTCTGCCTTCACGGCGTCGTACGTCGACTCCTTGAGTGCGTCCGCGTATTCGGTCGGGAGCTCGTTCGGGTGGTGTTCGAGGTGCTTGCGGATTCTCGCGCTCTGGTTGCTCGTAATGACCCTCGAGCAACCTGCAGCTGGGCAAATAAAGTGTCCTGCGAACGGTCAGCACTGAGCTGCACCCTCAGAAGCGGTCACTCACCAGTCTGGCAATGGTGGTTGATCCAGCGCCTGGCGCGGGCCGTACGGGAGTGGGATTGGCTGATGTGCCGCTCCATGACCGCTCGAGCGGACTTCTTCCACAGCTTGGTCTTCTCGGCAGGCGTTGCGAAGGGGTCGGCTACGCACAGGGCGCATGGCGTCTCAGTGATGTCCGACTCCTGCAGCCTGCGGCACAATGTCCTGGACCGGTCAGCTTGAAGGCCGGCGCAAACTGTAGACGCCGGCTCATGGACCTACCTTAACAGTTCGATCGCAGTGTCTTCTTCGAGTCCCAGGAACTCCAATCCACTGACCTCCTCTTGGGCGGGAGCACTGCTTTCGGGAAGCTCGCCGCCTGCGGGCTCGTCAGCAGCACCGTCGTCAGCAGCGCCGTCGTCTGCGGCGCCGCCGTCAGCAGAGCCGTTGTCGGGAGCGCCGTCGTCGGCAGAGCCGTCGTCGGCAGAGCCGTCCTCGGCAGCGGGTGCTGCCTCTTCGACTTCTGCTCCCCCATCTTCAGGATCCGGTTCGAGCTGTACTGGGGCAGCATCACCTCCAGCTCCAGGTTGATTAGAGGTCGTGTCACCGCCGGCACTCCCGATAGCCTCTCCCGCGTCGGAGGCGTTCTCCTCGAACTCGTCAAACTCTTCCCCGAGAGCTGCGTCGTCATCGACACCGGTGTCCTCATTGTTGCCGAGTGTCAGGTCGAGATCGAACTGGGCTGCCTCGATCTCCTCGACCTGAATGTTCTGTCGTGCCAGTGCTTGTTCGACGAGTCGCTCGTCATCGACAAGCAGCTCCTCGACGAGGGTATCGAGCTGCGCAGCTCCCCGCTCCCTGTCACGCTGCGACGT
This sequence comes from Trichosporon faecale, assembly GCA_039545375.1. Classification (NCBI taxonomy): domain Eukaryota; kingdom Fungi; phylum Basidiomycota; class Tremellomycetes; order Trichosporonales; family Trichosporonaceae; genus Trichosporon; species Trichosporon faecale. The sequence goes on from BCLU01000001.1 coordinate 1,566,958, forward strand.
GGCCTCCGCAAGCTGGCGGATGTCCTGCCACGTCATGTTTCGGCGTTGCAGATTTGCACGCTCGAGCTTGTCTGCTCCGGTCTTGTTACCTATGACGAGAGTCAGGTGTCGTAACTCAGTCTCGAATCGCGCCACGATGCGCGGGAGGTCGCTCTGAGCGAGCTGGCGCTTTACTTGGGAGAACTGCTGGTCAGCACGGTGAGCGTTCATAGACCAGGACACCGTTGCAGTCAGTACTTACTGGAGGTTCTCTCATCCACCCGGTTGAACCAAACTGCAGAGCCAGACGCAGCTTCTTCAAAATACCGTAGCGGTGCAAATACGAAGGGTCCTCGCGTAGTCTAGCAGTCTGCGCCTTGGCGCCATCCTTCTCGATCGGCACGCGGGTCTCGGACGGCAGGAGGCCGACGCGCTCATTCTCGTTCCCTTCGCCAGTTACGCCGCCCAGGACGTCGATGTCGTCCGGTGTCTGATCGTAGACAGAATGGAGGAGGGAGGAGTTTGGCTTATGGCCTAAAAACCATTTAGCTAGAAGGGCGGAGTAGTTCCGATGCAACTCCGTTGCGAACCCTCGGCGGCAGGCATACAGGCTACATCCGTACACGACGCCTGTGTGGATCCCGTAGGATTTCAAGATATCTTGGAACCACACGTTAGCCGAGTTCAGCGTCATGGGCTGGTCGTCGCTGAGCCGCGTGCGACTGGTGCGGGCCAGGAAGACCGGCTGGTCTGCGAAGTCCTCCTTGACAGTGAAGGAGAGAAGATCAGTCTTGAGCATCTCGTCAACGTCGGCGAAGGGCAGTGCCCCGCGGTAGAGCAGAAGCGCCAGCAGTGGCACTGACAGGTCCAGGGGTAGGTTCACTCGTTTCCGAGCCCCCACCAGCGTGAAGACAATCCGAAGTAGTTCCCCGTCTGAGTAGCCTTTGAATGCTGCCAACGTGAATCGGAGAGTGAACTTGACGATCTTGCCATCCCCGTTTCGAACCGGTTGGAACACGAGATGCTGTGTGTAAGCGTGGGAGTCAGAGAACCAGCCCCGCTTACTTTGCATTGCGCAAAGACGCCTCGGTGGTGCGTCGTCGACAGGAGGCTGCTGCCGCGGGCCCCGAGGACGTAGAAGGCAACGACGAGGGCGTGCGCCGCGACTGCCTGGTAGATCTGGTACTCGGCCATGGACCGGTATATGTGAACTACTATACCCCGAATGTCTGGGGCTCGCAGGGTGAGCTTGGCACGTCTCTGGCTCTTCAGGTTGTATGTTGCTTGCAGCGTCTTGGCGTGCTTCCTGTTAGCGAGGCTGGCTCACTCCATCGGTTCCTTACCTTCTCAAGCTCTTCGACTACAATAGCCCTCTCCTCAAGGGCGAACTCGGGGTAGGCAAGGTTCAGCGCCTACTGTGTCAGCGAAGGGCTTCGATTCGAGAGGATGCTGTGCGACCGTGTTCCGGCCATCCATCATGACACGTACGACGTGGACCGCTAGGGCGGTCATGTTTCGGAGCGTGTTCCAGGCGAGGTAGATCAGTCTGCCACCGGGGCCTCGGAGGGGGGAGCCGTCGACGTTCAACTTCTGGGAACGTAGAACTCTGTATGTCAGGTAGCGCTTCAGGCGCTCTGACAGTCAGCTGCACGCGCACGTGTCTTACTCACGGACGATGGTGGTCCTCTCCCTCTCTCCCCTGGCAAGCCCAAACTCCGCTAACGGCGAGCTCTGGACGCGATGCAAGTGGATGAAGTCCTCGACCATGTGCAACAGCTTGCGCATCCACACGGGGCCACCGGATGCGGGCAGGATACTCGACTGCCGCTCGAGCGCCCCCATCTGCTGCACCTGCTTCTGGATCTCGTCCATGGTCGGCTGGTGGTTCTTCAGCCTCGCGTCCTGGTTCTCCTCCTCCATCGCCTCGAACAGCTCGTCCAGTGCCGAGCCTTGCAGCTCAGCCTCGGGGGCGTCCATGAGGTCGGGGACGTGGACCAGTGGCCGTAGGGTGTACCGAGCGGTGAAGGTGAACGAAGGCGGAGAAGGGTAAAGTGAACTGTCTGTGTGTAGGGTGTGGCAGATGAAGGAAGTACGGGTGCAGATGCCAAGTCTGAAGAAAGAATGTGGGGACAGCCGTTCTCCACGTTACGATACGTCTGGGCTCCCGATGCCGCGCGTTGGTCGTCCGGCGAGTGGTTATGGGTGATGAGTCAATGTGCAGTGGTAGCGAAAGACGACGTCACAAGGGGGGACCGAGCAACGTTGTCTGCAGGCCTGCGCCCTCTTCGGCGATCAACAAATCTTTGCTCTGCGTCTGGGAACGCGGGCCTGCGACAGTCTTGCAAACCGTGTCGAACAGACGCATCGTCGTGACACACGACATGCGAGTTGTCGCACCGCGACCAGCAAATGCCACTCTCTGCCTGATTCAACACAACATACTAGAACAACACAATGAATCTCCCGACGCTCGACAACCGCAGCAAAAAAACTCTGGCCAAGATCTCAAAGCTGAGGAAGGGAGAGGTTACTGGTCCCGGTCGCACCACCAGAGCCGAGATCGCGCCCCGTCTGACGTATCCGGCCGCGGATACTTCGCGTGTCGATGTCATCCGCCACGCTGATGGCTCCATCAGCCACAAGGCAAGTCGCAGGACAGTGGCAGATTGCACGCTGACCACAGGACGGTACGAACTTGGACGGCGACGAACACGCACAGGAGCTACGCAAGACGCTGACGGACCTGGCGGTGGTGGGTTCGAGGCGTCAAGCAGAGTTGTCGTAGGGACACTGACACGGCATGGACCAGGCGGGGCAGAACACTGACTACCTTCCCGATGTTCACCCCAAGGACCGCATGACGACCGAGGACCACCAGAAGGAGAGGGTAAGTAGCTCACTACACCAGTGCAGCCCTGACCGCAGGCAATGAGGATCGAGAAGTCCATGGCCGACACTCAGGCAGCTTCGCGTCGATACGTGCGCGGCCTCCTCAAGGGCAGCATCATCCCCGAGCCTGGCCGTCAGGCCCAAGCCCGCAGAATCCTCGCGCAAATCCGCGGCAAGATGGTCACCCAGTCCCAGGGTCTCGCTGCCGAACACAGAGAGTTGAACGAGGCAGAGGCCGCGATTGCGGCGGCGGAGCAGGAGATGGACGCCCTCGGTCTCTGATTCAATCTCACTCTCCGAGTTTGACAACATCCAGGTGACAGCGACAGGGATCGTCTACGTACATATGTTCATGCAAGGAGTACGATGACTACGTAAATTTGTTCGAGATAGACTTGGCGCGGTCCTCGATCTCGTCGAGCTTCGCCTTGGCCTCGGCCGAAAGCGAGGAAGTGTCAAGTGCGAGGAGGCGGTGGCGCAGCTCCAGCGCGCGAACTTGGACTTCAGCGCGACGGGCAACGGCGGACTCCTTCTGGACAGCGAGCTGCTCGGAAGCGAGCTTGACGTTCTGGAAGCCGAGCGTGACTCTCTGTCAGCGTGTGGCGGGATGGATGACTCACCCGCAAGGACGTTGGCCTGCGCCTGGTTGGAGGCAACGGCCTCGCCGTTTTGCAGGCGGGACATCATCGTCAATTCGTCTTCCTTCAGGTCGCGCACCAGCGCGTTGCGCGCACGCTTGGCGGGCGGGCCTTCGGCTGGCTCGTCCTCACCCTCGTTCCCGTCCTCTGCGCCGTCCGCACCACCAGAGGTGTTGGCCGCGGCCTCGCCGTCGGCTGCGGTCTGAGGCGAACCACCCGCGTTGTTGGAGCGGCTGTTTGCGGCGCCGTTGCGGCTCGAGGAGTTGGCGGGGCGAGTGGTGGCGGGGCGCTTCCTCTTGTTCTGCAGGGGTGTCAGTCAACTTGGCTTGTATACTCCACCCACGGGAACACCGGCAGAGTGGCGCAGGTCCCAGACTTGCCATGCCGTCTCCAGCGCTTCGAAGGCGGCATCATCCTCCTTGTCTGCCTTGTAGGCCGCGATGGCGGCCTCTAGAGTCTTGTGCTCTGTGGATCGACGCCCGCGGTTGGGCGGGGGGAGGATGACGAGCTCTTCCTCGGAGCGGATGCGGGCCGGCATGGTGGGTGACTTGAGGGCTTGCGAAGCGCAAGCTGAGGTGAGCCGGGGGGTCAGTGACGCCGTAGATCGGTAGAGGGCGAAGAACTTGGGGACGTGCGATCGGAGCGAGGCGCGTTGGGAAAGAGAGGAGAAGAAGGGGAGACAGAGGGAGAGGTCTGCGATGCCTGGTTCGTCAGTTGCTGGTGGCAAGAGGGAAGACACGGTTAGTAGGATGTGGGTGGCAAGAGGGAAGACACGGTCAGGTGGAGGTGGGTGGCAAGAAGGAAGACATGGTCAGTCGGAGGTGGGTGGCAAGAGGGAAGACATGGTCAGTCGGAGGTGGGTGGCAAGAGGGAAGACACGATCAGTCGGAGGTGGGTGGCAAGAAGGAAGACACGATCAGTCGGTGGTGGCGATGGACAGTGGGAGACAAGTGATCGAGACGGTGATCGATCGAGGGACGGCGCAACGGCAGCATGGAGTCGCCGCACGGCGAAGGGACATGGACATGGCGGGCTCGCCGTTGGGCAGGTGTCAGTAGAGTGTGGGTGCAGAGGGTAGGAGTGTTCCGGCGGTGGCGTGAAAGCAGTCGCGTCCGTGTAGTCAAAGAGTTGAGTGAGGTAGGTGCGGGGCCGCAGTTGGTCGTCGTCACTCGTCAGTGATCAGTAGGTAGGTGGTAAGTCACCAGACAGGCTGACCGTGGGGAAGTAAGGGGGGCACCTCGCGTGTCCAGGGGTTTGCAACGTGGAAAATCCTCAAGATTTCAGGGTTTCAAACACGAAACCCTGACCCAAACACGACCTTGAGATCTTAGGCACCGTTCCCAAGCTTAAGTTACAAAGGTCTTTGGTTCGATTCCTAAGTCCTCCACGAGTGATCTCTTTTGTCTTTTGCGCATGCAGAACGTCTTTTGGCATCGAAAGCTGGCGTTGAAGACGACGTTTCCAGTTTGTTGGTGGTGCAGAGTCTGGTTGGTGGAGGTGTGGCGCCACACTTGAACTTTTTGGTTCCGTCTGTGCCTTTTCGCGTGGCGCCCTGCACGTGATTGAGACCATGGGAGTGAGCGTGGGAGACCTGCAGCGTGGAGCGGATCGACGCCAATTTGGCAGCTGACAATTGCGCCTGCGTTGAGTGGCCCGAATACGCCCCCAGACCTAGGCCCTGATTGTCGAGTCAGCCCCGAGTTCAGCTGACCATTACCCTTGCTCTGATTGGAGAGGAGACATGACATTCCACTCCTCCAGCGGCTTCTGGCGGCACAGCACCCACGACCCAGTCCTACCACTCCGCCCAGCCAACCGCCGGCAGCGGGTTACATCATATCCTGCCTTCCAGCTCCCGTATATAACCACAGCGCCATTGCTGCTGTGTTCTCCACCTCACCGCAACACAAGCCCACTCTCCAGCTCCCGCCCAGCTCCTCTACCTCTCTCCGACTCTCCTAGAACTCAAGAACCATGTCCGAGTGCACCGGCAACCCCAACGCTTGCGGCTTCTGCGGCGTGAGTTAGCTTGTCGGGCGACGAACTGACGACCAGACCGCCGAGGCCAAGGCCCACACTGGTGACCAGTGCGCTAAGACTGAGTGCCGTGGCTGCACCGCCGACCCGGGCAGGTGCGAGGCGTGCCAGGGATGCGGGTGCTGCGTGTCGACCGAGTGCACTGGGTGAGTACTGGCTTCTTTCTACTGGGTTCTCTGCTCGCCGAGGAAGACCTCGGTGATGCGCCGCCGCTACGCCGCTGCCAGTGTGGAGGCTGCGACGTTCTTGACCAGGAGTTGTCCCAGCTCTGGACAGAGATAGCGTAGCGGCGCAGCGTGAGACAGACGGTGCCCGCGGAGCGGGCCGGGAACACAGCGCCAGGTTAAAGTAGTCGACCATAGCTGACTCTCAGCAACCCCTCCACGTGCAAGGCGTGCAAGGCCGGCGGCCTCTCGAGCTGTCGCAAGGAGGCGCTGAACGCGACTGAGGGCATCGAGCCCGCCCGTCGCGCGTAAGCCTTCTCTCCCACTCGAACGCAACAGACAATAATACGCAAACCAACCACTTGTAACATCTACTCCGACTTTGGTCGCCTGTATGCACTAGATACTGCCTGATTGGCGCTGCAGTCTCACCGTTCTCACCGATCTGAACTTCGAGCGCACTGACTTAGGCTGACCACTGATAACAATCGCCCTGAAAGATCAATCTGTGCGCGACTTCGTATCTTATAACATCGTCTAGTCTAGATATCAAACACCTCCCGTGCCATGTGCGCCGTCCACCCCTCCTCGTCCGTGAGGACGATGTACACCTTGACAGTACTGTCTCCGCTGCTGACAAGGACCTGCGTCTTTCCGTCGGGGACGCCAGCCTCGTTTCCCTTCTCGTCGATCCTAACGCCGAGCACACCAAGCTTTCCAATAGCGTCCTTCCTCAGCTCGACGGAGTGCTCGCCAATCCCGCCGGCGAACACGATCCCGTCGATCTTCTCGACCCCGCCGGCCTGATGGGCCAGCTTCAGCACGTACTGGCTCAGATAAGCCATGAGGCGGTCAAGGAAGACCTCGTACGTGATCTGGGCGTTCTCCTTGTCCTCCTTCGTGACCTTGAAGCCGTCGCTCTTCTCGTTCTTGCCCAGCACATCGCCGACATTGGCGCTCTTGCGCTCACAGATGTGCCCGAAGTTGGTCGTTCCGCTCAGCCCTAGCAGGCCACTCTTCTTGTTCATGACGTACTCGGCCTTGTTCACGTGCAGCTCGGGGATCGCCTCGGCGTAGTCGGGCGTATGGTGGAAGATGGCTGTGGGGTCGATGGATCCGGTCCGCGTTCCGCCTACGAGTCCTTCCAGGGGTGTCAGGCCCATGGACGTGTCGATAGACTTGCCCTCGTGAATGCACGCCGCTGAACAGCCGGATCCAAGGTGACACACGACGAGGTTTGCGGGACGTCCGAGCTCCTTCGACAGCGTGTGCGTGATCGAGGCGTAGGAGAGGCCGTGGAAACCGTACTTCCTCAACGGGATCACGGTGTCCACCTTCGTCGGGGGGAGGGTGTACTTGTACACTGCGGGCGGGAGGGTCTGCTGTAGCCGGAGTTAGCTTTGTCCTTTCCCTCTCTGGGATGTCACTCACGTGGAACAAAGTGTCGAAGCAGAGTAGATTCTTGCTCTCGGGCAGGACCTCGATGCACGCGCGAACGCCGAGGATGGCGTGGTAGTTCTGCCTGTCAGCTTTCTCCTCGTTGTCCCACAGCTTGGTGCGCCCTCCTTCAAAGAGGAACGGAACCAACTCACATGCAACGGCGCAAACTCGCCGAGCTTGTCCATGTCCTTGAGCGCGTCGGGGTGCTGCTTCGTCACGACTAAGGGCTTCTTGTTCGTTCCGCCGTGCACGATGCGGTGCGTCACGTATTTGATCTGGTCCTTCTGCACACCGCCCGAGCCGGAGAGGTGATCCAGGATTCGCGGGAATAGGTCCTTGTCTGTTGTAAGCGCTGCTCATCCCGAATCCTCAGCGCCCCTGTCTCCAGCCCGGAAGGTGAGTCGGAGTGAGGTTGCTGCTCAGGCTCCTGCGAAGCCGTCGGTACTCACGCTCAACACTCCCTCCGTCGTCCGTGTGGATGTCCATGTCCTTTCCCTGCCCCTTGCTCCATTTCAGCGTGAAGTGGATCGGCTCGCCAGGCGCGCCAATGTTGCTCACGGCCAGGGTCGCCTGCTGCTCGAACTTCTCCTTCTTGCTGTGCGGCACGGCGTACAGCCGCCCCTTGATTGAGGACGAGCCGCAGTTCAACGCGATCAGGTACGTGTCGTCGCCCATTGTGTCGGAGACGCTACTGTAAGGAGTATGAGGAGGAGAGCGGAGGTGAAGTTCAGTGTGTGAAGCGCCCAGGACGGATGCGTCGCTTTTATCGTCACTGCCGCCGGCAAGCCACTGAATGACATCACACGCCACTCGGATGGAACCGGCCCTGGCCGATGCTATTTACCGCACGCGGTCACGCTCTGCACACATGTTCACTGCATATTTCCTACTTGCTACACACAATCGCTTAGCTGCACACTAAGCAGGCATGGGCACGGGAGAGCTCCCCAGTATGTTCAGATCGATACGTGTTCGGTTCACATCACTGGACTGTCAGTTCCCAAGGACCCATCCTAACAACTCACCAAACGCCAGTCCGAGTTGTTGTCGAACTTCTGGGGCGCGTTGCTGCCGCCGTGCTGCGCCCAGGGAGGCGGAGCCTGGACAGGGGCGGGACGAGGTGCATGAGGGGTCTGGGCAGGTTGAGAGTGAGGTTGCGAGACCTCGCGCACGCGGAACGTAGGCGGAGGGCCCGCCCCACGCCCGTGGACAGCCGAGCTAACCATGGAGATGAGCGAGTTGGTGCTTCCGGGGCGCTGGATGGGGTCCTCGGGGCGGGAGAACTGGGGAGGACGCGAAACAAAGGTGCGCGACGTCTGGGGCACGTCCTTCAGCAGGGGTTTGTCCTCGTCGGTCGAAGGAGGGCTGCCGCCGATCGAGTGGGCGTAACCAGGACGGTGGCTAATGGGCACCTCGTTGTAGCGGCGGGCCTGGGGCTGACGCTGCTCGACAATGGGCGAGGGCTGCTTCTGAGGCTGAGCGGGAGCCGTTCCGTACTGGTTCCAGGGAGGCTGCTGGGACTGAGCGGGCTGCTGCTGAGGCTGCTGCTGCTGCGGAGCCTGCTGAGCGGCCGGCTGAGGCTGTCCCTGGAACTGAGCAGGGGGTTGCTGAGGCTGCTGCTGTTGAGGAGCAGGGTGACCCCACGAGCCCTGCTGAGGAGGAGGCTGGTTACCGCCTTGAGGCTGCCACTGCTGGGGAGCAGGACGACCCCATCCGTCCTGAGCCGGCTGCTGTCCCCACCCCTGCTGCTGCTGAGGGGGTTGCTGCTGCAGCGCGGGCTGCTGTTGCTGAGGCTGCTGGTATGGAGGCTGCTGGTGCTGCTGAGGTGGAGCCTGGTTTTGAGCGGGATGCGGGGACTGCTGCGCGGGCGGGCCTTGCTGCCACTGCTGGGGTGGAGCTTGCTGCTGAGGAGGTCCTTGCTGCCACTGCTGAGGTGGAGGCTGCTGGGGCGGAGGTCCTTGCTGCTGAGGCGGGGGCTGCTGCTGAGGCGGGCCCTGCTGCCACTGTTGAGGCGGAGCCTGCTGCTGCCACTGCTGAGGAGGAGCCAGCTGGGGAGGCTGCTGCTGTTGGGGAGGCTGGCTCCACGAGGCGCTGCGCTGGCCCCAGTCGCCGCCGTGGGGCGTCTGCTGCCTTTCCTGCAGAGCTCCCTGGGGAGGACCTTGAGGCTGCGCCGGGTAGCTGTACGTGGCACTGCGGTTCTGACCCCAGCCGCCGGCAGGCTGAGCCTGAGGCTGCTGCTGCTGCTGGGGCTGCATAGGAGCAACGGGGCTTTGACTAGGAGCGAGCGGGCTCTGGGTCGCCTGAGGCGGAGGCGTGTTGTACTGAACCGGATTGAGAGGCTGCTGAAGGCCTGCGAAGGCGGCAGGACGGGCGGTCAACCCCGTGTGGTTGGGGTCGAGGGGGCCGGGGTTGGGATTGTGCTCGATGAACGCCGGGTGCTGCTGAGGCGGCGGCGCTCCCTGCCCAAGGTGCTGCTGGGTGGCAGCATGCTGTGGCTGCTGAGGAGTGCTTTCACCAGCCTGGCGCTGTCCGCTGGTTTCCTTGATTTTGTTGGACCACTGGTCCGAGGTCTTCGGAAAAAAGCAGTCGGCGTAGAACAGGTGGTCGTTGCCGAGCTCGATGAAGGGGTCCTTGTCGGCCTCGTCGGCGCCAGTCGAACGAGCAGCGTAGACCTTGCCTTGAGCAGTCTTGGGCCAGCTCATGATGTCCTTGACGTAGCCTTTATCCTGACCGTCAGTTATACATGTTCCGGGCTTCCGACAACTTACCTTCCCCGCCACGAGGTAGATCAGGCGACAGGCGCGGAACCCGGACATGAGCTTCATCTTGGCTGCCTGTCAGCTACGATTTGCTCCGGGAGCCACAAGCTCTTACCTCTAATCTTCACCGATGCACCAACAGCACCGGACACGTCGGAAACAGTGATGAGGTCCTCGGTGGATGAAAAGCCCTCCAAAAAGTCGTCGAACTGTGACACATCCTGGATGGAGCCAGACTTACGGTCAGTGGGTCACTGGGGAATGGAAACTTACCTCAAGCAGCTCAGTGATAGTCTTTTGCTGTCGAGTCAGCTGGCTCCCCACGTTTAGAAACTCACAATGTCAAAGTAAAGGTACATTAAGATGGGCACCTCGGTGTCGTTGTTCATGAGGCGGCAGAGGCGCACAGTCTCCGAGCGGATCCTGTTCGCCCACTTGGAGCCACCGTCGTAGCCACGAGCAAGCTCGTCGGGGTCGAACTGAGAGTATCAGGTAAAAGAGGCCGAAGATTACCTACCATGCGACCTTCTCCCTCCATGAACACAGCGACGAAGCCATGAGTTTCCTAGGCGTCAGCCTCGTACACAAATGAGAAGCTCACCTTCATCTCCTCCTTCAGCTTGTTGTAGTCGACCTCAAGCTGCTTGTGGGTTTCCTCGAGGGTGACGAAAAAAGTGCCGAGGGTCTGGTTGCGCTTCTGAACAAAGCTGCACAGCGTCTCAGAGGACTCGTACAGCTTGGTCAGCTCCTCGATGCGCTCCTTGTCGGCCTCGCTCTTCTGCTTGGTGGACTTGATCTCGACTTCGAGGCTGTCGGCACGCTCAGCGGCCTCTCGAGCCTCGCCTTCAGCCTTCAGAGCACGCGCACGTAACGCTTCAGACTTGCGGCGGAGGTCGTCGAACTCCTCGCGCTTGACCTCGAGCGCCTTGATATCGACCGAGGAAGGCGCTGACCCGGCGACAGCAGGAGCGGCGGCGGGCACCACGGCGGCGATTTGCACTGAGGCACACTTGTGGCTGTCATATTAGTTATGAAAGAACGCGGCGCAACTCACTTCTTGAACTCCTTGGTGAGGCGAGCAATGACCTCATCAATGCCACCACCGAAGAGAGCAATGCCGTCCTTGAAGTCCGTCCACAGGCGCTCGAGCTCCTCAACCTCCGCCTTGCCATCGTCCAAGCCGTTGCTCGCAGTGACGAGGTCGGTAGCAGCGGGCTCGGGCTTCGTAGCGGAAGCCTTGGTGATTGTGGGCACGAAGGGCTTCTCGGTGATGTCGTCCAAGTTGGCAGAGCCAGAGGACAGAGTGGCGTCCTTGGCGAGCTTGCGGCTCTTGGCCTTAGGCTCCTCGGTCTCAGTGTCGGTATCCTTGCCGCGACCGGGAGCCGCATCCGTGTCGGTCTCGTTGTCAGCGTCGTAGACCGACGACTGGGGACGGAAGCCAGGTGCAGCAATGAGCGGCCCCGTGCCGAGACCCTTCTTGCTCAGACGCCCGAATGTGGCAGTTGGCGAGTTAACCCTGGCGTCGCTCTCGTTGCCGGTGACGGTTTCGGCGTCGTCGACAGGCTGAGCAGTGTCGACAGAGAAGCCGGGAGTGACGGCTGAGCGGCCGTTCTTGCCCGCCTGCTGGTCGTACATGGCGGCAAGATTCTTGACGCTGACCTCCTTGCCAGGGGTGCTCGAGAGACTGGCGGCAGAGGCGGAGCGCTTGGGGCCCTCAGACTCAGAGGGAAGACGGATCGGATTGTCACCGACGAGCGTGGTCTGACCCACAGTCGAGCCAGTCAACGACGCAGCCAAGGAGATGTTGCCATACTCGCTGCTCTTGGGCGCAAGGACGGGGGTCTCCTTGGGCTCGGCCTGGTTCTCAGACATGTTGTAGAGGTTGCGATCGAGAGGCGTGTGCGTGGGGCGCAGATCGGCGGGGCCCGTGCTCGAGGCCTGGGAGCTGGCCCCAGCGCTGACGACGCGCGCTTTGGCCAACTGATCGGCGAGGCTTGTGTCCTTGCTGTCGTCCTCAGTCAACAGGTCTTCAGCCTCCGGGATGTCACCCAGGAGACTGACGGACTCGCTGGCCGACTGAGCAACAGAGGGCTTGGTGATAGGCACGGCCTTCGAGGGAGGCGGCTTGTCGAACGCGGTGGTGGGCGATGCAGGCTGGAACACAGCTGACATCGAGGAACCGAAGCTGAATGCGGTGCGAGTGGGAGACGGCGAGCCGTCTCCGACAGTCTTGATGGGAGAAGGCACGCTGAACGACATGACTCCTTTGGGAGACGTGGCAGCGTCGGCCGGCGAGGAAGCCTGGAACGAGGTCAGGGTGGGCGAGGGCGTTGCCATCCCCACGCCCTCTGGTGCGGTAACCCAGACAGGAGTTTGGCAGACCCAGCCGGGAGTCTGAGCGGGAGACTCGCCAGGCTGGCTCCTGGGAGGCGTGGCCTGCACGGCAGGCTGTGTGGCTTGCTGAGAGGTGTCCGACATGGCGGTCGACGAACTGGCCGCCGTCGGCGCCTTGATGGTGATCTTAGGAGACCCGCGGGCAGACGCCAAGGTCACCAGCGGAGCTGGAGGCGATGCAGGGCTGCTACTCGGGGACTGGGAGGCTGGCTGAAATGGGGGTGCGAGGGGTAAAAGGTTGGAAGTGGGAGAGGGCTTTGATGAGGGAGAGTGGGAGGAGGTGGACTGAGAAGTCATGGATGGGACTACGCAAGGGGAGCTGTGTGTTGTCGACGACGCAGGTTGCGAGGTCGACGGGTGTAAAATGAGCGAGGGGTGAGACAGAGACGATCGGCGGACGAAAGGTGACGCGGACGTGGTCAGGTAGAAGAAGGACTCTGTCTGGGATTCAGAGTCGCCCGACGGAGACGTGCCCGACGGCTGTGCGGAGCGGCCGGGGGTCATCAGCTCGCTCGTGTTGATGCTGGAAATGGATGGGTCGGATGAGTTGGAGTTGGCTGAGCCAGAGCGAGGAGCTGCTGCGGCGTCGGTCGGTGGCGAGCGAGGAAGAGGAGTGTACTGCGCCAAAGTCACAAAGCTGATCGAGTCGGGTTTGACTGGCTCGACGGACGACGGAGGAAGGTCCCCTGCGTCGCCGATCAGGTCTTCGTTATCGATCAGATTAGCCTCCACGGTCAGCTTGAGCCTGCCCAGGCGGTCGGCGATGCTGCTCACGTTCTCCGGCGGTGAAGTCATGGTGGTGAGGGCAAAAGGAAGACAATCCTCGACTCTGTGTAGAAGGGGACGTGGGGTGTCAGATCAAACGTGGGGCGCCCTCGCAGCGGGAGCATGTGTGCGGCGCGAGGGCAGCAGTGAGCGCTGGAACACACAAGGGCGCGACGAGCGAGTCCATGTCGCGTCAGTATGCAGGTGAAGGCCGTAAAGTGGTCAACGCTCAATGCATTAGCCTGTGAGTGTTCAAACCTGCATGTACATCTAACATCCACCTACTCAAACAGAACCCAAGAAGACCGAACCGACACTCGAGGGGTGAACAAGAACCTTCCTTCCCCTGCTGTCATACCGCGAACATTCAAGAAGCGTGTGCTCGTCGTGAAACGTTACTTATGATACAGCTCAGTACTCGCCAAACTCGACATCTGTTCGTCAGCTTTGCAAGGACTGCCACAACTCACGTCCAGTCTGCATGGCATGCTCCCTAGCACCCTTCTCTCCCTTGAGGCCGACGCCACAGACTCCGCACTTCAGGTCGAAGTTTGCCGTGTCGGTGTAGTACTTCCTGGTTTTCAGGCCCGCAACGAGCTCCTGCGCCGCGTCCATGATCGCCTTGTTCGACACGGGGTACACGGTAGTGTGGAATTCAGGCGGCGAAACAGGCAGGGGACTCAATGTCACCGCGTCATAGTCTGGGACACGTCAGCTGATGCCTCGGAGGTGGGTGCTTGGCATGCCGAACGTCAGCAGCACCGACGGTCAGAGCATCGGGGTCCCGGAATGTACCCCACTCCGCTTCGAGACTTACGGATACCCGAGTAGACGAGGATGGCCCTGTTCTCGTAGCTGCCTTCTCCGAACCTGTCGCTTCTCCCCGTCGCCACATCGAATGATGCGATCTCCGTCTTGTAGCTGGAGCTTATCAGCGACAAGGCTGTCAGTTAAACGGGCTACACACTGGTCAGAGAAGATGGCGAGCTCAATCGCGCCGCCCCAGGTGTCCTTGTCCAAGATCTTCTTCATGTACTCATCGCGGGGCATGCCGAGCATGACGTCGGAGTACTTCTCGGGGTCGGCCTTGATCGCATCGGCGACAACTGCTGTCAGCTACGCCAGTGCCGCGCAGCTCACCCTTTCGCAGCTCCTGGGCCTTGTCCATTCCACCCTCGAACACGACCGCCACGCTGGAGAACAAGCACGAGTTGTCGTCCGGCACGATCCTGAGCTGGACGTAGCCTGCATCGTGTCCCTTGACCTGGACGCTATCCTTTGTCTCGAGCGGGATCTCGTTCTCCATCAACGGTGAGTCGCGGACCCGTACCGGGGGGCTCCGCGGCGCCGACAACTCCGCATCGAGCTCCTTCACACTCGGCCGCCTGCGGCGCACCGGCGACCCCGATGGGCTCCGTAACTTGTTGGGGTTCGATGTTACTATAAGCTGCTCGCCGCGCTTCAAGGGAATCGAGGATAGTCGGCCCGACGTTTCCGGAAGGGGCTTGGGAGGGTAGCCATACTTGACTAGGGGCTGTTAGTGACACCAGATCAGTGTCACGGTGTTAGGCTTCATTCGCAACCCCACGCGTGTTCAAGCACCGAGCCACCGCTTAGCCGCGGAGCACCGAAGCAGGCGCGGGAATCGGTGTGGAGTTGCTTAGCGCTCGGGCTCTCAGCAGGATCCCCAGGACTGCTAAGTCCGAGGGGGAGCGATGCACGTTGGTGGGTCGACTGCGACTCACTCTCTTGTTGACTCGGAGGAATCTCCGATGCACTGAAGATCAAGACCTTGAGGTCGTCTATGCCTTGGGCCTCGGGGTCAACTTCGATGGTTGTGACCCCGCGGGGATGCCTGAGCCGGACCTGGGTGGTGCATTAGTGCGTAGTCCCGTGAGCACATGTGTCGGCGCCAACGCACCGGGACAGTGTTTGTTGATGCGGAGGCGGTAGGCATGATACCTGCGCCGTGGGTGGATTGTGGGATGAGTGCGATGGGAGATTAGTTGTTGTTGCGTCATTGTGCGGGTGGATGCATGCGAGCCATGCCGCATCCTCGTGGACGGGTGGCGTGGTGAAGCGAGTGGGTGTGGTCGAGCGTACAGTGAGCTTGGGTCAATTCAGACCACCGATACGACGATCAGGCTTGCGCTTGACCGGCTGCTTGAATTACCGTTCTGCCGCCTGTGGTGTGCTTAACGCTTAACCACGAGCCAGCGCAGCGGCCTGTGGTATGCAGGTACGCTGGTAGGGTGTGAGGCACGCTCCTGCGATTATTAAGGCCAAGCATACCATCCATTGCTGGAAATGTTGGTCGTGCGCGCCGTTACAACTCGCCATCATCGTGACTGAAGGCGGTGACGAGACGAGAACACAGCAACTGGGGGATCATCTGCAGAGGGAGCTGTGTAACGGGGAGTGCAAGCAGTGTTTGGTTCGTGGTGGGATGGATGTCGGTGGACTCCTGCAGGTACGCAGGTACAAGGGGGAGTGTTTATGCGCACATGAAGGTTGGGAATCGATTATGGAATCGATCGATTGCGACTCATGACCCTCAGCCTCCCTTATCGATCACGCGCACCCGGGGACACGGCGACGCAAGTATCTGCACATATGCACATGCGGGGCAGTCGAGTGCCTGCCGCACCACTCACCCACTATGACCCGCCTGTGCTTCAGATCTGAGCTAGCGGAAGGCCTATCAGTTGGAGCGGTCTGCAGACAAGCTCTCGCTTGTACGATATATCCATTGCTAGACGTCATTGGGGAACGGAGTCACGACTATCACTACTCCCTGCACTGACCAGCACGGCTGATTTCTTTACGGAAGACGAGCGCGGAAGGGCGTGTGTGGCAGCGGATGACAGGTACTGCGGGCAGCGGACCAGGGCAAGGGGCGGGGTGCGGGCGCCGGAGTGAGTCGTCCGCGAGGTGGGTGCTATGCAGCTTTGCAGTTGGGTGCATGCGCAGATGCAGACGCTCACATCCGCTCACCCGCTCGCAGTGTCAGTCGGGATGTCAGCTACAGCGAAATTGGTCCTCAAACAATTGCAAAACATGCTGCTGCGCATCTGACATGGAGGTTCGGAGCGGGCACTCGGGCCGCGGACAGCGAGACAGCAACGAGGTCCGCAGCAGCGGACAGGCGCGCGAGACGGGGTCCACGGGTGCGGCGGAGGTGAGAAATTGCACGATTGCACGAGCATTCTGACAGGCCCGCAGGTGCCAGGCTCCGCGCTCCGCAGCAGCATGGCGGCGCACGGCGCCCAGGATCGCAGCCAAGGACGGAGGTCAGAAGACGCTAAGGAGAGGGTTGGCTCAGTTGGCTCAGGGTGGGCAGCGATGCCTCGTTAGCGCCGCAGTTAAAACGAGGCGGACTGGCGCGGACTTGGGTCGTGGAGTTGCCCAATGGCGTAATCCATTGCGCAGGCGACATGTTGGCGGCGCCGCACGCACCCTGTGACGTCATCTGGGCGAAACTTGACTGTTGCCACCCAGGACTGACAAGGACACCTTTCGCTGTCAGGACCATGCAGGAGCGCAGCCAGGACTGCTAGGACTGCTTGTACGCCGACCTGAGTCGGCCAGGACAGGTCTTACTCGCGGGCGGTGACTGCCTTCGCATGTCGTCACCGTCCTGGTTCATTGGGTACCGACGGACAGAAATTTCCAAATGCCAAGAGGGCTGGGCAATGTGGACCTGAGAATAAGGATGCGGAGGGCACGGAGCGGGGGTTGCAGAAGGGAAGGATAGCTGGTCAGGATGTAATCAATGCTGCAAGGTCAGCAACATCTTGATGGCCTGAGGAAGGTTGCAACGTTGCAACTTTTGTTAGTCTGCGTCCACAGCTGTTTGCCCTGCGCCCTGAGCTTGCAGCCGGCCGCTAGGACAACTGTACAGCTACAGCCATGCTGAGGACAGAGGAAGTCATACCGAACGACTGCGCAAGTTGGTCTGAATCATATGCCTCGTTGGCTCGTAGGCTCAGACGATGAGAGGCACAGGGAGGTTGGATTCCATGCCATGGGGGAGCATGGTGCGTACACCCACTGCCCACGGCGCACCATGGACCCTCTGTGTCGCCCGCTGGCTGCGGCGGTTTCTAATCTCGTACTCGCCGCTATCCTATCCTGATGTCCTGTGCGCAGGCTACGATTAGTCTTCGATTGCTCAGAAAATAAAAACGCCGCAGGACGCGGAACAGAGTACTGAGCAGCGAAGATTTTACCGGTTAGCTGGAGAGCTCGTTACAGTGAGGCATGAAGTTGCGCGCGGACGGAACGCAGAGAGCTGGCTGCTGAGAGCAGTGCATGCTGCACCAAACATAGAACTTCCGCAAGCTGCGTCAAGGTGTCCCGTTGTCCGTGGTGGACATGTGGGGTCTGGCAGTCACCGCCGCGCGCAAATCGTTGCTGCACCTTTGTTGAACCCCTCTTACACTGCAGCTCATCACGTTGAATCGACAGGCCTATACAGTGTTTGCCGGCTGCCAATCAATCGGACTCCTGCGCCACGTTGCGTCGCTCTCAGTGGACACTTGAGGCGCCTGATTAATTGGACGTGGCCGTAACAAAAGCAGTCCCATCGTGGATAATTCAAGGAGAATGGTGCACTTGGAACGGGACACGAAAGACGGAACGCAGGAACAAGGGGAAGACTACAACACGTCATGGCATTGGCAGAGGGGAAGCGATAGTCGAGCGACATCTCACGTTGCGCGGTTGTCATCGATGTCATGCCCGCAGTGATTAACGAATACTGTTGAGGTGGTCAGAGGCCAAGGGGGTTAGTCGCAGGGACTAGCTCGAGACAACTCCTCACTGGCGGGTGTGACTTTGCTCTGCTCCTGTGCCATCTGTCGCTGTCGTCTACCCCGATGCAGCGCTGGCCTGCGCCGACTAGTGCACCCGGGGCAGATGAGCAGAGGATGCCGAGCGACACAAGTCAGAGCAGAGGGTTAGGCCGACAAGCAATCCGACAGACTGTCATTCTCGTGAAACCAAACCAAATTCTGTTCCCTGAAACAAGCAGCTCAGCTGGCATCACAGGCATCACAGGCACAGGCAGCTGAGCGCTCGGCGAGCTGCGAGCGAGCGACTTACCGCCTGCACACAAACGGCCGTTCCAAAGAGGCATGGGAGACGTTGAAACCCAGCGATTAGAATTCACCAGGGCAAGCTAATCCCGAATTACAAATGGACGGGGTGCGCGGCAGCGAGGGTTATACCGCGTGCCTTTGGGAATTACCCCACCCGGGCACGGGGCACGGGGTATTGGCGCACCAGCAAGGCACACGGCGCAGGTAAGTGCGGTTGCGCCGTTGTGCCGTCGTGCCGCTATTCTGGCTGCTGGATCGCAATGCATCGTTCGCCGCTGTACCGCTGAACGATCATGCTGACTCCTGCGGCCTGCACTGGTGCATTGGTGCCAGCGCACCCACGCCCTCATGAACCTGCACCCTGTATCCTGTCATCCTTTGCTGTAAGAACGGCACGGCTGTACCACACCCAGCACCAGTTACCTCAGCCTGCCCTCCGTTCCTGGAACCTCCTGGTCCGCTGCCGCTGCTCCTCCGCTGTCGTAGCCGTGCAGCCTGCCCCCGCTATCCCTCGCAAACCCTGGAAGGACCCTCAACCCTGTCCTCCCACCCTTGATGCCCTGCGCCCCTGGCCCCTGGCCCCTGCCCGCGCCCGTATGCCCTCTCCTGTCCCACCGTCCCATCGCTCCGTTCACTCGTCAATCCAGCAGCCAGCACTCGGCGTCCTCACTCGCGCGCTGCATCCTGCAGCCTGCACTACTCAGCCTCCCTAGTCTCCTGGTCTCCTGGTCTCCTGGTCGTGTCGACAGCCTGCTCTCACTCTCACTCGCTCCTTCATCCATCTCACACTACTCTTCTCTCTCATCGCATCAACGCACGCACGGCTCGACACCACCTTCGACTCCACTGCACTGTTTGTCATTCCTCTCTCACTCACTCTCAACCACTTCCACCTGTGTCACATCTCCACACTTTCCACGCCATCACTCCACCACCACTCTCCGACCTCGCCACCGTTCCACTCAGGTCCCCGCCTGCGCCCCAGCCCCTTCCGACGCCGGCTGTCCCCACCTGTCGCCGCGTCTTTCCGTCTGCGCCGACGACTTTGTCATATAGTGTAGCTTCGAGCTCGCATATATCGCACAGTCGCGCACGCACACATTCCGGCACTGGCGTTTCCCTGCACACCATCACCAACACTCCACCCACTTTCGTCGCCAGTCAACGTTAACTTTGCGCGGCTGTCGTCATACCACACGTCTGTCGCCTCTGACACCTTCGATCCCCTCGATCCCCTCCGACCTTTTATCGGCCTAAACCCGACGGTTTACAGATCTTCCCCATCCGTCGCTGGCGCGCCCTCTATCGCTCAGCACCCGAAAGCATCCACCCAGGCTGCTATCATAGGTTACAGAGGCCGGGTGCGATTCCCGGCCATATCGAACCGTTCACGACCGTTCACGAACAACAACCCTTCCCGACCCGACGTGATCGTCCGCTTGATCACCCGACGCTACACCTTCAGTAAGCTGCCATCTATTCACTGAAGAACTGTGCACGGCAACGACATCAAGCACCAGATTTTAGTACCGTCACGCAGTTCCCCCGGTGCAGACCCTTACTTCCCTTTGTTGGTCAGCAACAGCTTCGCGTGTTCATTCCACCATCGCACGCACCAGCCTCCAGCTTTGATTCGAACCGATCGTCTCAAGGTTGTTGACGACCCTTCCGATCCCCACAACAAAGCCAGTCATCGGTCATAACTCTTCCAATCGGCTGCATCCGCCTCCCGTGGACGACATCCACACATTATGGATATTGCCGCGCCGCCGAGGTTGCCATATCCTGCTGCCAAGGCGAACTCGTTCGATTCGACCGACTCGCGTTCGTCCCTTCAACCCGTTCTCGCCACCCCGGAACTCGTGAGCACCAGCATCCTCACGGACAATCTGGACAACGCCTCACTTCGTGCACTGGTCAGCACCGGAGGAGATTGGAACGCTGCCACCGGCATGACCACGACGGCCACGACCTCGGAGGCACGACTGAAATCGTCCATCAGCAACGACTCGTCCCTGCATCAGAATGGCAGCTGGCGAAGTCAATATCACAGGTGAGTCGTGTTGGTTGGAGCGGAGTGATGTCTCGCGGTTTGAAGTTTCAGTCGTTCCTGGTGGCGTTTCTTCTTGAAGAGACACCAAACGTCATTGTCGCCCGGGCGGCCAGGTGGGAGGTTGCAGGTGCCGGGCGGTGCGGTGCGCAGTGTGTCAATCGGCTCGGCTGCTCGCTCAGCAGAGCTGAGCAGCGGCCATTGTGCGCATTCCGTCCGTCCGGTCCTTCTTCCTTCTCGTCGCCTGATCTGAACCTGAACCTGATCCTGCCCGTCCTGCGCCGGCTCCGCTCCCCAACTCATCCGTCCCATCGTTCCTGTCACTGACTCATGCGCCCTCTCACATTACCGTGAACGCATCTCTCCTTATGTTCAACCGCCGTCATCATCTTCTCACCATCGCCGTCTTCACTCTGCCATCACCGCCACCCCCCTCACGACCGCCATGAATCCACCTGGCATCTTGGTCTCCATCATCAGAAGCAGCGGGACTTCGAACCCAACTCTTGAGAGCGCCCAGTCCAGCTTGGACCACTCGAGCAGCCTCGAGTCTTCGCTGCAGTCGGACTCGGCCTCGACAGAATCAGGCCTTCGACCTGTCCACTCGTCCACCACCGGATGTTACATCTCAGCCCCGATGTCACCGCCGGTCGGTTACCCGATGCCTCAAGCCGGACATCCGATAGCGGGAGCTGCGCCACTGAAACCACCAGTCGCTCCAGCAATCGCAGCTGCTACGGAACAGGCCCCTGAGCGATTGTCCGTGATCAGCTCGTCTTCATCAGGGTCGTCACGATCCAACAAGAGCGGCAGTGCGAACGTCGCTGCCCCGGGTTGGGCGCAACCGCCTTCGAAGACGCGCGCCATGTCACTAGAAAGTGGACTCGCCGACCGTCATACAGAGGCCGAGCCAAATGTCAACCCCGTCCAGACGGTCGAGGGCCCGTCAGGCGAGCCCATCGAAGTGCTCAAGGGCGAGCAGGGGCGGATAGCGATCAAGAGCACCCCGACCCAGTACGAGGTTCTCGTGTGGCTCCCGGGATTCTCGTGAGTTCTGCCGAAAGAGGCTTCGGATCAAAACGTGCTGACACATCACCAGTATCAATGACATCACGATCGTCTCGCGTCGGCATCAGGTCCTACACATCGTCGCCGATCAGTGGGATGAGAATGGTGAGTGTGCTCGGCTTTGGACTGACACGTGGGACCCGCAGCTGACAAGACGCAGATCACGCCCAGTGGGAGATCAAGCTCGGCGACGATGCGATTATGAACTCCATCCGCGCCGCGTTTACTGGCCAGGAGCTGCGGATCACTGTCTCTCGCAACCTCCGCCAGCAGTTCGGCAACCACTCGAACACGTCGAACGTCTCGATGCGAACAGCGTCGACGCGGGCCGCGCCCTCCATGTCGGGCGGCGGCGTTGCCCATTCGCACGAGCGCAGCATGTCTTCCCCTTCTACCGGATGGGGAGCGATGGAGCGCCGAGAATTAGAGGCCTCGGGCCAGAGCTTTCGCGAAGCCGCCCAACCCCGTGAGATCCGCCAACAGTGAACACTTTTTCTTTTCCCATTTCAACGACCCGAGAACGTATACACCCTGCATCATACCCCAATAGAGGCGGCTCGGATCCACGCAAAGTCTTCATCGGCAGTTTAGGGAGCTCTCATCTCCGGGAGGACGAACTATACTGCTCTGTCTGTATGATTTGTTAATCTTATCTTCCGCGAGCTGCACCATTGCACCATCACCCACGCCGTTACTCATCCGAAGAAACGTCAAAACAGAGGAAGAAGAATCCCGCGATCCCGACACTCTCACCGTCGTCTTTCTAATGTCTTCAACATTCTCACCCTCGTCCGCGCGGCCGCCCTGTCACCACAAAATCTCCCCACATCACGAACACCACTGACTCTCCACCTTCCCCTTGCACTCATCTACCCATCCCTGCACTCTCCTTGACCTCCCACCTCGGCATTATTACTACCACCAGTATATTTGGCTCTGTGCCCACCAAAGCGGGCTCACGACGATTCTCGTTCTCTATATTTTTTGCCTTTCTTCTCAACCCAACCCTTGTAGCAACAGAATCTGTGCACTCCACACACCACTTCAGCATTACTGGGCGTCACGCAGTAGATAGATGCGGAATGAATGGATATAATTGACGCCAGCCAGGCGCCGAGCGAGCGAGGCGTCACCGCTGGGGCATGCGAGCGAGCAGCGTGATCCAGCGCAAGGGTGCCTAGTTGGCGTGTGATGGGCTGTGAAGTGCATGTCGGCATGCTCTGCAGTCGCCTACTCGCCATACCAGACGGCGCCAAGCACACTTGCTTGCACGCTCGTGCCATTCGTGCCCGTCGACTCGTTCCTTGGGTCCTTGGACCTGGTTCGTGTTGCAGCTGCTTTCTCACGAGGACGATTGGCGCACGATAGCCGGTCCGGCGACCTAGCGGGACCTGTGAGTTGACCGGCGAGCGGTGAGCGGGGAACGGTGAGGGGTGCCCGGTACGTAGGTGTGATTAGCCGCGCTCATGCTGCACGCTGCGCCCAGCATGCCCAGCGTGTCCAGCATGCCCAGCTGGGCAGTCAGTCGATGAATTGTCGCACCCGGGCCTAACACTTGGCATGTTTACCAGCACAAGGGCTCTTCGTGAATGGGGGCTGCGCACGGGCTTCCGAACCTCTGCTCTGCGTTGACATCTGCAGGGAAGGCCCTTCGTTCCTGCTTCCTGAACACATCAGGGCCAAGGGAAGGGAGGATATCCGCGCTGCTTCTGAAAGGATGAATACCGCTGGTTGCTATTCTTGAACGTGCATCGGCACCCTCTCTTACCCGCTCTTTCTTCAGGATGAAGAACCGTAATTCGTAAGGACGTTGTTGAGAAGGTTGCCTCAGTGCCGGAGGGCACTGTGCCTGACGGGCTGCTTTGAGCTTGAGCCAGCTCACACGCTGCAGCTTAAAGCAAGAGGGTTTGGAGCTCCACAGGCACGAGTATGCGTCAGCACGCGGACACGGCAGGCACAGGAACACCCTAATTACAGTGAAGGAACGAGGAACGGTGACATCGATCACTGCCTCCACAGCTCGTGGCATGAGATGGTGAGACATCATCGGACTTGCCCACCGAGCAGGGGTTGCCCGTTGGGTCAGCGCCGCATGCACGCCGCACTGGCACCGACCCAGCGAGTAGGAGTGAGCAGGAATTGGGTGGGAAGGAAGACGAAGTACAGAGGGTGGGTTCCTGGGCGCCATCGCTGGCCGCTGGCCGTAGCGTGAGGCGCACGGTCACATGACGGCTCAGGCGTGAGCGTGAGTGTCACGAGCTGCTGCTCGGCGCTTACTTGTCCTCTCTACTTCTCTCTACCAACATGTCTTAATGGCCGAACTGGGGATCGACCCAGCCAGATTCGCCGAATTCGGCATGAGCGTAGGCCGGACGAGCAGTCTCAGCTGGGTGTTAGCGGGGTGTGCTGGCTCGTGACGAGCGCATGTCTCGTCGGACCACGGGCGACGAGGCGATGCGAGCGATGGACTGGGTGACACTGACCCGTGCTGTTAGTGACATAGCAACGCGCAGGCGCATCGCTACCAGGGCAAGATCTTTGGATTCGGATGTCTGGCAAGTCGTGACGCCAGACAGCGCCAGGCGTGCCAGGCGTGCCAGACGGCGCCGCCATCGCAGCCGACAAACGCCCTTGGCGGCCGCCACGCCCTCATCTTCCCTGGCACACTCTCTCATTCGACCGCTGCTCGGCACGCCGCCCTTCCCGAGCAGCCTGTCGCGGTTCGTCGACGTTGACTGAGTGACTGGCTCCATTATGTCGGTCTGCATTACACAACAAGCTCTCGGCTTCGGATGCGGCACGGACATCTGACGAAGGTACACTGATAGGGAGAATATTACAAAGTTTCGCCACACTTCTCACTCGGTCCTTCCCAGGTACCCACAGGCTCAGGTTCCCGCGCCAGAACCTGCGCCAGGATGGCAGCGGAATGGAGTCAATGCAGAGGAAGTTTGCAGGACGAGAGGATCACGTGCAGCAGCCAAGCTCGGTTTTGTGGCGATCGTGATCTTCTCTCCGCCGTCTCCTGACACAGTCATATACTGTAGCCTTCCCAGAAGTCAGTATCGGCTTTCACCGCTGCACTTTCCGAACCTTGCATGCAACCTATGCTCTTAAATCACTACATGCTAATTACCTAAACTTTAGATTGTCTAAAAGTGCTGCACGATGCCGTTCGAGCGCGGCTCGTCGTCATAGTGCGGGCCCTCCGGGACGCGGCACTTGAACATGCGCACGTTGCCCGACGAGTCGTACCCTCCGGCAGCCAGGACCATCTCGACGGGGTGGAACACGAGGCTCGCGGCGCTGGGCATCGTGCCTGCGCGGCTCGGGACGCCGTACGACGGCGCAAGCGTGATGTCGATCGCCGAGAGGCGCTTCGGCTTCTCCGGGTTCTGGAAGCCCTGCACGGCGAGGCGTTGTCGCGTTGCGCGGCTCGTCGGCGCCGACGTCGTCGCGAACACAGGCGCACCGCTGTGCACCGCCAGAGCCTGCAGGCCTTGCGGCTGCACGCTGTGCTCGTACAGCGGCGTGTCTGGCGCACGCACGTCCCAGATCCGCACGTCGCCGTTCATGCTGCCCGTCACAAGCTCGCGGTGTCCGCCGCGCTGCAGGTGCACGCTCTGGATCCACGTGTGGTGCTTGCGCCACGTACGCAGCACAACGTTGCTGCCGTCCTCCATACGCTTGTCAAACAGGCGCACGACGCCGTCACCGAAGCCTGCCACGAAGACGTTGCCATCTGGCTCGTCTGCGCTGATCGCAGTGAGGTTCGCACCCGCCTGCGTGGCTATGTCGCGGATGTGCCGCTCGACCGTGGCGTCCCAAAGCCGCACGACACGCATGTCACCGCCCACAAGGAGATGGCCCTTTTGCTGCTCCCACGCCGTCAGAACACCGCTGTGGTGTCCGACAGGGAAGATGTCGCTGACCGCGCGGAAAGTCGAAGCGAGCGCAGTCTCTCCCGGCTGGTCGTAGTCACGCCAGATACGGATGCTGCCCTCAGTCGACGCAGTCAGCATCAAGCTCGATGCCGTCTCGTTGATAAAGTGCACGCTCGAAATTGAAGAGCCCGGCAGGTTCTGGTTCGAGAACTTGTTCATCTTCGTGCGCGTCGTCCAGTCCCAGATGCTGTGGGGTTAGCTACGAGCGAAAGTGCCTCAGCTTACCAGATCTTGTCCTCGTCATCCGTAACCGCGAGGATCGGGTCGTGGGCGTGGAACGCCAGCTGCAGCGGCCAGGCGTCGTTGTGCAGCGTACCCGCGTCGGCGTCCCAGCGATTGCGCGCCGCGTACTCCTCGTTGACTCTTGATCGTTCAACCTGAGCCTCGTTGCGGACGTGCCTCCATGCCTGTTGGTTGTACGTGACGGAGCCCGGCTCCTCGTTGTCCGGCGCCTTCATCTGAGGCTCGCGGAAGTACTCAACAGCCCAGTCGAAGAAGCCAGAGCGCAGAGGCAGAACGTCGTCCTTGACCTCCGCGGCGACCATTCCAAGGCCGAGATCAGACGGACGCGCCAGTCCATTGTTGGCCAAGCGGCCGTCCGCGTCGCCACCTGCCTGCGATCCACGCAGGCGGC
Source organism: Trichosporon faecale (assembly GCA_039545375.1). Taxonomy (NCBI): domain Eukaryota; kingdom Fungi; phylum Basidiomycota; class Tremellomycetes; order Trichosporonales; family Trichosporonaceae; genus Trichosporon; species Trichosporon faecale. The sequence continues at coordinate 1,592,818 of BCLU01000001.1, forward strand.
GGTGTCGTAGCCGCTCCATGTCCTCTTCCACAAGCGCCTCGATGACCGCGACAGCCTGAACCGGTGACGGGTCAATGCCGTGATCAACCTGGGTACCGAGCGTGTTGCCGGATCGGGACATGCCCTCGGGAAGGACGCGCTCGTGACCAGCATCGGGATAGGGCGACTTGTAGAAGGACGCGCCCGTCTGTGCCTGCTCGACGTCGGTGCGAGTAACCGGCTCAACGGGCGTTTGCGGCGGCTCGGGCGTGTCAGGAGTTAGGAAGCCAGTCATGCTAGCCAAGCTTCGCAGAGCCCCAGCGACGGAGGAATTACGCTTCAGACCTCCGGTACCGTTACTCGAGTTTGTTGACGCCTGGTCCTGCTTCGCGTTAGCCGGCGAAGCCGGCGCACGCTGGTCGACGGGGGCGGTTGGTTGCGGAAAGCGAACGCCGACGCGCGGGCGGTTCAGCGACCTGATCGCGGTTCCAGGAACCCGGTTGAAAGCCGATCCGAGCAGAAGCGCCACGACGTAGTCGACGACGGTGGACGCCATGCCGGCAACTTCCGGGTGAGGATCAACGGACAGGTCAAGGATGGTCTCGAAGAGCGTCTTGAAGGAGCTCAGCAGTGTGAGGTTGACCTGGTGCGCCTCGGGATAGACTTGGTCGTTCGACACCCATTGCTCGAGAGCTTCCGATACGATGTCGGGATCGTCGTCGGAACCAGCGCTGGAACCCGCGAGGGCAGCTTCCTGCTCGTAGTAGCACCAGGCAGCGGCGACGAACCATCCCCTCCACTCTCGAACGATGCAGGATATGACGACCACCAGCTCCTTCCGAACCATCGGGCTTGCGTCCTCCTTGACCGTCATCATGCACGCATACGCTAACCCCGCCTCAACTTCCAGCTGCTGGTGCTCCGAGATACCAAGCTGCGCACCCATGCCACCGCCACCCTTGAACTCCTGAGAGTCGACAGGCGCGCTGGAGGCTCCGAGGAAGGTACCGAACGCGTACAGTGCAGCGGCACGCACCTCGACAGAGGTATTCCGTAAGGCGGCCATCATGATCTCCTGCCTTCCGTGCACCATGCACATTGCCTTGCCCTCGTCGTTGTCCGCCCACATCTGCGCTATGCACAGGAGGCACCACGTACGAAGTAGCCAGTCGTCCTCCTGCAGCCTGGCCAGACAGTGATCGAAGACCTGGTAGGACAGGCATGCTGATTGGCCCGCACGGAAGTTGCGACACAGCATAGCGAGGATGAAGGCACACATCGCCCTGTGCTCGTTGGCGTTCGGGATGACGAGAGGTTGCCCGGACACTGGGTACGGCGCGAGGATCTGGGCGAAGTAGTTGTACCCGTTCTCCTTCAGGAGGTCCATCTGGCACGACTTGTCGACGGCTAAGATACGTGCCCAGATGAAAATGAGCACGGGCTTGAGCTCCGCCGCTGGTGATTGTAGGAGCTTCTGGACGTAAGGGAAGATACCGATCGAAAGGGCCATGTTGACGGCCCACGGACCGAGATCGACAAACTGGGACAGCAGGATCAGTGCTCGCAATCTATGCGCTTGTGACAAAAGCACCTGCAGCACGATCGGGAGCTGTTCCGGCTCCTTCTGTGGCGCCGACCGGGAGAGCTTGTTCTGCGCCGATCCTCCACCGTGCTGCAGCCACACCTCGAACGCTTGCAGATGCTGCGCAAAGAACAGGGACGGCCTGTACGTGCTAAGTGGCGGCGCCGTCGAAAGGCCGTTCTCGCGGGCTTGCTCAAGGTCAAGGAGCTCCGGCAATTGCGCCAAGCAGCCGTCAACGGCGAGGTCCCAAGAGTCCCACAGAGGGTGGTTGTGTGTCGACGGCAGTTCCGGGTGAGACATTGGCGTACAGTGGTACGTTGTCATGATCCTCTGGGCGAGGAGGAAGTTGCGGAACAATGCAGCAACCAGCAGATCTTGACGGAACAGTCTCATAAACGTGTCCCGCGGGAAAGACAGCCAGGCGATAGTGTCCGTGACTGCAGTGAAGATCCACTGGAGCTCACCGAGTGGTGTCCTTCGGTCCTTGAGGTCACCAGGGATGCGCATGACCATGTCGACAGTCAGGCGAGAGCGCGGATCGTCGCTGCCGCTGTTGATGTTGCGCTTCAAGGGGTCCTGCTGCACGAAGAATCGCAGCGCCGTCTCGATTGGGGACGTCAGGCAGCAAGTGAACAGGTCCGCTGGCAGGTCGGGCGACATGGGCAGCACCTGGTTGGCGGCGCAGGGGGCCAGGTGTATCGACTCAGAGAACAGCGAGCCAGGCATGTCGTGGCCCTGCGCCGCGTGTGCTTGTCTCAGCTCCTCGTCTCTTCGCCTGGCGCTCTGCTTGAAGTTGCTGATGATGCTTCCGGCTCCGGAGCACTCCCACACATAGATGCACGGGCTGCCGAGCCATTCTTGAAGGTCGACCAAGCTAACAGGGATGTACTGTGTGTAACCTGGGCGTCAGAAATGGCACTCAACTCCATCGCCTTACTTTTGTTGAACACCCAAATCTCTCCACCGTTAGTGGGTTTGGGCACACCGTGTCCGTTGTAGTATAACAGTGTTCGCTCGTCGCGAGCGTTCTTTCGCAGGTTCACGCACACCTTCTTCGTCTCCTCAATTGATGGGTCCAGGCACTGTCGTCAGATCCACTACAGACCCACTGTCACACTACCGCTACTCACCACTTTGTAGCGGACCTTGGGGTTCAGAGTCTCGTACTGCTGCTGAAGATCTGTGATTGTCAGCTGAGTAGAAAGTGGCGAGAGAGCTACGTACTTCGGCCGATCGCCTCGATAGCCTTGTTAGACGGAAGCGTCGTAGGGTCGACCCAACACTCTGTCTTGGCGCATGGGTTGGTCTTGACGATATCGGGAGGGTCGACACCGATGTTCAAACACAAGAACAGTCCAGCGTTGACAGTCTTGAGACGAGAACGCAACCGCCAGGGCAGAGCTGTTTCATCATCGGCCTTGCTCTTGCCCTTGCGACCCATATGACGTTTGGCGGTCCAGAACTGGAACGCTGCTACTCCCTCGACATCGTCCCCCTCGAGTTCGTCGTGCAAGTCGGCATCATGATCATAGTCATGATCTTCCTCGTCATACGGATGGGCGGGGTAGGTGAGTTGCTGAGACGTCGATCCGCCGTCGCGAACATATTGGAGGGAAGGTGGTTGGGCTGCCATGACGGAATGTGACTAATGGTGGGCGAAGCTGGATGGATGTGTGGTGGTGAGTGTGCCGAGTATCCCCTCTCTCCGGTGCATAGGAGAGGTCGTATCGGGGATGCTGGCTATTGTTGGTTGGGGGAAGACTTCGCCGTCGCCGTCGTTGCCGTCGATACCAGCAGTTGAACCAAGGGGTCAAGGGGGCTGTTATCGATTCCGGGGGAGCTAGTGAGCCAGTGGATCCATGCTCACCCCTCATCATAGCGGGACTATTTCTCCACGTGCCGCAATCAATGCCTGTTGCCGTCATCGACGTCCACCTCCAAGCAACCGCCAGACCCTCTGTTGTTGCCATTAGCTCTCGCAGCGACGACGACACTGACCCGCACGGAGACCCGCCCAACATGTCTGACGATGGTGACGACTTTATGATGGATGTGGGTGATCCCGCGCTTGCTTCGCTGACATTCTCAGGACCTCGATGAGGTGAGGCAACCTGATTCCGACCTCCACTTGCCTCTGTGCTGACTGTACTAGGACTACGACTTCGAGTACGATGATGACGACGACGCCGACATGGAGGACGATGGCGGCGATGTCGAGAACCAGTACTACAAGGCCAAGGGTAAGCTCGCATGAGGTACTTTGTGAGCTCACACGCAGCTTTGAAAGAGGACGACCCCCAAGGCGCCTTGAAGGCGTTCCGTGGTATCGTGGACGACCAGGGCGAGAAGGGCGAGTGGTAGGTCCCAAAACGCGTAGTCTTTCTGACGGATTAGGGGGTTCAAGGCTTTGAAGCAGATGACCAAGATGAACTATCTCTTCCTCGGAAAGCCGGAGGAGGCGCTGAAGACGTACCGAGAGCTCCTGGGATATACCAAGGTCCGTACGGCTGATCGGCGCACGCTGACCGGCAGAGTGCAGTGACTCGTAACTACGCTGAGAAGTCGATCAACAATATCCTCGACTACGTTGGAGGTGAAGGAAAGGTATGCGGGACCGGCACACCGAGGCTGACCGTAGTACGCCTCGCGCTCGCCCGATGTCCCGTTGGACACGCTGGAGGAGTTCTACGAGGTCACTCGTGTCGCGTGCGAGGAGGCCAAGAATGAGGTGAGCTACCCTGTTTTGGCTGTAAGCTGATGGAAGCGACTGGCAACGAAGTGCAAGCTCAAGCTGGCCAAGCTCTGGCTGGACCGCAAGGAGTACGCTCGATTGACGCCTGTTCTCGAGGCACTCCACGCTACCTGCCAGCCAGGAAGCACATCAGCTTCCGAGGATCAAACCAAAGGATCCCTTCGTAAGTTCGCAACTGCGCACGACCTGCTAATCAACCAGTCCTCGAGCTGTACGCCATCGAAATTCAGATGTACAGTGATCTCAAGGAGATCCGCAAGCAGAAGGAGATTTACGATGCGGCCATGAAGGTGCACAACGCCATTCCCCACCCTCGAGTCATGGGAGTGATCAGGGAGTGTGGAGGCAAGATGTGGATGATGGAGAGTGGGTTACTCGTACGGGTGGCCGCTGACAGCTACAGAGGCCTGGGAGAAGGCGTCAACGGACCTCTTCGAGTCTTTCCGCCAGTACGATGAGTGCGGATCATCTCAGCGTATCCAGGTCCTGAAGTACCTCGTCTTGGCGTACATGCTCATGGGGAGCGAGATCAACCCGTTCGATTCCCAGGAGACTCAGCCGTGAGTTGCTTCGTACTTTTCGCCAGCTAACAGAGCAGCTACAGGAACGACCCGCAGATTGTCGCGATGACATCGCTCGTCTCGGCGTACCAGGCGCGCGATGTGAAGGAAGCCGAAAGGATTCTGAAAGGTGAGCTGTGCGAACCCATGTCACGAGCTAATGCCAGTCAATGCCTCCACCATCACTGCCGATCCCTTCATCCGCTACTTCATTGAGGACCTGCTCCGATCACTTCGTAAGCAGTACATTGTCGACATCGTCAAGCCGTATACGCGTATGAAGATTGACTTCTTGGCCGAGGTGAGCTTTACGTTTGCAATCTCAGCTGACATATCAGTCGTTAAGCCTCCCCGCCAAGGAAGTCGAGAGCCTGGTCGTGTCTCTGATCCTCGATGGACGCATCCCAGGAAAGATCGATCAGATTCAAGGCATCATCGTGCTGAACCGATTGTGAGTGCTTGAACCTTAACCCATAGCTAACGTCTCAGCCGTGCCGAGCAGAAGGACCGCTACGTGCAGGTTTCACAGCTGTCCAAGGAGCTCGCGGCGCTGTCGAACCGGGTGGTGCGGGACAAGGTCGCACGCGACACACGCTCGGCTTGGATGGGAGGACTGGAGAGCTTTGCATAGATCGATTCGTTGTAAACAGCCTTTGTACTTGTGAATGCATAGTGAGACCACTGTCGTCTTCGACACGAGAGAGCCCGATTAATGCATGGGGTGCTGAGCGTGCTGAGCATGTTGAGGTCGGCTAGGAGGCTGTGGTGCACCGCTTGGCGTGCCAGGGCCAGGAGGCGGCGTGCTGGTGCGGCTGACGGGAGCAAAGCGGCCAGCGTCGGCTGTGAGGGACGACCTCCACGCGTCCGTTGAACATGGCCCATGGCCTACGCGCGCCGTTCCATACACACGGCTCGAACTCGTCGACTTGTCAACTCGGACCTCTCTTCTTGACACCCCGCAGTCCCATGGCCGGACCTCCCAGTTAGTCGCCATGGCTGAACAAAACATCGACTCGACCCCTCCGCCCCAGGAGGACACCGCCGTCGACGCCGTCCCTGCCCCTCAGCCTCCCACCGATGGTACCGATAACAAGATCCTCCCCATCGAGCCTGAGGCTGAGACTGAGATAGACGACCTCGCCGAAACCGAAGAGATTCCTCTCGATGACCCCCCTCCCCCACCTCCCCCCAAAACCGATCCGTCTGAGGCTGAGCCTCACACCGACGCCGAGCCTACGACCCAACCCGAACTGCCAGTCAGCGAAAACGTCACCGTCCTGGTTGCCGACGATGTCCCTCCACCGCCGCCGTTAGTCGTGTCTGAGCCCGATGACGGTCTGCACTCGGTTGCCTTGACGCCAGTGCAGGAGCAGGAGCCGACCAATGGAGTAACTGAGGCAGACGAGGCTAAGGGCGACGTCCTAGCGCAGTCCGAGACCGTGGAAACTCCTGCTGAGCCTACGACCCCTACGGTTCCTTCTGCTCAGTCGCCTTCTGAGATGCCGTCTCCGTCTCCGTTACCGAGAACGTCGTCAACGCCCCGGATGTCTGCTCCTGGATCTCGGCCAGGGTCGGCCATCCTCCGCACGGCCCAGCACCACTCGCGCCGCTCCTCGACATCAACGACCATCAGCTTGACCCAGCACCCAGGTGGACATGCACCCCAGCTCTCGTCCATCCTCATCACGCCCCCACTCAAGGTCCTTGTCAACAGCAAGGAAGCTCGCAAGTCTGCGTCTTTCAAGGCTGCGGCTGAGCGTGCGCTTCAGCTCTGTGAGGGTGGCGCCGATGGAGGCAACGCCGCGTTCATGCACCCCCGCGAGATCTTCGAGCCGCTGCGACTGGCGATCAGCAACCCGCAGACGACGAGCGTGCCCATTCTTGTCACCAGTCTTGACCTGCTGGCGAAGCTGATCTCGCACTCGTTCTTCTCCGAGCCCCATGGACCGCCGCCGGGAATGTCGCCTCTGCCCGACCTCATCACGCACACGATCACCCTCGCCTACACCGAGAACACCCCGCCGCAGGTAGCTCTCCAGGTCGTGAAGGCGCTGATGGCCATCGTTCTCAGCACAGACCCGGGAATGCTGGTCCACCAGAGCAGCCTGCTGAAGGCTGTCCGAACGGTGTACAACGTCTTCCTGCTCAGCAATGACACGAACAACCAGGTCATCGCCCAGGGTGGTCTGACGCAGATGGTCCACCACATCTTCAGCCGCGTTCAGCGACCCGAGGACAAGAGGAAGGCCATGAACGGCGGCCAGACCCCGCAGCCGGACTCCGCTCCCGGAACCCCGTCGCCGAATGACATGGCGGACTCGGAGGAGCGAACCGGCGACAACGAGGAGGAGCAGGCGGAAGGCAATCCTATCACTCTGGAGAGCTTTTCGCAGCCGAACCCGAACGACGAGGTGACCGTTGCGCCGGCTCGCCTGGGTGACGACCTGCGATTACGGGACGGCAGACAGCCTCAGCTCCCGACACAGACCATCTCGATCCAGGTGCCGAACGGCGACGCGCTGGACGTTCCGGAGGGCGACGCCGACGTGCAGGACGAGGGTACCGATGATCAGGGTCGCCCGATCCCGACGCAGGAGCTGTTCGTCAAGGACGCATTCCTTGTGTTCCGCGCTTTATGCAAGCTCAGCATGAAGTCGCTTGTCACCGAGGCTGAGCTCGACCTCCGATCACACGCCATGCGCTCCAAGCTTCTCTCCCTGCACCTCGTCCTTACGATCCTCCGATCGCACGCCGACATGTTCTACGACCCCTCCATCACCATCCCATCCAACACCTCGGCCGAGCAGACTCCTTTCCTCCAGGCTACCAAGCAGTACCTGTGTCAGAGTCTGTCTCGTAACGCTGTTTCCCCGGTGAACCAGGTGTTCGAGCTCTCGACCGAGATCTTCTGGTGCATCCTGAAGTCCATGCGAGCCCCGCTCAAGGTAAGCTAACAAACAGCGTCTATAGCTAACCTTCAGAAAGAGATTGAGGTTCTCATGAACGAGATCTTCATCCCCATTCTCGAGATGCGACACTCGACCATCAGGCAAAAGTCGCTGATCCTCGGTGTCTTTATCCGCCTCTGCCAGGATCCTCAGGCGCTGGTTGAGATCTACCTGAACTACGACTGTGACCGGTCGGCGCCAGAGAACATCTACGAGAAGCTGATGAACATCGTCTCGAAGATCGGCCAGACTCACTTCGCCCCTCCGACGAAAGAGGAGCTTCAGGCCGGCTCGTCGAAGCACGCTTCCGGGTCTCACGGGCCGTCAATTCCTCCGTCACTTAGCACTTCGGCCCTCGCCCAGGAGTCTCCGCAGTACGCCGGTCTGTCGCCCGAGATCAAGCTCCGACGGCAGTCCTTGGAGTGTCTCGTTGCCGCGCTCAAGTCGCTGGTCGCCTGGTCGAGCACGCCGAAACAGCATGGTGACGAGAACGTCGCCCGCCAGAGTGTCGACGACGACCGCCGCAACTCGACGTCGGAGCTGTCGACGACGCCAGACCGGAGTGGCTCACGGAGATCGATGTCCGGGTACCCGTCGCAGAGCGTCACCCCTGACATCCCGATCGGCGACGACGACGTCAACAAGCTGGAGGGCGAGAAGATGCGCAAGACGATGCTGCAGGACGGTATCAAGAAGTTCAACTTCCGCCCCAAGCGCGGTGTCGAGTATCTCGTCCAGAACGGCTTCATCCCCAGCCACTCGCCGCACGACATTGCCCACTTCTTGCTCGCCAACGACGGTCTCAGCAAGGCTGTTATTGGAGAGTACCTCGGAGAGGGAGAGGAGGAAAACATCGCGACCATGCACGCCTTCGTCGACATGCAGGACTTCGCGTCTTCTCGCTTCACCGACGCTCTTAGGGCGTACCTGCAGACGTTCCGCCTGCCCGGCGAGGCTCAGAAGATTGACCGCTTCATGCTCAAGTTCGCCGAGCGATATCTCCACCAAAATCCCGAGACCGTCTTCGCCAATGCCGACGCCGCTTACATCCTGGCGTTCTCTGTTATCATGCTGAACACTGACCAGCACAACAAGAACCTCAAGACGAAGCGCATGACCAAGCAGGACTTCGTGAAGAACAACAAGGGTATCAATAACGGGGAGGACCTACCCGAGGACTTGCTTGGTGAGATCTACGACGAGATTCAAACCAACGAGATCAAGATGAAGGACGAGGCGGAGGCTGCCATTGGCGGCCCCGCCGGTCTCGCTAGCGTCGGCCGTGATCTGCAGCGTGAGGCGTTCCTTGCTCAGTCGGAGAACATGGCCAACAAGACCGAGGCCATGCTCAAGAGCATGGCTCGTTCTCAGCGCCGCGGCCGCACCTTGACGGACCACTTCTACTCGGCCTCTCGCATTGAGCACGTCCGCTTCATGTTCGAGGTTGCGTGGATGCCCTTCCTTGCTGGTCTTTCGGCGCAGCTCCAGGAGACCGAGGACATGGAGGTCGTCGACCAGTGCCTCGAGGGTCTCCGCAGCGCGATCCGCATCGGCTGCGTCTTCGACATGGAGCTCGAGCGCAACGCGTTTGTCGGCACGCTTGCCAAGTTCACATTCCTGAACAACATCATCGAGATGAAGCCCAAGAACATGGAGGCGATCAAGACCCTGCTGGATATTGCTGTTACGGACGGCAATAACCTGAAGGGGTCGTGGAAGGACGTTCTGACCTGTGTCTCGCAGCTTGAGCGGATGCAGCTCATCTCGAGCGGCATGGACGTTCCGGACCTGAACCGCCGAGCGTCCACTGCCTCGAAGAAGAGCACGAACAGCAAGAAGGACAAGAAGAGGCCGGCGGAGGAGCTCGCCGAGGAGTCGCGCTCGTCGCAGGTCACCGTCGCCGCCGACAAGGTCTTCTCGCTGAGTCAGAATCTGTCCGGCTCTGCCATCGTCGACTTCGTCCGCGCTCTCAGCGAGGTATCCTGGGAGGAGATCCAGGCCTCGAGCCTGACGCCTCGCCCGCGCATGTTCTCGCTGCAGAAGCTGGTTGAGATCTCGTACTACAACATGGGTCGTATCCGTCTCGAGTGGTCGAACATCTGGAACATCCTCGGAGAGCACTTCAACCAGGTGTGCTGCCACAACAACCCGAACGTGTCCTTCTTCGCGCTCGATGCTCTCCGCCAGCTTGCCATGAACTTCCTGCAGAAGGAGGAGTTGACGCACTTCCAGTTCCAGAAGGACTTCCTCCGGCCCTTCGAGTATACGATGGTGCACAACGTCAACACGGACGCTCGTGAGATGGTCCTCCAGTGTCTCCAGCAGATGCTCCAGGCCCGTGTCCAGAACCTGCGTTCCGGATGGCGCACGATGTTCAGCGTTTTTAGCGCCGCTTCTCGTGTCATGACCGAGCGCGTTGCCAACTACGCCTTCGAGCTCGTCACGTTGGTGTACCGGGAGCACTTCGCCCTCGTTGCCCGCTACGGTGCCTTCGCCGACTTAGCCGCCTGCCTGACCGACTTCTGCAAGGTCACCAAGTTCCAGAAGATCAGTCTGCAGGCTATCGAGATGCTCAAGGGCCTCGTCCCGAAGATTGTCGAGATCCCAGATGTCATCCCTGTCGCCGGTAGCGAGCTCACGAACGGCAAGGCGAAGAGCCAGAACCCGCAGGACGACCCGATGCTGAGGTACTGGCTGCCGGTCCTGAACGCCTTCTATGATATCATCATGACTGGCGAGGATCTCGAGGTGCGCCGTGTCGCCCTCGACTGTCTGTTCGGCACGCTCAAGGCGCACGGCCAGAACTTCAGCATCGAGTTCTGGAACACGATCTGCCAGCAGACGCTGTTCCCGATCTTTGGTGTGCTCAGCAACTCGAACCTCGTCAAGTTCAAGAGCGCCGAGGACATGAGCGTGTGGCTGTCGACGACGCTGATCTCGGCGCTCCGCGACCTCATCGACCTGTACACGTACTATTTCGAGACGCTGCAGGTGTACCTCGACGGTGTGCTCGACATTCTCATCGCGTGCATCTGCCAGGAGAACGACACGCTCGCGCGCATCGGTGCCAGCTGCTTCCAGCAGCTCCTCGAGAGCAACGTGACCAAGCTGTCGGCGGAGAACTGGGAGATCATCGTGACGGCATTCGTGCAGCTTTTCCGCACGACGACGGCGTACCACCTCTTCGACGAGAGCCTCAGCATGGACCGCAAGCCGCCGGCGGACTACGTCGACGACGACCAGCCGTTCAACAAGTTCGTTGCGCCCGCCCCGCTCGAGCCGGTGCAGGACCACCCGCCGGCTCTGGGCGAGATCACATACGGCGAGCAGCGACGAATCTTCAAGACGATCATCGTCAAGTGCGTGCTGCAGCTGCTTCTCATTGAGACGACGCACGAGCTCCTGCAGAACGAGGGTGTGTACAACACGATTCCGGCCGAGCACCTGCTCCGCTTCATGGGTGTCCTGGACGACTCATGGCGGTTCGCGCGCAAGTTCAACGCGAACAAGGACCTGCGCGTCAAGCTCTGGAAGGTCGGGTTCATGAAGCAGCTCCCGAACCTGCTGAAGCAGGAGTCCAGTTCGGCCGCGACGCTGATCACGGCCCTGCTGCGAATGTACCGCGACCCGCGCGAGGCGCACATCAGCGTGCGCGGGGGCGTGCTGGACCGCCTAGTCCCGCTGGGCCAGGAAGTCACGCGCGACTTCATCGCGATCGACGCGGCCAGCCAGCCGCGCAACATTGCCGCCTGGTCGCCGGTCGTCAGCGACATTGTCCGCGGCGTAGCCGACTTTGACGATAACGCCTTCGACGAGCACGTCCACACCTTCTACCCCCTCGTCGCGGACTTGCTCCTCCGCGACGTGCAGCCCGAGATGCGCCTCGCCGTCCGCGACTTCTTCCTCCGCGCCGGGCAGAGGCGCGGCATCGTGCCCCAGGAGGAGGCCGTGCCGGAGCCGGCTGTCAAGGAGTAGGTCGCGCGCGACTGTCACGAAAGGAGAAGATCAGATCCGTACTATAGACTGGGCAACGAGTAGTGTAATTTTCATGCAATTGGATTAGACATACACTACGGGGCGATCAGTGTGATGCGCGGGGTGCTTGCATGCATCGCCGTGTGCATCGCCGCAGTGCACGGACTCGCAACAGGAGGGAATCCCATCCCAATCGCATAAATAGATGAGGCGAAGTGCACGGGCCCCACCTTGCAGGTGTGGTCGCGACGAGTACGCCATGGGCAGCGAGTGGGGTCCAAGAGACGGAGTTGGGAGCCATGAGCGCGCCAACGGGCGCCAGCGGTGGACTCGGCCCGGTGTGTGCGAGTGTCAGTCTACGCCATGTCTGGTAGGTGCGGTCATGTGCTCAAGCCGGCCCAAGGCAGCTCTCATGGCGTTGTTTTGGTCCATTGTTGACTTTCCGGCCGTATACAGACTGTCAATACGTATCTTCCAGCTGTGGATCTAGGATCCCAGCGAAATGCATAGTAGTCACTCCCTGTAACCTGTCACCCTATGGCGCCACAGTGGCTTCAAGCACCATGATAGGAGTAGCTGGCGCGACTGGCGGCTTATCAGGATTCGAGGGCACGTGGGCCTGCCTCGCAAGGGACCCAACATTGCAATGACGCAGTTTGCTCTGCCGTCCGGGACCTCGGCCGGTCCTTTCGCGCGTATCACCCACGTCAGCCCTGGCTCCGTTGCTTCTTGAGAGTCTGCCAGCTCGGTCAAAATCATCACGCGCGAAGAGCTCAGACCAAGCAAGAGCGGTAATCGCGAAACGAAGAGGATATACCCCTGCCCGAGGTCATCTGGTTCCCATCTTCACTTCCCATCTCAGCCATCTCGGCCTCACGGCGGTCACACACTTTCTCTTCTCTTTTCTGTCTTCTCTCTTCTCGCGACAGACGAAACACGGCACGACCCAGCATCCATATCGTCTCGGACATACCCCGCATCACTTTCCTCTCACCGACTCGACACCGACCTCCTTCCCCTCCTTCTATCCGACCACCCCCTCACCCCCGAGCATGGGCGCGTTCGACTTTCTGCGCACGACCGACGAGCTGACAGGCTGGCACGGCCCCGTCACGAGCACGATAGACTGGTGCGAGCTCAACTACGTGTACTCATGGTACATCGCCGAGCTCGTGAACACGTTGACGAACCTGCCCGTGATCTTTCTCGGCTTGTACTGCGCCTGGGCGACCTGGAAGGCCGGCGCGCCGAAACGGTACTCTCTCGTGCACCTCGGTCTCGCCGGAATCGGCATCGGCAGCTTCGGGTTCCACGGCACGCTCAAGTGGGAGTGGCAGCTCATGGACGAGCTGCCCATGATCTACGTCGCGAGTTACGCGGCTTATCTTGTGCTCGACACGCTGCCTGGCTTCAAGCCGAGGTTCGGTATCGCGGGCCCGCTCGCTGTTGTTGCGTGGTGTGTCTTCGTCACTGTTAGCTAGTGAGTACATCTGGTGGAGCTGGGGGGATCCAAGGATCCGCTTTGGGATCCGCGCGATGTGGGCGGAGCTCGTCGCCAGAAATAGCCGGAGCGGTGACTAGTCCGCACGCTACGGGGACAGTCTTGGACAGCGCGGAGATCGATAACAGCAGCCATCGGACATCGGACAGTATCCCGCTCGCTGTTTAGCTGACCTGCTTATCTCGATCGCATGCCGCGCTGCGTCGGGCGCAGTCCTCTGACCAGGCCTTAGTCCGCCCTTGCGCGCCCTTCCTCTCCCGCAAGTCCTTGAGCTAACGAGCAGCATCTGCCTCCCGAACCCCGTCTACCACCAAGTCGCCTTCGCCTTCATCATGATCAGTTCCTGCCTGCGCTCCGCGTACCTGATCTCCAAACTCCCGCAATCCAAGAAAGTGAAGCTGTACAAGACCCTCGGCTTCGGAGTCGGCATCTTCGCCCTCGGGTTCGCAATCTGGAACGCGGACAACTATTTCTGCGAGCACTTGCGCTCAACGCGTTTGTGGCTGCAGGACCGCGGCCTCGGCGGCCTCGGCCACTTCACGGAGGGACACGGGTGGTGGCACCTCCTGACTGGGTATGGCGCGCAGCAGATCTTCACGGCTTGCATTGAGCTGTGTCTCTGCCACAAGACGAGCCCGGAGGATTGGAGCTACGACTCCGACGCGCTCGTGCCGATCGTCCAGAGGGTTAAGCCGAGGAGGGACACCGAGAAGTACGTCAATGGCACCAATGGCTATGGCAACGGGACGAACGGCGTCAATGGGCATGGCTACGGAAGCGCCGTCGAGAATGGGAAGGCGACCCGCCGACAGGCGTCGGCCTAGTCGTCTGTGAATAGCGAGCGTAGACGCTCGCGCGGACGCTCAACCTAACGCTTCTCCGAACGCTCTCGAACGCTGGTCATAGTGCGAGCCGGCGAGCTCGCGCTCGTCCTCTCGCTGACATGCTGTAGATTATCGATACCTATCTGTAGCCTCTCATACCTATCATGCACTCCTTTGCTCTGCCGCGCGCTGCTGTGCTGTGCTGGTGTTGCATTACAGTCTACGGTTCTATGCTACTCAGATGCTACCTCCTATCCAACTAACGCGGCTCCTTCGTGACGCATGACGCAGGTCACGCGCCCATTCCGCTCGTGTCCGCCTACTGGCCCAGGAGGTCCGGGTGCGTCGCGCTGAGGGCGATAACAGTGTCGTCCTCGAGGTACTTGGCGACGGCGATGGAGTCGGAGAGGCCCTTCCTCCTCCTCGTCTTAAGGACGAGGTCGCGCGCGAGCGCCTGGCCCTGTGCGGGCTCGAGCGGGCGGAGCTGGATCGACGTATCGGTCGGGTCGCCGGGGACGACCTGCCAGTGGTCGAATGTCATCTGGGGGAACGCCTGGCCCATGGTCGCTGTGCGGAGGTCGGTCTCGAATCCATTAGCGTCCAGCACAGGCACATACGCCTTGACGGTGTACAGGGGCGAGCCGGGCTTGGGGATGTCCTTCGTGACGTGGCCGCGGCGGCGCGAGAGCACCGTGTACACTGCCGCGACGCAGTCGGCGGGCGCCTGTACCTCGACGTAGTACACCGGCTCCAGCAGACGCGGGCTCGCAAGCAGCATGCTGCTGTACGCCACGCGGCGGGCTGTCGGGATGATCTGGCCGCCGCCGCGGTAGATCGGCTCTGAGGCCACGGTCGCGTCAAGCAGGCGGAACTTAACGTTGCGCACCGGCTCGTCGGCGAGGGGGCCCTCGCGCGTCGCCCACTGGAAGCCCTGCTTAATGCTCTCGCGCACGGACTGCAGCGCCTTCGTGTCCGTCTCGCTCGGCAGCGTGTCATTCACGAGCACGTTGGGGCCGTTGTCGTCCGGCCCGAACGCCCAGATGTTGCGCGACGCGAGCAGGTCCCACCCATAGTTCTGCTCAAAGAACTTGCCCCGCTCCTTGTTGCTCATCTTCATCGTGACCTTGCCGCCCTCGATGTCCTGCGCGATGCCCGTCTCGAGCGGCTCGGCAATCATCGTCAGCTTGTTCCGCTTGTTCGGCGTCTCGGCGTAGCACTTGATCGCACTTGTCTCCACAACCGTCTCGCAGAACTTCGTGACCGGGTCAGACACCTTGATCTCGATCTCGCTGTACAGCCGCCGCAGATCGTGCAGCACACTGTCGAGGTAGAGCTCGCCCGTTCCAAGGATGACGTGCTCGCCGGACTCCTCCACCTTCGTCGTGAGCAGCGGGTACGACTTGTTCACCTTGCGCAGGCCGTCGAGCATCTTCGGCAGCTCTGCCGGCGTCACCGGCTCAACAGCAACCTTGAGCACAGCCTGCGTGCTGTGCTTGATCGGCCGGAAGATGTACATGTCGTCGTCGAGGCCGCGTTCGTAAATCGTGGCCGTCTTGTTGATCGACGCATCGACGCCGCTGAGCAGCACAAGGTTACCCGGGTACGCTGTCGGCAGGTCGATGTCATACCGCGACTCGTCGAGCGCGATGCCCTCCACGATCGCCGGCACCATGTCCTCCTCGTCCTCCAGGCTGTATCCCTCGCCGAGCACGTAGACGGGCTGGCCCTTGCTGACCGTACCGCTCATGACGCGGCCGAAAGCGCGGAAGCCCTGAGCATCGCTCGTGTGGAACAGCTTCGTGACCTGAACGACTGTCGGGCCCTTCGGGTCGCAGTTCATCATGGACTCGGCAATTGGCGAGTTCATCGGGCCGGTGTACGTGCGCTCGACCTTGTTGCGCGCATTCTCCGCTGCGCTCGGGAGGTGCTGCTCGATCATGTCGACGAGCGCCGTCGGCGTGCCGAAGAAAGCGTCAAGAACGACCTTGAGCAGTGGCCGGACGTCCATCTTGTACGCCGCCGGCTTCAGGGTGATCCGCAGATTGGCGAGGGTCTCCTTCAGCTCGTCCGAGTTCGCGCTCAGAACCTGCGTGTACAGCTTGTACAGCGGCTCGAGGATGAAGTGCACGAACGAGCGCTTGCTCTCGACGTCGGCCGGCTTGCGCGTGAACTTTCGTCGCTCGGCGTCGAAGTAGATGTCGCCCCACAGACGCTGCGCGAACTCGTCGATCTCGAACGATCCGTACGTGTCGGCATACATCCGGCTCATCGTCTCCAGCGTGAAGCACCAGCCCATTTGCGTCGACGCGAAGGCAACGTTCCCCCGCTCAGGCGACAACCGGTACTTCTCGCTCGGGTCGACGGACGCAATCACGCTGTTCACCTCCTCGATCGTGTGCTTGATCTTGAAGAAGGCTTCTGACGGAGGAAGGCGCAGCTCGAGGATCAAGCGGTCCATCTTGTTGACAACGAGAACGATAGGGAGGCCCTCAGCCATCGCGTACCGGATTATCCGCTCCGTACCGGCCATGACACCCTCGACGACGTCAACGACGAGCACGACACCGTCCGTAAGACGCGCCGCGCACGCAACCTCGTCGGCAAAGTCGAGGTGTCCCGGTGTGTCGACAAAGTTGATGAGGTGGCTCTTCCCCCGGCTGTCCGGGAGGATCAGGCTCATCGGTCCGGCCTTAAGTGAGATGCCGCGCTCGCGCTCGAGCTGATGCGTGTCGGCGTAGCGCGCCGGTCGTTCCGGGTCCCAGGTCAGCTGGTGCGTCTGGAAAACAGCGGCGTCGAGGAGGCTCGTCTTGCCGTGGTGGATGTGTCCAGCGATCATGACGTTGCGAATCTGATCGGGGTACTGAAGCATGTCGACGAGGAAGTTCTTGTCGTACCGCGTCACAGGCATGTCCTTCTCCTGGACGGTGAACTGGCGCACCTTGATCGGCGCGACGATGGGCTCGGTCAGCAGCTGCGTGTCCTCCTCCTGCACCATCGTCTCGACGTCCGGGCCGTACGTCTCCTCCGCCGTGCTGTAGTACTTCTTGTCCTCGTGCAGCACGACCTGGTTGCCTGCCGTGCCGTCGACGCCGTGCAGCGTCATCTCCATGCCGGACGGCTCGTCCTGGTCCATCGCCTCGGCGTCGTCGTCGTCGTCGTCGTCGTCGAAGCCCTCAAGCGGCGCATAGCTTCCAGCAGCTGCCGGTCCCGGCGCCGCGGGAGCCGAGGTGGCGGGGGCGATTTCAACGTCCGAGTCATCGTCGCTGTCTAGGTCGCCACCAATGTAGTTGCCGAACTCTGTAATGTCAGCTAAGCGCGGGGGTCGAGCAGCTTGAATCCACGCACCATCGTAATCCTCCGTCGACATGGTACCTCGTGCAATGCTTGCCAATGAACGACAAGCTTTTGGGTATGCTCGATGCGGCGTTGATGTAGGGGTGATCGCGATCTCTTCGGCGCCGCGGACGTCAATAACTGACCTCAGGCGGAGGAGAGCGCGTGAGTGCCAACTTCATTATTTGGCGGGGGAATTTTTCGTTTTTATCCCAGATTTGGCAGCTCGGGAGAGGCGGCCGGATATTATCGACAGAGGCTCGACTTTGCAGGACGCTCCTTGCATCGCGGGCAACGCTCTCGGAACAGCCAACACGCTCGTCCCGGCATCGACCTCGACCACCATGTTCAACCGCACGATCCGGACACTTTACACCACCGCCCGGGCGCTCGCCGAGCAGCCGGTCGACCCCGTCTCCGCCAAGGCCGCCGCCCGTTCGCTCGGCTTTTCCAACGTCAAGCGCACCCGCCAGCTGCCGTCGCTCGACATCCCGACTACCGGCGGTGCCAACATCTTTGGCGCTGGTGCCGGAGTGAGGGTGCGTAAAAGTGTGCTGGTGCTGGCGTGCCTACCGGCGTGACGCGTAAAGCGCGAAAACAGCACCTCGGCTTTGCAGCAGCGTAGCGGCTGCCTCTTTGTTGTAACTGACACTGCAGCCCCCTTCGGACGGGTACGAGCGTCGCCCGCGTAACAACGGCCCGCGTGACGGCCAGCGCGACCGCCGCCCGCGCCAGGACGGCGACCGCCGTCCCCAGGGTGACCGTCGCCCGCGCCAGGACGCGCGTCCGCCTCGTGAGGATGGCGACCGCCCCCGTCGTCCCCGCCAGGACGGCGACCGTCCCCCTCGCCAGCAGCAGGGTGAGCGTCGCCCGCGACGCCAGGAGGCTCAGCAGGCTCAGGAGACCGTCGCTGCCGACGCTGCTCTTGCCGCCGCTCCGGCTGCCGAGGGCGCCAACTTCTTCGAGGGCATCGACCTCGCCACGATGACCGACTCTGCGCCGCAGCGTGCCCCCCGCGGCGACCGTCCTCCCCGTAGTGACCGTGCTCCCCGTGGCGACCGGGCCCCCCGTGGCGACCGGCCGCCGCGCACCTTCGAGGCCCGCGGTGGAGCTGGCCGCCGTGGTCCGAAGCGTGCCGGTCCTCCCGTGCCCAGGATGCCGAGCCGCAAGGAGAGGGAGGCGGAGCAGAAGAAGACCCTGGCCAACTTCGGCGACTACCGCCGCCTGGCTGCTAATGCTGCCTCCGTGCCGCTCGTCCAGCCCCCGGCGGCCGGATCGTCGTACGACATGTTCGGCCCGCGCTCCATCTCGCTCTCGGTCCCGACCGGATTCAGCGAGAAGGAAATCGAGGGCATGATGCAGCTCACCGGCGGGAAGAGGTGGAAGGGTGAGTGCGAGGCGAGGTCGAGTGCGCAGTACTCGGCTGAGCCCCAAGGAGAGCGATGCCGAGCAATTGGCCTTGAAGCTGAGGGACGTATGTAGCCAAGCTAACATACAGTCGAGCAGACGGCGCTCCTCGCCCGCCTGGGCGACTACTCGCTCTTCTCCGGGCGCATCCCGCAGACGCTGGCAGGCCCGCACGGTGCGGCTCAGCGCGCCAAGTTCGAGCTGCGCAAGAACAAGTCGTACGACCCCGCGACGCAGTCGGTCCCCGCCATGAAGATTGTCACGGACGCCGTTGGTGTTGACCACTAGGCGCTCCCCGCTTTGCTCTGTACGCAACAGCCTCAACCTCTAAAATCCCGGTCCCTAGAACTCCTAGCATGATGCATTTTCACACTTCCGCAAACTTCTCTTCCTGCTGATGTTCTACTGATCTGCTACGTTACCACTGCAATTCAAGGCAATTCAACAAGGGGAAGGATAACTAGGGCTTGCCAATCCGTTCCATGTCTTTCTCCCAGTTCTCCCTCGCCTCCTTCGCGAACTTGTCATCTGTGAGGAACCTGCTCGCGGTCACCGCCATTCCACCGGCAAACTCATAGGTCAAGTCGTGCGCCTCCTTGCTCCTACACCGCTGCGTGAACTCGGGTGTATGGTTCGCCTTGCCCTCGGTCGCCGGAATGGAGAAGTGGGGATGCGCCGCCGGCAGCTCGTACGTCACGTTTCCGAAGTCTGTGCTTGCGCCTGCGCCAGAGAAGTCGTCCAGCGCCACGAGCACGGGGTGGCCTGCGTCCTTCATGACGGAGGCGTAGTGGTTCGACAGGGTCGAGTTGTTGCGGAGCTCGTACATCATCGGCGTAATCTCGGTCTGCACCTTGCACCCGGTCGCCTGGCCCGCCGCCTCGAACAGCGTGATCAGCCTCTGCGTCAGATCCTTCACGGACGCAGCGGCCGGCGCGCGGACGTAGTACTCCATCCGCGTGTGGGCTGGGACGATGTTGGGCCGGTCGCCGCCCTTCGTGATGATCCCGTGCACGCGGACGTCGGGGTGCAGCTGCTGCCTGAGCGCCGAGACGGAGGCGTACGCGATGTGCGCCGCGTCGAGGGCGTTGATCCCGTCCCATGGCGCCATGCCCGCGTGTGCGGCGCGGCCCTCGAAGTCGACGTTTAGGCCGCAAATCGCCAGCGTCGGCACGATGCCGCCCAGGCCGTACCGACCGCCCATGAGGCCGGTCGGGTGGATCATCATGCACGCGTCGACTGGCTTGAAGGCGCCACGCTCAATGAGGACGCCCTTCCCCACACCGCCTTCTTCGGCCGGCGTGCCGAAAAGCACGACGGTGCCCTTGATGTTGTGCGCCTTCATCGCCGCACGCATACCGAGAAGGGCAGCGACGCCCGACACGGCGATCAGGTTGTGGCCGCATGCATGGCCGACGCCGGGGAGAGCGTCGTACTCGGAGCAGAAGGCGAAGGTGCGTCCTTGACCGTGGGAGTACGAGGCGCGGAAGGCGGTGGGAAGCTTCTTGTACGGCGTCTCGACCTCGAAGCCCTTGGACTTCAGGAAGGACGTCAGCTTTGCGCAAGCTTGGTGCTCCTCGTAAGACTCCTCGGGGTGGTCGGAGATGTAGAGCGAGATCTCGGTCAGCTTCTCGCTGTAGGAATTGATCGTCTTGCGGATCGTTTCGCGGACCTGTGCGTTAGCTTCGGCGTCGGAGCAACGCATTCAACAGGAGGCAGGGGAAGGCAGAGGTGACTCACAGCGTCATCCTTGAACTCGCTGAACTCCTCGTAGGCCGGCAGATCCGCGTCTCCAGCTGAGAGACGCGAGAAAGCGTTCGTCAGGTCGCCGCATCCGCACGGCTCGAAGTGCGCGACCTCCTTGGGAATGCTGGCCTCGACTTGTTTCGGCCCCGTCACCTCCTTGCGCTCCTCCCTCGCAGGAGGCGAGTACGTCGGCGCAAACTCCGAGTTCGATTTCTTGAACAGTGCTCCGAAGCAGCCCATTGTGAGTGAGGAGAAGTAAGTGGATGCAAGAAGCTGTGCATCCCAAAGTCTAGGCTATAGATAGCAAGTCAGGTGGGCTAGAGCTCATGACGGCCGACTGATTGCCGCCGGTAGCCGATGACGGCGAACCGGGGGTGACGGGCGAATCCGACAGTGATACTTCAGCGACGCCGGGCCCGCTGGCTCCGAGCGCGGCACTCACGTGGCGCGGAGTCGCTCTGGTCCGCTGAACACAAAGTGTTGAGCAATGCACAACCAGACTGACGACAGCTGCATCTGTGCTCAACAAACTAACTTTGTCACGCCCTGGGGCGGAATATCTGCATTCCGAAGTCACATTACGATAGACCTCGTCGCCGACGGGCGCTGCGGTGATATAGTTAGGAGGGCAGCGGAGTAGCGGTGTGCTGACTAACAAACGATGCCGCCAGCCCGGAAGATGGTCCGCATCGTCGCCGCAAGACTCGTCGCGAATCTCGGCACTCGCGAGCCGGCGGCACAGGACGAGTTGCGCTCAGATCATTGCGGGATGTTCACCCGAAGATACTCACGCGCCCAGTGCAACCTGCACACCCAAGCAGCCAAGCCAATGACGATACGTCATAGCAATTTTCCGAGTCCCAGCGCCACCGCAAGGCTTACCCCGAAGCCTCAACTTCGAATCCAGCAGATCTGGAGAAGGCGTTTGGAACCAGTATGCATGAGAATAAGCGCAGGACGACGCAAGCTTACTCAGAAAAGGGCGCGATTCGGAACGAGACTGAGCCAAGCGAACGATCGACCCAAAAGTACGCAACCCGCGGGGTCCGGCGTTTGAACATCTTCGGTCGCTGCGCGGACGCTCAGGTGGGACGGGGATTGAACACGGCGAATGAATCAGACCTCGCGGCCTGCACGCCTGCACGCCAGCTTCAGGCTCCCAAGCTCCCAAGACTCTTGAGCTCCACTTCCGGGATGCCATAATATAAAGCCCAGACGTGAGGTGATGCATCCTTGCTCCCCATCACCACACTGACCCGGAATCGACATCGGCGCGTCGTCTCGCTTCGCTTCGACTCCGATCATTAAAACAGCTGCACTCGTTATCTCGGCCGGCCCCGATCTCGCGGCCCACTGCAACCTCTCGCGCTCTCGCCGCGGTACTCATTCAGCCTAGCGGCTAACCTTTTGACTTAAACTCGCTCGCCTCCAGCTCGCTCGTCATGTTCACGCCCGTGCAGACGTTCCTGGGCGGGTTGCTGCTGCACCTCTCAACGCAGGGCCTGCTCGAGGACACCGGCCGTGTCTTCGGTATCTCCGGAATCGTGTCCGAGGCCTTTTTCGGCGACAAGGCGCGCTGGCGCTGGGCCGTCGTTGCTGGCCTTGTCGCTGGCCCCGCGTTCGTGCACTCCGTCGGCATCGCGCCGTACGTCCCCGACCCGACGGCGTGGACTTGGACGGCGATGAGCCCCGCGCGTTTCGCGCTCGCGGGCGGTCTTATCGGTTTCGGATCCAAGATGGGATCGGGCTGCACCTCGTGAGTACCACTGCACCGACTGGCTGGGAGGATGATCGTGGGTGCTGGGTCTGGGAATGCGGAGAGACGCTCGGCTCCACTTGCTTGGACAGCGGGCTGGATCTATGACTTCACCGCAGCCTGACATTCCGCATTCATCTCATTCTGTGTGCCACACCCGTCCCAGCCAACTGCTCGCAGCGCTAACGTCACAGCGGCCACATGCTCTGCGGCGTCTCGCGCCTGTCTCCCCGTTCGATCGTCGCCACCGCCGTCTTCTTCATGACCGCCGTCCTGACCGCCAAGTTCTTCCCTGCCCCCGTCAACGTCCCTCCGCCCGCGTACCAGCTCGCCCCCTTCAGTGGACAAGGCACCCTCGCTCTTCTCGGCACGATCCTCGGCTTCGTCGCCGTCAAGAAGCTGATCGACCGCGTCGTGCCCCGCTGCGTCAAGCCGACCACGCCTGCCCCGAATGCGGTCGAGTGCGAGCGTATCGTCGAGTCTCCGGCCGGTCTCGCGACGTACCTGTGGGCGGGCCTTTCGTTCGGTGTCGGCCTCGTCATGTCTGGCATGATCTCGTCGCTCAAGGTGCTCGGCTTCCTGCGCCTCCCTCCCCCTCTGGACGGCTTCGACCCCTCGCTCGGCA
The DNA here is from genome assembly GCA_039545375.1 of Trichosporon faecale. Taxonomy (NCBI): domain Eukaryota; kingdom Fungi; phylum Basidiomycota; class Tremellomycetes; order Trichosporonales; family Trichosporonaceae; genus Trichosporon; species Trichosporon faecale. Next base: position 1,615,803 of record BCLU01000001.1, read on the forward strand.
TGGTGATGCTCGGCGGTGTGCTCCCCAACGCGCTCTCGTACTTCGGCATGCTGAAGGAGTCGAATGGCAACCCGAAGCCTCGGTTCGGGTGGGAGCAGTGGCGCGTCCCGACGCGCAAGGACATCAACCCGCGCCTCATCGCCGGTGCCGCCATCTTCGGCGCGGGCTGGGGTCTCTGCGGCGTCTGCCCCGGTCCCGCTATCTCTACACTCGGCGAGATTGGCGTCGCCGCCTTCAACGGCGTCAGCCTCGAGAAGCTCCAGCCCGGCTTCACGGCCTGGGGAGCGTACATTGCCAACATGCTAGCGGGCATGTATGCTGTCAAGATTGTCGACGGCCTCATCGCCTGAAGGCGCCGGAGGAGCGAGAGGGACGGCCTCCTCGGCTGATCGCCCAGTATGACTGTTTGAGACTGTCTGCAAAATTGCCATTCCTTATTACATATGCATAGAGATATAGCTTACTGCAGCGTGCGACGGAGAGTACGTCAGAAGAGAGGCGGATCAGGCCAGAAATGGCCACACGCGACTCGCCCGCTGCCACTCTCGAGCTTGATTGTCGGCTCGCCGAGGGGCAGCGCGGAAGGACGATCAGGCAGTGGTCTGGCTGAAAGCCAAACAAAACACGCTCGCGAGTGCAGATCCGTGCGGACGTGGAGAGCTAGACGCGGGCAAGGCACAGGGCGCACATCATATACGCGGCCCGAGCACAAAGCGGATCTAGGTCTGACCGCTCGCGGGGAACAGTGCGGCGAGCCTTGCCGCTCGATCACCGAACACTGACACGCAGGCAGCACCATCTTGCTGGCACCTGCTGCGCTTGCGTGTCAGTCTTCATCGGTGACGACTGTTACTGCCATGCACAGCACTAGAAACAAGTGATTGCTTCGATGCGATCGCCACTTGTGAGCAGCGTGAAATGGCGCATGCGGTGACCTGAACTAAGACGAGTGACTGCCTTCCGAGTCGGGCAGCTGCCACAGGGGGAAGGCAGACTAACGCGGGGGATCGACGTCATAGACCCGGCACACTACCAAACGAGGGGCAGGGGGTATCCGCCCTTTCCCTCTGGATGTCTGGCGGCCGTGGCGAGCTATCCTCTGCACAGTCTTGGGAGGAGTCAGGCATGCACATGGTTTACGATGCAGGCACTAGCTAAGAAAAGGACTGCGCAAGTTTCGGGGGCACATTGCTGGAGGTTGGGCCGTTGGCAGTAAGAGGGACGGTGAGAGCTGGCGGAAGCAGACGCACGCGACAACAGAGGCATAGCTTTCGCAGGGCAGCTTGTCCCTGGCCATGTTGGCCAAGTGGTCTTGGGCCGCGTACCCTGGTTGGGGTGGTGTCGTGTTACGGTGGCATCTTGATGGATGGTACGGCTGTCAACAAGCATCAGCCCATCGGCTCACTCTACCCCACCCTCCACTGCTGCAGCCTCCTCCCCTGCACGCCGCACATCATTGACGTGACTTTCCACTCTTGGCCCCGCCTCTCGTCTCTCTTCTCTGTTCCTCACTCTCTCATCGCTACTGCACCTTGTTTCCCTCGGTGCAACCTCGCCCAAACAACAGATACCACCCCAGCAACTCCGAGGTCCCTGATCGCCCAATCAACCTCTACCTCCGCTCCTCCCCTCACCCCTTCCTCCGTCCTCCTGCGCGCAGTTGACATCACCGCACCGCCCAGCACTCGTCATCCGCCAGCCAAGCCGTGAGCCGAACCTACGGCCGTCTTCGAATCCTCTCATCTTTTCCGACACACCCACCTGACACCCTACGCCCCCCCCCCCTTCGCCATGTCCGGTACCGCGACCCCCAAGGAGGAAGGTGAGCTCACAATGACATTCCCCAACACTACCGAAACATCCCTCATCCCTTCCGCCCGCACCGTCGCCGTCGCACTCCTTCCTCTCACCGGCTCCCCTCGCCCCCCTCGTGCTGTCGCTGACACCGCGCTCTGTCCATTGCATGTCACTACCCTCTCGCTCTCGGTTGTAACTGCTGCCTGACTTCCCACCACACCAAATGTCCACCCGGTAATTCAACATGGGTCTCCTGAAACAAAAACACCCCCGGCAACACGATCATGCGCACCACCATGACCACCCGAACCCCCGCAAATCGTCCACCGACGCGAACGGCTCATCAGGCGCCGATGTCCCTCCCGAGCAGAAGGCCGGATGGACCAGCTTCATCAAGCAGCTCGCCCACATGACGGGCGACCTGTCGTCGATGACCGCTCCTCCCTGTGAGTTTGAGTCTCCCGCCAAGCGGTGTTGATGAGCGCGCTGCTGACGCCGTGTCTTCCCTGCTGTTTCCTGTGTTGCCCGCTTCACCGCATACGAAACGATCGACGCACTCTGCAACTCGTACGACCTGCCCCGTCTGTGCACGCAGTCATCCTGTCCCCCACCTCGCTCACCGAGTTCCCGGCTTACTGGTGTGAGCACCCCGAGCTCTTCGCCGCCATCTCGGAGGGCAAGGACGCCGAGGACCGCGCTGAGCGTGTCCTCAAGTGGTTCATTGCCACTCTGAAGGGACAGTACACCGTGAGTTAAGGATGCGTTGACTGCAACTAACAACAGACCCGTAACGAGAAGATGGGCTCGGAGAAGAAGCCTCTGAACCCCGTCCTCGGCGAGCTGTTCTACGGCACCTGGCCAGACGTCAACATGCGCGGAGAGACGGATCTGGTTGTCGAGCAGGTCTCGCACCACCCGCCCATCACCGCCTAGTGAGTTCCAGCTCGTGGGGCGGAACTGACGTACAGCTGGATCCAGAACAAGGAGGCCGGTGTCACGCTGCAGGGCCACTCTGGTCAGAAGACCTCGTTCTCTGGTACCGCCATCCACGGTGAGTTAAGTTGATGTTGAGTGGAACTGACGATCAGTCAAGCAATCTGGTCACGCTCTTCTCCGAGTCAAGCCCAAGAACGGTGACGCCGAGGAGTCGTACCTGATCACGCTCCCCAAGCTGCGCATCGACGGCATCATCTGGGGCTCGCCCTACATTGAGCTGACCGAGACGAGCGCTATCCAGGGCTCGACCGGCTACGCTTCGCACATCGAGTACAAGGGCAAGGGCTACTTCTCTGGCAAGGCGCACTCGTTCAAGGCCGAGCTGTCGAAGAACGGCAAGAAGATTCAGACGTACGAGGGCCAGTGGACGGGCGTCTCGAACGTCGGCTCGGCTAAGGGCCCTGTCTTCTACGACGCGAGCGCGCCCAAGCAGGAGGTCACGGTCAAGCCGATCGACCAGCAGGGCGAGTGGGAGTCGAGGCGGTTGTGGCAGCAGGTCGCCAACGGCATCCGCACCGGCGACTACGAGACTGCGGGCCGGGAGAAGACGCGCATCGAGAACGAGCAGCGCCAGCGCCGCAAGGACGAGCAGGCCGCCGGCACGCCCTGGGAGCTCGTCCGTTTCGAGCACGTCGACTCGGACCCCGAGTTCCAGAAGCTCGCCGCCATGATGTCCGACAAGGCTGTCCCGGCGACGGAGGATGCGTACGTCTTCAAGGGTTAAGCGTCGCGAAGCGACTCTGGCCCCGCGGAGGCCCGTACCATTCGCATAGAGCCGCAAAGTCCCGAAAGATCATAGAGTTTTAATAACGTGTCGTATCGTACTTTGGCAGTTGAGTCTGCATGCATGGTCTGATGTAGCTGGTGTCGAGCGCCGAGCGGAGTGAGGCAGCGAGGCGATCTCCCTCCTAAATGACGAGCGCAGGATTGCCGACGCCTTCCTCCGTGGCCAGAGCCGAACGAAGTTGAGGCTGAGACGTGAGGGGTCCGCTCACACCGACGTGACGACATACCGCTGTTCCTAGAAGTGGAGGTTCTTGCCACCCAACACACGTCCACAACGCACCAACGACCATGGCGCTCCCGCACTACCTGACGAGCGGCGCGTCGAGCCGCGCGCACTATGCGCTGCTCCGCAAGCTAGACGCGGCAGGGACGCTGCACGACGCTGACGAGGCTATCCGGGAAGAAGTTGGGCGGTGCCGGACAGTCCTGGAGGGGAATGTGAGTGTCTTGCCACTGGTCGTTTCGCGTGAGCCGGGTATCTTCCATGTCACCTCACTTTGGCCAGTCCAAGCTGCGATTGAGCTGCTTGAACGGGATCTGGGAGGCGGGCAGCTCATGGTGGGCGGTAGAGAGAGCTTCATATTGCGGTGAATAGCTGACGACAGCCTTCCCCCGCCCGCGTGGCTGATACGCTCATCATCCTCCTGCACTGTAACAGTCTCGCGACATGCACACTAGACACCGAATTCGCGCTGCTACCAGCTATGAAGCTGGCCGAAGGCGGGGGCGGGATGCGCGAGCGGAAGCTTGGTAAGTTGTCTTCCTCGCCTTCGTCCGACCACAGACGTTGCGTCTGTGACGAAGTATCTGACACGCAGGGTATCGATACTTGATTGAGCGGATGCCGCAGGGTCACGAGCTGGGGCTCCTGCTCGTGAACACTGTGCGAAAGGTGAGCTATAGTCATTGATGCCAGCTGACGGCAGGTGAGCTGTCGCAACCGACCTTGAAGCTGATGGCAGGTTCGATAAATCGATCTCAGCCCAGCTGACAACAGGTAAGCTACGCGTGGCTGAGCGAGCTGACAGCAGGACCTCGCCTCCGACGACGAAGCGCACGTCCTCCTCGCGCTCTCCGCGATTGTCGCGCTGCCGAGCCCCGAACTCGCGCCGGCCGTGCTGCCCCTGCTGACGTCTAAGATGCTGCTGGAGCATGAGCAGTGAGTTGCCTCACGTTTCGCCTAACTGACGAACAGCCCGAGTATCCGACTACGCACGCTCGCGGCGCTGGCTGCCCTCGCGGTGCCGGGGGAAGAGTACCCCCTCTCGCTGCGGCAACTGGGCAAGCTGGTCAGGCACGAGCAGGACGCCGGCGTGCTGACTGGACTGCTGCGGGCGTTCACGTCTGCTCTCGAGGTGCATCTTCCCTTTCCGCTGACACGGGGTTGCAGTCAGCTAACATCAGCACGGGTCACGCGAGCTCGACGCCTCCCGGCGGCGCAAGGCGTATGACTCTGTCTTTGTCGCAGCGGCGCGGCACGCGGACGGCGGGCCCATCGCGTCAGCCGGTATCAAAGCCGTCACGGCGATTGTGAGAGCAACGACTGGGGATCTGAAGGATCATGTGAGGGAGCAGGCACAGGGTCTCCTCGAGCAGGTCGGCGAGGGCGCGTCGCTCCCCCTCCCGCCTTCGGACTCGAGGAGCGTGCTCAGCTCGCCGCGGTCGGGGTCGCAGAGCCTACAGCTGCACAGTCCATCACAAGGTCCACAACGTAAGCTAGCTCGCGACCCCCACAAGCTGACGGCAGCGCATCTGCTTGAGGCGTCTGCCCTCGCCGCGGCGCTTTACGAGCAGTCCGGATCTGTTGACGCGGAGCCGCTGCTCTCGCACCTGCGCAAACTCCTCGTGCCTCGGTCGAAGGGAAAATCGACTCGCTCGCCAGCCAAGACTGAGCCCAAAGCCGATGCGAACACGCACGTTTTAGTACTGCGCTGCCTGTCCCTCCTGCCGTCGGCGGTGTGGCAGCCGGGACTGCGGGACGAGCACATGTCGGCGATCATGGGCGGGACCGAGTCTTCTGACCCGACTGTCCGGCGTGCTGTAAGCTCACGGACTACGACTTAAGCTGACATCAGACCCTTCGCCTCCTGGCGCGCGAAAATGCATCGCTGCTCGACGCAGCGCTGGACCGGCACCTCGGCAAGTGCAGAGGTAACGACGTCGCTGGCCGCACGGATGCGGCGGCGCGGGCAGCCGAGGTCATCGAGATCCGCTCCGAGGGACTACCAGATCAAGAACAAGCGAAGGCGCTCGTCGAAGGCGTCAAGCGGATATCTACCGCGCTCGAGGGGATCTGGGTTGACGGTGTACGACTCCTCGGCGGGCTTATGCGCGTGGGCAGCAGCGAGTTCCGGCGTGCTGTGGTCCAGGCTGCCGCCCAGTCCCTGACAAAGGAGACAGAGCAGACCCTCGTCGTTGCGCTCGCCACTGTGGCGTGCGAGTTCCCTTGTCCTGGGGACGCACCTTCTGTTGTGCGCGCGCTAATGCGGTGCTTGCCAGAGTTAGAGCGTGAGTGTGTTCTTACGGAGCTGAACTGGCACTGGGGATCAGCTGACTTCAGCGAGCGTGCAGGAGATCGGCATGCTGGCGCTCGGTGCGCAGCTGGCTCTCATCGCAGAACGCGACCGAGGCGGTCTAGTCGACGAGTCCCTCCGTGCACTTGACTCCCTCAAGTCAAAGAGCGTGAAACACATCGCCAAGGTGAGCGTTCTTCACCGCGGGAATAGCTGACATCAGCGCTGCACGCAACTCTCGCTCGTCCTCGAGCGCGGCGATCTGGAGAAACTGCGGCACCGGACGCTCGAGGCCGTTCTCGCCGCCGTGCAGGAGGCGTACGCCGAGGCGACGAAGTCCGGCGCCGCCTCGCCGGCCATGAGCGATTCCACCCTGGGGCCGAGGAAGAAGCCAGAGTCCGGCTTGCGGTACAGCTACGCCGAGCCGCCGAAGCGGGCACCGGCGCGCACGCCGACGCCACGGAGTCCGCTGAGTCCGGGCAGTGCGTCGGGGAGTGAGAAAGACAGGGTGAGGAAGGGCAAGAGTGTCAAGTCCCCCAAAAGCCCGCTCGAAAGAGCGGCCGAGCTGGCGGACTTCAAGGCGATGGGGCGGAGTATGCTGGGTGAGGATGAGCTGGCCCTAGACGAACTCAGGTTAGGCGGTAGATAGCTGTAGAGATGTAGAGCTGGCGTTTATGCATACTCTTGTAAGGCATGCTTCTATCACTCATCCGTCTATTATAGTCCGTTCTCCCTTCCTTCCCCTCCCCCTACCCGTGTCTACTGAGGGAACACGTCCTTAATCCCTTCAACAACCGCGTCGACAAGCTCATCGAGTTCTCCCTCAGACACAGTATACGGCGGGCACAGCATGATGTGATCACCGGTAATCTTGGTAGCGGCGCCATGATAAACAGCAGCCCCATGCTCGAGGATAGCTTTGGCCACTTTGTCCGCGACGTGCTCGCTCGGGGCGAAGGGCGTCTTTGTGCTCTTATCCGCGACAAACTCAATACCCTGAAACAGTCCAAGGCCGCGGACGTTGCCGACGTGAGGCAACGGAGCTACTTTCTCCTCGAGCAGTTTACGCAGATACTCGCCGCGCTGAGCACACTGGCGAACTCTGGCTGTCAGCGTTCTCCCCTTTCAGTTTCCCCATCGCGAGTTAAGAAAAGGAAAGTTGAAGCTCTGAACAAGATGGGAGAGCAGGGCCCTGCTCTCACTCCGCTGGCTCTCGCTCCGCTCGAGCAATCGAGCAAACTCACAAGTCGTGACGCTCCATGTAATCGTAAACTGCCAGGCCGGCCGCAACCCCCGTCCCAGACGACTGGAAAGTGTACCCGTTCCTGAACGCGCCGCTGCCTCCCTCCAAACCCCTGCACACTTTCTCGCTAACCAGGACTGCGCTGAGGGGCGCGTACCCGCCACAAAGGCCTTTGCCCAACGTTTGGATGTCTGGGCGGACTTCCTCCCCCCATCCCTCGACTTCCTCGCCCTCGCCGCCGAGACGTTCCGGGAGGCTAGAGGGGGGCAGGTCGTTCATCCACGCATGCAGTCGTCCGGTTCGACCAGCACCACACATGATCTCGTCGAGCACGAACAAAACACCATGGCGTTCGCAGACACGCTTCATGGCGGAGAGGTAGCCGGGGACGAACGGGACACAGCCGGCCGCGGCGCCGACGACGGGCTCGGCGAAGAAGGCGGCGACCTTGTCCGTTCCCAGTTCCTGAATCTTTGATTCGAGTTCGTCGGCTAGCCTTTGGACGTATTCGGAGTCGGATTCTGAGGGGCCTTGGTAGCGATAAGCGTTACAGGGCGAAATGCAGTGGAAGTGCGAAGAGAGGAGGGGCTCGTTGAACTCCCTTCGCGCCATATGGCGGCCGAGCGCCAGGGCTGTCGTCAGCTCAGTCTTTGCGAGTAACTCACCGCCTAGCGTGTTGCCATGGTAGCTCGCCTCCCTGGCTATGAACTCGGTGCGTTCCGGATGTCCGCGCTCGACATGATACTGCCTCGCGAGCTTGATCGCTGACTCGACAGCCTCAGACCCGCCAGACAGGAACACGGCCCTCTCCATCCCACTATCCCGGCACATCCTGCGTGCCAGCTCCTCAGCGGGCTGGATCGCGAACAGCGCACTGCTCACATATGGCAGCGTGCTGATTTGGCGCGACACGGCGTCAATGATCTCCGGGACGCAGTGCCCGACACTGACGACTGCTGCGCCGCCACTGCCGTCCAGAATCCGCTGGCCCGATGAGGTGAAGAGGTAGCTGCCAGAAGCACGGGTTATGATCGGAAGCGTGACTTTGAGGTTGCGGTGCAATACTGACGAGTCTGTGACTTCGTGGGCGCCCTGCTCGGTGGAGACGGAGGGCTTGGAGGGCTTGGAGGGCTTGGTGCCGTTGCTGGTCGGGGCCGCTGACGGGGGGACAGGGTCGGCCGTCATCTTGCTATCGTTATCGTTCGAGAGTGGAAGTGAGTGTGGAGTGAGTGGAGAGAGAAGTGTTGTCTTCTTTTGTACTTTGGTGCTCTCCCGCTCATTCCCCGCAAAGTCACTGTAGGTCGCGCGACTCGGAGCGCAGCACGCAGCAGACCCCAGGATATCCGAGGATCGTGACGTCGTGGTGGGCACACCGACCGAGCAACTTGCCCGGCATGCCCAGGATGGCAGAAGGCAGACAGCGCAGAGTCCAGATCTTCGGAGATCGCCGAGTACCCTGAAGGCGAGATAAACGACTCGCTTTTATCTCGTTTCGTGCCTCCACACTTCCCCAATCTGTAACAGCTACGCGCTGACTGAGTTGCTAGATCAGTATACGGGAGAGCAGACACCGTCGCAAAACCTTGGCACCATACCTCAAGTTAGCAGTTCGAGTGCAGCCCAGAGTGAGAGAGGCAGAGTGTGCACCGCGGCTGCGGCGACTTTTCCCAAGCCTTTGCCGATCGTCGGTCTACTTCTTGAGGTGAAGAGCAATGGAGTGGCACACTCGCTCGCTCCGCTCGCCGCTCGCCCGTGCATGTAATAATGGTGCATTATTCTACAGATGATAATTCCAAGATATGTACATGATGTTCGTTAATCGTTACGAGCGTGCCGCAGGCGCGCCTGGGCGGGCCACAGCCCCGGCTCACTCAAAGCTCAGCGCTGACACTGCTCGGCGCTGCGTGGCTGCAGCTCGCGGCGCACTCCTCGCTCGCCTCGGGCTCGCTCAAAGTGCCACCCCAATCTCATCCTCGGCCACCTCCTCCGGCGCCCTAAGGTGGATGGGCTTGAACTCGCCGCTGTTGCTCTCATACAGCGTCTGCAAGGATCTCCTCCTTTCCGCGTCCGGGCTCGTCGCGAGGGGCACAGTCGCCGCAATCGGCTGCAGGGACATGCCTTTCTGTTTCCTGGCGCCTGAGGCTCCTGGCCGCGTTAAGGACGAGGCGCGGGTCAAACTAGATTGTCGGGAAAGGGAGGGGGAGCGGGAGGGCGTATGCGGCCCCGTCGGAGACAACGCTCGCGGAGACATGATGGGAGAGGGGGAGAGGGGCGTGGAGGTCGGAGGAGGAGACATGGTCGCCATCCTGGCCGGAGGGGTCATCCTAGCCGAGGTTGGGGAGAGGGCGCGAGGCGCACTGCGGGGAGACCACGCCGTCGGGGGCGGCGAAGATACGCGTTCTCTTGAGCTGGGCGTTGGCGAAGTCACACGAGAACTGGGGGTCGGCGAGCCAATCCGCCCGCTCGTCGGCGACGTGACTCTAAACGTCGGCGAGCCGATGCGGGGGAGCCCGAATTGCGGCTGCACGGGGGGCAGGCCGAACTGAGACTGGACTGGGGAGAGCACGGTGGGAGATCGCGAGGGCGAGGCGACGAGACGCGGCGCCGATTGCGGGGTGGTCACACGAGCGGAAGCGGGTGTTGACGAGGGGGTCGAGATGCGCGAGTCGGACGTAGGCTGCGCCGCCGTCGCCGTCAGCTTCGACTCCATAGCCGACGACTCCGGCACAGGCGGCCGGCTGTACCCCTTCCTCTGCCTTATGACGCCGAACACGCCCTCGAGCTCCTGCATGACCTGTCCGCGGACCTCGGGCTCAGGGCTCGGCTCCTTGCTATTAGCAGTGAGGCGGTCCATTGCCGCGCCCCTTGCACGCGCCTCCTTGGCGGCCTTGATGCGTTCGTCGCGGGACATGGTCGTCTTGGGCCTTGGCGGTGCGGGGGGTATGGCAGCCTCGAACACCTCGTCAATGCCCGGCGGGGGCAGGAACTCCTGATAAGGCTCCGAGTCGGGCGGCACGTCCTCGCCTGCGACGAGGCGCTCGATCTCGTCCTCCTCCCCGTCGACGGCCTCCCACGCGCGCAGGAAGCCGGGCTCCATGTCCGCGCTCGACGCGCTGATGGGCATGATCTCCGAGTCGGTCGGGTCCGTGGCGCCCGCGTCCGAGACGTTGGTGCTGCGCACCGCCTCGCGGCCCCGCTCGACTTGCCGCAGCATCCCGCCGACGTCGGACCGCACGTCCGCCCAGATGGACGCTAGGATGTCCGGCTCTAATGTGACGCCGCGCTGCCGCAGCTCGTCGCAGCGCGCCCACACGCGAGCCAGCGTGCGCTGCAGCTCGTCCACGCTCGAGAGCATGGGGTCGGACCGCGGGGCGAACTCGACAGGCCCGTCGTCGACGTTGCCGAGCGGCGCGGCGGGGAAGGAGTGACGCTTCGCACTCTCGGTCAGAGCACGCTGCGCACTGAGCTCCCTCTCGACGTCCTCCCGCGCTCCGTCCAGGCTCTCTCGGCCCAGAGCCATCGCCTCGGTCAGCTTTCGCATCTCCCCGCACACGTCGTCCCAGTAGCTGCTGCTGCGGGGTTCGGCGAAACGCAGGCCGAGCAGGCAGCACGCGACCCGCCGCCGCTTCAGGTGCACGCCGTGGCAGGACGCCTTAAGGCCGCCGAGCGTCAGGGGTGAGATCGAAGGCACTCGCTGGAAGGGCTGGTGCACGCCAAGCGACGCGGAGCGCGGCGAGTGACCAAGACCCAAGGCGTTCTGAGACTGCTCCACGAGCAGCTGCTGCACGCGCTTGCCGGCGGGGCCCTGGTCGAGTAACAGCGACGACCGCTTTGATGCCGCCGAGCCGTCCGGCGACGACAGCTGTGTTTGCCCCTCGAGCGTCGTCGACGACCGTTTGCTGGACATCGCTTCGGACTGTGCCATTGCCGCGGTACCCCCCGAACCGCTGTCCAGGATAATCGAGTTGCGGTTCCGCGACTTGGACTCGACGACCTGCGGCTGCGGTGTCGACTTCGGCGGGCTGATCTGGGTGTTCCACACGCTGGACGCCCGCTTGTTCGGCGTCGACAGCGACGCGGACATGGCCAGCGGACGCAGACCGGACCTCACGGGCTCGGTGACGTTCCGCTTCCCCTCCAACGCGGCCAGCGCGTCCGAATGCGCGCTGCGGTTCGTGCACTGCAGCGAGCTGGCGCGCGTCAGGCCGCCAGCGTTCGCCTCGACGAGCACCTGCTCCCGCTGCAGGTCGAGGTTGTACGGCGTCTGGAGCGACCGCCGCTTGGCGCTCGACATGTTGGACGTCGCGCGCGCCTTGGCAAGCTCGGCCGCCTGCTCGGCACTCGAGCTGGGCGGCGTGTGGATGTAGGGAATGTCCTGCAGCGATCGCCGGAACGGTGACTGTGACGGCCGCATGTGGAAGGACGTGGGCGAGGTGGTTCGGGCCGACGCAGGGAAGCTGGAAGGCGCAGCGTTCGCAGGGAAACTCGAGGGCGCAGCGTCTGGGCGCTCCAGGGAATTTCCGGTGTGCGCGAGTGGGGATGCTCTCTTAGGAGTGAAAGACATCATGACCGCACGGCTCGCTGGCCCAACTGGCGGGCGTGCCCCATTAAGCTGTTCTGGCAGTGACGAAGGGGCCAGGCTGCTGCTGTCGGTCGACGTGCTCGCGACCGACATTGCTTCGTCCCCGTCATGCTGTCGGGTTTCAACGGACGCTTCTCGCTGGTGCTGAGCGTGGTACGGCCGCAGAGGGGATGCCGCGGGAGAGTGGTCGAATCCCAGTCCCCTGCTCTCCGACCGCTTATGACGAAGATGGCGCACTGGCAGAGGCGTGAACCGATCGCTGGCGTCGGCTGCGGCTGCCGCAGGCGGGCTTGGATCATCGCCTGTGGTTACAGCCTCCGAAGTTGATAACGACCGTTGCCGGTGAGGCACTGGCGTCGTCGTGCTTCCTTCACTGCTGCTGCTGGACGCCCGCCTTCTTCGGTTGCCGAGCACTGGGATGTCGTACATGTCTCCAAGCACCGCCAGCTCGCTGCGGTCGGCCATCGGGATCAGCGTCGAGGTCGTCGCGGCCAGGCTGTCTGTCATGTCTGAGAACAGTCGGTGAAGGGCGATCCTGAGGCTGTGGGCGTTCTCGATGTCGTCGGGGTGGGGCGCCAGAAGCGACATGGCTGTTCCGATCGCCTGGTCGAGACTGCGTGACTCTGCGAGCAGTGCATTCAGCGTGTTGAACACGCGAGTCGTGCTATCCTCGGGCGGGCTCGGCTCCTCTTTCGTTGCTGCGTCCGCGGTCGAGTCACCCTTGGCGTCCGTCGCCACTTCCGAGGTCGAATCACTTTTCGAGGGTAGCAGGAGTGCGGCGCCACCCGCGACTGCCGCCGATGGTACGAGCAGCATGGACAGCCCCAGCACGTACAGGACTGACATGATGACGACCGCGCTTGCGGCGTAAATGTCCCATCGGTGCTGCTGAGATCGCACGATCATTTCCAACTTGTCGCCAGCTTCTGGCGGCACTGGCGGGTTGTCCTCCTCCTGCGCGCTCACGAGCGACAGGATCTGCGTCTTCTCGAGGAGCCCGCTCGATGCGACGAGGTACTGGAACCGTTCCGTAAAGCCGTCATCCGTTGGTCGCCGTAACACTGGTGGTCGGCTTAACGGGGATCGGGACTGCGACGGTGTCGGTAATGACGAAGGCGTCACCGACGGGGACAATGAGGGTGACGTCGGACTCCGGTCTGAGCGCATCGGTGTCGGGGTGGACGGGACCTTGAGACGCTGTTCGGCGACCTTGGCGAGGTCGAGATGTGTGACGGGAGGACCAGGGCTCGTCGGAATGCCCTTTGTGTAGAATGGAGTGGATTGCCGCCTGCTCCTCCGTCGATCGCGGTCGGCGGCGGGTGTGGTGGGAGTGGAGGAGGATAAAGGTGATGAGCCCCGATCCGCATCGAATGACTTTTCTACATCTGTAATAGGAGTGAGCGGCGGGATTGGGCGTGCGGCACCTACCGGCAAGATAGTCAGTTAGCGGCGAGGGCTCAGGCCTATCGGACGCTGGCACGGTGTTCGAGGTCATTGCTGCATAGCCGGGGCGGTGTAAGGTAGTCGGGCGGTGTGTGCAAGTGTCGCGGATTGTTGTGTGTGGGGTATGGCGTCTCGACTAGGGCTAGGCGATGGGGATTACGGTATGAGCTGCACCAAGGTATTATGTTTGGGGGAGACGATAAGATATGTGTTGTGGAGAAGAGAGCGATGGTGGGATGAGTGCATGTGTCGTGAGATGAGTTGGTCGTCGTCGATGTTGAACGCGCTACGGTCCACCGGCAAGGCAAGGGCGATGTCTAGCGTGCCTTTCCTGACGCCCTTCAACTTTAGTCCCTGCGCAGCAAATAAATCGATCACCGTCCCATGGGACATCTCTTAGCACAGAGCCTAACCACTATGAGACGCGAGGGGGGACTGTTACGTAACACTAACTCGCGTGTGTCGCCCTAGATCCACGCTCTCCGCGCTCTGTCAGTCACCGGGTCACCGGCCAACGACGGCAATCGCCTACGGCCTGCGTACGGAACCCATGAACCCACACACACACACCCTTTCGGCCTACGGCTGACGGCCCGCTCAACCCGATCCCGCCTCGCGCTTGCCTCTCGCTGTCGCTGTCGCTGTCCGAACAACGCTTGAAACCAATCACTGCGCCTTCCTCGTCGACAACATCTCCTCATCACATCCCATCTCGTCTCGTGTCTTCCTTTTTTTCGACCCTCGTGCCCGCTTACATACCCGACGCCCTCAATACACTTCTTGCTTGCAACCGCCTGACAAGATCTCTTTTGCCTCTTCCTCCCGGCTGGCTGACGACCGATGCTTCCCAGCGGCATCGCTCTAGGCCTCCGCCTGGGCATCCCCCCATGGCCATGTCGCCTCAGAGGTAAGCCCAGTTACACAGGTCACTCTCTGACACTGCAGTTTCACCTCGAGCGCTACGAGTAAACTCGTCCGTCGGTCGTGTCGGATTGGGTCTCAGGTTTAACAGCTCGGTGCCTAAAAAGTCGGATGACGCTCAGACGACCGCCGCCGCCGAGGCCGACAAGGAGCCTCGCAAGAGTCTCTTCGGTCGTCTCTCGTCTGCTCTGTCACTCAAGAATGTCGGACCGCAGGATACGAGCGAGACCGGCCAGAGCTCCGTCAAGCAGCTGTTCCAGCTCGCGAAGCCGGAGCGCAAGACGCTTGGCATCGCCGTCGGTCTTCTCTGTATCTCGTCCTCGGTCTCCATGCTTGTCCCGCTCACAATTGGTAAACTCATTGACTTTTTCTCGTCCCATGCTGTAAGCTGCTCGATAGTTGCTGAAGCTGACGTGCAGACCACCTTCCTCGGAATGTCCTTCCCTGTCGCCGCGACACTGCTGACGACGGCGTTCTTCGTCGGTGCGACTGCAAACGCCGGGCGTGTCGTGCTCATGCGTACCGCTGGCCAGCGCATCATCGCGCGCATCCGTAACGCGGCGTACGACTCGACTTTGCGACAGGAGCCTGAATTCGCTTCCCGTTCCGCGGGTGACATCGTGTCCCGCCTGAACGCCGACGCAAACATTCTCGGCGACTCGGTCACTTCGAACCTGTCTGACGGCCTGCGCGCGATCATCTCGGCCACGGTCGGCATCTGCGCCATGTTCTGGATCTCGTCCCAGCTGACGCTCATCATGCTCTGCGTCGTGCCGCCGATCTCGATCGGCGCCGTCGTGTACGGCAAGTACCTGCGCAAGCTGAGCAAGATGACACAGGAGTCCCTGGGAGACATGTCCAAGACGGCTGAGGAGAAGCTGAACGCCTTCAAGACGGTCACGGCGTTCAACGCGCAGCCGCTCGAGGCCAAGAGCTTTGCGCAGAAGGTCAACAACGTTTTCCAGCTGAGCAAGCGCGAGGCACTCGCAAGCGGTATCTTCTTCGGCGCGACTGGCCTCACGGGCAACCTTGCGATGCTGTGCCTGCTTTCCTACGGTGGTCACCTCGTCAGCACGGGTGCGATCACTGTCGGCGACCTGACTTCGCTCCTGATCTACAGTGGTTATGTCGGTTCATCCGCCTCCGGTCTGACCTCGTTCTTCTCGGGCATCATGAAGGGTGTCGGCGCGGGCTCCCGCGTCTTCCACCTGATCGACCGCCAGTCCGAGATCCCGCTCGGTGTCGGCCAGAAGCTGTCGAACATGCGCAATGGCCCGATCGAGTTCGAGAACGTGCGCTTCACGTACCCGTCGCGCAAGGAGGTCGAGGTTTTGAAGGGGATCAACATGAAGATCGAGCCCGGCACCTCGGTCGCTCTGGTCGGCACCAGTGGCTCGGGCAAGTCGTCGATCCTGACGCTGCTCGACCGCTTCTACGACCCGAACAGCGGCCGCATCACCTTCGACGGCACGGACATCAAGTCCTTCACGCCGGAGAGCTGGCGCGCGCGCCTCGGCGTCGTGTTCCAGGATCCGATCCTGTTCGAAGGCACGGTCGCGCAGAACATCGCGTACGGGCACCCGAACGCAACGCGCGATGAGATCGAGGAGGCCGCCCGCGCGGCCAACTGCAACTTCATCTGGGACCTGCCCCAGGGCTTCGACACGATGCTCGGCAAGGCGTCGCTGTCGGGCGGGCAGAAACAGCGCATCTCGATCGCGCGCGCGCTCGTGGGTAACCCCTCCGTCCTGCTACTCGACGAGGCGACCTCTGCCCTCGATAGCGGGTCCGAGGACTCGGTCAACAGCGCCATCGACGACATCATCCACCAGAAGAACATTACGGTCGTGCTCGCCGCGCACCGCCTGAGCTCCATTGCGAGGGCGGAGCGCGTCGTCGTGCTCGAGAACGGCGTCGTCTCCGAGGAGGGCACGTACAAGCAGCTCGCGAAGGATGAGAAGTCGCGCTTCAGGCATCTCATGGCGGCGCAGCTGCTGCTCGAGCAGGGCAAGGAGAAGGAGAAGGACGCGAAGGAGATGGTCAAGGTCGAGAGCGCGTAGCGCGCGAAGCGCTTCCTCCCCCGCGGGGATCAGTAGAGAGTAGAGTAGACATCTAGACACACATTTCTGCATTGCATATTCATGGGCGTGGCATCGGGTGGCATCAGTGACTCTACAGTCGGTACTCTACTCGGCAGAGAGCATAAGGCCCACTGGCTAGTAATCATAGTCGCCCTGCCCGTTCTCCATCGCCTTATCCCCCCTCCCGTGCCCGTTACCCGTTCCTCCTCCACTCGTACTCGGGGCCTCATCATCGAAATACGCATCGGTCCGATCTCGATCCGCAATAGGATCATCAACCGGCGTGAAGTCAATAGCGTCGTAGTCGAGCGTATCCAGGCCATCGAGGAAGAGCTCCAACAATCGCTTCTCAAACTCGGCTTCCACTTCCGCCTGACTGCGTTTCGGCCGTGCTCCGGTGCCTCCAGCGCCGGCAACTCCCGTGGACCCGTTCTCTGGTCCAGAGGGAGTGTCGTCCTCGTCCGATTCTGAATCAAACTCCTCGCCTTCCTCCTGCAATCTCCGCTCGCGGGCCCGATTCTGCGCCGCCGATCGCCACGCATCGACCTCCTCTTCTTCTCCCATAAGTCTTGCAAGGCGGCCAACGTGATGAGTAGAGCCGGGCATGAAGTCCTCCTCTGCCCAGCGGACTGCGTCTCTCTGGGCCGCAGTCGAGGGGACTGCGGTTGGGTCCCCGCCGAGCTGCTCCCAGAGGAGGGGCCAGCGGATCCTTCCCTCGGAGGCTGTGAGTTCGACGGGTTTGGCGCCGCCTAGTGTGCTCCCGGGGAGAGATTCTGGCTGCGCAGTGGAGGTAGAGGAGGCGGGATTGGAAGGGGAGGCGGAAGGATTGGGGAGGGAGGATGGGGGTTGGGAGGTGGAAGGGTGCGCGTAGATGTGTCGTCGTTGTCGAATGCGGGGGATCTTGGAGCGCTCACGAGGCGGGACGAGGTCGCCTAGTTGTTTCAGGATCGTGAGCGGGAGCACGTCGAGATGATCGGAGAGGAGGCGCTGGGGTTCGGCTGGCGTCACGCCCAGTGTTATGAGCTGGCTCTTGAGCAATGTCGGGAGGCTGCGCGGACCGGCTCCGTCCGATGTTGACCCGTCCATGGTTGCTACCCCGTGAAGATGTCGGATGAGGCCGCTGCCGGCTGATTCAGACTGGATCGATCGGCGACGCTAGATGTGTTCGTTGTTGGTCTTCGCACCGAGTCCCAGAGTCGATGTCAAAGATGTCGGGGGTCGGATCTGTTTGGTTCGCGTAGTTGGCAGAGTTGGCCGAGATGTCTTCGGTCCCAAGCGCCTCAAAGAGAGTGTGAACGCGGCTTGACGCGGAATGCAATGTCCAACCATAACCAGTAGTCACCTGGTGGCTGCAGTGGCGGCGCACATGACCGAAGGAGACCTCCACCAGAGCCCGCGTCATAAGACGCCGAAGCCTGTCTGGAACTTTCTGTTCTCCCCCCATCTTACTTACTCTCTGCACAATCGCACAATCGCGAACAAAGGACACGATGGCCGAAGCGAAGGATCACGCTTTGTCTGGTGAGTCCCCCCTTCCCTTCTGGCACTGTGCAACTGCTAGCGAGGTTGAGCGCCGAGAGCGAGCGTGTCCGGGGCAGGCGCTGGGAGGAAGGGACGAACGTGCCTCCCACGCTGACTTGACCGCCGCCAATGCTACGGCTGTATATGCCCTAGTCCACAGCTGACCTTAGGCTATTGCGTCTGGCTCGTCCCCCCGCGCCAACTCAGCACCTCTCTGGAGGGCCTCATCCAAACGCTCTCGCAATCCGCCTCCTCTCTAAACGGCGTGAAATCCCCTCCCTTCCAACCTCACATCACCCTCTTCTCCCCCCGCTCCGACCTCCGCAACGATCTGAACGAGATGAGGCGCCGCACCTCTCTCGCCCTAGATGCCTATGCCTCCGGCTCGAACCCCAGTAACCGGCACGACGCCTCTGGAACCGCGACCCCTCGGCCTAACAGCGACGCCTACGCTTCTGGGAATGCTTTCACATCTGGCAGCTCTGCTGCAGACCCAGCGGCCAGGGGACAGGACGGAGGCGGCGGCGGCAGTCTCGGCGGGCCGGTCGAGATCGTTCTGAACAATCCCTGCGCGGGGGAGAAGTATTACCAGTGTGTCCTGTCTCCCGTCGACGAGGCCGAGGGCAGGGGACGCGATCTGGAGCGGCTCAGGGCCGCATTCTGCAACGCCTTCGAAGAGAGCCAGCCCTTTTACTTCCCCCACCTCAGTTTGATTTACGGAGACATGGACGAGGACACGAGGTGGAAGCTCGCTGATGAGGCTGTCGCGGGCGGGAACTGGCCGAGCAAGACGGACTTCGCGGAGGTCGTCGTCGTCGACATCAACGGGTATGCGGACCAGTGGAAGATCGTTGAGCGGTACCAGCTGTAACGAGATGAATGGTTTCAGAAGTTAGATCTGGTGCTGGCTGGCAATCGCTGACGCACTCTGCTCACTCATAACTCACTCAGCCTCGCCCTTCGCGCACGCGCTCGCTCGAATCACGTTTACATACACACACGGGTATACAACAACTGACCAGGATGCTACTCCTCGCCGAGAAGCAGGAGCGTGCTGAACATGCCGGCGGCGCCGACGACGAGGCCGGCCGTGAACCCGAAGCGCTCGAGGAGGCGGCGCTTGCGTGGTCGGGGGGACTCCGGCGTGGGCACCGTAGCCATGATCTTGCTGCCCGCAGCGGAGGTGGTAGTGCTGGCCGCCTCGGAGACGTCGATGAGAGACGACGAAGTCTCCTCCATCTCCTCGTGCGAGCGCTTGCGAGGCGAGCTCGTCTGCGCGGACGCCTCGACCGTCAGCTGGCGGGGGAGAGGCGACGGGGGTGTCGCGAGCCCGACCGAAGGCAGGACCGACGACTTGGTCTCGGGCGTCTGAGACGCCTTGTTAAGGCTGCTGCCGTCGGCGGAGTTGGCAGGCGAGGGCGGCAGCTTGCTGGTGGTGCTGCTCTGGGTGGCCTGGACTTGGGTCTCAGCCTTGGGCGCTTTGAAAGTGAAGTCGTAGTCAAGGTCGCCGCTGAAGGTGACGTTGCGGGCGCTGCCAACACCAGGTTCGAAGTCAGAGCCAGCGGAGAAGCCTAGGTCGTGCAGATCGGAGAGGTACGAGAGACCGAACGTGGGATGAGCATCGGTCGTGGTGGTCGATGTCTTGCTGGGCGTGCTGCCGTCAAGCTTGAGCTCCGAGATCGCCGACATCTTGGGAAGACCCCTGATCGTTAGCTCAGCCTTGGGTCGGGCAGCAACTACTCACTCGTCCTCCGACTGGTCCTGCTCGTCCTCGGACATGAGCTCGTCGTCATGCTCCGACTCGTCGTCAGAGTTGGACTCGGCATCGCTGTCCTCTTCCTCGTCCTCCTCAGAGTCAACAGCGACGTCCTCACCACGGTCAGAAACACCGTCATCCGAGACGTCTTCCTCAGCCTCAGAGTCATGCTCCTCCTCGTCCTCGCTCATGGCGCTCTCCGGGTCGGATAACTCAGAAGTGGCGTCCTCCTCATAGGCGGGCTCGTAGGTGGGCTCGTAGGTGGGCTCCAGCTCGATCGCAGTACCGTACACGTCGTGCGACTCCGAGGCGACAGACTCGCGGTCGCTGGCGTATTCAGCGTCGTCCTCGTCGTCGCAGCCGCACTCGGCACAGTCGTGCTCGTGCTCATCCTCATCCTCGGGGTAGTCAGAGCCCATGCCGCCGTTCTCCTCGGCATCCTGCGACGAGCTGCGCGAGCGCTCGCCTGCCAACCAGGACTCGTACTCCTCGTCCTCGTCGTAAGCGTTGGAGAAGGACGCCTGGGCAGGGGCAGGCTCGGCGATGAAGCTCATCATGACACTGTCGGGGTCGGCCGAACTAGCCGAGTCAAGGTTGAGCCTGCTCCACCTGCGAGCCTCGTCGGAGCTAATGACGGAGTCGCTGGCGAGATCAAAGACGGCAGGGAAGGGGAGCTCGAGCGACGTCCTGGACAGGTTAGGCATCTTGAGGGGACCGTCGATGCGAGGAAGCAGGATAGACTCCTTCAGCGACGGCAGCTGGACCTTGCTGCACTCCTCGACCTCATGTTCCTTGTCCTCGTCGTTCGTCGGTGCGTCGTGCTGATCCTCGGCGGGATCATCTTCCTTCTTGACGTCCTTGCCCTTGTAGTCCTCATAGATCCTGTGCTTGGGGGCGGCAGAAATGTCGGACGGCTCCTGCGAGGGGCGGCGCTCCGACTCCTGAGTTTCATCATCATCTACGTCGTCGTCGTCTGCATTGTCCTGGGACTCATACTCGACGATCGAGGAAGGGATACAGATCGTGATCTCAGGGTCGAAGGCGGCTTCGTCCGCCTCGTCACTCTTGTCGTGCGAATCGACGCTAGTGGGTGGCGAGGACTGCTCCGCGGGCGGGAGGTGCTGAACATCGTCGTCCTCGTCGTCATCGCTGCTGCTGCCCGCGTCGTCGCTGTCATCAACGACGTTGATGACCTCGGCATTCTTGGCGGGGCTGTCAGAACCACCGCGAGGGAGAAGGGCCTCGGGCTCGGACTCGTAGAGCATCGAGGGCTCTAAGCCATAGCGACCGGCCATGTTGGGCACAGGGCCTGTGGGCTTGGGGTACAGAGTCGCGTCGATGGCGGGGACGTCCTTGGAGGTCGCGAAAAAGCTGGCCATGTAGGGACAGCTGAGCCTGGTGGCGGCAGGGATCTCGTGGCGGAACACGACCTTGAAGCGGACAGCGTCGTGAAGGTTGCCACTGAGGACGGGGCGGCCGATAGTGACTTGGTCGCCGTCGAGGAGGCGGACGGGCTGCTTGCCGTGGACCTTTGTGCTGTCTGTGCCGCGGCGAACGATGGTGCCGTGGGTGCTGTTCAGGTCGACGAGGAACACTGCGCCGTCCTTATCAACGAGCAACTGGATGTGCTGACGGGAGATGACACGTGACGACAGCTCCTGAGCCGTGTTAACACTGGTACTAATGGCGCGATCGATGGGAAGAAGGGGCATGCAAGTGCGATGCAGACAGCCGTTCAACCGAGCAGGACGCCGTGGCGTAGATGACGACAGTTCTCACTCACCTTGGGTGCACGGCCGGAGTCTGGGCCACGGCCGAGGATGAAGCCTCCACCGAGACGGGAAGGGTTGTCGGTGTTCGGGTCGAGCATCAGCTCACGGAGGGCTACATCGCGAATGTTGCGCGACGACTTGGACGTGAGCACGAGGCGAAGGTACGGGGCTGGAGTCAGCTTGTACAGAATTCAACTAGCTTACTGTAGAGGCTGACGCTGGTCGGGCGATTGTCGAAGGCGATAGCCTCGGATGGGCGTATCCAGTCTGGCATGGTGACGGTGGCCGCGGGAACAGCAAGGGGTACTCGTGCTGTGGAAGGGTGTACCCCTGAGATAGAAGGCGGCAGCGAAGGAAGCGCTAGGGAGCGGAGAGTTCGGGATGGGTTCTCAGTGTCGGAAGGTGGTGAGGGTGAATGTTGAGGATGAGAGATGCGGAGGTCGCAAGGAAGGGGAAGTGGGAGGAAGGCCAGTGCGTGAGCGGCGGCGGGCGGCGAGGGGATGGGGGCTAGGAGGGAGGAGGGCGCAGTGGTGGAGGTGACACAGGGAAGGGCAGGCTGGCAGGCTGGGCTGCGTCTGCGGACGCTAGGCTGTAGCTACGGGAACGGTATGCAGAGGAATGTAGGTGCAGGTGGGTGAGAGGATGGGGGATGGGGACGGACAGCTGCGAGGTTCGGTGTTGCCACCCGGGATCTATCTTGTCGCGTAGCGTTGCGACCTCAATGTGACGCCCAACTGCGCAACCCTGCATCAAAGCACCGGCGCCGTGCTAACGCTGTCTCGCGGCTGCTCCCATCAGCCACCTCTTCGACGCTGCATGCATGGAACCGCCAGTGCAGAGGACCTCTCCGGCCTCGTCCGGATTTTGCCACCCCTTATCAGCCCGGTTGAGTCACCCTCCCTGGGATAAGTCAGGTGGACCTCACAATCCCGGAGCCCCGCCCCATTTGGCCTACCCCTGTTCCTGGCTGTGCCCATGCCTTCCCTGTGTCAGTGTCGCGCGTCACGACCATGTCACGACGTCGTTTCGTGCTCGCGCGCCATTGCATCTAGCGATGAGTCCAGAGTGACCACTATACAATGCATGCAGTTACACGAGCCAGCCCTTGTACGTCGTACCCGATCCCGGAGCAGCGCCGTCTCCCGCTGCATCGGGCCACTGCACAACGAACGTGTCCACGAGCGGCCGGAGCAGCTTTCCAGTCAGGCTCAGGCTCTTAACTCGCGCAAAGCTCTCGACGTACACGATCTTAGTGTACTTCAGCCCGAGAATCTGTCTGTCAGCTACAACGCGTTTTCATAGCTTACTCGTCGGATGTACGCTACGAGAACCAGCACGGCTGCCGTTCCCGGCCCGTTCAGAACGAGGACGTCGGCCCACGGTTCCGTTGGTCGCTGGATGAGCGGTAAGAGAAAGGTGTGCCACAGCGCAACTGCAAGAGTACGGCTGGCGCTCACGAGGGTCGAGAGCCTTCCCTCGCCGACCGCGCGTGCCCGTGGAAGGGCGAGGAGCGAGTACTCCGACGACTTGGCGTCTTCCTCCAGCTCCGAGACAGCGCGGAGACTGAGAGTGTCACCGGCACCGTACACGTAGATCCTTGGAGTGTACTTTCGCCTGTCGAGTGCGCGGAGCAGGGCGCGCATCTCCGCCGTATGCCCTCCCGAGCCGAGGAAGACGGCAAGGGATCGAGTCGGCCGCTTGTCGGTGTCTTTTCGTCGCGGCCGGTTCCGCCGAGGAAGGACCTGATACACCCGCACGGCGAGCAGGAGGCCGAGCGCCGCCGCGGCGAGGATGAGCTGGGCCAGCATCGCTTGCCGCTTGCTTGCTTGGTTTTGGAAATGATGCAGATGCGAGCTCGAAATCTCCTATCTCCGTGTCCGATCTGCCTGCTCACCTCCGGGAGGGCCTCCACCGCGATGATGTCGACACCGTGGGAAAGTGACGACAGGGGCGGCTATCTACATAGGCCCAGGACGGACCGACCGACCTTATCGCTCCGCCTTACGCCTCCGTCCATCTCACGTCCGATATCGAGCTTGCTATAACTCTGTGACTTCATCCGGCCTAGTCAAATCGTCGCAAGGAGATACGACCTCCCCTAGATTAATCGGAAGTTCTACCGCCGCACCACAAGAGTGCGGCACTTCTACCAGGCAAATGGCTGTCGTCGTCCACTCGTTCCCGGTCGGGACCGACCTGGTCTCGTTCAGTGACCAGCATCTGGCGGGAGTCAGTGGTGGTAAGTAAGATCAGCGAGCGGATCGAGGTGTTGCCCATGTTCCTCTGAAGTCTTGCCCCCCTGCGCCGCCTCGTTGGGGCTCCAGACCCTTATCTCTGCCAGCTTCGAAGGGTGCCAGCGGAGCTAACAGCAGCCCACCGCATGCTCCTGAGCGTTTCGCGCCAGATCCGCCGACTAGACGCCACGCATAATGATCTAGGAAGTATGGGCTGCATCGCCCTCTTCGAAGGCTTGATGGCCGTCCGCGCCCGCTTCTCGGCCCAGAGCGACGACTTCTGGGGCATGCGCGAGATCAACCTCGCGGCGAACTCGATCGGCGACGAGGGGCTCGTCGCGGCCATGTTCTACTGCGCGAAGGACATGTGCATGAAGGAGCTGCTGTTGCAGCGGAACCAGGTTACAGTGAGTAGGTGAGCGAGGGTAGCGAGTGAGCCGTCGTAGCTCTGAGCCTGTGGTCTCTGGGGCTCGGATGAACTATGAGTTGCGGGCCTAGGAGGGGCGGGGGGTGGGGGGGTGGTGGTGGTCAGCGACTGAGCTGTCAGTAGGCGCACGAAGCTGACTCTCAGCTCGAGAACACAGTCGTCCGTGTCGTGGAGAAACTGAACGCCTCGCGTCTGCGCAAACTCTCTCTCGCCTCAAACCCGCTAACGACGCCGTCGGTGTGCACGCTATTCGAGCTGCTCGACGCCCCTCATCTGCACCAGCTGCACCTGTCTGCGTGCCAGCTGACGTGGGACCTGGTGCCGGCGCTGTGCGCCTTCCTGCGCTCTCCGCGCTCGCAGCGCCTGCACCTCCTCGAGCTGAACGGGAACATGCTCGGGCGGGCGGGGGTAACTGCCATCCTGGATGCGATCGAAGAAGCCAACTTCAGCCTGTCGCGTATAGGTCTGTTCGCAAACACGGTGCGGCGGTGGGCGACGGACGACGACGGGCAGCCGGCGGGCGGCACAGGAGCGGCGGAGGACGGCGGCGTCGGCGCCGGTGGTCCGGACGGTGCAGGGATGCCCGAAGAGACGGCGCCCGAGCCATGGGACCCAGATCCCGAGACGGAGGACCCGAAGGACCACGCCAGCATGGCGTGGCAGATTGGCGAGCGGCTCCCGGCGCTGCAGAAGCGGAATGGCAGGCTGTGGGCGCGCGTGCGCGAGGCGGCTGTCAAGTCCCTCGCCGCGACGCGCATGATCCTCCATGCTCGCGAGCCGTCGGACGCCGAGACGGCGCAGCGCGTGCTCGCCGCCGCAGGCCCCGACGCGCCCTCGCAGGCCGTGTTCAGGCTCATGGACCTGCCGCCGGAACTCCGGCTGCTTATCGCGCGGCACTGTTCTCAGGACGCCTATGCCCTGTCCGACGCGCAGTGGAGCCGCATCCGCAGCCACGCGGAGAAGAGGGAGACGCTCCTGCGCATGCGGAACAGAGTGAAGGGAGCCGCGGAGGAAGAGACGAACTACGCGAAGAGAAAGGCCCGCGAGGACAGAGTCCGCAGGCTGTGGCTCGAGGAGGTCGGGTGCGATATGTGGGAGCTCGAGAACGGCGATTTCTGGGATAAGTGGACTAAGGCTGCGCCGTAGGCTGAGCCGACGGCGACCGCAGCTTTAGTATTTAGACACATCTACGAATCATGAATTAGAACATAGCAGCAAATAATCACAACATTTACATGGTTCGCAGGGGTATACAACTAGCTAGGAGGCGAGTTTAGTCGACAAGCACACCGTCGAGGTAGTAGATGCGTCCGTTGCTCGCGCTCTTCTGCCCCAGCACCTCGACGCCGGCAGGCTCAATCTTGCCGTCTTTGAAGCTGACCTCCGTTCCAGCCAGCGTCTTCAGCGGCTTGTCCTCGAGATCGCCGGGCACGACGTGCGCCGCGAGGAACTTTGACGTGTTCTCCGCAGCGTCACCGTCTCCCTGGTGCGGCTTCCGCGGCATCGCCATGATCGCCCGGTCAACCGGAACGAGGATCGTCGTGAAGCCCTTGTTCGTGAGGCGATTGTTCTGGAGTCAGCGGATATTCAAGGCGCGGTAGCTGCTGCAGCTTGTCTCGGCCACCCAAGCAATCCAATCGCACTGCGGCTCGCTCCCTTAACGCGGACCGCCGGCAGAAGTAGCAGAGGCGCTGAGCGAAGGTGATGACCGTCAGCGTAGAGACTCACGATACTGGAGACATCCCGCGCGTACTCGAACCACAGACTCGCGCGCCTCTCGACCGTAAGCGCGTCAGCGAGGGACGGCCCGCCCTGTCCAACACCGATAGGCGAGGTACCAAGCGGGTCACTGAAGACGGCCTGGGCGGCCTGTCCCTGCGGCGAGAGCTCCTCAGACTGCTGTCCCATCTGCGTGTTTGCGTATACAGCGCCTGCGGCGAGGGCGAGAATGGCGAGAAGACTTGGGCGAGGCATGGCTTTGAAAGAGATGTAGAAGAGGGTGAAGCAGCGACGGTGGTGCAACCGTGAAGTGGGGCAAGAACCGGATGAGGTCACGTGCGTCAGTGGCAAAATGGTGGCTTGAGAGAAAGTTTGCACGACGGCCTCCAGTCACACGACTATCTTATCGATCGAGGCAGCTTCGTCATACTTCGCGGGCAGTCAGTAAACAATGGAGGCATGCAGCAGGCAGCAGGGAACAACAAGACATAGATAAAACTACAACAGATAAGATAGAGCAAGGTACTGTGACTTTGTCAGCTACGATCCCCGCAGAAAGGAAAGTGTATGTGTAGAGAATGAATCAGACATCCAAGGAAGAATAAGACTTCTTTGCATCAGCCGGCGCGAGCTCAGCAACGTCTCGGCTGCCCGAGGGCCCATGGGGAATGCGTTCTTGGTTCAACAGAAGGTTCAGATCCGGAGCCAAGTGCACTCAACCCACAGAGAGACGAAGCCTCGCCCGGCCGGCGCAACTCCCGGCGAAAGGAGGACGCGTCAGTGGAAACTGCGTATGGATTTTGGTGAAATTATCATCATTGAGAGAAGCGCTCGACTTGAGCACGCAACACAGCGGGCAGAGCGAAGCCGCAGTCCATCCTTCGTTCCAAGCCATCATCCGTCGACGTCGAGGAGGATCGGCGGTTGACTGGCGATGGGGCGAGGAAGGACTGCAGATTTGCTAGCTCGGTGCGAAGCGCGACGCGGTGCGAGTGCGAGGTAGAATTTTGAGATGCCGAAACTTACCAAAACAAACAAATCGCGACGGCACAGCCAATCAATCACTGTGGAGAGAATCGGAAATGTCAGCTACGCATTCAACCTTTGTTTTAGTTTAGGGATCAGACATAAGCGCTGGCAAGCGCCGTTAGCCCTGCGGCAAGCCGCGAGGGGGTCCAGAGCCCCCTGCGAAGGGGGCTCCTGTCTCGTTCGTCATGGTCGATAAGACGGGGAGAGAAATAGAAGGTCATCATTTCGAGTCCCGCGGATCACGCTGGCGCCTGCACCTGCGCTCGCTATCGCGAGCGAGGGGCAAACGTCGAGCATGTCGACAGGACGTGAGAGCAAGGAAGGAGAGAAATACTCACTGGCTGTGCCGTCTTGCTTGCAGGCGCAAGAGCTGCTGGGTGAATGAACGATGTGCTCAACGTACGCGCCTTAAATCTGAAATCTGGAGTGCAGGTGCCTGGGTGAGTCTCGCCCCTTACGCCGTAATTTCCGCAGTGTGGCACACCCACCAAGTCCCTCGCACCAGCTCGCCAGGCGCACCATGCGCACAAGGCCGGCTTGAAGCCGGACGATTACGTGTGGAGGTCCACTCGGCAGTGGCCGTGGCCGTCGAGCGGCGATCATGGCATTCGCGGACCTTCTGCTGCCTCTTGGCTCTGCTCTATTCTCATAACCATGTCTGGAGCGTCTACACCGTCCTCCACGCTCCCGTTCGGCACGGCGTCGGCATACGCTGACTCCTTCCCCGCCCCCGCCCCGAAGGAGCTCACCCTCGGCGCTGAGACCTGCTTCAACCTCTCCGTGTTCAAGAGTGCGTACAGCTGGGGGCTGCTTGGATGTAAGCTGACGATGCAGGTGTCGTCCGACAGTACAGGAAACTCGACGACCAGGTCGTCACCCGTCTGAACCGTGCCCAGGCCCAGCTCCGCGATGAAGTCCGGCAGGGCAAGGGTGACAGTCCAGACGGCATGTGTGCGAAGATGTGGGCTGAGATGATGAGTGAGTTGAGTCAGGGCTGACACGCCCGATGGAAGGTCGAGTGCGCTTAGGACTGGTGATCTCGGGGCATCGGGAGCTCTTACGAGCTCCACACCCATGGTCTGAACTCTGCGGCGAGCACTTGACCTTCCCCTGGGCACCAGCACCCAGCTTTCATTCCTGCCAGGTAAAGCTAACAACCAGCGGGCTGGCTGCACCGGCAAAAGCTCCTGACGTACTGCCAGAACACGGTCGCGCAGAACCTGAAGATTGCGGAGGCGGCGCAGGCGGAGTCGCAGGTCGCCGCCGTCCCCGCTTCTCACAACACGGCGCCGACGTGGGGCCACGCGGGCAAGGACGGAGCTTATCCCCGCGGCGTGAGCGAGAACCAGGTGCTGGCGGACCAGCTCGCGAACGAGGCAACGGTCGAGGCTATCGTCCGCAAGAGGACGCTGGAGGGTGAGTTTCGAGTAGTTCCTGCACCACACTCCCTGCCACCCACCCGTGCGAGGCCAGGCGGTAGGGGGATTGAAGGCAGAGAAGCTAGAACGGTGGTCGAATCCAGCTGACACTCAGTGTTCAAGACGCGATGCCCCTTCTTCAACCCCAACTCCAACGACCAGGGCTGGTGGGAGATCGCGGACGCGGGCCGCGCCGGTGCCCCCGCCTCGTCCCAGAACTAGAAGTCGATATCGCACATACTCACATCAATTGTTGTACGCATGCATGGCTCTTGCTGATGGCCACTCACACCGTTCTACACACTGAAGGCGACGCACTCACGCCTTGCTCGCTCCCTGCACTGGCTCCTGCTTTGAACAACGCTTACATCAACATGCTACTGACTACGAGGGTACCAAAATGATGCTACATGACCACGTCCAGTCTACTCCACCTTCTTACTTCATCCTATTAGTGCGAGGCTCGAGACCCGTTTACTTCTTGCCCGCGTCGGTCTGGAGTTTGCCCGCCTTCTGGGTGACACCCTTGTCGGCGTCGAACGCCAGCTTTCCGCCAAGGTACGTCTTCTCGATGCGACCGTCGAGCGTCTTGCCGACGTAGGGCGACATCTTGTTACGGAACAGGAGACCGTCCTTGGTGATCTCAACCTTGCGCTCGGGGTCGAAGATGGCAAAGTCGGCGTCACGTCCGACCTCGATTGCGCCCTTGTGGTCGAGGCGCACCTGCTTCGCCTGCGAGCCCGAGAGGAGGTCGACAACACGCACGAGGCCGAGCTGTCGCACCTTCTTCTCGCTCCAGAGGAGGGGAAGACCCAGGCCAAGACCGGAGACACCGCCCCACGCCGACATGAAGTCGCCCTTCTTCAGCTCCGGAGTACAGGGCGAGTGGTCGGAGACGACGTAGTCGATCTCGCCGTTCGCGACCGCATCAAGGAGCAGCTGGCGGTTCGCCTCAGTGCGGATCGGGGGGCAGCACTTGAACTGGGTCGCGTTGTCGGGGATGTCCTCGGATGAGAGGGTGAGGTAGTGGAAGCAAGTCTCGACCGTGAGGTTCTTGATGCCCTTGGCGCGCGCCTCGCGGAGGGCGGGGAGGGCCGAGCCGGCGGACAGGTGCACGATGTGGAAGCGGAGGGAGGGGTAGCGCGCGCACAGCTTGAGGATGAGAGAGAGAGCGGCCGTCTCGAGGCTCTCGGGGCGCGAGTCGAGGAAGGTCTCGTACGCCTCCGGGTTGGACTCCTTCTTCGCGCTGCCGTTGGCGTCGCCGTTCTTGTGCTCGTGCGCGTGCTCGTCCAGCTCGGCGTGGAACATGACCAGCGGCGTCGGGCCGTCGTACTTCTCCAGGGCCTTGCAGGCCTTGTCGAGGTCCTCCTCCTGGACGCACGGGAACTCGTCGACGCCAGACTCGATCAAGAAGCACTTGAATCCGCGAACGCCGGCCTTCAGCAGCGGAACGAGGTCGTCCTCGTTGCCCGGGATAATGCCGCCCCAGAAACCAACGTCACAGCTGATGCCAGTCTCGAGCGCCGCAGCCTGCTTCTCCTTCAGGTTCTCGACAGTCGTGGTCGGCGGGATGCTGTTCAGTGGCATGTCGATAAGCGTCGTAACACCACCGCTGATGGCCGCAGTGGTGCCGGTAGCGAAGCCCTCCCACTGCGTACGTCCGGGCTGGTTCAGGTGGACGTGCGTGCTGGCTTATAAGCAATCGACGAAGGTGGAGCACTCACTCGATGAGACCGGGAAGCAGCACCTGGTTCTCAGGGACCTTGACGACGTCGCCGGACGCATCGTGCACGCCCTCCTTGACGTCGGTGATCTTGCCCGTGTTCGTGTCGACTGTGACGGTGGCCGGGACAGGCTCCGACTTGCCGGGGAGGACGGCCTTGGGGGCGACAAAAGTGAGAGACATTTTGGGAAGTGGGGAGATGGGGGAGAATGTGGAGAGTGAGAGTGAGGGAAGGAAGAGGCGCCGCGGGGTACACCTCAGAAGTTGAGCTCTTAGTAGTAGAATGACAACAGTGAGGACGTTGTGAGACGTGAGGAAGACGAGAAAAGAATGGGCATCGACAAGCTTTAGAGGGTTGGAGGAAGGCGTCTGACATGCCCGGCACGCGGAGGGTATGGGCGGCACATGCAGGATCGGGGAGTGGGGAGCCGGGATAAAGGATGTCGCTGATTGGCGGGACCGTTATCTCGGAGCGGGCGATTGCCGACTGGATGGGACTGGGTCGTGTCCTGCGGTTAACAGCGTCGAGATAGGCGCGACATGCTCTCCGCGGTGCAAGTCGGCCAGAAACGTGGAGATAGCGTGGCTGGATAGGCATGCATCGTTTGAAGACCGCATCGGTTACACACCGATCGACGAAGGCAGATGTTGCAGGTGCCACACCCGAGGGCATTTCTCCGGGTTGTTCCGTTTTGGCTTTTGGCGGAACCAATAACCACTCCGGATGACGTGCCCTGGTACGGTGACCCTGCCTCGCTCATAGCCAGCTCCCCCGCCCTGCACACCCTGCTCACCCTGGGATTCGACTTGGACCTTCCTCGCGCTCCGTCTGGCCGCTGCGTCCGAAAGCCCTAGTCCTACGTCGTGACCCCCAACCAACATAAAAGTACACGACGACTCACCCCCAGAAGTCTTCTTCTTTCTTCCACACCAAAACAAAACAACAATGTTCGCTGCTCGTCGCTCTGCTTCTGTCCTCGCCCGTGGCTTCGCCACCTCGGCCCGTGTCGACTACAAGGCCGCCGTCCTCGGTGCCGGCGGTAAGTACTCCCTCCCCAACGTCATCGCGCCTCAGCAGTCCACTGACTTTTAACCAGGTGGTATCGGCCAGCCCCTCTCGCTCCTCCTCAAGGAGAACCCCAACGTCACTGAGCTCGCCCTCTACGACGTCCGTGGCGCCCCCGGTGTCGCTGCCGACATCTCGCACGTCAACACCAACTCTGTTGTCAAGGGCTTCGAGGCCGACGCGTGAGTATCTTTTCGCATCTCGAGCAGCCTCAAGGGTGGTCACAGCCGCCGGCCGATGGTCGGTCTTTTTTCGCACTGCCCAGGGTCACGTCACATCATGCCTCCCCCATCCATACCCGGTCACCCGGTGCGGATGGTTGGTTGAATGTGCTGGCACTGGGTTTCGGGA
Source organism: Trichosporon faecale (assembly GCA_039545375.1). Lineage (NCBI taxonomy): Eukaryota > Fungi > Basidiomycota > Tremellomycetes > Trichosporonales > Trichosporonaceae > Trichosporon > Trichosporon faecale. Next base: position 1,647,181 of record BCLU01000001.1, read on the forward strand.
TGCTTGTGCTTGCACTCGTGCCCACGCGAAACCAACCGCCGGCATCGGGGCGTGTATGCGATCGCAGACTGCCGCATGCTTCAAACAAGCGAAGGGTCCCTCAGTCCTCGCTTGGGATCGGCGCGCGGACACGACATGAATCGTGCCTGCATGTGACTCTTTCGCACACCCCATTCCCAATGTGCGGGCCCCTCGGTCCGATGCCGGCGGCTGTTGCCCCAAGGTTTAATCGCGGCTGTCTTCCCGCCTGATGAATCCGCACGAGATGCCAAATGCATGAGAGGCCAAGAACATGCGCGCTGACCGTCCACAGTCTCAAGGGTGCTCTCGAGGGTGCCGACGTTGTCATCATCCCCGCCGGTGTTCCCCGCAAGCCCGGCATGACCCGTGACGACCTCTTCAACACCAACGCTTCCATCGTCCAGGGTCTCGCTGAGGCCGTCGGCAAGTACGCCCCCAAGGCTCTTGTTGGCATCATCTCCAACCCCGTCAACTCGACCGTCCCCATCTTCGCCGAGACCCTCAAGAAGGCCGGTGTCTACGACCCCAAGCGCATCTTCGGTGTCACCACCCTCGACGTCGTCCGTGCCTCGCGCTTCCTCTCTGAGATCAAGGGCCTGAACCCCAAGGACGTCAAGGTCCCCGTCGTCGGTGGCCACTCTGGTGTCACCATCGTCCCCCTCCTCTCGCAGGTCCCCGCCGCCTCTGACGTCAAGGGTCAGCAGTACAAGGACCTTGTCCACCGCATCCAGTTCGGTGGTGACGAGGTCGTCCAGGCCAAGGCCGGTGCCGGTTCCGCCACCCTCTCGATGGCTTACGCTGGTGCCCGCTTCGCCGACGCTCTCCTCCGCGGTCTCGCCGGCGAGGCCAACGTCATTGAGCCCTCGTTCGTCGAGTCGCCCCTCTTCCAGGGTGAGGGCGTCACCTTCTTCTCGTCCCCCATCGAGCTCGGCCCCGAGGGTGTCAAGAAGATCCACCCCATCGGCCAGATCTCCGCCGAGGAGGAGGAGCTCATCAAGGCTGCCCTCCCCGAGCTCAAGAAGAACATCGAGAAGGGTGTCAACTTTGTCAACAAGGCCTAAAAAGCTTCACCATTAGTAGAACGGTGAAAGTAGAACGGAGGAGACAGGCAGCATCATGCATGTTTTTGCAGAGGATACGAACTATTGTTGCAGTCGCATGTGAGACATCAACTAAGGGCGCCAGAGGAACACGTAGCAGCGACCTAATCTGATAACACCGTCGGCGTAATGTGACCTCTGCCCCGGGCGACGTCAGTTGGGCAATCGTTCCGATCTCCGAGAGTCTACACGGCCGAGTGTTGAGACACCGAGTAGTGTGACGCAGTGGACGATCTGGCTGCCTGACGTCAGTCTCATCGAGAGCTGGCCACGGGCAGGCCTGTGACAGAGTCCGAGTCGTACAGACAAGAATGGCATTGGGTATCTACCACGGGTGTATGACGCGAAGAATATCTAGAACACAAGCTTTGTATCAGGGCACTGACGTGTAGTCGCCGGGAGACGCACGGCGCAAAGCACGGAACTCAGCCCAGCGAGTTGCCAAGCCGATCGAGAAGCTAGAATTAGTTCGCATTGCCCTCGACCTGGTCCGTAACGCCCTTAACCCCCTCCGCCCAGTGCATATAGCTGTCCTCTGGCGCCATGAGCCCCGCCACGAGCGGGGCGCAGTGGACCTGGTCCTTGTCCTCGAAGAGGTTGACGCTCACGCCGTCGCGCCGCATGCCCTTGACGAGCAGCTGGACCTCGTCGTGGAGGGCCTCTTTCGTGCCAAGGGCGACGAAGACGGGCAGGTCCGCGAGCTGCTTCCAGTGTCCCTCGGGGGCGAAGGCGGGCGAGAAGATCGGCTGCGTCAGGTCCTCCTTTCGGAAGAAGCGCGAGAGGGAGTTGATCGAGCGCGTCAGACGGGGAAGGCCGAGGAAGTCGTCCTTCCACGTCCAGCTCCCTTGGGAGAAGGTCAAGTCCGACCACGGGCTCGACAGAGCCAAACCGCCAGGAAGAGGCTTGCCCAGAGCCAGCAGCTGTTGTGTCAGAGACAGGCAGAGGTGGCCACCCGCACTGTCGCCCATCAGCACGATGGAGGAGGGTTCGAAGCCCAGAACGGTCGTCAGGTGGACCCAGTGCGCGAGCGCGTCGACGAGCGGTGCAGGCCATGCACTGTGCACGTTGAGACATTTGCGGTACTGCCCGCCCCAGACGCGGAGGCCTGTGTCGCGCGAGATCTTGCCTGGCATCGCGGTCCAGGTGGGATGACCGGTGGAGTAGCCTCTGCGTGCGTCAGCATGACCTCCCTGCTTCTCTCATGTTGCGATCGCGGATCCGACGCATGTGACGATTCGGGAATCCCGAAGCGTGGTCTCACTCACCCGCCGTGGAAGTAGAGGATGATCTTCTCGCCCTTGGCGGCTTTCTCGTCACCTTGCCTCGCGTCCGCCTTGGGCGTGAACACGAAGCCGTACTGCTGCACGGGCTCGACCTCGCCGTTTGGCGGCAGCGTCGCGAGCTCGGTCAGCCACTCCTTCGGCGCGGCCGGGACGTCGAAGCGCCGCACCTTGATGCGGGTGAACAAGTCGCCCTTGGGCGTGACGCAACGCGCGGTCCGCGCCTGCATCTCCCGCGTCTCGGGCGTCGGCATCGGCATGATGTTGCTGAACAGCTTGAGCATGCGGGGAACAACAAACTGCTTGTACCCGTGCACTGTGGGATCGGTGATGCGCAGCAGGTACTGCAGGCTGAAGACGGGGAGGGCGGGGAGCGCAGCAAGCAGCGCAATCAGACCCCAGAGCGCTTGCATGATGCGCGGCTGGCCGTTCTTCGTTTGCCGCGGGACGGCGTTGATCTTCGGCGCCATGGTGCGGACTGAAGTGCGGAGGTGCGGAGAGTGATGTGGAGGTATAGAAGTAGGGGGGAAGGAGTGGTGAGAGGTCGGAGTGTTCACAGAGAGTGGCGAGAGTGGGAGTCTGTGGGTATCGGAGTGAGCGGAGAGATCGTGAAGAGAAGAGAAGAGAAGAGGAAGAGAACCAAAGCCGGCTGATGGTCTTGAATCGAGCTAGTGGTCATCTGTGCCACCTGGGTCGCGCCAAGCTGCCCGCCCGCTGACAGGCACATGCAGCTGCCGTCATGTCACCTGGGTCGTGTCGCCCCCTGACCCACGGGGAACGCCGGGCATCTGCGACGCTCCCAATATCCGGTTTCGCTCCTCTCCAACCTCCCACTTCGATGCAGTACACTCTCAGCAAGACTCTCAGCAAGCACGAAAAGACAGCAGAGACCTGCTGCGGCTCTCTTCAGTCCGCATACCTTCGGTGTGCACGGCCCAAGGCTGAGGCACTGCGCTCCAGCTGGAGATGAAGGAAGTGACGCAGCCTGCCTGCCAGCTTACCCTCGTCTGACCCACGACAGTGCTATTTCAGGCTCTGAACGCCATTGAAAACGCCCGAATCGGCCATTTCCGCGCACACGGTCGCACGCTACCACTGCTTCAACCAGTGCTTCAAGCATCGCTGCTGCACTGGAAACTCAGGCCGCCGTATGCCCCGCATACCGCAGGGCGCCGGCCGGCGGGCACGGCGCTTTGCCGCCGCATGGTGCTGACGCGCTGGAGATGAACCGCCGGCGGCCACCACGAAACCGCAGTCACGATCTACGTGCCTGGACGGACACACAGCCGGATATGAGGCGTGGAACGGATCTGCGCGTCCGCAGCGACGGACACACATATACACACGGCGATGAAACCCACACACGGAGATCTAAGGTCTTGTGTCGGCGGTACGTATGCGTTGCCAGCGGGGAGATTCGAGTCTCCAGAAGCAAGGAGAGCTTCCCTCACCTGCCGAGAACCAGGAGAGCTCGCACGAGAGCCAAAAACGTATCCCGTGGCGGGTTCGAACCGCCGACCTCTCGCGCGTCACCAATGTGAAGCGAACGCTCTAACCAACTGAGCTAACGGAATGCATCACGCCCCTCTTACTTGCTCGGGACCGGGGCCCCCGCAAGAAGATCCACGTGTTGAGAATAGAGTGGATGATGCATAGACACGTCGACGGCGACGCGTTGTTTATCTACACGGCAGTTTCGACGGAGGCAAAATATACCTCCGTCTCAACACTCCCCTCAACTTGTACTCCGCAGGACGTGCAAGTTGCTAACACAAAACACTATGGACAAGGAACTCACGTGCTCACAGAGGGAGGAGGAGCGATGGTACGAATGGCCAGGCGCAGGCCCTTGACCTGGGCCGAGTGGCGGGGGCCACTGAGGGACTTGGTGAAGATATCAGCAAGCTGGAACTCAGTGCCGATGTGCAGGATCTTGATCGTCTTGTCCGCAACACGTTCACGAATGATGTGGTGCTTGACGTCAATGTGCTTGGCCTGGCCATGCACAACAGGGTTGTGGGCGAGGCGAATGGCTGCCTGGTTGTCGACATAGAGGATAGTAGGCGGCATGGTCGACAAGCAGCACAGCTCGGCATAGAGCTTACGAAGCCACTGGGTCTCGCGAACGGCTTCGGCAGCAGCAACATACTCAGCCTCCATGGTCGAGGCAGAGACGGTGCGCTGGCGTCGAGAGCACCAGGAGATGAGGCCCCCAAAGGCGAACACAGCATAGCCAGTGGTGGAGCGTCGAGTCTCCTGGTCTCCAGCCCAGTCGGCATCAACAAAGACCTGGAAGGGATCGGACGTGTCCTCAGGCGCAGGGCGACCAAGGTCAAGCGTCATGTGGCGCGTGAGGTAGGCATGTGCCAGGACACGGAGAGCCAGATCCCAATGCTCCTGTGTGGGAGCATGAGCGAAGCGGCCAAGGTATGAGGCGGCGAAGGCCAGGTCAGGCCGAGTGGCCATGGCCAGCCAGAGCAGGCAGCCAACCAGCTCCTGGTAGCGGCGAGTGCGAGAGAGCACCACTTGACCAGACTCGGCAGGGGCGAAGGGCAGGTTGGTCGTGGGAAGCGGAGAATACTTGCCAGACTTGATACCCAAGATGTCAAAGCGACGAACAACAGACTCAATGTAAGCAGTCTGCGACAGGGAGATCGTGTGGAGCTTGGGCGAGCGCTGCAGGTGGATGCCAAGCACCTGTGTGGCGGTGCCAAGGTCGGTGATCTTCCAGTAGGTGCCAAGGGCCTCGACGATGTCGTCAGCCTCTTCAGTCGTGCGAGTGGCGATGAGAATGTCGTCCACATAGGCCAGGATAAAGGCGACAGGCTGGCCATGCTTGTTCTTCAGGACGTACATCCCCCAGTCGGCAGAGCAACGAGTGAAACCGAGGGCCTCCAGGGCCGCACAGAGCTGGAACCACCAGGTGCGACCAGACTGCTTGAGGCCGTAGATGCTTTTCACGAGCTTGAGGCAGTTGGCTTCAGGGTCCTTGCACACAAGACCGGGTGGAAGCGCAAGGTAGAGGTCGACATCCAGAATGCCATTCAGATAGGCCCCCTCGACGTCTATCTGGCGCAACACAAGGCCGAAGGTAGCGGCCAACGATATCAGCAGCCTGAGGGAGGTGCCTCGTCCAACAGGCGCAAAGGTTTCCTCAAAGTCGACACCAGGGACTTGAGAGAAACCACGAGCGACAAGTCGAGCCTTGTACTTGACGATGTTGCCTTGGGTGTCGCGCTTGCGCTTGAAGACCCATTTGGCAGTGACAGCCTTGCGGCCTGGGGGGAGACGGCACTCAACCCAGGTGCCCTTGCTTTCGAGGTTCTCAACCTCAGCAAGGATGGCAGCGTACCAGTGCTCCCAGTCAGGGCCAGCGGCTGCCTCTTGGATGGTGAGCGGCTCGGCATCGGCATCCTCAGCAGCAGCGGAGGCGAGGAGTCCAGGCAGCAAGGGGTCGGCAGGGGGAGCAATGTTGACAGCCGAGGTCTCCCCTGCTTCGGCATTGTCTTCCAGAGGAGGGTCGCTGTTGAGGGCAGGGACCTCGAGGTACTTGATCGGTCCATAGGGCTCAGGCCGCTCCATGATGTCATGCCCAGCTGCACGACGGATGTCAGAAGCAGTGTAGACCTTGCCGTCATGCTCCTTCCGAACTTGCCAGGTGGAGCCATTGACATCCTTGCAGAGCACACGGGCTTTGAAGGCACGAAGGGTGGACAGTGAGGCCTTGGACTGAGTCGACGTCACCACGGCATAGCAAATCTCCCCAAAGCGCCAGATGTGGGAGTACTTGGGCTTGCGGTGGTAGATAATTTCCCACGGAGTGCGGCCGTCCTCGCAAGTGGTGGTCGAGTTCAGGATGTTGCAGGCGTGAATGACAGCGTAATCCCACCACGAGTGGTCGAGAGCACATCCATCAAGCATGGCACGCACAAGCTCGGCGATGGTGCGGTTCAAGCGCTCAGCAACGCCGTTGAGCTCATGGACATAGGCAGGTGACATGTGATGCTGGATGCCCTTGCTCTTTAACCACGGCTGGAGTTTGTCATTCTTGAACTCGGAACCACGATCGGTCCTGACGACCTTGATGGGGATCCCAGACTGGCGCTCCACAAGGGAGATCATGTCCTTGATTTCATGGACGATCTCAGCGCTCTTCTTGTCTTCAATGGGAATAGCCCTTCGGAACTTGGTGTAATCCGTGGCACAGGCCAACCAGTACTTGGAACCAAGACGTGACTCAGCCATGGGGCCCTTGAGGTCAAAGTGAATGACCTCCCCTGTTGCCGAACCTCGTAAAGGAGCACCGAGGTGAGGGAAGCGGGTTGAGCGGGCGGCAAGGCAGCTGTCGCAATGGTTCATGGTGAAGGGGTCGTTCTGGGCCTCGTCGTAGGTGATGGGGATGTCGGGCATGAGATCCTTCTTGATCACGTCGAGGAGGGTGGTACGACCCAGGTGGCAAAGGCGCTGGTGAACCTCAAAGAGTGGCGAGGTGAAGGGATGCATGGAGGGAGTAGTCTCAACCTTGTCAGCATTGGCTGCTTCTTCAGCAGCAACCAGGCCAGTGCGACCTTGAACAAGGCAGGGGCGACCAGTGGGCGTCTCGGTGAGAGGGAAAACGATCCCGTCGTTGGACAGGAACATGTTGTCGAGATCGATTTGCCAGCCCTGGTTGCGCAGCTGCGGAGTGGAGATGATGTTGTCTGTCGTCTCAGGGCAGTGGTAGACCTCATCAATGGTAGCGCTACCATCCCTGTCGTGGATGGTGATTGAGCCAGAGTGGGTGGCAGTCATGGTGAACTGAGTGCCAGCCAGCTTGAACTTGCGAGGCGTGTCAAGCTTCTTGATGTCGGTCAGGAGACTGGCATCTCCAACGATGTTGTGCGTGGCACCACTGTCGACAAGGAAAGTGGCGGTGGCAGTCGGGTCTGCATTGAGAGCAAACTCAGCAACCGAGGCTTCGTTGAAGGACGAGAGGGCGAAGATGGCACCAACATTGCCATCAGTGGACAGGATGGAGGCGGCGGCGGCGGAGGCAGGCAGAACCTTCTTGGGCTGGCCGCGGCGGCGTGCACCACAGTTGTCCATACGGTGCCCCTTGTTCTGGCACCAGAAGCAGGTGATGTTCTTGTCGGGGTTGGGGGAAGAAGACTTGTTGGACTTGGGGTTGCGACCTTGGGTCTTCTTGCCCTTGGTGCCAGTCTGTCGGCCAGTGGTGGTGGCGTCCTTGCTGAACAGGACGGCAACACTGTCCTCACTGGGATAGGCCCGAGCCGAGTGGTGGAACAGTCGATCGGCCTTCTCCTCGTAGATGCGAGTGAGAGTCTCCCAGTCACGTTCTTCCTCGGGCTTGGAGCGGAAGCGGGTGGTGATGCTGTCCTCGAGCTCAGAAGGCAGGGAGAGGAGGAACAGCTCACACTTGTAGGCCTCAGTCATGTCGTGGCCAATGCGAATGAGCTCGGTAGCCAAGGAGGAGAACGTCTCTTGATGGTCCTGCATGCGCTCGAAGGTGACAGGAGCGACGAAGCGGAGGTTCATGAGCTGGGAGTGGACATGGGCGCGGCGCTCAGCGGTGTCGGCACGGTAGCGATTGACGATGAAGTCGTAGATGGTACCAGCAGACCAGAGCTCCTCGACATCATCGTGGATCTTGTCGGAAACAGTGAGGAGCAGGCTAGCACGGGCACTGCACTCCTTGCGTTCCCACTGGTTCCAGGTGTCCAGCTGAGCGGCGGTGAGCACTGCTGCAGCAGCAGGGGCCGCAGGGGCCACGGCGATGATGGCCAGCCCAGTCGGAGGGGCAGAGCCAGCATACTGCCCAGGAGGGCGGATGGCAGCAATGGTGGCAGCATTGTCCAGGACGGTGGGGACACGGCGGAAGGGCTCTTGGACTGAGCCAGTGATGTGGCCGAGGGCCCCCTTGTCAAGGAGGTAGGCGCGGATGGCGCGGTTCCAGGCGTTGAAGTTCTTCATGCCGACAAGGCGGGGAACCACCTTGAGGATGCCGGCAGCGGAGTTGTCGTTGGCAGCCATAATGGGTGCAGAGGTTGTAACGGTTGTTGGTTGGTTGGTCTCGGAGGGTTGGGTATCGAGGTCGAGGGCAAGTCGAGTCAGAGGTCAGGCGTCCTGCGTGAGCTGTGAGTCGAGTTGGGAGTCGAGAGTCGATGGCCAAGGCAGAGAGACGAGTTGAGAACTAGAGTGCAAAGGTTGCAGTCGTTGTGTTCTTGCAGTTTGCAGTTCGAAGTTGTTCGAAGTTGTTCGAGGTTGATGGGGAAAGCGGGCACTGAGATGAGCGCTTATATCTCTTTCAGGCTGTTGTGAGCAGCGAGTGCGGGACAATGGCAGTCCGTGAGCACAAGAGCGTGATGTTGACCCATCAGTGATCCATGACGAAGAACAATGGATGTGAGCGAAGAAGTCCGAGATCGCCGGCGAGACAAGTGTGGAATGAGAAGCATTGCATCGGTGAGACAGGGTGGTCGAACATCGAGTCCGAGATCGTCGGCGAGACATGGTGTCAAGCGAGACACATTGTTGTTGTTGGCAGGCGTGGCAGGCGTGGCAGTGTGGCAGGCGTGACAGGCGTGGCAAGGCGTGGCAAGGCGTGGCAGGCGTGGCAGGCAGGGCAAGGCGTGGCAGGTGTGGCAGGCGTCGATGGGTGTGGCCGAGACAGTCGGGCGAAGTGAGTGTGTCGGGTACAGCCAAGGGCATAGCCGAAGAGTCCGAGGGTGTCGGGTCGAAGTGGCAGCCGAGACAGTCGGAGGTATGCGTGTGTAAGACGCCGATGTCACCGACACGGGGTCTGTCGTAGTAGCCCGATCCGAGTCGTCCCTAGTATCGATCCAATAATAGGATATCGAGATAACGAGGTCCGTGACCTCGGTATCAGGTATGTCGCGAACTGTCTGCGACTGTTGTCGACGGATGCCCAAGTGTACTCGCAGCCGTYGYTGATCCGTATCGTGCTCTGTCACGATTGTGTAAGTCCAAGCCGTGTCGGTCTATCGGCACGGCGCAGTGTACCGTCGTAAACGAATGTGATAAGCTAGCTACAACTCCTACGAGATTAGTCTGTTGTCGTCTTCTTCGGCTAACAGACCTATCTTATCTACCTGTGTCCTCTCATGGTCGTACGCGATCGTACGATGCCATTTCCCCAATGATTTGCCTGAGCGGTTCTTACTCCGCTCGGGGGTTGAGCCTGTTCTCCGCGTACGATGTTGCTGGCTCGTCCCACTATATGGGTCACGGGTTCTAGTTGCTTATTCAGCAATGGTCTCGTGACTCCGTTTGGTCGTCGCCGGGGCCGAGGTCGCCCCCTGGGTCGTTGTTGGTGTTGGTCCTGGGTTTACGGGACCCGAGTGGAAAGACGACCACTGTCGACGACAGTTGACGACTGTCGGTGACTGTGCGAGTTACGTTTGGCGGGGCGTTCGTGAGCGAGTCACGTGATTGCACGCGCGTGGTTCTGGTGCCGTATGTGGTTGGTTCGTTACAGGAGCCCCTCCTTTAAGCAACGAGTTCCTACGAGTGACGTGTAATTCCGGTGGTCTGTGATTGCGCACGGTGGAGGTTGTTTGCGCCCGGTGGAGGCTGTCCACACCAATGGATCTGGAATGTTGTGTGTCGTTGCTCGTCTGATGACATCGACACACACACTGATGACGAGGAGAGCGGTTGGGGCGTTCGGGGCGACGGTCGCGCTCGCGTGCGCTCAGCGCTGGCGGTAAGGTATATAAGGCCGTGTCCGAACTCCGATTCTCCCTCGTTCTTACACTTCTCCACTTCTCACCATGGCCACTCCTCCTGGTGCGCCCTGTAAGTTGTCGGCGACTGTCGACGACTGTTGCTAACTTTCAGCGCAACTTCAAGCTCGTACCCGCTCTAAGGGTTCTCCGATTATGACCGGTGATTCTCTTCCTCCCACCCGTCGCTCGCCTTCTAAGAAGGCGAAGGCGGCGAGTAGCACCGCCGCGATTCTGAAGAAGATCGTTAAGGACAATCTTGCCGGTCTCGACCCCACCGACGTCGCTGCCGTCGACGACCGCATCACCATCCTTGACGAACACTCTCCCGACGATGTCGACGACCGCGTTCCTGGTGTTGAGGAACCGGTTCACTCTTCCGACGATGTCGACGACCACGCTCCTGGTAGTAAGGCGCCCGCTCCTTTCGTTGAAGACGCTGAAGATGTCGACGTTCCCAAAGTTTCCGCTCCTTCTAAGAAGCGCAAGGTCTCCGCCGGTGCTGCCACTGGTTCCTCCGAGAGCAAGAAGGCGAAGGTCCCCAAGTTCGAGCCGATCCTCCAGTTGCCTCCTGCTAGCTCGGCTTTGTTGGCGATGTACAGCGGCGCTCCTCTGGGTACGGTTGGCAAGGACTTTTTGCACGGTGGGTTTAACCCTCTCAACATCGTCGAGTTGTTCGATAGTCCCTCGAGGCGTTCCCACTCCTACCGCGCCCCTGTTTCTACTGTCCGCTGGATCAATTCCCCCCGCCTGGAGCACCATGAGTATACCGTTACTCTTCCCTTCATTGCCCTCCGTCCCAACCTTTACGACATCTTCGGCCTTAATCGGTTTCCCATTGCTTATTCCGACCGTTTCCTCGACTCTCTCCGCCGTCGCTGGATCGCTGTCTCCGAGACTAAACAAGCCCGCCATGGCGTCAGTGCTGTTGCTAAGGTCATGGAGGTTACGTCCCCCACGCACTACACTGGCGTCGAGCGTTGTCACCATTGCGCCAAGGACAATGTTGAGTGCTACGATGTCGGCGGTGGTTGCGCTTATTGTCTCTCCTTCGGCACCCAATCCCAGTGTACACTCAACCACGCGGCTGTCAAGGAGGTGCAGGCCGCTCGCAAGCGTGGTGAAGAGGCCTTCTTCCACTTCGCGGGTTCGATTGCCGGTACCTTTAACGACCTGATCCAGGACCTTGGTAAGCTCGGTGAGGGCGTGACCAATCGCGTCAAGATCGCCATGCACAGCCTCGACGAGCCTTTGGCGGCGACTGCTCGTTCGTTCGGTTTCGTTCTTGACCCCGATCGCCTGAAGGAGATTCTCCGCGCCACTGAGGATTCGCGTACGTTCATCAATGCTGCGGTGCAGAGTCGTTCTCGTTACACTCGCCAGCTTGAGGAGTCTATCCACAGTGGTTACCTCCCTCCTCCTGCCGCTAGGGAGACTCCCGAGGAGGAAGAAGACGATGTTGTGATCGAGGAGCCTTAGTCCGAGTCCAATAGTTTGTGCTTAGTCGTATCCATTATGCAGTGTAATTAGTTCTCGTCGATGATTGTTGTCGACTGTTGTCGACTTGTTCGACACGGACATATGTTCTTCATACCGTCTGCGGTCCCGGTTTATTGGGGTACCGCTCGTGGAAAACTCTAATCGCCTCGGGCGCATTGGACACATTCGTCGCTGGCTGCCAGGAGTCCTCCTCCCTATTATAGCCTACCCAGCTGACGAGGTACTGTAGTTTCCCATATCGTTTACGGGAATCGAGGATTTCCTTAACCTCGTATTCCTCTTCCCCTTCGACTTCTACTGGTGCTGGCGGTGGCGGTATTCTCCCCTCGAATGGATTTGGATTATATGGTTCCAGCAGCGACACATGGAAACTGTTGTTAATCCGCATATGGGATGGTAACTCCAGACGATATGCGTGGTCTGAAATGACCTTGCTGACGCGGTAAGGGCCCACCCATTTCGCGGTTAGTTTCGGTGTCCTGTCCTTAATCCGGAAGTTTTGTGTTGATAGCCACACCAGTTGGTCCTTCGTGAACTTTGGCGCTTGTTTCCTTTTCTTGTTGTAGTAATGCGCCTGTCGTTCTTGTCCCTCGGCTAAGTAGTTTCCAATCCTTTCAGTGATTCGGTGAAGTTCGTTGAGGTAGTCTTGCGCTTCACCGGGTTGGTCCACTAGGAAGTTGAAACGCGGGTGGTAGCCGTAGGTTGCGTAGAAGGGTGAGACGGTGGTGCTCGAGTGCTGAGCATTATTATAGGCGAACTCGGCCAGCGGCAGCATGTCTGCCCAGTCGTCTTGCTGGTAGTTCACGTATGTCCGTAGGTATTGATCGAGCCACTGATTGACTCGTTCTGTTTGTCCATCGGTCTGGGGGTGCGCTGTCGTGGATAGGGCTCTTCGTGCCCCCACCCCCTCGAGGAAGTTCTTCCAAAGTCCCGCTACGAACTTGTTCCCTCTGTCCGAGACGATGGTTCGAGGCATCCCATGTTTGCTGAAAACCATCTTGGTGAAGAGTTTAATTAACTCCTCCGTCGTGATGTTGGTCGTTACTGGTTCGAAGTGCGCCAACTTTGTTCGTCGGTCGACCACGACCATAATGGCATCATACCCATCGGAGAGTGGTAATTGATCGATGAAGTCCACCGATATGGACTCCCATGGTTTCTCGGGGATGGGTAGCGGTTTGAGCATGCCATACGGTGCGTGTCGCTTCGGTTTGTTTCGAGCGCATTGGTCGCACGTTGAGACGTACTTCCGCACGAAGTTTCCGAGGTCGTTTCCTCGGAAATGTCGTCTCACCAGTTCTAAGGTCCTCGCCTGACCCAGGTGTCCCACCAGGGGTTGATCGTGGTACTGTTCCACGACTCGGAGGCGTATATCGCCTTTGGGTAGATAGACCTTATCTTCGACGTACAGGATACCGTTGGGGTCCTTCCCAAACCCGGACAACGTGTCTTTCCATGTCATTGGTCCTATGACCATGAGCGACTCGATGTCTTTGTCTTCTCGTTGGGCGACTAGGAGGTCCCTCGCAAATGTGTCGTCGTGAGATCCTCTCATAGTCGGTTGGTTCCTTGGTGGTGTCCTGTCCGGACAGTTGTCGACTGTCGACAACTGTTGTCGATTGTGCTCATTCTGAGACCTGGTTCGAGCCGCGAGGATCTGCCGGAAGTTGTGTGTCTTGTCTTCTTCCGTTGGCTCGTAGTCCGGCCTCCTAGATAATGCGTCCGGCTTGGTAGACTTCTTGCCCGATCGGTACTCAATCTTGTAATTAACCTCTGAAAGTACCTCGTTCCATCGAGCTTGTCGTCTTGATAGCATCCTTTTGGTTTGGAAGTAGGTGAGGGGTTGGTGGTCTGTTATGATTCTGACCGGCTCCTCCGTTCCTTCCACGTATCGTCGCCAAGCCTTGAGCGCCTCCACGATAGCTAATAGTTCCTTGTCGTGGATTTCGTAGTTCATTTCGGCGGGGTTGAGCTTCCGCGAGAAGAAGGCTATGGGTTTCAATTTCCCGTCGAACAGCTGTGAGAGGATCGCTCCGATGGCGTAGTCCGAGGCGTCCGTCTCAATTGTGATAGGGGCCTTGGGGTCGAAGTGGTGAATGATGTCCCCTTCGGCGAAAGCGTGCTTGATGACTTCGAACGCCTTCTGTGCCCTATCCGTCCATTCGTACTTTCTGGTGGTCTTGGTTAGGTCAGTTAGCGGTGCCACCAGCTTGGAGTAGTTCTTGATGAAGTGGCGGTAGAAGTTGGCAAATCCTAGGAACCCTCGTATTTCCTTGATGTTCTTTGGTTGCGGCCATTCTACCACGCTTTGAACTTTGGCAGGGTCCATACGAATACCCTTGCTGGAGATCAGGTATCCGAGGAACTCGATTTCCTCGGCGTAGAATTCGCACTTCTCTGCCTTCGCGTAAAGCTTGTTCTCCTTAAGACGTCCGAGAACCTGCTTGACGTGGCGCTCGTGTTCCTCCTTGGTGTTGCTAAACACCAAGATGTCGTCCAGGTAGGCGACGACGAACTTGTCGAGCATGTCGTGGAACACGAAGTTGATGAGGTGTTGGAACGTGGACGGGGCGTTCGTCAGGCCGAACGGCATGACCAGGTATTCGAACAGTCCATACTTGGTCCGGAATGCCGTCTTCCATTCATCTCCCTCTGCGATACGTATCTGGTAATACGCGTTGCGTAGGTCGATGATGGTGAAGTACTTGGCCTTGCTTAAGCGGTCCAACATCTCGAATATGAGCGGGAGGGGGTTACGGTTCTTGATCGTCACTTTGTTTAACCCCCTGTAGTCGACGCACAACCTGAGCGACCCATCCTTCTTTTTGACAAATAGGATTGGGGCGGCCGCTGGTGATTGTGACGGTCTTATGAATCCCTTCGCGAGGTTTTCGTCTATGCTTTCCTTGAGGGCGTCCAGTTCTAACTTGGACAGGCCGTAAATCGTCCCGAACGGTGGCATCTCTCCCTCGTAAAGGGGTATTTGATGGTCGAACGGTCTCCTCTCGGGTAGACGATTCGCGGCTTCCTCGTCGAATACCTCTAGGAATTCGTGAAATTCTGGTGGTACATGTTCCGCACTTGGGTTTGTCGACGATTGTTGTCGACTGTTGTTGGCTTTCTTAACCCTTGGCGTGGTTGCCTTGAAGGCTTTCAGGACGTAACTCTTCTCGGGGTGTTCGGGGTCTTCGGGTTCCCGGGTCAGGATTCCCATGTTCTCCGTTCCTTCTACTTTGAGTATGCGCCTGAAGGCCTTGGCCGACACGAATCGGATGTCGGGCTTCTCCCTTTTCGGAATGGTGATGGTTTTATTGTCCCAATCGAATTGGACACTCTGTTGCGCCATCCATAGATTACCCATCACCATTCCTTCCGTTAGGTCGGGTACCAATTCGAATCGGACCATCCCTTCCCATTCCATGATGGAAATCGGGAGGTCAACGTAGTACTGTACGTCCGTGATGGTTCCATCGAATTGTTCGACCTTAATGGGTTTCTTGTATTTTCTGATCTGAATGTTGTTCTTCCTTGCCGTTGCCAGAGGCATGTGGTTCATAGTCGATCCCGTATCCATTAGACATTTGATTTTCGGGTTTTTTGGTAGCTCCGTCTTGACCGTTGCGTATATTGCCGAATCTTGGTGCCCTAGGGTATCTTGGCTGGAAGTGGACTCATTGTCTGACCCAGCCAGCCCGTGTTCTCCTCTCAGTAACGGGTCTTCTCTTGGCTGAGAGGGCTTTAGTTTCCCTCCTTTGTCGAGGGTTCACCCTCCTGGGGGTTGCTCGTGGCGACCTTAAGCTTGCTTATGGTCGGGGCTGCCCCTATCCTTTCGAGGGCACGCTTCTTTCGTACCTCGCAGTCGGCCCAGTTATCGTGTTTTAGGCCACAGTAGAAGCATAGCCCTTCCCTGCGTCGCCTGTCGACTTCTTCCTTAGGGAGGCGGCCAGATGAGTCCAGGAGCTTGCGGTACCCTTCACTGGACTTCGACACGGAGGCTTCCCTAGTGACCGTCATTTGTTTACCGTTACCACGGTAGGTAGTAGTCTTGGTCTTCTGTTCTCGTACTACCGGGCGTTGGTAACTGGTCGTGTGTTGTCGCCGATTGTCTGCGACTGTCGACGACTTTCGCTCTCTCTCCTTCTCCTTCCTTCTCGCTAGAAGTCTATTGTCGATCCTAATGGCTTGATCGATGATTCCGCGAAGCGTACGTTCACGCCCTTCTCTCATGACCTCATCCTTTATTTCGCCCTTGAGTCCTGCGTAGAAGGTTCCCGGGAGAAGTTTGTCGTCCGCTGGGTACCTTAGGTACGCCATGTACTGCCTGAATTTGGTAGCGTACATGGCTACCGACTCCTCCTGTTCGAGGTCCATAAATTCCCGCTCGTATGAAGCCTTTCGGTCCGGGTCACCCCAGTTCTTGTCTAGTTCCTTGCAGAACAACTCGTAGTTGAGCATGAACGCTGGGCGATTGGGTCCCTTAAGGCTTCTGTACTGTCGATACCATTCCTTAGGTCCTTTTGCTAATAGTCCTCCGACCAACATGATCTTGCGTTCGTCGGTGTTGAGGCTTTGCGGGTTTAATTCAATCCAGTCCTCGCAATCGGTGAGGAAATCGAGCAGGTCCATTTTGTAACCATTGTAGTGCTGGATGTGTGACGGGAACTTGACGTCCTTTGTTTTCACGTCACTGTCCCTCGCGTGTTGTGTGATGGATTCGATTTCCTCTTCTACTCTTTCGCTCGTACCTCTGCGTTCCCTGAGGCTGGTTGCTGCGGTGTTCTCTCGGAACAGTCGTTGCTGCAGTTCCTCGTTGACGTTCCTCAACTGTTCCACCTCATCCCGCTGAGCGTTGGTTCTGTCCAATAGGTCCCTCGTGAGTTGTTCCAGGTTGGCGAGGCGGTCGTCCTGTGGAGTCGCCCCTTCGCCTTGCGTCCTGGTCGACCGTGTACGGGACCTAGTTGATACTCCGGGTCCACTCGATCCTTCGGCAACCCCTGCCGTAGGGCCTCCCGGCGGAACTGTTTCCGGCACGGGGGTCGAGGTTCCTGAGTTCGAAGGTTCGCTCATGTTGATTGCCGATGGATACCGTTTACGGCGGGACGCTGATGAAACAGACTAATCTTCTGTAAGACGCCGATGTCACCGACACGGGGTCTGTCGTAGTAGCCCGATCCGAGTCGTCCCTAGTATCGATCCAATAATAGGATATCGAGATAACGAGGTCCGTGACCTCGGTATCAGGTATGTCGCGAACTGTCTGCGACTGTTGTCGACGGATGCCCAAGTGTACTCGCAGCCGTCGYTGATCCGTATCGTGCTCTGTCACGATTGTGTAAGTCCAAGCCGTGTCGGTCTATCGGCACGGCGCAGTGTACCGTCGTAAACGAATGTGATAAGCTAGCTACAACTCCTACGAGATTAGTCTGTTGTCGTCTTCTTCGGCTAACAGACCTATCTTATCTACCTGTGTCCTCTCATGGTCGTACGCGATCGTACGATGCCATTTCCCCAATGATTTGCCTGAGCGGTTCTTACTCCGCTCGGGGGTTGAGCCTGTTCTCCGCGTACGATGTTGCTGGCTCGTCCCACTATATGGGTCACGGGTTCTAGTTGCTTATTCAGCAATGGTCTCGTGACTCCGTTTGGTCGTCGCCGGGGCCGAGGTCGCCCCCTGGGTCGTTGTTGGTGTTGGTCCTGGGTTTACGGGACCCGAGTGGAAAGACGACCACTGTCGACGACAGTTGACGACTGTCGGTGACTGTGCGAGTTACGTTTGGCGGGGCGTTCGTGAGCGAGTCACGTGATTGCACGCGCGTGGTTCTGGTGCCGTATGTGGTTGGTTCGTTACAGCGTGTCGGAAATAGGCGGGAACAAAGTACAAAAGACTTGTGGCAGCAAACCGCCCGTCAGCCCCGTCATTGTTGCCGTGTTCGGGCTCCTCACGCAAGGTGGGGCGCGACAGAGGGCTCAGAGGGATGGCCGACGCGTCGTGGACCTCGATTATCTTGGCTTGTTCGGGCGCGTGGCAGGCGCGCGACAGAGGCCGCAAAAGAGGTGTCGTCCACGGAAAGCACGAGAAAGTGCGAGCACCCCACGTGACTAGGTCACCGAGGGGCGGGAGCCACGATCTCAAGGACCTGCTTGGCCCGTGGGCACTGCGCACTGTGAACTCCCAATGAAAACGTACAACGCCAAAGCAGGACCGAGGTAGCTTCGCACGGCGAATGCACTAAGTGGGAGTTGGATGCAGTGGCGAGTGGCAAGGGCGTGGATGGCGGCGATATTGTGACTCTTAATCTGTTGAGAATAGAGTGGATGATGCATAGACACGTCGACGGCGACGCGTTGTTTATCTACACGGCAGTTTCGACGGAGGCAAAATATACCTCCGTCTCAACACCACGTGTTGGCTTGCGTAAGCCGCATCACATGGTGCGACGCCCACACAGGGCGCAAGGTGATTGATCGACGTGTGTGCGCATGCGGTTTAACGTACGAGTCCTAAGGACCCATGCCTTAGAGGATCTTCATCTGCGCCCGAAACACACCAGCAACAGTGCCTGGGAGGTCGTAGAGCCGCCTCCAGGACGCAGATTTGAACCGAAGTGCAGGTTGTTGGGAGTCACGTGCCCTTTGCCACCAGTCGGTTACGTTTCGATAATTTCGGAAAGTCGGCAGTCCACTCGATCACAACTACACCCAACCTACCATGTTTCGCGCACTCCGGATATCGACGCGAACGGCAACACCGTTAAGGACGATTACGACCTCGGCGCCGGTTGCGGCGTACGGGATGAGCCGGGGCGGCAAGGGCGGCAGCCAAGGCGGGCCGCGGCGGCAGTCAAACTCGCAGCGCTTGAACAAGTTCGACAGCAACAACAGGCCGCGACGGAGACCGGACACGAGCGAGCAGAGCATTGCATGGCGTGACCGACCCACCAGTGCTCCGCAAGTGCCCCGCGCCCGGGAGACAAAGCAGGAGAAGGAGCGCAAGCTCCCGGTCCACAGGCAGGAGGCGAACATCCTCATGTCGCAGCCGCGCGACTTCAGCGCGTTCGAGATGAACCCCGCCTTGCTTGAGGTGCTTTCGCAAAAGGGATACGAGCAGACGACCCCGATTCAGTCTCTATCCCTGTCTGAGCTTCTCGCCTCTCCGCCGGCCGACGCTGAGGGCAAGGATGCCCGCACCGCAGCCATCCTCGGCGCCGAGACGGGATCGGGCAAGACGCTCGCGTACCTCCTCCCCCTCATGCAGCGGCTCAAGGAAGACGACCGACCTGGACCGCGTGCTGGCATTCTTGCTCCCCGCGCCATTGTGCTCGCCCCGACGCATGAGCTCACCCGCCAATCGACGGCGGTCGCCAAGCAGCTCTCACACGGCGCCAAGCTGCGTATCGCCGGCGGGTCTTCGCCGGGCACCGTCAAGGGTGCAGGCGGTGTTGACATGCTCTTCTCGACTGGAAGGCGCATGGCTCAGCTCCTCGGCCTCGAGCGTGAGCGCGGAGAGCGCGTCCCCGTCGAGCGCAAGAGGAACGACGACGAGGAGCCCGAGTTCTCTCCCGCACGCCTCGAGTGGCTCGTCATTGACGAGGCGGACGTGCTCCTGGGCAGTGCGTTCGCGGACGAGACGAACGCGATTCTCCGCCGCCTGCCGCGCAACATGAACGTGCTCCTCGTTACCGCTACGCTTCCCCCTGCTCTTCTCGAGCAGATCGGCGCTCCCGACTCCCCGCTGAAGGGATACGACTTTGACCACCTTCTCTCTCCTGGCCTTCACCGTCTGCCGGCCAAGCTCGAGACGCGCTTCGTGCCCTGGTCGAAGAGCGGTAACATGTACTCCGACATTGCACACGAGGTGCGCCGCGTGTTCGCCGAGGAGGCGCTCGATGCCAAGAACGCAGCGCAGGAAGAGGAGGCAAAGCGGGGCCTGAAGCCCGGCAGCGTGAAGCCGCAGCGCAACATGGCCGTCGTCTTCTGCTCGTCGCTCGGCAAGGTAGCCGCCGTCTCCAAGGCGCTCGAGGAGAGGGACATCAAATGCCTCCCGTGGACTGGCGACAGTGCCGACCGCAAGGTCGGCCGGAACGGGCCGCTGGACCACTTCCTGGTCGACCACAACAAGCGCCCCGAGAGCCTCGAGACCCCCAAGCCCGTCAAGTCTGTCGCCACGACCGACGATGGAGAGCCGATCGCGGTCACGGAGGCCGAGGCTGAGGCTGCCGCGGCGGAGGACAAGAAGGACAAGAAGGAGCAGCCCGAGAGCGACAAGAAGAAGCCCCGCGTTCTCGTCACGACGTCGCTGCTCAGCCGTGGGCTCGATTTCTCGCCCCTCGTGTCGACGATCTATCTTGTCGACCCGCCGCGCAACGTGCTCGACTTCGTGCACCGTGCCGGCCGCGCTGGACGTGCGGGACGGCCGGGTCGCGTCGTCGTGTTCGGCATGCAGCATGCCGGCCAGAGCAAGTACGCTGAGCAGCTTAAGGATGTCCTCCGCGGCACGGAGCGCAGGATGGCCGCCAAGCCTGGAGCAAGGACGTTCGAGGGCGTGAGGGCTCACAGAGCACAGGGAGGAAAGAGGAAGTAAACACACAGCAAACACTTGTATTCTACCATGCATCACTCTCAGGGATACTTTGGGGTGCTGAACAGCTCTCTGTGGAGGCTGCACGTTGCAGCATAGGCATGGTCGAGATATGGAGATATGTGCACGATCGCACCAACATTCCCGATGTTGATAAAGGACCCAGACGGAGGCCTGCAACGATTCGAGCAGGAGCTCGTATATGGGTCTGATCGTATAACGGTTAGTACACAAGATTCTGATTCTTGTAATCTGGGTTCGATTCCCAGTCGGACCTCTTCTTTTGCACTTCCTTCCACCCTTGCACATCTCAGAGCATCGTTTTTGCGTGACGGATGGCTGCAGAAAGCGGATTGTGCGGAGGATGGACGATTCGTGAGAGTGTCGTAGCGCTAATGCGCGGAAGGAGTCTGCCGCGGTTGTGCCTGGGCGCTAAAGTGTAATCGACATTAGCGGGTGGCATGAGGCTGATTCCCGTGACGTCCTTCTTCAGTCCGAGAGCTTGTATGCTCCGCCCGCTCAAAGCACTTTCTCACGGGATTTAGCTGCGAGCGGCTGGAGCCGCAGGTGGCGCAGTGAACTCCGGATCTGCGGACATGTGCGCCGAGATCAGAGATCGCCCCCCGGCGACCTCTCGAGCTGCAATCTGCTACTCGGACATCTCGCATAGCAGGGCCAAGCAATCTCAGGGGTGATAGAGATCCGGTGTATGGATACGGTGAGTACGTAGGTCGAAACCGGCCTGTCTCGGACTTGGACGGGCAGAGGGTCAGGTGCGCCAATCGGCGGTACCGCTGCTTCGGAGTGCAGGGCTCGGAGAGTTCATATCTTTCTGCCAAGCATGCACGAAGCCGACGAAGGTCTGCAGCCGACGGTACTGGCGTCGGCACGGCGACATCTTGCCGCAAACAGGTGCCAAGCTGACAGACAATCAGACGTACGGACGGACGGGATCGCTGGAAATGGTCGATAATTCGAAAAATGCCCTGCACACTTCCGCCGGCCTTCGAAAAACCTCGGAAAATCGGCCCTCTCCACCCCGTATCCCAGATCTGCCCCGGAGCTGCGGGACAGCCGAAGTACGCAGCTTGAGGGCGAGTGCGGGGCTGCGTCTGGAGAAGTGTGGAGATCCTCGACAGTGACGAGAACGAAGAACCACAGACCGGCGTTCAAAGAAGCCACAGTGATGAACACGTGATGTCTGGCCCTGTGCGGCTCGTGCCAGGCTCAGCCAGGCTGGCGAATCTACGCGAAGGAACAGGCACTTATGGGAGCCACCGGTGACCAAATTTTGACCAGCCTGGGTGCTCCTGCAACTGCTGACTGGCCTGCGTGCTCGCTTGGCTGGCTGGCGCAAGCCCCCTCGTGCTACCAGGTCGCCGCGTCACCACCGCTTATGGTTAGCCTGCATCTGCGTGCATACTCTGGCAGCACATGGCTGCTTACGGACGCACACGCAGCCGTAGCGCAGATTCGCGCAGGTACATGCTGCCTCACCCTAGTGCGCTTCCCATACGCAGCGCCAGCCTCAATCAGGCGTGTAGAACCCACCTGCGCCTGCAGGATCACATGCTACCAGTCAAACCATCGTACAGCCCAGTAAGCCGCTGTACCCTCGGCAAGTCGCCGTCTCTCGCTTTTTTGCCGCGGGCGGATTCACCGTCTGACATACCTTCGCAACCACTCCTTACGAACCACCGACTCGTTGCCTATCCGTGCTCAACTCTAGTCGCCGTCGCACCTCCCCGCGCCCGCCCGCTTGGACATGTTCAACCCCGGACAAGAGCCTGGCCCCTCCAAACGTCGTGCCCCCAAGACGGCGTCTGGGGAAAACAAAGTGTATGTATCCCATCCCACACATCCCATCCCGGCGGGCCAACAACGGTCCGCACGTCTTAGCCTTCCCATCAGGCCACCATTCTTCCATTGCCATCTACCCCAGAGCGGTCATCAAGACATGGAAGGAATGTGAGCTGACCCATGCCAGAAGCTGCACAGCATGTCGCACTGTAAAGGTGAGTGTAGATCATTGCGACCCGGACTCGGCGTGTCTTCCCTCAATACCCGGCTTACTAACGCATCAGTGTAAATGTGTCGAGGCCGCCGATCCATCCCAGGACAAGTGCCAGCGATGCGAACGCCTCAACATCGCCTGCGTCTACCAGGCCCACCAGCGTGGACGTCGACGGAAGGATGGATCGCGTCCTCATCGCCGCGATGAGGTGTCGAGCCCGGCTTCCGACGCGAACTCCCCAGCCCTTCTCAAGAGGAAGTACTCTGATCACGGCCTAGGACGCGAAGGCAGCCAAGGCCACGACGCTAGCAGGCGCCGGCTTTCTGTCACGACCGGACCGTCCCCAGCTACCACGACCCCAGGCATCAACGGCAGCGCCGGCGTCACGCCTCTCCGACCATCGTACCAGGAACCCTTCCCCTCCGACTCCCGCGAGCCTCATCGAGACATCGACTCGAAGGAGCACCTGCGGCCGTCGCCTGATCACGACCACGACGACAATGATCACGACCACGACTACCACCGTGACATCGACCACGCGCCCGTCAACACTGTCTATCACGATGTCGCGAACCGGTCCATCTTCTCCATCGCAGGTGTCATGGACCGCAAGGGCGGCGATGACTCCCCGGAGTACAGCACCGTCCAGGCGTCCAACACGAAGGACGACCCCGTCGCGCTCGGCATCCTAACCATGGCCGAGGTCGAGTCGCTCTTTGGCCACTACTTCGACCAGCTGCAGACCTGCGTATGCTTGCTCGATCCTGCAATCCACACAGCGCGGTATACATACCGCGCTTCGCTGCAGCTTTTCCTGGCCGTGCTCACGGTCGCCTCAAAATTCTTCAGGCCAGAGCTGTACGATCAGCTGAACGCTATTGCGAACCGTCTCATCGACCGCGCTATGTCCGACTGCGTGTGTTCCATCGAGATCGTCCAGGCCATCTGCATTCTGCACTACTGGAAGAAGCCGCAGGATGGACGAGGCTGGCTGCGGCTCGGACACGCGATCCGCCTGGGCTACCAGCTCGACCTGCACCTGCCGCGCAAGGACAAGCTGCCGGCGGACGAGCGAAAGGCGCGACTTGTCATTGATCGGGAACGCACGTGGATTAGTCTATTCTGTTTCGACAGCACCCAAACAGAGCTCGTCGATCGCCCTTCAATGATGATGAGAGCCCCCGATGTCGGAGCTTGGATTCGTGAGATCCCTTACCCACTGCCGTCAGACGGTCAGCTCGACTTCGCCGTCAAGACCAGCTGCCTACGTCTCGAGGTCCGCCAGTTGCAGAACTGCAAGGGCAACTATGAGATACTTCGCTCCGGTCTCCGCCGGATCAGCGAGGACCTTCACCGCTCCCACCAGATTTTGCTCAGCGACGAGTACCCCGTTAAGCTCACATCGACTTCGGTTAGCATCAACAAGTTCAGCACCGTCGCTGGCCAGCTGCTCGTCGAGTGCACATCGCTGTCGTTTGCCCCGAAGAAGCACCGCATCAGCCTCATGCACGCGTGCGTCTCAACGTCACTCGACCTGCTGGACATTGTCGTCGAGGGCTTCGTGCGCAAGGGCATCATGCCGATGATCGAGGACGCCCACTCGGTGGCTGTGGCGTCTACGGCCGTGCGCCTCATCCGTTTCCTTCCCTATCTTGACGGCTCTGCCAGGGCCGCCGTCTTGCGCAAGATGACAAAGGTCGTCATAGTTTGTCGCGAGGCGGCGCGTGGCGACCAGGAGTCACACCCCGCATACCTCGCTCGCTTCATCCACGCTCTGCTGGACAAGGCGCACCAGAGCCGCCCGCCATCCCGCGCCCCCTCGCCTGCCGCCGCCCGCCAGCTGCACATGACCGGCATGACGCCCATGGACGCTCCGATGCCGACGCCGCAGCAGCAGAAGACCACTCCGGACCAGTGGTGGGACGAAATCGGCCAGTTCGCTTATAATCAGGAGCAGCCCCAGTTGTTCAAGGAACACCAAGACTTCTGGGACGGCTTCCCCCTTCTTGCTGGCGCAATGAACACGCTGACCCCATCGGGGCAGCAGAACGGCGTGCCGCCCGGCACGTCGCCTGGAGGAACGATCGACCCGCTCGCGGCGCCATTCGCGTGGGACCTCGACTTTCTCGGCATCGCCCAGCCGCACTGGGCCACGAACCACCAGGCCACTTAGGTCGCTGGTCCAGTTGCATGTTGTATTCCTTTGTATCGCCCCTCACTCTATGTATCTATGCATTGGTACAGTATTAGTTGCGTCTATCGTCTATGGTCTGTGCGTACGCACGGTCTGTGTCAGGGATTGGCGCTATGGCAGTCTAGTTCTTGATGGCCATGCGCTCGAGCACCTGCGAGCGGGCAGGGACGCTCTCGGCGGCGCCCGCGATCTCAACGCACATGGAGCACGCGGCGAGGCACTCGTCAACAACACCCTCCAGCGCCTCCATAGTCGGCTCGCCGATGCGCATGAGTCCAGCAGTGAAGTAGCCCGTGAAGCAGTCGCCTGCACCAGTCGTGTCCTTGAGCGGCTTGAGGAGCTTGGCGGCGGGGCGGTAGAACCACTCCTTGTCGCTGCGGAAGAGAAGCACGCCGTGCGCGCCAAGCGTGCAGACAAGGTTGACAGTGGCCATCTGGGGCAGGCTCTTGACGCCGCTCAAGATCTGGAGCGCCGAGAGCGCCTCGGCGGGCAGCTGAACGCCCTCGGGAACGACAGCGGACGACTTCAGCGTCTCAGAAGTGAGAGCGCGCGTGATGTCACCAGCCTCGCCCTCGTTCAGGAGGAGCCAGTCGATCGTGTCCCATGGGAAAGCACGGAGCTGCTCCTCGCTCGGCATGGGCGAGGGGTTGAAGATCGTGCTGGCGTTGGCCTCCTTAGCGCTGCGGAGGAAGGCGAGCGTCGAGTCGAAGGGGATCTCATTCTGCACCACGACGTGGGTCGCGGAACCGATCGGGGCAGGTGTGCGCGCATAGTTGGCACCGGCGAAGAGGACTGCTGTCAGCTGAGCTCACGACGTGCTTGGCATCACACCATCTGCCCAAACCAGCTGACGCTGGCTGAAACAGGCTTGAGCCACACAAAGCCTAACGGCGACTCAGACTCACCAATGCTGTTCTCGCCATCCTGGGACGACTGGATGATCGCGCGGCCCGTGTGCTGGTCCTTCAGGACGTCAACGCCAGACACTTCAACGCCAGCATCGACCATGAGGTCGAGGAGGTCGCGGCCGTCCTCTCCAATGCAGGCCGAGAGCTTGACCGCCCCGCGGTTGTCGCACGCGCGTCCGACGGCGACGGCCTGGTTCGCTCCCTTGCCGCCGCCGCGGCGCGTGTACCCCGTAGACGCGATTGTCTCTCCGGGACGCACAATGTGCGGGAGGTGGTAGAACTCGTCGATGTCTGAGGTCAGCTGGGCCACATGACTGAGACCTCTAGGCCAAACATAGCATCGCACACGCCTCGGCTCTGCTCAGCTCCACAGAGCTGTCCGGACCTGGTTGCTGGTCTCTCGGACCGAGCTCCCGTTCGTCGCCACCCGACCAGCTCCACCGACTCACTGACGGATCCAGCAACGAGGCAGGCAGCAGTGGCGCTCATGATTTCGATGGATGAACAAGTGTACGGAACTCCGTCTCTCCGACGCAAGGATACGCGGGGGTGCGAGCTTCGGGGCAGCTATATAGCGATCTCACACGAGCTGTCGCTCTGCCTCGGGTTCTGCACCACCGCGCCGTCAACATGATTTCGAACTTTCTGCTCGCGCTGGTCATGGGTTGCGGAGATGGCCGGCGGGAACGTCTGAGGCCAGCATGTGCCGCTGAAAGTCGCCGGCCAGGGCAACAAGGGTCCCAGGATTGTTTACCAGAAGGAGCAGCAGCACTTCCGCCAAGGTTTCCGCCTGCTTGTGCGGACGGTTGGCCGGCGACTTTCGTAATACTCGTCAGCAACGCGAGGCTTGGTGCTCGGAACATAGCCCGATTACGTTCGGCTCTGCCAACTTTCATTCAGGTTAATTTCGAAGCCTCAAAGGCACCATGGGAGGCACTCGAGGAACGGTGGAGGTACACCTGAGGACGGCAGGAGGCACCTTTAGGAACCCTACCGACGGCGACTCGAAAGCGTCCAAGACCACAGGGAGGACAACATTTAGTCGCCGGGCCGAACGGTGATCCACTCCACTGAGACCTCACCCCCCGAACACCTACAGCGTGTCCAACGGTGCCCCCAGGTGGGGTTGCGGGGGTGTTCGGGATTGAGGAGACATATATCAACCTTGAGAAAGGACCCTTGGCCCCCGCATCGACTTTTTGGACCTTGCTCAAGTGCTATAAGAGGTCTTTCCCGAGACTGACTTGTCGCGTTCCCCAACTCTCACCGGCAACACCACCTAGTCCCACTTAGAACGGCACTCACATTTGTTTTCGCCGTGCCGATCGCCTAAATTTTACACTCTCTTCAACACACACGACCTCTCTCTCCTCGACGGCTCCGCCCCCGACAAACACGGAACGCCTTCTACAATGTCGTCGGAAATCGCGCGCACCGACAAGGGTGACAAGGGCGTCATCGACATGCAGCACTCGCACACGGCCGACCTGGAGCGCAAGCGTCTGGCGCTCGCCGGCCCGGCGGGTGTCGCGGGTCTGTTCAAGAACCCGCGTCTTCTCGCGATCTCGATCGTGACCATGCTCGGAGGTCTGAACTATGGCTACGAGCAGGGCGCGTACGGCCAGTGTCTCGTCATGGCTGCGTTCTACAACATGCCCGCCTTCTCGCGTATCATTGACGACGCCAACTTCAAGGGAATCTCTGTCGCTATTCTCGGTCTCGGTGGATGGTTCGGCTCGCTCATCAACGGTTACTGCGTCGACCAGTTCTCGCGCCGCTGGTGCATGCTCGGCGGTGCTTTCATCTGTATGGTCGGAGGCATCATCACTGCCGCCGCCTACAACTCGGGCATGATCTTCGCTGGACGCTTCCTCATCGGTGTCGCCGTCGGATCCCTCTCGACCGCTGTCCCCATGTACAACTCGGAAATTTCCCCGGCTGAGGTCCGTGGTGCCATGGGAGGCACCTGGCAGCTCAGTGTGACTTGTGAGTATTCAGAATAGGGTTTCGGGAGTCTGGGCCTCGCGCAAAGCAGCGCTAGCCGTACGCGAAAGCGCCGTCGCAAGCGCATGCCAGATGCCAGCCTGAACCACTGCAAATCTCGTCAGCCTAGCCGGCTGCGGGTATGCGTTGGTAAGCGGCTTGGTCATCCTGGTGGCGGATATTCCGCTTAGTGCAGTTATTCCTGGCCGGGGTTTGTGGGTTCTTCTTCGGTCAGCTGCAGCGTTTTGTTCCGCTGCACGCGTCCGGGGAAGAGAAAGTGCGGAACATGGTGCGCCATGGCACCATGTGTGCCATGTGTGCGCGTCCGGCGACTTTGAGAAACTTTGTTTTCAACCCATGTGCTACCGCCTGGCCTCCTTTGGGAGGAGTATTCAAGGGCAAACCCCACCCGAGCCTTCCCCGAAGGGTGCAAAGGGTTCCTCGGGCCAACGGGGGCTTCAGGATAACCACGCGCGCGCCACCACGCCCAGACGCCGGACCCAATATGATAAGATGCGTGACTAACACCTCCACAGTCGGTATCATGATCTCGTTCTGGATCGCCTACGGATGCCACTTCATCTCGGACACCAACACTGTCGCCTGGCGCCTGCCCCTCGCGATCCAGTGCATTCCCGCCATCCTCCTCGCCATCGGCACCCTCTTCATCCCATACTCGCCCCGTTGGCTGCTGAAGAAGGGCCGCGATGAGGAGGCCCTCCGTTCGCTCGCCTGGCTCCGCCGCGCTTCGGTCGACGACGAGGCTGTCCGCCTGGAGTTCCTCGAGATCAAGGCCGAGGCCATCTTCGAGAAGGAGTCTGTTGCCGAGAAGTGGCCCCAGTACGCCAACAAGCCCTTCCTCCTGCAATTCGCGCAGATCAAGACGCTCTTCTCTACGTGGCCCATGTTCAAGCGCACCGCCGTCGGAACCCTCATGATGTTCTTCCAGCAGATGTCCGGTATTGACGCCATCGTCTTCTACGCCCCCATCATCTTCCAGACTCTCGGCCTCAAGGGCAACTCGGTCTCGCTCCTCGCCTCCGGTGTCGTCGGTATCGCCATGTTCGTCGCTACTGTCCCCGCCATCATCCTCATGGACAAGATCGGTCGTCGCCCCCTCCTCATCGTCGGTGGTCTCGGCATGGCCGCGTGTCTCGCTGTCGTCGCCGGTATCACCGGTGGCTTCAAGGACCACCTCGCCGAGCACGAGGCTGGTGCGTGGACCTCTGCGGCCTTTGTGTGGATCTACATTGCCTGCTTCGGATTCTCCTGGGGTCCCGTGTCTTGGACTGTTATCTCTGAGATCTTCCCCCTCTCGGTCCGTGCGCCCGGCACCGCTCTCTCGGCCTCGACCAACTGGATGGTCAACTTCTGTGTCTCGTGGTTCCTGCCCCCGATGCTCGAGTCGATCGACTACGGCACGTACATCTTCTTCCTTGCGCTCTGTCTCCTGGGCGTCGGCTACGCCGTCTTCCTCCTCCCCGAGACGCGCAACGTCTCGCTGGAGGCCATGGACCTGCTCTTCGGCGCCTCGGACGCTTCCCGCGACGAGGCCAAGATGGCCGGCATCATGAACCGCCTCGCGGCCGAGTACAACGGCGCCGCGCCCGCCTACGACGCCCACTCCAACTCGTCCTACATGTCCGAGAAGCCCCAGGGCGAGAAGCTCGAGTCGGCCGTTTAAGCAGACACACCCATCATCATTCTTAATCAAAACTGCATCTCAGGCGTGTGCTCGTACGCAGGGTGGAAGGGAGCACGTTAATGGTTTAATAATCGGTTCAGTAGTTACCATACCCTCATGACATTACAACGATGTACCATATCACTATTCTGCTACACGTCCGAAATCGGAAGTCGGAAACTGAAGCCCTTGTTGCAGCAACAACTGGCAGCGTCCGCCGAGGCCGGGAACATTGCCTGAGGTGATCGAGGGGTTCCGAGCTGCTCGGCTCGGCATGCACCGAGAGCGGGGCTTGCTTGGCCCAGGGAGTTGGTCTCATTCCGCACAGGCTTTGGGGATAGTTTGAGTTCGCGCTACACGTGAGGGTCCACGCTTGCTCGGCTCGAGCGCTGGGAGTTTTGGTATTGGCTCGCCGCATCTAAGCGTGGCACTTGCTCTGGCTGACGTGACATCGGCACGGCGACCGGCACGTTTAGTGCACAGCGCAAGGCACCTACAGGCAGGACCCATGTGACGCTGCGGATCGTCGTACTTCTCCTTGACTGCTGAGGGCGTCTGTGTGATGGTGCAAGCACAAGCGGATGTTCACAGCAGGACAGAGTGATCTATTCATGGTGTAGAAGAAAGTTTGGGATACTGTGCAGCTACCGCGTAGGGACATGCCGACGAAGGCACAGGGTGACCGATATTAATAGCAGACATGCGCGATGTGACATGGAACGGAGCTTATCGCGCGGCGGCGTTGTCGCCGACAACGATGTCGGAGAAAAATAGCTGCTCGACAGGTGCACGATCAGCCGTTGAGCCGAAGCGAACATTGAAAGTCACCGGTGGTGTCGCGAGAAGCATGTTCGGAAAGACGTGCGAAAGGAGGCGTATGGAGTACACAGTAGCATGGGGTACAACAGTCTAGTCTATACAGTTACGACTTCCTGCGCTTGTGTGAAGTCTGGTCATCGCTGTCGCTGTCGATGACAATGATATCCACTCCGTTCGACTTCACCTTGGGCAGTTTCGCCTTACTCTTCCCCGACGAGCTTGAACTCAGTGTCTTCTTTAACGACCCCTTGCGCTTCGGAGGCAGCTTGCTGTCCAGCTCCGCTTTGTCCTTGACTCGGCACACTTCGACGGGCACGCCTGCAGAAAGCAGGACGTCGATCCAGATCTGGAGTTAGCTCCCGGCCGAAATCGCTCAGCTCACCTTCTGCGTCTCGGAAAGACTGTCGCCTGGCCCCTTGACCTCGACGAACCGCGCAATGCGCTCGGGATGGTTCCACACGATGAGGTCGGGCACGCCGCTCGCGCGGTGGCGGTACTCCTCGGAGAGCATGCGGCAGATGATCGCTAGCGCGCGGCCGCCGAGACATTCTACGATCTCCTCCAGCTCCTGCCGGCCGAAGTCCCAGCTGAGACCTACGGCCCATGTACCGCGCGGACGCTCACGCGCATCCGTCTCGCGCAGCATCTCAACCGCTTGCGATGTCTTCTGCATGACCTCCAGGCGCTGTTCGATCAGGTCGCGGCGGGCGCGCGCGAAAGTGTCCTCACCCAGGTCTAAGGGCGCAGTCTGGTACCGCGTCTCGAAGACGCCAGGGAGGGGAAGGAAGAGGACGGGCCACATGAGGAGAGCGAAGAGCGTAGTCAGAATAGAGGACTCGGCGTGGAAACCCTCGTATCCCTGGTCCTCCCAGAACTCAAGCACGCAACCCTCGACAGTGACCTCGCCGTCACGACCCTGCCAGGCAGACTTGCCAACCTGCGGGATGCCGACCGTGTCTTCCTCCATGTCCGGACTCATGGCATGGGTAAAGCTCTCTTGGCGGGGCAGCCGTACCTGGCCGACGTTCTGCTGCGATCGCTGAGCCATGATGTCCCTCGTCTCGCACTCCTGCAGCTCGGCATAGGAGATGTGACGCTCCTCTGGCGGGAGGTTCAGCTTGTTCTCCAGTCGTGTCAGGCGGCGAGACAGCCCAGGACGATAGACTGCGGTCAGCTAACTTACCATCACAATGAAGCTCACTGAGATGCGTGTCCTCATCCAAAAGCCCGTCGATGCAGACTTGGGTTGCCTCTTCCAGCTTCTCGATTGTCCTCTTCGGATCGCCCTTGCCGTAGTGTGTCATGAGAACCAAGGCTAGCCGCTCGTACCAAGCACTGCTGTCAGTTCAGCTCCCGAGACCCACAACTCACCCTCTCTTGCCGCGTCGCCAGCGCCGCTGTGCCAACAGTGCACGAAGCACCTCACACTCCTTGTCATACTCATGCAACACTCCGAGTGCAGTAGCGCCCTGATGTCAGCTTACCGAGTGGATCGTAGCTCACCTTGTACACGATCCTGGTGAGAACGTGTTCAGTCCGGAACCTATCGCGACTGGTGGGTTCATCGCCCTTTGAGTCCGCCGCGATCATCTCCTGCCAAATGGGCCACACGCCCTCCCAGACTTTGCGCACAATCCTCGCCCCGTCGGCGCGGGAGAGGTTCTCCAGCCGTCCAAAGTTGAGACCGGGCGGGCCGCCGCGGCGCGACTGCGACCAGTAATCGCCAAGCGCGTCCGAGACGAGCGCCTCCCATGTCACAGCCCGCTCCCACATGAGCATTTCGGCGCGGCTCGCCCACACCGGCGTGCGCTTCGGCTCGCCGTAGTCGGGATAGTGCCGCTTGCTCGAAGCAACGAGGATCGGAGGAAGCATGAGCGCCGGTGCCAGCGCGGACTGCGGCGGCGTGCGCGAGAAGATGAGGTTGACGCGGGAGACGAGAGTGTACACGGCGCGGTCGATTTGGATGGTGTGTCCGCCGAGACAGGGAAGAAGCTCCTCGATGACCTTGCGCTCCGAAGTAGACATGCACGAAATCGGCCGCCCGTCGTCCTTCGCTTTGCCTTTGCCCTTGACCGGCGCGAAGCCGAGTGTCGTCTGTCGTCGTGCAGAATCCAGCAGCGCCTTAGTGGTCGACTCACGCGTACCGAGAGCGGAAGGAGGAACCTTCCTTGCTCGAGCAATGCGGCGCAGATCATCAGCTGGAGCACACTTCAGCAGCTGTTCCAGACTGAGCTCATTCTCGTCGCGGGCGAGTGATCGGATTTCCGGCGCCGTCGTGTCCTCGAGACTGAACTGCAAGTCGAAGTTGGCCAGCTCCAGCCCTATCGCTCCGAGAGATGACAGAGATGCCTTGAGACTGTCACTCGCTGTGCCTTGGCTCGAGGCGCTGCTTCCGTTCTGCGCCTGCGCACCGTTCGGTATCCGCGAGGAAGACGCCTCACCGAGTTCCGGCAATGGGCCGTGCTGTTCCGTCCACAGGCTGACGCGAATAGCCTCAGCGAGCTCTGGGTCCTTCTTCTCCTCGTCCTCGCTGAGTCCTGTCGGTAGGCTAGACCAGGGGTTTACTCCGTTCGCAGTCTCAGTCTTTGGAGTGCCGGAGCCGGAGCCGCTGGGCGTCACGTCTGTAGACGGGGGCGCACTCTCCTTCGCGATCGGCAGGGGGTCTTCCTCGAGCACATGCTCGGGCGGGTCGAGCGCAAAGCACAGCTGCATCATGGCGCGCTTCACACCTTCCTCGCCGAGTTCGGGCGAGTACGCGTTGATGAGGTTCGAGAGCGCGTGCACCTTTCCCGGCCGACGAAGGAGGAGGCGCGTGAGCAGGTAGTGCGGCTCGTACGGCAGCTCGAGGATGTGCCGGAGAACCCAGACCTCGCGCGCTGTGAAGAGGTAGGATTCGGACTCGAGGACGGTCGAGATCATTTCTGTTGTCAGCTCGGGGGGTGCAGCCGGCAAGCTCACCGTTGAACAGCGTCACATACATCGATTCCTGTCATCAGTTGTGCCCGATCCCTGTGCAACTCACGCCCTTGCTAGCCTTCGGCGTCGAGGGTCCTGCATCGTTAAGCGCCTCGTTCAGCCGGCGGTGCGCGGCCTTCACCGGCGTGCCTTCCTCGGCGACGGCGGCGAGTGTCCCAGCCCGCGTGCGCGATGGTGTCGCCGGAGACGCGGGCGGGAGGAGGATGTTGGGAGGCGGGGGCGAGCTCATCTCGGCGGGGTAGATAAGCCGTCAGTCGCTGTGGTATGTCTATGGTACGCTGTCGAGCATAGTCGATGATGAGGACGGAACCGAGCTCAGACTGCACCAACAACAACAAAGTCCAGTCACCTGGCTGAGGTGAACGCCCAAGGTGGAGGTCCCCTAGGTGAGACTTGGGTGGTATGTTGGGCGAAGTGTGCCTGACACGGCGCCACGGGACTTTTCAGGCTCACACACTCTCACTCCGTCCCCGCTGCCTCCGCTGCAACAGGACGAACGCTACTGGCTGCCTTCACAGCATTCGAACAGTCTACATCTCCACACCACCAGCCGCAACCATGCTCCGCGCGACCCGCCCGCTCTTCTACGCTGCCCAGTGCGTCTCCCTCCTCCCTCAGAACTAACATGCAGGGCGCTCAAGCAGTCGACCGGCATCACCGGCCTCGAGGTCCACCCCAAGCCGCTGCCCGCGCTCAAGGCACTGTACTCGGAGACGCTGCTCGGCCTGTCCTCCATTCCCTCGTCGAGCGCGTACCGCCAGGCGACTGAAGCGATCACCAACCACCGCCTTCAGGTCGTCGAGAAGGCCGGCGACGACATCACCGCCGTCGAGCGTGAGCTCGGCGAGATGGTCGAGGTCATCATCAAGGAGGCCGAGTCGGAGAAGGAGCTCGTCTCCAACATGAGCGAGTGGAAGGCGTGAGTGTTCTACACCTTGGAGGCTGCCCTTATTCGCAATTGGACGGGGTGCAGAACAGAAGGCAGCTGTCAAGCTGGGCACGTGGTTCTGTTAGCTGACAATCACAGCTGGGAGCCCCTCGAGAAGAAGCCCCACCCCGACCAGTGGAGGTACTTCGACCCTACCGGCGACTCGCTCTAGACGCACGCGAACTGTTGGTAGTATTAGCATATGCAACGCACACTGAAAAAGGACTGGGTCGTTGTGTTGCTAGTCACGAGGGATTCGAGGAAGGCTCTTCTCCTGGGACGTTCCGTCGCGAATCGCTCCAAACCAGCGCGGTATCGAGAGAGAAAAGCGCTATCCTTACTCTTTGACAGATCGTTCTGCTTCGGAAGAGAGTGCTGCGCTGATTCAACTTGGAGGAGGTGGCGTTTGCGACACAGACTGACATCGATGGGCGTTTATGTGACTACTGACGCGGGGAGAGCAGCTCCGACTTCTTACGAAGCAACTCCACGCGGCATTTTCCATTCCGACGGCATCTTTGATAACTTGTCGTTCCCGAAGTGAGCTTTGCAACTAAGCTGCGTGGGATTGCGAGGAACTCGCGAAATCGACAAGAGTTGTGGCAGACAAGAGTTGTGGCATACCTCACATAAGCCAGAGCAGACACGGGAACCAGCGAGCGACTAGGCAGCAACGTCATCATCGGCTCACTCAACTGTCGAGTCCAACTAATACCGATGAGCCAATGTAATGCATAGTAGCATGATACTTCAATGGTTCCAATGACCATATTCTACTCTATAATGGGGGTACGATGAAGGGTACCAAATGATGTGCGGATGGGATGGGCAAGTGGGGCAGGATGGGCAATTTTGTACGTTGCACGCGTGTAAAGGTGTGTTGTGCTTTGTTGTGAGATGAATGACTTGACTAAATTTGATGACAATGTTCTACTTCTGACTTCGCTTAGGCCTTCTCAGCCCCCTTCGCGGACGAGAGCTGCTTCTTCTGCTTCTTCTCCGTGTACTCGACGTAGGCGTAGAGCGCGCCTCCGGAGAGCGTCAGGAGGATGCCGATCGCGTTCGTGAAGTTGATGTTCAGGTCGAACAGGAACACGGCGAGCAGGATCGTGAGCACCTGCTTGCAGTTGGCCGAGACCGTCATTGTGAGCGGGCCCGCCTTCTTGTTCGCCGTGAACGAGACAATGTTGAGCCCGCACGCAATGACGCCGTTGATCAGGAGCGCGATCGCCTTGCCCCGCGTCATCTGCGTCGCGCCGTACTTGCGCACGCGGTCGAGCTCGCCCGTCCACCACCCGTACAGCACGCACTGGATGAAGGCGAGCGGGGACATGCGCATAAGAAGATCCAGCGGGTGCAGCTTCAGCCGTCCGCCGGTCTGGATGATGTTCGTCACCACCGTCTTCAGCGCCGCCAGGAACGTGCCCAGCATCGTCAGGACCAGGCCCCACGTCGTGAAGTAGTAGTCGCCGTAGGTCGCGAAGCCAACGCCCGCGATGACGGGTAGCAGGCTCAGGATCTTGTTCATGCTGAACTTCTGGCGGAGCAGGAGAGCGGCAATGAACATCGTGAACATCGGAGCCGCAGCTCGAACGACCTGGTGGAACTGTGGAATGTCAGTTGCGTTCCCTAGTTCGGTACCCGAAACTTACTGGCACTGTCACCAGCTGGAGCGAGATGTTGCTGACAGCGATGTTAATCGTGTACAGCACTGAGAACGCTCCCAGCATAATGCTCTCCTTCTGCGTGAGGCGCGCCGGCACGAACATTTCGCGCTCCAGCGCAATGTAGCATCCTGCGCTCGCAGACAGGGCGTGCAGTCCCGTCAGCGTCTGTTGACGTCAGCCTTCCGCATGTCAGATTACCCGCTTCTCGGGCGTCCCAGATCCATGGATCCGAGCTGCGTCACTCACGTAGGGGAATGGGAATGAAACCAGAACGAGCTTGTTGAACAAGGTGAGCCCGAGGTTGAAGAAGAAGTACATGCCGAGCCACACCGGCGTCGACTCGAACCACTTCTGCGTCGCCGGCGACAGTCCGAGCCCCTTGGACGTCAGAGGTCGCGAGTTGTACGGCTGGTCATAAGGTGACGGCGGCTTGATGATCGGCGTGTCCACCTTCTCATCGATGCCATATCCGTCGTCCGAGCCTTTGCGATGGCCAGACCGTTCCCGGTATCCATCGAGTGCGTGTGCTGATGAGCCTGAGGAGAATACGCCACCCTGCTGAAGGGGTGAGAAGGAGCGTCCTGGAAAGTGTGGCGCAGAAGGAGAAGACGACGAATGAGGAGTGTCACTCTCGGAGGGTCCGGACGTGTTGATGCTCAGCGGGGGTAGTCCCCGCTCATTTTCGCGGCCAAAATCGCCTGTTGTTGAGTCGTGACCAGCTTTGCGGTCTTCAGCGCCGGAGAGAGCGCCCATGCCAGCGAAAGGAGGTGATCCTTGGCTCGGCGTCAGAGGCTGGGGACTGTCCGGTGGGGAGTAGCTGCCTGTGTCCGACGCGCCGTTTACACTCTGCGGCCCGCTCTGGATTCTCCCTTCGGAATACATGAATGCCTACGCCGTAGGTTCGGGGCGGAGAACACAAGGGCACGGCTTCGGCGTGTCGTTGGTGCTGATGCTGTGTTGTACCAGCTGAGGTACCGTCGAGAGGTGACGCCCGGAGGAGGCTCGAGCGCACTGGGCGTTATCGGTGCGGCGCCGCCTGTGTCGTGACGTTCGTGGAAATCAAGAGGGGTCGTGACAAGCGATGCTGTTTGTGATGGCGATGCGACCGGCGAGTAGTGATGTAGCCGTGAGGAAGGTGGAGAAGAGAAATGTCGGTGGAACAAAGTTGGAGGGCAGCCGGAAGGGTAGCGGGATGGGCGGGAACGATGCGTCGTTGAAGTGCGGCGCCCGGCAACAAGACAGAGATCGGCAAGCGAATGTGATGGTGATGCAAGAATGAGAGTGGGTGAGTGTGGACTGGGTGTGCCGGATTGACGGTCAAGAGGATGTAATCTAATGTACAGGCTGAAGATGAGGATGAGAGGGCGGGATGTCGAGCATCGGTGGGACCGGTGGATCGGTGTGTGTGTGTGTGTGTGGTCGGCGTGAGGATCGAGGATGCTGGAGTGAGGGATTGAGGTGATGCGGTCGCGGTGCCGTGCCGTGGTGCTGCGGACGCCGAGGGGGAGGAAGGAAGGGATCGGGGCGCGAGATTGGAGGAATCACTGAGGACTCCAGGGCATGGCCAGGGCGTGGGTCACTGAAGCCACCGACGCCGATTGCAGCCCATCAATCCGTGTCAGCCTGAATGCCTGAACACCTGCCAGGCCCTCAGGCCCTAGTTCCAGTCGTCGACTTGGCCGTCTTGGGCCCTTGGGACGCCGCGCCGAACGTCAGCCGTCAGCCCACCATTTCTCCCAACACCATGTCCCGTGTCCCAAGTTCCAACTACGCGCTCCGTGCTCAACCCACGCACCAACATGCTACCTCACCATGTACCGTGCGCATTCGTTCATCCTCCAGACCAGCAGGGCTAGTAGAACGGAGTTACGCAGCCGCCTGCCGTGAACCGCCATCCGCACGCACGCCGCGAGCGCCCGCCTGCCGCCGCATGCCCCCCCCGCTCCAAAATTCAGCTCAGGGCCGTTGCCGTTGACGTAAAGCCTGACGCTTAATCCCGTAGTTACCTTGGTTCTGCTTCCAACCTGTAACTCGGTGCTCGTCATCCAAACTTCAATGCATCGCACACCTCCATAACTTAACTCTGAGGCTACTTTGCTTGTCCCCACATGCGGTGGTGCTTTCTTGTTGGTGTTCCTCCGTCATACGTTGAAAGCGGTCAATCATGTCTCTCATGATCGCGGAAGCTTAATTGGCATTCACCAGAATTGCTTCGGGCTGGTATTGCTCTCACGAGAGTACGCCGTGGAAGTGTCTGCCTCCTTGTTGGGGCTCGAGTCGAAGTTGTCAAGTTAGGCAATGTGGCGGGGAGGCAGGCTTACGAATGGCTGCAACCCGGGGCTACGGTACATCGAGCTCTAAGAGTGCAGGAGATAAGCCGTAGGATCGCGTAAGAACGCCGCAAGAGGACGCGTTGGAACGCTCAATCAGATAGGCAGAACGCGAGGAAGGGATCCCTAATGAATTGCCGTTCCCTCCCTCTGTGCCTCAGCCGGTTTTGCTCTGCGTGCAGGCTGTGGTCTGGACGTGCCGCAATTCTGCCGTACCCTCCTTTGTGCTTTGCACTCGAGAGCTGACCCTGCAACATCTTCCCGTACCTGTTACCCCAGCTCGAAAACCGAAACAAACCCAATACAGCTTCGCAGCGCGCAGCCATGCACGCATGCACCACACCGGAGCTTCATGACTAGGAGAAGTTGTTTGAGTTAGGTTCACGCACCAGGCGAGGCGAGGCGCACCGCTCGTGCGCACGCATGTACGCAGTGGACGTGCCTGTGTTGCGTACTCTTCATTGTTACAGATCCTTTGCCTGTTTAGGACGAGCAGCACCCCAGGCAGCCCGAGGGGCCCTCGGTGTCGCGATGTCCGCCAGACGAACCTAACGAGCATGACGAAGAGTGCCACTGCCCCGTCGACCGTCTCAGGTACTGCGCACAAGGACCGTCGCAAAGGTTGACGACGCATCGCACAGCTAGCACAGCTGTGCATGTGCGCCGCAGCTGCAGATCGAGGTGCTCGTGTCAGCCTGCTGGATTCAAGGCATGGCGAGGCATGTGTTCCAGCGAAGTTCACATGGGCTGAGCTGTGCGTGCCTCTATGTCTTGCTTCAAGGTGTCTCGGTCCGAGGAGCTGGTACAGAGCTTCGAGGACAGACATCTCAAAGCCAGTCAGCGCTGCATTGTCCTCACCTTGCATGGAGTCAGCCGTAGTCTAGAGGCTGTCACATGTGGTGCACAGTGACATGAGATGGACGAGGGATTGTCGCGTCGCTGAGGCGCATCGAGCACATGAAACAGCCGCAGCAGCCGGCGCCCAGATACTCACGCGCTGCACAGA
This sequence comes from Trichosporon faecale, assembly GCA_039545375.1. Lineage (NCBI taxonomy): Eukaryota > Fungi > Basidiomycota > Tremellomycetes > Trichosporonales > Trichosporonaceae > Trichosporon > Trichosporon faecale. The sequence goes on from BCLU01000001.1 coordinate 1,685,911, forward strand.
CCTCTGTCGATCTCGGATGCAGTCAAGTTCAACGAAGTCTTACGTAAACCGCCGGGCCCGCAGCTCGGAAATGTCGAAACTGTCGCTTAACGCCACGTGGACAACATTTCAGGCACCGTCGGTGTTAAGACTTGGCGCAAGATTTCTGTACCTGGCGCAATTGGTCCCGCGCGGTGGGTTGTTGGACAGCAGCCAGCGAGCTTCATCGGACGTTAGCCAGGTCGGTCCTTCTCCTCCATCCCTCAAGGTAACCCCAAAAGTGCGTACCCAGCGACGACGACGGCGACACCGGTGCTGACCTGATTCTCCCCGCCGACGATCCGCGACCAACCCGACCCGCTTGCTGCCCTCGAAACCCGCCTGTGACCCGATTTATCACTCGAAACTTTGTCCCTCGCGAATTTTGAACTCTCACTCTTGTCACTCGATTGCAACAAACAGAAATGTCGACCATCTCGTCTACGCCCATCGTCATTGACGGCAAGGGCCACCTCCTTGGTCGTCTTGCTTCGGTTCTCGCCAAGCAGGTTAGTGTCACGAAGGACAGCTGGATTCAGGAGGGAAAGGACCACGGAGAGAAGGATCGATGAAGGACGGGCTGGAAGTGGACACAGGGAGCTGGGAATGGACCGAGTCGATTGTTGAACGGCGTACAGCTGCTGCTGCACATCGTGAAACGCAGAGAAGTCTGGGAGAAGAGCGGGAAGTTTGAAGGTTGTGTGGTGTCTGGTCCTTTCTTTCCTGGAGCAATGCTGTCGAAATCCACCAACAATTTTCGCGCGGAACAGGTGCTAACCACATGTCCTCTTTCGTCTGCAACGCAAAACGTCTTGCTCGCGTCTCTTCATCGATAACCCCCGACTTTCCGTGTACAGATCCTTTCCGGCCAGAAGGTTTCGGTCGTCCGTTGCGAGGAGATCAATGTCTCGGGCTCGTTCTTCCGTAACAAGCTCAAGTACCACGCCTACCTCCACAAGCGTCACATCGTCAACCCCAAGAAGTCCGGTCCCTTCCACCACCGTGCTCCTTCGCGCATCCTCTACAAGGCTGTCCGCGGTATGGTCCCCCACAAGACCTCGCGCGGTGCCGCCGCCCTCCGCCGCCTTGAGCTCTACGAGGGTGTCCCCCCTGCCCAGGACAAGGTCAAGAAGGTCGTCGTCCCCGCCGCCCTCCGTGTTCTCCGCCTGAAGCCCGGCCGCAAGTACGCCACCCTCAAGCGCATCTCGCACGAGGTCGGATGGGGCTACAAGGACGTTGTCGACCGCCTCGAGGAGAAGAGGAAGGTCAAGGGCCAGGCTTACTTCGAGCGCAAGCAGGCTGCTCGCAAGGTCCGCGCCAAGGCCCTCGCCTCTGTTCCCCAGAACGAGACTCTCGCCAAGTTCGGCTACTAAACACGTCGTTCTTGTTTGCATTTAGGGGCAGCATGCGGGGCCGACGTTTGGGATATCTAGGTTTCCGTGGATATAGGCGGTAGCATAGGTATTTCAGCGATGTACAATTGCCATCCATGAGCTGGTCGATGCAGGTTACTGACCGGGGCAGTGTTTTGTGCAGTGTCGCGTGAGCTGGGAGTACAGGCAACACTGCAGCCAGCGCCTTTGGTGCTTACTGGCGCAGTGTTGGTAGGGGTATCTTAAAGCGGGCCAAGCCTTGTGCTGCAGCCACAGCCTCAGATCTCATCCACATCTACATCGATATCTAATCAGTTGCACTTGTTTGTATCCATGCTCGAGCAGAACTTTGGTAGACGGAGCGGTGGCAGATCGGCGCCCAAAAGCCGCAGACCCTCAGCCTCCCTGTCGTCGGCGGCGAAAGCCGAATCGGTCTGTGGTGCGGGTACGTCCACAGCCGGTCAACTTCAGCGGCGGCTTTCATCTCGACTCTGCACCGCACACCTCACCACCAACAGCGATGCTCGAGTACATCTACGTGTGCCGTCATGGGTTCCGGTACGTCTACTAGGTAGTGGGGGAGAGGGGCTAACGGGGTGCAGGGCCAACTGGCAGCCGGACGGATGGCAGAAGGCGCCGACTGACCTGATCCGGGACCATCCTGTGAGTGCCCACCACGCTTGTCTCGCGTCCAGAAGTCGCATTGTCTTGTCGGGGAAGCGGAATTGCTGCATGATTGCTGCATGTCTCTCGGAAACAGTCAGAACATGCAGCGAGGCATCGGGCATGGAGGATAGGGCGGCGTCTGAGCTACAACAACCGTGTACGTTAGCTAACCCCAGCTCGCCGCGCACGGCCTGAACCAGTCCGAGGACCTCGCCGTGTTCTTCACGACACCTCGCGAGTTCCCGATCCCCGAGAAGATCGTCGCGTCGCCCTGGTATCGCTGCGTGCAGACCGCTGCGCCGCTGGCCCTGAAGCTCGGCAAGCAGATCCACCTCGACCACGGCCCGGCCGAGTGGTACTCGCACGCGGCGCCTGGGACTGGCCTGCACCCTAGGCCGATTATGGACGGCGCGGCGAGCATGTCGAAGCACTTCCCGCCCGGGCTTATTAATGAGGAGTACACTTCCACCGTGTACCCGTCACGGAAAGGAGAGTCTCTGAGGGAGGTGCATGAGAGGTTGGATCTGTTCGCCAAGACGTTCGTGAGGAGGATGGACGAGGAGGGGGTACGCAGCGTGGTCATCTTCGCGCATGCTGCGACTGTCATTGCCCTTGGACGTGCTGTGAGTACGGTCGCGGTCCGAAGAGTGGAATAGGGAGGGGTAGAAGGCAACCCTGACAACTCTTGCTGACGACCAGCTCACTGGCGACCCGAAACGCGAAGTCAATGCCGCCTGCGCGTGCACGTCGCTCTACAAGCGTATCGGGACCGGGGACCACTTCGAGCAGATCTGGAACGGCCGGAGCGACTACTTGCCGCTTGGTGTGGAGCGTGACTGGAGCGTGAGTCTACAAAACTACCCTGCACCTCTTTCTCCGGCCATGCTAACCAAACGCAGTTCGACGCCGTCGAGCTCGAGAACGGAGAAGTCGTCGATGTGAGTAACTCGCCAGCTGCTGGTGCCACATGAGAATCAGAGCTGACTGCCAGGACGAGGGTGACATGGAGGAACACTCGCCCGAGGATGAGCTGCCTGTGGGTCTTGGGCCGGGCATGGAGAAGTACGCGCCGAAGACGAGGATTGTGTCGAGGTTATAGAAACTAGAATGTCGTTGTAGAGGGTTATCTGGGACTGAGAATGAATCTTGCTTAATTGACATCTGGCAAGTGAAGAGGAGACGACGAAGTGATACGCGCACGCGAACGACAGACAGCCTGAGGCCACATGTGCCTGTCCCTCGCCACACCTGAACGCAGATTTGCCCCTCTGCAGAAGTCAGTCTACCCACCTCATCTCCAGCGCGTCAGTGACAGCAGAATGTGCTCGGACACGCATGCCCTCCTTGTCCTATATGCAACCAGTCATACATCGCTCCCGTCTAGGTCGGATCAACCTTTTTAGGCCTCCTCAGTGCGGAGCTTGGCGGCGGCGTTGGTGACCTTGACGCCGAGGACCTTGGCGCGCGAGAGGATCTCAATGCGCTTCTTGGACGAGACACCGTGGGCGATGGCAGCGGCGTACTGGTTCGAGTGCATGAGAAGGAGCTCGAGGTCGGCGAGGTTGTGGACGAGGACCTCCTTGTGGCCAGAGGGGATCAGGTGGCGGGTCTTCTTGTTCGAGCCGTAACCGATCTTGGGCATGGGGAGCTGGCCCTTGAAGCGACGACGAACCTGGCACAGTCAGCAATAGCTCTGGTTTAATTCTCCAGGCGAGGAAGACGCTCCGTCTGGGTGTCACGAGACGCTGAGGGATTTGCTCTCGCAGCACTTGCACGCCAAGTATCACAACGTGTGATGCCTCAACTGCGAGCACAACAACAGCAAACAGAGTGCAGTTGCCGCGCCGTTGCAGCGTACGCAGTTCCAATCCGTTTCCAGCAGTCCCAGTTTCCAATCCCAGATCCAGCAAATCTTCCGTCCCGCCGATGGATACGCACGCGGTTGTCGATACCCTTGGGCTTCCTCCAGGACTCCTTGACACCATGGTAGCGGTCAGACTGGTGACGCTTGAAGTGCTTCGTCCTCTTCTTGACAATGGGAATGTGCGAAGGCATCTTGACTGAAAGTTGTTGCGGTCGAAAGTTCAGATGTGACAAGCCGTTGAAGATTTGAATATTTGGGAGGGCCGTGATACAGGTCGTAGATTCGAGTTTCGAGATCGGGGAAAAGCACAGAACAATCGTAGAGGCGGCAGTCACAACAGAAGATCGCAAGGTCAGCACAGTGCTCGTCGTCGTCGTCGTCGCTGGCGCACTCACCTGATCGCTTGATGGTTGGGAGGACTACCGACACCTGCAATAGCAGTTTAGGTCGAGAGCTGGCTCAGATGCGGCGTTTCGACGAAAAGCGAAAATGTGGCACATGTGGCATCCACCCACGTGGTGGCCCCCGTCACGTGCAGGCCAGCCTAAGTGAGGCAGCAGTGAGGCGCAATGCATACCGCGCCGAGGCATGCTGGTGCTCCATGCATGTCATCAGGTCGAAGAGACCACAGTACGCTGGGGTTTGCGGAGAGAGATTCGACTCACCCATAGATTCGGCTGCTTCTCGGGTCGCTGCTGGGATGGGGCTCGCTCTCATTATCTCTGTCGGTGTACTTGTGCCATTGTCCTGACATGCGCGAGCTAGTCATGCGGTCCAAAGCGACATCGAACCCGTTGCTGTTAGACCAACACCAACCGCACGCTGCCACCTCTACGGCTGAAGCGTTCACCTGCTGCCTTGATCCCTTCTGCCAGTCGACAACTCATCCTCGTCTGTGCGCTGGCTGCCTTCCTGGGGGGAACGTGTGTGTGCTTCAGTTGTGCTCACCATCGCCATCGGAGAAACAGAAACCCATGCAACCTAATATGACATGTACAAACCTCTACTGCAGAGCCCAAGTCTTCACCGTGAAGAGCTCCTGCGGAAGACCCTCCTGGACCTCCTCCTTGATGACGCGCAGGCCCGCCTCTTCGAACACCTGAAGCCACTTTCCGTTAGACCTGGGAGTCAGCTTGCGTACGTCAGGCGATAGAGAGCTTGTACATACCTGGTCAGGCTCGAGTCCTCCTCATCGAGGAACTCGTTCGGGCCGCCCTCGGGGCTGTCCTCGCAGCAGTTCTCCTTGACGACGATGATCGGCTTGCCGTACTCGGCCTGGTCGTCGTCCGCCATGTCGGAGGGGTGGCGGAGAGCAGCACGAGCGCGGCGCAGGAAGGCGACGAGGTCGTTGTGGCCCATGTGGCCGAGGCACCACTGGCACCAGATACTGTGGCGTCAGCTTCGATGGTCCGAAGTGCACAGCTACTCACACGTCGTACTGGATGTTGCCGTCCTCGCCGAAGTTGCCCTTGTCGCCTTCCCGAGCCTCACCGATGACGCCGAGGCTCTGGTTTCCTCCTCGCGTCGGGTAAGCCGGGTCGAGCGACTGCAGGCCCGCACGGACAACCCAGACCCTCTTGCCGCGGCCACGGTTCCACTCCGCGATGCGGCGTTCCCGCTCCTTCTGCTCGTCGGGGTCGCGCACCTTACCGACCAGGCGCGGCAGCTCCCTCCACTCTCCACTAGACGCGGCGCGCTCGGCCTCCTCAACGAAGTGCTGAACCGGCTCGGCGGTCACGACATCATCGAACAGCGGCAGCAGGACGGTGGAGGTGACACGGCCGATGCCAGCTCCGACGTCGAGGGCGGTGAGACGGTAGGGCGGACGCTGGGACGGCGGCGACGGAGTGAGCGGGTTGGGGAAGGTGGCAAGCTGAGGAAGGAGAGACAGCAGGAACAGACGCGACGACAGCTGGTCGATGTGTGGAACGGGCTGGCATTAGTTGCAACAGAGAGCGGTAAACTTACTCCAGTGCCAAAGCCGCCGAGCATGCCGTCGACCGTGGCGTCAATGTCGTCCCAGTACTTCACACCCTTCGCGAAGTCGGGTCCCGGCGGGCCGCGTCGCAGGGCGGAGCCCACATTCGGACGAGGGCGCTTCGAAGGGTGCTGAATCATGGTCAGTACGGCATCCGGTGTCACAAGGCGCAGGGGCCGTTTGGCCGAGCAGACGTCAAACTCTGCACCCACCTCGTCGTTGGACTGCACTGTTAGCTCTTTAAGTAGACGTGCGCTCACCATTGCACTGCAGGGGTATAGGTATAGAGGGGAGAGCTCGCGATCAGCCATGCCCGCGATGGCGTCAGGCCAACTTCTGACTTTGGACGACCTCCACAATTTCCAGATCACGTGCCTCACGTCGCCGCTCTCTGCTGCGTCTTCCTCAACGCTCTTCCGCTTCAGACGAAGTGCATCGGTCGCCAGACCGGCTGCTCTCCTCTCGACGCGCCTTCGCTCTGTGGCTGGGGTAGCCGCCCGCGACGCGGCATGCAGCGGAGCATCGTCTGCTGAATGCGAGGGGCGAAGACGGCTGTAAAACCCTCTCCATTCGCTCGCACCCATCGGTGACCTGGTGCAACGCGGTCCTTCCTTCGACTCCACCAACGCCGACGCCGACGCCATCTCTGCATGACAGATTCAGGAAACGGTGCGAGATGCCTGAACAAATTTCTCATATACATTGCGCACAGGTCAGTAGCAGATGTAGCGGTTCCAAGCAGACGCTTCGCACAAATTTCATCTTCTTGTTACAAGACTTCCTTCAGGCTCAGCAGGGGGTGCATAGGTGACCGAGTCTTAAGACATGCTTCAGTCCCCATCAATTCGGCGCGTAGTGCGGAGAGCAGTCGGCTCCAAAGCGGTGGTTGTGATTCATGCCTCAGGGGCAAGGCCATGGTCTATGCGAGTCGTTTACCTGTGATGTCAGCTGACGTTCTGGTGCGCCCTTGAAAGCACTCGTCGTCACTCACTTGGAACGGGCACGCATCTTTCTGCGTTTGCGACGGAGCTTGCGCATGCGCTTCTTGCGCCACTTGTCACGCATCTGTAGTCCGATTCCACCAAAAAGTCGCGAGGAGAATGAAACAAGTCAAATCGCGAACGAAAGGGAGTAATGTCAGCACGAGTTACACAGGAAGCAAAGTCGCAACGAGAACAGCCAAGTTGCGCAGCGCGGGAGATGAACGAGTCGAGACCGGTCGTCGTCGTCGTTGCGTCGCGTCGCGCTGCTGGCTGGCCGAACTGCTGGTAGAGTGGCTGCTCACCTTGAGTTTGTGGTAAGTGACTTGGAGAAGAGAAGATGGGAGAACGGCCGAGCTAAGGTCATGTGTGCGACAGTGGAGCTGCCTCAGGCACAGACCGTACCTGATCTGTCGGCGTTACGCTATCGCCGACATGGTTTTCGCGTGGCACTCGCGTGCGTTTTGGGCGCAGATCTTGTATGGAAAATCCTCGTCGATAAGATAAATGCACGTGACACTTGGAGAGGCACGCACACTGGCCGGTAAATGTGCCGTTATCGGCAGCGCTGCTGGGTGAGCTCGGGCCGTAGGCACGGGAGACCAAGTAAAGGCCCGATTCGTCAGATGCTGTCTCAGGCCTGATCAGGTCGCCTTTGTTTCTGCCGCTAGAGTTGCTCCGCACGGCGCGTGATGCTGTTTGCGGTAGGTGCCGGTGAGTAAGACTGTGACTGTCATGTGAATCTTGAGACGGAAAAGGGACTGTGACTGTCATGTGAATCTTGAGACGGAAAAGGGACTACAGAGCGGAGGACAGCCTCACGTGAGGGCACTGCTGGGTAGCTCTCTGCCTTGTCTGTTGCATCTGCCGTGTAACTCCTGGCCGTCGCACATGTCGTCGATGTACACCTCTGGTCGATGCTGATTTGTTTGATGTCGTCGGAAAGATGCGCGATAGCCGGTCAAGCCTGCCCCGTTGTTAATTACAGTCCGCAGCGAAGCTCCGCTGTCCGTGACCGGTCGGAATGGTGGCGGCCTATGGGATCTCCTCTGGGCGAGATCCATGGGAAGAAGGCAGCAGTGCGGAGCTGCCGTCGCGGAGTAGTTGAGAAATCGGGGGACGCTTGGAGAGAGATCAACGCTGTAAGTACGCACTGAATATGGAATCTGGGGAATGAGTGCCACTCTAGCCCGATGAAGGAGGAAGTCGGGGCAGGTGCTGGCCGGCACGGTCCGTGCACCGGGCCTTTCCTACATCGTCGATGCTGATGTGCTCGACCAACCGTCGAGCTCAGAGCACCAACACTCCGAACACGACAACGGCCCAACGTTATCCGCAGGCCCGATTGTGGGTCTCCACCACCCCCGACATACTATTTGAGACAGAGCTTAATTCACCGATGTCGGCCTGGCCGGCCTGATTTAGCACACGGCTCAGGCGCCGGCCCATAAATGCGCCGATGTCCACCACCCGCCAGCCAGCATGCCGCCAGCGTGGGGCCTCTGCCCGATTCGGGCCCTTCTGTTGGGGGAGGCGCTAGCTGGGATCACAAGGGACGGGCCAGCTCAAGCTCGCGGGACACCACAGCCGCCCCGCATCGGTCCCAGAGCGCGTCGGCACACTAGCCACTGCGTGTCGCGGGCCGCTTCCAGTCACGCGTTGCAAGAAGATCTCGCCGCCGACATGTTTATAAAAGGATGTTGACCTCGGCCCATGCTGATCTCCAACCCACGACCACAAGACTGACCATCACAACAATGGCCGACATCGAGCAGAAGTACGACCTCGACCACCAGGACGACGGCACGAGGAGCCCTACCAAGCTCGACTACGGCCACGAGGTGAGCCCTCGCGATTTTGCAATAGCATTTGCACCAGTGGCTAACGTCAGGATGAGCCGCAGTTCACCATGATGCCGTCTGAGATGCCGAGATGGAGCAAGGACTCCTGGATTCTTTACCGTGAGTTGCCTGGAGGTCCCGGATCCGACTAACCGTAGTCTCGGTCTTCTGCGCCTGTTGCTGCGCCTTCGCCAACGGTTACGACGGCTCGCTCATGACTGGAATGCTTGCTGTGGGTGGACTAACTCGACTCCGCTGACGGCAGATGCCCCACTACCAGCAGACCTTCGGACTGAAGAAGACTACCGGCCCCGTCGTCTCCGTCATCTTCTCTCTTTACACTGTCGGCTCCATGGTCGCCGCCCCCTTCGCTGCCATCATGTCTGACCGCTACGGCCGCCGCAAGGCCATGTTCGTCGGCGCTGTCGTCATCTGCATCGGCATGATCATCATGGTCACCTCGAAGCACGTTGCTCAGTTCGTTGTCGGTCGCTTCGTCCTCGGAGCCGCAATCTCTCTCATGACCGTCGCTGCGCCTGCCTACTCGATGGAGGTCGCGCCTCCCAGCTGGCGCTCCAGGGCTACCGGTCTCTACAATTGTGAGTAACGGCAATTTTGCCACAAGGCTTAAGCTGACTGATAGGCGGTTGGTTCGGTGGTTCGGTCCCTGCCGCGGCTATCACCTTCGGCTGCTCGTAAACTAGGGGCAACCGTTCAGTCGAACGCTGCCAATGTGGGCATTATGAAGATGTCGTTGCTCACCCACTACTCCCACAGGCGACTTGAGAGTTTGACTGTGGATGCTACCGTCAGACATGCACAGGCTTAAGCAGTTTCATGCAGCATGCAGGACAGCTGAAGCAGTACTGCAGGCTCTAGTTCGTTCGACTCCCTTGTTGGGTGCCTCTACAGTGAGGCTATTTAAGGCACCATACAAATCATAGGGAGTCGGACGAAAGCAGTCATGTTCGGCGGTGTCTTCTGTCGCCAACATGCACGATGGCACCTTGAGATTTGGCTCATCAACGGTTTAGACAAAGAACTTTATCTCCAGCGCTTTCCAACTGCTTAGCAGAAGCTGAGGTGGAGTAATACGGCAAAGGAAAGAGTCCAAAATCGGCATTTCGCGTGCGTTCGACCGAACGGTTGCCCCTAGTTTACATGGGCAGCAACCTGCAGTGGCAGATTCCGGTCATCCTCCAGGCTGTCTGCGCTGTCATTGTCATGTTCCTCGTCTTCGTCGTTCCCGAGTCGCCCCGTTACCTCATGGCCAATGGCCGTGACGAGGAGGCCCTCGCGTTCCTGATCCGCTTCCACGGCAACGGCAACCCCGACTCGCCCCTCGTCAAGTTTGAGTTCCAGGAGATGAAGAACGCGATCTCGCTCGACGGCATTGACAAGCGCTGGTGGGACTACCGCCCTCTCTTCCTGACCCGTGGCGGTCGCTGGCGCATGGCCCAGGTCCTCATGATCTCCATCTTCGGCCAGGTAAGCTTTGATCTTATCAGCTGAAGCTGACGTCACAGTTCTCCGGCAATGGTCTCGGTTACTTCAACACTGTCATTTTCGAGATGCTCGGTGTCAACACCGCCGCCGGCCAGCTCGGCTACAACCTTCTCAACCAGTGCATCTCGGCCTTCTGCGCCATCTCAGCCGCCACTGTCGCCGACCGCGTTCCCCGCCGCGCCATCCTGCCCCTCGGTACCTTCATCTGCGCCGTCTTCCTCGGCATCAACGGTGGTCTCGCCGAGGTCATGGGCAAGCAGACCGCGCGCGGTGAGGCCGTCGGTGACGCCAATCGCTACGTCTCCAAGGCTGTCGGCCAGGCTGCGCTCGCCATGTACTTCCTCTTCAACTGCGCGTTCTCTGCCATCTACACCCCTCTCCAGGGCATCGTCCCCGTCGAGTCGCTCAGCACGACCATGCGCGCCAAGGGTCTCGCCGCGTCCGGCTTCATCGTCTCAGGCATGGGCTTCATCAACCAGTTCTGCATGCCTATCTCGCTCGAGAACATCGGCTACCGCACCATCTTCATCTTCGTCGGCTGGGACTGCGTCGAGGCTCTCTGCTGGTACCTCTTCGGTGTCGAGTCGCAGGGCAAGACCCTCGAGGAGCTCGACTACATCTACGAGCAGCCCAACCCCGTCAAGGCGTCCAAGAAGCTCAGGAAGATCAGGGTCACCGACGAGGGTGTCATCGCCCACTAAACTCACCCGTGATAAGGCGGAGAATCTCCGAGTCGCTCGCCCCTCGCACCGGGGGGCTCCGCAGTTGTTCCACTCTCTTTTGTCATCTAAGTTTCGTAATAATCGCTAATAGGGTATACTAAGCCGAAATGGCAGGCTTTGATCAGTAGTTCGGTATGAATGAGGTTGTGCACTGCAGCATCTCACGGCTCACAGGCAGTGAACTGACGGATTAAGGACCGACTGCGAGGTCATGCCTGGGCGGTGCGTAGTTGCTGACGTCTACGGAACGTTTGGCGTCTGCACGTCTGAACGCTTAAAATGCCTTTGACACCTGGAAGCGAGGCATTGGGAGGACCTGGTCCTCCAGAAGATGGGCTAATTGGCGGCTCCGCCCCTTCATGCGCACGTTGACGTCCGCAACAATAGGGACGAAGCTGTTACATCGTAAACGGAGGGCTGGATTTTGCGCCCAGCCCCACGGCCGTGGGCCAAGGGCCTGGACTGACTCTGACCAATTCCCCTGTGTGACCAACGCCATATGCATAACGTCAAGGACGACACTCCATGCGTGTCCCCGCTCTCCACCTGATCCCAACGTTCCCAACGCGGCTTCAATCCTTGAGCCAGCGATAAGGTGGAATTGCCCGAGTCGAGGTACGGGGCTCCGCACGGGTTGGGGTCTTAGTCCAAACTACAGTCGCTGAGCCGCGGTGCAAGGGCAGCGAGGAGGGCGAGACTGTGCATGCAAAGGTGCATCTGGCAGATGCACGCAATGTCCGGGGCTTCCGAACGCGTGTGAGTCATTCAGCGTCAGTCGTTGCATCGTAGGCGGGCGTCCGGTCTCGCACGTTCAACTGTCTCATATCAACGCAGAGCCCTCTCCCAACGACCGCGAGTGACTCACCAGACGCCATGCGCGCCCCATGCCGTCTTCGCCCTTCGATCACTGATGTTACCCTTGGGACAGATCTCGCACATGAGACTACCGGATATCGTACCGCACTAGTGTCCTCGCGCTGTCTGGGTAGTGACTGCGCGCAAGCTGAGCGGGTTGGGCGCCCAGCCATGGCCAGCCAAAGTGACGACGAGTGATCCGTGTGTCACCTCAGAGTGATCGGCGCTGTCTCCATGCAACACACTCTCACACACACGTCAACTCTGCTCTTCGTGTCACCTTCCTCGACTCTCTCAAACACACAACGTCCACCCCTCGTTCTCGAACAGCACCATGATAATCACTCGCAAGAATGGACCAATCCCTATCTCTGAGGCGTACATCGCCAACAAGGTGTGTCCGCCTTCCCTCCGCCCGAGTTGACACTCCAGACGGTCGATCAGTTGCACGAGATCGCAGAAGAACATGGACTTTCCGGCGCCCTCAAGATCACCGATAAGTCGAAGCTCAAGCGTCTCCTCATGCGAAGCGCCACGGTCATCACCCTCTTCCCCGATGAGGAACAGACGACGCTGAGCTTCACGCCTTCCTCGTCGTTACGCCGCGACATTCCTCACAAGGATCGGCAGAAGCGAGTCAAGTCAGTCACACGCTCCCCTTCAACGACGACAGCCCCAGCCACGGGCCTCCCGACCCCGCTGTCTCCCAAGCGCCAGCAGCAACGTCGCCGCCGCCTACTTTGCTCGTCGCCTTCCCTCTCCAGCTCGACTCCCCATACTGCCGATCCCAACGTCATCAGCCTGCTGTCCGACTCAAGCGGTTCTGACGTTGAGATCGTCGAGAGCCGTCCAGCCAAGGCAAACTCAGCTCGACCCGATTCCGCCATTGCCCGTTGGCTTGGGAATCCCCCTGCCGCTCCAAGCTCGTCTGGAGCTTCTCAATCGAGAGCCACAGGCGGTATCCCCGGTCCCTCGCCTGCAACGTCACTCAGTAAAACCAACTCGATCAAGAGCATCGGCGCCCCGGGAGAGGTCGGCCCTGAAAGCACAGAGGACACTGATCAACTTGTCTGGTCCGACGAGGACGGATCGGCAGTCCCAGCCCACATCACCCGGGCTCGCAAGTCGAAGGCGGCCAGGGAGAATCGCAAACAGCAGCGTACTCATTCAAGTTCATCTTCGCGGCCCAAGAAGCGCAGGCGCCCTTTAAAGGCGACGGGTCGCACCCCAGCGCCCGCTCAAGACGAAGCGTCCGTTCCTGCTGCCTCCACTCCGCTTACCTCGAGATGGCGGCATGCGTAGTGGAGGCTCGGCTTGAAGGCGGTGAGCCGACGGTCAGCATGGAGGTTTATAAGTCCAGATGAGCTGTTGTACACAATTGTAAGAACTTGACGTAAGAAGGATGTGCAGTTATATGCTTGTCGGCGCCCGCAGAGACCACTTGGCGAGGCCTGTACGATCGATGGGGTGGTGCGCCTCCGTCGGAACTCGGAGTACGCAGGAGGTGGTCTGGACGCGTCGTGCGGATGGTGCGTGCGGAATGCAGGAACCCGACGTGCGGGCGGTTAGGGCGAACACGTGACTGAGACCGAGGGTGTCCGGGTATTAACATTGCGATATCGGCCAGGGCGACGAGGCACGACAAGCACGACAAGCACGGCAGGCACGCTGCCCGCTGCCCGATCTGGCGGCATTCGGGGGTTTCACCCTTCTCACGGTGTCCATGGCATTGTCGGGCTATCAGCCTGCTAGCCCACCTCGATCTCCTCTGGGCTCCCTCTGGCGTGCGCATGGCTGAAGGCTTGGCTTGGTTAGCCCGAGACCCGTACCCCATCCTGCCCCGCCCTCGACGTGTACCTCCATGCCCCGGCGGCCGGCTAATGCGTCATGTGCAACCATCTGGGTAAGATGCCTGTTGTTTAATAAGCCTCGGTGGGCACCGCCGTCTCTTAGCTTCTCCCACATCTCCTCCTTCCTCACCACCACCGAGAGACAACAGAGACCACCATGACCAAGTCCAACGAGCCCACCGTGTCCCTTGAGCTCGGTAACGGCAAGACCGTCAACCTCCACCATGGCATGTTCATCAACAACGAGTTCGTCCCCTCCAAGGCCGGCAAGAAGCTTGAGGTCTACAACCCCGCAAAGGGCAAGGTCATCGGCGAGATCTACCAGGGTGACGCCGACGACGTCGACGCCGCCGTCAAGGCTGCGCGTACCGCCTACGAGGCCAACAACCGCGCCTGGGGCTTCGGTGTCCCCGCCCAGCGCGCCAAGCTGCTGCTCAAACTCGCCGACCTCGTCGAGGCCAACCTCGAGGAGCTCGCCGCGCTCGAGGCCACCGACACTGGCAAGCTCTTCTCGGACGCCAAGACCAAGGACATCCCCGGTGTCATCACCACCCTCCGCTACTACGCCGGATGGGCCGACAAGCTCATGGGCCACACCTACAACTCGGTCCCCGGCGCTCACGCTTACACCAAGCTGGAGCCTGTCGGTGTCTGTGGCCAGATCATCCCCTGGAACTTCCCCGGTAAGCTTGGGTGACCTTTCTCAGCTAACGGCCAGCCTCGATGCTTTCGTGGAAGATTGGCCCCGCCTTCGCGTGCGGCAACACCGTCGTCCTGAAGAGCGCTGAGAGCACTCCCCTCTCCGCCCTCCGCATCGCCGAGCTCGTCCGTGAGGCTGGCTTCCCTCCTGGAGTCTTCAACCTCATCACCGGTCTCGGACACACTGCCGGCCAGGCTATCGCCGACCACATGGATGTCGACAAGGTCGCCTTCACCGGCTCTGGCCCCGTCGGCCGCAAGATCCTCAAGGCTGCCGCTGACAGCAACCTGAAGCGTGTCACTCTCGAGCTCGGCGGCAAGTCGCCCAACATTATCTGTGAGTAACGCCCGGGGGCAATCAGCGAAGCTGTTCCAGTCTTGGTTCCCTCCCCCCCACTCCCTCGTCCCTAGGGTCCAGACACTAACGCCCCAGTCGACGACGCCAACGTCAAGGAGGCGGCCGAGTGGGCGCTGTTCGGCATTGAGATGAACGTCGGCCAGGTCTGCGTTGCTGGCTCCCGTATCCTCGTTCAGGAGGGTATTGCCGACGAGTTCACTCGCGAGTTCGTCAACCTCATGAAGGGCATCAAGGTCGGCGACCCCTTCGACCCGTCGACCACCCAGGGACCCCTGCAGTCCGAGGGCCACTTCGGCAAGGTCAAGGACTGGATCAAGCGTGCTGTGGAGGAGGGTGCCGAGCTCGCCACCGGCGGTGAGGAGATCAAGGACCTCGGTGACGGCTACTACCTCCGTCCCACCGTCTTCACGAACGTCAAGCCCGGCAACGCTGTCCTCTCCAACGAGGTCTTCGGCCCCGTCGTCTCGATCCAGACGTTCAAGGACGAGGCTGAGGCCATCAAGATCGCCAACGACACGACCTACGGTCTTGCCTCGGCCGTCTTCTCGCACAACAACGAGCGTCTCATGCGCATGAACACCGCCATCCGTGCCGGTACCGTCTGGAACAACCTGTACAACTACACCTCGCCCACCGTCCCCTTCGGTGGATTCAAGCAGAGCGGCATCGGGCGCGAAAACGGAGAAGCCGTCCTCCTCAACTACCTCGAGACCAAGGCGATCATTGCCAACACTGGTGTCATCCGCTCCCCCATGGCCGTCGCCGCCGGCCGCTAAGTGCTCGGGGAAGAGCGCAGGGCGGAGAAAGGTCGTCCAGTGTCATTCTGTAGCTATTACGTAGTATCTCGCGGTTCAGGCTCGGGCGGGAAGTATGCAGTCCAGTGAAGAAGTCCCGGTGTGCGTTGAGCGCAGCAGCTTGCACGGAGCGGAGCTATTGCGCGATTGCTTCTCAGATCTCGGGCTGGATGAAGATTTGCTGACACGATAACGAGGGTATCTCGCCATGCCAGGGGCGCGTGTTCGGCCCACCAATGACGGTCGTGACAAGTGGCCGATACGGTGTGTACGCTATCTGGAATCAAATACGTGCTCAGCATGACCTGCTCAAGACAATCTGAATCCCAACTGAGTGACCAGCTCCGTGTAAGTGCCCCCGGTCGTGAAACCCCGTCAAGATGAACAGCGGCTTCCGGTTCTGGCAGCAGCACGCCACTTGAGGATTGAGGACGCCACCTTCCCACCGCTCGTCACTCGTGACTCATCACGCAGTCGACACCAGTGAGAATCGCTGCGTTCCTCGTGGGCTCTCCATAGCCTGAGCGGAATGCTTTAGATATAATGTCAGAGACAAGGAGTCATCGAACGTGCGGATTCGATGTAGGCTGGAATTGCCTTGACATATCGGGAAAGGCAGGACAGCGGACGGCCGGAAAAGTAACCGTGATGTAACCGAACCTTCAGCTGGGGCAACTACGTCTTTCGTGACCCAGCTCCTTCTGAGCGACAGATCGACACATGCATGTTCTGGGTCTAGCTTAGCCCGGTGTCGGCGCCAGTACGTGCGTTTCTCACCCTCTGAAGCTGAGGGCAGATGCACGAGGATAGATCGCCCGAAGTATGAATGGGCGGGGACCCCACGCGTCGCACATGTCCCCACCATCATCCGGGGTGCGATCACATGAGATGCGGCCATGTCCCGTTCCCCTGGCATCATCATTCTCAGGCCACCTCTCTTGCGATCTGCACATCCCCAGCTAGTGGGCCCACCTTGCACCCCCTACATCAACCATTCTCTATTTCGCTTCCCCGCTCATCATGACTCTCTCGCCCGAGCAGCCGCATGCTCAGCCCGTCGACGACGCGCCGCACACTGTGGGTGGCGACGCGCCGTCGACGTCTACGTCAACCACCGTCCCGCCCTCCCTCGCAACTATGGCCGCGAACCACCCGTACTCTACCGCCTTTCTCCTCGGTGCTGCGCTGACTGGCTCCGCTGTCATTGGCGGCTTCGCTGCCCGCCGAGCGCTCGGCCAGAATCAGCGTGCTTTCCTCGCCGCCCAGGCCGCGGCTAAGCCCGCCACCCGCGTTCCCTCCGCCGTCAAGGGCGAGTATGACTCGAGGCTGCTCAAGCTCGAGGCGCTGGTGAAGGACGCGCAGCAGGCGAACAAGAAGATGGCGGAGCAGATGGTCGCGATTCCCCAGCTCGTCAGGGGCCTCGAGCGCGTCCAGGCCGACCTAGCGCAGGAGCAGAGCGCGGCCCTCAAGGCTCAGAGGGCATACTGGGATCAGAAGTTCGAGGGCAACCAGGCTGTGAGCTACGAGTTTGTCATACGAGAGCTGACCGAAGATCGCGGATCAGGTTCAGAAGCTGAGCGAGGGGCTTACTGCTCTGACCGGGAAGGGCGGCGACAGCCTGCAGGCGAGCTAACGTGTGCTTCCCATCCAGCTAACAGGCAGAACGAGAAGTCTGTCGCCCAGGCATTCCGGACACGCATGACTACCGACGTGCAGCAAATGGTGAGCTCAGTGATTGCACGGCTAGCTGACAGTAGCTCACGCGGCTTACCGCGCTTGAGACCGAGGTCAAGCAGCTGAGCGCGGAGCTCGTGCCTCCCAAGCCAGCGGCGGACGCGAAGCCGGCGGAGAAGAAGGCGACCTCATCGATGGAGGACGAGGAGGAGGGCGGACTGGATGCGACGCAGGGCGACTTCTGCTTTTTCCCGCAGCGCGAGCCCCCCTCGACGTCATCGGCGCCATCGGCTGGGGGCGCAGCGGCCCGAGGCGCCGCGGGTAGCAGCAAGAGCAAGCCGTGGACGTCTGACCGGGCCGAGACGCGGTCGCACCAGCCGATAGCGCGCCTGGGCGTGGACGAGAGCGGTGAGTGGAAGTTCAAGCTCGACCCGGCGACGCAGGGCACGGACCAGCTGTTCGGCTCGCACCTGAAGCCGCGGTCGATCGTGCTCTGCCGCCAGAGTGAGAAGCGGAGCGAGCTCGGCCTGCCGTTCTTGTCTTCGTGAGTGCGCCGCGGGCTCCGGCAGGAGTCTGTGGGGCCTCGTGCGCGTACGAGGCCATTCCAAAGACAACACTGACACACCCCAGCACGACGAAAATGACGTACGTTTACGGGCCGTTCGTGACCGGCATCGTGTTCAACCCCGAGGTCGACATGGTGCTGCTCGACGGCGCATGGTGGCGCGTCACGGAGGACGACGGCGTGTTCACCGTGCGCGAGAAGGTGGCGGACGACTCGCTGTAGGCGCTCATCATATCATCTCACTGCTCTGTACTGAAACTTATGGCATCGAGTTGTATCGACGGGTGTAGAAGCATGACGTCGGTGACACGGACCGAACGACTGACTCAGACCTGCTCCAGAGTGCAGGACATCATATGCAGTTCGAAGGCACGCACCGGCTCAATCAGCGGTCTAAGATCGTTGCACACATGCATGTAAGAGCGTGCATGTGCGTACAGCGAGCTGGACGCAGGTGCAGCAGGTGGACGGCACCCGTGGGAAACATCGAAACTAGCGAAGGCCGCCTCCGACCTTGGCAGGAAACATGGTTTTTGGCTGTTCCAGGAAATGGGTTTCTGGCACTAGTTGACCGTGGGAAACCCGGAATCTAGAGGTGGCGGCCTCCGACCTTGATGGGCTTTTGGCATCCCCTCGGGTAAGACTGACAGTCGTGAGAGAGTTTGAATCTGCGACGGGCGGCCTCTGACCTAACTTGTTGAGAGTGATGTGAAGGGCGTCGCATGTCATGAGAGCCTGGCCAATGCCGGGCCGCCGCAGGAACGATGAAGTTTGCGAGTGGCAGTCTCCGACTGACGTCGTTGTGACAGGGCTGACAGGGCATAGCCATCGTGCATAATCGTGAGGATTCATCCTGGCAATGACAGACATGCATGCATCGCGGGGAATCCAGTGGCTGCGCCGAAGTGTGATGGGGTCCGTTGGAGATCTTAGATCTAGCCAAGGCCGCCTTCGACCGCGAACGGACTTTTGGCACCCTCACAGCCGTGGGAGACCGTGAACTGCAAGGGGCTGTCACCGGTTTGGGGGGGGGGGGGGGGGATAGGTTGCGTGGCGTGTCAAAGAGGATGAGGACGCGAGCAGCGAGGTCAGCGCGACTTGGTGTGCTTCAGCTTCAGGGCCGGCATTTACGCCTCTGCTTCCCCTGGGACACTTGCAGCGCGATTATTAACTGGGGGTCTGGGCGCAGGCAACCTAGGAGAGAGGGTAAGGCTCAGTAAATCCTCATGCCCCAACATCTGGGAGATGCTCAGGCTCTTGGATGTTGCGATTGAGTGGGAATCAGATGTGCAGTCTTCGAGGGCCATCTCTCCGGGGCTCATTTTTCTGGGCATCTGACAATCCTGCTCTCATACCAGGGCCTCAGAGGCCAATAACCAAGGCATGTATGATTTCCTCGTACGTCTCTGGTGCGTTCTCCAACATCAATTCACAGGCCCGATGTTATGAAACGTCGCCGGTAGTCACTCGCCCATTGCGCGGACCCGCCTCCTCGGCTCACGGCCACCTCCGTCTGGGCGAGTCGCCACGGCCGACCTCCACCGGATCCGAGATCCGGCCTCCACTTTCGTCACTCTCAAAACCACCCCTTCCTTGGCTCCTCTTTGCGCCCTCGACCACATCACAACACCACCTCTACCTGACACCAACACCCCCGGAACCGACACAGACGACATGTCCGCCCCACCGCACGTGAAGCTCACCGCTGCCCAGATCGCGAAGCAGGCAGAGCGCAAGGCCGCCAAACTCGCGAAGCGTGCCGCGGCAGCTGCCAACGGCAACGCGGGGATGAGCGAGCAGGAGCTCGCGAGGCGGAGGATCCTGAAGCGCGAATGGGTCGAGACGGGCAGCTCGGAGAAGAAACGCAGGGCGAAGGTGACGACTTGGAATGTGAGTGCGGTGCTGCAGTTAGGTGCCTCTGAGGCGCTGGGGAGAGATGAGGAAAGAAGCGGGGGACGTCTCGTAAGGAAAGCTGACAGACAGATGCTGGCGCAGACACTCGTCCGTGAGTAGTCATGCGCTGATGGCGCCCAGTTTTGCTAGGCAGCTTGAACTGACTCCAGGCCGCGACCTGTTCCCCGGCTCGGACTGCCTGCGCTTCAGTGACCGCAAGCCGATGCTGCAGTCCGAAATGGAGGCGATGGCGGACGCCGACGTCATCTGTCTGCAGGTGAGTCGTTCACCACCTCTGACTCTCTCCTCGCATAGGAGACTATCGGCGGAGACTGGCAGCTTCGCCTTCCGTACTTCCAGCTAACCGCAGGAATGCGACCGGCTCGACGACGTCCTCTCCTCCGTGCCGGAGCACACCCCGCTGCAAGCCAAGGGCCGGGGAAAGAAGCACGGCCTCGTGATCCTGTACCGCACCTCCCGCTTCGCGGTGGACGAGCAGCGCGTGTTGTCTCTCGACGACGAGCGGCTCTCCGAGTCGTCCAACCCAGTCACGGCGCGCGGCGTGTCGCGGCAGACGAAGAACATTGCCCTCCTCGCCGCGCTGCGCGACAAGCAGAATGACGACGGCATCATCGTCATCACGACGCATCTGTGAGTCCCCCGTCAAAGGCCGCCGGCTCCCCTTACTGCTGTGCCGGTGTTTTGTGAGCTGACAGCAGCTTCTGGCACCCCAAGTTCGAGTACGAGCGCGCGCGCCAGCTGCTCGTGCTCCTGCGCGCTGCGCGCAGTCTCCAGTCCTCCCGCCCCTCGTGGCCCATCCTCCTCACGGGAGACCTGAACACGCAGCCGCGCGAGATGCCGTACCAGCTGCTGGCCAGCCGTGGGCCTTATGATCCCAAGATAGTGCAAGGGTTCGAGGACTCGCGCCTCGTGCACACGAGCGTGGAGAAGGTCGGCCTGCCCCCGCCTCCTGCCGAGGACTCCGCTCCCGCCTCGACCTCGGGAACGGGGGCGAACACGCCCGCGCCGTCCTCCACTCCCGCCCCGGCAGAGAAGAAGGAGGCAGAGGAGAAGGACGACGAAGGCGAGGGCGAGGGCGAGCTCCCCGACTCAAACGAGAAGAGTATCGCGAACACGCGGTCTCCGACGGACGAGGACGGGATTCTGACTCTGGGGGAGATCGAGAGCCTCGCGGCCGAGGTGCTGCCGCAGCCTGCGCGGAGCGCTTATGCGAGCACGAAGTGGGGCGCCGAGACGTACGCCGCGCGCGGGGGTCTGGAAGGTATTCAGCACGCGGAGGGCGGGAGCGAGCCCGCGTACACGTGCTTCACGCCACTGTTCAGGCTGACTCTTGGTAAGTAGCACAGCAGCCCTCTCCTTCTTCCCGTCACTTTGCCGACTGAGGAGAGTCGGGTTTGGGCGGAGGAGTCGACTGAGGAGAGTCGGGCTCAGGCGGAGGTCGGAGGAGGGGAGGAGGCAGGAGGGAAGGGCGCAAAGCAAGCTGCACGGGAGGCACCGAGCTGACCGAGCTGACAACAGACTACCTCTTCGACATCCCGAGCCCAGCCCCAGAACTGCAGTTCACGCGCGTCCTGGCTCCGCCCAAAGCTGCGGAGCTCGGAGACGGCCTCCCCCGCAAAGGAGTCAGTGCGAGCGACCACCTGCCGTTCGGGGCCGAGGTGGCGTGGTAGTTCTCGTCCTGCCGTAGGGCTGGATTCAGTCGTGCTCGTAGAATGCTCGTAGAATGCTCGTAGAATGCTCGTAGAAACGTAGACTGTCGGTGCCGCTGTCGTTAGTGCTAGGGCATATGCATAATCACGTTATCTCTGTGCTTGTGTTGTTTATGTCTGACGCTTCCGAACGTACGGTGGTCCGTATTGGTGGCCCGAAGGAGACCACGGATGCCCACTTGACGAGTCGATTCATGACGAGCCCACTATTCCACCAGCACGACTCAGCACCTCACCCGTCTCACCGGCTCACCCGTCTCTCACGCCATCGTTTCCGCTTCCGGTGCCAACGGATGCCGTGTGCTCACCCACGTTTCGAGTCAGTATGGCGCAATCTCGTCCGAGTTTGCTCTCGCGAGTCATTGTTCGTGATGATTTGATTCATTCAGAAAAAAGGGTAGACATTATATAAAGCGGCAGACCTAAGCTGGCCAGGAGCGCCCGGTGGACGTCCGGTCCCACCAGTGGCGGGTGGGTTTTGGGGTTCGATTATTGAATGAGTGAGTTAGGCCTGGGAAGAAGAGGAAAAAGAGGTAGAGCTAAACGAAAGAATAATAGTTGAGAAGAAGGGGCATGGCGATCACTGGGAAAGCCAAATCTTGGACGTGAGGCGGCCACAGGGGCATGCCTCGGCTTGATGTGCCGCTGTCCCGAGGGACGGCAGCGGAGCGGCCGTTGGAGGCGCGCTCGACCTTGTTGAAAACAACAACCCATGGGGTAGTGCTCAAAAGCTTGACACCAACGTCGCAACGTCGGACTGAAAGGCAGTTGACAACCGATGGGGGAAAGTAGAACTGATGGCCGTACTGACGCGAGTGGCTTAGATGTAAGCCTCGACGTCAGCGAGAGAGACAGCACCGCGACCGACGAGAGACAGCAGGACGCCGCGCATCTCGGCGATCTTGGCCTGGAGCTCGTCAACCTGACCCTCGAGGGTCTCGACCTTGGCCTTGCGCTCGTCACGCGACTTCTTGGCAGCCCACTTGGCCTTGTCACGGTTCTCCGTGATCATCTTGCCGAAGACCTCAGCACCGGCACGGTGAGCGTCGTCGACGCACTCCATGAGAGCAGCCCAGTTAGGGAAGCTGAGGATCTGCTCGGTGGTCATGCCGGTGATGGCCTGGGCCTCGCCGTTCTTCATGTACTTCTCGGGGACGACAGCCTTGGGACGCGCGGTCGAAGGCTTGCCGGTCGAGGTAAGACGAACGGGCTTCTCCTCAGCGGGAGCGGGCGACTCGGGGAGAGGCTCCTTCTTGTCGCCAAGGACGACAGGGGAACCAGACGTAGCCGCAGCGGCGAGCTGGGAGAGGCTGAGACCAGGCTTGGACTGGCGGCGATAAGGGCGCTTGGCGGGCGGGGCAGTCGAAGCAGGGCGGCCGCGGGGGCGCTTGCTGGTGACGCTGCCGTCGTCCGAAACGTCCGAAACCTTGCGCTTCATCGCAGGAGCAGCGGCGGCGGGAGTCGACGCGGGCCAGCCGAGCGCGGCGTAGGCCTCAGGGAGACCAGCCGGGGCAGCGGGTGTGGCGGGCGTGGCAAGAGCCGCAGGGTTGGCGCTGGTGATCTGCGAGAGGATGTCACCGAGCTGGAGCTGGGAGACAGCGTCCGAGCCAAGAAGACCACTGAAGCCGCCGAACGCGGAGCCGAACATGGACGAGTCCGAGTTCAGCGTCGCGTCAGGGACAGACGGAGGAGCGGAAGCCTGAAGCGTGGCAAGGATGTCGCGGGGGTCGTGCGCGATGCCAGTGGGAGCGGGGAGGTCGAGGTCAAAGTCGAGGAGGTCGATGCCGGTCGGCGCGTCAAGGGCGCGCGACGACTCGGACTCGGTAGACTGAGGGGAGTCGCCGGCCGAGGCAGGAGTGCCAGCGGGGGACGACAGGTTGAGGATGGCGGAAGCGGGAGACGCCTCGTTCTCGGGAACGGCAACCTTTTCCGGGTCCCCGACCAGGAACTGGTCCCAGTCGAAGGGAGCGGTGGAGGTGAAAAGTTCGTCAAGCATACTGAACGTGTTGTTGTTGTTGTTGGACGGAGTAGGGAGTTCCGTGGGCTTGTTGGAGCTGCTAACTGCGGAGCTCAGGGCGAGGTCGTAAAGATCCTTGGATTCAATAGCGTCGGTGTTGGAACCGGTAGGCAAGGGGGGTGCGTCTATCGGATTGTTTGAGATTGTTCTCGGGCTAACGCCAGCAGAGAGCAGGGACGGGACTGGGTGGACTGGGTTGTGTACTCGGTCGAGGTTACACGGAGAGTGGGGAGGGCAGGGGGAACTGTTGAGGAGGCCATGATGGGCAACTGAATGAACCGGGAGGGGTTCGTTGGAAGACTTGGGGGTGTTTAAACTAGATTCAAAGAATCGTCTGGGTGGACGACGAGGAGACGGTGAGGACCGACCGTTATTTAGGCGGTGAAGAACATTTTGAATAGTCTGGGAGTAGGCTAGGTTCAAGTTATCAGACACGAGAAGGAGTCGTGTGGGTCAGGCCAGAGGCGTGCGTGTGGTAACTGCTCGTGGGAGGTAGTGGTGCGGTGTGGTAGGTGGTGTCTAGTGAGCAGTTGAGGGGTGGAACGAAGAAAAAGGAAGAAAGTGGGGGTTGGCGGCGAGTCGAGTGTTTAAGAAGCGGGGCACGCGGGGAGAGGCCTGGTCAAGGCCAGGTGGGCTTCAGTGTGCGGTAGGCGATGCAAGCGGTGAAGCGGTGAAGCAGTGAACGGGAGCAAAACGCCTCCCTGGCGCTAAGCGAGAAATCGACTCAGGCAGGAAAGGGCCGGGAATCCTCCGCCGTGGAGACAGCGTGTACAACCGTGTCTGATTGGTAAGAATAGTTGGCCCGCACAACCTTGTCCTCTGCTCTTCCGCCTCCCTCGTCCGCGTGGCCCGGATCCGGGCCTGGAGCCTCTACCCCTGCATGCCTCCGCAGCCAGCCAACCAATGGGACGCGGGTGGGATCTGGGCGTCTATGTTGGGCCGTCCAATCGCTGCCAAGGACGCAGGCTGGTTATCAAGCAACTTTCGCTTGAGACCGACCGTCTTGTGCGACGTCGGCGACGCTACTTCCAGCAATCATCCACAAATGCCCAACCAGCCAACCAGCCAGCCAGAGCAAGCCTTGCTACGCCCACTTCGGAATAACCCCCCCGCGAAAGAGGCACATCATGTCACGTGCTGCTCCGAATCCCCCCTCTCAAGTGTCCACAAATACCCTCCGTCGACGGTCCTCACACGCTCTTAAACACCGCTCCCGGCGCTTCAGATCTCCTCGCTCCTGAACGATCGGGTGCGAGCCTGAACCGCAGCCAAGACCGCCGTGAAGGGCCGACGATATTCCGGAGTCACGTGATACATTTTCAGACAGTTTCGTCTCAGATTACACCGCATTCCGCACGTGGCAGTATCAGCCAGGTCGTGTCCAGAGTTAAGGTTCGCTGGAAGTCTGGGGACTCCAGGTTGTCAGTCGTGCCTTGCCCCTGTCACTGGGTGGCCAAGGTTTGTGGCTCTGGAGGCGCTCGACGTTATCGAGGACGCACGTTTCCGCATCGAGACAATGCTCACACACGTTCCCGGCGTTCCATTCTTTCGATTGTTTGTGCGTCCCACATTCAACCTTGGACCACTCAGCCGTTCACGTCAACCTCTCAGGACCCACGACGCGGCACCCCACACGCAGCCGCGGTGTCGTACCGCGTGCCGTGCGTGCCGCCGTGTGACTGTCCGGGGAAGCCGGTCGCTGGGTGGTGGAGGGATCGACGAACGTGTTCCAGTTGGGTCGTCGTCGTGACATGTCCATGACGGAGTAATTGAGCGATCAGGTTTTAGCTGCCCCAACCACTTTGCAGCGCTGCATAAACACTGAGCGTCCTCTACGGCGCCAACGCGGACTAGGCCGCGGCTCCATGGGCGTGATGCTCCACAGGCTCGTGCGGGAGCTCTAGGCGGGTCGCGGAGACGGCGAGCGGAGGCTGGAGAGACTGGGGCAACAGGGACAACATGAGAAAGTCATATAGGACGAGGAAGACTGCACGCGTTGTGTCTTCCCCGGTAACTCCTCCACCTCCTCAAGTCAGCACGAAGGGCGCGTCAGTCTTTTGATCGCTCTTTCATTCGTCTCATCGTCTCACAGATCAGCTCCGCCCTAGCAACGCTCGAGAGCGTTAAGTCCACTTCGGCCGGCCAGACACAAGTTGCCCAACACGGCGACGATTCGACCACTGCTGTCCGTCTTCTTACCCCGACGACCGACGAGATCGCTAGATCGCGATCGGCGCGGCGTTTGTGTGCCCCCCACAGCCCCCGGCCTTCTGCCGCTCGCGCCGCTCTTTGCGCACTTCACCTTCCCTCCTCCGCTCACCCGCTCGCGCAGCGCACCCGCACTCCGCAACTCGCAGCCACCTGACGAGAGCGCCTGGAGCACCTCGTAGTCGCCACTCCGTAACACGTCAAAGAGAGCAACTCAGCAACACACTATCCCGCAAGCAACATGGCACTGCCGACTCCGCCCCTGACGCCGCGTACGTTCCCGTTCTCGAGCGGGAACGTGCGGACGACGTCGTCGCCGCGCTGGAACAGACGTCACGCGCACGCGCACACGCCCTCGATCAGCTCGCCCCTGGCCGGCCCTATAGAGGACGAGCTCGAGCTGCCGCCTCCGATGCCGCTCGACTCGGTCCCGGAACTCGACATGCCTGAGCCGTCGCTCGCCACTGAGAGCGCAGCAGACGCCGAGGAGAACGAGAAACACAGGTGGCGGCCGGGTATGTCCCGCGAGGAGAAGGACGCGCGCGAGTCGTGGATCGCGGGCGCACGGGGGCGCAGTGGTCTGCGGATCGTGATTGTGACTGGTGAGTTGGAGCTGCTTGTTGTTTGCGGGGGCGCACGAGTCGAGCGAGGGCGCAACGGGCGTCACTGGGGCGCAGCATGTTGACATCCCCGGATGAGAGCTGACCACCAGAGAACTTCCTCCCCAAGGTCGACGGCGTCACTCGCACCCTCGCCCGGCTCCTCGAGCATCTCAAGAAGGAGGGGCACCAGTGCATGCTCCTCGGTCCTGGCTCCGGTATGGTGAGTCCGTTACTCCGAGCGAGCGCGGCGAGTTCGTAGCTAGCGAGCGGGCTCGCCACTCACCACCAACCCTCCACCCCTCCACCCCAGCCGTTAGCTCCACCCGAGTCGCCACTAACGCCCAGAGCCACTACGCCTCTCACCCCCTCGTCGGGACCGCGGGCATCCCGCTCGTCGTGTATCCCCGCCTCAAGCTCAACTTCCTGCGTCCCGCCTTCCTGACGGCGATCAAGGACTTTGAGCCGGACGTCGTGCACTTTGTCGATCCGATCTGGCTCGGCGCCCAGACCCTCGTCGCGATGGAGCTCGGCTGGGCCGGCGCCGAGTGGGTCCCTGAGCGGGGTCCTGCCGTCGGCACGGGTTTGGCTGGTGCCGTTGTGGCGAGTTACCACACGTGAGTACAACAGAGGCGAGCGGAGCGAGCCTCTGTGGCAACATGAGGTATGGCTGAGCGACCGAGTACTGACGACAAGCAACCTTGCCACCTACGCCACGCTGTTCGGCCTGTCCTGGCTCGAGCCGCTGATGTGGTCCCTCCAGCGCTGGCTGTATGCCAAGTGCCGCCTTACGCTCTGTCCCTCTCCCTCAACGCGCGACATGCTTGAGCGCAACGCGTTCAGCGACGTGCGCCTCTGGCCCCGCGGCGTCGACCTGGAGCAGTTCGGGCCGTCGAACCGGTCCCAAACCCTGCGCGATATCTGGGGCGTTGGCCCCGCGCCCGTGCCTCTCCCTCCTTCGCCCATCTCGCTGAAAAAGCTCGCGCACGGCCTGCCCCCGACGCCGCCGATGAGTCCCGTCGTCGCGCCGGCGGCGCCGTCCTTGGCCATCACGGCCGTCCACGCCGTGGCATCACCACTGACCCCGGTGTCGCCGGCGCAGTCCTCGGCCGGCTCGGTCGCCGGCGACGAGGCGCGTCCCAACCTTGTGATCCTGTATGTCGGCCGCCTGTCGTGGGAGAAGAACCTCTCGCTCCTCTTGCACGCGTACGCCCTGCTCCCCGTGCGCCCCAAGCTGGTGTTCGTCGGCGACGGTCCGGCGCGCGCGGATCTGACCTCCCACTGCGAGAAGCACGGGTACGACGCGCTGTTCACGGGCCACCTGTCGGGTCCCGCGCTGGCGGCCGCATACGCCTCAGCGGACGTCTTTGCCTTCCCCTCCTTCACTGAGACGTTCGGGCAGGTCGTCCTGGAAGCTCTCGCCTCGGGCCTGCCCGTCGTCGGCCTCGACGCCGAGGGCACGCGCGACCTCGTCGCGCACGGGCACACTGGGCTCCTGCTCCCGCTGCCGCAGGAGATGGTGGAGGAGAAGGACCTGAAGGGCGGCTGGGCGGCGGCGTGCAAGAATCTGGACGGCGACGCGCGCCTGGTGCAGACGTACGCCAGCCTGCTGGCAAGTGTGCTCAGGGACGGGGACATGCGCCGCCGCATGTCGTCGAATGCTGCCACGGACGGTATCCGCGGCTTCACGTGGTGGGACGCGATGGAGGCGTGTGTCGACAGTTACCGGGAGAGCATGCGTGCTGCGCGCCGCCAGCGCACCGTCGACATTACAGTCAGCTCTCCGCCCCCCGTGTCCTCCCCTTACTCTCCATACTCGCCCTCCGCGTCTCCCTACCTCGCCTCGGCCGCGCCGTCATCGACTACGCCGGCCGCCGACCCCGCGTTCTCCCCCACGCTGAGCCCGAACATGCCCCCCCGGCAGAGACGGCACGAGGCGAAACGCATCTCGCGCGTCAATAGGGTCGTATCTCGCAGACTGGCGCGGAAGGAGCACGAGGACGGCCCCGCCGCGCTGGCGATCAAGACTCTCGCCAAGTTGGCGCTGGCGCTGGGTGTCGCGTATTGGGTCTGGACGAGGCATCTGGGCCAGATGGGGCGCGAACTGGGCTGGGACGAGGTGTTCCGGTTGAAAATCTAGCGAGCACGAGCGGCGCGAGTTGCCCCTTGCTAGGTGGTCACTGCGAGCTCGGTGAGTTTGCCTCGATCCGATAATTCGAGTTAGTAGACACGACTTTCTTGGTATTCTATCTTAGTTGAAACGCCCACGTTAATGACATGCGATGCAGGCCTGTATTCTTAGTTGACTGTCCAACAGTGCTCGGTGAGTTGTCCGAGTTCAGCTCTGTGCGACTTAGTGAAGCGCCTCGCTCCGTCTCGCTGCGCTCGACGTTCGCTCGGCGACGGGTCAAATCAATGCGAATAGCATAGGGGTATGCAGGGAGTGGAGATGCTGGTGATGATTTTCTACTGCACGGGTGCACGGCGGCCTGTGCCTCAACCTGGACTAAGCCTGGAGCGACGGCCGTCTCGCTTGGCTCGACAGCGCCTTACTTCGCCTTACTTCGCCTTACTTCTTACCCCCCTTCTTGGCCTTCTTGCCGTTCTTGCCCGTGTTGCCCGCGTTGCCCTGGATGTAGTTGACGAGGTCGTCGATGGCCTCGTCGCCGCGCTCGCCGATCCTCGACTTCTTGCCCTTGGTCTGCGCCTGCTGCGCCGTCTGCGCGAGCTGCCCCGGAAGTCGCGAACCCGACAGGATGCGCTGCCCCGCCGTCTGGCCGGCCTGCTTACGCGCGGCCGGAGACCTGGCGGCGGCAGTAGCCTGCGCGAGCCTTGCGGCCTGCTGCTCGCGCATCGCGTCCTGGGCCTGCTTCTGCCTCTCGACATTGTCGATGACGGCGCGCAGGAGCTCGGCGTTCTTGCCCACCTCCTTGGTCTGCGCGTTGTCCTCGCCATAGGCTTCCTTGAAGATGGCGTGCGCGGCCTCGCTCGCCTCAAGGGCCGACGGGAAGTCGCCGCCGAGGAAGTGCGCCTGCGTCAGCTGGTGCAGCGCCGAGGCGTACTGCGTGTGCTTGTCGCCGAAGGCGGCGCGCGCCCTCTCGGCCGACTGCTTGAGGAGCACGACCGAGGCGCTGTGCTCGTTCAGCGCCTGCAGG
Organism: Trichosporon faecale; assembly: GCA_039545375.1. Lineage (NCBI taxonomy): Eukaryota > Fungi > Basidiomycota > Tremellomycetes > Trichosporonales > Trichosporonaceae > Trichosporon > Trichosporon faecale. The sequence goes on from BCLU01000001.1 coordinate 1,715,256, forward strand.
ACGATGCCCGCGTTCGAGATGATGGTCGCGATCTCGGGATGCTGCCCGCCGTAGATGACGCTCCACAGCAGCAGGATGTGCCGGAAGTACGTGAGCGAGGCCCTGCTGTTGCCCTCCAGGTTCTCGAGCATCGCGAGCTGGAAGTAGTACGCGAGCGTGTCGGGGTGGTACACGCCGAGCGTGCGCTCGGCGATGATGACCGCCTGGCGCTGCAGGCGCAGGCCGGTCGCGATGTCGAGGCCAAGCGGCGCCTCGGGGTCCGCGTTCTCCTGCGCCGCCATCTGCTGGATCTTGATCCGCGCCAGCTGGTGCAGCGTAGACGCGTACTGGTTATACGCGGCCGCGACCTCGGGGTGGATCACGGTGTGGATCGACTCGAAGAGCTGGATGCCCTCGAGCATGAACTCGAGGCCGAGCTCGACCTGCCCGCGGTTGATCGTCGCGCGGCCGGCCTCGAAGATCTCCTCGGCGACCGTGACGGCCGGCGCCGTGCTGCGGATGACAGGGATGAGCGTCAGGATGTCGGCAGGCTCGAACGTCGTAGAGCGCTTGACGGGCGCGGCCTTGGCCTTCTTGCCCTTCTGCGCCTTGGGCTCGGGCTCCGAGGCGGCGTCCGCACAAGTGAACGCGTAGTCGCGCTGCGCCAGCTGGAACGCGAACCGCGACGCGAGTTCGCGCAGCAGCTGCGGCTTGCGCAGGCCCTGGAGGAGGAACGCCTCGTCCAGCTTCCAGCGGAAGCGGGTCTCGATCTCGCTGATGAGCTCGGCGCGCAGCGTCTCGGGCGTGAGAGAGACGTACTCGGGCTCCCTGGCGGGGCCGACGTCGGAGCGCTCGTACACCGCCTTCGGGGCGGGGTTGACCTCAGTGCCGAGGAGGACGTTGAGGAAGTGCGAGACCGCGGCGGGGACCTGCTCGGGGAGCAGGTCGCGGACGAGGCGGCGGAGCACGTGCTTGGACGCACGGAACACCATCTCGTGCTGCACAATGTCCTTCAGGCTCTTCAGGTACCCGGACGACTCGCGCGCCTCGCCGTCCTTGCCCTTGGAGAACGTGTCGATGGTGGCGGCCAGGTGGCCGAGATAGCGCATGTTGATGCCGCGCGCGTGCAGGTGGCGTGTCAGCGAGGTGCCGTCCATGATGCCGGTCGCGGCTCCGGTGAGCACGTCGAGCGCGACGGCGGGGACCGCGATCGTGCGCAGGAACACGGACGCGTCGCGCACCGCCTTGACCGACGGGTCAGACTCGTCCGTGTACTTGGCCGGACCGAAGGAGGTCGCGCCCTCATCGGGCAGCGAGTCGACGAAGGCGTCCGGGTTGAAGCGCAGCTCAAAGTCCTTGAGCGACGCGATCGTCTCGGGGTCGATCGCGGGCTCCTCGTCCTTCTTGTCCTCCTTGGCGTCCTTGGCATCCTTGGCCTCGCCGTCGGCGTCGGCAGGCTTGTCACCCTCCTCGGCCTTCTTCTTGGCCGCCTGCTCCTCGGCGACCTTGCGCGCCCAGCGCTTCAGCTCCGACTCCCAGAACAGCTCCACGAGCTCGGTACGCAGCAGCGCCATACGGTGGGGGTAGGTGGGGGCGGGGGCGTCGGTGCCCTCGGGGCCGGCGAGCTTGCCGTCGTAGTCCTTCTCGAGCCACTCGATGTCGACGGGGTTCAGGCGCGGCAGGTCGAGGAGGTACCTGCGCCCGTCGGAGCCGCGGAGGCCCTTGACCTCTGCCGAGGCGTAGAACTCGCGCTCGTCGTCGCCCGACCCGACCTTGTGGGGCGCGAGGCGCTGCTGGGCCGCAATCTGCTCCATGATCTTGTGCGTCGCCTCGTCCCAGTGGATCGTGCCCGTCTGCTCCGAGTCGACGCCGTAGATGATGAGCGGGTTCGACGCGTCGGCCTCGCCGCCAGCGCCGCCAGCGCCGCCGACCTTGACCCAGTCCTCCTTCTTCTCCTCGTCGGCGGCGTCGCCCTCGGCCTCAGGGGCGGGGGCGGGCTCGCGGCGCGAGAAGATGCCAGGCAGGACAGACTGGCACACCCAGCGGTCGCCCTGCCAGTCAATCACGGTGTGGCCGAGGAGGTACGCGCCGTCGACGTCGAGGCGGTTCAGGAGGCGGACGCCCTCTGCGTCCTTGGCGTGGGAGACGTGGGCGGCAGCGTCGCCGCCGAGGTGCGCGTAGGCGTCGATCGAGTCGATGGCCTTGGTCACGAAGATGTTGGACGCGAGCCACATGTGCGAGCGCGTAGGCTCGTTCGGGTTCAGCGGGATCACGTCCCCGCGCGCGACGGCCTGGATCGCGCGCAGCGACGCCTGCGTGAACTCGCTCCACGTCTTCTGCGCCATGCGCTCGCGGAACACGCGCTCCTGCATCGTCGCGTGCGGCAGCTCCTTGACGCCCTGGATCTCCTCGTTCCAGTCGCGCGACGAGTCGAGCGCCTCGGGAACAGTGGCACCGGTGTGCAGGTACGCGAGCTGAGTGCGCAGCACGTCGGGGACAGTGTCCGGCTTGGGCGCCGAGACGAGCCAGGGGAACGCGGGCTCGGCCTGCGGGATCGCGACCGTCGAGAGAGGGTCGAGCGCAGGAGGCTTCGACGAGAGCGAAGGCAGCGCGAAGATGCGCTCAGTGAACAGCGGCGACAGCGAGTGCAGCAGGTCGATGAGCGAGTGCGTCGGGGCGGGGATCGAGCCGTCCGCGGCAGGACGGGGGGCAGGGTCGAAGTGGTTCACGTTCGACTTGGACACGTACCAGCCGCGCGAGTTGCACACGAGCGTGTACACGTCGCCCTCGAGGATAGACACCTGGAGGTACAGCTGGTGGCCCTTCTGGCGCAGGTGCGCGGGAGGGGGGTTGAAGGGCGAGAGCTGGATCGAGCGGAGGCAGGGGAGGACCTCGAGGGGGGCCTGCGCGACGGGGAGCTTGGAGAGGGGCAGAGTCTGCCACTCCTCCTTCCAGTCAGAAAACGCGTGGAGGTTCTCAGCGGGAATCTCCTTCTTGATCTTGATGGTCTCCTTCTTGGCCCCCTTGCCCTTCTTGCCGCCGGTCGGCACCTGGGCCTCGACCTCCTCGTAGACGGGGGCAGCGAGGCCGCCAGTCTGCGCGGTGACCTTGCCGTCGCGGACCGACTCGAAGATGGTGGCACCGGGGGCGACACCGATAGGGGTCGACAGAGTGTGGACCGAGGTTCCCGAAGGCTCAATGTAGTCGAGGAGACGGACGACAGCCGCGCGGGCGGTGGCCTCAGTGTAGGGCTCTGGCGGGTTTTAGCCGAGCGTCTTTGGTCTTTGACGTCAAAATAAAAACTCACCCTTGACGACCTCGAGCGAGCGGTCGCCCTCCTCGGGGACGTGGGCGAAGACGTCGCCGATCTCGAGCCACTCGCTGAGCTTCTCGCCTGCGACGACGTCGACGCCGTCCTTGGACTGCGAGAGCGCCTCACCGGGCTGGCCGGGCAGGCGGAGCGAGTAAGGTCCGAGCCAGTATCCGCCGATCCACTCGCTGACGGCGAGCTTCAGGTCCTGCACAGTCTCCGACGGCTGGGAGTAGAGCTTCAGCGACGAGTAGTTCTCGCCGTTGGTCGCCTTGGGAAGAGTGCGGGACGAGTTAGGCTTCGGCAGGCGCACGTAAACAGGGGGAACTGAAATGTCAATATTGCTGCCGACTCCGAGTTCCGAGAAAGTGACTACCCACGCTGCGGCTGCTCCTCGGTGGCCTCGCCCTCGGCACCCTCGGCGGGGGCCTCCTGGGCGACGGTCTCGGGGACGGTCTCCGGGACGGCTTCGGGCTTGGCCTCGTTCGCAGACATTTTGGTCGGCCGGTCGGATCTAGTTCAAGCCGAGGCGGAAGGGGTGAAAGTCGACAGCGACACGAAGACGGGGGAGTCCTGTCCTCGGAAGAGAGATCTGTTGCTAACTGTACACAGAGGGTGGGGTGGTACAGCCAAGTCTGTCTCTCTTTCGTCGATGCGTGCTTGGTGTTTTTCGATGGAGTATCGAGAGTGACGACTGGAGTTTACCGGCTCCGTAGGCGGTCCGTCTTGACTTTTTCCGTGTGGTGAGTTATGCTCCCCAGAGTCCCGACGGCATCAAAGTCACGTGCGCCCTCAGTGACGTCGAATGATACGACCGACTTTGTCCGAAGGCTGAGAGAGCCGAAGAGGTATGCATACGGTGTCGGAGTATGTCTCAGAGATAAGCATGCATGTATGAGGGGTGTCTGTTTGTGTGTGTGTTTGCACGGTGTGGTCGTGTGAGTAATGTGTGTGCTGTGATTGCGTGGTGATAGTTTGGATGCCTTGTGAAATGAGTGCGGACCGGGCAAAGTCGTGGCACGTGAACAAGAGGAGGAGTAAATCCGAGGTTGAAGCCCGATGGTAGATCAGGAGAGAGATTAGATATTACACGGGCATGACGAGGCCGTAGTGCATCGCATTATCGGGCAGCTGGGCAGAGGGATGAGAGATTGTCTGACGCACACGCATGATCGGGGATGATGGTCTGTGTGCTGTTTGCGGAGGAGCCCGTGTACCGAGTGACCCGTAAGTAGTGATGCGCGCGATGTGGGTGGGCGGTGGTTGGGAGTCACCCGGTGGCCCTCATGGCCCCACTGTCCTCAAGCCGCTCCCAGCCGCGTTAGCCCACGCTACCATGTGCAGTATGCCGCCGAACAGAGGCGCACCTCTGTGCGCTAGCTTCCGAGCCTAGTGTGATGGGCCCCACTGCACCTAGACTGATCCACACGCTTCTGGGTAGTGTCGCCGCTTACCCCGCTTAGCAACTACTTGGCTGTCACTAACGCGTCCGCCATCGCTTCAGCAGATGGCTTCGAACACATGGTACGAACACGTCAGCTGGGAGGTAGAGATCCGCTATGAGATTGCGGGCGGTTGTGGTTTACGTGAGCATGCCATAGCTGGACTGACTGATTGGGACTGGATGCACTACCCTACCTACTGCACTGAGCGTGGGCGGTTCCTCATGCGATTACGACTTGCTCAATGCAGCCGCGTATACGATCAAGGACGGACGCGAGGGCGAAGCCGCCGTTCCTGGCGGACATTACCGGATGTAGAAAGGGGGCTTCATGGGTGTAGGCCGTCCACGGTGGGAGTGTGTGCTGGCAGCTGGCAGTGGACGATGATTCAGCGGCATCTTTTGTGTCTGTCCCTTTCGGCTCTCAGGGCTGCGGGCTGACGGGCTGACGGGCTGCTACCTGCTTGCCTGGCTGGCATCACTCACTGGGTGGCTCACCTGGCTCAGCCGGTCAGCCCGGTCAAGCTAACGGGGCTGGCGCCGGGCTACCGGGCCACTCAGGTAATCCGGGCTATGCCGCGAGAGAGGCGCCAGCCCAGCACTCAACCACCAATGTCGCGTCGACGTGGAGGTGGTCCACTCCCATCCACAATACTTAGTAAGGCCCCGTGTCCACTCTCATTTCTTTGCCTTCCTCTCCTCCCACTCACACTCCCCCTAATCCATCCACAATGAGATTGCCCACCAAGTCCCTCCTTGCTCTCCTCCCCCTCCTTTCAAGCGTCCTCGCAGCCTCCGACGTCGTCGACCTCACCGCCGACAACTTCCAGAACGAGGTCGCCGGTGAGGAGCTCGCTCTCGTCGAGTTCTTCGCTCCTTGTGAGTTTACATGATTAGACTGGAACTGACATCCAGGGTGTGGACACTGCAAGAACCTCGCTCCCCAGTACGAGGAGGCCGCCACCACCCTCAAGGACAAGGGCATCAAGCTCGCAAAGGTCGACTGCACTGAGAACCAGGACCTCTGCGGCGAGTACGATGTCCAGGGCTACCCCACCCTCAAGGTCTTCCGCAACGGTGTCCCCACCGACTACAGCGGTCCCCGCAAGGCCGACGGCATTGTCTCGTACATGAACAAGCAGCAGCTCCCTGCCGTCTCGGACGTGACCCTCGAGAACCACGACGACTTCACCAAGACTGACAAGGTCGTCGTCATTGCCTACGGTGACGCCAAGCACCCCGTCCCCGAGTCGTTCGCCAAGTACGCCAACGCGGCCCGCGACCAGTTCGTCTTCGGTCAGGTCGTCGGTGACAAGCTCCCCAAGCTCCCTGGCAACCCCAAGCTCCCCGCCATCGTCCTCTACAAGTCGTTTGACGAGGGCCACAACGTTCTCGAGCACAAGAACATCAACAAGATCTCCGAGGAGGACCTCGGCGACTTCGTTTCCGCCAACTCGGTTCCTCTCTTCGCCGAGCTTGGCCCCGACAACTTTGCCACCTACGCCGAGTCTGGCAAGAAGCTCGCTCTTCTCTTCGCCGACCCCGCCGACGCTGAGCCTCGCGAGAAGATCATCGAGGGCCTGAAGGACACCGCCCGCGAGCTCCGCGACAAGGTCAACTTTGTCTGGATCGACGGCGTCAAGTTCGGCGAGTACGGCAAGCAGCTCGGTGTCGCCACCGACAAGCTCCCCGCCTTTGCCGTCCAGGACCTGACCGAGATGCTCAAGTACGTCCAGTCTGGTGACGCGACCGTCGACTCGATCAAGAAGCACGTCGCCGGTGTCGTCTCTGGCGACATCAAGCCCACCGTCAAGTCGGAGCCCGTTCCCGAGTCGCAGGACGGCCCTGTCTACAAGCTCGTCGCCAACTCGTGGGAGGACCTGTTCGGCAACAAGGAGAAGGACGTGTTCGTCGAGTTCTACGCGCCCTGGTGCGGCCACTGCCAGCGCCTTGCGCCGATCTGGGAGTCGCTCGGCGAGAAGTACAAGCCGGACAACGTCGTGATCGCGCAGATGGACGCGACCGAGAACGACATCCCCGCCGAGGCGCCGTTCAAGGTGCAGGGCTTCCCGACGCTCAAGTTCAAGCCGGCGGGCTCGGACGAGTTCCTCGACTACAACGGCGACCGCTCGCTCGAGTCGCTCACCGAGTTTGTCGAGAGCAACCGCAAGTCGGAGGCGAACGCGTCCGCCCCCGCCGCCGACGCGGACGAGGAGCTCCCCGCCGCCACCGAGGAGGACGAGGACGAGGTCGCTCACGACGAGCTCTAGAAAACCCCCACACGGGATTTAGTATACCCTAGCATGTATCCATCATATGAATAACTATAGGCACAGCGAGAGCGAGCAACGAGCGAAGCGAGTTGCACGCGTAGTGAGTGTGAGCGAGTGGGGGTTCAGCGAGCGGGCGAGCAACGAGCGAAGCGAGTGGGAACCGCTGCCGTTAACGACCGGCGAGCGTAGCGAGTGAGGGATAGCGAGCAATGAGCGAGGAGCGAAGCGAGTGTCACGTGTAGCGAGTGTGAGCGCGTGTGAGCAGAGAGTACTGACAGTACTGACAGTACTGACAGTACGAGCGGGGAGCGGAGAGCGACGAGTGAGGCGAGTGAGGGTTCAGCGAGGTTCAGCGAGCGTGCGAGCGAGCGAGCACAGACGAGCCAGCGAGTAGGGAGGTCTGAGAGTAGCGAGCGAGCGAGCCAGCATAGATTGCAGGGAGCGAGGGGCTATCAAGCAGGGAGCAGGAGGCCAGGGGGGATAGCAAGTGAGGGCCGAGAGAACAAGGGGCTATGGCAGCGAGCAGAGTTGGCGAGCATGGCGAGCATGGCGAGCAAGCGAGCAAGCGAGCTGGCGAGTGATCGGGAGAGACAAGCAGCAGGTGGCAGACAGGTGCCAGGGAGCATTGGCGCGGAGCACAAGCGACACAAGTTGCTGTATCGGTACATGGATGTAGGTGGCAAGGTCGGCCAGAGAAGGAGCAAGGGTGGCGGGATACCATTCTGCGTCTACGGAACTAGCATTCGAGCAAAGGTATGTGAGGCGAGCGATGAGAGGACCGCGACGAGCCGTGGCTCGAGCCGTGAGTTACACCCCGCACATCGGTGTCTACAGTGCACCTCAGCCGGGAGAGCGTGTTGCCAGGTTGCTAGTGTGATGTTGCGATCGTCCGTTCCGGTGGCCACATTCGGCTGCCAAGTGACAGGTCGCTGTCGTGTCGTCGCTCCTTGGGCTTGGGGAAACTGAAGCAACACGTTACGCTGACGCTGTTGTTCTCGCTGTGACGACGCGCGACCTTGTCGTCAGACGCCTTGACGAGTTTCGATGGTACAGCAGGCTAAAGAGCCCGAATCTTGTTAGCTGCTAGCACCTTTCTCGTCAGCTACTTGTCAGCTACTTGTCAGCTACTTGTCAGCTACTTGTCAGCTATTGTCAGTGGTCGTCAGGCATCTCGCCCAGAGTCTCGATTAAGTCCTCGCGCACAGCCCTTCTTCCGAGTCATTATAATCACATTATCGTCTCTATCGCCATTGTTGAAGGCGCTCCCTAGTCCCTATTCCCAATTAAGCAGCAGCCTTCGCGGCCGCCTTCTCGTCGCGGATCTTGCCCCGCTCCTCAACCATGCGGGCCATCTCGTCTCCCTCCTCAGTCCCGCGGGCGCGATATCCGTCCACGACGCCGGTGTGGTCGTCGCCCTTCATCTCCTGGCTGAGCTTGAAGCGGCCCTCCATGTGGTCGACCTCGATCTCGACGCCGACGATCGCCTTCTTCAGCATAGACTTGTAGCTCTCGGGCGCCTCGTCCGTCGTCCAGAGCTTGTCCGTGCCGTCCTGCTTCGCGGCCTTGGTCTCGCTCTGCAGCGTCAGATCCTCAAGCAGCTCGGTCATGAATGCCAGCGACTCCTCGTCATTGGCGCCATAGCACTTGAGCTTGCCATACACCTGCACGGCGGCGTAGTCCCACGTCGGCACCGTCTTGCCCGTTGTCGGCTTCGTCTGGCGATAGAACCGCGGGGGCACGTACGAGTGCACCGGCGCGTTGAACAGGACGAGCACGTTGTCCTCGACCGTTCCCGTGCGCGCGCCGACGCTCTTCTCGAGCGAGGCCAGGATCGCCTTCACCTGCGGGTTCGCGCGCGCGACGTGCCCCCTCAGCTTGGCGGGTGAAGACTCAGTCGACGGAGTCAGCACCCAGGGGATGTGCGAGACTTGAATGGTTTCTTGGCCCGCGAGCGGGATCGCGGTCGTGAGCTGCCCCAGCGGGTTGGTGCGGATGAACGCCTCGAGGGTCGCGGGGTCGGTCTCGCCGTGGTAAGCCGGGATGTGCATGTTGGCTAGGAGAGGAGGGCGCGGAGGTAGGTAGATGCGCGTGAAGCTGTAGAGCAGGCGGTGGCAGGCGCGAGGTGGGCGCAGAATGGTCAGTGTCGGTGGGCGACGCTGAGGTGGTTGAAGTGATTGTTAAGGTCGCAGAAGCAAGACTGGGCGTTATATACGTTCTTATCGTGCGGTGCGGTGCACTGCTGATCAAGCCCAGATACGCGCTGATCAAGACACCACCGCTGAGTCGCATAATCGGTGGGCATTGACTCGTTGGGGGTTCAGCCTGAATCCGAGCGGTGGAGGCCGTTACCGCGTGGAGTGGAGTGGAGGTGGCGCCGCACACTTGCCCGCACAGTGTCCGCGAGCACGTTTCATTACTCAGCTTCATCCTCCTCTCAACTCAAGTCTGACTCCTGGACAAGCGCGTATCAGAGAAGCCGAGGAATGTTGCTACTCCACCTAGCCGCCGGGAAGAAGACGGAAGAGCGATTCGATACAAAGTCGGCAGGATTGGAGCTACTGGACCACAAGCTTGGAAATCGAAAGGAGGGTAGGGAAAACAAGACGCCGACTCCTGCAGCTAAGCGAGCCTATGGGGAGGTTCGGGTTTGTCGAGTTTCGGCTCTGCAGGCCTGGTGCAGGACGCCGAGAGATGATCGGCGGAGCTTCGTGCCCGTTATCCACGGAGAGGAGAGGACTTGCCCGCACCTCCACTAACGTCACTCGGCGGACCGACGTAAGTCCAGCAGAATGTTCGCGAGGGTCGCTTATCACTGCCACTTGACACATCCTCTCCTCTGCGATTGCGACTCAGCCTGCTGTCTGCGGCGACCATCCAAAGATTCGAGATGTGCTGAGTTCTGAGATCTGTGCTCATCGACTGTTTTCCAATGATGCGGCATCCGCTTCGGCAGCCGTCTCACTTGTCGAGCGAGTGGCACCTGTGGAGCGGCCGCCAGCATGTTTTCTCAAAGGTGGAAGATGGGCACGACATGGAAACCCAGCAATAGCTTCGTGAATGTGGAGACACCTTGTCCAAGAAACGCCGCCCTCCTAACTGTCATGCCAACCCAACCGACCCTCGCCATCAAGAACACAGTTGCAGACTCCAGGCGATGGGGGGTTCGCTGAGATCAGCTGAGAGAGTGCATCTCGTGACCCAACGCAACGATCAGCCCTTACATTCCAGCAGAACGGCACTTTGGAGGACCGGCTGCTGGCAAGTATCTCCAGCCCCATGATCGGTGGTTCCAGCGTCGAGGACCACAGGGTCCCATGCTCCAGGTCTGAGATACCGTCGGACACGAGAGCTGCCCCGAGACCTAAAGCTGGAATCGGCTGTCCACAGCCTCGGAAGTCAGAGAGCCGTGGAGCCATTCCGAGACCGGCTCACAGGCACGGAATCTCGTCGGCATGAACGTGCTGGGATGTCAGCAGCACTGGGCCAGAACGACGGCGCTCGTTACTTGACGGGACGTCGCTAGATACGATCGAACACTCCTTCTGCCAACTTTGAACGAAGCAGCGAGAGAGGCACGGGGCCGACGCACAGCCAGCTAGGAAGAGGGCAAGACGGCCGGTAGCTCAATGCTGCCTAGCCTTCTGGCCCAAGATCCAGCTCAGCAGGTCGGCGAGGCTATAGAGTGCGCAAGAAGTCGACCTAGCACGTCGGCCTCCCGGATGGCCGACCCAGGGTGAGCCTAGGAACCCGGAGCTGGTCCTCGGTTCCAAAATTGCGGACTCCGAGAGACTTCTGCGACTTCCCAAGCTCCGAGCACCCTGCCAGAGACATGCCATGCGCTGTCCTGGACGACGACACTTCGGTGGTCTGCTCGGTCATCGCACGTCAGTGGCGCCGGTGATGATGAATGCAGGCACTCCAGGAACGGCGAGGAGGCCGACGCTGGCTACGACGTTGAGGGGCAGCTATACCCAGCAGGCAAGTGAGTAGTGCGTATGTTTGAGGATGGAATGCCCAAGGCTCGCATGTGCGTGAGCTCGAGGACAAGAAAGCGTCGTCAGTAAGTCTGCGGGGTTGCTGCCGACAGCCGAAGCCGATGGCTCGGCATCGATGAAGTCATTGCGGATTGCTGGTCATGCATATTATTAGCTGTATAGATCACGTACTCTGAGACAACGCAGGCGGTATACAACGTTCACTTGAGCCAGTCGGCGATGGTCTTGAGCGCGGGGTCCCAGGAAGAGTCCTGGCCCTTCTCGAGCTCCTTGAAGCTCTCGATGTTCTCACCCTCGAGGTGCGCGTAGAGGTGGGGGTACTCTGAGAGGTGTTAGCGAACATGAAACGAACCCTCAAACAACTGTCAGACTCACCCTCTCCGTTGGACGCACGCTCCCAGCGGACACGCTTGAACGCTGAGAGCTTGCCGTACTCGATGCGCAGGATGGAGACGGCAGGGACGTCACCGAAGTATCTGTTCAGGACGCCGGGGACCTGCTGCGCGGTCGACATGTGGACGAAGCCGTCCTTGTAGTCGTTCTCGCAGAGGAAGAACTCATGCGACGCAGGGATCGGCTGGGGAAAGTAGAACCTGTGACCTCGGTTAGCCTCCCCTCGAATGCCTTCTCACGTCACACATCGGGTCACCCGAAAAATGGGCATACGCAGATGCACACACTAAACTCACCTGCTGTCCTCGGCGGCGGAGGGGAAGATCTTGTAGACGAACTCTGGGGACTGCGACATGGTGGTTCCGAAACGTCTGATGGCTCTGGTGAACATGAGGAGGTGACAAGATGGAGTCGGATCGTCGAGCAAGGCGTCGGGGTCGTCGGTGGCGCAAGGGACGTGTCAGAGCGCTCAACTCACAGTCGCTGGCGTAACTGGTGTCGATCACCGCGGAACCAAACAACCACGTTCAAAGAGTTGGCCGCCTGGCGTCAACCAACGCTGACGGAAGCGGACATCGGAACCCACTCCGGTAACCACTTCCGTCACCGTCCGTGCCGAAGTCTGCCGCCGGCTGGTGGCCTCGAGCGGAAGTATCTTATCGGTGGACACGTGTCGGGCACGCGGACCGACACGGCCGTGGGACGGGACGTGCTGATCACCGTTTGATCGCTGACTCGCTGGAAAACTTGGCTGACGTGGTGACGCCCAGGTCACCGGTTCAGACGATGAGATCAGCCAAGATTCCAGTGGTCAGAAAGAGCGAAGGGTCTCGCGCCTCTCTCTTGGCGCCCTCCAGACTCCGTGGCTCCGTCTGGGTCAAGCCCGTCAAGCCACAGGCGGACCGCAGATGCCGGGGGTGCTGAGCTGTGCGTCCCGTGGCAGGCACCGAGGACCTCAGGCGTGCGGCATCCTGATCGCTACCGAAGTTTGCATGCGCGATCGCGAACACACATTGCGCGCTTGCACGATCGCGGTATTGTCCCTACGCCCGTGGCGGAGGACCTCGGTTGGGCGCCAAATTTTAGGCGACCAACGACGTCACTTGACCTTGCTCTTGCAGGTGCCTCTTGAGCCTCTCTTTCAACTGTGCCGTTTCCCGTCTGCTTCAGGCAATGTGTAGCCCCACATGCAGAAAAACTTTATACCTCGGTGACCTGTTCAATGCCGCATACCCCGAAATGGGCTCACGATGGGTCCCGCAGCAGTAACGAGCGGGGTCGGAGCAATCTACGGCGTAAACATCCTATGCTATTCTGAACTGCACCCACGACGTGCAGATCGAAGCTTCGAAGCGAAGCGTGGTCCACATGTTTGTTTACATGCGGTAGGTTCCAGATGGCGGGGACGTCTCGCTTGTTCCGCGAGGGTTGGACAGGGGTTGTGAATCAAGGCACCAATCACCTCGGTCTTCTTTTGCATTGAGTCCGACGCACTTGACCCAGGATAGTAACTCTGGTTAGGGGACAGCGCGTGTGGCTTTCGGGCCTGCCGCAGCTTCGCAACGCGGTGAAACGTCCGCAGCCCCTGTCCTGAGCACAAACGCGATGAGAGGAGCAAACATGACAGAGTCAACCAGACTACATGGTCGCTTTGGGCGAGCAAGAGCTCTGTTTGGCGGATCAAAATTCGCTCAGCCGCCATCATGCCGGGGTTCTGGAACGGCACAGGGTGCGTCCAGGACGCTGCGGTTCGTCGGGCAAGCGCATCGCAAGCGGAGGCTGGCAGTTATCGGGCGAGAGAGACTGGTGACTTCTGTCCGCCGAACCATACCGTGGACAGGAACGGTCGAGGTCGTCATCTGACTCAGAGGTTGGGTCACCGAGACGAGATTCGGTCGAGGTCCCTGCCGCCCTGCCGTCACCCTGAGCGCGATGCGAGCGAGCGAAACAGAGCACGCACAGTGAGCGGGACGGCAGCGGCAGTGGCATACTGACGGGCTTTGAGTGGGGGAAGTGAGCCGCAGAGGGCAGACACGATGAAGCTAATTGACGGACGTCACGGCACATGAAGCGAAATTTTCAAGTAAACGGTGCCTCGATCCGTCCAAGAGGCCGACGTCGTTCAGCTCGGCCGCGGTGAGGGTTGGGTGATAATCAAGGGCATCACGTGCCGAGCGTGCTAATCGCGTGCGGGTCAATTGGATTTTGACAGGTTTCTGCCCGTTCAGGCAATTTCGCAGAGAGTTGGACGGAGTGACGTCCGGCCCTTCCGTAGTGGAGCGCGGCCGGGCTGCAGGGCCCGCACGTCCTCCGATGCTATCATCACCGTCCTGTCTACTCTTCTTCACGGAGACCGTGTAAACCCATGGGGGGCACGGGGGGTGTTTCTCCTACATGCGGGGTGGAGCGGGCCCGTAACAAAGCTCGTCCTGCACCGAAAAATATACATAAGATCCTCGGTCATGCGAGACGTGCTTCTTCCCAGCATAATATCTTGTCGCCTCTCCTTCGCCTCTGTACGACTAACTACCCAGCAACCACTCCCTTGACATACTGCACACATATAGACTCGTTAACTGCATTATCCATTACCTCGAACAACAGACTCTTTAATCATGATCGAACCCATCGAGGCTGAAATGGCCCGACCGCCTATCTACAACGACCGACAGGAGCAGATCCTCCAGGACGAGGGTGTCGAGCTTGACAACGCTGTCACTCGCAACTCGTTCGCTGTCTCCGAGAACCCGACGCTCCGCCACGAGGCTGCCATCGAGGCTGAGAAGCACCATGGCAAGATCCTCGTCGACTTCGAGCCTGGAACGAAGGAGGACCCCCGTGAGTGGGGCAACCACCGCAAGTGGTTCGTCACCATCGGATGTGCCCTCCTCTGTATCTCAGTGGCACTCGGATCCGCCATGCCTACGGGCGACATGCCCGCTCAGGCCGAGACCCTCCACGTCTCCATGGAGGTCATCTTCATCTCCATCTCGCTCTTCGTTCTCGGCTTCGGTGTCGGCCCCCTAATCTTCGCCCCGCTTTCTGAGATGATCGGCCGCAAGCCCGTTTACTCGGTCTCGATCTGCCTCTACTTCATCTTCACCCTCCCGTCTTGTCTCGCCAAGAACATCGCCACCATGCTTGCTGGCCGTATGATCGCTGGTATCGCCTCTTCCGCTCCTATGACCAACGTTGGTGGTTCCATTGCCGACGTCTGGGCTGTCGAGGAGCGTGGTATTCCCATGGCCATCTTCTCGATGACCCTCTTCATGGGCCCCTGTCTTGGTCCTCTCTTCGGTGGCTGGATTGCCCTCAAGACTGGCCAGTGGCGCTGGATCTACTGGGTCCTCTTCATCTTCGTCGGCGTCGTCGCGCTCTTCACCTTCATCATGCCCGAGACCTACGCTCCCATCCTTCTCCGTCGCAAGGCTAAGAAGCTCAACAAGGAGCACAACACCGACGTCTACATCTCGAAGCACGACATCGACCAGCCCCCCTTCAAGGAGCGCCTGCAGACCTCGCTTCTCCGCCCCTTCGTGCTCATGTTCTGCGAGCCCATCATCCTGTTCATGTCCTTCTTCCTCTCCTTCATCTACTCCCTCCTGTACGCTCTCTTCTTCGCGTTCCCGATCGCGTTCGAGGAGATTCGTGGCTGGAACATCGGTATGACTGGTGTGTCGTTCGTCTCGATCATCATCGGTATCGGTCTCGCCATGCTCTGCATGCCCATCCAGGAGAAGCTCTACGCTACCCACTGCCACAACGCCGGCAAGGCCGTCCCTGAGGCCCGCCTCTACCCCATGATGGTCGGTGCCATCATCATGCCGATCTCGCTCTTCATCTTCGCCTTCACCACCTACGAGCACCACCCCGTTCACTGGATCGGTCCCATGGTTGCTGGAGTGCTCTTTGGCTTCTCTATGCTCATTATCTACATCTCGGCGAACTCCTACATCGTGGACTCTTACGCCAACTTCGCGGCTTCGGCTGTCGCTGCCAAGACCTTCATGCGTTCTTGTATCGGAGCCTCTGTTCCTCTCTGGGTAAGTCAATTGCATTCTCAGCCCCCTCCCCCAGCTCCCGAGCCCCCCGCTGTCCCATTAGGGACGTGTGGAGGCGTAAATCGGAGGATGAGTGTGGCACTGGTTTTTCATCCACCCGAAATTTCCTCACGACTTCTTCACTCAATTACTCGCCCGTCTCTCAATGCTTACGTAAAAAGATTGTTATCATGTTTCACAAAATGAAATTTTGGCCTGCTGGACTGCTTCTGGCGCTCATCGGATGCGTTATCGCTCCGATTCCTTACATTTTCTTCTTCTACGGAGGTGGTGTGAGGGAGCGCTCGAAGCGCGCGGTCAAGGAGTAAGGCGCCGCTTCTGTGGGTCCCTGTGCCTTGCCCTGCGCCTACCCTACTTCCCTGAACCCCTAATCGTCGATTTGCATCGAAAGGCTGGGCCGCCGCGGCCGGTGCCGGCGCCCAGCCCACATCCTCAATTTCAATCAATCATACTCATTTCAGCATCTCACCCCCACATTTACTAGACTATCATAATCATGCATGGGTATTAGTGTAATCTACCTCTTGGCTGCATATCAGGCTTGGTCCGATGTCACTAGCTTGTTTCGTTGGCTCACGGTGCGTCGTGGAAGTTGGTGGGGTCGGGTTGGCATGGTGGCCACCCTGACTGAGCCACGGCGGTCTGGCGTAGCAGTAGAGTGTCAGTCTGAAGGAGCTGGACTAAGTCGCCTGTGCACTGCCTGCATCTCTCCTACACCCATCCCAGACTGACAGTTTGCAGCTGGAAGCGTCTCTGGCATGTCACAGCGACGTGTTGGATGGAGTCTCCTCGACGAAAAAGGCATAGAAACCGCCTGGACCGCCACGCTGGGAGCCCCACAGTAGAGATGCCGAACTTCTCCGGCTGACCACCTCCACCTCCACTGTACGACCACTCACGAACTCCCGTCCACCGCCCACGACTCTGTTGACTCCGTACATTCCACCGACTCAGGCGCACCTGCTCTGTTCCCTCGACACGAGATCATCGTTTGACCCACCCGGCAACCGACGACCATGAAACCCTCACACGGCCTGCATGCCTCGAAACGGCACGATGTTCGCACAGCTAAGGCCAATGTCTTAGCCCCTGCCTGGCGATTTCCTGGCAGGCCCTGCTTCTCTAACGGCGGGGGAAATCTCAACAGGTGAACAGCTGCCTCCCCATTGCTGCTCTTGGATTCAGAAGCTCGTCAAGTCGCTGGAACAGCCCACACGCTTCCGACAACGTCACTGGGTGTTTCACGGGGGAACGAAGGCGCAAGGGGTTTGCAGTGTCATGGTGGCCCGCGACTCTGCATCCTTTGGAAATGTTGTGTCTCGAGGGCGCCCATCTTGTCCCCTTCTGTGCGTCCTCTTGTGAACGCTCAGCCACGTAAGCAGGCTCAGGGCTGCACTGCGAAGTCGACCGCCGTCAACATCGGATAGTTTCGAACACGATTCCTGCCTTCGTCATTCACTCTCACTCTCCTTCGCTACCACACCTGTTCACATCATGCAGCCTCAACACGTCCTGCACTCCCACCAATACCCCGATTCTCCCTCTCTCGCCGCCGAAGCGCTCCCTCATCTCGCTGATGTTCCGGTCGTCGACCCCGGGTCTCCTCCTCGCCTACCTCTTCGGCCATTCCGGCCTGAAATGCCGCCTGAGGCCCGAACGCTGTGGCCCTTCGACCTGAAGTTATCGTACACGGCTTACAGCGTCGCGTACACCGATCTCCCCGCTCTTTGGGACCGGATGGACTCGCTGATGGAGAAGCTTCTGGAGAGCTGGAGCTCGTGGCTTGAGGAGAGGTCCTCGGCGGATCTCTGGGAGGAGTCGCAGAGATACGTGCTGGGCCGCCGCGCACGCGCACAAGCCGAGTGCGTTCTGTTCTGGCAGCGACAACTGCACGAGGAGGGTCCTGTTCGCGGTCTTCTTCCCAAGATTCCGCCCCTGACGCTGGACGATTACCCGGACTCGCACCTCGGTGTGAGGGAACCAACTCCACTACTCCCGCCGCTGGACGTGAATCCCGACATCCGCTCTGTTCTCGCAGCCGACATGGAGTCTGAGGGACCCGTTGCCTCTCCGGAGGTGATGGCTTTGTTTAACTACCACCCTGCTTCGCCGGAGATCTTGAGGCCGCTCAGCGTCGCACCAGGGACAGCCGCGTACATGTAAGTCTTCCCCGACATGCCCGCACCGTTGTGACTCGGCTGACGCCTGTTAGCAGCAGTGAGGAGCGGGACTGCTGTGTACGATGTTCCTACAACTACGCACTCGAGCCAAAAGATCGCGGCGTTTGTCTTGCGCCGCCTTTCATCCGTGTGCAAAGTCTGTGGGCTGACGTGTCCGGGCTAGTGGTCTGGCAGAGAGGTGATTGTCTCTGCTGTCAGAAGGCGGGTGCCCCCTGCTCTGCCTCCTCGCTGAACATCGTCTCGTTCTACTGTACGACGAAGCCATCTTCAGGGAAGGTAGTACGCAAAGTCGACCTGCCCCTGGAAGTGATCCCTGGTATCACTGGCACCATCGCTGAAGGGCGCCGACGGCGGCACGCTATTGCTTCTAACTTTCGGGCGGAGCACAAGCCAACTTTGGACGAGTTTATGGGGGATTCGCTTCGCTTGCTCGTCGACCCCGACGGTCCATCCTCGTCGCAAGGGCAGCTTGTCTGGCCAGAGACCATCTTCTACGACCACGTTGGCAACGCTCTGCCCCAAGCTTCAAGAGCCCTTTGGCCCGACCAGCTTCTTTCGGCGTTCGTCTTCCACGGCGAACACATCGGCGCGTCTATTTGGGCTCGGTGCATCAACTATTGCATCGAGGTGCTGCACGACGTTCTGGAGGAGGTCTGGGCGGAAAGGACGGCCCGTGAGTGGGGATACTACTTATCGGAGTACGACAGTATTACTTCGGTGAGGGCGGGCGTTGATCCGGAGACCGTGTGCTCGGAGAGCGCGAGGGCGGAGATGAGCAAAATGGCGAAGAAGCAGTCTCAGATGCTGGCTCAGCTTCACAACGGCTTGGCGATGATCTTACAGCCCATTGGTGTCACTTCACGACTCGGTAATCTTGACCTGGACGACCCGTATTACGCTTCGCGGATCGGACAACATAGGTAACATGTATCTCATGATCCGATAAGGCGGCTCTGACGCTTAAGGCTGCGCCCCATCCCCACTGCTACCCGAGCAAGTGAGACGCCAACTGACCCTCACGGATTACTCTTCGAACACGCCTTCACGGTGTTCGAGGCTCGTCTCAACGTAGTCAACTTACAGCAGACGATGCAAGCATCGATGCACGTTGACTGTCGAACAGACAACTGGCACGGAGCGTTGTCGGATGCGCCTACCTACGATGGGCACGGCTGTCTTGGATCGATTCCCCTTTCTCCTAGCTCACGTCGCACTCGTCTCGCCTTCGTGTGTCACTTCACTGCGCCCGGTCACGTAGGCGCGTCGAGACCGGAAACGAGCAGGACTCGACCGGGCCCGCAATTTCCAACCCCGCGCAACCTCGGCCGCGACCTTGTCCACATCATCACCTCTCTCACTTCCCACGACAATACTCCTCGCTACTCAGTACTCAGCACTCGGCACAGCAGTACCCACCACAATGTCACCCCCATATCAACAGGAACACACCCACGCAGCTGAAGGCAGCCCGCCCCGAGGCTGCGCTAGCCGTTCAGTCCAGACCGGAACCGCGTCGACCCCCACGGCAGGATTTGCAACCACGCCGAACTCCACGGCAGGACACGCAACGAGGGAGAAGGCAGGTTGGAGATCGAAGCGGGCCGGACCGCTGAAGAGACTCGGGGCGGGGTTCCGCCGGGCCTTCCCCTCCTTGCATTATGGCAAGGCGTCCACCTCCTCGAAGGCCACGCAGACACCTCCCTATCCACCGTTGGTCAACGAAGGTGTCCAGGCGCCGGCTGTTCCGACAGAGAGCAAGGGCGTGCAGTTCGACCCTGAGCACGATGCTGCCTTGCTGGCGGATCCTACGACACCGGCGGAGAACTTGCCAGAGTTGAAGGACGCCTGCCTTACGATCTCGCCCGTGCTGACCGGCAATGCTCGTCTGCCGCTCCGCCCCTTCCGCGCCGGTATGCCGCCCGAGGCTGCCACGCTCTGGCCGGTCGATCTGCAGCGATACTACTCGCCCAGCAGGACAGTCACCACGACGCCCCCGGAACTGTATCGCTACCTGGAGCATCGGATGACGAAGTCTCTGCGGGCGTGGCGGAAGCTGTGCGACGCCTGGACCGACGACGGGCTCTGGGAACCAGAGGGGCGGCATGAGGTGGCCAGGATGGCACGGCACCAGGCCCAAGCAGTACTGTTTTGGCAGGAACAACTTTGGGTTGCAGCACCCGGAGTCCTCCGCACCCAGCAAGACATGAACCGCATCCTGACACCGGATGACTACCCCGAGCAGCACCTCAAGACGTCAAATCCGGGTGACTATGCTATGTCCGATATCATGAGACTCGTTGGCTTCGAACCCGTGCGCTTGAACGATATAGAGAGGTTCGACGCCGCCCTGAGCTGCCTCCCCGGATGTGTGGCCCCTCATCTCTTCCCCTCTTCAGGTGTAGCGACGGGCCGGCGGGAGAGGTGACTCGTACCTATCGACCGCTCGACCTCCTGTCCGTGCTGGAGCTTCCTTCCGTACCACTTGGCGCAACCCTGTGGGCTCTGCGGTTGGGATCGTGTCTTGCACAGGCGGCCAGCAAGCTCGACAAGCTATGGGAGATGGAAACATCCGAGTGGGATGAAGGCCTGCCCTCGACTGCCATCTCCACGCGTCTATGTGTGGAGAAGCACTTGGCGCTGGAAGCACAGTCGTATGTTGAAGAAGCTTTCGACCTGTATCGCCAAAATCTGCAGGTGGATCCTGGGTCCGCGGGAGATACACGATCGAAGCTGATCATAACGATCGTCTACTTCACGCAGGTCTGCCCTCTGTTTGTACAACCCCATAAACCTCCATCGCCAGTAGGTGGAATCGAGCACACGTAGCGCTAGTTCACTGTCTTAATAGTATGCATTACCCACTCGCCCGTCCGAGTCTGTATGGGGGCAACACTCTCTTGCCATGCAAGGAACAAAACGCCTCGTTCGCGTCTGGCTCGTTTCATACGCACTCGACGTGTCAGGCGGTGAGCGCAAGGCTGCCTCTCAGATCTTCGCGCTCCTACACCCGTAGTCTCAGAGTGAACTGTGTGGGCTGATATCGTGCCAGTCTCGCCCCCGTGTCGTCACAGTGTGCTGAAGCATTGTCCTTCGAACGCTTGCTAGCCGTAGTCGTCAGGGGCCCGTCGGTCTTGAAGCTCTGAGGCGGAGGCGCTTGGCTGTCCATCACCCATCAGATCTCCACACAGATTGTCTTAGTGTGAGCACTGTGGGCGGTGCTCGCGCCAGGCTCGCCCCGCATTGTCTCTCTGTGCTGAGTCGTCGTCCCTCAGACCGTGTCTACAAAAGCCTGCATCACTTGATTCCCTTCAACTTCTTTCTCATCTCACATCCCACCCACCCAACACTTCTCAGTCTGACCGGGTCATCAAACGGCTTCCCTCTGCCTCTGCTCTGCGGAAGCGTATCCAGGAGCGTTGCCTGATCATCATCAGCCTCGAAGGGCGCCGATCAGCTACGGGGTTTCACGTGCGCGGTGACTCGACCTTGCCCAGCAGGCAAACCACCTTCCCAGCCTCGTTCTGAACACATAACGTGGAACCGTCAACAGCACTGGGTCTTGGTGAGCTCTCATCACCACCGGAAAACACAACTTCTCACCGTCGGCGGTTGGCCTCACCACATTTGTTGCCAGCCCCTTCAGCGCCGTCACGACGGTCTCCTCGCCGCCTGCGTCGACGCCTCCGCCTGCATCCCGTCGCACTGCATCATCACCACACCACCATCAGCACTTCCCTTCCCCATCATTTCCTGCAGTGCAGCTCGCGCCTCCAGACTTGCCCTCGTCATCGCCACCCACGCCTTCACCGCTGTAGCCAGCATCGCGCCCTCGCCGCCCCTCTCTAGCCGACGTCATGCCTGGTCGCCAGTCCCTTCCTCCGTCTGCAGACGCCCGGCCATCTGAGCCTGCAGGAAGCATCTCGCGCCGTCTAAATCGCGAATCTCCCGGGTCTCCCGGAGAGGCCGATACCTCAAACCGGTGCGAAGCGCACTGCATTAGTTGCGCCCTCGAGGATGCTGGCAAGTCGAACACGCCGGTTCAGTCCGTGACTGTTTCCTCCTCTCGACTACCCCCGCGCCCGTTTCACCATGATCTGCCGTCGGAAGCGATCACGCTCTGGCGGTCAGATCTAAAAAACGCTTTTCTCGGGATGCACATGCCAGGTCGAGAACCTCCGCTCCTCTGGGTCGAGTGCCTGGACGGGTACATGGAGCAGGAGTGCTACAAGATCTGGAAGTGTTACCTGGGGAAGCAGCCCTGGTCCGCTGCGTGCCGACATGAGATGTCTCTCATGGCGCGGCGCCAGGCTCAGGACATCCTGTACTGGCATGAGCGCTTGTATGAGGAGGGGCCTGCCCTTGGTCTTCTCCCCACCACACGCCTCCTTTCCCTGCAGGATTACGGCGATACGCCTCTGTGCGCGTCGCCAGAGGGGATGGTCGCGAGTTCAGCAGTGATGCGCGCCTGCGGGTTCAGGATGATGCGCGAGAGTGAGCTTGACGACGGGACATATACCCTTTATACGTAAGTTTGAAACTTCACTTACTGTAGTTCATTTGCTCACTTCCAGGCCTGCTAAGAGATTCAGCGACAATCGTCGCTGTAAATGTGCGCTCCTGCCCTTCGACCGTGTGCGCTCTCAATGGGCCGAAGCACACGACGTCGCACTCTGGCGATGGGATGTCGATTGCTGGTGCTCTGGCGATAGCGAGGATGATGATTCGTTGTGTTTGGTCGAAGAAGAACTTGTGAAGGAGGGGGTCGAGCTGTTTTGCACTTCTCGGTGCGTGGAGGCTGTGGAGCTTCCAGAGTCGAAGGTGCACCGCCTCTTGCGGTTCATGTCACTGGAGGAAGCGGTGCAGGAGGCAGCTCCGGAGAATGAGCCAGCCCTCGCTCTCGCGGCAGCAGTGTTGGGCGCTTTCCTTGGCAGTCTCCACCTCGGCGTTCACAACGACCTCAAGGAGGTGCGCCTTAGCGGTAGCGCCGAGCCTCTGGACGTCCGTATGCTGAGTCCCTGCATCGGACTGTCAACTCTGTCTCCCGAGCTAAGGGTTTATGTCCCGCCCGCTCGATCCTACAGCCACAAGAACAAGCCCCTCCCTGCCTATGCCAACACCCTCTGGCCAGCGGACCTCCAATCCGTGATCAGCATCAAGCCAGGGGCAGACAACGCTGCCTTTTGGTCGTCGACTCTGAGGGATTGTCTTCTTCGTGAGGAAGATGTCTGTCGCCGCCTGTGGGAGAAGGCGTGCAGGGAGTGGAACAATCCCCGTTCGGCATCGGCAAGGGATGCGATGAGGCAGATGGCTCGCGATCAAGCGATCTCGGTGATGCAGGGCCTCTGCACTCTCCTCGAGCTCGGTCCTCTCATCGGCACCTGCTCACACCCTGGCCCTCACGTTTTTCACACCCTGGCCGAGGATGAGTCGACCCCCGTATCCTGGGGTTTCTGGCCACCCGAAGACGACGCCGAATTCGGTACTCTCCCGTACGAGCCTCGATTCTTCGACATCAGCGGTTCTGCCACATCCGCGGACAGGTTTGCAGAGCTGGTAAAAGTGTAAGTGGTTGATTCCATCGTAGCCTTGCTAACTTCAGGACTCCAGCTGCCCTTGCCGCGGCCATACAGCACTTGCAGTGGACCCAGCCATCGGTGGAGGGTATTCCGGCGGCCACGGCCTCCGTTAGGGGATGGCAACTGGAGGAAAGCCCACCACTGAGCCTCATTCCCGAACTCAAGAAGCGCGATGATGGCGAGAGATTTCAGGACAGGAAGTTGAAAACGGCGAAGGGGAAGCAGGCGAAGGCAGCGGCCGCTCAGACTGAGCCTGCGGAGCAGGGGGTGTTATCCGACACACCAGGAAACGATCCAACCACTGGCTACAACTTCAAGCACGGCAAAGCTTTGTAAGCGATAGCAATGTTAGGGATTTACTGACCGCAGCTCGACACTTAACCTGCTGACAGCCCTGGATGACCTCCTCCGGGACACAACCGACTGGCGGCAAGCAAAGGAGCTGAAGGAAGAGGTCATCTCCAAGCTGAAAGCTGACCGTGCCAGCCTCGGCAAGCACCGCCTCCTGGAATGCTACGTCAGTGAACACCTTCCAATGACAAGCAGGCCAGCTGGAAGTGAGGCTGAAGCTGCTCTCGGAGGAGAGCCGTGGATGTAATGCTCTGGTGGAGAGTTAAGAGGACATTGAGTAGGTGCCACATGTACAATAGATAACGTCGATTCATGCAGAGCTGGACTCGCTGTTGATGACTATGCTTGCCTTTGGGAGACTTGGGATCAGAGCTTGTTCCTGCCCGCACGCAACTGTTGGTCTTCTACCGTACGGCCACAGGTATTTCCTACAGCACAATCTTCCGTCGAACTCACTCCGATGTTGCCATTGAGGCCCCAAACGCGACATTGCGGTGAGCAGCACCAATATTGTCCAATTAGTCGCAGAGTTGCAACGCAGGGTTGCAATCGTCTATGTAGTGCGTGCGACTTGAGCTCCGGGCTTCAACCCCAGACGTGCTCGCCACGATTATCAGGTGCCAGACAGACCTATGGAAGCGAAGGCGGGGAGGACGCCTCCACCAGTGAGGCTGCTTGCGCTGCGTAGTGCGCAGCGTGCCCCGGCTTCAGACCTAAGGCTGAGCCTACACACACGTGCAGACGTCGTGCGTGTGCCAGGCGGGTGTTTCACCAGACGGCCAAGGCCTCTCAGTCGATCAGTGGATCAGTCGGCAGGGGTGGACCCCACGCTGAGATTTACATCCGTCAGCGCTGCGGATGACTTGAGCTGACCTCACCTTCCCTCCATCGTCACCCTCCCTTTGCTTCACTGTCCATCATCCCCTTCTTTCTTTACGTTCTTAATCGTGCTCCATCTCTGACCTCTTCACTCAAACAAGACTCATCAAAATGAGCAGTGGCTCTGCGTCCCCGGATATTGACGTAGGCTACCTCACCAGGTAAGACGATTGGAGGGAGAAGCCTTGATTTGCCGCTGACCCTACCAGGGGCGACCCGCCCTGGTCGAAGGACTCTGTCCATGACAACGAGGAGACCGACTACATCAAAATGACAGATGCAGTGAGATTCGATCCCTACTTGGTAAGTGGGTTGGAGCTATCAGTGTAGCTGATGCTGCAGATCCCCATGCTTAAGGTTGATTGGGATCCTTTCCAGCTCATCATTGCCGCTCGGGCGATCCGGGACACGCTTAGCCCTCTCGGCGAGTTGGTTTGGTCTTTCAAGGGGGAAGCGAAGTTCATCCGTCAAGACGGAGTTGACTCGGAGACGGGAAACCCGATTCTGAAGAAACACGACGAGCCCAGCGCCCTCCGCACTCGGAGCGGTCTCATCCACCAGACTCTTTTCCGAAAGGGTCTTGACATCAACAACATGAGACACACTGGGGGCGATAAGGTCGACAACATCGCTATCCAGTACACCTTGGAGCTGGGAGAGCAGTACGAGAAGGAGCTCCAGCGCGCGAGTCCGAGGATTGTCTTGCCGCTTAGCAACATCGACGACGAGCTGAAGCGGACGCCGGAGGAAGCACGCGGTGCACCCCTCGTTCCTGTCATCCTTGTGAGTCATGCATTGCCGCTGCCACTGACATTAGGTATGGGAGGCCACAGAGCTCGTCGCAAAAGAGTTCATGAAGTTGCCCATGGATGTGCTCGTCAAGTCCCCAGCCGAGATCTGGGACGCCTTGCAGGGGAAGGCCAAGATGCGTGCCGGAGACGGCACCGAGAACCCCCAGCCTGGCACTCTCGCTCGGGAGTTCAGCATCTTCATCGAGACCCCCCTGTTTCACGACCCGGAGGCGAGCAGTCTCCTTGCCAGGGAAGACTGCAGTGTCCGACCGACCCTGCAGTCCATCGAGGAAGTAAGTTTCTGTCAGCGCAAAGCGCTTACATCTACAGTTTGCCCGCCACATCGATCCGAAGTTCAAGTCGGGACGCGCTGGCAAGTTCAAGAAGCTGGGTAGAACTCGGGGCCGCGAGATGGAAATTCTGAAGCTGTACAGCCCGCGTCTGTGGCTGAGTGAGTGGAACAAGCACTCTCACTGGCACCAGGATCCCGAGGTTTCTGGCTTCGTTCGTCATAGACCCTGAGCCGCCCCATAGTAAGTAAACTGTTGTAGATTAGAACTCATTGTACATCCGTTTGAGAGAAGAGCCGAGGGGTTCTCCTATGATATTTAGTGTTTTCTTCTGGCCAGAGCGTTACCAATCTCGACTCGGGTTGCAGGCGTGGAGAGCTCATCCTCGTCAAGAATATCCCCTCTTTTCTGCGCCCCAAAGGGGACAGATCGCCACACTCCTGTGCAGGGGCCCCGTGCGCTCGCGTGGTTTCCATTTGCTTCCGCGCGGCCTCGATGGGTGTCATCGGTGGTTTGACCTCTTCACGACTTTGTCATACCTCAAGGTGCTCGAGTGCATCATTTCCATCGCTTTCACACGACTCTGGCTCGTCCTTTCGCTCAGGCCTTGCAAAGAGTGATTAGATCTCACTCTCCTTCTTTCGACCTCGGCATCGACGATCTCAGACCACGACTACGGCATCGCCTAAGCTCTCATGGCATCCTCGAATGGCGTCATGTCTGCACCTCAGCCTCCGCGAAGTGCGGGCACGCACCACCCTCGCGTGATTCTTGCCGGTTCATCAGCACGCATTCTTTGTGTCGCGGACATTCGCGGTGATTGTGAGTTGTTTGGGCTATCGTCGACTTTCAAGGCCGCTGACGCACAGACCACGAGCTGAACCGCCTGATCCGCGAGCATGAGGCTACTGCCGTCATCCACACGGGTGACTTTGGCTTCCTGAACGCTGACTCATTGGAGCGGATGGGTGACAAGTGGGTTGGCTGCGGAGCGCTGCGCTAACGAAGCAGGATCTTGCGGCATCTGCTGCAGTACTCGCCGCTCATCCCTCCCGTGACGCGCAATCAGCTCCTGTCCATCCCGGCACAGGCTGGACGAGCCGCCCTTATCAGCCAGCTGAACAGCTCCTCGATTCACTTCCCGCTTTCCCAGTTCCCGCATCTCCTCTCCGGTGCGATCACTTTCCCTGTCCCCGTGTTCACCGTGTGGGGGCTGATCGAGGATGTCCGCATCGTCGAGAAGTTCAGGACAGGAGAGTATGAGGTCAACAATCTGACGGTCATCGATGAGGCGTCGTCTGCGTTGATCGAGGCGTCCGGAATCAAGCTCAGGCTCTTCGGACTGGGAGGCGCGGTCGCGATGCACAAGCTTTGTGAGTTGAGCTCCCGATGACGTCGCTAACATCATCAGTCGACAACGGCGAGGGCTACGCCACGATTGCTGGAGGACAGGGCACGATGTGGACGACGGCGCTTCAGATGGGTGAACTCGTCGACACGGCTCAACGTGTCTATGATCCCACCGAGACTCGCATGCTCGTGACTTCGGCTCCAGTCACTCGCACTGGCCTTCTGTCGCTCCTGTCCCTGGCCGTCAAGGCTGATTTGACCATCTCCGGCGGATTGCACTGTGCGTAACCTGTGACGAATGCACTGACCCCCTAGTCCGGTACCCTGCATCCCTCAACGACTACGCCATCTATGGTGACTTCGACTCCTACCGCCAGAAGCTGGTGCTCGCGCGCGATAACTTTGTCGGCGTGTACGATGTTGTGAAGGACCGTGTCGACGGAAGCCTAAAGTGAGTTTTGTGAGCGACGGTCGAGCTGACTGGCAGCGAGCAGCAGCACGCACTTCTGAAGAAGGTTCTCGGTATGGTCCAGAAGATCCCCACGTCGGAAGACAATGCGTGGACCAACACATGGCACTGGGTTCTCACCGACGCCATGTGTGGACATCTTCTTCTGGAGATCAACGACGGACGCGTGTCTGCAGAGACGCGTAGCAACGGTCTCAACTTTGCGCACCGCGCGAACCAGGCTCAGCAGCCCCCGACTGCCCCGGTTGCGTCTGGTGCTGCTGCCCCTCTTTCCCAGCCTCGACCGGAGAAGCCCATCGTGGGGGCCGCCGCTGCGAAGTCTGTGCCGCCCAAGCTGATCGGCACGAACGCTGCGCCCTCCACGTCAGCGGCCAAGTCGTCGGGACCAGGCCCTAAGATGGCCTCGTCTCCCACGCAGGCGGCCACCCGCGGACTGCGGCCTGTGAAGGACGCGAAGAGCGAGAAGGGCGAGCTCAAGCCGACGGACCGCTCGTCATCAGCAGCCGGCAAGGCCAAGGCCTCGCCTGGCAGCACGCCTGTCCCTCTGCCTAAGGAGAAGAAGGAGAAGACGAACGGCGAGAGGCCCGTCGACGGTGACGAGTCCGAGGGCAAGGCGACCCCGAAGCGCTTCTCTCTCTACCTGAAGGGACTCCCGACTCCTACGTCTGAGGCGGAGGTCAAGGCGTTCATGGGTTCGGCGGGCGAGAAGGCGATCGGCATCAAGCTTGTCTACGACCACATGCGCCGCCAGAAGAACTTTGCCTACGTCGACTACGCGAACGAGCAGGAGATGCAGGACGCGCTGAAGCTCGCGCCGGTCGGGGTAAGTGACAAGCGTCGAGTATCGCTGACCCTTCTCAGCAGAACATCCGTGACTCTCCTGTCACCGTCGAGTTATCGAACCCGCCCGTGCGCGGACTGGCGGCGGAGCGTGGACGCGGATCTCGTGCTGGCACGCGCCGAGCTGGCCGCGGCGGCAGCGCGGGGTCGAAGGAGGCGTTCAAGGAGGGCAAGGAGGGCGGCAAGTCAGAAACCCCGAAGCCCGAGGGCGGCAAGGAGTCGAGCGGAGCTGGATCTGGAGGCGGCGGCGCTGCAGCCGGCGGCAAGTCTGAAGACAAGTAGAATTTGGATTAGACATCGATCACGACGTTACATATCGACTACAGCTAGTGTCATATAAAGTTATAAGCACCTGTGCACAGAGATGTATCTCTTCTCTGTTCATTCTTTACTTTCTCTTGCGGATGATGACCAGGTCCGTGTTGTACTTGTACTTGATGATCCCGGCGTCCTTGTCGAGGTACTCCTTGCCCGGGCCCTCGGAGGCGATCAGCTGGCGGAGCTTCTTCTCGAAGTCCTCGCGCTCCTGGCCCTTCAGGTTGCCCTCGGTCAGGTATGACTTGGAGAAGATGCGGTCCCGAATGCCCTCCTCCGTCATGCCCATGTGCCACGGGAACTGCTCGATCTGCGCCGGCTCAAACAGGCTCTTGTACGCGTCCGTGTCGTACAGCTTCTTCCATCCGCCGCGGTAGTACTGGGGTGAGCCCTGGTCGAGCGGCTGGTACAGGTCGCGCAGGGCCTGGTGCCACTCATCCTGGTTCTGCTCCAGGTTCCAAATGAGAATCAGCGGTGCGCCAGGCTTCAGGTACTCTGCGATCTCGGCCTGGCGCGTCAGCCTTAGTCCTCCATCCCCGCTATCCTGCTTACCAGAGCCTTCTGGTAGTCCGAACACCAGTGGAACGCCTGCGCGATGATGACGGCGTCGGCGTCTCCCGTCTTGACGCCCGAGTTCGAGAAGTCGTCAAATCCGCCATCGACGGTGATGACGTTCTTGCCCTCAAGGTCCTGCTTCGGCACCTTGGCGAGGCCCTTCTCGAACGCCGCGCGCATGCCCGAGCTCGGCTCGACGGCCGCCAGCGTCTTCACGTTGAAGCGCGGGTACTCGGAATTCGGGGGCGAGAGAAGAAGACGCGAGAAGATGCCCGTACCGGAGCCGGCCTCAACGATAGTCAGCGGGGAGTCGGGAAGCTCCTTCTTGATGAACTGCAGCGCCGAGGCTGGGTAAGAGGGACGCGCGCGGTCATACTGGCGTCAGCTTGGCTACTTGTCGGCTCCGTAGCTGCGCAGCATTCCAACGGCTTTCTAAGGCTCCGAGAGCAGAGAGGGAGACTGCGGCATGCAGGTCACTAGGGGAAGCTATCGCTGAGGAGAAGGGCGCAGCTCGACCGATCGGGCCACTCACGAGGTCGTTCGTGCCCTCGCCGAAACCGGCGACGGCGACATTGTGCACTGCCATGTTGCGTTTCTGAATGCAAGGGGTGTGGATACGGAGCGCTGCACGCGACAGACGCTGCATGATATATGGGAGGTGTCAACATGTTGGCGGTCGTTGCGCCGAATAACACCGTGCAACGTCGAGTCCGGCACCGGTCCGATCAAGCCAGGCACGGTGCACATGACGACACCGCAGCCTGCGGACCGACTTATCGGACGAGGCCGATAGTGTCGTCCACCAGCTGCCCACTCGGCGATGTCGGTCTTCCCTCTGCGTCTTCCTCGACGCTGCAGCTACTCATATTACATCTCTGCATCCAAGGCGTTGTTCGGTTTTAACCTCATCTCGCATAGGCCCTGCAAGTCTTGGGCCCCCACCCCAAATAGAACAGACGATCACTACGCTCTGACCTCACTCAACCCAACATGTCCGCCGCCCTGCCGCCCAAGCAGCTCTCGCCCAACAATCCCATCACAGACAGCTCCGTGCGCGAGACGCTCGAGCCGCTGGGGCTGTCCGTACCGGAAAACGAGGAGAAGCACTACACCACGTTCCTTAAGGGCATCTGGGAGATCTGGAACCGCGTCGAGCAGATGGACGACTATGTCCCCGTCGTCGACGAGGAGCGCTTCCCCCGCGAGAACGTGCACCGCCCGACGGGGAAGGACAACCCCGCAAACGCTTGGGCGTGGAAGGCGACCATCCGCGACCAGGAGAATAACGATGGGCTGCTCGAGGGCAAGACTGTGGCTCTGAAGGTATGTGGCGCCCCTTCCCGGGTGGATGTGCGGCCTTCCCCCATGCGCAGACGGAGCTGAGTACTGCAGTAGATGCAAGCTGACATCAGGACAACGTCGCAGTTGCTGGAGTACCTGCGCTCGTTGGCACCAATGCAGTCAAGGACTGGACGCCGAACGTCGATGCGAGCGTCGTCACGCGCATCCTCGAGGCTGGCGGTACGGTGCTGGGGAAGGCCGTCTGCGAGAACCTCTCCCTGTGGGGGCTCAGCGACTCGAGTGCGACTGGCCCGATTAGCAACGTGTACGCCGAGGGCTACTCCGCCGGCGGCAGCTCGAGCGGCAGCGGAGTGCTCGTTGCGCGGGGCGACGTCGACCTCGCCATCGGCGGTGACCAGGGAGGCTCGATCCGCATCCCCGCCTCGAAGAACGGCATCGTCGGCATGAAGCCAACCCACGGTCTCGTGCCGTACACCGGTGTCGTGAGCCTGGAGCCAACGCTGGACCATGTTGGCCCCATGAGCCGAGTGAGTCGCAAGCTGCAGGGTAACGGAAGTGAGCTGATGACAGACTGTTCTGGACAACGCCAAGTTCCTGCAGGCAATCGCTGGTGCCGACGACATCGACGATAGACAGGTCGCCGGATGCCCCCTTCCAGGATCGGTGCCGGACTACACTGCGCTCGCGACCAAGGGCGTGAAGGGCCTGCGCATCGGCCTGTTGACGGAAGGCTTCGCTGCGGCCGTGCACGACCCGAAGGTCAGCGAGCTGGTACGCAAGGCGGCGTCCCGACTCGAAGCTCTCGGAGCTGTTGTCTCCACGGTGTCGGTGCCGATGCACAAGAACGGACCCGACCTGTGGGCGGTGATCGGGCGCCTAGGTGCCTCGCAAGTCGCTCTCGGTCGGAGCACTGGACGGCGTCACCTGGCACTGGACGATTTCACGGCAAAGAGCGTGCCGATCACGCAAGAGTCGTTCCACGATATGTTCGTGAGCTCGAAAAACACCATCGTCAACGGCGAATACGGCTGGAAGCACATGGACCCGACGCTGTACGGCAAAGCGACGAACCTCGTGCGCAAGCTTCGGGACGCCTACGACGGAGCGATGGACGAGGTCGACATTCTCCTGATGCCGACACTGCCGAACCTCCCGCCGAAGCACATTGCGGAGGGCAGCGAGCTGGACGAGGTCATGAAGAACTGCACGGGCGTGACACTGAACACGGCGCCGTTCAACCTGGTGAGTACTCTGTGGTCAGTTGAGCGCCGAGGCACGGAAGTCCAGTGCGACTGCGGCCAAGCAGGCAGCGAAGTCTTGGCCGCGGCATTTCGGCGAACCAGCTTTGCGCCGTTCTCGGAGTGTCGGACGAGCGAGGCACCGGCTCGTTGTCGGCGTGATGTCCATGTTTGTTCGCCGAAAAATGGGCAATCAGCCGTCAATCTGTCTGAGTCCGAATTGGAGCGAGAAAGCTTGAAAGCTTGAGCGCGAAGGGTCAAAGGCACGCTAACGTTCAGACAGGGCACCCGGCGCTGTCGTTCCCTGTTGGCATGCTCGCGAACGACGCCGGCGTCCGCCTGCCCGTTGGCATGCAGCTCGTCGGCCGGCGGTGGGACGAGGGCACGCTGTACGCGGCGGCGTATGCTTGGGAGCAGGCGAATGACTGGAAGGGGTTCTCTTAGTTGTATCTTAAGATGGTCCCAATGTATTCTGGGAGTGGTTGACGTGATTGCGCGGACCAGCTCGATCATCGTTGTACCCTGGCTCGGTCGTAGCTTGATGCACGAGCTTGCGATCATCACCGTAGCTCGGAGACGGTCGCGGTTGACGACCTATCGCCGTTGACGCATCGCTGCTGCTTGCGCACGCAGCTGACGACCGTCGCATGCTTCGCACAGAACTCCGTCAACTCGTCTAGCACTCGTCAACACACTCTTGATGCAAGGGGCAAATTGACGCCAATGCCGCACTAAGAGATCTGAACTGTACGCGTTGCCCTTGGAACGCGTGACGCGTCAGGACAACTCAGCCTCGGCCGCCTCAGGGTGTGTATTCCGGTCATCCGGTGTGATCCCTGATTGGCGCGGTGTGCGCTGGGCGTCCGATTGTCGCAAACCTTGTGCCGTTTAGCCCTTCTGTTCGATGCTTGTTTCGGTGTGCACCGTCTCCTTCGGCCGACATCAGAAGGCCGTCAGGAGGTCACTGTTCGAAGTGCTCGCTGGAGACTGCGAACAAGGAGATGAGGGGGAAAGAGCCGTGGTGGGCCAACGGAAGACAGCGCGGGACGGCTCGAGGTAGTACCAGGAACCGGGCGGGTCATGGCTTAGCACTGACCGAGTATTCACGGGTGTGTCAATGGTCAGCCGGGTACCGGATCAAGTAAAGTCATCCGCGCTCTCTCTCGCTTCCACCAGATCACCAGGCTTCTCTGCAGTGGGTCTGACTCATGGCTCAAGGCTCGCTTCGGGTCCCCTCGACCCGGCCAACGCACGACGGGCGAATGCGCAGGACGTACCCCACACGCACACTGGGATGATGACGAGGTACGAGATCGTTACCCCTCGCTCGCCCCGATGGACCTGGTGCCCACTCAGGCTGAGGTGTCTACGAGGCCCGATCAGCGTTGTAACCTTGAGTGGCCCAAGCCTTGCAAGCCTTGCAAGACTTGGCGCGATTGCAGGGTCTGTCGCTGCCGTCGCGTCGTTGTTCAGAAGAGGAGATCAGCGCTCTGTGCGGGCGTGATTCCCTTTGAGCCCTTTTGCAGCCTCATAATAGAATTCTGATACAGCGGACACAGCCTTGGCTTGCACAGTGGACTGCACTGGACTGGCAAACATCGAGACAGCCCGCGAGCCGGGCACGAATGGAGAATGGGCGCATGCGGGCGTCTCTTGCAACCTGAAGCAAAGCAAGGGCACAAGGGACAGTGGATGCGATCTGTCTTCCGGGCCTGCAGTACCTTGAATGGCATTCCACCGGGGCCCTGAGACTAACCACCCAACTAGCCCAAGCTGGCCAAGCTGACCTGGCTGACCTGGCTGACCTGGCTCACCCATCGTCGTCCTTAGCCTCGACCCGGCCACCACCATGACTGGTCGTCCATACAGACTCTCCCCTGCTGTGCCCGCTCCTATGCATGCGGTGCGGTGCCATCGACTTAAACATCCCGCTGCTTGGACCTCCCATCCCATCCCATCCCTCTAGCACTCGTGGACTCGTTGCTGGCTCACAACCAGTCGACAACCACTAACCACCAACGCACGCTCCT
The DNA here is from genome assembly GCA_039545375.1 of Trichosporon faecale. Taxonomy (NCBI): domain Eukaryota; kingdom Fungi; phylum Basidiomycota; class Tremellomycetes; order Trichosporonales; family Trichosporonaceae; genus Trichosporon; species Trichosporon faecale. Next base: position 1,748,874 of record BCLU01000001.1, read on the forward strand.
CCGGCCTCCAGCGACCTGCGAACAGCGACCACCACCGCCCGCAGCAACACTCTCTTTAACCTCACACTCTCCTTTCTCCTCTTACGATCCTTGCTCGTCCGCTCACGCTCCTTCTCTCGACCTCCTCTCCCCCTCTCGTCCTCTCGTCCTCTCGTCCTCTCCGACTCCCCTCTCCTTCCTCGCCTCGACCCTCCGCCCGCTCGAGGCATAACGACACTCTCTTTTCTCCCAAAAACAGAACAATCTCTTGCTTACACCTTCGCATCTCTTTCGCTGGCCGAAACACAGTCTTTCTTACTACTTTGATCACATAACATAATGCTTCTCTCCAGCCTCGCGCTGTTCGCGGCGACCGCGAGCGCGGCGCACGGCCCGACGAACCGTCACCGCCATCTCGCTCGTCAGGCGGCTGCGGCCGCGGGCTCCTCAGCCAGCGAGGTCGGGCAGGCGTCGACGATTGCGTTCCTTGATGGCGATGCGGTCCCCGGCGGTTTCGTCGAGAAGGGCGACTCGGGCGTGTCGGCGCAGATGATGTTCCTCGGCACCAAGAACACGGTGTACATCCTCGACAAGGCCGAGAACAACTCGCTCCAGATCGGCGGCCACCCCGCCTGGGGAACCAAGTACGACCTGAAGAGCCACGAGGCCACGCCCATGGCCGTCACGTCCAACACGTTCTGCGCCGGCGGCCTCCAGGTCGGTAACGGCTCGTGGGCCGTGTTCGGAGGAAACCAGCCCGTCACCCACAAGGGCGTCGCCGTCAACGACAAGGTCCAGAACCCCACCGGCACCAACCCGTACCTCAACACTGACGGCGGTGAGGCCGTCCGTGTCATCACGCCGTGCGACGACGGAAGCTGCGAGTGGGCCGAGAACGGACCGGACCTGACCATGACGGTGAGTACCCGCGATCACATGGGCCGCGTGAACGACACGGTCTTCCGGTGAACGAGCACTGACCCCCAGGGCAAGCGCTGGTACCCGACCGTCGAGGGTCTTGCCGACGGCTCCGTCATCGTCATCGGCGGTGACTTCAACGGTGGTTACGTCGCCGTCAAGGAGCAGAACAACCCGACGTATGAGTACTGGCCGAAGCGGTCGTCGGGAGCGATCCCCATGAAGTTCCTCGAGGACACACTGCCCCTCTGCCTGTTCCCCATAACATACCTCCTTTCGAGTGGCAAGCTCTTCCTGCAGGCTGCCAAGAAGACGATTCTCTACGACATGGACGCCCGCCAGGAGATTCCCCTCCCGGACATGCCGTACGCTTCGCGCGTGTACCCCGCCTCGGCTGCCGCCGCCATGCTCCCCCTGACGCCGGCGAACAACTACACCGTCGAGCTCGTCTTCTGCGGTGGCTCCGACGCCGACTTCCGCAACTCGACCGACGGCAACCCGGGCTACAACGTCACTGCCGTTCCCGCCGACAACACCTGCGTCCGTATCCGCCCCGAGGACCCGAGCCCGCAGTACGAGGACGACGACCACCTTCCCGAGGGCCGCTCGATGGGCTCGCTCGTGTACCTCCCCGACGGCACGATGTGGCTCGGCAACGGTGTCGAGATGGGCACGGCCGGCTACTCTGACCGCAACTACTCTGTCGGCCAATCGCTCGGCCAGAACCCGATCTACACGCCCGTCGTGTACAACCCGTCCGCGCCTTCGGGCAGGCGCTTCAACCGCGACGGTCTCGGCACCTCGACCCAGGAGCGCATGTACCACTCGACCGCCATTCTGCTTGCCGACGGCTCCGTCCTTGTCTCGGGCTCGAACCCGAACCCGGACGTGACCATGTCCCTGTGGCCGACCAAGTACAGCGTCGAGAAGTGGTACCCGACGTGGTACAACGAGCCTCGCCCTGTCGTCAGCGCCTTCCCCGAGTCGCTCTCCTACGGCGGCGACGCCTGGTCGCTGACGTACAACGACGTCTCCGCGGACCCGGCGAGCATCAAGGTCGTCCTCATCCGCACCGGCTTCAGCACGCACGGCATGAACTTTGGCCAGCGGTACCTCGAGCTCTCCACCAGCACCTCCGTCGACAAGGAAAAGGGCCAGACGACGGTGCACGTGTCGCAGCTCCCGCCCAACCCGAACCTCTTCACTCCTGGCCCGGCCATGATCTTCTTCGTCGTGAACGGCGTGCCCTCCGAGGGCGAGATGGTCATGGTCGGCAACGGTCAGATCGGGAAGCAGCCCGTCGCGCCCGCCACGGTCCTCCCCCAGCCTGAGGTCATCGAGAAGCCCAAGCCGAGCCCCAAGCCGACTCCGTCGGCGAAGTTGACCGTGGACGAGGAGGCCCCCGCCGTGCCTAAGGAGACGGCCAAGCCGCAGGTTGCGGTCGCGGACCCCAAGCCCGCCGCGGCCAAGAGCGGCGCTGAGTCGCTCTCGTCGCCGATTCTGTTCCTCGCGCTCGCTGTTCTCGGCTGCACGCAGTGGTTCTAGACTCGTTGCTTCTGTTAGAATCCCCCCTTCTGGCCGGCTCGATCCGTAACACCAAACCCCGCATAGACTCCAAAGCACAAAGCGCAATAGACGATTCCCTCTTCATTACTTCTTTTTGGTCCCTTGCGCGCCGTACGTAGTACACGCTCAACATCGGCATTAATGTGATCAGTGTCATTAGATGTGATCTGTTTATGACTAGCTTTCTTCTTACAGCGTCAGCTACTAAGTTCGCGGTCAGCTGTTGGCCGGGTTACACTGTGGTCAGCTGTTCGTCCAGTTACGCTGTGGTCAGCTGGCCATGGTGTGGCTGAGGTCAGCCATCCGCAGAGTTTCCGGGCTCGCTGTGCTGTCAACAAGATCAAAGGAGAGAACTATCAATGACAAATGCATATGGACTAACTGTACAGTGATGAAGGCGTACAACAGTGTCGGAGGAGGGGCGTGGCAGCGCACCGCCTCTGGATCCGACACGGGCGAGCGTGCGAGGGAGCGAGACCCTCAGCTCGGAATTGTCGAGCGAGCGAAAGTGCGAAAAGTGCGAGAGCTACACGATGGAGCAGGGAAGCGAACGAGTGAGAGATGAGACTCAGGCCTCATCAGCCTCATCAATCATGCCCTGCTTCCCGCTCCTCTCCTCAGCGGCAGCCGACGACGTGACTGTGCTCAGCTTGCTCGGCTCAAACCGCTTCCGCCTCGGCGTCGCCTCGACCTCAATCTCGGGCGGGACGTTTTCCTCATCGGTATCCGAGACGGGAACGAAGGACTGGGCAACAGGCCGCGCGAGCACGTCCTCGTCGCTGAAGACCACGAAGCCGGGGTCGTGTATCCGTCCGTTTGACGGGGTCGAGTTGCCAGTTGAGGACAGGGAGGAGGTCGATGACGACGTCGAGCTTGAGGGTGTCGGGAGAGCAGCCGAGCTGCGTCGGGATCCCATCGGCGGACTCGGGGCTAGGCCTCCCATCCCTCCCACCCCTCCATTCGATCCATTCCCGCCCGAACCGTTGGCGAATCCACCAGTGCCGCTCGACGAAGAGACACCGTCGCCTCCCGCCGCATTTTCCGAGAGTTTAGACGGCCGTCTGGACGCTTTCGGCGTCGCGTCGAACAGTCTCCTGGCCGGCGATCTTCCGGTTCCCAACTCGTCCGCGTCGAGCTCGACTATGATGCGTTTCGGCGTCGCTGTGGCCTTCGGCGTTGCTGGGCGTTTCAGAGGCAAGCTGACGGGACTGAGGGGCAGGTTCGGGTCGCGGACGTAGTCGGACAGGGGAAGCTCGGAGAGCGGAGCTCGGGTTGTTGGGAGTTCCTTCATGGCTCCGTGTCGCTGATCGCTTGTGACGCTGTTGCTTGGGATCGTGCAATGGGCGATGCGGAGTGACGTGGTGATGTTTAGGACACTGAGGGGGTATGACGGTGTGGTGTAGGTTGTGGATGACACGAGTAAAGGCAAGAGTAAGGGTGGATGTTGTTGTTGACGCGAATGACGAGGTGGTGGCGATAGAGAAATCACTCGCAGTAGACCTGACGCGTAAGAGGGACGAGGGTGGGAACATTGCTCCATGCGACTCCACCTGCGGCGTATCAGTCCACTCACCTGCAGTTAATAGTGAATGCCACGTCAAATGTCACGTGTTTATTTCGGCCGGTGGAGGTCTCCGCCTGACAAGCTGGGACATAATTCGGAGATCCGGTGAAGGCCCGACGCATCATCGCGTGCTAGGGGGTGAGTGCCCATGCCCGCGCCACCGTCCTGCCGTCAAAATAGAAGGTAGCCGAGTCAGCGGCCAAGTTGATCGTCATCGTCTACAGCTTGTGGTCGGCTGACTAGAATTTCAGGAATCAACTACCATCGACCCACATTACATCTGGAGTGAGAGCACTCCACAAAAGCCGTCGATACTTGCGTCCCCAACATCTCTGTGCTTGGACAGAGCACGAAAAGGCGCAGACGGAACACAGACAAGGACACACACACACCTTCCCCAAAGTTAACGAACGTTCCACACGACACCAATTTCCCGACCGGAGTACACCATGCCGCCCCCCGAAGTGCTCGCGCACCCGCCACCGCACAAGCACCCCCGCCCGCCGCCGCCAGAGGTGCACCCCGACCTCGAGAACCCCGTGCTCCCAGATGCAGGGGAGGAGCTAGCGTGGGGCGAGCAGCAAGGCCTGCGCGAGGGGGACGGTTCCCATGCCGGCCCCTCTAGTCCGAGGAAGATCAGCCCGTTCGGCGCCAAGGCCGTCGCCGCCATGATGGGCGCGGTCAGCACGAGTTTGCTCAGTGAGTAGAGAGTTGCGGCGAACCCAGAGCTCCGGGCGAGCTCCGAGTGAGCTCCGGACCTTCCCCCGGTCCTTCCTCCGGCCCACTGTGACGGAGCTGGGCATGCCCTGGGCGAGCTGGAAAAGTAAGGACGGAAAAGCTCACCCCAGTGACGCCGTTCGACGTGCTCAAGACGCGCCTGCAAACGGTGCAGCCGCAGATGCGCCCCGAGTTCCGCCCGCCGGCAGAGTGCTGCCAGACCGTCGTCGTCGTGCCCACTCGGTCGGGGGGAGAGTGCGCTACCAGCACGATCCCCGGCGCGCGCCCGGGACCGGCTGGCGCGACGCTTCTCCGGTCCTCCGGAGGGGAGGTCCTCATGGCCCCGGCGGGGTGCTACCACCCGAGCAAGTGGGCGGGGATCTGGGGTGAGGCGACGGAGGCGGTTACGTTTGAGCAGGCTATCCGGCGAGGTATCCCTGGAGGATTACCGCTTGAAGTGCACAAGGAAGGAGGGTTTTGGAACGAGATTGCGGCGGTCAGGAGAGAGACGGGCGTGAGGGGGCTGTGGAAGGGAGTTGGGACTACATTGTGAGTAGACGTCGAGCGGAGCGGAAGCCATGGTGCCACCAGTCTTCCTCGCCTTCCTCGAGGCGAGGATCGAAGACTTGTGCCGCGGATAGAGGCATCCGACACTTTGTGCCTTCCCCGCTCCGCTCTCAGCTTAGTAGTTTAGTTCAGTGTCGGAGCTGACAGCAGAACCATGTCCGTCCCGTCAAGCGCAATCTACATGCTCGGGTACGAGTACCTTCTCTCGGTCATCGCGCCCATGTTTGCGAACAAGGGGCAGAACGCGATCCTGACGCCTGCGCCGCTAGTCGCGGGCTCCCTTGCTCGCACACTATCCGCAACGATCATCTCCCCCATCGAGATGTTCAGGACACGACTGCAGGCGCTGCCGCCACGTGAGTACAATGACCGAGCGGGTCCTCGCTGTAGAGGGATTGGATTCACCGGAGCTTCCAGATGTGACAGCAGCTGACAGCAGCGGGCCACGCACCCCCGACCTACGCGAGCACGGCGCGCGACATGGCCGCCCTAGTGAAGGCGGACGGCATCGCAATCCTTTGGCGCGGCCTGGGTCCGACACTGTGGCGCGACGTGCCGTTTTCTGGTACGTTTTCATGCTAGCTCACCGGACACCATTCGAGCTGACACTCAGGCATCTACTGGGCCGGCTTTGAGCTGCTCAAGTCCCGCCTCTCCTCGAACCAGTCCAGGGTGTCTCTCTCCCCCATCGGCATCTCCTTCACGTCCGGAGCGCTTTCCGGCATTGTTGCGGCTTTGCTCACGCAGCCGTTCGACGTGCTCAAGACAAGGCGGCAGGTCTTCACCCCTTCCCCGAGCTGTGCGCCTGAGGCTCTCAACCACAGGGCGAGCACGATTCCGCTCTGTCTGCACATTATCAGGACGGAAGGTGCCGGAGCGCTGTTCGCCGGCGTCGTGCCGCGATGTGCGAAGGTTGCGCCTGCTTGTGGGCTCATGATTGCTTGTTATGAGGGAGTCGGACGGTGGTTGGGCGCGAACGAGAGGTTGAGCGTTCACACTGAGGAGAAGTGAGCGAAGGAGAGAGGAGCGAGCGGAGGGCATCTGCATGGAGGACTAGAGGACGCAGAGGAGGGTAGAGGAGTCGATTCATCATCATCTTAGACCATAGACCGAGAGGCCATCCCATCGCCCTAATACCGGCCTCTGTAGCATAAACAAAACCATTTCACTTTTACCTCCTTCTGTCATCTCTCACCATATCGGTTCACCATTCCATTTCCCACCATTCTTATCATCTGTTCTTCATCTCTTTCTCGTAGTGGGAGATTAGAAAATAGACAAAATGTGACAACACTATGCATGGAAACGGTTCTAGGCAGGCTTTACAACGGATCTAGTTTGTTGTTGTTGTGTGTTTTGAATGATTCTACTGGCATGATGGCTCGTCGGTCGGTTGGCTCGGTGTGCCACTGTCTCCTTCCTTCTGTCCTCACTCTTCTTGATACGGGTCGGGGGCCGGATCGAGATACGGTCGGGTCGGGGCTGCGTCGGTACTGCACTGGGACGGGGACGTCGGAAGAATCGGAGGAGACCGGACTGCAAACGCTCACGCGATCAGAGATGGTCGGGTGTGAAACGAGTTGCGTTACGTTTGCCACCCAGACCCCAGGTACCCCAGGTTGCGCCACTGATCGACACGATGTTTTCGCTCGAAGGCCGATGCACGGATCAGGCTCCCTGCTGGTTGCCTGCTGCGTACTCCTCGATGCACGCCGCGTCTCGTCGCCCGCTCCGCTCGCAGCAGAGCTGCTCACTGCGCTCACGCCGCCTCGAGGACGAGGTTCGAGTCCCTGTCCCCGACAACGCCCACGAGGACCGAGATGTCGTCCCTCTTCCCGCCGACGAAGTCGATGCCCTCCTCAATCGCGCGCATCATGAATGGCGTCGTGGCCGTGGTCGTCTCGCTGATCTCTCTTGCCCTGTTGCAGAGAGCCTCGCTGACGACCTGGGGCGAGAAGGGCGGGAGGTTACTTTGCTGGGCGGGGGGCGCGAATTCGGACAGTGTCTCCAGGATGTCCTCGTCGAAGAGGTTGTCCATGAGCCCATCGGAGCCGACGATGACGACGTCCTCCTTCTCGACGCCGATGTCGTAGCGCTTCGCGTCCTTCATTGGCTCATCTCGCGAATGGGTGCCGAGCTGGAGAGGGAAGTTGAACGCGTGCTGCATCTCGCTCGTCCGGAAGACGACTTCGCCCCTGCGCACGACGAGCAGGGAGCAGTCGCCCAGGTTCGCAACGAGCAGGGTGCTGTGGTGCAGCAGCGCGAGGAGGCAGGTCGAGGACCCGTAGATCCCTTCCTGCGCCGCGCACGCCAGGCACTTCTCGTACCCCCTCTGCATTATCTCGACGGGGTCCAGCGGCCGACGCTGCGGCTGCTTGTCCCGCGCAAAGGCGCGCTTCCAGTCCGAGTCCTCGAGGTACTCATCCGCGCCGGCCCACCAGCGCGCGACCTCCTCCTCGCAGAAGTGCGTCAGGAGACGCGCCCAGCGTCCCGGGTCGCCGGGACCTTTGCCGCTGCGGCTCCACCCGCCCACGCCGTCCGCGACGCACACCCCGTCGACACGGGCGAAATACGAGTCCTCGCCCACGGCGACTGAGGTCAGCGACGCCGGCGGCGTCACGTCCGGCAAGGGGAAGGAGCGCTGCCGCGGCGGCGGCGGGTCGCCGCCTCCTCGTCGGGGCGGGGTCGGGGGCCTCTCCTTCGGGCAGCCCGCGGAGCCGAGGTGGAAAATGAGGTTGGACGAGTAGAGGTTCAGGTTGTTCGGGTCGGGGACTGGCGCCGCCTGCGTGACGTCGATCTCCTCTGGCCGCGCTCCGAACGCCAGCGGCGGGGGCACGGGTGCGCTAGTCCCTGTCGGCGACAGCACCGTATGGGTCTCGAACGGCCGTGCCGTCTTCGCCGGATGCGGCGGGCTTGGCACCCTCAGCACTGGCAGGGTGGTGACGGGCGGGGCGAACTCGAACCGCGCTGAAGAGGGACCCGCCCGTGGCCGGTCGAAGAGAAGGGACGGAGGCAGGTACGTTGACGGATAGGGGTAGTGCTCGACCGAGGAACGTATCGGCGCCGAACCGTATGTGCGCCGCCCGGTCGCTTCCCACAGCGGCACCGGGGCCGGGGGGTGCAGGCGGGCCACGCTCCGGGTCGCCTGCACCGGCGCGAGGGTGCGCGCGATGCCCTTGCCCAGGCCGGGCTTGGGCTTGGACATGCCGAGTGCGTCCGGGTCGTGGGAGCGTTACGTCGTCTGTCGGAGTTGGAGTCGGGTGATGGGGTGGGTGGTGCGGCGGGGGACGGGTGGTCTGTTGGATGTGCTGAGGTCAGACAATGGCGGGGACGATGCGGAGATGACAGGGGACGTGGATGGTTGTGTCTGTGGATGTGTGTTGTAGGGGAGGTCAAGTGGTGACGATGGCGTTGATGTGAGGTGGGGTTGACAGGGTGTGGCCAATTGCGGGTTGTGGATTCAGCAACATGAGAGATGTGCAGGAGACTCACTGGGCCCTTAGTGAGGGTTTTCCTACGGTGTAGGCGCTGTAGGCGCTGCAGGCCAGGACCATGCTCTCCATCAAGCCCAGATGGGCAAGCGTGAACGGGAGTAATTCGCCCTGTGATTGCTCGACCGTTGCTCGTTTTGGCGCTGGGTGGCGAACAGCCCCTCGTCCCCCTCGCCTGTGCCTGGGCCTTGTGGAGTGGGAGGCCCACAGTGTGCTCACCCTACGCACGACTCACCCACCACACACGCACGACTCGGCTACATACGACTTAGGCGGTTACTATCACGCGCACGCTGTTCCTTCTCACAGCCGCCCCCTCAGCCTCAGACGCACGACCGGGGCACCGGGCCCCCGCCAACCTCGTCGGCATCCATCGGTGCTGCACCCCTCTTCAGAGCTTCCGACATCCGGCCGTGTTTCACCTCTTCATCACTGCCCACTCCGACGTGACACAACAACGTTCGTCACTGATAGATACATGGAAGAGGACAAGTGTACACAGGTGGAGCTACGTAGCTATCGTCGCTGGTCGTTTCGTTTCGTATTCACTACAGAGTAATGCTCACTGCCCCGTCCATCTCGCGCGTTGTTCTGGTCAACTCACAACAGATCCGGCTGCTGCACTACGCGCTCGTGGGGGAGACAAACAATGAGCTTGGGGCGCGCTAAGCACAAACGCTCTCAGCCGTCCTCCTCATCGTCGATCTGGATCTGGCGCTCAGAGCGGCGGTACACGATCTCCTCATCCAGGTCGCCTTCCGGAAGCGTCTCGAGCACGGCTTCGATCTCGACGAGAAGTTCGGTGCAGTAAAGGTCCAGGTTCAGGTCAGAAGGGTCGCTGATGTCAGCTGAGCTCACACACGGTTGACAACTGGCTTCTGCGCAAAAGAACTCACGATCCGAACGGGTCCTCGGAGAGACAGGCGAGGCCTTCGATGCCCGCGAGCGTGAACGACGTCACCGCAATGATGGGGATCATCTTCCACCCCAGACTCTCGACGAGCACAAACGGCAAGCAGAGAAGGTACACCGTCACACACTGCTTCAGGTGCGACGTGTACATGTACGGCAGCGGGGTTTGGCTGGGGTCAGTTACCGGATCCTCCGAGCCTCCAACTCACATGATTCGCTCCATAGAGCCGAGCTGGTCAATCATGCTCTGCACGTAAGCCTGCTTTGCATTGTATCCCTAGGATTGTAAGCCCCCATCACTTCCTCCACCCTACTTGACGATACTCACGGCAGGTCCGATGTCCTCGAGGTAGCCCTGGCGGCGGAAGCGGAAGAGCGTGCGGCTGATCTCGTGCGAACTGCTGTGAGCTATGTCATTGGCACAAGCTAGCTTACATGACGAGGGGCAGGCCGACTTCGACCATGCCGCTGAGGCCCACTTCCTCGACAGACGGAGCAGCGGCACGAGCGGCGAGGTCGACGGATGAGTGCTTGTGATCCTGCCTGACGCCGGCCTTGATGAGGGGCGTGCGCTCGCTCATGGTCGACAGTTTGTGCGGCGGGCTCTTGCTGCCCTTGCGGGGAACGCGGTCGTCGAGGACCTTGACAGTACTGGGGCGGCGCTGGCGCATGAACCCCGAGGGCTCGGGAGTGTCGACGAGGGTCGCGTTCGACGAGATCGTGAATAAGGGTGGGCGGACGCGGGCACCAGTGGGCAGACCGACATCGCGCTCCTCGTCGTGCACGCCAGAGTACGAGCGGGGCGAAGAGCACTCTGATGTACCAGTCACAGTGCCCCGGTCCGAGTGCGGTGACTCGGGGCCACTGCCGCTCCCGCTAAGGGCGAACTTGACCAGCGAAGGAGGCAGTAACCCCTGCAGATCGGCGTGGTGCACGCCGCCCTCGGAACGCAGGTAGTGCTTGGTCGCGACCACGAATCCGACGATCATGCGGATCGCCTGCCGCTTCTGCTCAGTCAGCTGGCGGCGCTGCGCCGCAGTCCAGTGTGACCCCGGCGGCGGGACGACCTCGACCCAGATGGACTGTTGTCAGCTGTTTGCAACACAATCATAGCACCCACACGAGCGAGAGACCTCGACGCTGCGATCATGGATGTGAAGTCCTTACGGCCCCTGTACATTAGCAGTGGTCGATAAGTTAACGTACTCGGCGTAGCGCTCGTACGCGGTCGAGTTGCGGAACACGAGCAGTAGACCGACGACAACGGAGAGCAGGGGCACTGGAGTCAGCTGGAGCTAGAGTATGCAGCTGGTGCGAAACGCACCGACATTGTTGGAAATAGCGATAGTCCGATTGTACCAGATATCGGCTACGGCCACCGCAGCAGCGAAGATCGTGAAGCCCAGAACGGGGTAGATGATGACCGGCAGGATGCTCTCGCGGTACACGAAGACGTCGTTCAGCCATGAGATCTTGGAGATCTGTTGTTAGCTAGATAGGTTCATGGTGAGCTGTACCAGCTCCGGTGCTTTGAGCAGACTATACTCACGCGCGGCTTGGCCTCCTCGATGCGCTGGAGCCTGGCGAGCATGCTAAGCGTACGGTCTGGGCTTGCCATCGTCGTCTGGTGTCAGCTAGATTTGCGACTCAGTGAGCTCACGGGCAGGCTGGTATTAATAGCGGGCAGCTTGCCCTTTGGAGGAGGAGAAGCCATGCTGGCGAAGGAGCGTGAGGGGGGGGGGGTGCGCCGGGAGAAGACGTGAAGCTGGGTGTGTCACGCGTTGTGCGGAGGGTATATGTACAACAGCTTGTAGCCTGGTCGTCGCGGGGTCGTCAGTCAGGTCGTGGAGAGTGAGAGTGTGGAGGGAAGGTGGAACAGGAAGAGGCTCGTGCGCATGTGTCGAGTGCCGCCAGAAGTAAAGGAAGGAGTGCTGACTGCGCGTGTGTCACCGCGACACGACCACGCCAGTAGAGCTGTGCGCGGTGCACTGCTATCAGCTATCAGTCGGGTACCAGTATTCAGTCGCGTATCACCGGCGGTATGGGCCGTACAGCTTCGATTGCAGGGCGCGGGGCCACAACTCGGTTACTTCCTTCACGTGAAACGGCTAACCACCCGGGGCCCTGCAATGCACCTTCAGTCACACGCTCCTCTTGGTGCGTTTAAGCGTCCCGAATGTGCGCAAGAGCGAGCACACGACCGCCGGAAGTGAGCGTGAGCATGTTCTACCCGTCCACAACCTTTAAGCATACCTCTATCAGCCAGTTCCACGCACGCAACGGGATTGCCCGCGAGGGCCGTTTCAGACAAGTCACACGCGTCCTAAACCCTGTTGGCGCTGCGCCGAGCGGTCATCTGGCGCACGATGCTGCACTGCAACTGTCCATCTGACGCTTCGATGACGTCGTCAGAGGACGAGATGGGCCGCTTCACTCTCCGCGGGTCACACAACGACATGCAACCTGGTCCATCGGCGCCTTTGTTCACTTGGTGAGCTCGCGAAAGACACCTACCTGCTCAGCGATGTCGGAACGGCCTAGCTCTCACTCAGTCGTAGCACTCGTTTGATCCTCCGAGGAATAAGGTCCTGGAACGAAGACACTGCGCGGCGAACGAACTGTGACGATGACGCATCGACCAACGGAGCATACTCCTACCCTACGTTCTATAGCTAGCCAAGACAGGTGCTCCCGAGCCCAACGACGCAGTCGAAGCAGCTGTGTGCGCCCTCTTCTAACGACTGCATCACTCTAGCCCACCGGCCCACCATGCAGCCGCAACCGTGTACATGCGCAGTGGTGGAGGAAGACGCCGATCGATCAACGGCACCGCGGCACCGCAGCTCCGCTCGCCTCGATCGCTTCCAAAGGAGAGACGATCCTCGACGATCGAAGGGCGCACGGAAACAACTCGACTGACACGAGCTGACATGACTCGTCTGGACTGATCCTCTGACCACGCTTCTTCCTCCTCACATCCCTTTCTACTACAGTCACCTCATTGCAAGACCACGACCATCGCACGATGCAGAGCCTGTCTTCTTGGTACGTCGCAGCTAGGAGGTATAGAACGTAAGCAAGCTGACATGCAGGCGGTCGGAGCGAGTCAGCTTGGCAGTGCGTATACAGCTGGCTTGCAGACGCGCTACGGTGGGAACATGTCTCGGGCAAGCTAGGCCAGTGGTCCACCAGTAAGCTGCCAGTGCCGTGCCCATAGCTGATAGCAGACACTTCCGCCTTGCCCGGGTATGGTCAAGAGCCCTTCGCAGTGAAGACTTCTTAGTTGCCACCAGCGTCCCGCCTGTACATGCTGAGGACAACGTGCTGAGGACAAGGCGGCTGACTAGGACCTAGCTGTAAAACTCCAGGAAGCTGACGCTCAGGTCCAGGTTAACTGTGGAGCCGCTCGGAACGCGGGCCGCAGCAGAAAGCCTTGGGAACGGCCTCGGCGGCGGACACGCAACCGACGCAAAGGTAAGCAGTTGCTATGCGGGCGCAAGCTGCCCGTAGAGACGGAGGACCCCAGCCGCGAGTCTGGCGTCGCAGGCCGACGGGGTGCAGTTCGGCAGCTCTCGATATGGAACTGACATCAGAAGCAGTTGCGATGGAGCTGGTCCGATGCTGCGATGGAGCTGGTCCGATGAGCGATGGAGCTGGTCCGATGACCTTGGGCTCCATCGCTTAGCTGACGCGAAGTCTGCGTCAAAATTAGGCTCTACGGGCTGTTGATGGGTAGCGGCGGCTCGACCTGCTGGGTACGCTCAACTGACGGCAGCAACGTCCCTCGCCCTCTGGTGGCGCTTGCACAGTAAGCTTCCAGCATAACGAATAGCTGACAGCAGACCAACTGGGCTTCGACCGCTCGTGGAACAGACGACGTTCGGCACTCTCAGATGTGCGCCGCTTCCGTGACATGTCGAACAAGCTGACGTGCAGGCTGCACCGTGACAACTCCAGCATCTATGCGTACTGCCCCCTTCATATGGAGATAGACAGGTACGCTGGACATTTGCCCGGGGAAGGAACGGTACTTCGAGTTGCGAGAGGGAGAGTTTGGGGTATCGAGCCGAAAGGGTGAGGGTATGAGCTTTGAACGTCGTGTCTTCTGAGCTAACCGCAGTTGGTCCGAATCTCTATTGTCTCTCGGTTGACTTCAAAGCTTTAAGTTGAGGCATTAGCTGACTGCAGACAAGGCTGCAGTGTGGCGGTGCTATCTGTAAGCTGCACTCGTTCATATCGCGTAGCTCACAGGCAGACACAATCTGAACCCTGAATGGGACGCTCTCCGGAGGCGGCGGTGAGCTGAACTCCCTTCCATCAGCTGACCGCAGTGAGAGAGCTTCTTCGAGTGTGCAGTAGCTAACGAACAGGTGCTTGACCGTTCGGGCCCGAGCGGGAGCACGCCAATGGCGAGGAGGATCGATACCAGGGAGCACCACGGTTGGTAAAGGAATCCTCCCCCAGTCCCAGGGGGACGCAGGCTTTGACCAGCTCGTTGGCCAACGTCGACAGGGGGTTCGGCCTCAGCTGCTTGAACGTTCTTGCCGTGTAGCTGATTCGCAGTCTCAGCGAGCTTCCGTGTGGACTGTTTGCCCACCCCCCAACTTTCAGTGAGCTTAGGTCCACCCCGGATAGCTCACGGACAGGCCTCCTTACTGGGTACAACTGCCGAAGACCGCCGGGTGCAGTAAGCTGATACTTTGTGCACCGTTAATCAGCTGACAACCAGACAGGAGTTCGAGCACTCAGATGTGTGCTAGCTGAGTTCATATACGGCTAGTAATCAGCCAAAGAGCCTGTAATGGCAGTGAGCTACGTGTCGAAGGGGCAAAGCTGACGGCCAGGTTTCGACCCCTTCGCCCCGGCTTCTGGCCCGGAGTTCCAGATCTGTCAGCTGTAAAAACCTCCCGAGCTGACCCCAGCTCGTGCGCGACTGTATCTTCCGGGTGAGCTGAGGGGTCTTCATTGCTGCAGCTGACAATCAGCTGTTGCCTTAACGATGAGCAGGACAAGGTTCAAATGGTTTGGCAAGCTGACGGCAGAGCTCGACCAGGCAGTGCAGGTCAGCTTGATGACACCCCTTCCAGAGCTGAATCCAGCCCCTGTCGCTCAACAAGGCGCACACGTGAACTTCGATTTTGAGGGATACGCTGAGGAGCGAGTAAACGAGCCGAGATCGACGGTGAGCTAGGCAATTGGCATCGGGAGCTGACACCAGAGACAGCCGTCCCTTGTAAGCTATGCGGTCAGTGAGCTGATCTCAGCCTCTACATGCATGCGTCCTAACGTGCTAATTATCAGTAAGCTCGGCCCAGTACATTGTAGCTGATGTTTCCAGCGTGATAGGGGCGCTGACCGTGAGCTTTGCTTTCAGCGACCATGAGCTGACCGACAGAGACCAGGCAATGAGCGCAGCTGTCGTATGGGGGCCTTGCACCTCTACATGGTCCGCACATGGTTTAGCTGACCGGCAGGCTGGTGAGTCATGTGCCTCTGGCGTATAGTTTACAGGATTTCACTCACATACTCTCCAGGCCCACCCTGCGAGTTGTCTTCCCTGTCTGTCGGCGGCGACCTAGCCGTCGACCCGTCTTCCTCGCACCGATGAAGAGCCAGCCGACGCCAGCAACAACGGCTACGGACCTCCATATGCGATCAATGTTGAGACACGTCCGTTGAGGCAAGCGGTATGTTTCCATAGCTATGATGGAGCACTGTGGCGCTGACCATCAGTCAAGAGGACACTGATGTGACCGTGAGCTGTGGAGAGCTGTGGAGCCTTGTCCGTAGTGCTGTCCGTAGCACCCAGCGACATGTGAGCTTGGGAGTAATGTACAGCCAATGCATGAGCAAACCCGGAAGTATACAATGATAGTACAGCAGCGCTACACGCGCGTTGAGCCGGGCGAAATTGTGTTGGGCGGAGGGGCGGGGGGTTGGTACGCCATCTGGGCGGGCTGTGTGTCAGTTGGACGAGGAAAGACCGGTACTCACATGGAAGGCGACGGGCGGAGGAAGGACGAGCTGCTGGCGACGGCGGCGGCGCATGACAATCCAGACGGCGTACCCGATCAGAGCAGCGCCGCAGAGCGCGGCCATGACGAAGCCAAAGACCTTGACGCCGCGGTGCGAGTCGTGGACCTCGTAGTACACGTACTCAGCGATCGTGATGGGGAGGACGAGGAGGTAGAGCGGGACCATGGTGCCGTCTGGACTGGAGCCCCTAAGTCGCGGGTGCTGGTCGTGGCACTAGAGGTAGGGAAGGTCGCTGTTGCCGCCGGTTGATGTGATCGCAGGGTGGTGAGCTCGCTGAGAGCGATGAACTCGATGTCGTGTTCAACGAAGGCCGGGGCGGCGTCGATCTCGGGCCGGAGAAGGAGCTGGGGCGCTGCGTCGAGGTTATGGGGTGTCAGAGGTATGAGTAAGAAGTAGGATGCAACATGAGTCTCAAAGGTCAGTCTGTCTGGCGAGCACGTCCGACATTCCAGCCGCCAGCAGCCATCGGACCATCAGCCAAACCCACACGTGAACGGTCGTCGACGGCTGCGCACGGACCGTGTGAGCGGCTTGGCGCAGGTGTGGGTCGGGCGTCGGTGCGCAGTTGCGGACAGTGTGATGTACGACGCTTGGCTAGACGGGCTGAACTGGATGGATACAGAGTTGTGCTGTGTCTCCAGCCGAGACTCCAGCGGTCTTGGATCTAGGATCAGAGTGTAGGTGACGGAGGCTGAGGCCATGGGGCAGGGGCGCTTTGCACAGCGGGAAAACGACGAGGGGCGGAATCGAGGGCGTTCTGAGCTGACATACCTGTCCCTCAGTCTCCGTCGCTCCTGCCCATGAAGCATGACTGCTTGCGTTGTCAGTCTCCAGCACCTTGGACCGAGTCGACGCAATGTCAGGATTGCAATTGGGCGACCACTCAGCCTCTCAACCCTTCGCGCCGTTATCTCATTCGGCTGGCGGACCGATTTGCTCCCGTGAGTGCGGCAAGTCATGCGCCTGATTGAAGTTGCCGCACCGGCCTTACTGGCTATCTCGCTGCCCCAGAGTGGAGGTCGTCCCGACAGCGGACGTCGCTTCACCGATCGCGACCCGGGTCGCTGCAGCCGCCCCCTCGTAATTGATCGATCCCCCACGTCGCTCTTCCCACCTCACTCACCCCCACTAAACACCAGCCACCATGAAGGTTCTTATGCTTGCCGGCGACGCCATCGAGGACTACGAGCTCTAGTGAGTGGCGTTGCACTGAGACGGATGTGCCCGGCCCGATGGCACAGCTGCGGAGGCCCCGACCAAGCTGACAACAGCGCTCCCCTCCAGGCCATGGAGATGCTCGGCATCCAGTGTGACGTTATCTGCCCCGACAAGAAGGCGGGCGACGACATCCACGCCGTCCTCCATATCCTGGAGCCGGGGTACCAGACCTACTCCGAGAAGCCGGGCCACCCCTTCACCCTTCCCTCGACCTTTGACGACTGCGCCTCGAACCTGGACCAGTACGCGGGCCTGATCGTCCCCGGCGGTCGCTTCCCGGAGTACCAGCGCTGCGACAAGCGTGTCCTCGACATCGTCCGCGCCTTCTTCCGTGACAACAAGCCTGTTGCGGCCCTCTGCCACGGTCTCCAGATCCTCGCTGCCGCTGGCGTCCTCAAGGGCCGCGAGTGCTCCGCCTTCCCGATGTGCCAGCTCGATGTCGAGAACGCCGGCGGCAAGTACGTCGCCTTCGAGGCGTTCTCGAAGAACGTCCACGTTGATGACAACCTCGTCTCGGCACCTGCTTACCCGTAAGTATGAGGTCGAGTTTGAGCGAACTCGGATATCAAGCTATGGCACTTGGATGAGTCAAGCTGACACTCAGGGCGATCGGCGTCTGGCTCAAGGAGTTCATCCGCCTCCTCGGTGTCGAGGTGACTGTGCCCTCGGCCTAAGCGTGTTGAAGCGTAAAAGAAGTGAAAGAAGCCACGGTCATGAACCTTTGGAGTCTCGTGCACTCGCTGTTGATCTGAGCAAGCTGACAGAACTGACAAACTGTGTTGACCTGATCGGCTTGGCATATCTGACAAGCCATATGACGTCGGGGGCGAGCGCTATCAAGAACTACTGAACGCTAAGACTCTTCGTCCCGATCACTGTTAGATCGTCCGAGCGAGCGCAAGGCCGCACACGGCTGAATAGGATGACGCTGCGGCGGCGCTAGTTCTACTGGAACATCGCTGCCGAGTTATCCTTAACCCACTGACGCCACCTCAGCCGCGGTGTATGACGTCGGAGTCGAGCGCCGAAGTCTAGCCTTCTTCGACCACCCGAGTCGGTGTGGCAGTCGCTTTAAATCTGTGCGTCGGCGACCACGGCGTCACCGGGCCATAGCGCCGTCACGTTCGGAAAGCAACGGGAAGGCGTTGCCTGCGACTCGGGCATTATGACAGCTGACAGCAGTCGTGCGAGTGCCAGGTGCATTGTCATTTCAGATCCCGGAACGAAGTCCGAGCTCCCGAGTGCACAAGCGCGTCCGGCCTCTGCACGTCTCCCCTTCTCCCGCTCCTTCAGCACATGGCCCCTGCTGGTGCGGAGCAAAGTAGACATCCGATTATGCGTATTTGCCCTCGCGCACTCACTTTTGCTTGATGGAGACAGTTCACGAAGCTAGGATCGCGAGGTCGGAAGACTGCCTGCATGACGGCTCACGCGGCCTGCACCGCTCCATGCCGCGCCGTTATCGCACGCGTGCATCCATGTAACCTCAGCAAGGAACCGCCGATGCCGGGACGCTAGCCTGGGACGGCATGGACGGGCGCCGGAATCGCCGTCTTGCCTCTTTTGGGGATGTGCCAACGTTTGGGCATGTCAGCTGATGCGTCAGTTTGCGGGCGGTCATGTCCACTTCGTTCCAAGTGCGTTCCAAAACGAACTTGCATGCCGCCGAAACGTTAAAGGTTTTAGAGGTGTAACGCTGATCGCTTAATTCTCCAAGATGACGCCTCCACTTCGTTGGGTCGTACCATCAGCGGATGGGAAAGATACTGAGGTGGGCGACATGGGAAGTCGAGGAAGACATGCACGGAGTGGGGAGAAGTGCAGAGGCTAGCGGTTTCAGCCCAGCACTACTGTTCGTTACCCTCGAACTTCTCGAGCGTTGCTAGCTTCGCGGATTCCGTACTGGACGCTCTGCACGCTCTGCATTCATCGTCCAATGGTCGCCCGCCGATAGCGAGGGCCCTGCTCTCATGTGGCTTGCCGCTGCATGCCTTCCTCGCCCCCCTCACTGACGCAGATGAACATGGTCCGTGCGCGGGGCGGTACAGCAGACGATCGATTGGCCAGCCTCACGTTCCTGCGACCCCCTTTCTGCTCGCACCTCATGAAGGCCATGTTTGGCTTGTCGCCCGCCCACTCAGCGCGCGAGTGTCTCGCGACCACACAGAGGTCGTCTTCTGATCAGCGCGTCACATCAGACGTCAGTTCCGACGTCGCCCGTGTCACTTTATCAGTGAGTAGCTCAGTGTGGAGCAGGCTGCGCAGACTGCGCGCTCGTGTACTGTGTAGTCGATGCAAGAGTATCATATCTGTATACAAACTAAGATTGCTGGGTAACTAGGAGCCCAATTTGACAAGATGCGTAATAAGACAAGGCGATTGATGTGATGTTGATGTGGTGTCAAGCTCGCGCAGCGAGAGATCAGAATACAAGGTCGGATACCCGCCGAGCGGCCGAGATGCTAGATGATGGGCGTAACAGTGCGTGAGGTGCGTTGAAGCGTGAGGGGAACTCTGGACGAGCGCTGACGACTGGAGTTCTGCGAGCTCTCGTTTAGTCCAGGTCCATTCGCTGTTGCGGGGGCTGCTCGATGTCCTCGACCCAGCGCTCCTCGCCCTTGCGTTCGATCGAACCGTCGAGGGACCACTCGGGGAAGTCCTTGCCCTCGGAATGGGCGAGGACGGGGCTGCTTGGCGGGGCGGGCGGCATCGAACGCGCGAGGGGCACGAAGAACGCATGGAAGCCCTTTGAACGCTCGACCTTGACCTCGAGGGAGACCTGGACAGACTTGTGCTTGCCCGTCGTGCTGCTCATCTTCTTGGGCATTTGCGGGCGGTGCTTCTTGCTCAAGCTGTGAGAGGGCTTGAGGAAGGTTGGCGGGGGTGACGGCGAGCCGGACGCGGAGGCCGGGGCAGACGACGTCGTGCTGTTGAAGCTGCACGCGGCAGGGGAGGAGAACGAGCTCGAGAACATCGGACGCTGGAACGTAACGGGGTTCGGCTGGTAGATGACGTCCGAGTCGTACATGGCGGTGGCAAGTGGGTTACGAGGTTGCAGTTGCGGTTGCGGTTTTAAGAGGATGAAGCTCGGGCTTGGCAGACCGGGGGCGCAGGCTTGGGGAGTGCTGACTGTTAGGGGCGAGAACGCATGACAAGCTGTAGAATGTAGCTCACTTGAGAGTGGAGATGCGGTTGCGAGTGCAGTGCTAGCAGTGCAGGTAGTGATACAGGTTGTGCGATGACAGTGTGCAAGAGTGGTCGATTGGGGCGCGGAATTGAGTCGCGTTACAGCGATCCTGTGGTGCTGGGGTATGGGTCGATGGCAGACGACGATCTGATATCTGGGTGGCGATGAAATGTTCGAGATGAGAGGTGTGTTTATGAAGAACAGAAGAATTTGAGTGGACGAGGACAAGTAAAGAAGACGCTGCTGTCTCCGTGTCTTCTCTCTTTGCTGGTGTTGTTGGCGGCGCAGAGGGCTCAGAGGCTGCAGAGGCTGAGGCCAGGGCAGGGACGAGTGCAGGACTCGAGGGAGACAAGGGAGGTGGATGGCATGTATGAAAGAGGCAATGGCTCAGGGTCGTCCGCGGCGCGCGGCTCGAGCCTTACTTTACGAGCTTCAAGGACCACGTCCGTCTGTAGCGTCTGCGAGGCTGTTGCAGGTACTGCAGCTGACTGACTCGTCAGGGCTGCGTGGACCCTTGGGTGGGTGGTCGACCCCTGCCCTGGGCTACGCTCTTCGGTGGCCTCTTTTTCTTTCGACCAGTCAAAAGCCACTCTTTGACAAACCAGAAACACCTCCACTCTTCTCTGGCTCCAATCATCGCACGACAGCGCGCCTCCTGGCTGCCTCTGCTTAGCTCTGGACGCGTTCTCGTCTGTGTCGCATGCATCGTCAAGCGCGTCGCATTTGGGTGTGTCTGACTGGCTGCGTTGGGATGATAGTTTATGATTTTCAGTCTTGGCATGGTGCGGACTGAAGGGCGCGGAGATGAGCGTCTGCGTCTGCTGTCGCCCGCGCGTACGCGGACGAGCGAGACTAGTGACTAGTTGATTACTTCATCACGGCGTGGTCATGCCAGCATACCGTACCTTGCACTGTAAACTGCACCGTAATAAATTTTCGGCTTTGAACAGGCTCAACTGTGCGGCGTGCCTGTGTTCTTCCAGCAATTCAAGCGCTCGTGGGCCATTCCAACATGTCCGTGGCCTTGAATGCTTCGAGGCCCAAGGCTCAAGCGTGAGGCTCAAGGCTCGCGGCCGTGCATTGCATAGCTTCCTCGGGCTCAGTTCTTCTGGGTACGCCTGGCAAGCCTAGCATTCATGCCTCGAATCGCCGCCGAGCGCCACTCATGAAAGTCGAACCCCTGTTGCGGCAGCGCTGGGCTGGCCAATGGCCCAGATGGCGATCCAGACCTTGCCAGGCGCAGCCAGGTGGCCCAGGTGAGGTGCGGTGAAGCGAAGCACAGGGAGACAACTCGATTCCATATGTCCTAACGACATTCGATATTGACACTTGAGGTCATACTAGGCTGCACGCCCGCGTCCGAAACGGCCAAGTGCTCCACTGATTCTCAACATACTACGGTCCGCGCTATGCTTCTGCGTTCTGCAGGCATGCCTCTCGCGAAGCAAGCTGTTCCCACAAGCGGCTTGTCCCCAGCAGACTACAGTGCCTAAAGGACTCCTTCGCGGGAGAGGGCTGTGACTGTGAGAGCTGCTGAGACCTTGTCTCCCAGTCAATGAGCCTCTTCCTCAGGCACGTAATCCGGCAGCCGGTCCCCAACGCCCTTACGCTACCGTCAGCGCTGTTACCGTTCATTCTCTTTGCTCTCTGCAACGCTGCGTCCATATACAAATCGCAATATCGAATACACACGGGCAACGCACAGCTCGTGCTGGCGGCGTGCTGACAATGTGCGGAGGGAGGCTAGCCCGCGCCCTTCCTTACCCTGGGCTAGGGCGTGTCCATCGTCATCAGTGCCCAACCTGCAAGCAGGCAAAGCCAGTGCGCCAGTGCTTCCGAGTACCCTGTCCTTCCCTGCGCCCTGCCACACCCTGCGCATTAGCTTCCACCCCTGTTCTGCACTGTGCCTCCTCTTTCGCCCCCTCCTGTAGCAGGCAGGAAGCAGGAAGACGCGCTGCTCATTAACGGGGAGGGGTGAGGGGACGCGCGCGTGCGCCATTGCAGGAAATGAGGCTGGCTGCGTCCATACGATGCGCACTGTTCGCGGCGCAATGAGGCTCAGAGGCGCGTTCTGGACACCGCTTGGCAGCTCGTGCTCCCAACTTGCCGCATAGGGGTACTGTCTGGGCGCTGGTCGTGTGCGCTTTCCCGTGCGTCCCAGCTGAACCACCTGGGACAGCTGGGACAGGCTGAGAAGACAGCACAGCACGAGCGTTTCAGCTGGAACGCATCTGCCCGCACCTGCCCGCTTGCTCGCATCACATGTCGCAGCCTATGAACGAGCAGGATCGTTTCGAAGCCGCTCAAAGCCGCTCGAAAATGCCGCACACACCCTTTCGTAGGAGTTCGACGAGGCAGGGATGCCCGATCGCTACTGATGTGCCACTGGGCCGAAGTTTGCCAGGCTTTGCCGGGTTTGCCATACTCCTCTCGATCGACTTCGCACGCTGCATGGTTACTGAAACGATAAGCACCGTTGCGTGCGGAGCGTAGATCCCGCTCAGCTGTATCTTGGCCTACTCACGTCTCCGCGTTCTGGAC
This sequence comes from Trichosporon faecale, assembly GCA_039545375.1. Lineage (NCBI taxonomy): Eukaryota > Fungi > Basidiomycota > Tremellomycetes > Trichosporonales > Trichosporonaceae > Trichosporon > Trichosporon faecale. The sequence goes on from BCLU01000001.1 coordinate 1,771,570, forward strand.
CGTAGGCCTTTGTGATCGAACGCTTTGCAAAGATCTACGCAAAGGGAGGGACTCGGCATCGCTCGGCGGAGTACGCAGCAGTGTACGTCGCCGCAAAGTTGACACATGCCCAGACACTCAGGCCGTGTATTCACCAGGTCAGTCACTCGAACTCTATGCACATGGCACAATACATACTGCAAAGTGCTCGCACGCTCGCACTCCATTCACTACTACCAATGTCAGACTGTCAGACTTGGTTGATACGTGTCCCTCAGGCGTCGGCGATCGACAGACTAACGGCGACGGGGCACTGGCTGTTCTATTCTAGTCCACTGCGCTCCGTGAAGCTGGCACCGCAGTCCATAGCTCCGCCTCCGCCGGACGTGTTCAGGAGAACTAGTCGGCCGAACCACAGCACAGGCGACGTGAAGCGAGCGCTGCATGCCAGGCTCGCGGCACGCGATGGGTCCTCAATCCACGCAGACGATCAGGGAGGTGTGTCGCCGTTAATTCTGCAGCTCTGCAGCTCTACAGATGACAGTACGTCAGTAGAGCGCTGGTTCCAAACAAGCTTCATCGACCCTGTCCCTCCCTTCTCCCGTGCCCGGCTCATGCCTAACCCAACGCTGCTCCGAGCACGTCTGCGGACGGGCAGGGAAAGGTGTCGTGCGCACTTCTCGGATGCTTGGGCGCCGTGCCCGCTCCCCTGTACTGTGGCCCGCTCGCGCAGGAGGCAGCTGCGCCGAGCGGAGGGCGCTGCGGGCCACAGAATGTGACGCTCGGTGCCTGTGACTCTAGGTTTGCGGGAGTTTGCCTCGTCCGCGGCTTTGGGTGGTCGATCTTGCACGTGATTGTGCCGTGAAGCTGGAGATTAAGCAACCGTGGAAAAACTGTGGCCTCTCCCTCCGCTACCGTGGGAGTCTAAGCACACGCTACAGCCACGCTTGATCCGTTTGGCCTCGCTCTGTCATCTGCCCCCGCTCGGCGATCTCAAGTTCACCTCAGATCACCTCGCCACCAAGCACAACGGCATTGTCAACACATCTCACGCGAACGACCGAGGGCAACCAGTAGAGTAAAGCACAGGACATATCTGCATTCGGTTGCTATCACTCGACTTGGACTGGTGTTTGTGCGCCGATTCGAGCAGAACACTGCGCAGAGGAGTAAACCGTGTGTGTCTCGGTCGGCTCGTCTCGTAATCCGCGTCAGGTAGCCACCTCTCTGTTCTTCACGCCGCTCGCTCTCTCGCCACAATGTCGACAGTCTTCTACCGCTGGGGCGCGGGGCGCGATGAGTCCCGCGTCAAGTTCGACGGCACGCACATCTCTGTCTTCGACCTGAAGCGGCAGGTGATGCTCGACAACAATCTGGGAAACGGAAAGGACTTCGATCTCGTCGTAGCCGAGAACGGGGAAGGCAAGTTGAATGGAGTGTTTCCAACTAACATTCAGAACTCAAGGACGATGACCACCAGATCGCGCGTTCGTCGTCGCTGGTCGTCCGTCGACGACCTGCCGTTATGAAGGGCCGCGGTACGGCGCAGAACTACATTGTCGGCACGGACGCCGCGTCGGCACTCACGGGCGAGCATCGTATTGAAGCCCATGCGCGAGACGCGATGAAGGACCGCATGATGAACCGCGGTCGTGGTGGCATGTTTGGCAGCATGACGAAGCGCTTTGACGGCAAGGAAGACAAGCCCGCCCAACCGGCCGTGCAGGTTTCTACGGGAGACGCGAAGGAGGACGAGGCGATCGCCAAGATGCTCCAGTCGCAAGCGGAGTCGTGGGAGGTCATGCAGGAGGACATGTCTACGTAAGTTTTATGAGGTCAGTGATTTCTTTAACTAACCCCAGGCTGCCGCGCTTCAACACTGGCGGAGCGGGACGAGGAAGGCCGTTCAAGCCGCCCGGAGGTGGTGCTCCCGGCGGACCAGCCAAGTTCGACCAGAGCTTCATGAACACGGACAAGGAGCCGCCAGTGGGCTACATCTGTTACCGGTGTGGACAGAAGGGGCACTGGATCCAGAACTGTCCGAAGAACAGCGACCCGGGCGCGTCCGACGGCAAGCGCTACGTCCGTGTCACGGGTATTCCGCGCAGTATGCTTACGACGGTCGAGAAACCGGACGGCGGCGAGGGCTCGTCACAGGGTGCAATGCTTACCGCCGATGGAGGGTTTGTGCGTGCGGTCCCCGACGCAAGGCAGTGGCAGAAGCAGGCGGCTGTCAAGACGGCGAAGGACGACAAGGGCGACGAGGCGACGCTCGACGCCGAGCTTACCTGCCCGTTGTGCAAGAAGGCGCTGCGGGAAGCGACCCGTACACCCTGCTGCGACACGGCGTTCTGCGAGGAGTGCATCCAGACCTACCTCGTCGACCACGACTTTGAGTGCCCTCAATGCGAGTCCAAGATCACATCGCTCGACAAGCTCCACCCCGACCAGGACCTGCGTGACCGCGTGCAGGCGTACCAGGACGGGCAGAAGGAGAGCAAGGAGGCCGAGGGTGATGCGGAGGTCAAGAAGGAAGGAGAAGAAGGCGAGGGTGACGGTGCGCAGAAGGTGAGCTTGCTCTTTGACGTCTCCGAGCTGACAGCAGGATGAAGAAGGCGCCGCCGAGGATGGCCAGCTCAAGCTCCCGGACATGAACACAATGCAGGAGCGTCTCCAGGCCCTGCTGCAGACGCTGCGCAACCCGCTCGTGCCGCCGAACATGAAGGGCCAGCTGCGTCAACTCATCAAGATGACGCACACGAATCTGATGCAGATGCAGATGCTCGCCGCGCAGGGCATCATGTTCGGCGCCATGGCGCAGCAGGGCATGGCGGCCAACATGCCGGGCATGATGATGATGAACCCCATGGCGGCTATGAACGGCATGGGCGGCATGGCAGGCATGCCCGGCATGGACATGCAGCAGCAGATGCCCCAGCACCAGGGTCACCAAGGTCACCACGGACACCATGGCGGTCACCACGGCGGCCACGGAGGGCACGGAGGCAGAGGTGGATTCCGAGGCGGGTTCAGGGGACGCGGGTTCCGCGGCGGCATGCGCGGCGTGCGCCGGCAGGCTGAGGACCAGATGGGCGGACCTGAGAAGATGCAGCGCGTCTCGTAGTGTATCAGTAGTGTATGCAACTCGGTAGATAAGGAACATCGGTGAATCTATGAGCATGCTCGGTGACTGACTTTCGACTAACCCGTAGTAATGTGGAGGCACAGACGGTGACGTATGGGAGATGCCGAATTTTCGAAACGCTGACGCTGAGTAATCTCGGCTCTGATCTCGTCGATCGTGCCTCCGTCGTGCACTTGTAATCGTACTGTCACTCACGTAGCACTTCTCTCTGCTCGTGCCTCGCATACTTTTCGACATCCCAAGCCCGCGCCAGTACTCCGACTCCACCCTCAACTCTCGAATCTTGAGTGACAGCGACACTTCACCAACCAGCGCCATGTCAGAGCCGAAACGCACAACGAAGGAGACACACCCGCACCTACCTCCCGGGCTGATCCTCGACAAGGACGGCAAGGTGTGCAAGGTGTGCAACTCGTGGCAGGACTTTGCCGGTATCAAGGTGTACAAGAAGGACTTCAACCCTAACGCCGCGGGCGGCTCCGCCTCTTCTGGCTCCTCGGGCCCAAGTTCTGGGTCGGGATCGAAGGCAGGCGCCGGCGGTATGGCGGCGATGATGGCTGCCATGTCCGCTTCTGGATCCGGCTCCTCTTCGTCCAACACCTCACCATCATCGTCCGCGACCTCGCCAGCCTCGACCTCGGCGGCGAAGGACCGCTCCGAGTGTCCCCCCGACACGGTCGAGCTCGGCCGCTCGACCTGGACGTTCCTGCACACGACGGCGGCGTACTACCCGGACAAGCCCAGCGCGGCGCAGAAGACGCATATGACGAACCTGCTCTCGTCCCTGCCGAGCCTGTACCCGTGTACCTGGTGCGCGGACGACTTTGGAGAGTCCATCAAGGCGAACCCGCCGCAGCCTGCTGTCGAGAGCGCGACGAAGCTCAACGAGTGGCTGTGCCGGAGACATAACGAGGTCAACAAGAAGTTGGGAAAGCCCGAGTTCCAGTGTGACTGGAAGAACATCATGAGGCGGTGGAAGGATGGACCGGAAGATGGGTCTTGCGACTAGACGAAAGAAGATAGAAGATAGATGGCACACAATGCATCATGGGTACACTGCTCACGTCAAGTATAAGCATGCGGTGGGTTTGCTACTAATCACACAAAGTCTGTCTATATCTCTATATCCCTACACATCACCTCCCTACTCCTCATACTCCTCCTCCGAGATCGGCTCGTCCTCCTGGTTCGGCTCCAGCCCTCGGCCCCGGATCCCCTGGCGGAGCCAGACCTTCTGCTGCCATCCGAGCAGGATCGGGAGCAGGTCGCTCAGACCGAAGTCGGGCCAGTACGTCTTGATGAAGTGCAGCTGCGTGTCGGCGTGGCACTGCGGCATCATGTAGTCGGACAGGCGCTTGACGTCTGATGTCCGGATGAAGATGTCTAAGGGCCCGGCGTCGGGGTCGATGAACTCCGCCGAGGAGACGGATTGCAGTCGGCTGAACAGGCGCGAGGGCGTGATTCTGTCGTTAGCTGAGATCACGTTGTCTATGTAGCAAGGCTGGGGTATCACAGTCCGACAATCAGCAGTAGACGTGCCCAGCCTTACACAAAGCTGAACGACCAGTTGCGCTCGGCTTCACTCTCTGCGCTCCGTGTACTCACGCCTTGTCCGGATTCTCGCCCCTCTGCTCGACCTCGCGCACCGTCTCGCGGACGGCGTCGGTGATCTCGTCCCGGCTCGCATACGGGCCGCACACATTGAGTACACCGCGCGTGTTGTGCGCCGTAGCGGCCTCCATCTCGAGCAGCGCCGCGCGCATCTCGGGTTTGAGCAGGTCGAGCCGTCCGATACAGCGCAGGCGTACGCCGTGCTGGTCCAGGAACCCGCTTTGGGTTAGCTTAAGTTCATGACTACTGCCTCGGGACAACCTCGGCTTGGCGACGACGAAAGTCTGAAAAGCTAGCTTGCTAGTCTCACGGATTTCGATGCCACGTCGCCGAACCCACCTCCATGCACTCGCATGGGAATGAGGAGGGTAGCACTCACCCCTTCGCACAAATCTCCTGCAGTGATGTCTTCGCCAGGTCCATCAGCGCGTCCACCTCCTCCTGCGGCCGGTTGAAGTTGTCGATCGCGAAGGCGTACACGCTGACCACGGGGATGCGGAGTCTCAGGCAGATCTGGAGTGTCTGGTTGTCAGCTACACTAGATGGCACATGGCCCAGCGGTGCGTCGTGTGTTCCCGCACACCACTTCGCGACTCACCCGCTTCAGCGAGTCGGAGCCCATCTTGTGCCCGCGCGCGACCTTCTGTCCCCTGCTACGAGCGTAGCGCCGGTTGCCGTCCATGACGAAGCCGATGTGCTTTGGCATCGGGCCGAGCGCAATCAGCGCGAGCAGCAGCGTCGTCAGCCACGCGTGCAGACGGTGCAGCACTGCTGAGATCGGGTACAAGACCGTCTTCCAGGTGCGCGTCAGGGGTGCCGGTTCCGATGGCGTGCGCTTCAGCGGCACCTTGGTCTCTCTTCGCTTGAGCATTGTGTCGCCGCCCATGGTGTGTCGGGTGGAGTGGTCGAGTGGAAAGCGATGGAAGAGGATGAGGAGATGAGCTGGAGATACGGGGTCGGCGTGGACGATATTTTGAAGTTTCAGGATGTGCGTTGCCGGGATGTGCAGGCGTGCAGACCGGGATCGGCTGCGGGCTACGGTGGCGCCGGCGCATCAGCACAGTCGGCTCAGCAAGACTTAAGAGACCGTATGTGCAGCGCCACGTGCGCCACGGAGCAGCCGAAACCCAGCAATGACAGGGGCCGTAGATGAGAAAAGAGCACGTGACTGGGGCTAATCGGGTTCAACCGGCCCAGTGGTGGGAGAGTCATCTAAAGTTCACATCCTCCCAGCTACAATCCACTATCTCGAAACAACGACCAGCCGCCGACCCACCGACACAGGTCAGCTGCTCCCGACGACCGACCCACACCGCTCTCTAAACACCGACCTGATAAACATTTAGGCCACAACGGCCCAGTCGCCCATCATTCTCTCCGCATCCCGCACCATGCTTCGCCGCCGCCTCTCGGCTGGCGCTCTCCGCGCCACGGCGCAGCTACACACTGCTGCTCCCGTCGCGGCCGCCCCCAAGCGCAACTCGAACTCTGTCACGCCCGCTGCCGCCGCGGCGCGCGCTAACATCCAGCCCGCGACGCAGTCCAAGTCGCTCGCTTCGGCCGTCCTGCTCAACACCCAGCGCAACTGGAAGAACGAGAAGGTCGTCACCCTCAAGGCTGAGCTGAAGCGCCGCAACCTCTCCCAGCAGGGCAACAAGTGAGCTTCTTGAGGCTGTTGTGTGAGCTCCACTGACGTACAGGGCCACGCTCGTTGCTCGCCTGCACTCTGCGGACACGACTGGCATGCTTCCCCCGGTGCCGCCCGTTAAGACGCCCGGAGCCAAGCTGTCCCGCCGCTCTGTCTCGACCTCGCGCCCTGCGCTCGAGGAGCCCAAGCCCGGAGACGTCGCGCACACTGCCGGAGACGCCCCCGTCCACGCCCCGACGAGCGGCAAGGCTCCCGAGCCCGTTCCCCAGGAGGTCGCTGCCTCTCACCCCGGTCTCCCGATCAAGGAGAAGACCGCCTCGGCCCCGATCGACGTCAAGATCCCCAAGCACCGTGACCCCAAGGAGGACCCTCAGGTGATTGTGAGTACTTTTCGATCGTGTGCGAGCCTGTATGCATACCGCGATCGCGCTCGGAGAGGAAGGCACCACCGCGTACCGCGTATCACACGGGCAGCCTGCCTGCAGAGGACCGTGCATGCGTTTTTCGCTCGGAGAGAGACGTGCGCTCTGCTCTGCAAGCACCACGCATCTCGCAGGTTCTCTCGGCGCAGTGTTGATTATCCGTTGCGCCGGTTCGCTCGGTCATGACGTAACTGCCTTGTGTGACCGAATGTTGGCTTCAATGGTGGTGAATGTGGAAACCACGCGACTCCCGGGCTCGCTTCGGCGCGGTGGTGCCTAGTTCTGGCCACACTCCGAGGTGACTGCCCGCTAACAATCAGCCCTACACGCCCGACAACTTCCAGAAGCCCCGCTCTGACGCGCAGTCCCAGTCGCAGAACCAGAAGTCGCTGCACGAGCAGGTCTACACGCCCGCGTCGACGGCGACGCATCCCGGCGGTGGTCCGCTGCACTCGCAGAAGCAGGCGAGCGACACGCAGCTCGAGCCCGAGATGGTCTGGGACGAGAGCGGCAAGCCCGTCTCGAAGGCCGACCGCGAGTCGCTCCTGACCGCGGCGGAGGTGACGGAGCTCGGCGGCGTGCCCGTCTCCCTCCCCGTGTGGAACACGAAGGACCAGATCTACGAGCCGATCAACCGCCCCCTCGACGAGGGCGAGAAGCAGGGCCTCTGGGTCCTCGGCCTCGGCTTCGCCGGCATCGTCGGCCTGGGCTACCTCGACAACAAGTGGAGCCAGAAGCGCAAGGCCGAGCACAAGGCCGACGGCGACAAGAAGGAGAAGAACTGAACGAAGAGATAGATATAATCTTGTAGACCCGCCCGCCGCCGGCCGCATGGTTAGGTGAGCAGGGGAAGAAATCTGATACGAATAGGAAATGTAGAATGCATCAAATGTTGCTCAAGGCGGAGGTGAAGCGGCGTGCGCGCCGTGAGGCGCGCTGCAAGGCGTTGTGTCGGTCCCATCAGTGTCGGCGGAAAGGCTGCCGACGAGGAGCTTCAACGCCACATTAATGAGCGGCCGGGCGCCATCGCACACAACGTGCCCGCCGACTGACGTCGTTGCGGCGATCTATACGGTCCGGCGGAGAGTCAGTTGTCGAAGTGGAAGTCAGCCGAAAGTCAGTCGCCAGCCACGGCGCCACGATCAATCATCTGCGGCGGCGGCGTGCTCATTCATGGTCTCGCAGTTGGCCGGGCACGATCACCTGACTTCTATAGTCTGCAACGTCTGCATGATCTGTGGAGTCGTGCGTAGTTCTGTGCTGTGGAGTGTGGAGTGGCAGTTGGAAATGCGTAGAGTTAAGCGATGGACACCGCCGAGTTCAGGTGCACAGGAGCCGACGCAGTAGCGAGGTGAGTTCCTCATGTGACATGGTGCAAAAGGTACAGCACAGCACGTTTCGACCGATAATTCCACTCCACGGAGCCCATGTGTGTGTGCTGTGTGCTAGCGAGGCTGTGAGGGGTCACCTACTTCCGTCGACCTTGTGGAACTGAATCTGCCGTCCTGGTTGCTGCCGGGTGACGAGGTAGACGGACTCGGCCCAGTGGTACAGCGGGAGAGCGGGTGCGTCACGGCGCGCAAAAGCAGTCCTGGAGGGGGCCGAAACGGACAGTTTGCACAAGGGCTTGGATTCCCGCAGCCCTTTGGATTATGGATTATCTGATACACCACGCCCTTGTTAACGTCCCACATGTCCAGTGATCCGCATGTCCCACTCCTCCTTCCGAGACGTCAGTTATGCGCTCCAATGCGAAGCCAGAGACACGCTCCTCTTCACGCGAGCAACTGTCCAAACAACGCGCAACGTTTGATCAAAGCAGAGCCGCACGGAGAGCGCGCAAACACCATGCGCGTCAGCAAGAAGAAGCACGGAACAGCCGAAGGGCATTAAGGGAAGAGACGGGGGCGACGAATGCGCTGGGGCGATTGGTCCTTGGGGCGGTGGACTGCGGGCGTAGCGCGGTGATTGGGGCGTGCTTACTGTGTGCACCCTAGTTTTTCAGGGCTACCGCCGGGTCGCCAGCAGCAGCACTCGGTATCAAACACTCCTCACCTCCCCTGCCCAGCTCCTAGGATCCTAGGAGGAGGGGGGCGGACAATCGGCCAAACAAATCACTTCCTGTGATCTCCAGCGAGTAGTTTTTCTCCTCCCCCGTGCCTTGCTGCCTGGCCTGCCTGGCCTGCCTCGCTTGTGTATCTGGAAGACTGGGTACTGGGAGGGCTAGAGCGCACACATGCACACACTCTCATCACGCAACCACGACAGACTCAGGGAAAGAGGGATGCACCGGCACGACTTGTGCGCGGCTCACGGCGCACGGCGCACGGCGGATGCCGCTGCCGCTGACAAGAGACTGCCGCTGCCGCTCGAAATTTCAGGCGACCCACTCGTCACCTCGCTGAGGGCTGCAGAGAATACCGAGCAGCTTTGTGATCAAAGTCTGCCTGCTTACAAGCGCCAGCGGCTGGGCTGGCGCAGCAGGCAGAGTTAGCGCAGTTGCGGCGGGTATGTGCCATGCATCATTGTGAGAAAGAAATAATCATGCCCAAAATGAGTTACGGAAAGACGAGAAAAACAGAGTGTGTAAGAGAGGTAAGAACAGAGCTCTAGTATGGTACACACAGTGCGATGATGGGTTGGTTGGTGCTACTTTGTCTATTATGTGGGTTTTCTGCCGGGCCGCTGGTTGAGCGCGGGGCGACTAATGAGAGAGTTTAGGACGATGCCTCGTTGCCGTTGCTGCCCGAGGCGGAGTTGGCGTCTCCAGCGTCCGACGGCGCCTTGGACGGCGCGTTCGAGGGCGCGGCGCTGTTCGCGGCCGTGTTCGGCGCCGAGTCGGTGACGTCCCCGTTCGTGGACGGCGCGGTGCTCTCGCCCGCCTCGGCCTTGGCGGCCTCCTCGCGCTTGAGCTGCTCGATCTCGTCGGCCGTCAGGAAACGCCCACCCTTGCCGCGAGGGCGCGAGCAGGCGTGGCGGTGACGCGACTCGTGCAGGTACGGCTTGCGCGAGCGGACGAGGCGGTTGAGCTCCTCGAGGCGCGCGCGCGCAAGCCGCCGCTTAAGTATCCGGTGGTACTGCTTGGCGTTGACGTAGAGCGGCTCCTCGTTGTCGGCGTCCTCGCCCTCGGCCGCCGGCGCCGTCCCCTCCTTGCTCGTCTCGACCTTGACGAGCTCGTCTTCCCGGCGCGCATCGACGTAGCCGTTCGCCTCCTCGTGCGAGGCTTCTGACGAAGAGTACAGCCCGTTCGCACCGTGTCCGTACGACGAGGGCCCCGGCTGGCTCAGGTCGAGGTCGAGGAAGCGCGACGCGTCCCCGCCGTTCACGGCCATGCTTCCGTTGCGGTGGTCGTTCATGACATGGTGCTGGTGCTGCGAGTGCGAGTGCTGGGCGTGGTGGTGCTCGTTGTGCGAGTGGCTGCCGTGATGTGATCCGTGGTGTCCGTGGTCGGCGCGGTACTGGTTCGAGAAGTCCGGCTGCACAAGGTGCGGGTAGCCTCCGTTCTGCTGACCGTGTCCGCTCGATGGGCGCTGGTACGACGGGTGCGAGACCGAGAAGCTCAGGTCGTCCGGGTATCCGTACGAGCCAAAGTCGATCGTCTGTCCGCCGTTCGACCCGTTGTTGTCCTCTCCCGAGTTGACATAGTCATATGATCGGAAGTTGTTGTTGTCTCCGAGCGACGTCGATCCAGAGTAGTTTCCGTTCGGAAGCAGCGACAGCAGCGGCAGTGTCGAGTTCATGGTGGTGGGTGGGTGTCAACCGGTGTGGTGGTTGGGACGACAAGGGGTGGTGGTGGCAATGTCGCGGTGCGAATTATGAGATGCGCGCGAGGGAGGCGGCTCAAGTTGCTGCGACTGTGCGTTGGTGGAGAGAGGGGGCGGCGAAAGAAAAGGCGGACGGGCGGTCGTCTCTCGGTCGGTCGGGCGGGCAGGCGGGCGCACTCGTGATTGACCACTTGAGGATGTGCGAGGGATGTGACTTTCCCTTTATGAGAGAGTGCGATGGGATATCAGAAGTTGATTGGGAGAAGATGAGATGTTGAGGAATGGGGAGTGTCCGAGATCGAAAGGAAAATGTTGGAGAAAAGTGGATGATCAGCCGACAAAGGACCGAAGCTTGGACTGGGACGTAGGCTGGGCGGGCAGAGGACGCAAGGCTGGCTAGGCTACACTGCAAGCACGAGGGCGGCGGCGGCGGCGGCAAGAGATGCTGACCAGGTACCTGGGTATCCAGGGCATGCACGGCAGGGGCTCGTCTAGGAGCGGCCGTGGGCTGTGGGCCGTGGGCGCAACCTTAGTCTCAGCTTTCGGGTCACTCGGCCTAAATCCGTCAGCCCCGTCACCCCGCTAAACATCCAAATCGTCCGGACGTCGCGGGATCAATTGCGGCTGCCCAGACTGTCCGACACCTCCGCTTATGTCACGTGACAATGCCCACATTGTTTTACGTAACCTGAACTCTTCTTTCACGTGACTGCAACTCTCATGCCACCCTTCGGGTCCACGTAACACCGAGTTCCTCCGGCTGGAGGCTCCGACCACCCTATGCGAGCCGTTACCCGCCCAGCGAGGCGAGCCAGCCAGTGCAGAGACAGAGAGCGAGGCCTAGACAGACCAAGCAGTCTTGCTCACCACTCAACCACCCCTCATCACCACCCCCTCTCAAAATGGCCTCCATCGCCCGCAACGTCCTCCGCCGCGGTTACGCCACCGCCTCGTCGGTCAAGGTGTGTATCGACTATGCAAAAACCGAACGAGCAATATCCCGCGCGCCCGCCATCGATCTGCCTGACCAAGTTGGAGCTGGAAGAAAGTTGCTGTTGGACCTCGGCACGGTCGTCGGAGACGAGAAACGCATGCGCGGAGGAGATGTGGACGCTAGCGCACTAGGGCGTTATGCTGCCCGTCTATTTGCGACCATCCGAGCGCGTAGAAGTCGACGGACGGACGACTGGACATGATCGATGGAATGTGGTTGTGGCTTTCGACATCGAGTTGGGGTGTCGGGATATTGCTCGGGAATGCGTCACGGCTTGATTCAACTGGATACGAACGCGTCGCTAACATACAGCCCCCTCTCCAGCTTAACTCGCTTGCCGGCACCTACGCCTCGTCGGCTTACGTTGCTGCCGCCAAGCAGGGCAAGAAGGAGCTCGACCAGCTCGCCGAGGACGTCACCTCGTTCGGCAAGACGCTCCGCGATGACGCTCAGCTCAAGGCCAAGATCGGTACGTCGCTGCGCGCTCTGTTGGAACCAGCTGCTGACGTGTTCCCCTTCTCCTGTTGATCGATATCGACATCGACTCGCGTTTTCCTTTCGTCATCGGGTGCAACCGCCAACAGACAACCCCACCCTCTCTGCCCGTGAGCGCTCCGAGGTCCTCAAGTCGGTCGTTCCCTCCGGCACCTCCCCCATCCTCTTCAACCTCCTGAACGTCCTTTCCGAGAACGGCCGTCTCGGCACTGCCACCAAGGTCTTCGAGGACTTTGAGAAGCTCATGTCTGCCCACCGTGGTGAGCTCCTCGTCACCGTCACTTCGGCCGAGCCCCTCGACAACAAGTCGATGTCCCGTCTCGAGAAGGCCCTGAAGTCCTCGCAGGTTGGCCAGGACAAGACCCTCAAGTTCGTCAACCGCGTCAACCCTTCCGTCCAGGGCGGCCTCCTCGTCGACCTCGGCGACAAGACCATCGACGCCACCGCTGCCACCCGGGTCAACCGCTTCAACCAGGCTCTTGCTGGTGAGTACAGTTGTCTGTTTGAAGACGTAACTGACGTTCGCAGAGGGCATCTAGACTGCAAGTGTAGCGTAGTGGTGAATGAATAGCATACAAATGGAAGCCTACAGTCTTGGGAATCGGCGGTGCCAAGAACGGATCTAGGGAGAAGACGCCGTCAGGATGTCAGGATAGACGTCAGCAACATGGAGACGTCAGAAGTTGCTGGTGTGTTGCTGCGGGCGGTCGTGGTGACGTGAGGAAGAGTGGCTGAGCCACTTGGAACTTGCGGTGGCAGTGGTAGCTGACGTCTGTGGCTAGTATGGAGTGAGAGTTGACAAGTGCATGTGTCGAGCACCTGAAACAGTGTTCTGCGGCTACAGGTCGGGGCCACCAGCTGTGCGGTGTCCAACTGCGACGTTGTAGATCAGTGATGTAGCCCGGTTCCGGCGAGGAAACGCTGTGGGTTAGCCAAACCTAATCGCTGGTGGAGCGAGGGGAGGAGAGCTCCGCTTTCTGTCTCAACTCACGGTCTCGACGTCTGTGGCTTGCTAGGGGTGACCATGGGAGTGCCGTGCATGGACGCGTTGTGCATGTGCCACGCATGAACGCGTCCTCTGTTGCGTCATACACGGATCGGCGGTGCGCAGCTGCCGTCCCAATTCCATGAAGAGCGCGTAAGGCCCGCCAACGGATAAGCGATTTGTTCCCGAGTCCGACGGCCCATGACCTACATGACTAGGCTATGAGCGGCCACTACCCGGATCCTAGCCCGTTATCAGGCGCGTGATTGACCCACCCCTCCCCTCTCCAGATCTGCATTGCCTCCCCCCACAATTTCCCTTCTCCCCTCTCCTCCACCCCCGACAGTACCGATACTGCGCAGCCATGACAGCCATGACGGCGCAAACTGCGCACGCCACGCCGAAGCGCCCGCTCTCGCGGCGTCCGTCGCTTCCCGAGCGCACGAAAATGACAATGACGGACCTGCCTCCGGCGGACGCGCAGAAGTCCGACAGTCTTGCGGTGGACGACGTGTTCGACCAGCTTAAAGCGACTGGAAGCCTCGAAGCCGCCGCAAGGAAACTGCACGAGATCGCCATGAAGGAGGAGACGCTGCCCAAGGTCATGCAGAGGCGGCAGGCTTGGGAGGACGAGGAGGAGGACGTGGAGTGGCAACAGCAGGCCGAGCAGGTCGGGGGCAGGCGAGAGGGGGAGGAGGAAGAGGTCGAGCATCTGCAGCAGATCTGCGACGGGCTGTGGGTCGGCGACCTCGTCGCTGCCATGGACGGGGAGGGGCTGCGCGAGCGCGGAATCGTGAGTACATGTCTAGGTTCGGACAGTTCCTGGTGGTGACCGATGGAAATTTGCTCAAGCCGACACACTGGCTGCCGGCTATCGCACCGGCCCGCTCGATGCTCGGTGCTGAGCCCGGTGCGCCGCTCGGTGTGAATGCGGTGGCTTGGACGTCATTGGAAGCGTTACGGGGATGCGAAGTGGTGTTTGGGTCGTGGGGCCGATCACCTGATCACCGACCGTGCCGTGCCAAGATACGTGCTGACACCCAGTCCAACGTCGTGTCCCTGCTCCGCCCGCGGCTCAACTTCGACCCCGAGTTCGCGGCGTACACGATAGAAATCGACGATGCACAGGACACGGACATCCTGCAGTTCCTCCCCTCGACGTCAGCGTGGATCCGTGACGCCCTCCTGAAGCGGCAAGGCACGCCCGATGAGGAGCGAGACCCGGCCATCGACAAGAGGGCACCGGAAACCAACCCTGGCGGCGTGCTGGTGCACTGCCAGGCGGGAATGAGCCGGAGTGCGACTGTTGCGGCTGCCTTCCTCATGAACGAGCTCGAGCTGGACCCGGAAGATGCGGTACAGGTTGTCAGAGATGCCAGGCCCGTAGTCGATCCCAGCGAGACGTTCTGGCACCAGCTCGGCGTCTACCACCAGGCCAAGGGACGGGTCACCATGAAGGATCGCACTACAAGGCAGTTCTACCTCGAACGCAACTCAGCCATGGTCCTCAGTAAGTACCTCCAGCGGTGGGACCTCCACCGGATCCGACCTCCACCTTCGTAGTTGCACTGTGCTGACGAAAATCTCCATTGCCCTTGCCACCGAATCTCCAACGTCTTTACTTTTACCACATCACCTTCCTTCCACACTCTCCTCTCGATGCCCCAACAATCAGACCTCGGAGGCCGCCCGTCAATGGACCACATGGCCAAGTACCCCATGTCTCCGACTGCGTCGACGCCGCAGACGCCCGCTGGCGCGACTGGCCGGCGCAAGATCCGGTGCAAGATGTGCCGCCGTAACCTCGCAACCCGGGAACACATGATGGACCACATCCTCGCCCAGTCCGGCGGGCCCGCCACGCGGCCAGCGACGCCGAGCGCCTTCGCCCTCCCCCAGCCGCTCACGACGACAGAGGACGCGACGTTCCAGCCGCTCGAGCGCTCCAACTCGGTCTCCTCGGTCATCAACCCCCTTACTGGCTTGCCTGGCGCGCGGTCCCGAAGGGCCAGCAATGCGTCATCAAGGAGACCGAGCTTCGGTGCCATGAGCGCCATCAGCGACGGCACGACACGATCAAGGTCGCGGTCCGTGCTCGGCAACGATGGACAGCTTACCATGTCACGCCGCGACTCGGCTGGCAGCATGACTGGCCCAAGCGGACTTGCGCCCATGACGTCCCCGGAGGCTGTGAAGAGCGAGGGAAGGCCGCCGACGCCTCCGAAGAAGGAGGAGAAGGAGCCCAAGGAGGCGAAGGAGGAGAAGAAGCCCGAGCGGGGGCACGCCGGCCGGCCTATGCTTGACGCCGACGCGCTGGCTGCCCGGCTGCCGCCGCAGCTCGCCGCCCTCCGCGCCGGCTTCAGCGCGCAGTCCAACCTGTCCTCTCCCATTGCCTCTTCCCCGCCTTCGTCTCCCGAGACCGAGAACCCGCCCGCGCGCCGCCGGCCCTCCAACCTCGGCATGACCTCCATGCCGCAGCCGCTTACGCCTGCCGCGCTCAGCGCCTTAACGCAGGCACACGCGGCCCAGGCGGCGCAGAACGGCCCGCCGATCCTGACGAACAACAAGTGCAGCGGATACTTTGTCGAGCCCCTGACTTGGATGGAGCCGGCGCTGAATGGCCAGGTTTCGGGTAAGCTGTTCTGCCCCTGCGGTGCTAAGATTGGCACGTTCGACTGGGCCGGCGTCCAGTGCGGTTGCAAGGAGTGGGTCACGCCGGGATTCTGCATCCACCGCTCGCGCGTGGATGAGGTGTGGTAGAGAGAGAGCCGTCAGGCTGTCTCGTGTTCGTCAGTGGAGGTGATTAGTCATGGTTCTCTAGCATTGGATGGATGTTCTTGCAACACGATAACTGTAGGGTAGATGCACTGTCATAATCTGCATTAAAAGCTAGCTCAAGCGAGTCAAAACTGTTACACGTCACAATATCGGTCATAGATGTACGGAGAAACATGAGGCAGGAGGGTGTCGCGGGGAGCAGTAGCTTAGGCGGCCTGCTGGTACGCGCCGCTGTAGTCTGCGCCGTACCCGCCCTGGTTGTACTGGTCGTAACCGCCGCCGCCGTACCCGCCCTGGTCGTACCCGTATCCACCCTGGTTGTAGCCGCCCTGATCGTATCCGCCGTTGCCGTAGCCTCCGTCGTGTCCGCCGCGGTCGTGTCGGTCGCCGCGCTCGCGATCGCGACCACCGCCCTGCCAGTTCTCCGGGATGCGCCAGGGGGGGATACGCTGCTCCTCGGGCTGGGCGGGGGCGGCGGAGCCGCTGGCCTCGCCGAGCTCGGCCATGAGATTGGCGTACTCGTTGTCGAACTGGGACTGCTTGTTCTGGGCGAGGCTGGGGTCGCCGCGTCCACGACAATCGCGCGCCATGTGGCCCGCGCCGCCGCACAGGCGACAGATGACGTTGGCGCTGTACGTCCGCTGCTGCGGGCACTCCCACCTCCTGTGGCCCTTCTCGCCACAGTTCTGGCAGAGCTGGTTCTCGTCGTCGCGCAGCGTTCCGTTCAGCGAGGCCAGCTCACGCAGCTGGTCGCGCTTGTGGTTGTTCTGGCCCTCTGGCGTCGAGGCCGCAGTCTCAATGACCTGGTTGATGAGCTTGATGCAGTGTCGCACCTTCTCCTCGTCGTCGGCCGTCACGACACAGTGCAGCTCGTCGTCCTCGTCGTGCGAGAAGGCATCGGGGCGCCCCTTGCCGTGCTTCACACTTCCCTTGCCGCGGATACTGATCTTGGCCCCACTCTCGCGCTCCATGCGCTTCAGCGAGTTACCACGCGGACCGACGAGGAGACCGAAGAAGTTGATCTCGGGGAACTCGTGAACGGGGATGTACACCTTCTCCATGGGCCGGCCGTTGCGGCGCTGCATGAACTCGGCGGGGGGTCGGAAGGACGGGTCGTTCTTCATCGCACGATCGATCAGGCGCTTGCGCTCGTCCTCCAGCTTCTCGCGGTATCGCACCTCGCGCGTGTTGGATCGTCGACCGTAGGCGTCGAACTTGGGCGGAGGCGACGGGCTTCGCTGTCCGTCGGGAGGAACGACGTCGCCCGTTCGGAGCTTGCGGGCGATCTCCTCGAGACGAACGTGGATCGCGTAGTTGTCGAGCTCGCTCTGGTTTACTCGGCCCATGATGTTGGTCGGGAGACCAGAGACGTCGACACGCTCGTTAGCGTCACCCCAACGAGACCGACGCTTGCGGGGCTGCTTGTCATCCGGCCCAGGCTCGCGTCCACGAGTCCTGTCCTCGTCCCATCGGCTTCTCCTGCTGTCCCGGTCGTCCCGCCCACCGCGGTGGTCGCGTCGGTCGTCGTGGCGGCTGTTGCCGTACCGGTCGTCACCGCGACGGTCATCGCCACCGCGTCGGTCGTCTCGCCTGTCGTCCCGGCGGCGGTCGTCCCGGTGGTCGCGGTCGCGGTCGATCCTTCCGTTGAAGAACTGGATGTCACCGGGAGGCTTGCCGTAGCCGCTGCCACCGGACGGGGCCGAAGACGCGGGAGCCTCCTCAGGAAGACCAAAGCGGCGCTTGTTGGCCAAAGGAACCTGTTTGTTAGCGACGCTCAGCATGGAGACACTCACATCGTTCGTTCCGGTTACTCGGGTTGCGGGACGCCACATTTTGACACTGTTGGCGTTTGTTTTGAAGAGGGGAAGGGTGTCAGTGATGAGAAAGCAAAGTGGGATCGCAGTAGAGCGGCGACGACTTGAAGAATGGTGTATCATGGCATACACCCTGGATTATTTTCGGGGCTTTTACTCATTTTCTCCCACGTTGGTGCTAAGCCGGAGCTGGGTGGCGACATGATCAGAATCGCGTTCCTCCACAACTTAAGTCAGCAAACCCACCATGATCCGTCTCCCTGCTGGTAAGCACACAGAGTATGCATGTGGCTGACGTCAAGATCACTCGGAGAAGATTGCGGGGTCGTCGTACCGCGCGCAAAAGGCGCTCGAGGACGCCAAAAACGGCGGCGACAAGCCGGCCATCAACCCCCATGTTCCCGACTACATTGCAAAGGCGCCGTGGTGGGCTGAGATCAACGGCGAGCCGTCTCTGAACCACCACCGCAAGGATGAGAAGAAGAAGACGCCCATTGACCAGTGGTACGACCGTGGCGTCACTGGGCCAGCAGCGACGAAGTATCGCAAGGGTGCTTGCGAGAACTGCGGTGCGATGACGCACAAGAGGAAGGACTGCGTCGAGCGTCCGCGAAAGCGCGGCGCGAAGTTCACCAACAAGAACATTGCACCTGACGAGAACATTCAGGAGGTGTCGCGCGAGTACGACGCGAAGCGCGACCGGTGGAACGGGTACGATCCCTCGAGCTACAAGTCGGTTGTCGAGGACTACGAGGCGGCCGAGGAGGCGCGCAAGAAGTTCCGCGAGGCTGAGCTCGAGGAGCAGGCCAAGAAGGCGGCCGAGGTCAAGCGCGAGGCGAAGAAGCAGAAGGCTAAGGACGAGGACGACGAGTTCGGCACCGACGACGACTCGGACGAGGAGACAGGCGACACGAGCATGCAAGCGGACCAGGTCGACCAGACATTCGATGTCAAGAACCGCATGACGGTGCGCAACCTGCGTATCCGTGAGGACACGGCCAAGTACCTCTTGAACCTGAACCCGGAGTCGGCCTACTACGACCCGAAGACTCGTTCGATGCGTGACGCTCCCGAAGAAGGCAAGAGCGCCGAGGACCTGCGTTTCGCCGGCGACAACTTTGCGCGGTACTCCGGCGACGCGACAAACATGCAGAAGCTGCAGGCGTTTGCGTGGCAGTCGGCGCAGCGCGGGCACAACGTCAATGTGCACTCGAACCCGACCGCGGGCGAGCTGCTGCACCGCGAGTTCCAGCAGAAGCGCGACGTCGTCAAGACGCAGGCGAAGACGAGCATTCTCGAGAAGTACGGAGGCGAGGAGCACCTCGAGCGTCTGCCGCAGGAACTCCTCGGAGGCCAGACGGAGCACTACGTCGAGTATTCGCGCACGGGCGAGATCATCAAGGGCCAGGAACAGGCCAAGGCCAAGTCGAAGTACGCCGAGGACGTCTTCCCGAACAATCACACGAGCGTGTGGGGATCCTGGTACGACAAGGAGTCGGGCCAGTGGGGCTTCGCGTGCTGTCACTCGCTCATCTCGCGATCGTACTGTACCGGTGAGGCGGGCAAGGAGGCGAACCAGGCGTCGACTGCTGCTGCCTTGCTTGGCACGAATGGCGAGGAAGAGGATCCCGAGGAGGAGCAGCCCGTCAAGACGCTGGCCGAGATCCACCGCGAGCGCATGGAGGCGGGCAAGGAGAAGAAGCGGGATGACGGTGCGAAGGAGCCGACTGCCGACGATCTGGACAAGGAGCGCCTGAAGCGTGCCGTTGCCGAGGAGCGGCGACGAAAGCGCATGGGCGAGGACGAGGCGTGGGAGGCGACGAAGAAGGCCAAGACGGATGTCACAGAGGAGGAGATGGAGGCGTACCGCATGTCGCGGAACGCGTTCGAGGACCCGATGGCCAACTACGAGGACAAGGATTAGCATTGTATCACCGCATAGGCATAGATGTACCACTAGACAAGGGCAAGATGAGGGTTGCATGCAATATGATATCTATCTACGAGTCTCTAACTGCGGAGGAAGGCAAGCGTGCCGAGCGAGTACGAGATGAGCTCTTGGAGACGGTTCGCCTCACGCTTCTGCTCCTTCTCAAGGCGCTCGAGCAGCAACCGGAGCTCCGAGTTGGCAATGAGCACGTCGCCGTGCACATTCAGGAAGACGGAGAGGAAAGCCTGGACGGCCTCGAAGTCGCGGTGGGACCTGAGTCGTCCGAGCAGCGCGGACAAGAACGCCGAGAGGTGCTCCAGAGAGACGAGCGAGCGGATCTCGAGGTCGACGGCGCTAGGCGAGAGAGCCTTGATGTACTCGAAGAAGCTGGCGTAGTCTCCGTCCTCGTCCTCGCGCGTCAGACGACGGGTGAACTCGCTCTCCATGAAGGACGACGGCGCAAGGCGTGCGCCGAATGGGTCGCCGTCCTCGTTCTTGGGACGAGCGGCGTCGACGTCGAACCGCGTCTCCAGACCCGCAACAGTGGGCAGGAAGAAAGGCGCGGCCTCGGGCGCCTTGGGCGGCTCCTTCGGCTTGTTGCGCGCCTTGATCGTCTCCAGGTTGAGCAGCGTCTGCCACCTTGACCGCGGGAGGAGAGACAGCGTCAGCAAGCCCTCGGACAGCTGGTCGGGTGTCGTGTAGATGTCCGTGTACTCCGGGGCTCCGACCTCGAGGCCCTCGAGGGTGCTGTCGTCCACGCCCTGCACGCTCGGGAGTGCGATCTCGGGCACATCCTCCTCTTCCGGAATGTGGCGGAGGGCGACATCGCTGAAAGCCGCCCGGTTCGCCCACAGGTGCACGGCGAGGGAGTCGACGTGGGCGGTCGCGAGGAAGTCACCCGTCGGGGAGAACGTGACGCTGGTCGCGACGGAGGGAACGCGGAATGCGTCGACCAGTCGGCCGGTCGGGATGTCGAACGTGCGAATCGTCGAGTCGAGCGAGGTCGCGATCAGCCATCGGCTGTCGGGGCTGAAGGCCGTGTCGAGGATGCGTCCCTTGAAGCCGCGAAGCTCACGAACGACACGCCTCGTCTCAATGTCCACGAGGCGCACGACAAGGTCGTCGCAAACTGCCGCCAGCAGACCGCTGTCCCGCTGCAGGTCAAGACGAGTGATGCCCGAGTCAAGCTCGAGCTCGGCCACTCGCTGCGTAGAGTGGAAGTCGAAGAAGTACAGCTTGCCCTCGAGCGTGGACGCAACGACGGTGCTGTTCAGCGCGTCGACGGCCAGACCCGTAATTGCCTGGATGCTCTTCTGGACCACGGGCTTCGTCTTCGTCTTCTTCGGCTTGGACGCGGCAATGATCTTCGGCTTGCTGTCTCCCGGCGCGGGACCGGTCAGAGCGTAGCTCTTCCGCTCCTTACCGGACTGCATGTTCCACATCCTGATCTCGCCTGTTGAGGATCCAGCCAGACCGAAGTTCCCACACGCCGTGACGCACACAGCCTGCACGTCACCTCCCTCCTCCAGGGCGAACTCATGCTCCCCCATCCTCTTCTCCCAAACACGCCATGTCCGCGCACTCGTGTCGTCCGCGTGCGCGGTCAGGACGTCGTCCCAGTCCTTCGTCCTTGTTGCACTGCTGCTCATCGCAATGATCGGCGCGTGCTTCAGCGTGTCGACCGAAACGCCCTGGCCGATCGCCTTCTTCATCAGAGAACCCTGCGAAAGCTCGTGCGACCTGCTGTCGCGCACGACACTCGTGTACCGCAGCGACCGGTCGCGGCCAGCTGTCAGGATCGCCTTGCCGTCGGCTCCGTAGTAGCGGATGTTTGTCGGCGGAGAGTGGTGTCCCGTCCTCAGCTTGAGCAATCGCGGCGCGGAAGTCGGCGCATCAAACAGCCACTGCTTCACGCTGTTGTCCCCGCTCGACGTGACCAGCAGGGGCTGGCCCTGCACCCACTCCAGACCGTTCACAGCCTGCTCGTGCGCCATCCGCTGCGTGTGCAGAATACGTCCCTTGCTCAGATCCCAGATAGCGAAGGTCCCCGTCGACGACGACGAGGCAAGAATCGGCGGCCCGTCCATCCGGAACGAGAGACCGGTGGTCGACGACCCCTGGTCCATACGCAGCTGCATCACGAGCTCGCACTCGCGGATGTCGATGATGCGGATCGTGCCGTCCAGATAGCCAACACCGATGACGTCGACAGCAGGCGACTGCACCATCGTCGTGACGGCGGAGGCGGGGTTGTACGCGGGGAAGGTGTGAATGAGGGAGCTGGTGTCAATTAACTACACGGAGCGTAAACTCACTTGGTCCGGATGTTCCACAGCTGCAGCTCGCCTTCCCGGCTGCCCACAAGAATCTTGTTCAGATACGTGGCCGGGTGCATGATCTCGGTGGCCGTAAAGGAGCCGTGGAAGGTGATCTCGTTGTCCAGCTCGGTGCTCGCAATGTTCCACACGAACATGCCCGTTCCGTCGTACTTGAGGGCGATGATCTGCTCGCCGAAGACCATGATCTTGCCGAGCGCCGACCCATCAGGACTCGAGTATACCGCCGCCTCCTTACCGCGGTAGTACTTGATGATCCTCGGTCCAGCGGCGGCGAACACCTCCGTTCCCGTCTGCGCCAGACTCGTGATCGTCGTTCCGGCATCAGGACCTGCGCTGTCAGCAGTCATACACTTCTTCCTTACTCACCGGCGAAGAGCAGCGTCATGCGCTCCGCATCCCACATAAGCCAGCTCCGTCCCACACTCGTGACGATGTGGATCGTGGGCTTGGCGAGCGCGCCCTTGGGCGTGTGGACGAACATGGAGAACGGGACATGGTCGGAGACGTAGCCGAGAGCTCGGAAGGGGGCGAAAAGGCGGCTCTGCGGCAGGGCCGCAACGGGTTTCGGCGCTTCCGGCTGGGCGTCGTTCTTGTTTCGCTTCTGTGGTCTCGACGGCATGGCCGATAGGTGTGTCAAGAGATCGTTGACGGTGACGACCAGAATTCAGTTCAAAATATCGAGGCGCCAGGCACCGTCATGTCGCGGAGTTTGAATCATCTCCGCGGGGATCAAGTGGCGGCGTGTCTGCCCAGAGCGTTGGACCGAGAGACGTTGCGAGCTGTATGCATGGCGACCCGGTGCACCTGGGCCCATCTGCCTGGCTCGAAACTGGTAGCTTGGAACAGATTAATGGTCAGATAGGATCCCGCAGACTCGTCTCGCCAGTGTTGCCTCACCTTCACTCTACCCCTTCCCTGATGCTGTGAGCGAAGACGAGTCATCCCATTATGTCCTCACGCCCTTCTGACGCTAAGTGATGTCTACGAAGTAATGCATTGACCTCTTTGTTGCAGTACCCTTGGTATAATCCCCGCGAGAAAGAGCGCACCATGCGGAGCACCACCGGCGCAACACATTGTCCGGAGTGCGAAGCTGACTGTGACAGCCTGGAGAGCGTAACACACACACCCTCGCAACGCACGCTCGGCACTGCCTCCTGCCTCCCAGGACACGCCAGCACTGTGGCCCCCGGTTCACTTTCGTCCTCTTTCACATCTCCATGCTCCCAATTCTTCTCCATCACCACCCATTCGCCTCAACAAATGTCTAGCGAAGAACGTGGGCCTCTCAGGGACGATTACGCTGACATGAAGATGACTGCCAGCTTTGTAATTACACCGCCACCAACGTGAAAGTGCTGCAGCGGCACTACGAAATCGAGCATTTCGGCGACGAAGAATCCGCTCCAGCCAGCGACGACCAATGGGACTCGCCTGCCCGCCCCCCTTCGCCCGCCATCTCGTCCGCGGAAAGGATGCGGATCCGTTTCGGAGAAGCGGTCATGACGCTCTCCTTTCTCCTGATGGAGGAGGTAGATTACGGGCTGGTCTGGCGGTTCAGTCCCCAGACTACAGAGGTAAGCTTCCAGGCGCGCACAGATGAGCTGACACGCAGGCTGAAATTGACGCCTTCATCAACAAGTATGCGCGGAAGCTCCGCCCTGAGATCCGCACGCTCGCCAATTTCTTGTCGTTCATGAGATCCAACACCTCGCTCCACAGAGTGTACGACGAGATGAGCTCAATGAACTACTACCGACAACGCTTCCGCCCGTTGGTCCGTAACGGGGCATCGTCGGACGAGGACATGCAACAGGAGGTGGACGAGGGGATGGATGAGGGGATGGACGACGACGCGTACTCTGACCTCTCCTCCGTGCCCAGTCTGGATGAGGACGAGGGAGACGACGTGCAGAGCTGGGAAGGGGTCGAGGACGACCCAGACCGCGACCACGACTGGGACAAGGAGTACGACTACGGCAACGAGGAGGACTACGAGCGCCTCCGCGCACACGAGCGCGAGGTCGAGCATCAGCTCTCCCTCGGCGGGGAGCGCCAGAGCGCCTTCCAGCGCCAGCGCAGCTACACTGAGCAATGCAGCGCGTACGAGGCCAAATGCCAGCTCGCATACGACGAGGACCAGCGCCGCATCGGCATGGGCATTTTGGCGACTTTCATCGACGACGCAAGGAAGGCACGCGACCGCGCTGGTGAGAATCGTGAGGCGTACTTGAAGAAAGGGGAGTGGTGTTACCAGGACACGTCTACTTGGGGAGACGCTTATCGCCCCGAGCCCGACTATGAGCTCCCAGTTGTGGACAAGGAGGAGTCAGACGACGAGGACGAGGATGACGACCTCATCGACGGCCTGTACGTCCGCGGTACTTAGACGTGAGCGTATCCTGTAGCATCAAGGAACATCAGCACCAAAGCATTACACCGCACACCATTCACACCCTAAAGTAGCATCAGTCAACATACCCGTTTGTACAGTATGCAACAATAGACTGACGTGAGCACTCTGCAACTCGTCAGTCTTCCGTGAGCGTTCAAACCATTAATGCTATATTGATACACATCTATCTACTATGACAGCGCCTTCTGGACCTGCTGGGTGTCTGCTCTTTCAAACCCGCGCTCCTTCTGACCCTCCTGGTCCCACTTGTTCCAGATACTCTTCGCCTCCTGCTTCTCCTGCTCCGACAGTCCTCCCTTCTCGGCCGCGTTGGCGAGTGCGCGGATCGCGTTCTCCTCAAACTCGACGTCGTGGTCGTCTGGCATCTTGAGTCCCTCAATCAGAGCAGCGAAGACACCGTTGTCCTCGAGGCCCTTGAGCAGGTCGCCGTCCTTGCCGCCCTGGGCGGTGATCTTGTCGACGAGCTGCTGCTTCACGTCCTCCGGCAGAGCCATGTCGCCCTCGTATTTGGTGCCAGCCTGCATGACGAGGTTGCCGACGAGGAAGGCGTACTTCCTGCGCACCGGAGGCGCATCGTCCGTAACGCCAACCTTGAGGGCGTCGTAACCGCGGTTGTTGTTCGCGGAGAGCCAAGCAGAGGCAAGCGGCCAGTACTTGAGCGCGTTGGAGAGAGCGTACGCGCCCTTCTGCCGCGTGGCCGGAGCGCTGGCGTTCTTCTCAATAGAGTCGAGGACCTTGTTGAAGCCGTCCTGGAAGAAGAAGGAAGCCTGCGCCTTCAGGTTGTTCTGGACGGCGGTGCCGATGATCCAGAGCGCGTGGCGGACGATCTCGGGCGAGTCCGACTGCAGCAGGGAGAACAGCGGCTCCCACAGCTTGAGCGCCGTCATGTTGTTCGCGTTGTCGATCATCTCGATGAGCATCTCAAAGTCGTCGAGCGCCTCGACGCGGGACTCGGTGTCGTTTTCCGGATTCGTAGCATACTCCATCTTCTCCTTCATCGTCGCGCTGTCCGGCTTGCCGAGGATGAGGTCGATGATGTCCGTCGTCAGCTCCGACTTCTCCTCCTTCGGCGTCGCGGGTCCCGGCGTAGACGCAGGCGACACGCCCTGGTCGTCCTTGTGCAGAGTCGCGTTGTGCTTCGACGGCTCCTGACCCGGCGCGGCGGGCTTGTACTTCAGCTGCATGCCGCCGTCCTCCTTGGCGTGGGCGGCCTCATCGTGCAGCTTGTCCTTGTCCGAGTTTTCAATCGCCCAGCGAAGTAGCGTGTTCAGGTCGGCCATGGTGGTAATCGTAGTTGTATCGTCAACTCGGTCAGTGCTCGCTCGTAAATAAACCTTTGCCTGCCGCACACCGAAGTCGGTGGAGGCTGCTGGACTTTTCTGACGTCAAGGGTCATGTGCGTCACGTGATCAAGGCAACTTTATGAGGTGTGCTAACAATGTTCGGCTTATCAGACCACACGCTTTCTGCATGGATGATGCCCAGGCACGCCACCCGGACCCTGAACGCCTCAACTCCACTGCCGCGGCCCATTGAACATTGCCGCGAGATCCACTCTTGGCCAACTTCTCGACTGACAAACGTTTCGCCAACGTCGAGGGTCACCGCTTACAAACTGGACGCGGACGACATCCCTCTTCGACCCTTGAACATGTCTACCGATCACCGCGACACCGACCCGGGAGGTCCCGCCGGGCCGTCGAGCCAGAATGGCCAGCCCCGCGCGGATCAGTCCCGCGTCGAGGACTGGACCGACGGAGCCACCGACCAGGCGATTGCGATCGCGATCGAGCAGCGAGACAAAGAGAATCCTCCAGGACAGGGAGACTCGATCTCCGGCAGCTTGATGACGAACCACGATGGAGGTGAGTTAGACAAGTTCGAGCGAAACTGACGGCAGGGATGGCTCCGAGTTCCGTGACGCGCACCAAGTGGTATGGTCCGGGGAGCCGGCGCAGCTCGATGGCGTCGTTCCGCTCGCAGTCAGGTATGTGGCGACGGCCGAGCATCGATCCGCGCGAGCCTCAGTCGCCAGGAGGCAGCGCCGTCTTTGTCGCCGACTCGGAGGACGAGGACGGATATGGCACCTCGTCCAGGTTCCGGATAGGGTCGCGTCGAGGAAGCCGCGCATGGCGTCGAGAGTCGCAGGACCAATTCCGCGACTACCGTATTCGAGGGAGCGAGGACTACGGACGGCGTGAGGATGAGTCGCCGGCCCACTCACCGGCAAGGACGGGCTCTGTCCTGAACCGCATCGCGTCCTTCCTCGGGCGTCGCGAGGAAGGCGACGAGGAGAGCTTGCTCCGCCGCCAGAGCACGATCGACTCGCGACACTCGATTGAGTCGTCTCAGCCGTCCGAGTCTTCGATGGACTCGTGGGGCTACGGGAAGGGAGATGATGACGCAGAGAGCTACACCTCGTCCCTCGCCGACGACACATCGCTTCCGCCACAGAGCCGCCCGCAGTCGCCGAACCTGCCGCTGGTCCCGCTGCCTGGCGACGGTATCTTTGGCGAGTCAACCGCCCACTTCAACGAGGACGAGATCAAGGAGTTCGAGGAAGGCGTCGACCCCAGCCGCCAGACTATCCTGCTCCCGGACGAGGACCTGTCGATTCGTTTCACTGGGTACCGCACCGACCCCGTCCGCAACACGATTTGGTGGATCCTCTGCATCTGCACGCTTGGAATATTGGGCCTCGTCGGCCGCTGGTCGCCCATGCTCTGGGTCCGGTTCTGTGGCAAGGAGACCCCGTTCGAGGAGATGAAGGAAGGCAGCTGGCTGGTTGTCGAGACGCCCTACGGCGACATTCACATCGTCCCCATGGACGTCATCGACTACCCGTACCCGCTGTCGACTGTGTTCCCGGCGGCTGCCGCCGCGTCGGTCGCTGCTTCTGCTCACGCTTCCGCCAATGTCTCCGCTGCCGCGTCCGCGGCCAACTCGATCCTGAACGGCACGAACGGGCACCACGCCGACGTCGAACAGGGCAAGGCGACCTGGGAGGAGAAGAACGGAAAGCTCAGGGTCATGGAGTACCGCTACACTCGCTTCGCGCTCGACCCGCTGACCGGCCGCTGGGCCATGATCCGCGACTGGCGCGACCCGAAGTGGACGTCCGCTCGCCAGGTCGCCCTGGGCCTTGACTCGGAGACGCGCACGCAGCGGAGGACGCTCATGGGCGACAACGTCATCGACATCAAGGGCAAGAGTCTCTTTGGTCTGCTCGTCGACGAGGTCCTGCATCCGTTCTACGTCTTCCAGATTGCCTCAATCGCCCTCTGGTCCATCGACGATTACTACTACTACGCCTTTGCCATTGCTCTGATCTCCACGACTTCGATTCTGTCGACGCTGATCGAGACGAAGCGCACCATCGAGAGGATGAGGGAGATGTCGCGGTTCGAGTGCCCCGTGAACGTCCTGATCGACGGCAAGTGGCAGCGCATCGACTGCACCGACATGGTCCCCGGCGACATTTTCGACGTCTCGGACCCGACGCTGACCGTGTTTCCGTGTGACGCTCTGCTGCTTTCCGGAGACGCCATCGTCAACGAGTCGATGCTGACCGGCGAGTCAGTCCCGGTGTCCAAGGTACCCGTCAAGGACGAGGCCATGCGCGCCATGTCCCGCGAGGCCAAGGCTGGCAGCTCGGACATTGACGCCGACCTCGCCAAGCACTACCTCTTCAGCGGCACCAAGATCATTCGCGTTCGTGCGGGCGCCAAGCCAGTCTGGGCCCCTGCCTCTGAGGAGCCCGTCGCGCTCGCCATGGTCGCCCGCACTGGATTCAACACGACCAAGGGTGCCCTCGTCCGTTCGATGCTGTTCCCGAAGCCCCTCGGTTTCAAGTTCTACCGCGACTCGATGAACTTCATTGGTGTTCTCGCCATGATCGCCGGTTTCGGTTTTGCCATCTCTGCCGTCCAGTTCATCCGCATCGGCATCGCCTGGGAGACGATTCTCGTCCGTGCCCTCGACCTGATTACGATCGTTGTGCCGCCCGCGCTTCCTGCTACCCTCACTATCGGCACGACCTTCGCCATTGAGCGCCTGCGCAAGTCAGGCATCTTCTGCATCTCGCCGAACCGCGTCAACATAGGAGGCAAGGTCAACGTCGTGTGCTTTGACAAAACGGGCACGCTTACGGAAGAGGGTCTCGATGTCCTTGGTGTCCGCACGATCGACCGCCTGGACCGTCGCTTCTCCGAGCTGCACTCCGATATCACCGATGTTCCCACGACTGGAGGACCAAACGGCCGCACGCCGCTGCTGTATGCCCTCGCGACTTGCCACGCTCTCAAGCTGATCGACGGCGAGATGCTCGGCGACCCGCTGGACATCAAGATGTTCGAGTACTCGGGCTGGTCGCTGGACGAGGGCCAGTCTCGCCGCGTCAAGGGTGGCGGCGGCGCTGAGCGTGTCCAGACCCTGGTCCAGTCCGTCGTTCGCCCGCCCGGCTCCGAGCGCATGCGCATGGAGGACGTCGCCCAGCCGCACAAGGGCAAGCAGAGCAACCTCGAGCTCGGCGTCATTCGTTCCTACGAGTTCGTGTCCGCGCTCCGCCGCATGACCGTCATCGTGAAGCGCTTGAAGTCGTCCAGCATGGAGATCTACTGCAAGGGTGCCCCCGAGGTCATGCCTGAAATTTGCGACCCAGATTCTTTCCCGTCCGACTACGAGGACATGTTGTCGTACTACACTCGCAACGGTTTCCGTGTTATCGCTATCGCCGGCAAGAGCGTCGAGGGCCTGACGTGGCTCAAGGCTCAGCGCATGCGCCGCGAGGTCGCCGAGCATGACATGCAGTTCCTCGGCTTCATCGTCTTCGAGAACAAGCTGAAGCCCGGCACCGCGCCGAACATCCACACTCTGCGTGCCGCGCACATTGCGTGCCGTATGGTCACCGGTGACAACGTTCGTACCGCCATCTCTGTCGCCCGTGAGTGCGGCCTGATCTCGCACTCGTCGTCGGTCTACATCCCCACGTTCGTCCCCGGCACCGGCTGCACCGAGAACGCTTTACTGGACTGGTCTTCTGTCGACGACGAGCGCCAGAAGCTCGACGACTACACCCTGAAGCCGATTACAGACGACCCGAACGACGACGAGGGCCCCGAGTACCAGCTTGCCCTGACCGGCGATGTCTTCAAGTGGATGCTCGAGTACGCGCCCCTGGAGACGATGGACCGCATGCTCGTCAAGGGTGTCATCTTTGCTCGTATGAGCCCTGACGAGAAGGCCGAGCTCGTCGAGCGCCTCCAGGCCCTCGGTTACACTGTCACGTTCTGCGGAGACGGCGCCAACGACTGCGGTGCCCTGAAGGCCGCCGACGTTGGTGTATCGCTGTCCGAGGCCGAGGCGTCCGTCGCCGCGCCGTTCACGTCCCGCACCCCCGACATCTCGTGCGTCGTTGAGATCATCCGCGAGGGCCGCTGCGCGCTCGTCACGTCGTTCTCGTGCTTCAAGTACATGGCTCTCTACTCGCTGATCCAGTTCACGACTGTCACGCTGCTGTACTCGTTCGCCTCGTCCCTCGGCGACTTCCAGTTCCTGTACATCGACCTGTTCATCATCATCCCGATCGCCGTCGCGATGGGCCGCACGCTCCCATACCCCAAGATCTACCCGAAGCGCCCTACCGCCTCGCTCGTCTCCAAGAAGGTCCTGACGTCCATCATCGGGCAGACCATCATCAACGCTTCCATCCAGGGCGCCGTGTTCCTCTGGGTCCGCCAGCAGCCGTGGTACACGATGCCGCCGACGGACCGCGACAAGCTCGAGACGTTCAACTACGAGAACACGAGCCTGTTCCTGATCTCGTGCTTCCAGTACATCCTCGTCGCGGGCGTGTTCAGCGTCGGCCCGCCGTACCGCCAGCCCATGTACACGAACCCGTCGCTGATGATCTGCCTCGTCGGCCTGCTCAGCTTCTCGACATACATCCTGCTCGAGCCGTCCAAGGCTATCGCCAAGCTGCTCGACATCATCGCGCTCCCCAACAGCTTCAAGCTGCAGCTCCTCGGTATCGCCATCTTCAACATTGCCATCTGTTTCGGGTTCGAGCGCTACGCCGAGCGCCCGATCGCGCGCGGCATCGGACATGTCAAGCGCTGGATCAGGAGGAGCCGCAAGCGTCCTCAGGAGCACCACTACAAGCCCGTCGGTGCCGAGGCTAACGACGACGACGACTAGAATCATTCAAATGTATTTCTTGCATAAGGCAGGGGAATGAGGTGGCTGAGAAGCCCTTTTAACTACTAATTTTGCCAATTTTCCCGATATTTTCACATCAGCTACGAGTCCTGCATGAGGATTGATGTCGCGTAGATGGCGAAGCGCTGGTACGTCGTACAAGGTCAACTCTCACCAGCCTTCTTGCGCGCGTGGGCAAGCTGTGCGTCCCTGGCGGGCTTCTCGAACGCCTGCTTCAACAACTGGAACCATTCCTCGCGCTCCTCGGGGGACAGGTTGTTCATTGGGTGGTCGGGTGCGCCACCCAGGAAGTACTTGACGCCCTCGCCAGGCGGCCCAAACGGCAACTTCTACTTCGTCAGCTCCACGAGTTTTCCAATCTTACCGGGCCAAGATCGCTGAAGCGATCGGGGTCAAGGAAGAAGTCGTCGAGCTTCTGAGCGCGCTCGCTCGCGCGGCGATCGTGCTCGGGGGCATCACAGCGATCCAGGGGCTGGTTCTCCTCGGGCGCAGTGTCGCACACGCACGCGTCGGCGCAAGGCTCGTCGAGGATGTACTGCATCAGCGCGCCAGGGTCGAGTTCAGTGACGAAGCCGAAGTCGCTCAAGACGCGAGTCAAGTGCCTGCGGTTGTGGCGGATTGGGACGTGACAGCTGAGGTTGGTCGCCATGTGCTCCGAGAGCTTCTCGATGAGCGTGAGGGCGGTGCGGTGGAAGTGCTCCTTGTCCTGCACGCTAGGAAGACAGATCTTGATGGACAGCCCACAGTCTTCCTCTTCCTCGGGGAAGTTGAAGAGGTCGGCGAGATAGGAGCCGGGAGTGGGCACCGGGGGAGGAGTGCCCGGGGCCTTACGCTTGTTGTCGCGCTTCTTGTCGGACTCGGACATCGTTACCGATGATTGATGGATGGATGGAGATGAGTACGATGAGAAGTGGAGGTTACGTGGACCCAAGGGTGTCTCACGCGTTTGTGTACTGGAGGGCGCTGCGGAGGTACTCCGGTGAAGGACTTGTGCGGGTAACTACGATACGCGTTGTTGCCACGCGGTGATGATCGCCGTGCCCCCCTTTGACGAGCACTGACCACAAAGAAGCTCACGATACTCGACAAGATCCGGCACAGTACTAATCCATAACTATCTACAGCTTGAAAGGATGTATCGGCTTCTGGTATACTACAGCCTCCACAGACACAAACAGACGCTCAAGTCGACCTCTGACTACATAAATACAGGTGGCGGCAAACGAGAAGGACCAGCCTCCAGCGCTGCGACGCTTCGCCTCACGCGCCAAGATCTTGGATGCCTCCAGTCTCCCTGGTAGCTCTGGCGCTTTCGTCGCCCGTGGTGGTAGCAGTGAAGCCAGACGTGGCCGGTTGCGCAGAGGGGCTTGACGAGGGAAGCTTGACCATCTCCGGTTCGAGGTCGGGCATGGCCAGGAATTCCAGGTAGGTCTCATGGAATTCTGGGTACTCTAGAAGGAAGCGCTGCAGACCCTCGGGACTGCGGTCGAGCTGCGAGAGGTGCGGCGATATGAGGCGGAGGTATGCGCAGACGTTGACGACTTCTGACTCCGGGACATTGAATGACCCCAGGATGTCAGGAAACTGCTTCCAGTGGCCGAAGACGATCCAATTGAACTCGAACGAGAGATGCATGGCGCTGTTGACGTCTGCAACCCTTATGCACTCCCCTGGCTTCGGGTTCCCAATCTCGTAGTTGGGCTCGTGGGCATGCTTCATGTGATCGTTAAGGTCGGCGGCACCGTTGCACAGCTTCCCGCAGGTGTTGCATTCGCGAGGGCCATCAGGTTCGGTGGCGAGGGGCTGAGCAGACGAGTCTTCGGTCAGTCCTTCTGCCGTTCTCGGATCCACCCCGGGTGTGACTTACTAGACTCAGACATGACTTGGTGGAAGGTATCGGGCCGTGGAGGATGTGTGATGGTGCAGGGGGGGGGGGGGGGGGGGGGGGGGGGGGGGGGGGGGGGGGGGGGGGGGGGGGGGGGGGGGGGGGGGGGGGGGGGGGGGGGGGGGGGGGGGGGGGTCGACAGTGAAAGATAGAAGATAGAAGGTGAGAGTGCGGTTGAGTAAATCCCCTCTTCAGCATGAACCTTTATAGGTCATGCGTCCAGGGCGTGTTGTCTGTGTTTGTCACAGGAATATTAGACATCCCTCGTGTGTGGTGGCGCCCTCGACGCGTCCAGGCTTCTTATGATCAGCGATTTAGCGATGCCGATTTGGCTTTCGACTTTTGCTCGATGGGTGAACTGATGGCCTTTGCCAAAGGCCATAACATAGCAATAGATTATAGCTATCGATAGCAACGTGGCGCTGCCACGCTATGAGCTATAGAATAGGCCGTGAGGGGGTTCTGCTCAAGATTGATAGGATTTTCTAGATTCTATAGATCTATAACTAGCTATAGGCACCTATAACAGCTGGCAGACGAAGAGCAATGCCTGAACAGAGTGTGAGCTAAAGACTTTGCATGCCAATCATTCTGTACTTGCTTTCTACGCCGCATTGAAGCCAGAGGCCGAAGCAGAGCCCTGGGATCCTTCTCCTGCAACTGGGGCACGCTCTGCTCTCTTCTGAGCACGATTCTCTTTCTCTTTGTGGCGTTCTATGATTCCCTGCGCCACTCCCCAGTCTCCAGACGCTTTGTATCCATTCAAAAGCAGCTGATCTGTCCCCACCTGCGTGCTGATTGTCTCAGGCTGGAAGCTCCCCATTCTGCGAGGGTTACAGACAGCAGCAGACGCTGAGAAGAGGC
Source organism: Trichosporon faecale (assembly GCA_039545375.1). NCBI lineage: Eukaryota > Fungi > Basidiomycota > Tremellomycetes > Trichosporonales > Trichosporonaceae > Trichosporon > Trichosporon faecale. Next base: position 1,804,855 of record BCLU01000001.1, read on the forward strand.
GCTCAGTCACAGCCTGAGAGGCCAGGACAGAGAGATAGCAGCGTGCTATTTTTGCTAGAGCAGGGAACAAGTGGCCATTGAGCTTCCACCAGCGCAGAGCATCGTCCTGGATGTCTGCGCTTCCAGGCAGAACACCCTTCCTTCGGTTATAGCGTGTGATCTGGTCTTCTATGACATCCTCTTGAGATGGTTCTTCGTCGCTGTCATCTCCAAAGTCCAAGAACTTTGAAGCGCTCGCATTGGAGTGCTGACGCGGCTCTGCGATAGCGATAGGCTCCTCTGCACTGTCTCTTAAGCTCGCATCGACCAACAGGGCTCTCACATCTCTAGAGCGGACACCCAAGCACTGGTTCTTGTCGAAGAAGCGCAAACGGCACTCTGGGTTGAGTGCTGTGGCAATGAGGATAGGACGCGATGAAGCTGACCTCTTTAGGTAGCCTCTCGCCTTCTTTATCGCTGCTTCAAGCGCAGCAACAAGATCAGGAGAACAGGCATACTCTGAGCGCTTCTCTTCAAGGTGATCGATGAGTTCGAGCCACATGTGAAGCACTGAGCTTCCTGTAGGCGTGTTGCCCTCCATACGGCGCGTAGCGTCACGCAGAGGAGAGAGAATCTCAACAAGACGAGACAGGTTGTGGAAGTCATTCGTTTCTAGCTTGATTCCATGTCTCCCATGATAGTGAGAGGCATGTTTGAAGAGCATTTGACCCACTGCTTCGCGTTGGGAGAGAACAGACAGCCAGACCTCAACGTCGTTGGCCCAGCGAATGCCTGCCACTCGCTTGAGAGCCTTCTTCTTGCCCTCCTCCTTGAACGCGGCGACTAGATGAGAGGAGCGCATTGTAGCCTTACAGAAGCGGCTAGCCATTCGCGCTGAAGTCCCATGGGGACCAGCAGTCGGTAGAACAAGCCCATCATCATTCTCCTCCTCCTTCTCGATGTCTGAAGCGCTGTCCTCGTCCTCCTCGCTTGCGCAGTCGCTTGGGATCTCCTTCGGCCCGGGGTCATCACTGGGCTCAAGAAGAAGGTCGTTCAGGAGGAGTGTCGGTGGTGCGACCGCCACAGAGCGCAGAGGTGGTATGGAACAGCCCAAGGTCTTCATGAAGACGAAGACAACGCGCCCAATCGAGTGGCAAGCGCAGAGAACATGATCCCGGTGGTTGTCAAAGGTTGAAGTCATGCTTGGAGTCTGTGAGAGTCGTTCTAGCATGGTGAGGTTGTTGGAAGCGCCATCGGTAGCAATGGAAACCACACGGCTACACAATCGGCGTGTTTCGAGCCAGGAGACAAGGGGAATCGCAAGGTTGAAGCCGGTGTGGCGCTGCCTCAAAGGAGTGAAGAAGCCGAAGTCTGTATGCAGCTTCCAGTCGGTGTCAATCCAAGAGATATTGCCCCCTGTGAACGAGAGCTGACCTGCGGCAGCTGTCCAAACGTCTGTCTGAATGCTACAAGCGGTTTCGGCTGCCTGGAAAGCGGAGCCCGCAGCATGCTGCAAGCTCGTGTGCAGCTCATTGAGGTCGCGTTTGAGAGACTGCTTGCTTTGCAGGTTCGCTTCTGAGTTGAGCCACGCAAACAGGGCACGCCAGGCTTCGTGTTGAACAAGGGAAAAGGGCATTCTGCGATCAGCATCGTTCTCTTCAGTCCCTCACCTGCTAGACACCACAGCAAGTGTTACGAGCTTCAGGAAGATACTCAGATGAAAGCGAGGCTTCACAGCTTCGAAGAGGGTGAGCTGGTTGCCTGGACGAGCTGGGACGTCCGCAGCAGGCATGGAGATGCCAGGGAACATTGCAGCAGCCTTGAATCGCTTAGAGCACTGAGGACGCGCACTGTTTCCTGTCAGATGCGACTTCATGTTGGTGAACTGCCTTGTCAGTAAGAGCGAAGAGTGTGAGAGCGTGTAACGACCCTGCTGGTCGTCACCCAAGTCTACACCTCGTTTTGCCACCCACACACGTATATAGTTCATCTAGCTCAGCTAGCTAGCCGAATCTAGCCCTGCTAGCTAGCCACGCAAGCTAGCCTCCACCTAGCCGTAGCCTAGCCGTAGCCTAGCCTCCACCTAGCCGTAATCTAGCCTCCACCTAGCCTATCTAGCCTCCACCTAGCGCATCTAGCCGTTATCTAGCCGGGCTAGCTAGCCAACACGTACCCCAAATCCGGGGCCCAGGACCCCCTCTTGTAGATATATAAGAGCGCATCTTCATCTTGACTTTGCTCTCTTCTCCATGGATCAAATTATCTGTAGGAACACAAGTCTCGTATCTGTGGATACTTCACAAGTGTGCTTCGTTACTCTCAGCGCATATCTTGCCACTGCTAGTCACGTACAGAGTCTTCCAGYCTCTCTCRACATAYACCACACCCTCGACAGACMCCACCGCCTCYCTCGACTCCGCCTCGCTCGCCCTTCGACCTAGGGAGATCCATCCGAGCACCAGCAACACCCAAGAGACCGACAAGTCACCAGATCTCGTATTGCGATTCAGAAGTCTTGTTGTTAGCAACGAGCCGGATCGTAACAGAGCGATTGCTTCATACTTACACCCTTGTACTCGCGCTTACACAGTAGGCACCTGTAGGATTCGTCTTTCTTGTCCAAGATCTCGAAGAACAGGTTGTAGTCCTCATTCGTGTCTCGCTTCTCCACAAGAATGGGCTCTCTCGGCTCTCTGATGTCCTGGGACGAAGAGACAGCCGAAGAGAGATTAACCTCAGCAGGCAGTGAGGAAGAAGGCCCAAGCGGCCGCTTCTGTGGGCGTCTGCAAGGCTGGGCTTTGGTATTGTTGCTACAGGTCAGCTCTCGGTTTCACTGTGCTCTTACTTCGCTGTTACACCGCTTAGCTGCAGCCCAGATAGCTGCGGGCTCAGCTCCTTCGCAGAGGCCTTCCCAGAAGGCTGCGCAACGACGTAGTTCCATCCTCTGTGGCCAGGAAGACCGGTAGGGTTCGCTGGCGATGAAGGAATGGCCACAGACTCGATAGATAGGCGCCTAGGGGACTTCTCACGAGGACTGCGTCTCAGCGAGGGCGAGGGAGGCTGAAGACTTGGCTGCAGTGCAGCTTTCTGTTCAAGAAGCTGCGCTGCCTCGGCCAAAGAGCAGTCTGCGTCTGCTGTGCGCCCTGCAGCCTTCCAAGCGGAATAGGCAGCCTCTGGATCGTCTTCCTGGCCGAGATCTTGCAGGAGAGTTGCTAACTCTGTGTAGTTGCTTGTAGTGTCGAGGAAACGCTCTTCTTCGGCTGTCAAGGACTCTTGCTTTTGCAGGGCTTTGATCTTGGGCTCATCACGGCTTCTAAGCGCAGTTATAGCGCTGTTGATGAGCTCGATGATGGGCATTGCTAGCGGAGTGCTTTGAGGATCAAGAACGATGGATAGAAGCGATCTGAAAGCCGAGAGAAGACCCTCAAGATGCAGCTCAATCTGAAGGCGCTGTTGAGTGCGTGGAAGTCGCATACAGGACGAGGGTGCACCCTCAAACATGGCCCCGTGACTCCCCTGCCTGCCTGCTCTCTCTTGAACCTTATATCTATCTCTAGATATAGCTATTGAGCACCGTGAGCTATAGCTCTATGATAGCTGCTCTGCCCGTGCACCGGTAGCTTATAGATATAGCATAGAACGCGCGTTATAGCGATAGATATGTTATGGCCCGCGTAGCCTTTGGAAAGGAAGGTGATCTGAACAATTCTATGCATACAAGGTGGGGTCACTCCGTTCTGTTTGAGAGAAACTGCTATAGAATGAGCTTGTGCAGTTTTCCGCGCATGTACCATGCGGCGCATCGAAACCACAGCCCGAGCGACGCCTTTCTGACCACTATCGTCGTTGTGTCCGACGAACTGCAGTGGGACCTCGTCACACGTGAGTCCCGTCTCGCGGATCAGCGTGGAAACGGACATCTGGCGCGGATCCATCCCGCGCTCCTCGGCCATGGTCTTGAGTGCGGCGTGGAGCTTTTCTTGTGTCATGGGGATCTGAGATGAGCTTTGAAGACGGTTCCTCTCACCCGCACACCGAGCTCCTGTGCCAGCTCGGCCTGGCTACTGCGGTCCGTAAAGTCCGACTTATGCTCCCTCCAGTGCTTCTTGGCGAGTATCATGAGATTCTTGACACTAAAGTCCGTAATTCTGAGGCCAGGGATCTTCGTCGAGACTACTAGGTCAGCACTTCCTGGACACATGATGATGGACAGTTTGCGCCCCAAGGGTACTCACTAGACACCGGCCCCAAGAGCTCCTTGAGCGTCTCGCTGGTGTTTTCGGACGCTCCTTTGGGCGGTGCACTGGTAGCTGTGGAGGAGGTCGAGCTCGACTCCGAGGCAGTGCTTGACGGCGTCACGGGGGTAGTGGCGGAGTTGGCGGAAGACGAGGCGGACGCGCTCGCTGTGCCCTTCTCGCCCTTCCTCAAAACGAGGTTACTCAGGTCCGCCTTGACGATAAAGCGTCCCTTGGCGAGGTGCTGGTTGATCACGAGGTGCAGACCGTGATCATCGCTGCAATGCTGGGCCAGTTTGCTCGGGGTGTAAAGGCGCTCCGCATCGCACCTGGGAACGGGGCAGGCCGTCGTCGATCCAGCGTCGAGGGAGCGGATGTGCTCGTCGGCCATGTGAGGACCGTGACGCTTTCGCTGCCACCATTTGTACCTCTCAACCATCGGGAGAGCGTCGTCGCTAACACAGCCAGGACACAGAATGAGAAACAAGGGATCCTTTCCCGGCGGGATGACAGCTTCGCCGAACGGAAGCGTGTCACCGGCGAGAACATGGGCATGGCAGTGCTCCTCGTAGCGCCTACGTCCGAAGATCCACTCCTGGTCGGCGTCGCAATGGTGCACGAACTCCAGCGTTACGTTGACGTACTCCTTCTTCACCACGAAGCCGTGGACCCCCGCGAGGTGGGTGACGGCTTCGGGGGTCGAGGAGAAAGTCGCCCCGCACTCCTGGCCGTTCGTGGGGAGCGTACAGCTGTTGCCGGATCGGCTCCAAACGTGGGTGTGATGCAAGCCAGCATCGAAGAGAAAACGCCTTCACCTCTTGCGCGTCAACAGATCGCTCATGCCCTTCTTCACAATGAAACGGATAGACGACTTGGGCTGTTCGATGCCGGGGTGCACGTCATGTTCGTCAATTAAGTGCTGCGTCAGCTGCACTGAGTTCTGCAACTTCTCGGGCGCACACTGGGCAGGCAGCAGTCGCTCCCGGAGCCAAGGCGCGAACGTGCGCGTCAGCGACGTGAGGGTCATGGCGCTTGCGCTCCCACCATTTCCAGCGCTCGACCGTCGTCGGGGTACCATCGCTGAAGCAGCCGGGGCGCAGGACGTGGTAGGACAGATCTCGGGGCGGTGTCACGACGGCGCCGCCGATGACGAGCTCGTCGCCGGCCAGCTTGTGCGCCAGTGAGTGTTCGGCGAAACGTTTCCTGCCAAAAATCTACTTTTGGTCGAGGTCACAATGGAATGTAAACTCGAGCGTGGTCTTGACGTACGCTTTCTTCGCGAGGAAACCGTGCACACCTTCAATGTGCGAGACAGCATCTGCGCGGGATTGGAAGGTGGCGCCGCAGTCTGCGCCGCCCAGTGGGAAAGTGCAGTGAAATCGGCTTTGTTCCAGTCGTCCACATGTTTGGAAGACACGTGATCGGCGAACGACGTCGCGGTTGCGTGCGTGCCGGTGCAGGTCGAAGCCGGGAACACCATGTCGACGCCGACGAGCTCCTCGTAAGCTTCCCAGTGTTGCTGGGCCAGCTTCTCGTTCAGACAAGTAAACAGGTCGTGGATCTTGCCGTCGTTCTTGCCGCAGTGCGGACAGGCGAAGAAGAAGGAGAAGGAGGTGGTCTGCAAACGTTAGTCTTCCTTCTTCGGATCGAGCACTGACGGATGTTAAGAACGGGTGCGGGCGATTCGCAGGTGCAGGGCGATTCCAACGTTGGCGGCACGATAACACAGTCGTCGTCGCGCTTCGTGGGCTGAGGGGTGGGCTGCTGGAGCGCAGCGCAGGATCCTGCGGTCGTCAGTCTCCTTCCTCGCTTCGAGTGTCGAGTACTGACGGCGAGGCTCGCGCCCGAGTGACCGAAACCCTCTTGAACACGAACGCGCGTACTTCCTCCAGGTGTTAAACAGTGTGGGCGCGAAAACCGAAGAACGCTCCACTTTCCTCGCCGTCAGGGAAGCGTAAATAAGCTGCTCGCCAGGACGCGGGTAGAGGAGCTTGTTAGGCTGCGGAGCTTCGGCTTCCAGCTCGTTGGAGTGACAGCGGTAATGTGTGTTGTGAGTGGTGTCAAGGTGAGGGTGAAGTGGAAGCAAAGGTAGGAGGGCTCGCAGGGGAGAGGGAGGAGGGTGGCAAAAGCATGATCGGAGGAGATCAAAGATGACATCGGGCGTGTTGGGCGTGGTCGACGCCTGCCCGGCGGCGAGGAAGGTCAGCCTGCGCCCCACACGTGGAACGTGGTACCCCCGTTCGTGCGTGTCCTGCGCCCTCCTTCCTGCCTGGACAGCATTGTCTCGGGAATCTGGGTCCTTGCCGGGCTTCTTGGGAGTAGCACCGTTCTCCAGCGCGGCCAGCACACACGAAGTAACCGTAGTGGCTCCTCCTCATTTGTGTGCGTGAGTCGGTCCCAGCACTAAGGGATCGGCAAGCCGCGATGCCTCGTACCTCACCTCTGTGTTTTGGAGCTTAGGTATCAATGCAGAGAACTTCGCATGCATGTATCGCCGCGGCGTCTTCAAGGGCTGATCAATTGAGAAGGGTGTGGGCTCACTCGTTGAGCAACGCAGACCGCCACGTTTGGCATTTTCAGGCTTTTCGACCATCGCTTGCCCGGTTGCCAAACGGACCAGAGAGTCATTCCATGGTAGCATAGCATCTCTACGATCCCTAGGTGCGCATGGTGTGATTACGTAAAGAATGCGCATGGTGAAATAAAGACCGGGCTGGTTCGATGGGTCAACGAGTCAAACGATGTCTACTGACACTCGTATAGGCGGCTCTGACACCTGCTGCAGAGAGACAGGTAGGGCCTTAAGATGAGCGTGGCGCAGAACAGGGATGACTTACGGATAGCAGTTGGGATAACGTTCCAGACGTTCTTCCTTAAGGACACTTTGCTCCTTGTCCATTCCCCACATGGGGAAGGACTGACCGTCACAGTACGGCCCTTCTCACAAAGCAAAGCACCCCGCCAGCTGGAACACACCGCCGCCAGTGACGGTGAGGTTCTTGTCCACGGCGAGGAATGCTTCGTATTGGGTCGTGCTCAGCTGCATGACCTCATTGAGGAGAAGGGCCTCTCGGAAGTGCGAGAGGCAGAAGAGCTGCTTTCCGGACGCGAACGGGTTCTGGAGACCCCACTCGGGGCGGTAGGAGGACTGTGGTCCTAGCCAGCAGTTGGGTCGCTGCACTGTCAGCATGGCCATGGCAATTACTTCAGACTCACCTGGCAGCCCGTGGCAGCAATTTCCTTGGCTAGCGAGCGCAGGGCCTCCTCGACCTCGGTCTCGGACTGCTGCTGCAGCCACACTGCATCCTTTTCAAGCGACTTCGCGTAGAAAAGTTGGAGCTCGTAGGGTCCGTGTAGCTCGAGCCACTGGTGGACGGGGTTCTCCTGAATCACAGGAAGGCAGGCTTCGGCGAGGTCGGGGAGCTGAATTCGTCAGTACGTGCTTGCAGGAGTGAAGCTCACCGGTTCATCCGACTGGTCCCAGACGGCGACGACCTTCTCAAAGTTGCTTCGCATCACCTTGACCGACTGTCCGAGGTCGCTGCCCGGCCCCTGCGGAACCTGCCAGCCCTCCAGGTAGTTGGCAAGATCGCGGGAAGAGGCGATGGAAGCAGCGCGACCCGCGTCCTCGAGCAGCTTCTTGATCAAGTGGCCGATCATCACTCTGTGAGTGCGCGCGAGGATCAGGCCGGTCTCTGTATAGATAAGAGATGTGACAGCGCCGGGGTGAGGGTTGCTGCCGTCGAGGACAGCACGGACGGCGAACAGTGTGGCCTCGGCAAAGTCCTTGATCGCACGGCTGCCGTTCAGCGAGCCGCACTCGCGGAGTTTGTCGTCGACCTTGAAGCCGCCGAAGCCGTCGAAGGCCCGGATTCCCTTGCCGAAGTCGTCTTGTCGCGTGTAAGAGCGGCCCCGAGTTTGTGCTGGTAGCTTCCCTGCCAAAGCTGGCGGCCTGCGTCGACCAGTTTCTGTGGCGTGTTAGTTCTGTTCATTGGAAGCTATGCCAACAGGCAAAAGGGATACTCACCTGACCCCAGTTCGACCAGATCGTCGTTGGGTTCGGCTCCTCGAGCCAAGGTTCGCAACATGGCCTTGACGGCGTTTGGCGCTAGGATCGAGTCGGGGGCGGAGTAGAGCAACTCAAGTGCCGAATGCTCTAGCTGAGGAACCTGGGGGCATCAGTGACATCCATGAAGCAAGTCCATCCAACGTACCAGCGAGCACCATATGCGCTCTCTTGTGGTTGTCCCACTAGAATGGGTGTACCGGAGGCGCGAGAGTTCTTGATCCGCTCCGCGACCTCGTGGACGATTTTGTGCACCCCACGGTGCCTCCTCGCATCCTCGCGGTCAGGGTTGCGCTGCTCCTCTGGAAGCGCCAGAGCCGGCCAAGCGGTAGCATTGTACGCCTGGCAATGGAAGTGCCGCTCGAGGGTCGTTTCGTACTGCGCGGGACGACCCGCGTCTGTGGCGTGGAATGGGACGGATGTGAGATTGGCACAGGGAGTCATTTGATGATTAGGCAATGTTGGGATGGGTGTTAAATCGTACAAGGTAAGCCATTGTTGAGGCAGATCGAGTTCGCACGGGGCATTACTCGTCGTCATCTCCATCGTCCTCCGTCTGCCTCGTCTGAGAGAATGCGGTGAGACCCGGATCGCACTTACCACGGGGCCAGCAAGTAGGCGTCGTACCTCGAGATATATCGCCGCGTCCCTCGCCGATGTCCTCGTCGTGTCGCGGTGGAGGTGGAGCGCGCCCAGGGCTCGACCTTTCACACGTTAGCGTGGAGGTGCTCGAGGGCTTCCTCCGCCCCCTGGGCCGTGTTGAAGATCTGGAGGTCAGCTTAACGGTTAGGAAGGTCGAACCTACTTTTAGTACTTCAACTTTTACCCGCTCCTGCACGTCGAGGGGCAGGTGAAAGACGTCCACCGCCATGATGCGCTCCGGTACGTCCCGCGCACAGCTCGTGCAGGGACCGTTCCCCTCGCGGTCACGCGTCTCGTACGAGTTGCGGTGACTCAGGGCGCCGGCCGTGCGTCGGCACCCCTTGCACTTTCCCCAGCCTGGGCACTCAGCCTGCTCTTGGTGTCGCTAGGCAAAGTCGGGATGAGGATGAGGGGGCTCGGGTCTGACGTGTCACGAGTTTTCAGCTGGGTGACATAGCGGTCGCACTCCCGCCACTGGCAGCCTTCGCATAAGGAGAGGAAAAGACTTCTCGTCAGTTTATTCGCACGTCGTGGGCAACTCACGGGAAGCACGTCGGCTTCGGGTTGAGCGCCTCGTGGTCCATGTGGCCGATGATACGCGACTTGACACAAACCAAGGAATAACTGCTCCCATCGCAATGCGGACCCTCGCAGTGGGTGAATGAACTGGCCAGAGTTTTGAAGGTCGAGTTTCTATTGCGCGCAACGTCTGGCTCGAGTTTCACATAGAGCCGAAACCGTTCGGCATCGAAGCCGCCGACCTCCTTGAGCGTCAAAGCTTCCCGGAAGCACGCGCCGCAAAAGAGCTCCTGCTTTGTTGGCTCGAAGGGGTTCTGGAAGCCCATGTCCGGCACCATCTGCCCTCCGGGGCCGAGCCAGCACCCTGGGCGCTGAGGAGTGCTTGAACATTATGCTATCTTACAGTGCATCCACTCTCGGCGATGAGGGCGCTGTTCGCAAGCAGACGCTCCTCGGCGTGCGCATCGTCAATAGTTTGTGCCCCTAGACTCCGACGGAGCAGTTCGAAACAGTCGAGTGCTGGCAGGTTGACCAAAAAGTCAGACAAGGGGTTCGTCTCGATCAGGTCAGTGACGGTTGCAGGGTGGTCCGGTTGCTGGTCGGTGAGTGCGTGTCCACTAGATACTCTGCACGCAAGACTCACCCAGTCATCTGTTTCCCACTCGCTGAGACACTCCGAGAAATACCTCTTGGCAGCCTTCTCCTTGGGCCCGTTGGTCTGAGGAACCACAAAGTGCTTCATGACCGCGGCGAGTTCCGGAGGTGTGGAGATTTCGCCGTCGAGCTCGACCTAGCGCACGTAGCGCCCAGGCAAGTGAGGCATGACCTCGGTATTCCTGAGCCGCGGACGACCTCAAAGTCGGGGCTTCGACCCTCCTTGTCGGACTTCCCAAGCTCCTCGCGCATGATGTCGACGGCGGGCAGAGCTACGGCGACCAGGGCGACATCCAGGGGCTGAGTCGCCCAAGCGGGAAGGTAGTGGGAGTGGTCGTTTGAGCAATAGTCCGTAGGCCAGCTTAACTTCTCGTTGATATGGATCATCGGGGCGAGTGCCGCTGGCGACCTATCGATGCTGATGTAGCGACTGGTCATACGGCGCATGTATGTGTAGACGTTGGAACGACGAGCCTACCATCAGCAGCCGTTAAATGTCTCACTCACACTCGGGAATCAAAAGAATTGAGGATGTGCAACAGACACCAATGGCCGAAGACTCGCCACACGAACTGGAGTGTGAGGTCCATTGCTACGTTGACGCCAGCGACCGTAAGAGCGCCGTCGGGCTGCTCGGAGTTGCCGAGATTGTGGTCGCCGTCGGGAGGGTGCATCCACTCGACGTGTTTACGCAGCACGTCGATGTTGCTGCACTTGCACCCATACACCTCACAGTGGATGGGAGCGAGCAGATGCTTGGGCGGAGGAGGGCGACGGTGGACCTGCTGTCAGCTCAGGAGGGTCAGCGCGACGGGTACCTCGGAGCACTTCCGCTCGGGCTGAGCGAGCGGCGAGGGGTTCTTGTACTCCTTCCCGCAACCGGAGCAGTGGAGCACTGCACCCGTCAGCGTCTCGACGAACCACCGATGCCTTCAGCTTACCAGGGCGGGGTTTCTGTGCATGGTACTTGGTCTGGTGCTGGGTCATGACCCTGTGCTCCAGGAACAGTAACCCGCACAGGTTACACTTGAAGGGGAGCTGCTCGGGGTGCACTTGGCGCATGTGGCCGGGGAGGTTATTGTGGTTGAACTTGCAGTTGCAGAACGGGCACGCTGTGTGTCAGGTTCACCGTAAGCTCGAACTCACCCTTCAAGGCCATGTTGTGGGTGTGGCTGGGGGTGAGTGTTCTGTAGATGAAATGCGAATGCGAAAGCAACTTTGCGCGCGCCTGTTGACCGCGTCGTCGTACAGGTCGTCTCGTCGGCGTCAGACTTCTGATCTGGGTGCGTCAGAGCTGACACACGAACGCGGCCCTACGGCAAGCCCGACGCGAGTCCTCCTCGGGCAGAGGCACATGTTTCCAGGAATGGGAAGCTCCAACCTCGAAGGAAGGCACGCTTGCAGCCAGGTCGGAGCTGGTCAGCAATAGAAATGGACAGCGCGCCGCAGTTCGAGTGCACCTCGATGAAATATGGCGAGGTCGCGCGGGGAAACGTAAGGCATGGCCCTGCTCCAAGCTGTTTTGTCAGCGCCCCGTGTCAGACAAGCATTGATGCACTTACCGATCATCACCATCTGAACTACGATAAGGCTGCGGGGTATACGACTGTAATGCCCTCGGATTTGGACCGCCACGTTCTTGTGCCAGTCCTTGCACTCGACCTCGGAGAACAGTTTGACCAGCTTGCCGTTAGAGACAAAGCTTGGGTGCATGGTGTTGCGCACCGCAATGTCAAACGCCTGGTGCCACCGAGAACGAGCCACCAGATGTAGATGCCGGGGACGTGCGGCAGGCTGCTGGCGGGATCGAAGGTAGTGATGGTTCTTTTTGAAGTCAGGCGTTCGGCTTTCCTCCACAGCCTCGTAAAGCTCCTTCATGAGGGCGGTGACGGAGCCAAGCGCTGAGACCACGAGTGCAGCGTCGATCGGCTGTTTCGCCCAGTGCGGCATCGAGGATTGTTCCGACAGCGGGCAGGACGCGGAGAGCAAGCGGAGCGTGCCCTTGGCGTACAGCGTCTTCTTGCCGTCCTCGCTGAAATCGAATGCTGACTTGTCGTAGACCAGCCACTCTCGTATGCTTGGCAGAATTGCGATGGGGACTGTTCCCGCTGCTGCGCCTTGAGCCTTCAGAATCAGCGTCGATACCTCATGAGTTTTGCTCCATCTCAGCACGGAGTTAGTCGCTTGGCCCGAAGAAGTCCTTGAGAGCGAGAGAGACCCTCGGGCCCGGGGCAGAGAGTTGGTGGCGACGGTGAGAACAGGGAATGTGGAAGACGGACAGCTGAGAGATGTGCAAGATTCAAACTCACGAATGCGCTAGCGCCGAAGATCCAGTGGCAAGCGAGAACGTTGAGGAGGCGAACGTGTTGGTGTGGAGGGGATGCTCAAGTATGGTGTGGAAGGAGCAAGGCTATTCCGCGGCAAGAAGCTCGTCTTGCGATTCTCAAACATAATCGAAGAGGGAGCCTGCGCCCTGCGTTACTATTCTTGATACTGCTTCTGCGATTTGCGATGCGACTCCGATGGTTACGCCGATCGAGACGATCAGTCTGCACTGCCTCCACCATGGCCTGTGCTCTGGGCCTCCACACTGCCGCAGCGACAATCTGTGGCACAACGTCACTCCTCGCGTCAGCCGTCAGCCGCTCTTACCTACCTATCGATTAGCTCCAGCCATTGCAAGTGCCAGAGGAGAGATGCGCTGCGTAAGTGATCGCGCGTTTTCTGCTCCAGTCGAAACGATGGTTGTATTATAATCCTATGTCAACTGCATCCTGCTGTACGACGTTTTTGTTGTTTTCTAAGTTTCTCGAGAGGGAGAAGCTTAGGCCTTCTTAGCGGCCTCCTCCTTCATGAGGTTGAGAGCCGAGCCGGCCTCCATCCACTGCACCTGTCCAGCATTGAAGGTGTGCGTAACCTCGAACTCGTAAGTCGAGCCGTCGGCACGCTTGCCAGTGATCGTCATGGTCTTGCCAGGGGCGAGCTCGGGGACCGGAATGGTCAGCTTGTCGGAACCCTTGATAAGGTCGTAGTCGGCCTCGTTCTTGAACCTGTTGGCCGTCAGCAACTATGTCCTCTATCTCTTCTTTCTCTCTGAGACCAGATGTCCTCTGTCTCTTCTCTATACGCACCAGAGGGGAAGCATACCCTGCTTCTTCAGGTTGGTCTCGTGGATACGAGCGAACGAGCGGGCGATAACGGCGCGACCGCCGAGGAAACGGGGCTCGAGAGCGGCGTGCTCACGACTCGAGCCTTCGCCATAGTCGTAGATGTCAGCGATACCAAACTAGACGCGTGCGAAAGGAAAGGGGTCCGCGGAAAAGAGTAGATCCACTTATGCAGGAGTTGACCGGGTTGCAAAGCGCACATAGGTGGTGAGGTGGAGGCGAGGTGGAGGTTAAAGTGGAGGTGAGGTGGAGGCACAATGGAGGTCACGTGGTTGTGGCAGTGATCGTCCAACAACTCTGCGAGGAGACCACAACGGTTCTTCCACTCGTCCTCGAGCTTTCCAACGCGCTCTCTTCTCATCTCCGCTCGATTTTTTTGGGTTTAAACACTTACTATGGTCTCCGATAACTGTCCACGGAATTCCGTGGTCGCGGTAATAAGCACCGACGGCGGGGACGGCACCGAACTCGCCGGTGACCTGGTTGAGAACCTTGTTGGCCTCACCGTTGTCGGCGTTGATGGCACCGATCAGGCAGTTCTGCGAGATGTTCTCGAGGTGTCCACTGGGCAAGTTAGCGAGGTGTACGCAGCGAAAGGAGTGCGAAGAAGTCGAAGACGGTGAAGTTGAGGGAACATTGCCAGTCCAGAGACGTTTTCACCGTTCCAAACTGGTCATGGCTGACCAGAAACGGCCAGCAACAGCCTATGGCCGTCCTAAAACAGTCCTGCCGAACCCGGACCGCAACTTCGGTCTCCACAATTCAAGACTCACCGGTACTTGAGCCAGGGGCCACCGGCAGAGATGTGGTCGGTGGTGCACTTGCCCTGGGCCTTGATGAGGACAGGGGCGTCGACGATGTCCTTGCCGTCCCAAGGCTTGAAGCTGAGATTGTCAGCATGACAATATTCTGATTTCTTTTTTTTTCGACTTACGGCTGGAGAACCTGGAGACGGTCCGAGGTAGGCGAGATCTTGACCTCAACCTTCGAGCCGTCCTCGGGAGGAGCCTGGAAAGTTTCCTCGCCCTTGTCGTAGCCCTTAGCGGGGAGCTCCTGGCCCTTGGGAGCCTGGAACTTGAACTCCTTGCCGTCGGGGCCCTTGATGGAGTCGGTGAGGGGGTTGAAGGAGAGCGAGCCACCGAAGATCATGGCAGTGACCATGTCGGGGGAGGCGACGAAGGCGTGGGTAGCGGGGTTGGCGTCGTTACGTCCCGTGAAGTTACGGTTGTAAGACGAGATGATGGCTAGATGTTGTCAGCACATGGATGTCATCATACGGATGCAGATAACGGGATGACCCCGGAGAATCTGATTGGCGACCGGTCCCCGGCTCGCTTGTTTGGACCCTGAACGGATGCAAATACTCACAGTTCTTCTCGCCCTTCTTGACGTCGCGACGGTCCCACTGACCGATACAGGGGCCACAGGCGTTGGCGAGGACAACACCGCCGACACCCTCGAGGGTGTCGATGAAGCCGTCACGGGCAATGGTGGCGCGGACCTGCTCGGAACCGGGGGTGATGGTGAAGGCAGACTTGGCCTTGATGCCGGCGTCGAGAGCCTGCTTGGCGATCTCGTTGGCACGAGACATGTCCTCGTACGAGGAGTTGGTGCACGAGCCGATAAGACCAACCTTGAGCTCCTCGGGCCAGCCGTTCTTCTTGGCCTCCTCAGCGAACTTGGAGATGGGGGTAGCAAGGTCAGGGGTGAAGGGACCGTTGATGTGGGGCTCAAGCTCGGAGAGGTTGATGGTGATGTGCTGGTCGTACTCAGCGCCCTGGTCGGGGGTGAGGTTGTTCTTGAAGGCCTGGGCGTACTTGGCCTGCTCAGAGCGCTCGGTGGCCTGGAGGTAGCGAGCCATCGAGTCGTTGTAGGGGAAGAGCGAGGTGGTGGCACCGATCTCAGCTCCCATGTTACAGATGGTAGCCATGCCGGTGGCGGAGAGGGTCTCGACACCGGGGCCGGTGTACTCGATGATGGCACCGGTTCCACCCTTGACGGTGAGGATACCAGCGACCTTCAGGATGATGTCCTTGGGGGTGGTCCAGCCAGACATCTGGCCGTCGAGGTGGACACCAATGACCTTGGGGGCCTTAAGCTCCCAGGGGAGACCGGACATGACGTCGACGGCGTCGGCACCACCGACACCGCAAGCAACCATACCGAGACCACCGGCGTTGGGGGTGTGCGAGTCGGTACCGATCATCATGAGACCGGGGAGAGCGTAGTTCTCGAGGATGATCTGGTGGATGATACCAGATCCGGGCTTCCAGAAGCCGATGCCGTACTTGGCACAAGCAGTGGCGAGGAAGTCGTAGACCTCCTTGTTGAGGTCAACGGCACGGGCGAGGTCCTTGGCACCACCGACCTGGGCCTGGATAAGGTGGTCACAGTGGACGGAGGTGGGGACGGCGGTCTCGGGGAGGCCGGCGGACATGAACTGGAGGATGGCCATCTGGGCGGTGGCGTCCTGGCAAGCAACGCGGTCGGGGCGGAGCTTCAGGTACGAGACACCACGCTCGAGCTCGGCATCGTGGGGGTTGTCGAGGTGACCGTAGACGATCTTCTCAGCGAGGGTAAGGGGGCGCTGGAGACTAAGGCTGTCAGCATCGGCGGTTCGCATTCGGCATTAATGGGCGATATCAAGGGGAGGGGTATGAAGTCACCGAGTCACGGGACCGCGGATGAAAACCCAGGGAATGTACCACGCATCGATGACGATGACTAGGACGCCGCAATACGGCTGGGAAGAGCTTGGCGACGGACTAGCTGCTCGTCGCTGACAATGGCGAGCGAATCACCACGCATCGCTTTCACAACGCATGGCGCCACCGACCGGTGTCTCTTATCCGGGCAAGCACACTCGCTGATCGCCCGCACCCAGTTTTCGCTTCGGCCCGGCTGTCCCCGCTTCATCACTCGTTCTCTTCGTTGCGATTGCGACTGTCCAGCTACGGCCATTGTATACTCAGTGCACCGGAGGCTGCTCTGTACCAGATAACAGGAATATCTATACGTACCGGTCACGGACGACGGCGAGGTTGTCCTCGATGCGCTGGTAGTTGACGAACTTGCCCTTCTCGAGGTTGGACATGGGGACCTTGGTCTCGCCGATACGACCACCGACGGTGGCGTAGGTGCGAGCACCACGAAGGATCGAGGCGGTAGCACGAGGGGTAATCATGCTGGTGAGTGGGGAGGGATAGGTGAGGAAAAGCCAAGTCGATCACTTGGTTGACTTTTAAAGGAGAGATCGATGTAGGCGAAAAGGCAACCATACGCTCCACCCAAATCGGTTTCCATGCATTACCGCGCTGATGATTCGCCAGTCGCCTATGTCCCAGGGCGCATCACCACTGTAGGCCTGTAACCCCGATTCTCCGTGGACAACCAACGTCACACCCTTTCGGGAATATCGGCACACATCGGCCGCGACCTGAATCCAGGTCCTTCATCACTGCAGCTGACCACGGCCTTGCATTCAGTGCACGCATCGGCTCTGGCCTGCACCTGCACCGAGAAACAACCGACGTGCCGGTGCGCTGAGCTGGAACAGACCGGCGCGTCGCAGGCCAGGTCGCAGGGCGAAGCGAGCGGAGACACACGATCGCGGCCTTGCCTGGCACCGCGTTTCATCGGCACCTTGGGGGACCGTGGGCCTGGGGCCTTGGACCGAGAGTACTGTCCTATCTCGAGCCCGCAATACCTAATAGGGAGCCTTCGCAAGCAGTCACAGACAGACACGCCAGGGCAAGTGTTAGGGTGGAATTAAAACAGCGCCACGTTGCTATTGAACTACCTGCGGCCCGTTACAATGCTGTATTACACTAGTCTGCCACATCGTCACTTCGTAAGCCTTTGACCGCTTGAATCGGCCGATGCCAGGCGTGGACTACGAGTCCATCGTAACCGGCTTCTTCATGACCATGGACAGCCTCAATGTCTATAACGGCGCTGTACACCGATTATCGCCTACCGTCCGTTACGGCTTTGCTTCCCGCGCTCCTCAATGCAGTGGACCATGTGCCTAAGCGCGTGCCAGAAGTGCATCGTCAGCCGGGGATCGGCAAACCACTCTGGCGACCCAGACGTCAGCTGATACAGCTGAGCACAGGGTGCCTTGCTCGATTGTAAGGATTGTGGTGGACCTCGCTTCGAGCATGGAAAGAAAAGCCCCCACGGCACCCCAAAGAAACCCCACACTCACGTGACGCACAACCAACCTCTCCAGCCAAACATCTGTCGCCAATTGTCGTGGTGGTCGTCGCAGTCCGTCGGCGAAACCGCATCCAAGCACCCGCACCGGGTATACCACCGAGCGGCACATAGCGGCACATTGCGGCGCACGTCCTTCACCCCACCGCATAAATGTTCCCTGCCTGGCCCTGTCGACATCGCCAGCGACGGCGAGAGCGGACTTTCCTATGTTCTGGCCCTGGATGCAGCGCATACTGGTGTGCGCTGCATGCTGGTCACAGTAGCAGTCCGTCACTCATACAGACAGTCACCGAATTCCGTCAGCGAACTCGCAATCTCCGCATCGCATCTCTTCTTCGACTTCAAAACGGCGCCGAACACACTGATGCGACTGACGATGGCCGACATGACTCCTCACTGTCGCAAGAGTGGGAATGCGGCGGTGACACCAGATCGCGTTTCAAGGTGAAGCACAATAAGGCGAAGCGATGCACTGTCTCGCTCGTACGATGCTCACTCAGCAGCATCAAACATGCGCCGTGACGCCCATCAGGCATGCATGCTGCATGCTCGTCGGCGGCGCGACCTGTTCGCAGCGAACTCGGCGAACTGTCGTGAGGAAGGCGCGAGGAAGGGCGAGGAAGGGCGAGGAAGGGCGAGGGAGACAGTCCGGCGCGGCCGGAGGTCGGAGGCGGAGCGAGCACCCCGCTTACGCCCCGCCGCGTCGTGCGGACACTGCACAGTGCCACTGCGCCCTCGGGCTGTAATACCTGGCCGACAGCGCTGACTCCGCCACGCGACCCACACAAGCCACGAATGCCACGATTGGCTGGTGGCGACGGTGGCGACGACCCGAGGAAGACGCCAAACGCCAACTGGAGCAAGGAAGGCGCCGCGAGTCTTCCTCCTCCGCCGTCATCATGGCAGATTGCGGCGGCGCCCGTGCGCACTGCGACCTGAACGCCATCATCGTTCCAACGACAGATGACAGTCATTATATTCTCCGTGAAGGCGTGCGCGCCGCGCGGACCACGACCCAGTACCCACCCCCAACCTCCGCGTTCCATCCGCGGACAGCAACTTTCTGTTGGTCTGGGGAAAGGCCAGGCGCGCACACATGTTCGCGTGGGTATGGGCCTCGGCGGGCCCTTGGGTATAGGACCTTGATCCGAAAGCTGCTTGGAACATGAGCAATGCCCCTGGCCAGCCGGCGTCGCTGGTAGCTGTCTGAGAGCCGTGACACTGATTCACCTTTTGCAGGACCTCGCATCCCATATCTCATCTCTCCGTGGAGCTGATCGCGCAGCACGGCAAAGCCGCGTGCCCCGCACCAAGTACCCGCACGGCGCAGGACCTGCACAAACCGAGACCTCAATCGGAAGACGCAGCCGCGACGCGAACCGCAGAATGCCAGAATGCCAGAAGAACGCGAAGAAGGCAGAAGACATCTTTTGGTCACGACGAAGACAGACATGGATTGAGGCGCAAACCTAAAGCCTTGCGGTGCGTTGAATCTGAGACACTGGCGAGGAACTGGCTGCCGCTGGCTGAAGCTGGCTGCTCTGGGCGCTATCAGGCATATCTGGGCTGACCATGTGTTCCAAATACCATGATACGCAATACCAATCGCCTGTGCAGAGTCACGCCGATTGGCGAGGGTTGAGAGCATCAAACGATGTTGCAGCTACACTGACATGCAGTGCCTGCGGCATTTTGGCGCATTGCTCACAGCTTACAGCGCTCGCGGTCTGCACTGACGATGACGCCGTCGCTGACTGTGCGCAGTGACAACGAGCTAATCCATTCGAGGACTGGGATCGCTGGATCGTCCGTGACAATTCCAGGACATTGTGATGGGAAACTGATTCGCGGAAAATATAGCGCAAAGAAAGGCCTGGATGCCTGGTTCGGGGCATCTTGCTCTGACCCGGCGCGCACGGCGGGGCATGGTATCGGGGGGCCGGGGTGATGGCGCAGTGTCGGCTGAAAATCGATCTGATCAGTCTGATCCGAAGCTTGCGGGGCTTGCCAATCGGACCATCTCTCACCTACTCATGATCGCATGATTCGCCGTAACGGCATCGCCGACGTCTCAGATGTCTCAGGAGCACGATAAAAGATGGAACGAGGGGAGCAACGGACGCGAGATCGAGAGGCGACGCACGCGAGAGGGAACGCGGCACTCACGCGTCCGACATCCATGGGCCCAAGGATTCATGACATTCCAACGAGTCATGCGAGTCATTTAGGCTTCAGGCTTCGTGACCAGGGGCGACTCTGCACGGACTGCCATGGTCGTGCCGCTTGAGCTGGGATCGGTGGCTTCGTTGTACCTCGGGCGCAAGGGCGCAGAGGGCAGAGGGCGCGGCGGGGCCAGAGACTGCGGGTGACGAGGCTACGATCGTGCTCGAGTGCTCGGGCCTCCTTCGTGCCTCTCATCTTCACGTCTTCCTCTTCCTCTCTTCTCCTCAGCCTCTAACCTCCGAGCCTCTGGCCTTTCCCTCGATCTCTCGGCGCCTCTGCACATTACGCGGTGAACGCGCGGTGAACCTTCTGTCCTGGATCCCTCTCCTGGATCCTCGTACCGCTCGCTGTGCCCCTGGTCCTCCAATCCTCAAGATTCTCGCGACCCTCGACCTCACATCGTGTTCGTACCTTTGGGCGCTCGCCTTCCCTTGGAATCTTGTGTGTGTCGCCAGGGCCTGGGGTTCCGCCCCGACCTCAACGTATCCGCGCGCTGCCACAGCCCTTCACACCTGGCACTGGCCGAAATCCCATTGTTGCGGAGTCCAGCTGGTCCAGCTGGCCTGAGTCGTGAGTCGCGTCCAACACCCAGAACACCCGCAGTGCTCTTTCTCTCTCCACACCTGACATCGCTTCTCACAGGTCACAGTGAGAATCTCGACTCTGCTTCTCCCATTATTGCCATCAACGTACTTAACCCTTCGCCCTCACCACCATTTCGACCCTCATCCTTACCCATTCAGTCTCGCGCCTTCCCTGTTCTGTGAGTCTACTTCCTTTGCTTCCACCGTCTTCCCTGCCTTCCGCACTGGCACGAGCCCCATCCGCACGACACACGATTGTAACCGGTCGAGTTAGACCCATCGCGACGTCTGTGCCTCCGACACCCACACTTTACCCCGAACTGGCAAGCGCCCCCTCGCACACGAATCCAGAACCGCGCCAACATCAGCACCGACAGACTCGCCTGAGCACGACCTGATGGTCATGTCGCGGACGCTTTGGACGACGACTCCTTCGAATCCCATGTGCCATGCCGATGGAACCCTCGGCGCCCCTGGCAGTTCAATGGAAGTCACTCCTCTCGCCTCATTCCCAAGTCGAGGACCCCACCTATCTTCCCCTGACGAGAGGGTTGCTGACCAGACCAGGAATGAAAGATTACCTGAACAACTCGCCCGGATCGTCAAGCCCTTCGAACATGTCTGGCAGCGGTCACCTCCCCGGCGATGAGGAGGAGAAACCCGACATCAGCGGTCCTCAAGCCATCAGTCAACCCAAGCCCAAGACGGAACTGGCGCAGACTCCGATCCAGACCCCGCTCCAGACGCCTCCGGACCGTGTTGGGTTGCAGGATCCCATCGATCTCGTCTCCCACGTGAATCGCCATTCCGCGCAAGGACATGGCGCAAGCGTTTCGCAGCACTCGCCCCAGCTGCCGCCGCAGGACCCCCAGTCGTTAGGCATGGGCTTCCAGTACGGTGGACCACCTTACCTCTATGACCAGAGCCTTGGTGAGTCCGAGCGCCCCGAGCGTCCCGACATTCGTGCTTCCGTGGAGCTTCCGGCTGCCGCGCCGCTCCCAGACCCCCGAAACTATTCGTGGCACGAGACTAACCTTCTCAGTCAACTATGGATCTGGCCATACCGGAAATGTGGCAATGCAGTCTCATCAGTCTCACCACAATGGCGCCATGCCCGGCTCCCCCAACGGCGGTGTCAAGTATCACACCATGGTGTCCGGAACGGCGGTGCCGTCGTCGGCCTTCATGCACTCGATTGCGGGCCAGGGCGTGCAGGGAATGCCGGCGTCAATGATGACGGGCAACTTGCACACCCCAATCTCGCCTGTTGGTGCGCTCACCGCGCAGCTTAACGATCTGTCGCCGGGGCATGCCAACTGGCTCTACAACCAAGCGGTGCACGGCGGCCACGGCATCTCGCCACCCCATAGCCCGTCCGAGAACGCACTGGCCTTCAGCTCAGGGAACGGCGCCTACGCGGGCTATCCTTTCGGCCAGCCGATGGCACACCGCGTGCAGGCACAGATGAAGGGTGCCAGGCTCAGCATCGGTTCAAGCAACGACGATGAGGACGCCGACATCGAGCCGCGCTCTGGAAAGTTAGTCTTTCAGCCCTCCCAGCCTCAGCCCCAGACCCAGAACCCAGCCCACCAGCCAACCCAGAACCCGAGAGCCGCCCCCGCCGTTCCCCGAGTTTCCCGAGATCTGCGAGATGCGAACCCGAATGCCAAGTCTGACCATAGTGACTCGGACCACCGGCCCAGCAACCAGCCGCCCAAGGAGCAAACCTCGCCTAAGGAGGGCCCCCGTGATACAAGGACCGCTCGCATTCAGAGCGAACAGGTGTGTCTGCTCAAGTTTCTGAGAACTTAGCTGATCCCAGCGCCGCCGGAACGAGCTGCGTGATGGATTCGAACGTCTCCGCAAGGCCCTTCCCGCCACGTTCCAGCGCTGCTCCAAGACGGTCCTCCTCGAGCGCGCCGTGACGCACATCGAGGCTGAGAGGGAGAAGTTTGAGAACCTCACCCGCCAACATCAAGTTCTTCAGGAGCAGCACCAGCTGTTAACAGCGTGAGCAGCCTCGTGGTCTGTGGCTGCAACTAACTCCAGGTCGCACCAGACTGTCGTCAACAACCTTAACAGTCTCAGGCTCGCCATGAGCCAGCACCAGCATCAGCAGCAACAGCAGCAGCACGCGGAGCACAACGTTGCCGCTGCGTACGCGAACGCTGCCAACGGTGTCGTCAATCACGAGACCCTCGTCGCGCTCAATGGCGGACATGTAGGCGACGGCGTCCAAAACGTAGCCAGTGCTCACGAATGAGCAGCTCCACTAGCCGCATGTGAAGACTCAAGCCTGATTACGACATCTAACGACTTTCACGACGAGGAAGCACCACCGTTGGTCGTGCTCTCACTCTCGCCACCTTCGCCGCCGAAGACCGTACCCCTACCACATTGCGCCGTTGCCAACCAATACGTTAACTTCCGACCTAGACCTGGACCGGCCACCGAGAACAAGAACAAGAACAATCTATCTGACGCATCTTTTCCCTCCCACCCACAGGAACACTCCCCACACATTGCTCCTAGAGTCTCGAAAGCCGAGAGACGCCAAGAACCACCCTGCATGTTCCATAACCCCTGCTACCCTTCTATGTCCGCCGCTACCACCTGAGATGCAAACATATGCCCCATGCTGCAAACGCAACAAACAAACGGCCTGGATCATTCAATGCACAAGGAGAGCGAAATCGTTATGAGCTATAGGGTTGGACGGGTGTCTATGACGTTCACCAGAACTTGTCGGGGTTCATCTGTCGTGAGTTAACGATTTTCACACCTGCCTAACTCACGAAGTCGACCACAAGGTCGAGGCAGACCATGTCATCGTCGTCGACAGTGTAGCCGCGCACGTTGACGACAAACTTGGCTGTGACTGTTAGCTTTGCCTTCGCAAACCAGACAGCTGAGTACCATCGACACAGCGGACAGGTGGGGAGCTCGACTGCCATTTGGGCAAAGCGCATCCCCTTTCCAAACATCTGCTGTGACGTGTCACCCGAAAGATGATCGTCCCCTCTGTTAGGATATCGGGTGCGGTGATCCTTGACGGGCTTCGAGAAGCTCCACCTGCTGCGCAGCGATCGACTCACCCTGGGGAATCTCCTTGGGGAGGGCGACGACCTGCTCGACAACGTAACTGCCCTCCTTGACGGGGCACTGGATGGAGGCGTTCGCATTGCGCCTGGGTGTCAGTTCAGCGATCATCAAGCACACTCACGCCTCCTCGCAGACATCAAAGCGCTTCTGGATAAGCTTGATCAGGCCAAGCTTGACGGTGACATCGGCGTAGGCGCCCTCCTGCCTGTCAGTGTTTGTGCGCCGGCAGGTCCAGGGGTGTCACCACCTGCCCACCGTGCTCGCCCCAGGACGGCGGGTCGCACTCACCTCGATCTCCTCGTTCGCAGTGCCATGCACAATGACGGTCAGGTTCTCTCCCGGCTTGGGAGGGTCGGGCTTAAGCTTGATCGAGTCGATCGTGCTTATCGTCAGCTGTTTGCCACCCAACCATCGCTCCACCCGGCCCAAGGCGTCAGATGCTCCGCCTTACTCACATCGCGTCAGAGGGGAGGCCTGATCTAGTCAGCTTTTCATATCTGTCGGCGCGTAAAGCTTCACGTACCGCAGTCAGACCACTTCCAGCCGTCCATGATGTGGACATCGTTCGACTTGGGGGCCGGGGCCGTGTTGCCGTCGATAATGTCGGCAGCCCACTGGAACGCGTCCTGCGCCAGGTCGGCGGCGGCCGGTACAGCGAGGAAGGGGAGGAGGGCGAGGGCGGCGATGCGCATGATGGTGATTGTAGCGAGTGGGTGGATCAAGAGTGGAGGAACGAGGAGATCGAGATATAGAGATCCCGATTGACCTTGGCACGCAACGGCGGTGGCCGGGGAGCGGCGGCTGGAGTGACGCACATGGGACCGTAAGTGGGCCCCACTTAGACGGAGCGTCAGGGCCTTGTCCCGTTGGGGGCAGTGGCGGACTGTCTGCTGTCACGACAATCAGGCGTTATGCATGCAGGAGATGCAGGACCGCGCTATGCTCCGTGGCGTGCACAGCCGATGCATGTGCGCTGGAGCGCTGCGCGTAAATGTGACGGGAGCGCCCCATCAACCTCCGGTCACCGGTCTCATTCACGGACTGGCCCGCCGGGTCGGCCGATACGCGACGACCTCGGTGGCCACCATCTCTATCTGTGCGTCCACAAAGCAGGCGCGCTTCACATTGCCTACATTCAAGAAAGATGCATGATGGTTCCCAATTGCTACATGTTTTACTTGTCTACTGCTGTTATATTTACTTCTTGGAGGACTTGGACGACGAGGAGTCGGACTTGTCGATGGCCTTCTTGGCCTTGTCTCCTTCCTTGTCGAGGATCTCCTTGCCCTGCTGGAGCTTGTCCTGAGCGTCGTCGAGGAGCTCCTTAACAACCTTGCCCATGGCGGGGGAGAACTCGGAGACCTTCTCGACAATCGTGTCCGGGCCAACGGGCGACCACTGGATGAAGGTCTCGGCGTTGTTCTGGATGGTGTCGGCCCACTCCTGGGCGTTCGTGATCGAGTCCTTGGCCTTGACCTTGAGGTAGTGCTCAATCTGGTCAGCCGGGATGCCGACAGACTTGGCCATGTCCTTGACCTGGTCGATCATGTTGTTGAGGTCATCGGGAGTGGCGTCGGTGATACCCTTGACGAAAGCCTCGCCCTTGTCCTTGCCGTCCTTCGAGGCCTTCTCAATCGACTTGTACACCTGGTTGGCAGCGTCGTCGAGCTTCTTGAGCTGGTCCTTGCTGGCCTCCTTGGCCTTCTTGAGGTAGTCGTTGATCTCGTCCTGCGAGGGGACCTTGCCGATCAGGGTCTGCGGTAGGCGTCAGCAAAACACTCCATAAATACCACAAAACGCTTCGGTACTCACGTCAATGGTGCTCTGGTACTTGCCGCCGTACTGCTTGGAGAGCGACTGAGCGAGCGACTTCCAGTCGACCTTGGTAGGGTCGTTGTCGGCCTTCTGGAGGGCCTTCTGGACCTCGTCGATGATGTTCTTCACGTCGTCACCGCCGTATTTCTTGAGCTTCTCGATGACATTGTCGAGGTCACCGCCCTTGAGCTGAGTGAGGAGACCACCGAGGCCGCCGGTAGCGAGGGCAGCGCCAGCGGGCCAGATCATGCCGGCGAGGTCCATGAGGCCGGAGGCGCCCTGGTCGGCGACCTTCTCAGCTCCCTCCTTGGCAAGCTCGGCACCCTGCTCAGCGACCTTCTGGGCCTTCTGGCCAACACCCTGGAGCGAGTCGGTGGCCTGGTCGACCTTCTGGGCGACATTGCGGATGGGCTTCAGGTAGACGTAACCGCCGATGGCAATGGCGACAAGAGCGCCGAGAATGACAGTGTTGGGAACGTCACCAGAGCCGCTGGAGGACGACGAGTTGTAGCGGACCTGCTGGATCTTCTGGGCCTGCTGAGCACCGCGAGGGCGAGCCTGCATGGCCATGGGGCGGCCGACGGGGCGCTGAGGGAAAGTTAGCCCACATCGCTCTTGGACGAACCAGACGCGGCGCCTGGCGACAGCGAGCAGCCACACAAGCCACCCGGCGCGATCGCGTCCTCGACACTGCAGTAACTCACCATAGCGCCCTGGGCGCGAGAGACAGAGTAACGGATGGCGGCGGGACGCATTGTGTTCGTTGTTCGTACGAGAAACGGAGATGGGAGGAGATGGTTCTGAGTCTCGAGCTGGAGACTAAAAAGGCCATCGGGGCACGCACTTTTCGGACCTCCTGGAGCACAAGGAGTCCCGTTGATGCCACTGATGCCAACAGCCGAGACGGTTGCATGCTTGTCATGACGTCAATCGACCCGCGAAACAAGAAAACTGTGACTTGTGAGTGGATGGTTTGTGCCGTATGGAGGAAGCCTGACGTCATACACGGCCCGCACATGACGTCGGGTCATGGCCTGGCCTCACTGACAGACCGCGTTTGAGTGAGCCTGGCGCGGGGCCGTAAGCGTGCAATGCTCTCATTCGACAGATGTCAGCACATCCCGCGCGCAAACGAGGGTCAGTCGACGCTGTGGACCACCATTGTCTGCCCCTGCACCCACCCTTTCGACGGGTCTGTCGGGTGACTGTTGAAATGGTCGTCTGAGTGCATGGACGTCGGATCTTGGAACAGCCTGTGTCACGTGATACCGGAACAGGTGGTGCGGACATGGCGCCTTTGTCCGCGTGACTTGGACTTGGCGTCATTCGCGTCGCGTTGCGTTCCTCGACTCAACAGCATTTCCCACAACTTCACCGTTCAAAGCTTCTCCTGTTCCACCGGGTACTTACGCAGAGAACGTTTCCAAAAGCAAAGTATCAAGATCTTGGAGGTCAGTTTCTCTTTTCAGGAGGTGCAGCGATCTCGGAAGCCGTGATCTCGAGGAGCTTGACCTTGACATTCCAGTTTCCGGGTACTCAAACCCGTTGCCCCGCACTCGACTCTCACGCTTTCCTGCAACTACTGAAACTGGAAGTCCTTCGATTCAGGCACTTCGAGGCCTTCTTTCACAGATCGAAACGTGCCGAGCAACAGAGACAAATCGTCATCCTGACATCCTGGCGATCTGGCAACGATTCCAGCAGTGTGCCTGTGGTTCTCATAACGTGAACGCCATACCACGGGGGGCTGCTCGGACGCCAGCTTAGCTTCGGGCCTGCTTGAACGTCAGCTTCAATCCCGCTCGGCGACTGCCTAGTAAGTTGGGAGCAGTCGGGTCATCGGCAGTGTTGCATGTGAGCTAAACATGCAGAATCGTGGTCTCGAAGGCAACGTCGCGGTGCTCCAAACGTACGACGCCTACTTATCTGGCCCCGCATTCCATCTCATTAAAAGGCAGAGGCCGTTGTCGGACCCCGATCGGCCTTGCTTAATCTGCTCGTTGATAAGGGAATACGTGGTCTGCTGTTAACAGCACCTCCTGCGGCCACGCGAGCTGTGCGTCAGCTGAGGCACAAGGCCATTCAACCCACATCGCGACCGATCTCGTCTCCGGCCAACAGCAAGGTGTTCTGCAAGCCACAGGACATCGGCGCAAGAGGCGCTAGTCTGCGGACCATGAACCTGTTCGCCTTGAGAGACTTTGCAAAGGCGAAGAACCCGACCGCAGCTCTTCCTCCGAGCGTGCTGCTCTTGGAGACGCCGAAGTGCATCGCGGTGTTTGACGCCTATCCCAAAGCGATATACCACTTCCTCGTCCTGCCCAAGATCCCTTTCGTCGTCTCGGAGACGAAGCACCTGAGTGAAGCGGAGCTTGACAACCTGAGCGTGCTGCTCCAGCACTCCGACCATGAACAGGTTCTTGCCGCACTAAAGGAGGCTGCTGCAGAGGTCGTGGACATGGTGCGCGACGAGATGGCCAAGACCTATGGCTTTGAGTGGCCAATCAACACCGGCTTCCACTCGATCCCATCGATGAGGTGAGTCCCACACACCCGCCACATCTGTGTCAGTCAACGTCACCATCTGCATCAGTGGTACCTCACTTCTCATCGGTGGCGGACACTCTTGGAGCATGGCGATTCTAGGGATCAGCCATCCATACGCGCGCAGTATAAGGAACCAGGAAAGGTGTGGTTACAGGGCTTGTGAGGGAACTTTCAGTATCGCCTCCCAGCGGCCATTGTGACCGTGTCTAATCGGAGATGAGGCACTTCCTTCACATTTGCGTTTGCATTCATGATGTCCCTGTTCCTCTGTATTCAGACGGGGGTCCAAGCTCCGCGATGTCTCAGTGCGGGATTCATAAGCAGCGGATCTCAGTCCGGCGGCAGTTTCCACCCAGTATCAATTGCATCGGACGCTGACACCGCTTGCAGGCACTTGCATCTGCATGTGATCTCGGACGACCTGGTCTCCTCGAGCCTGAAGACGAAGAAGCACGACAACAGCTTCAACCCTAACTTGGGGTTCTTTGTTCCTCTAGATGAGGCCGATGACGTGAGTTTAGTGAGGGATGAGTGTCCGTCCGTGAGGAGCGGGTGCGCTTCAGTCGAGTCGAACGTCGACACGAGCTTGGGCAACTTGGCGAGAGCGTCTACCGGTACACTTCTACTCCGCGTATCACATGTGCAGCGAATCGAGCAGATTCCGCGTGGTTCCTGAGTTTTGCACCGGTATCCGTCGCGGCGGATGCTCAATGTAATTGACGGCGATCCCGGCCCAACCACTTGCAGTGCTTGCCAGTTCCGGCCACCCACTATTCCCCCATTCTTTCATTTCCTTTGTGAAGTCGAGCGGAAGCGACGGCTTCAATGAGCCTGCTGAAGACCCATTTCATGTTGTCGGCGCCATACCCACCGGACCGAGCGATCCGCTAACTTGACGCAGAAGCTCGTCATCGTGAAACGCGATAAGGAGGCTCTCCTGAAGTCTGCCCTAGTGTGCCTTCACTGCGACAAGGAGTTTGACAGCATGCCTCAGCTGAAGACACACCTCGCAGATGAGTTCAAGAACCAAACTCGCCAAACTAAGCAATGAGTGCCGCAGGTGACGCTTCCAAGACAAGTTTTAGACAGCGCGATGCATGGGATCGCTGGTGAACGGAAGCCCCTCGTTTTCAAGCTTACTCGGCTCCCCTATGCCGCGGACATCCGCGATAACAGGCAGTGTGGACATAAAGGCAGTTTGGACATACACAATGGGCCGTCAAGCGCTGATGGTAAAGGGGCCAGGGCCCTCAGGTTAGTGGTATAAACAAGGTAGGTTGCAGTAGTTCTGCACCCTTATCTTCTCATCGGAACAACATGCCATTCGTGTGCATTGCACAGGTGAGCATGTACGTTAAGCACATGAAGGCGGCGGAAGCCGCGAGTCTGCAAGAGCACCTGGGCGGAGTCTAGAGTAATCCAGGCTCTTTCAAGCGGGCCAAGTGGGCCTTACCTTGAGGCCCCAACTCCACCATCTCCATCAGAGGACGGAGAAGAGGCTTTGCTGGAGGACGGGCAGCAGCTGTCAGCAAGAATGGTCAATGCCGTTGGGGCAGAGCTTCGAGCCACTCTATCCGCCACATCCCCAATAGTTCTGAGCACTCTATACGTAGCAGGCGGTCTGCTTTTCGGACGCCGAACAGCGATGCGGACGTAGGTGGCGCTTTGCTAACCTCGGCTGCGGGGTGACGCTGGCATGACGACTCCTCAGGTCCACCCAGGCTCGCGAGAGATCGCGAGCTGAAGGTGTTGCTGATTGCTGCGGTCGCCGCCATCGCTGCATTGCGGGCTGCGTGCGGCGTATCTCGCCATCATTCGGATCTGGGCTTTCGTCAACCTGTCGTCAGCTATCCGTAGGTCAGGTCGGCGGCATGACAGTCCACCCTGTCCCAGACCAAAATAACAAGGACATGGCGGAGGGTTCTTGGGAGAATCCCTGGAAATTCCAGTAGGTCCATGGAAGCTCAAAGCCACCCAGCGCCCACGCCCTGGGATCTGCGACCCACATGGGCCACAGGCAGATGTGAAGAACCGAGGGTGTCGAGGACGTAATGTTCCTCGTCCACACATGCGGACACATACGAGGACCTGCAGACACAAACATGCAGGTACGAGGGAGGGCACGGAGGGAACCCGAGGGTCCGAGGGACAACCTTGAGCCTGCGTCCCTTCTTCTGGGCTTTGGACCTTGTCGCCACGGACGCCAACTCCCAGGTTAACACTCAGGTCAGCTCACAGAATCAGGAGCAAGTCGTCAAGCATACCACCGGATTCCGAAGTGCGAGAGTTAAGCACATCTGCTCGAGATACGGCCCGGACATTCCGTGATTGGCTTTGGGTGTGAGCTTGAGTGAACTCAAGATAGAGTAGCGGTTGTCTGCACTTGTTTGGCACAGTCCGAAGTGCCGTTGTACCTGCCATTGTACCTGTGAGCTGTGAGTTGTGCCATTGGTCATTGGTAAGCACACTTCCGCACAGCCACGCCCAGTGCTTACTCTTGATCAAGTCAAGAGGCCCAGGCCGTGGTCGTAAGGCGATATTACAGCCGGCTCGGTGATGCTCTCTTGCAATTCACCGTTGATCACCGTCCGCCGTCGTGCGTGCTTCTTATCCGCACATCGCCGAGATCCCCGCCAGATCCAGGGGTGGACGCCAGCTGTCGACATCGGCGTTGCTCCAGAGCCCGCTGTCCGGGAAACCCTGGGGTCCATTCACTTTGATTCACTGGAACTGGGAACTGTCCCGTAACCCATTCGCTTGGAGCTTGGAGAAGCCTGGTGAAATGGAAGATGACGCTACCAGAATCCTTCTTCCGGCGGCGCCGCCTCCGCCGCAGCCGGTGAGTCAGCTCTGCCTGGGATCCTGGCCGCTGACGAGAGGGCGATATGCTTATCACCTCGGCAGCATGTTGTAGCGATAACCAGCAGCTGATGGCCAGCAAGTCCGCCAGCCGGTCAGGCATAGCATGGGAATCAACGTAAGGTTGCCGACCTTCAGGTGCACTGGAATTGCCAGGGCCCTCAAGGTCTTGCAGCCCCTCGTCTCTGTCCGCTCGCTCGTCGTGCCCCTCGCTGTAGTTCCGCACACGAGTCCCTCTACGGTCAGTTGCCCAGCACATCATTCGTCGCCAGATGCTCGTGCACCACATGTAGCGCACCACATGCTCCAATTCGAGTTTGCGACAAGCGAGGAGCGATGTGTGACCGAACGTTCGAAACGCACAAACCTCGTACTCTTCTCCCTTGCACACTCTCTCTCGTACATTGTTTCTCCTGCTCGGTTCCAGTACTCGGACACGGCGTGTGACCAGCCTCTTTACCCTGCGCCATCGATCTGATCGCACAGGTTCGCGCAGATCGGCATGTACAGCGAGGGGTGCGCCGACGATGACGTGTGTCGCTGGTACGGCGTACTCTCCGCCCTGCGCACCCGGTCACCCGGAGGAGCCGGTGAACCTGGTTCATCCGGCCCACTCGGCGGCTGGTTCCAATGGTTTAAGCATATGTACTCCCTCGTGTCCCACGCTACATCTGAGATCCTACTGGACGCCGTACATTGCGCTCCGGGGTTCGGGGCTCGGGACCTCGAATGGCTCGGTCGTGCGGCCTCGGTCTCAAGGTCGACCGAGGGGCTTGAGGCGCTAGAGTACTGGATCTGTTGCACGCCGGTAATACTGGCCAACCCAAACGTTGCTCTCAACGTCACTAAGCATGCCCAAGTGTGCCCAAGCGTGCCCAAAGGTCTCAAAGGACGTAAGGGATCTGAGTTGGCGTTGCCAGTCCTTTCGGCTGTTTCTGCGAATGATTTGTGCCACACCTGCATCCTGTATGCCATCAACCAGGGTGCTCGTGCATTTTGCT
This sequence comes from Trichosporon faecale, assembly GCA_039545375.1. NCBI lineage: Eukaryota > Fungi > Basidiomycota > Tremellomycetes > Trichosporonales > Trichosporonaceae > Trichosporon > Trichosporon faecale. The sequence continues at coordinate 1,836,466 of BCLU01000001.1, forward strand.
GCGATCTGCGCTCCTTCACTCCAGCACTTGTCCCTGCCCGACGCCTTAGCTCAACTCGCACCCCCGCATGCGCACTCACATCTGACGCATGCCGCTTGTCGTCTCGGGTCCGTTGTGTGATCTCCGCTCATTAGTCTCCTAGCTGCCTTCGTACGGCAGCCCGCCTGACGACAATTCAGTCGGCAGCAGTGAATTGCACTGCCTGTTCTTGACCGGTCCTTGGTCCTAACCTTCTGGCAATCCCTGGGCTCCCCACCGAGGCATTTTTGATAGACAGTACTGCGCAAGCTTCCCTGCTTCTGCAGTTTTACAGGCGCACAAGCAAGGCTTTGCCCTTACGGAACAACGGCATTCGGACGTCGACAGCAGGCAGCATAATGAATTAGTATGGGAAGCTCGGTCGCCAGCCGATTCCAGAGGTCAACCTGACAGTTCAGGCTGACACGCCCATATGGCGGATGCAGGGTGCGCGGCACTTGTGTTCCTGGCCTGGCCCGGGAGAGGTGAGGTCGTTCAAGAGGAACGGGGGGCTGGTTCCCTGCTGTCATGCTTGCGCCGGTCTTACGTCTTGGGTGAAAGCAATTGGAAGTGCCAAAACCAAACGAAACCCAAATGCAAACCCAGTGGCCGGGTCGGAACCCACTCGAGCAATAGTCGTACGGGCGCGCATTCCGCACGACGCAGGAATCCTTCGACGCGAGCGTCTGAATGGAATCGTCAGTTGTCAATTGCGAGCGGATTCCGAAACTTGTGAAACTCTGCAGAATTGGCCAAGATGGGCAGGCGGCCTTGCTTACCCGCAGGGAGAGCCGACTGGTCGGCTGTTGGGTGGAGTAGTGTGGAGAGCACGGAGGGGACCACAGTAGTTGACGTCGTTCCTGCTCGATGAGAACGCTCTAGCATCTCTACCGATCTTGCAGCCTTGCGACGCTCGTTCCGGGACGATTTCGGAACGGCGTTGGCACCTGAGAGGCCATGGCGAATGACGAATCCGGCACATGCCCTTAGCGCACGCGCACCGCGTCTCCGGGTCGTTGGGTCAGCGCCGACTCGTAACGAGCACGTCAGGCGCAATCAGTTCAGCCGTACCGGGGATGACGTCGCGGCGTGGCGAAAGATGCAGCAGCGGCGCCCGCGGGTCTGTGGCAGACGCAAACGCAGACGCAGACGCAGACGGCGGCGTCGGCGGCTTAGCGGGATCTGCTGAGCCGCGGGGAAGGCACAGGTGAATTGATCGGGCACCGCGTCGCCGCGTACCACTAGTGGTGGGATGCTGCGATCAGAGCGGAGGCGAACAAGTTGCGTCGTTCAAGCGGACCAACGGAGGGTTCGGGGATTGGCAGATTGTCGACGAAGCACAGATGGAAAACACGCAGTTCATGGTACAAGCAGGCCGAAGCTTCCTAGCTCAGCGACCGAAAGAGATCGCGAGCTCGGCAGCCCGGGGCGTGGCTTGCGCTGGTGCCATGGCGCGCAACGCCCACCGAAAGAAGCATAATGATCGACTGCGGCTAGCACCGAGCTAGCACCGAGATCGAGTGAGTAACCGCGCCTCTAGGATGCACAGCAGGCAACACTACACCGAAGCGAACGCGGTCAGGTCCCCCGCACATCGTTACAGCAGCAGGCAGCTGCCAAACTGCCTCGGCTTGCAAGGTACAACATGATACGTTATGCCACGGGTACACGGGTCTCGGATCAAGGCAAGTGGGTTCTGTTGCTTGTACCTCAATGCCAGCTCAGACGGTTTGGAGCGCTGGAGTTGACTTTCTGGGCCAATGTCTCAAGGAATGATGGAGATTCTGTTTCTGGAGCCGTGGGTCACTTCTTGGAGCAGCTGCGTGACTGCGTCCTTGAATTCTTAGTATGGGACAGGATCTGCAAGCGGAGGGACTGAAGCGACCGCGTCTCGCCAGGAGTGCTGGGAACGTCTAGCGAATTGAGCTTCCACAGTTCCAGCCTGGATTAGACTGAAACAGGAAAGCAGCCACGCTCGAAGACCCACTGCATCTGACGCAAGCCTGTGCACCAAATGGTCCAAACTCAATCAACCCAATCCGGGTCTCCGTAATCCTGCGGCACTGTAGGGAACCGGTAGGAGCCAAAGCACGCCGCAGCCGTGCGAGCCGTGCATCTCGCGCACGATCCACGATCAGGTACCCTGCGATCTCGTTGCGGCACACCGGCACATCGGAGCACACCTGACTCGTGACCAGCCGACTCGGTGAGGATCGAGGACCGGCTGCCTCGAGTCAGCTGCTCGCTCTGCTCGTACCGACTGCGAAGAAGGGGCCACTGACGTTTGGCGCCGGCTCGCAGAGCGCGCGCGGGGACAGGTGAGACAGGAGCGAGATTAGCGCAAGACCTCTGGAGCGACGGTGCGGAAAACGGATTGCCTAATGATTTGCACCCTGGAGCAAGCGAGTGAGCAAGACATCCGTGGCTCCTCGGGGCACATCAAGTGGACATCATTGCAGTGGATCAGTGGAGCCGTAATGGAGTTCCCCCGTGAGGTGTGCTTGGCGCAATCTACAACGTACTAGCGAGGTGGGGTAGCCTTTTGGAGAGTAGGGGGTGGACAACACAGAACGGTGCAGGGTCAGAAGGGTCATATGCTTCTGAACTAGAGATTAGTGCAGGGACGGCAATTCAACACTGGCGCTGGCGTGCTTACGCACGTCCGCCAGAGCAACCCGTACCACTGTCCGCTTGCAGGAGGCTGCAGAGAGCTTCGCAGGGCGGGCCAGGGCTAGGCAGACTTGCGTGCATTCTGAGCACAGACCTCGCCGGGAGGAGACTTATCGAGAGCACTAAAACGTTATCACATGCCATTGGCGACAGGCGCATACCGAGGTCCACCGAAGGGTGGCAACGGTTGGCCGTGCGGTAACATGAGGGTATGTGGGTCGTCGACCGGTGGGTCAGGTCAGCTGGACATGCATCGTTAAGTTGATGCTGCACCAGGCTATCGCTGGTCATGATTTCGCGATCGCAGGAATGATGTCATCGGTCAGCGCCGTTAGCTCGATTGCTCCGTTCGTCTTCCGTCTCACCTACCTCCGACCCACTTGGCTCACTGGGTGCACCGAACACGGGGTCAAGTTGACACGGAATACAGAAGTGCAGGTACGGCACATCATGCAACGAGTGGCCCAAACACGTAAGCAAAGCCAGCTCAGAGGGCCATCAGTTAGGAAGGCTTGAGAAGCATGCGGCTCACTGGATGCGGAGCTGTCTAGTCGACCCGGGTCACCTGCTCCCGTTACTCCGCCGCTAAGTACATGGGACGGGCGCATTGCGTGTTTCTCGTACGTGCGCAGGCGGCATGGCATGCATGGAAGGCAGGCAGGCAGGCGACTGTGGATCTGTGGAGCGAATGGAGGTCGCTGGCGACCCTCAGGTGTCGCGCTAGTGCGTAGTGAGTGCACCGGCGCCAACTTGCTCCACCAGATCCCCCCCGATGCCCGCTATGGCTCTACGCACTACGGCTTGTCCATTGTTGGCCTGTCTAAGCGCCACGGGCGGTTGGGCGGTTGGGCACAGAAGGCGCCTCGACGGGCCTCGGCAACGAGGCTTCACGGCGTTGAGGACCTGGTCCATGTGGGCGCCGACCAGAAGACATCCGCATATCCGTAATGTCTCAGCGGACCCCGCAATGTGACTAATGGTCGTAAGGCCACGGACTCCCTGAGGTAAGGCTGTCATGAAACGATGAGTGATAACGTTGGAGGCTTAGTGGTTTCCTAGGGCCAGCAACGGCACGTAAGGGTTCGGTCGGGTGACCCTGACTGCCTCGGGCAGGCTGACACCCTGTCAAGGGTATGAATCACGATTCCAGCTGGTATCCCGATCCCTTGCCTGTCGTCAAACTCACTACTGTGCACCCGGCGATCGCGAGGATTGCGCTCCAAGCTGACGATCGTACCTGGTTAGAGCTTGCTGTGATCATGACAAACTCAAATCCAAAGCTTGGTCTCCAGTAGTCGCTCTGGTGATAAGGCCACGGTCACCCCTGTCCAGTGTCTTCAAGTGTGCCCGACCCTCGGTCAGGAGTGGGATGTTCATTGTTGACATCGAAATAGGCTTCGTTCCATGACCAAGAGAACGTAACCAAAGAGGTGCAGCATGTGCACCGATCGTCAGTGATCATAGATGGTTTGGCAATTGTCATCAGCGTTGGTGCTGTTCTTGTTGCGTAGGAGACAGCGACCGGAATACGTTGTCTGGTCGTGCTTACGCTGTCTTGGTGTGAGCTGTCGCAACGACTAATGGTACAGCCTATGGCCAATAGAGATCCAAACGAATGGATAGTTGAGGAAACAACCTCGGGCTCGATCGCGTAGCCTGTCGTTACCTTTCAAATATTGGAGGCTCCAGAGCATGTCCATCTGCTGCCAGGGGCAATGGCCGCCAGAGACACTGTGGACGTTGCCAGCATGGTTCGAGCCAGGCCAGCCTGGAGTAATGCTGTCCAAGGGACAAGGCCCAACCAAGGGGCGGGCTGTAATGTCGAGGCCATGTCGTAAACGCTTAATGACAGGGCTTAGCAACAGTCCTTCGGATTACGAAGCGTGAACAGCTAGATCCTTGTGGATCCTAAAGTGACTGCAGAGAGGGGCCAGAATGAGGAATGCACCGGGGCTGGTCTCCACCGTCGTTCAGTGGGCATGATGCGGACAGAAAACACAAGCTTGCCAAGGGGTGCTGAAGAGCGTTGCAGAAGCCGATTGTACGGCGCTTGGATAGGCGAGGAAGGCGGCACTGTGGGGAAGACGGGTGGACAAGAGCAGGAGCGAGCAGCACCCAAGAACGGTCGGACCGGCGTTCCGCAGTCCTGGAGTGCCGCCTATGCATTGACACAATGGACGTTGGAATCTGGACCCGCCCAGACAACGGCCTTGATCTGCATCGCCCGCGCGGATGCCTCGCTCAGCACGTACAACAGGCACCTAAGCCTGAAGAAGAGGCAGGCGGAGGGAGGGGGCAGGGGCAGAGCTGTGTAGGAGTGCTCAGAGCACTTGCTCACTTGACACCCGAGCCGCGCTCGCCCGAGGACGTTCATCGGAATCTCCTGCCGCTCGCTGCACGTCCGTTTATTCCGTTCCCTCGCTGCGTTGTGAGCAGGTGGCCAGAGTTGCAATGCCTGGCTAATCAAGACTCGCTCTGCGCAGCCGCCTTCCGCGGCCATTCCCTCCTTCGTACCCTCTCCTTCCCCGTGAGGATCCGAATGCCCGAGGGACGGCAGGGGAGGCACCGAGAGGACGAGGAACCGAGTCGCGAGTCGCAGTGGTAATGTCGTTCCCTCAGCTGTGTTGCCTGTCTTCTGCTATCTCGCTCAGTCTTCGTGCGTCGGTTGCCCGCCATGCCTAACAAGCTGGCTTCAACAACCGTACGTTCCTCTCTACCCGCTGCATATGCAGCGCCTCAGATCAGCCTGGCAATGAATCCTGCATGCTGTACCAGATCGGCAACGTGCTTGGGCTTGGTGTGGAAGACATGGACGCCTAGTTGCGGTATCTGGAGACAGCGCCGGAGAAGTAGCGCACGACGTTGCCCTGACTGCAGCACAGAAGGAGCAGGTGTTCAGTCTAAGGTTTGGCAGGCTGCAGACTGGACGCTATGCCGCGTGCAGGCCGCAGATCCCAGACCGCAACAGCCGCAGGCCGCAGGCCACAGGCTGCCTCTGATCGCTATGCTTGGCTCTCCTGCCTCACCTCACCGGTCGCCGTCGTCGCGCGGCTCGTCCGCCGTCGGCCTAACCATGCGTGCATGCTCCAGGTGCAGCACGCTGGCACACGCTACCCTTGTTGCTGGTGGTGATACGCTGATACGCTTCTGCCTACCGTTTGGGATATCCTGAAGACCTGACATTGGTAACCAAGAGCCTGATGATGTGCACGATGCGTACGACCTGAATCCTTCCTTAGCTGCAACCAGCCGTGGTGCCGTGGCTGATATCCGTTGTTCGGTATCAGGACTGACATTTATAACGAGCAGTGGCCCTCATCGCATTCACCACCCAGAACCCTTGTCTTGCATAGTACCCATTCCCCCCTTCTCTTCCTCTCGACAGCCCCGCCAACGTATCTCTTCAGTGGACCGACATCTCAGTTGATAAGACATCAGAGATCAGTGGCTTCACCAATACACCCTTTACCTCCACTCACTTCCCCCGCCTTGTTATTGTCGTCACCCAAACCATTTTTCCATCGACGTCTGCGGAACAGACTAAGGACACTCTCGGACTTTTTCGAACCGTGCCGGACACAGGTGCCCGGCCCCGCTGCTGTTCTCTTTCATCCTCCTTCTCCGCCTGATCGTTCCACCTGCCTCTGCCGCGGTCTGGCACTCTCGTCTTCGATATCTGCTCTCGACCCGTCGTTCCAAAAGCCGACCGGACCCTTACCTTTCTGTAAGGGCCCTCTACCTCCACGAAGGCCTCGTTCCTACTTTACGTACCCTCTCTGTCCTTCCTAACAACGGCTCACCGTAGAGCCGTTGTCGCCCGTATTCCTGGACATTCGCCTCAGCCTCAACCAGAGCGTCTGGATTCTTATCCCTTCTAAAAGCAGGTGTCTGCTCCCTTCGGTCATCAGACATCCCTAGCCAGCCTAGCACCCAGCATCGGAATATCTCCCCACAAGCGACTTCGGACAACATTGCACTTCGGCATCGCACATCGTAACCCGCTCGTTTGGTCATACCTGTATTCATTACATTTCACATCCCACAACTCGCTCGCCCAAACAACCCGAAGTCACCTGGACTGGCTGTTTGTCCATCCTTGTTTCCATCACCTGCATTGTACATACATCTACTCTCTTGCTCGGCTCTCGGATCAGCATAACATTAGAGCTCGATCCGACCCTCCACCTCTCTACTCGCCTCGCGATTCACGTCGTTATCGCTCGTGATCCTCCTCCACCTTTTGGCTCATCGCCTTTCGGCTTGCTTCTGATTAAGGACTAGCGACGAACCTTAGTCGACCAGTTGCCAAAAGCGGAAATCGACGAGCTGTTGAACTCAAAACACCATCCCTCACCATTCGCCTGGCGCCTCAACGTCTTGCGGTATCCGCTACGAACGGCCGACGACAACTCCTCGTGGTGTAGGAACGCCTAGCCAGCCAAACCGCACACATCTGATACTCAATTATTCGTCTCTTTCGCCTCCCCCCCTTACAGCTCAAGCCAAGTGCTGAGCCATAGCCATCACCATCGCAGCTCGCCTAACATCATAGTCACTGCTTGACGGTCCACGGTCAGCCAACCAGCAAGTAATCAACAAGGGCCGTGCCCTCCTCCGCCATACCTCACCTCCACTTTATCGGTTTCGACTGTCGTGCACTTAACAGTTGTCCGAGCATTCTCTATCTTATCGCCGGGCCCATCCGTCCACACCAGTCGTAATCACGTCACAAACAGTGTGAGTAATCCTTCGCCCCTCTCCTTGCCCCAGGAGGTTGTGTTGCCGTGTATCTGCCTGAGATCTACCACATGTCCACGTGCGGGCGGGCCACCTGTCCCCTTATCCACCTTTCCTCCCACCATCATCATGCGTTGCGCTTTGACTCGAGGAGGTCAGACAACTGCTACCGCTCTGCATATGTCTCCCTCCGTGTCTCGCCCCGCTGGCCTAGGCGAAGCGGAGAGTGGTCCGTTGGTATCGGGCTTTATGATCCGTTGTTGGCTGGCTCTTTGTCGTGAGCGCAGTCAACAATAATCTCGAGTTCCTGACACACGGACGGCGCTTGCTGGCATGCCATACTCAGGCTAGCTGGAGTTTGTATTGGGCTATTACATTCTGGCAAACTCTAAGTAACGCTTCCCGACGTAAATGGCTTTGCACCTGTCGTCGAGCTTGAAGCGTCTTTGCAGAGTGTGTGGTGTATAGCTCAATCAGAACCCTTACCCCATACACGACATTGGCATCCCCCACACTGTCCGCATCCCTGGCATCCCTGGCACCCTGTCGGCCCTGGCTGCCCTGTCTGACCTGGACATCCCTGCATGCTCCGTATGCCCTGCTGGCCCTGTGCTGTGTACCCTGCCCTGTCCTGGGTCAGCAGTCCTGGTCGTGCCTGAGGCTTACAGAGCGCCAGCCCTGGGCTAGTCGTGCTAGCCTGCTGTGCATCCTTTCGACTCCTTCCTTCCCTCGTGCTGTTTCTTCCCCCTCCATCTTTCCCTCACTCGCCCTGGCCTGGTCGCTGGACGCCGCGGCCCTGTGTCACCGCACCGCACAACACTCGTCGACCAGTCCCTCGCTCACTCGGTCGGTCCTCCTCCGCTCTCCAGCCTGCATCCATCCATCCATCCTTCCTCACCTAGCCAGCCAGCCAGCCAACCAGCCAGCCAGCGCACCACCCCTGTCTATCATCCATCCACTGCAGTCCAGCCCAGCCCAGCCTCGCACACCTCTCTGGCCTCTCAACCCTTCCTCCTCCTCTCCCTTCCAAGCTCCTTCCCTAAGCTCTCATCGCAATATTACCCAGCTACCAACCTCCCCCTATACCCTGCACCCCCATCCGACCGACCCCGCGATCCCCGACCGCACTACGCCTACGCGTGCTGCAGCTGAGGTAGCTGAGCTGACCACCATGACAGAATCCAGATCATCTGATTACTTTGACCTCGCCCATCACCCTTCTTCCTCCCACCAGTCCCCCTCGACATCGTCCACTCTCAGAGGTCGCAACACGTCCATCTCGCTCGATCCTTCACAGCCGCAGTCTTCTGCTGGTTCTTCCTCCCACTTCCACTCGTGGCCTGCAACCCCTAGCCAATCCGCAGGACCAGGACTCATGTTCCACAATCACCAGACCGACGGCGGGGTGAGTAATCATATCACGTTCACCCATGATCTACCGACGGCCCCGGCGTGATCGTCCGTTGTCCCCTCGGCCTATGCTATCCAGCACCTTCCCCGAATATCCGCTGACTTGCTCGCAGCCCGTCTCGTTCGCTCCCCAAATCCCCTTCCCCATGGGCCAGAACAACAAAGACGAGACTAACGGCCTCGGCCTCGACCCGGGAACCGGCGTCGGACATGACGCTGTTTCGTCGGCCTACGGCTTCAACCTGATGGCCAACGGTATGCCCCCTCCCTCGCCTTTCGGCTTCGCCGTGCCGCCTTTGCCCCCCAACATGCAGCGCCCTGCTCTGGCCCTAGACACCACGGGCTCCAACTTCCACATCCCGCAAACGCAGCCCGGCTCCGCTATGTCCCCGCCTCTCACTGGCCTGGACCTTTCAGGCGTTGATATGGCCGGTGTTGACCGCATTCTCACTCCCAACTTCTACGCCCCGTTCCATCATGACATGGGAATGGGCGGAGCAATCCCCCCGCCTACGTTCTATGACCCCGGTACCATTTCGCCATCGCAGCTACCTCATCAGATGCTCAAGCCCACGAAGAGTTTCTCCGACCTCCTCATTGAGAGCCGCCAGTCTTCCCTGTCGGCTAGCTCCACTGAGCACGAGTGGAACAGCGGTGTCGAAGATCTGTCGATGCCACTGGCCCGTGCTCTAGTCATGGAGCAGCAATCGCCTGCGCTCGGAGGCCACGCCCACTTGGCCAATTCGCATCAGCGCGCCGCCTCTCTCGACATGTCGCAGCTGAACGGAAATGCGCAGCAGCGCCCCGAGATGCTGAACCAGGCCCTCCGCATGTACAATGCCGCCCCCAATCGCTTAGCGTTCGGAGAGCGCAAGATCATCATCATGTCGCCTAAGGTCGGACAGAAGAGTTACGGTACCGAAAAGCGCTTCCTGTGTCCGCATCCGCAGGCAACGCTCGTCGGCAAGTCGTGGTTCACCTCTAACAAGGATGACTGCCCCGTTTCGCCGCTCATTCCGCCCCGCGTTAACATCAGCCTGTCCGGTGAGGCTGCGGTCAAGGACGTGCACGTCCAATGGACGACCCTGGACAACAAGTCATTGGATGACAAGATCCACACCCAAGCCATCACCGAGGACGACAAGCCGTTCCTTGGCAATGTGGCTGGCAAGAACTTGCACATATCCGACAGCGACGGCAAGCGCAGAGAAGTCAAGGCGTTGGTGACTGTTCGCGTCCCGAGCCCTCAGCACGCCGGGCCGCACGGATGGGGTCCGGCGAAGGGTACGATGACCGACGCTGCGCCTGACCGTGTCATTGGGGTGTTCGAGTCCAAAGAGATAAAAGTCATCTCGAAACCCAGCAAGAAGAAGTCGAGCTCCAAGTCGGCTGAACTCATCATTCAGCATGGCTCGACGATTGCACTCTTCAACCGCGTCAAGTCCCAGACGTCGTCGACGAGGTACCTTTCGGTTCCGATCGACCTTACTCGCTTCAAGGGATCGGACGGCAAGCCCGTGAGCGGTGCTTTGCCTCCCGATGTGACGCCCTCGGAGAGCATCTTCCGCGGCTTCACCGTCAACCCAAGTGTGTGGGAGTCGTTCATCATCTATCTTGTCGACCCCTCCCAGCCCGTCGGCGTTAGCAATGTCAAGTCGCCGAACCCTGGCTGGCCCAACCTTCCCAGCAATGCCATCCCCGCTCACATGGCTCCGCCTATCCGCTACAATTCGACTGTTGTTCTGCAGTCTCTGCAGACTGGTCTCATCTCGCCTGTTCTTGTCATTCGTCGTAACGATGAGGGTTCGGAGGTTGTCGGAATGGACGGCACTGCCACGGACAACCCCATCGCATGCCCTGAGGGTGAGCTTCCAGGCAACGCTGTTTCGCAGCTGCAGAAGGTCGCGTTTGAGGTGTACCAGCCCGAGTCAATGCGCAACTACCAGCGTGACCCGACCTACGGAGGACTCTGGCTGTCTTGCGACCAGGAGGCCGTACGCGAGCAGTTCGTTAACGCTGAACGCCGCTGGACCCCTGTTCCCGCCTCTACCCGCGGCAGCGCTGCGGCGCGCCCGGCCAGTTTACCCAATACTCCGCAGACTCGCTTCGGTGTGCTGCCTATGACGCCGCATACTGCCTCGGTCGCACTGCCGTCGGGACCGCCTAGCCCAATCTCTTCCTCGTCATCCAGCGACTACTTCGGTGCCCACAGCCGCAAGTCGTCGTCTTCGATGCTGTTCTCCCCGCTGTCCGGCGAGCTCCCCCTTCCTCCGCCCTCGACCGACGGAGGTCCTGTTCGTCGTCAACGCACGGGGTCAACCACGACTAGCCGAGGCGGTCCCCTTCAGCGACCCATGCACAAGAAGCGTGCCTCAGCTGATATTCCGACGTCCGGCGGGTCGTTCGACTTCTCGGCTAACGGCATGCTCACAAACGTCCCTGTCGTCCAAGATCGTACCTACTGGACTCTGGACGTTGGTGACGTGTGCATCTGGTCGATCGTCAGCACCGAACAGGTTACGTACACCTTCTACGTGCCTCCTTACGCATCGGAGCTCTCAGAGCCTCTAGCTCCCTTCCCGATGGCCCACCGACTACTTCCGCCCAACATGAGTGCGGAGGTTACAATGGCTAAGTACAACCACCAGTACACGTCCATGGCAACAATGCCTTTGGTGACATTGTAAGTCAAGGGAACGATCCCCAAGTAGACAGTAGTCACGCGAATGATTGGCTGACCGGAACTAAGTTACGGAAAGGGCTTCACGAAGCGGCCTGACGGCCATGCGTGCCACATTGTGTACTACGGAGATCAGCCGGCGGTCCACAACGAGGTCAGGTGGTAAGTTAACACCCTTTAACACCGCACGCGTTTAGGGTTTTAGCGCTGACTGGTCAGTCACGAGGTTATGGCAGCGGCGGAGCCTGCGCCGTCAGCGCACCCTCAGCCTGTATTCCTTGTCCGCGAGGACGGACAGTGCATTCTCCCCACCGGACTCATCTACCCTGCGACGCAGAGGCAGTGAGTGAGCGGCAGCTGCGTGTGGCAGTTGATGGCGTCGTCTTGCAATCGACTTCCGATCTATCGCCATGTCAACATGTCGTCTGAAGAATAAACAACAACACATCACAAACACAAAACCCACCCACCGCCCGTCTCGTATCCAAGAACAATTTTGTCTGCTTGATCCATCTCCCAATCAATCAAAAGTGTATAAGTAAAGCCCAACTACCATACCTTGTTCCCTGTCCGTGTCGTCGAGACAGTCGATATCTGGTTATCAAAAGACGTCTTCCCCCGAGGGTCTCCCCTACCCCTCGCCACCCTTCGCTTTTGTCTTTCCTCGTGTCTGTCCTACTTCGTTCTTCCCATCCGACGTCTTCGATACTACTCAGGGCCTCGCTGCTCGTTGCCCGTGCTCTCGCTGTGCGATACTTGTACCACCATGAAAAAAACAGGATTAGAAAATGCATCGTTGGCCAGTTGCTGCTCTGGAACCAAAAGTTATACATCGTCACAGTCAACCCTCTACTAACGGTCAACTCTATAGTCTAATCAGTGCGTCTTGAGCCCGTGCTTCAGGCCCTTGTATCGTTGCCCGGCGTAGAAGCGGCGCAGCACGAGAGTGAAGAGCGCGAGGAAGGCGAGCAGCCCAACTATCCACGCCGCAATAGACACGCCCCTGGCACGGGCGACGCGCGCCTTGATAGCGGTGGCGCGCGAGCTGGCGGCGGTGCTAACAGTGCGCTGTCTCCGGTCCTTGAACTGCTTATAAACGTTCTCGAGCAGGTTGCGATTGTTGCTGGCGATCTGGACATCGCAAAAGTCCGCGAACTGAGCGAAGGCGTGCTTGAAGGCCCCGAGTTCGCGGGAGATCTTGCGCTGCGCGCGCTCAAGGCGCTCAATCTTGTGCCGCAGGGCTCGCTCGACCTCTACCCCTTCTCCCTCGGACTCGGTGTCTGGGCGGGCATGTACCCCGTGCTCGACCGGGTCCTTGCCCGGCAACTGCTCGCGCGAGCGGCGCTCCACGTCCTGGATTGCGGAGAGGAGCTTGTCCTGATAAGCCACCAAAGCATCGGCGAGCTTCGAGTCGTCGATTAACGTGCCGCTTGAGGGCGAGTCGGACTCGGACTCGTCGTCCTCGGCCGCGGCCGCTATGGCCTCGGGACTGTCACGGAAGCGCCAGGGGACGTAGTCTTCGGGCTCGACGCAGATGACTGGTGTCAGCTCGAACGTTGGAAATGGTGAGCTCCACCTGCGACCCAGGGCTGTGCCCCGCCCGCAGATCTTTACGCAGACCGCCGGCTCGTTCGCCTTACTCACTATGCTGCACCTCGCCATTCTTGAATTCGGGCTGGAACGTCCCCCTCGAGCTTCCTTTGTTGATGAGGAAGGCTGTCGGCGGTCCATTCTCCGGCGCCGTCGGACACCTCGCTCCGGGCACGCCAGAGAACACGGCGTCCTTGTCGACGACGTTGTCGAGCACCGTGAAGTCCTCCGCACTGCTGACGACAAGCGCGTACCCGAAATTCTTGCCGTGGAAGCGGTTGTTCTTGACAGTGCCGCCGCGCACGATCTTGTCCGTGTCGTCGCTCCAGGAGCTCAGGCCAATGACAATGCCAACCTTGAAGTAGCGCGCGTGCGCGTAGAAGTCGTTGTTCGTCACGAGGACGCCCTCATAGTCGCCCGCCCACGGGTCGTAGTCAACCAGGTTGACGCCGCCGAGCACGACGCGGGTCTTGCTGTCGACCCGATTATTCCTCACCGTGCTTCCGCTAGAGCCGAAGAGGACGATGGCGCCGTCCGTCGCGTCGAAAACGTAGTTGTGCTCGACCAGACTATCGCGGCACGCGAGGGAGATGCCGTCAGCGCGCGGGTTGCCCCACGCTGGCTGCTTTTCGTCGATGCCGTCGTAGTCGTCGTCCCACTCCTCGCCCGCTGGTCCGATCACGTTGTGCATTACTGTTGCCCGGCGGCAGGACAGCTCGTCGCCTTCCCTCACGTGCAGCGCACTCCAGCCCCGCGGCTCGATCAGCCGACAGTGCGTCACACTCTGGTCGTCCGCGTTGCCGAGCTCGAGCAGCGCCTCGCCGCCGACGACGCGCAGCATCTGTGGCCGGTTTCCGTCGACGATGAGGTGCGAGATCTTCGCCCCGCCGCACTGCTTGCAGTCCGCCCTGTTGTCAGCTCGCACAGCACTATATAGCTTACCGAACGGCAACACTCTGCGTCTCCCCCGTCACGAGCAGGAGCGCGCGGTCGTGACCCTCCGGCTGCCCCTGCGTCGTGAGCGTCTGTCCCGGCGCCGTGAACAGGATGGGCGCCTGCAGACGATGCACGCTCCCGGGGCACAGCTGGACTGTTGTTCCACGCCCGCCTGCTGTTAGCTATCAAAAATGACCATCGGAAGTTCACCTCGCTCGAACAGCGCGTTGATGGCCGTCTCGTCCCCGGACTCAAGGCACGCTGCCGCCGCCCACGCTGGTCGCAACAGCGCGAAGAGAAAGACGAACGCGGCCAGCATGGTGCTGGCTCTTGTGGAGGAAGGTCGATACGAGATGAGAACGGGGTCAAGTTGGGCCGATCGGACGCGCCGCGTTCAAGATTCCTTCCTGTCTTCCCTCGATTGCGCCCTCCACCGCAGCGTGCCGCAGCTTGTCGCAGCGCTGGCTGCTAGCTGGCTGGACTGATTCTCGCAATCGAAACAATAAGTGGAGGTTGACCCTTGCGCCTTCTAGGGTGAGAAGCCGTGCCTGACTGCTCGAGAGGCCACGTGGAGAGGGAGACAAAGTGGAAATGCCTGGTCGGAGATGAGGACCGCGGAGAGGCCAGCGAGCCTCTGGTCGTGCGCCGCCGCTGGCCCTTCCCCGCCCCGTGCACCGCCAGGCCGCACCGGTGTGAGACCGGTCTCTACGCAGCGAGCAGCTTCGCGCTTCGCCGAACCCTGCTCACCCTGCGTGCACACAGGGTGCCCCTGCCCGCTGCCCGGCATTTCCAACATGCCACCGAGCTGTTGGACCACACAATGCTCAGCCGACATCTGACGTACTGCACACTTGCATCACACGAATCCGACACAGCCCTAGCTACCACCTAGCCCGATCACTGCAACCTCACTCACGTCACAGCACACATCTCACTCCGCATAAGCTTCTTGCATCTTCCTTCTCAGCCAGCAACACAGACCACCCTCTTGCAATCCACCATGTCCGCTGCAGGCAGCACACGGCGAGTCCAGAAGGTATGCACATGGCCCATGACGCACAAGCTGATATCAGGAACTCAAGGAACTCACCGACCAGCCGCTCGAGGGGGTCGACGTCCAGGTCGACGGCGACAACCTCCTCCACTGGAAGGTCAAGCTCGACGGACCCGAGGGCTCGCCCTACGTCGGCGGCAAGTTCACCGTCGACGTCGTCTTCGGCACCGACTTCCCCTTCAAGGCGCCCACGGTGAGCTGGTAAAGGCGTCCATTGAGCTGACCGCAGATCACGTTCGCGACCAAGATGTACCACCCGAACATTGACAGTGATGGAAAGTGAGCTTTCTACGTCTTGGGGATCAGCTGACGACAGTATCTGCATGGGCGTCATCAAGGCGGACGGGTGGAAGCCGTCGACCAAGATGGCCAACGGTGAGCTGCTTCACTCACGTACAAGAGCTGACCCCAGTCCTCCTTTCCGTCCGCGACCTGCTCCAGAACCCGAACCCGGACGACCCGCTGGTCACCTCTATTGTGAGCTTACAAGAATCGTATATCAGCTGACATCAGGCCGAGCAGTACCGGACTGACCGCCCCGCGTTCGACAAGAAGGCGCAGGAGTATGTGCAGAAGGTGAGCTATGAACTCTCCGAAAGCAGCTGACAGACAGTACGCCAAGTAGATAGAGCAGATACAGGACATGCACAAGCTAAGCACGTTGTACATTCCTCGCGAGCACACAGCGTGCAGACTGTTGATCGGCGTGCATTGCATCAGGCAGGCAACTACGTAGTGCCCGGCCCTGGAGGTGGTGAGAGTACCCTCACCATAGAGCACATTTGGTTCCGAGATAAACGGTGGCAAAATATTTGTGCACCAGAAAGTCAGTTGCGTCAGAGTCCATAGCTCAAGCGAGCGTGATCGAGCCTCACCACAACACCATGTCCGCCCCGCTATCCAAGAAACAGCAGAAGGCGCAGTCCTTCCGCGCGAAGCAGAAGGCGAAGCGTGCCGCGGTCCCCGACCTGCCGGAACAGGACGACGACGAGGTCACCGAGTCCGCCGATCTCACCTCCACCACTGCCTCCAAGGCGAAGGACAGCAAGCCCAAGGTCGAGGAGGACGAGGCGTACGCCCCCCTGCCCGAGAAGAAGGAGAAGGATGCCGACGGAGAGAAGGCCGGAGGAAAGAAGAAGCGAAAACGCGACGACGGCGCCGAGGACGCAGAGATCGAGGGATATGGCAAGACCCAGAAACACCGGCGGGTGACGGAGCCCAAGCCCAAGAAGGAGGTGCAGCAGCGTTTCATCCTCTTCCTCGGCAACATTGGGTTTAAGACGACGAAGGAGCAGGTCGCAGAGCACTTCAAGGAGTCTGTCGGTGAGTGTTCACGAGGAGCACAGTGCTCCGATCGCCTTCCCTCTACACTCGGCATCCAGCTGTAGGCGTCAGGAGGAAAGCTAACGTGCAGGCCGTATCCCCGCGGTGCGTCTCCTGACCGACAAGGCGACGGGCAAGTCGCGCGGCATCGCCTTCCTCGAGCTCGCGAACGGCGCCGAGCTGCAGTCCGCGCTGAAGCAGCACCACTCGATTCTGAACGGGAAGCGGATCAACGTCGAGCTGACGGCTGGCGGAGGCGGCAAGTCGGAGGGACGGAAGGAGAAGCTGAAGCAGCGCAACGAGCGTGTCTCCACGCAGAGGGAGAAGCGCGAGAAGGAGGCCAAGGAGAAGGAGGCCAAGGCCAAGGCTGCCAAGGGCGAGAAGGTCGAGGACAAGCCCCCGATCGTCGGAGAACTTAGCAATGAGGGAAGCAAGATCGGCCAGGGAGCTGGAGGGGACGCTGGATGGGGAGCACCCATTGGAGAGGGATACAAGATGCGCGGAGGACGGCGAGTCAAGGTTAAGCCCTCCGGAGGAGACAGGGAGAGGCGGCCGCAGCGGCCCAAGTGGCAGCCGACGGGCGCCAACGCGCAGCCGCTGGCTTAGAGATAGACTTTTATGTATTCATTGTTTCATTATTGCAGACAGGCAGCAAGAAGGAACGCAGTGCATCAAGCGAGGTGTACCAAAAGTAAAGCAGGCATCAGGTATCTCAGCACAATTGTCGTAACGTAGATCTATGTATAAGCCGTTCAGGCCAGGGCCGCGGCGGTGCCGTTGGCGGCGACGTCCGTGGACGCCTTGGGGCTGGGCGGGGAAGACTGGAGCGTCGTCTTGCCCAGGTCCATGGTGAGGTCGACGATACCCTCCTTCTTCTCGATCTGGAGCTCGCGCTCCTCGAGCTCGAGCTCGTCCTCGCCCTCGTGCCAGTTGCGCGCGCGGGCGACAGCACGGTCCCACCCGCGGATCATCTTGGCGCGCTGCTTGTCGCTGATCTGCGGCTTGAAGATGAACGTGTCCGCCGTGTTCACCTGCGACAGCGTCTCGGGCTTGTTCAGGTCCCAGCCGAACAGGCCGAGCGCGTGGCCCGCAAGCAGCGCCGAGCCGAGCGCGGTCGACTCACGCATCGCCGGACGGATAACGTTGAAGCCGCCGATCTGAGGTTAGCTGTACTGCATGGGAAAGTAGCCTAGCATAGGAGGACTTACGTTCGCCTGGATCTGCATAGCCAGGTCCGAGTTGGTGACACCACCGTCGACCTTAAGGCCCTCAAGCTTGATGTTCGCCTCCTTCTCGATGACGTCCAGGACGGCGCGGGATTGGAAGCAGACGGCCTCGAGCGTCGCGCGCGCAATGTGCGCCGACGTCGTGTAGCTCGTCATGCCGATGATGGTGCCCGTGGCTGAGCGGTCCCAGTAGGGGGCGAGGAGACCGGCGAACGCTGTGACGAAGTACACGCCGCCCGTGTCCTTAACCGAGCCGGCGAGCATGTCCATCTCGGCCGACTCCTCGATCAGCGTCATCTGGTCACGGAGCCACTTGATCGCGGAACCGGCGACGGCGATAGATCCTTCGAGCGCGTACACGGGCTCCGCGTCCTTGCCCGTTTGATACGCGACGGTGGTGATGAGACCGTTCTTGGAGTGCACAATCTCGTCGCCCGTGTTGAACAGCACGAACGCACCGGTGCCGTACGTGTTCTTCGCCTCACCGCGCTGCAGACACTTGTTACCGACAAGCGCCGCCTGCTGGTCACCGACAATACCGGCAATCGGCACGCCGGTCAGCGGCGTCTCCATGCTCTCGTGGATCTTGCCGTACACGGCAGCAGACGGGACGATCTCGGGGAGTACAGATTCCTCGATGTTGAAGAACTTGAGCAGCGGCTTGGACCACTTAAGCGTCTTCAGTGACATAAGCAGCGTACGCGAGGCGTTCGTCACGTCGATGATGTGCAGGCCACCGTCCAGCGCACCGGTCAGGTTGTAGACGAGCCACGAGTCGACGGTACCGAAAGCAAGGTCGCCCGAAAGGTTCGCCTCGGCAACCTCCTTGTAGTGGTCAAGCATCCAGCGCAGCTTGATCGCCGAGAAGTACGTCGACAGCGGGATACCCGTGATGTCGACGAGCGCCTGTCGTCCGGTAACCCGCTTCGGCTTGCCGTCTCCGTTCGCCTCGGGTAGCTCGATACCCTCGTTCTCCAGCTTCTCCTCAAACTCACGCACGACAGCAACAGTGCGCGTGTCGTCCCACACAATCGCGTCGCAGAGCGGCTTGCCCGTCGACTTGGACCAGCACACCGTCGTCTCACGCTGGTTCGTGATTCCGATACCGCGAATAGAGTCCGCCGACCAGCCAGCCCACTCGAGCTTGTAGCACGCACGGTTGATGCACTCTCGCATCGCCTCGACCAAGTCCTCTGGCCGCTGCTCGTGCCATCCTGCGTAAGGAAGGACCTGCTCGAACTCGGTCTGGTGCTCGGTAATGATCTTCGCGTTCTCATCAAACACAATGAAACGGGTGGACCTGTGCGTTAGTCACCGATGCCGGAGTGTGCGACAATCAAAGTGGGGGAAGGCACATGCCACACCAACATTAACACTCACGTAGTACCACAGTCTAAACTTCCAATGAACTCGCCCTTGCGCAGCTGCCTCTGGCCATCAAGCTGCGAGAGTGCCGAGAAACCTCCCAGACCGCCAAGACCACCGAGACCGCCTCCGAGCGCATTGCGCGCTCCGTGCGCGTCACCGACGAAACTGCTCTTACGGCTGAGGACCTTGTCGTTCGTCAGAGGGAGCGTGGGCGAACCGGCACGAGACAGGAGCGAGGGCGTGGTAGGCCCCGAGTAGTCCGCACGGGAGATAGGGATAGGACCAGAACGGTGCTGGGACGAGCGGCGGGACAAAGAGGCGCCGCCGGTGCTGGCGGGGTAAGAGGGACGGGGTGCCACCATGCTCGGCCGTCTCGAGGGGTGCGGCGAGGTGGTAGGCGAGTCCTGGATCGCCGAGTCGTAGTGGTCGGCCATAATGTGTGGGTGGTGGGTGTGGTTGAGGTGTGTGGATTGTGCAAAACGAAAGAAGCAGACGCTAGGGGTATGGTACGGCTACTTGATACGGGGTTGAGCCGTGGTCGGGGGACCGTGACTAAAGGTTTACTCTGCGGAATCTCGTCCGCAGCAGCAGCGATGCAGTGCAGTGAAGTGACGGGCTGGTGCGAAAGCTTGTTGGGCCGATATGCCGTGTACGCAGGAGATGCGACTGCGGCTGCACGATTTGATGCGGGGTAAGAAAGCAGCAGGTACTACCGCCTCGCGACAACAAATGAGAGGTCCGTCTCAGGCGGTGGTGTCCTGGATCGAGCAGGATAGCGCAAGGAACGGGTTCGCTCTAAGCCCACACGTGTCCCAAACCGCCCGAAAAAGTAAGGCGTGTGACGCAGTAGCTTTGCGGGAAGTGCGAGAGAGGGGATTCGGCTAACCGGACGAAAATCCCAAGGTCACCTGATCAGCGCTTTCGGCTTTGTCGTAAGATTGAGGGTGGCCGTCGAGGCCGGGTCCAAGATCAACAGCAGTAGTTAGTGTCAAGAGAAAAAAGATGGTGCACAGCGCTTAAAAACCAGTCCAGCTCTCCCCACACATCGTTACTTGCAGAGGCGGCCATCGCCTACCCTCGTGTCCGGTATGAGCGCATGGGCGCCATCGGCCCTCAGCCCTCAGCCACACATGACCGGGAATGGCCTTCCCCACCTGGGCGAGACCGTCGTCCCTTATCGACTGTGCCGCCACCGGCCCGCGGCCCGTAGACCGGCATCATCACGGTCAAGAATGGGTGCGACGGCCCGCAGTAGGCGTGTCACAAAGAGACGCCCGATTGATTAACTGCTGCTGGCGAGCCTATTGTGGCAAAGGCTGCAATGTTTGAAGTGACCCTAACGTGAACCTAATCGCCAGCTAATCACTGTTGGGTCTGATTCATGGAACCTAAGCCTGAACCTGAAATAATCACACGCCCCTTCCCCGCCTGGCCCGTGTTTCTGCTACCAGTACCAACCGTGCCGTGCCTGAATTGATCGCTTTCGAGGCCACCACTCGCGTCCTCGCGTCCTTGTCAGCTTCTGCAGCCATGTCTCAAGAGATTAAGATTTCGCATCGAATTCCACATCACACACTCTTTCTATGACCCCAGCACGATGCCGCCGAAGAGAGCATTCTACATAGCTCAAGACACACCGAACGTCAGTCCGAAGCTCGGCCCCGTCGACGCCTTCCCGCTCTCGCGCAAGGGAGGACTGCCCATTCCCAACGTGGGAGTGCCCGGCCGCATTCGACGACCGAAGAAGATTGTCTACCTCCTCGTCATCTTCTTCTGCCTGTACTGGTTTGGCATCCGACATGGCCTCGGGCGGGAGAAGGAGGAGCGCGGCCCGCCGACACCGCTCGGGTTCGCGCTGAAGACGGGAGAGCGGCACAGGCCGCGCACGATGGTGTTCCTGAGGAACGGAATAGCGTCGCTCCTGCCGCTGCGTCGCGGAGCACCCCAGCCTGAGCACCCCATTTATGAGCTGATGGAGCGAGGGGAGGAGCTCTGGCGCAAGGTGCGTGACCGCCAGTCCAAGACGCTCAAGGACGCTGTCAAGGAGTACCGCCGTCGGTACGGCATCGACCCGCCCGCTGGATTCGATCAGTGGTTCAAGTGGGCGCAGGAGCACAATGTTGAGCTCGTCGATGAGTACGATCTCATGATGCGCGACGTTATTGCCCACCACGCCCTCAGCCCCGAGACTTTCATCGCTCGTTCTGAAGCACTCAGTTGGAACCAGACGTTCGCCTACACCCTTCACGTCACCCCTGAGGCTGTCTCGATCACGGGCGAGCGTGCGACCAACGCCCGGCCGAGGAAGCTCCTCAGCATGGTTGACAGCTTCAAGGCTGCTCTGCCCAAGGGCTTCTCTCTCAACATTACGGGAAGCGACCACGACGTTAGTGGCGTTGTGCTCGGAAAGGACCAGAGGAAGCGTGCCATGGAGTTGGTACGCAAGAACAAATGTGCGTGCGACGCATGCTTAACCGTGACTAACGACAGACTTCACGGACGAGGAGTTGAAGCACTACCAGAACCCGGGGCGTTCACCTGTGTGGGGTTGGTTCGTGAGTGCGCCCGGTTGTCGATGCTGTACAATCCTAACCATTCTCAGAAAGCCTGTCCCATCGATTCTCCAGCCAACCGACTGAACGACCCCAGCGAGGCGCCTCTCAGTGAGGGTCAGTCGTTCATCCACGACCATCTGTCGACAATGGACTTCTGCGAGTTCCCGCGGCTGAAGGTCCTGCACGGAGCGCTGCAGTACGACCGCGAGGATCGATCGCCGTCGCTGCTCAAGCCGTGGCTCGTGCACTCCAAGCTGCCGGGCGATGCGTCCTTCCTCCTCCCACCGATCGAGGGTTTCACGAACCTCACGGAGAAGGACATCCCGAAACTCGGTACCTGGGACGACAAGCTGGACCACCGCGTGCACTGGCGCGGGTCGACGACGGGTGGATTCTCAATCCAGCAGGACTGGCGGCAGTCGCACCGCATGCGGCTGCACTTCATGTTCAACGACAAGAAGGGCAACGAGAGCTACTGGGGTGAGACGTTCCGGGAGCTGATCCAGCCGGACGGGCAGGGCGGGTACGAGCGCGTGACGCGCAACATGCCCGTGATTGCCAAGGCGTACGGCGACGTGCAGCTCAGCGGCAAGCCGATCCAGTGTTCGACGGACAAGATGTGCGAGGAGATCCGTGACGAGGTCGAGTTCGGCTCGGTCCTGAAACCGAAGGATGTGTGGATGTTCCGCTATTTCCTGGACGTGGACGGAAACGGCTGGTCGGAGCGCTTCCACCGCCTCCTCTCGAGCGCAAGCCCCGTCATGAAGATGACTATCTTCGCAGACTGGCATATGGTGAGCTTGCTTCTTCACATCACCTCAGCTAACAGACAGGACCGCCTCATCCCGTGGTACCACTACATCCCGATCAAACCAGACTACTCTGACCTGTACGACATCCTGGCCTTCTTCATCGGCCCCGTCAGCAAGGACGGCACGATCGACCACGCCAAGGGCCACGATTACCTGGGCAAGAAGATCGGCGAGGCTGGGCGCGACTTCTCCCTGAACCACTGGAGGTGGGAGGACATGCAGGCCTACGTGAGTTGTCTATTCGCCTCATGAAACTAACAAACAGCTGTACCGTCTGTTCCTGGAGCTGCACCGACTGCACCAGGTGGACCGTGACGCGACGTCGTTCAAGGGCTCTGGCTAGAGCAACAAACGAAACAACATAGACTTCAACATAGACTACACATTCATTTATCAGGGCTTGTAACGTATAGATAGAGTACGGACAATGGATGCTCCCTTTCCTTCCCTCTGCCCTCACAGATTATGGCGCCTTGAAGCCAGACCACAGGTTCTCGATTGCCTGCGCCAGCTTCAGGTCCTTCCCCGTGACTCCAGGAGCGAGCTTGCGCTCCAGCTTGGTCCCGAGCGGCGGCATTGGCGTATGCGTCAGCATCGAGACGCGAAGCGTGTATCCGTCCGGCTTGTCCGCAATGTCGCAACTTGGTCCAGAGACTATCGTAGGGTGGTGCTGTCGTCAGACTTGTGACCATGAAGAGGAACAGGAACTGAAGTGACGAAGGCAGGAGGGACATGGAAAGGAGAGGGCGGGGCGGGAAAGCGAGGGATGAAAGACAGGGGTAGGAATGTGGAGGAACGGAGGCGGGGCAGGGAGGTAGAGGTAGGGATGGAATGAAGGTGTGAGAGAGGTAGGCAGGGGAAGAAGACAGCCAGAGGAAGACACTCACGTCTTGGGCTTGCACCAATCGCCCGATCTCACTCATCATCTCCAGCAGCTTCGCGTAGTCCGAGAACTGGTAGCTCTGCACCAAGCGCTTGGATTCGAGCTCCAGGGGGTCAGAGACCGAAGCTTCACCTGCAGCAGGGTTGGCTGCTGATGACGAGGTGGCCGCTAGCTGCCATCCGGCAGAGGCGAGCGGACCGAAAGATTCTTGGAACGCATGGAGTTTCGGGAGACGATACGGTGACGGTTTCTTCTTCTTTGGTGGATCTGTGGCAGTCGAGCTCATCCTCGCTTGCTGCAGCACGCAAGTCGGTATCCGAAGCGGTCGTAATGTGCGTGCCGTACGTAGCGTTTGCATGGTGCATGTGTCAACTGCTGACGTCCAGACGTCATTGATCGTCGCTACTGCTCAACATTGTGAGCACCTCCACCGAGGAAGGCGAGTGGAGACTTTGTCACGTGACTCATGCAGGACTGTTCCTGATTGCCCGGATTTCCAGCCGCGCTTGTCCCGAAGCGGTTTTCTCGTTTGGGTGCGTCCGAGTCGGCTCTTGTCAGCCAGTGCGCCAAACGCAGTACTCGACACCCACAACCAAGTCGCCGCAATAGACGGTCCTGATCTCTTGGCGCATGGCTGCATTCATGTGTCGGCCAGCGCAGCGAGCGTACCTGGCAAACGGTCCGGCTTCGCATTCAGTTGTCTCTGAGTATGCATTCAATAGCGGTTCTGTAAACTTTACGTAAAGTCAACCTGGCAAGCACAAGATGGGTCGCTCATAGCGGGAGCAGCAATGTCCTGGGATGGAAAGGGGACGCGCCGAACGTCCGACGAAAAGCCTAAGCTGCAACAACGTCCCTGCGTAGCGAGGTGAGTCTCGGCTGCAAGGTCATGTGGAGCCCTTGCTTTGTGATGAGGGAGCTCGTATACCCTTGGCTCACGTAGTCTGCTGACTCCGCAACTCGCCTGAGTCTTTTGTTCACTGGCTCGAGTTGTCGTACTTTGTCACCAGAGGCGTACCTTCGCCTCGTGTGGTGTGCCGTGTGTCCGTCTTCCTCCATCTGTAAAGCCTGTTACCCCAGACCTCCCCCGCATCGAAGACGCCTTCTGCCCGCGCGCTCGCCCTTCCTCCTCCCCTCCGCCTCAGCTCCCCAGCTCTCCTGCGACACTCTGCGACGCAACCTGCTCCCGCGTCGTCGGCACGTCGGCTCGGACTCTGGTGTTTACCCGGGGCGCGCCGGGCGGCCGATATAACAGCATTCGTGCAATTAGGGATTAGGGGTCGCGGATTTGGTATCTTTGCTCCTTAGCCCTCGAAGTCCCCTCTTGCCCTCTCAGGTCCCTCGAAGGGCCGAAGGGTTGATGGACCTTGAGGGGGAGTTTGGTCCCGTGTCCAGCTGCCTACGTCCTATGTCCGTCCGTCCGAGAGAGGTAAGAGTCACCTAGTACCTAGGTCACAAGGTCCACTCGGTTGCAGCTCCACGAACATCAGTCCAATAAGGCATGCATGACGAGTGTGCGAGGGTCAGGACGAACGCACAGTTGCACTAAGGCTGGCTGACAGAGCGCCAGGGCCGTGGCTGGCCCAATGTACGGTGGGCATGTCAACTCACCCGCTCGCCAGCCCCCCGCCATCAACCAACATTGCTCA
Source organism: Trichosporon faecale (assembly GCA_039545375.1). Lineage (NCBI taxonomy): Eukaryota > Fungi > Basidiomycota > Tremellomycetes > Trichosporonales > Trichosporonaceae > Trichosporon > Trichosporon faecale. The sequence goes on from BCLU01000001.1 coordinate 1,861,377, forward strand.
GCCTACGGCTCATGGCCCTCGCAGGTCGCAGCCCTTGAAGCCTTGAGGCCCGCCTCCACCTTGGCTCCGGGAGGGTAGCGGGCCTGGCGGGGTTGCGGGTCAGGCTTACGGGCCTGGCGCGGCGGCCTAGTCGCCTGTTTAGTCTGAGACTCTGCGCGCTGAGACTTTTCAACCAAAAAAAAGTCAAGACCCTTAACCGTGGTTACCCTAGTTTCGTGGTTTCTGCCTGTTCTGCAGCACAACTTTAAGCGTTTCTAATGAGTGATTAGCACCGGCTGTAACCAGCGCAATACCAAACGCACGAAAGTTGAAGCTGGTCGAAAAGAAAAAAAGTACAGTCGTCGCAAGCACTCGCGAGGACGGGTCCTACAGGTCCTGATCCTGGACTGCTGCTGCTACCCTCTGGCCCTCTGTCTTTGCCCTTGCTACGGCCCGTCCAGACGGTGCGAGTCGGAATCGGACATCTCACTCGCTCACTTTGCTTCTTCCTCACTTCTCCACCACATCTCCTCTCCCAAAAGTCACCTCCCCCCTCCACACTCAGCCTCCCGAGCTCTCCGCCCCCAACAAGCGCACACCCGCCTGGTCTGGAAGCGGTCCCGAGTCCTCCCCATCGCCTCCTCCTTGCTCACGCCTACGCCTACGCTCTCCAGCTTCGCCTCGGCTATCATCGACGAGTCGCCCACTCCCTCCTCCTTCCTCTTCCTCTCTCGCTGACGAACCTGCCTTCCCTTCCCCTTCGTCTGGACAGCTCTACCTCTCCATTCGTCCTCACTCAGGCGCCTACTCGACAAACTTAGCCGCCCTTTCCGAGTTGGAGGTGACGCAGTTCAAAAAGTTCCAGTGAAACACAATGTCTGTCGAGCAGCAGCAACAGCAGCAGCAGGCAGCCCAGGAGGGCTCCGCGCAGGCTCAGGCTCCCGCCAACGCCCCCGCTCCCGAGACTGAGGCCGCTGACCTCAAGTCGGAGGCCAAGTCGGACGCCAACGTCGCAGCTGTTGAGGCTGGTGTTGCTGCTCTGTCCATCCCCCAGCCCCAGGCGGAGCTTCATCGCGCGTGTGCCGAGGGAAGGCTTGAGGATGTCCGCTCCATTCTCGGCCGTGGCCTTGACGCCCTCGAGACTCTGGGTAAGTACAGTAACCGGATCCTGGCCTTCACAGCGTCGTAACCGATGCGCCGACGATCTCGAAAAACACACAGGTCCATGTCGGTCCCAACTTTTTTCACTCCTCCCCGAAGTGCCAAGGAGCATTCTTGCTTTTCGTTCTCCGACATTTGAACCACCCCAAAGAATGCACAGCAAGTGAACTCCGTGCGCTGACTTGCCCCAGATGTTGCCAGCGGATGCACTCCCATCGTTCTTGCGATCCAGAACGGTCACGCCGACGTTGTCCGCGAGCTCCTGTCTGCCGGAGCTATCGTTCCCCCTCCAGGAGTGACAATGGACCCCGCCATGCTCCAGGTCCTCGGATACTCGCAGCCCATGTACGGCGTCCCTCCCCCGTTCCAGATGGGTCCTCCTCAATTCTTCCAACCCGGCATGTTCCCTCCCAACGGCGGCCACCCTCGCGGCTCGCCCAACGGTGGATCCAACGGCGCCGCCAACCTGCCGCCGGCCGAGGTCGCCAAGACCATCCCCTGCCGCAACTTCCCCAACTGCAAGTATGGCAACAGCTGCATGTTCTTCCACCCTCCCGGACCTGGTTTCTACCCCGGCGGCCCCGGTTTCGCCCCCAACTTCGTTCCCTACCCGCCGGGAGCGACCCCCTTCTTCCCCGGTGCTCAGGAGTTCGTTCCCTCCAGCGGTGCTCCTGCTGCTGAGGGCGCTCAGCAGCCTTCTGGCGAGTCCAACGCCGCCCCTGCCGACGGTGCCGCTGCCGCTCCCGCTTCCGAGACTACCCAGCATGACTCTATACCCGCGCCCTCGAACCAGCACGTCGGCTCGGCCCTCTCGCCCGCCTTTGTCCCCGGTGCCATGCCTTCCGACGCTACCAACGGTGCTCCCTTCTCTCCCTACGCCAACGGCAACCCCATGTCGCCCTCCATGATGCCCATCCCTCCCCCTCCCATGCCTTCCGACCCGTCCTTCTACGCCAACTCACAGCCCCAGTTCCAGGGCTACCACCCTAACGGTTACAACGCTCACGGCAGGCGACAGAGCTTCGGCCAGTTCGCCAACGGAGGCGGCAAGCCGTTCCACGGCAAGAAGCCGTCATTCTCTGGCGGCCCCAAGCCGTGGGGACCGGGAGGACGCATGGGCGGCTCGTCTCACCTCGGACAGTGGAAGGACGGCAACCCTCCTCCTTGCGCCTTCTTCCGCGAGGGCAAGTGCCGCAACGGCGAGTACTGCACGTTCCCGCACATGGACGCCGACGGCAACGACTGCCGCCACCCCGACGTTGTCCGTGGCATCATTCCCCCGATGCCGACGCGCCCTCCCCCGCGCCACGTTATGCGCATGATGGGCGGCCACTACGACCCTTCGCAGCGGATGCACTTCCAGAACAAGGCTGCCGCTGCTGCTGCCGCCAACGCCAATGCCAACGGAGGCGAGTCCCCGGCTGAGGGCACCGCTGCCGCCACTCCTGCCGGTGAGGAGGGTGCTTCCGCCAACGCCGCCTCGCCCGCCACTCCCGCCTCTGAGAAGGACGTCGCTGGCTCGACCTCTTCGCTTCCCCCGAAGCCCTCGGCCCCTGTCACTCCCGTCTCGCGCTCGGCCAGCGGACCAGGTGTCGCCCGTGTCCACGCTAACGGCGTCAACTCGCGTGCTCACTCCCCGAACAGCGCCGGTGCCCGTCGTGGCCCCCGTGGATACGCCAACGGTCACGCTAACGGCTCGCGGTCATCATCGTCGGGCGACAAGAAGCCCGTCCCCCCTCAGCGTGTTCCTCGCGCTGACGAATTCCCTGCCCTCGGTCTCGGTGGTGCCACTACCCCGACTGAGCGCCGCGAGCCCTCGTGGGGCAACAAGACCGGCTCCCAGGTCCTCCAGGCCCCCGCTCCCGCTAAGCCTGTCACCCCTAAGGAGGAGACCCCCGCTACCCCCTCTTCTGAGGAGCCCAAGGCTGAGGAGAAGGTTGAGGAGAAGCCGGTGGCTGCCGCTGAGCCGGTCGAGCAGAAGGAGACCTCTGAGGTAGGTACATCGTGCCTCCGCGCCAGCTAAACTAACATTAGCCTCAAGTAACCATGGACTCTGACTCAGAGGACGGAGCTGTCATTGTCTCTGTCTCGACCACCCCGAACCCGGAAGCGAGCAAGGCCAAGCTCTCGCCCGCTTCCGCCGCCGCCGCCGTCTCGTTCGCCTCGGTCGCCGGAACTGTCATCCCCGAGGCCATCAAGGCTTAGGTCGCCTTCCCAACCTCGACCTCAAACCCCAAAATGTCGATACGCACAAGTTGTTGGCGATAAAATGACATTGTAGCCATACTTTCTTCATCGATACACCCACCTCTTCTCCTCCTACCTCTACCACCCACACCACATTATTCCCCAACTCAGCTCTCAACAGAGCTCTCATATTGTCATGTTCCCCTCGCGATTTTTCCTTTATTTTCTTTCTCTTATCATCTTATCTCTCACACCTCACCGCACACCTTATCACCACCCACACACTATCATGCAACAAGCCCCCCGCGGCTCTAAACAACCAACATCGGCGCCGTCGCTGTCGCCGACCAACGCCGGCGCAGCGCGCGCTCAGCCCACAGCCACAGCTCATAGCCAGCCCCCTTCTCGTCTCGTTCCGTCGCATCTTAATTGTCTCTCGTCTCGTCTGCCACCGCTCCCGGGTCCCGTGTCTTACAGTTTCTCTTCATTACATTTGGATTCTCCATTCGTACGCTATTCATTTTTGCCCTTTGTCTTCATTTTCGCTCGCCTCCTTACTATGCTCGCGCTTCACTTCCGCTCAACTCGGTCCGACTGGCGACTCCGCCACACAAAGCACATTACCGTGGACAGACAGACGGACACACTACTGCCACCCTAGAACGTAGGATGCGCACATGTATGGCATTACGGTCACCGTTTCGGGGTTGGCGGTGAGTGAGCGAGCGAACGTCAGTGGCATCATTATCATCATCTTGTCCGCGATCCGGGGGCAAGGGCGGTTACTTGACCTCCGGTTTGCAAGATCCATCAACGTCAGAGGTCCGGCTATGCCGGGCGGGAGTGGCACGGAGACATGGCGAGCGAGAGTCTATACCTGGGAGAGCGAGGCCAGACCGAGCCGCGAGGCGTCGCACGCCTGACGGACGGGCAAACTCGCTCCCGCCCCTTCCTCTCTGGTTGACAATTTGTGCCAAAGTGCAACGGGGCATACATGGCAGCTCGGCGATGAGGTGGGAACGTCGGGACGGACGTGTTGAGCAGAGTCGACAGAGCAAGGTTGTCGCCCCGGTATGCAAGCAGCAGAGTTATCGATCGGCACTCAGTTCAAACAACGGATGGAAGGTTGCAGAGAAGGCGTCTGGGTATAGAGTTCTGGCCCAGGTGCAGGTCTAGGTGCGGCGCGAACTTTACACATGATCGGGTACAGGTCGAGCGTTACGCTCTCAGAGTTTCCCTCGAGCTTCTTCAAAGTCTGCCAGCACATCGTGTCGGTACCGGGTCAGCACTGGCTCGGTACACTGAGCCGATACCTCAGCTTGCTCAGCTTCCGTTAGCCCCTTGGAGTACTATTGTACGAGTGGCAGACCGAGAATGCGGAAGAAGCCCCTCCGCTACTTTCGAGATTCTCAAACACGCCACGCAACACAGCCGGCTTTGTCAGTTCGGTGCAGCGTCGAAGCAGGGGCAGGGGACAAGGGCAGGCGGCGCCGCGGGCCGACCATACCGTCGTCCTGGTCTCGGAGCTCCATGCCTGTCACCAGGAGTAACCGTTGTCGCCTGGCTGTCACCCAGGAGCACCCCAGCGCCTCCGGCATGATGGTCCCTTTATTTGTCCCTCGCCGTCGTAAAACACCACTGCCCTGGGCACATCTGGGTGAGCCTGTGACGCGGACTCGGCACATCATGGGAAACATTCATGAGTAATATGAGCAGTCTGAGCCTCCCTCACCATGGTCCTGGTAGTAATGAACTGAATGAGTGTGATCGTCACATCAGTCACCTGTCTCTCCCTCATCCTCAGCGTCGTGGCGCTGCCGCCGCAGTCGGCGCAGCTCTGCCCGAGTATGTTGGAGAGCATCCCAGAGCTTGGCAAGGAGTACGTAGAACGAAAAGCAGAATTGTATGGGAAGCGAGGCCAAGCCGTGATCGAACTCTATAGCCAAATGCTGCGCTCCGGCACCGAGGGGCGGTTAGCTGCGCCGAGCTCGCCGAACTGTGGGCACCAGCTTGGTTGCTGCATGCCCGGGCCTGTTTGCTGGTACTGCTGCACTGAACAGTGCGCAGTCATGCTCAATTGTTACCAACGCCTGGGTACTCAACAGTGGTCGTGGGAGTTGTCGGACGCGACCGCACCCGTACTACTCGTTCAGCACTCGCGTGCCTCGCGCCTGTCTCGTCATCCGATATGAATCAATAGCAGCAGACAGGCGCGATGACGAGTGAACATACCGCACACCGCCACCTCCTGTCCTTGCTTGTGTCGTGGCGTTTCGTGTTCCAGCGTTCCACGGCGACCATGCCGCCCATACCGCTCGTGCCGCCCACTATCTCCCTCGTGCCCACTGCCACAGCGGGCCCAGCCGCCGCCAACCGCTGACTCGTTGACTCGGCATTGGAGGCTGAGCAAGTGGAGATAGGCGTCGACCGGTCCAGACTTCGAGGACGTTGGTGACTGGCTACTTCTTGATACCGGATTCGGACCGGCTGCCGGCCGGCACCGACGAAAGGTGGCGCATGACCTCTTACAGATCTTGGATCATGGATCTGGCCGCGCCCAGGCCGCCGAGACCTGCGACCTGGCCGGCGGGCATTTGGCTGGCGCCAGCACTGCTGGTATCCTTGTGATTTGCTCTTGACATTGCAAGGATCTGTCGAGTGTCCGTTGCCGGCTGGCGCTGACAGGAGGTCAAGAAGGGCGCCAGCCTCAGTGACGGACATTGCCTCCCGTAGCGTACTGCCTCGACGCCCCCAAGCACTGCAGACGCCATCGCGCCGTGGAAGAATGCCGATGGCCAAGTATAGCACCTTTGACTTTCGAGAATCTCACAGCCGTGCACTAGCGTCTGGCTTAGCTCGGCCCGTGCTCTCGACACTAGCTTGACGCCAGGTCATGCGGACAGCCATGCGGAGTGCTAAAGAGAGCCAGGCCGCCTAGGTCCGGCGGCAAAGGCACGGCCGACACTGGCGGCCGAGCCTGGCCCAAGACTGCTCTCGGTGCACTCTGGTGGAAACTCTAACGCTCCCTTGGTCCCTTCCTTTGACTTGCTCGCTCTCTCGCTTGCAGAGCTGGACCTAGGACCCAGTTACCCAGCCAGTGGAGTTGCGTTGCTTTGGGAGCACGGGACCTTGGACTAGTGGACTGCAGGCGGTAGACAAACCCGATTGCTGCACTTGTAATTCGGGTTTGCACTAGAAGTTCTTACTGCAGTCATGGAGAATGGCGGGAACTCTAGATACTCCGTTGGCCGTTGTACTTGATCTGGTGCATAGCCGTGCTCTGCTCCAAGCGTCACCAGTGCGGAGTGACTCCGCGGGCGGTTCATGGCCCTGCACATCACATCGTAGACATGCACGTTTTGTACGTATGCACTGGTCTGATACGAGTTGCGACTGCCGAACGCTTCCCCGGCTCGTCAGTAGCAGCGAGGCAGTGCTGACCGAGACGGGCTGCGATGATCGGATCGTCGGACCGCGACGACGTCGGTGGGCGACACTGGGTGCTACAACAGAGAAGGTACGGAGGGGAAGTCGAAGGAAGGCACAGGACGAAACGCAAAACGCTGGCTTTGCTGAGAGCAGGCAGCGCGCTGGCCATCGCAAGGATGTGACTACGAGGCCGGAGGATAGGGGTGATACGGAGCACTGGAATCTGCGCCGGGCCGACTGGAGCAGCGAACGGGGAATCGTGTGTGCCTGGCTGGGCCTTGCTGGGGACGCTGAATGCAGCAACCCCGTGAGGGAGAGCCAAGACCGCAAGCGGGGAAGGGCGACGTTCAAGAGTTTAAGAGGCCGCAACCAGTACAGGGACGGGGCCTAACGAACAGCGGACGGAGGCGTAGGCACAGAGCCTGGAGCCTGCCTGGACAGGCTGGCCCAGCACTAGCAGGCTAGCAGGACCCCGTGGCCCCGTCTGGCCTGTCTCTCCAGCATGGTACGGCTGCGCTGGCTGGCATGGCTGGACCACCGATGGACTGCGCGGTACCGATTGACATGACGGTGGTCCCTGTGTTCCCTGGCCTCCCTGGCCGGACCCTGTTCCCTTCCTGTCCTCCTAGGCAACAGCGCACCGCAGCATCGCGACCACCCTGCCGCCTCGCGCTACGGGGTCAACTCGGTTCGCGTTGAGGCTTTCGCTTGCTTTGGCTTTGGCTTTTGCTGAGCTTGGCCCAACTAGCTCCAGCACCTGCGCGCTTGTCAGTGACTTGTCAATTGCAGCAGACAGTTTACGCCAGCAGCTGCCCTCAATCCACCCAACACATGCCCTACGCCACCATCCGTGCTATGTCTGGGTGCTGAAGGTACTGATACTGGTTACTGGTCGTGAGGATGCCGGCAGAGGGACAGGGGAGCTAGAGGGATCAGAGAGGATCTGACAGTCGAGCGCATGAACGCTAGTCGAGTCAGCGCACCTGAGCCAAATTCCTATTGACGATCTTCCCTCCGCCCTTGGCCGCCAGCAGGCCAGTGCCCAGCCCCGCCGGCCTGGCTGGACTCTGGCTGGAAGCTGGCTATCTCTCTCTCTCTCATCATCCGCCCGGCGCCTGACGTCGGGCCTGAACCAACCCGCCAGTTACAGTTACCCAGTTACCACACTGCCTGCAGCCTTGTAGCCCGCAGCCTCATGCTTCCTTCCACCCGAGCCCGCCGTACGTACGTAGGTACCGACTAGCTTGCCAGATACGCTGCATGCATGCACTCCTCTGTCCACACTCGTCCGCTTCGGTTTCGCGTCGTGTCCGTCGTTCATCATTCCTCTCCGCTTCTGTTCTTCGACTCACACACCTCCATCTCATCTTCTTTATCGTCCTCCTTCCCTACCCTTCCTCGACCGGCAACACTCGAGCGGACCTACTTCGCCCATCACCAAACCTGGCTCACCTTCTCCTCCCCAGCAAGCCAACCCTCAGGCGGCCGCCGCCCTCCACCCTTATCACCTTGCATCCTTCCCTCGACCTTCCTTCCGTAACAACTCCAACGCTCGAGTGCACTTGTCATCGGCCATTACTCGAGCTCCCCCTCTTCACCGCCTCGTCGCAGCTTGCGCTCGTGCGTTCCGACATCTCACAGACAGCGCACGGGTGCAGGTCCAGGACACCTAGCCCATATCCCCAGCCTCGCCTCCGAGCACCGGGCCAGCTGCAGGTTCAGGCCCCAGACAACCCTCCCAGCTCGCCAGTTCCGCTAGCGACGCCAGCGACGCCAGGCCGAAACGTCGAAACATCGAGTCCTTGGTTGCACCTGCAGGGCTGAAGCTTGCACAAACTCGGAAACACTTGCAAGCGTGGTAGCTGACGAACCACAACGCTGGAACATTGTTTCCAGTGTGACTTGAGGCTGCGCAGACGCTTCCCAAACTCACCGCAACAACTCACCATAGTCTAAGCGCTCGCTCAGCCCTCTTCTGAGCTCGTTCAACCCCAGTGGCTTCCCTCAGGTCCCAGGAAGCACCCCAGCCAGCCCTCACGGCCCTCACGGTCCTCGCAGTCGTCTTCCCCAGAGTCGCGCGGCACTGTCAGGTCCTCATCGGCATCTGCGGCAACGGATACGGATACGGATACGGACAACCATCTGAGAGAAGCCACCCCCGGACGCCCTCGACGCCATTGGCGCCTTCCAACGCCCTCACGTACCCCTTGGCCCATCCCAGAGTCCAAGAGTTCCACACGACGAGAGTCGAGACCCTCGCCATTCGGACCATAAGGAACACATCCAGACTTCGGCCTCGGCTCCGGCGCTGAAGCACGCTGCTCACCCATCTCCTGCGGCAATTTGATTAGGCAAAACCACTCAGCCCAGCAAGCCAGCGCACGCCAGCTGTCAGGTATCGACTCGCCAGCCAGTCAGTATCGCTCCATCGCTCGCTGCGCACTCGCCGTAGCACCAGCGCCTGTTCCAGTCAATCGAACCCGGACGAACATCCGCCTATTACGCGACCGTCCCCCGCACGCGGCCACGCACCTACCGATTCTTTCATTTCATTCAACGATCAACGCTCAAGCTTGGATATCCACTGTCCGACCCCAGGCTCAACCCGGCTCTCACGACGGCTTCCGTTGACAGTGTCAGGCCACGACGCAACGCACAACCCTCCGCTGGCACACTTAAAGAGTCACAGAGGTCACCATCCCGGGCAGCACACCCTCTTATCGCGACCCCTGTACACCCCTGACTCGACTCCCTCGGTTGGTTCATTGAGCTCAAGCGCTTCTCCGACAAAGTCACAAGAGTCGTCAGAGCCCAACCGCCCGACTAGTTTGAAGGCAGCTTCCGACGATCCGGCGTCCGCAGCAACATTGCAGAGGACACATTCAAGGAATCGAACGGAGCATACGGGCGTATCAAACTAGCGCAGTTCTTAGACTGTTCGAGACCCTTTGAGACTCTTGAGACTCGAGGAAAGTCCAGAGACCTGACATCTGGGCAGCTTGGAAGCACTAGCACGCATCGCACGCACGCTGCGCTAGCTCCGTCACCCGGCCACGACCGTCCCCAGGCCAGTCAAACGGCCGCCTGTTCGAGCGACACCCTTCCGGGGCTTCGGGTTCGGCTAGAACCTCCACCAGGCCCGGACCTCACAGCATCAAGTCACCGCACGCCGATCATCCCTGTGGTATCGCGTATCGGCGGTGTTTCGACGGGCGCCCGACCCCTCAGTAACTTCAACACCTCGTTTGTGGTGGTGAAGGCCCATCTTTCACACAGCTTCACCAAGATTCGCGCACGCGACTGCGAGACGGAAAACGGAGATACACAGACCATCGGTGAGTACCTTTGCACATTCTCTCCCAACTCTCAAACGCCCTACAAGTTGCGCCCTGGCAAGCCATCGCCAGCCCATCAGCGAACGAACCTGAAGGTCCATGCGGCCTGAACGGTGTCGCTGCCAAGCCGTGTATGGACGGTAGGGGCCGAGGAGATCAGTGGGCAGAACACGCGGTGCATGAGGTCCCCTGCCGCTCCTTCAACCCTCCTGGTCCTCCCAGACCTGTCCGTCCGGAAACAGCCTCGTCCGCCGCCTGCGGCCGTCCTCACGGCCTGCTGCACAGCCCGTCCAACGTGCTCGACCTCGTATCCGGGCCACCCAGTCAGCCCGTTTTAATGAGGGACCCAAAGTCGCCCATCTTTTCTCCACACTGCACCGCTCTCCACATTCTCAGTTCCTTTCGACCTTCTTGTTCCGTCCCGCTATTCAGTTCACGCATTCAACCTTGCCGAGCCTTGAAGGCCTGCCCTCTCTTCCAATCCAACATAAACCACAAACAACAACTCATCGCTGACTTAGACATTCAGCTATCTAATCACAACCTGATTATTGATCGAACCGCTGGCGGTGTCATCCCCCCCACCCGTCGTCCTTCGTCTGTCCACCAACTTCGATCGTCGACACTCCACAGTCTCTCCTCGCTGGCCGCAGCACCTCCTCCCCCCCTCACGCTCCTTAACGCTTCCCCGACGCCTGCTTCGTTGTCTTGTGAGGCGCGCGTTCAACGTTCCCCGAATCTGAACACTTGACACATAAAAGTCTGGGCTTCGCTCTACCCCTCCGAGCCCGACTTTTCCCCACACGCCACCCGCCTTCCCCCTATTCCCCTCGACCGATAACCGGGCGACCGTATCAGCAAGTCATACCGACTCGCTGCGTCATCTGTCCCCCCTCATCATTCCATCGTCAACCTCCCGTCGACCAACACCGACATGGACCCAGCGTCCCACTCTGGCGTGTTCAAAGGCGGAGGAGCTGGAGGAGCCGCCAGATTCGGCGGGTTCACCGGTGACGTGCCGCCACGGATCCTAGGCGGCCACAGGATAGCGCCCGGCCGAAACGATCATCCGCCGTTACACAACGAGGAACACAGATGCGGCTGTTCGGCTCCCGGGTGTAAATGTAAAGTAATGACTGTCTTACCAATATGTACTCTGGTAAGTCCCAACCCAAAGGCTAATGAGGAAGGAGGGAGTACCGTTGGTGCAGCGGCGGTCGTTGTCGCTGTTGTTAACACCGCCGTTGCCGCTGAGTACTGGTTGCAGGTCGGCACCGACTTGTAAACAAGAGCACCGGACCCACCTCGGCCCGAAGCTGGAGAAGCCGATGTGATCGAAGCCAGGGTGGCTCGGACCTCACGGAGCGGGGCTTCGGACTGCCGATCAGCGGGGCTCTGCCTGGCATTCCAGTATCCTTTAGCGCCGCCGATCATCTTCCGCAGCCACACAGCCCATCTGCGCTCGCGCATCACAGCACAGGACACGGCTATGACGCACATGCGCGTCGTGTCTAACAGCATGTTCGAACGTGTGGCCTGATCCTCCTGCGCGAGACGCTCGACGTCCGACCACTCATGCGCGTCCTCACTTGCCCCCCTTGCGCCCGTCCCCACCACAAAGCTCCCCACAAACTTCCTCGTACCTTCTCCTCTTCCTGATCACGCAGTTCAAAATCTCTGAGCTTCCTTCCCCCGTTACAAACAAGGGCCTAAGCTAACTCACTCGCAGTGCGCATCAGGTGATCATACAAGATTCTAGTATTCCTCATATTATCCATCATCGGCACACATCACCAACTCATCATCTATATATCTCGCTATTTCCTGCTACCTCACTCTTCTTATCCTTCTATTTCTGCTCTTACTGCTTTCCTCTCTTACTCTCGTGTCTCTATCTATCTCATACGCGAGGCGGCGAGGCCGCCGCGCGGCCCCCGCTCTCCATTTCGTTCTCGCTCCCGCATGCACGCATGCCAATCCCACGTCATCCCGTGCATCCCTCCGTGCATTTCTGTCCGTCTGGTTTGTTCGGCATCGTGACGCAATGCGCAGCACGTACCGCACAACGCGCATTGCATCGCGCATCAGCGCCTGCACAGCAGCGAACAGCGCGCAGCATCACCACGTTCAGCACGCAGTACGCAGCAGCGGGAAATTATCCCGACCATCTTCGGGCCTTCTCTTCTTACTCCATCTTTGCCACGCACCAGCCACTCGTGACGCCAACGCTATCATCAACTCTCACGCATCGCCACGACCACAACTACTTGCTACTCTTATAGTCAATTCTTCTTTTCTCTCCACCACTCCGTCGTTTCCTTGGTGGTCGTGTGTCCTTGCCTGCTTGCGCCTCCGCTCCCAGCGCTTGACACTGTTCATAATTTATAGAGTTCTCGCTCTTCCCGCCAGTGCCTCGCTGCCACTTTATGGGCGACCAACGCACGGCGCACGCCTGATGAAATCTGTATTGTCTTCATGCCGACCGAACCGTCCGTCGGATGACACCATACATTAAAGGTGCAAGGCGCCAGGCCGAATATCCACTGGGAAAAAGGTGGCACGGCCGCGTTGCCGTGCTCATTGCTTCTCCTTCCCCTTGCCCTTGTCCTCCCTCAGCGAGCGACCACGAATCTCGGGGGTGACGGGCAAGTCCTCGCGAACCTCGCGCCCAGAGAGACCCGAGCGCCCCGTGACCGACGCCGTCAGCGTCGAGAACCCGCCGAGACTGCTCGTGCTCCCGTACCACCTGTCCGTCGTGCCCGCGAGCGCAACGTCCATGCCGCTGTTCAGGCTGACGCGGCTGTCGTGGCGTGTCTGGGGCAGGCTGCTCTTCTCGCCTTGGGGTGAAGGTTGCGCCGAGCTCGCTTCCGAGCCCCATGGGTGCTTCTCCTCTGCCACATACGAGTCGTAGCTGCCGGGAATACGCTGCGGAGGCTCGCGTTGGTACGGGTCGTTTGAACTTGAGGTGCGGGAGTATGCCGCACCGGGCGTAGCCGTCTCGGTCGACGATGTGTCCGATTGCTGTTTCTCCTTCTCCTTCCCCTTCCCCTTCATACGCGACATGACTGAGCTCAGGCTCCCCCTGCGCCCGGGGTCTGAGCTTCTGCGGCGCTCGGGCCGGTCACTGCTGCGGCTACTCTGCCCCCCGGCGCGGAAGTGCTGTTCCATAGCGGCGAGTCGCTCTTTCTCCTCCCGCATGCGCTGTTTGATGTTGTAACTACCTGTTACGCGTTCCCATGCTGCGAGAATCTCCTTGCGTTCCTGTGTACCGAGCCTGGCGGCTTCGGCGTGCGCGGCATGCTCACGCGCGTCGCAGAAGACACTCCGCGCCTCAACTGCGCCGTGGCGTGCCAGTGTCTTGCGGGCTGACCGGAACAGACCGGCGGTCGGCTGCGTCACGATACCTAGCGCCCCGCCGGTCACGCGGGCGGCGAGGTTTATGCCTGTGTTGTTAGCTGGAGAGAGGATTTGCGAGCTTACTACCAGTGACTGTGCCACTGATGGCGCCGCCGATGCCCTGCGTTGTCAGCTTTACGCCCGCAGCCACAGCTTACTCCTTCCTTCGCCCCCTTCACTGGCTCCATTACCAAACCTGCAAGGCCGTCTGCTAGACCGTACGCAAAGCCTTTAGCACCCTCCTTGACTCCGCTCCGCAGGTTATCAACCTTGCCCCGACGCCGAACGTCGGATCCAAAGTAGCCAGGCACATTGTCGAAACCTTCCTGGATCTGGCCGACAAGATCGAACGATGCTGTGTTCGTTAGCTTCGGATGAGAATGGCCCAGCTGCTCACCCTTCGGAATGCCGATCAGCGAGTTACTGAAGTCCTTGGCCTGTCTTCGTTAGCTACGACTGCACCTGCCTCTCGTAACGGTAGACATACCGGCGCATAGAGCTGGCTCTTGGCCGAGACGGCATGTGTGCCGATGCTCGATCCAGTGCCAGCAAGAGATTCGCGAGGGTCGCGGTAGTATCCACCTGTGTTGTACTCGACTGGTCCTGCGGACGAGGTCAGTAACAGCCCCACACAAAATTCGTACGATATGGAGTGAAAGAACGCCAACTCATGAACTTCGACTCGACGATGACTGCTGCTGCCACATTGGACACTCTGACGCAAAATTCTTGACACCACCATCGTGCAGGCTGTGTGGGATCAACTTGGCACCTGTGTTGTTAGCATCTTCTGTGCTTTGACGGGCGTACATCATGTTGCCAAGTGGCAGATGGCGGTAGAAGCTCTCCTCGCCGACGACTGTGCCGTTTTCAGCGCTAAGCCTCTGTCCGAGTCTTGCTGCGCCTGTACGGATCTCGGGCAACTGCGCAGCGCGTATCGCTTCGGCGAGGCCCGACGCCGTCAAACTCTGTGCGGGAAGAGGGTGAGGGCCGGCCGCAGCGGCATACACCGTGCTTCCCCATAAGCTACAAGCCAGTCAGTGTCTTGCTCGAATTAGACACACGCACAATTGGTCCCCGAAGAAGGGAACGACGATAGTTGGGAGACCCTCTCTGAGGCCTGCAGCCGTAGTGCCTGCTCCTGATCGTTAGAATGAATAACGCAATGCACACCCACCCCCGTGATGGCATACGGCTGAAACTCGGCCCTCGGCGAACAGCCAGCTGTGAGGAAGATACTCTGCTCGGTCAGCTGTTGCGACGACGACAGCAAACTAGCCTGTGGTAATGAAGACAGCCTTGGAGACTGCAGCTTGCGCCACATCTGGATCCAGCCAAGTGGCGTGAAGGATGGCTCGAACCCCCGTTTCCTTGACCGCAGCGAGTATTGTCTCTGCTCCGTCAGCTAGAGCCCCATCGACACTGACCGGTCAGGCCCTCCAGGTCCTGTATCGGGGTTGATCCGAAACTGCTGTTAGCTGCCATGCAGCCGAGGAGCTCACCCGATGTAAATGGGAGGCTTGCCATCGCCGAGGAACTCGAACAGCTCCTGCGAGATCTTCGGGGCTCGCGAGCGTGGCATCTGAAAGAAGCCAACAACATCTACGGTCAGGACAGATGAAACCCGTGCACGCACCATTGTGCGCCTCCCAGTCCAGGGGCCTAGGTAGAAGACTTTCGCTCCAAGCGTACGTCCAGGGAATGCCGAGTGCCCTAATGGCTTCGGGGATTCGTGACAGGCTGAGAGCAGGAAGACCAAGGGTGACAATGCGGAAGTCATTGATCACGTCACCCAAGCCCTGGTACAATCTCTTGGTCAGCGAAGGCGGAGCCACGCAGCTTACAAGGTATCGGCCGTAGAGTAGCTCGATAAGTTGTCGTGAGCCTGCGAGTCGTGGGTGTTCGCTAAAGACACCAGAGGGTGCGTGAAGGCGGCGGTGGGCGTCCACAGCATGGCTGGGTGTCAGACGGGCCTGGACCGATAATAACTCACTGTAGGACATCGTGAGTGGAATGCCGAGCGCCTCAGCGATATGTATGTTGCCTACCGCTGCCGGATTGCTGATGATGGCATCGGCTGCAAACGGGACGCCAGTGCTGTCGCACGGCATAAAGCATGCTCGGTAGCATCCCATCAGTGTCTGCTTCACCAGTTTCCTTTTGGCAACTAGTGGGTTCTTGTCGCCCGGAGGGGCCGCCCCAGGGTGTTGACCCCTGTCTACTTGTTAGCGAACGCACCCTGCAGTTCGTTTACCCACCATCGATCATGTACTGAATGATCCGGGCTGGCACACCACCGATGTCATAGTGCTCCAAGTGTCCGGTGAGCGGGACCCCTCTCGAGTCGGTCAACCCAGCCAGACGAACGCTCGCCTCAGTCACCAGGTCAGCGTACTCAGCATGGGTGGCGATGCGGACCCGGTGCCCTTTGCTGACTATAAGCTGCAAAGCTAGGGCAATGTAAGGCTGCACGTCCCCTGATCATCAGCTCCGGCTGCAGGTCTGGCTCACCTCTCGTTCCAACGATGAAGATGACCACGTTCATCGGAGGGCAATCGTCAAAGCCCATCGCAGTGGCGAATGCCGGTGCCCTAGGGCTTTCTCCGGGAGGGGGAGGAGGACTGAACTCATCACAATCCACCTGCACCTTCCCGTCCTTGATCTCTGTGGTCCACGGTACTCGCACTGTGCGGAATTTCAGCGTCGTAATCTCTGTCGCCACTCACCCTCAGAGGGCACATCGTCCGACCCAGAGGTAGTAGCTGGGTATAATGAGTGCGTCGACGGTCCAGCTGTCGACCCTGCATGGGAAGCCGTGTAAGGTGGGGGTGGTTGTGTGCTTGAATGATCCTCTTTGCTCAGCGTTTGGTCGTCCTTCTGACGCTGGGGCTTGTCCGTCCTCATGGCGCTAGCGAAATCGGCGCTCGTTTCAGGTACGAGCTGCTCGGATTACAGACCTTGAGCGCAGTGATGGTCGGGAGGAGAAACAGGTGGGATCAGAGAGATGTTCAAGTGGTCGAGAAAGGAAGGCCAAGCGGTGCAGGAGTTGCGTGTGCGGTCTATCGAACGCGGAAGACGGCTCCGAATCTGGGTCCCAGCGTGATCACCGTACCAGCGTCATACCCTCGGCTTCTTTCCATCTTATCGCCCGTCGCTCCAGTGGACCCACTCCAAAGTCATCGCCTTCGATCCTCAAAACACATGTCCGACTGTGCATAGTCTATTTCGTTACACATCATCGCCCCTCGAATAGAATGCTTTGCTAGTCCGTGCTGCAACATACCCAGCCGTTCTGCATTCATGTGCTTGTACACCAATTTATCCTACTTCTGGGCTTGAACGAATCTATAACTCCGTGCTTCTGACGACTGCTGGGACCCAATGCCCACATTCCTGATAATCTACAACATAGGAGTACAACTGAAGCTCGTTACGGCCTCATGGGGGATGAAGATGGCCCGTACAGAGCAGTATCAGGGATAGAACGCGACACGGTCGCCGATGTCGATCTCCACCGGCCAATGGGCGAACGTCTTGTGCAGGAACGCCTCCATATCAGCGCCCACAATGCATGGCACGCCATGGTACTCAACCTTGGCGTGGAGGGCATCCGGCACGTCGTCGGGGTCGAGGTCTTCGTCATCGGTGGGGTCGGCTCCCTCCGCAATAGCTTCAAGCAGCTCGTCGCGGGCGTGCTGACCGAAAAGCCTTCGAAGGTGCATCCTCACGAGAGCCCCGTGGCTACCGCAGGCAAGACCGTCACAGTCGTCCCACTCTCCATCTGCGGGCATACAAGGCGCGCAGTGGATACGCGACATAGCGCCGAGAACGGGAGGGAAGTCTGAGCCTACTCCGTGATAGTCGACCGTCTCAGGATTCCAATCGATCATGAGGACAGCCAGTACGCGAGCCAGCAGGACGGGATCGAATGCGGACGAACCAAGCACTCGCGAAGCCGGGTAATCGATGTGTACGCGTTTCGGCTTCAACCTTGCCACAAGCGTCTCGCCCACAAATGCGGACCCCGATCGAGGTCGTCCGAATGCAGCGAGACCACTGTTGACGAGGTGGCGGAACAGTGCGGAGCCGATGGAAATGTCCTCGACGTTGCTGAGAACCCCATCGTGGGTGACCAGAGCCTCAGCTAGCGCAAGGGCGCCGTTTGAATCTGAAATAGCGAGCGTCTTGACATGTGATAGCGCTTGGACCTTGCGGTTCGGGGTCGTGTCGACCGCTGGCACATCGTCCGCGCGCGATTCGAGTGCAGAGGCTGAGAGATAGTCGAGGCCAAGTCCTGCGAAGACAGCTTCGCGGTTGGACTTCGTCAACGTGATGTGTCGGTAGAGATGGGGGGTGACATATTGGTTCCACGTCTGGCAGACGACAGCGGCGGCGCAGAGATCGGACGGCGATAGACTGATAACCTCGTCCAGAATCGCGAACTGAAGTTCGACGGCGAGATCTTGGAATCGGAAAGCGGGCGACGCTGCAGGCATGTGGTTGCTGTCCACGAAGTCGAGCTGGATGCAGATGATGAGTAAGAAGGATTCGAGGATGACCCGAGTCACGAGACAATTGCCATCGAGGTGACTGAGCGTGGGCTCGTGAACGCGGTAACCGCCGGCTGGGCGGCTGGGGTAGCCGGTTCGGATGTATGGTTACCGTGCCTGGGGCCGACCTCGGCAACTCGAGGTCGTTGAACTCGTTACCCTGTCATCGATCGCAGAGATCAATCGCTGGCCAGTCATGTGCAACACGGCACGGCCGAGTCGGTGCTGTGATGACGGGGGGCTCAGGAGTGCACGAATTATCAATGTCGCAATGCAAGCGGTCGGAACTCGCGAGCGGATAGATGTTCCGCTCTGACACGAGGCTTTCTGACGTTCTGAGACCGCTTGTTCGCCAGGTCTTTGGCACGACGTTGATGCACGGTCTGCGCATGAGGCATCGATTTGACTGCTTTGCTAGATCGAGGAGGCCGCGTTGTAGCATGGGCCGCAACCAAGATGCGAAGGGGATATGAGAATTTTTCTCGATGGCCAGCGACCTCGAGGCCGCGGCGACAGACATGCTCTGCATGTAAGCGCACGCTGCATACAAATTCACAGCGACACACAGCACAGCGAGCAAGATCCGCGGACGTGCGGGAGATCTCCGGAATATTGCAGAGCTGCCGCGTGAGAATATTCGCAGAAGTCGCGAAACTTTTATGTCGGCGTTAACGAAACTGGCTTTCCCACGGGTGCCGCTTTCAGGTTTCACCAGCCAGTCTCGTTGATTGTCGGTGGTGGTGCTACAGGTATCCTCATCCATCAACAACAGTGGGTAGCAGCCAGAGGTGCCCGGAGACCTTGCTAACGTCGCAGTCCATCAAAATGGTACGTCCGAGAAATGCTTGCCGACCTCCGATCCCGCGCGAACGATTGAAGACGAGACCGAGACGGTGGAGCGGACATGGAAATGTGAAGGAAGAATTGGGGAGGCGATGGCTTGGGAGAGAGGGAAAAAGGATGCCTGGAGGACGGACGGCACGCAGCGACGGCGCTGGAGTGGACCCCTTCGCTGGAGCTGTTGTTCGACGACGAGAAGATGAGGAGGCAGGCTTGGAATCGATGTGCGCGGGATCAGGCGACAAGGCTATCAACATTTTGGAGGAAGACCGCTAATTGTCAGGCCGAGAAGTCCGCCCCCGTCAACCCGATGAAGGAGCTCCGCATCGAGAAGCTCGTCATCAGTGCGTATTCTGCGAACGCAGATGGACAATCTTGAGAGGTTTCTGACATCTACAGACATCTCCGTCGGAGAGTCCGGTGACCGTCTTACTCGTGCCTCCAAGGTGCTCGAGCAGCTTACCGGTCAGACCCCCGTCACCTCCAAGGCTCGCTACACCGTCCGTTCGTTCCAGATCCGTCGTAACGAGAAGATTGCTTGCCACGTCACCATCCGCGGCCCCAAGGCCGAGGAGGTCCTTGAGCGCGCCCTCAAGGTCAAGGAGTACGAGCTCCGCCGCCGCAACTTCTCCGAGACCGGCAACTTCGGTTTCGGTATCGACGAGCACATCGACCTCGGTATCAAGTACGACCCCGGAATCGGTATCTTCGGTATGGACTTCTACGTCATCATGGGCCGCCCCGGTATGCGCATTGCCCGCCGCAAGCAGAAGGTCGGCCGCGTCGGTGCTCCCCACAGGGTTAAGCCCGAGCAGACCGTTGCCTGGTTCAAGCAGCGCTTCGACGGTATCGTCTCCCGCTAAGCTGCTCTCGTAGAGTAGAGGGGCGTGTGGGATATGGGATGTATATCACTTCATTGGCCTATAACCCGCGGGGGACCTCCCACTGGCAGTTGCACAATTGAATGTGTACCGCGGAGGCTCTCTGATCGTGTGCAACCTTCTGGTTGACCGGCAGGAGTCTACACCAGTTTCTGGTCCCGGGACACTGTTCCTTTCGCGCTTTGCGCAGCCTTCGGGCACAACCTTTGCAACATCTGTTGCTGTTCTGCAACTTCTGCACTATCTGTGAACTAACTTCGTGTACTGACTTCATGCTGATCCTATCCCCTCTTCTTACGACAAATTTGTAGATGCCATGCATTCCTTTGCGCTTCTGCTGTTCCCAGGGCCCCGCGTAAGCCGCACGCCTCAGTGCTATAAGCCGGACACGAAGATATCTTCGCTTCTCATTCCCAGTATCACAGCCTTCTGCATCCTCTTTGGCAAGGCCCCTCATCTGCATGGGGAGCGGTTCATGGTCAGGCAATATCGCAGCTGTTGCACCAGATACGTCGGACTCTGCCGAGCTCTCAACATAGCCATACGGTACACATCACATCCTCGAGACCCATTACACTTAAGCTATAATACAACTACGACAACTACCTCGTCGCGGCGTCGCGGGTCTATTCTGCACTGCTTGTCAGCTTCGGGTTACGAAAGAAAGATTTTCGTGAGTTGCATCAGATTGTCCAGTGAGAGCATCGACCGGATAACATTTCCTCACTCTAGGTGTGGTAGAGGTCATCCGATCTGAGTCAAGAGGTGCCAATGGGGAAAACGCTTCCGCTCTTCATTTATTACGCACACCAAAGAGGTGCACAGAACAGGATGAGACACTTACGATGGGAACATGATGTTGGTCGAAGGTACGATGAGACAATGTTACGAAGAGACATCACAGTCAGCGTTCCGAAATTTAGACTGCAAGAACGGGGCGAAGTGATCGAGATGTGCAACAGTATCACGCTCAATCGTGCAGTCCACCTCATTTGCCACGCGAACGATCGCGTAGTGACCGGCTCAGGCACGACGTCATCATCGGCTGGTCCATTGCCACCCGACGAAGCCGACAGACAACCGTACGGTTGTTGTCACGTCGTCGTTGGATCATAACAGCATTATCCACGACACCATGTCGGCCTGGACAGCGGTGCTCGTGGGCAAAGGTAACGACACAGACCCAGATCTTCCACCGGGGACTCCACCTAGGCGTGAGTAGCAAATCATGGTGCAGTCGCCTGTGGCCGCACAGACATGATCGATGGAGGACAGCGCTGACATCCAGGCAACTTCGAAGGTTAGCATCTGAGTGGCAAATGAGCGCATGCACTTACATGCAGGTCCTTGGTTCTCCACTCAGCTAGCGCTCTCGCTGGCTATCGGTATCTCCTCGTTCCTCCTCTTCTGCTTCCTCAGGACACGATGGCCGGTGGCTTACATGCCTCGTACGAGGCTGAAGGGTGAGTGTGACATGTCTGCTGGGCTGTTGCTGATGGAACAGATTTCTCTCCGGCACTGGCGCATACCTCTGATGTCCTCAAGGCCCAAGGAAACCGGTTCTTCGGATGGATTATGCCCACATTGAAGACGAGTGACTTCGTCGTACTGCAGACTGTGGGGCTCGACGCCTCCGTCGTAAGTGGAACAATACATGTGTATCTAACGGTAGCTTTTGAGCTTCTTCCGAATGTCCTTCGTGTTCTTCTCGCTTCTGGCGGGACTAGCAGCGATCGTCACGCTGATATTGCTTCCATTCGAGTCTTGGGTACGTGCTTGGGACGACGTCGTCGGCTAATAACAGCTTGGTAAGGTCGGACCAGACCCAAAGGATGTCATCACGAACGGTACTCATGTTGCAACCCTTGAGATTCCATGGGCTGGAATTAACTCGACGCTCCCTCAGACGCTGTTCGATGCTCTGGTCGACCCTGTCATGCCTGCGGGGCTTCAGCTCATCGCGACCTGGACCATTACGTTGATCCTTCTTGGATTCCTCCACCGCTACTTCCATCGTTTTGTTGCTGCTCGCCAGTCGTTTGCGCTGCAGCTGATCCACTCGGTTCCGTCTCGGACTGTGCTCGTCACCGACATCCCTCCCCACTATCGCGGGGATCGAGCGCTGGCGGAGTACTTCGAGGGTTGCGGATGGGAGGTTGAGAGCGTCAGTATCTGTCGACACCTCAGCGCTCTCAAGGAAGCACTGAGGAGACGCACAGACGCTCTTCTGGAACTTGAACGGGCATGGGCTCGGTGGGTTGGCAATCCCGCCGACGCTCCTGGGTACGATTCTGAGGTTTATCGCAAACAGAAGGGTGGCATTGAGGACGGCCCACGCCTTCTCTCTCAGCTGAATGAGGGGACTTTGGTAGAGACGGACGACAACCACAACAATGCTGGGAGCAATGCTGGGAGCAATGCTGGGAGCAATGCTGGGAACAATGCTGGAGACGAGAATGTCGACACCTCTGATCTCCCGGACGACCCCGAAAGTCTCAGGCTGCGGTATGCTGGTGTCAAGTCCACGAAGCCTCGCCCCACGGTTCGCCCCAGCGTCATCAGCCGTGCCGTCGACGCAATCCAGTACTGGGAGGACAGATTCTGGGCGGCTGACGAGGGCGTTCGTCTTCTCCGCAAGACGGGGCTGTTCCCAGCTACGGATGTTGCTTTTGTCACCTTCGAGCACGCGAAGTCCGCCCAGGAAGCTGCGCAGGTTGTTCATTTCAACGAGCACTCGCAGATGGTCACGAGCCTCGCCCCCGAGCCGCGTGATGTACTCTGGAGCACGGTTGCCATGCCCAGCCGCGAGCGTCACATTCGCGGCGCTGCCGCGATGGTGATCATGGTGTTGCTTCTGCTGTTCTGGGCGATCCCTGTGTCTTTCTTTGGAGCGTTCCTGTCTGACAAGGAAATCAAGAAGGTTGCACCTTGGTTGTGGCGATTCATGAAGAACAACCCGCGCGCTGGAGCATTCATTCAGAACACTGGTCCAACTCTGATTCTGATCTCTTTCAACAGTCTGCTCCCCTTCTTCCTGGAGTGGCTGTGCTACCAGCAGGGGTTCAAGTCGAAGAGTGCTGTCGAGTACTCGCTAACCAGGAAGTAAGTCATCGTGGGAAGGTCTTCGCTGACTGTCGAGGTATTACCTCTACCTTCTCATGACGGTGCTGTTCATCTTCCTGATTACCACCACATACTGGCAGTTTGTGCGGGATTTGGCGGACAATCCTTCGAAGATTGCAGAGAAGTTGGCGATCGCCCTCCGGACGTCCAAGGCTCGGTACTTCATGATCTCCTACGTCATGCTTTACGGTCTCGGTCTGATGCCTCTGTCGATTCTGAACATCGGCCCTCTGTTCAACCTCGCTTGGGGCTACATTCGATCCCCCTCTGGTCACTTTGGCTCCAAGACGCCCCGTGACTACGCCGAGATCAACGCCCCCCCGAGCATCAACTATGGATGGGTATACCCGCAGATGCTCCTCATCTTCACTGTCACCCTCGTCTACAGCATTGTTTCGCCGCTCATCCTCGTGTTTGGTGCCATCTTTTTTGGAATGGCCTGTGAGTGCTACTCTTACTTTGCAGAACAACGACTGATGTCAGATCTCGTTTACAAGTACAAGCTTCTGTTCATCTACTTCAAGCCTTACGAGTCCAATGGGGAGGCCTGGCGTATCACCTTCGACCGCATTCTCGTCGCGCTCATCATCTTCCAGCTGTTCATGACTGGATTGCTGTCTCTGTCCAAGCATTTCTGGTATGTGGCGTGCATGGTTCCGCTCATTGCCTACACCCTGTTCTGGGGTTACGTGATGTCGCGCGACTTTGAGCCCCTCAGCAAGTACACCGCTTTGAGCAGCATCTGTGAGGTTGAGCGCGGAGAGAGCATCGACGAGGTCACCGGCTTCCACCCCGAAGGCGAAGGTGCCGCTGCACACCATGGCACCCTCACCGGACTCAATCACCGACGATATGCCGTCAACGACGACACCATGTGGGTGGCACCTGCCGACAAGCGTACCGATTACAGTCAACCCCCGATGGGTAACTTCTATTATGGGGTTCTAAACACGGGCAAGAGGAGATATGCCCATCCGGCGCTGTCCGGGAAGCTACCAAAGCCATGGCTGCCCAGTAAGGCTCGTCCCGCTGCGTTTGGCGACTCTGCGGCTCAGCGTCGTGGTATCGTGCTATCCTTCCGGCGTAAGGTTGCTCAGCGTCTGCGCCGTCAGGGTGGAGGGCCCGAGACACTGCCAGACGACTCAGGTCGCGCAAGCTCTTCGACGTCGGTTCCTACCGACTGGTTGACTGGGGGACCGGTGGAGGGAACGTCGAGTGACCAGGGCTCTCGCCAACGCCGCGACGAGAGCAGTCTCACTGTTAACACCCATCCCGCGTACGCGTCTGATTACTCTTCTACACCCTCCAACCCCTGGCGCGATCCGACTCCGGAACCTCATCAAGAACCGCAGATTCCCAGGCGGCTGTCCTTTGACACGGGAACTGGTATCATCGCGTTGCCGGATGAGCACATTTGGGATGACATGGAGGACGACAACGACGACGACGATGACCACACGCCTTTAGGCGAAGATGAACAGCCCCCCGCCTCCCCTTCAACTTACTTCCACCGACCCAACAGGCGACGCACGATCTCTGGGGGAACTGGGGCCCGCGATGCATCCCCCACAGTGTAGTTATAGAGTCTCGTTCTGTTTTCATGCATAGTAATACTGTCATTATCAGATAAGAGCGTAACGAAAATGCAGTGAAAGGGCGCGGTGCCACACTGTCGGAGGTATTCTAAGTCCGACCTTCCGTGCCGCTGGTTGCTGGCTGGCTGGCTCGGTAGGGCTTGCGCTGGGACGAGTTCAGCGGTGCAACAGCCCTCCTCACCACCACCACCAACCACCAACTCTACACAAAATGTCCGCCTGGCGCGAGTTCATGTCGTGCGTATAGACCTCGACGGAGCGGCGCTCGAAAATTGATGCTGACTGTGCTTTTCCCATCTTAAATTCGACCCTTCCTCGCGTATTTTCGAACGACACGTTTCCGACATGCCCGAAAACGTCTGCGACCGATTTCTCGCGCTCTCCTTCAACGCTACGAACGCTGCAACGCTCGCCCGTATGATTCTTGATTTGCGAACGGCTGCCTCTCGCTCAATCGCCATGTTGTGTTAACGCTGTTGATTGTGGAACGACTTTGTTTGAACATCACGGACAATCGATTATGATTCGGCCTGACTCTGCGTCTCGTCTCTTTCGCTTGTGCAACCTGTCTTCGACGTCTCTGCAACTCCCCCGCGATGTTTGAACGCGATATCGATGGCCGTGCAACGTGAATGCTTCTGTTGCGGACATGAATACACGCCGATCGCATCTGACGCAATGTCACCGAATCGACGTCTCTGACATTTTGGCTACAGTTGGAACAAGTACACCCAGATCGCCTCGCGCGCCGTCCGCCAGGCTCTTCAGGAGTCTGAGCGCGTTGCCGCCGAGAAGCGTGCCGCCGTCAACGTGTGAGTAGAGAGATGAGTCACCTGTGACGGAACGGACATGCTCGCGAGTGTCCGCCTGGTTCGTCCGCCGCGATTGCTCGCAAACCGTGTGGTATGGCTAGCCACATGCCCCGCAGTCCAGTCGCTCAGGCATCCTCAATCAGACTCGCTCGTGACAGGTGCGCTGACAACCACAGCAAGTACCAGGTCTGGGAGAACGGACAGGCCGGTGAGACTCAGTACATCACCTCGACCGTCGAGAAGAAGTAGGCTCGCAAATGCATGAAGTAGAGATCTAGGACTCAATGACTTTGTGGGCAGCGTGGCTCGGAAGTCGAGGCACCTTCTCGAATGGAGCTTCAGCCGAGGACGCCCTCACTGCTCACTGAACGGTTTCGGAGAGCGCCGCCTGCACCTGTTCACATTCAACGTCTGCCCCAGTTCCGTGGACTACCACCTCACAGCGATCGATCGGGTGGTTTATTGTTCAAGAGAGGAGGCGCAGGAGGCTTGGATCAGAACATGAGAAGCATATGTGGCTGTGTGATCGTCAGAGGTGTTGCTTGGAGCGCCAGAGAGCGAGCATGAGCCGCACACACAGTCACACGGACGCGTGAAGGCGAATGTAACGCGCCCTATTGTCCGGGGTGGGTCTGCATATTCCGACATCCATGACGATGCTAGCTCGGCGAAGACGTTTTTGAGTAGCCGATTTCGATCGATTACACATCCTGCCAGACCGTGGAGCGCAGTGTGCGGTGAAGTCTGGGCCGTCGGCGCGCATGAGGTCCGCCTTACACCCCTTTTAGCGCTGGTGGCATGACACACAAACGGTGGAAAGACGAACGCCCCGAACTCTCATCAGGCACCTTTTCTCTGAGTGTTCTCGGTTGCATGGCACACATGGTCAGAGGAATGGCTCAGTGTTGGAAAACTGCAGCGAGGGCGTGAAACTTGCACATGCTCACCCAGGCAGAGGGTTTCACCATTGTCGTGCTCGATGTGGGGCGGACTCGGCTGAGTCGAGTCGTCTTGCGGTTCTGTCTTTACTACGTGCTGCGTCTGAGTCGGTATTATCAGGTTCCTGAATTGAACTCAAAGCGCAGGGTGGCTGCCAAAATGCGCCTCGTCTATGGCCTCCTCGTCATCAGTAAGCATTCAGGCGAAGGCCGCAGTGCACAGTGCACTATGAGGCGGACTAAAGCTGCAGACTCGCAGGGGTGAACGCAAGGTTGACATGTAAGACGGCAAGGCAGCTTTTTGTGTAGTGTCGGAACAATGCAAGGTGATGGGGAGCGATGATGACGGCGGTGACGATCTCGGCTGAATTGGCAGGGGACCGAAGGGGTGTCGAGGGGACGACGACAATTACTCGCGTCTCAGAGTGCGGCGGAACCGTTGGCAGCGTGCAGCAGAGAGTGCAGGTTTGCTCCCGCCCAAGACCGTGCCCGTGCCCTTGAGTGACCCGACCTGACTGTCGGGGGTGTATACGGTGCGCGGTTGTATGGTGGTGGCCGTGGTGGGCGGTGAATCTGAACGCCTCTCTAATGCCCTCGGTCCCTCGAGGCCCTCAATGAAGCAGACTTGACGCCCAGCCAAGCACCCTCACGCCAGTTCAACGCCTCCTGATCCTCACAGCTCTGCGCCTCCAGCTTCCAGGTCCACCTCCGCCGTCCACCACACCATTCCATCCGCCTAGCACCTAATACCGCGCTTCCAACCCCTTCCTCGTCCTCACTCTTTCTCACCATTCCACCACCGCACTCCCCACCCACTCCGCACTCGCATCTGCACTCGGCATCCGCCCCTACGGAGCTCCTCCCCCTCCGTACCTAGTCTCACCCCCGTCCAGGCCGTCAGCCGCCAACATGCAGGCGCAGGGCAGGAGTCAGTGGCCGGGCATGCGCTGCCCTCCGTCCCCGCCAGCCATGTCCCAGTCCCCTCCAGGCTCGGCCTCAGGCTCTGCTGTCGGCTCAGCGACCGGCCCGGCAACATCAAGGAACGCCAGTGCACGACACCAGCAATCTGCGAGACATGCCCAACCGCGCACCCGACGCGACTCACCACCCTCGAGTCAGGTCGCCCCCGTCACCATCCCGTCCCAGACGCTGAGCCCTCCGACTCCGGCGCCCAGCCCGACCCCAACCGAGCGTCGGTCCTATGCACCCCTCGATCTCGGCGGCAAGGACTCCGTCCTGGACGAGGACGATGATGTTACTCGTGAGTGGGCCCTAGCGGCTTAGTAACCTTGCCGACAATCAGCTGACGATCCAGCGGCCCCGCTGGACACCTTGGCGATGCCTAATGCGAGCAAGCTCATGCGCCAGTTCCAAGCCCTGCCCAAGAGCGAGCGCTTCGCGTTCTTGACGTCGCTCGTCGGTGACCTGCAGTTACACGAGGCGCTCATCGTGTCGTCCAAGATCTCGCCTCGGTTGAAGCGAGACTTCCTGACGGACCTCCCCGTCGAGCTTGCGTTGCACTGCGTCAGCTTCATCGACGACGCGCAGACTCTGACTCGCATGGCCCGCGTGTGCAAGTACTGGAACGACCTGCTTCAAGACGAGTGCCTCTGGAAGGTCATGCATGAGCGCCAGGTCTATCGTCCCAAGCTCCCGTCGGCAGGACCGAACCCTCCGCCCACCGCCGCCAACGCAACCGAGACGCAGGCACCGACCAAGGGTCCTTCCCTACGGGATAATACGAGCCCCATGTGGGGTCGCGCGGGCTCCAGCTCGCGTTCCGTTCAGCGCCCGCAGAACTCGCGCGAACGCTTCCGCGACGCGTACCTCACCGAGCACAACTGGCTCAAAGGCGGCAAGCTGCTCGCCATGCACTCGAGCATGGGTGACAGCGTGGTGACGAGCCTGGTCGTCAACGACGACTTCATCATCATCGGCATGGCCAACGCGAAGATCCACGTCTTTGACGCGACGACTGGTTACTACTGCCGCTCTCTGCTTGGCCATGAGTTAGGCGTCTGGGCTATCGTCCTAGTCACGCCTCGGGGCCGTAACAAGGGTCTGAGGAGGGCGGACGAGATCCAGCGACGGGCGTCCTTCGCGGGCTCGACCAGCGGTTCCAGCTCGGTGCCTTACCGCCCGTCGTCTGCTGCTGGGGACCGACGCCCGTCGCGCACCACGCGTCGCATGCGTTCGAGCGATGTCTGTGGCTCGGCTACGAGCTGGGGTGTTAAGCGCACTCTGGTCGTTTCCGGTGGCTGTGACAGGGAGGTGCGCGTGTGGGACCTCGTCGAGGGCAAATGTCTCTATGCTCTCCGTGGCCACTCGAGCACCATCCGTTGTCTGAAGGTACTGGACGGCAGGCCCATTGCCGTTTCGGGAAGTCGTGACTTCACGCTGCGCATCTGGGACATCGACCGCGGACGCATGCTCCGTGTCCTCGAGGGCCACGAGCAGAGTGTGCGTTGCATCGAGGTTGCGGGCAACCAGGTCGTGTCCGGCTCGTACGACTTCACGTGTAGGGTAAGTTAACTCGTCATTGCATGTTGCTAACTCTCAGTTGTGGGACATTGACACTGGAGACTGCCTCCAGGTGTTCGAAGGCCACTACCACCAGATCTACGCCGTCGCATTCGACGGAGAGCGCGTTGTCTCTGGTTCATTAGATTCGACTGTCCGTGTCTGGGACGCGGGGTCGGGAGAGTGCCTGGCTGTGCTTCCCGGCCACACCTCGCTCGTTGGACAGCTGCAGCTGTCCGGAGATCGCCTCATTACGGGTGGCTCGGACGGTCGTGTTATCGTCTTCGACCTGACCGACTACTCGACCGTGCACCGACTGTGCGCGCACGACAACTCCGTCACGTGCCTGCAGTTCGATGACCGCTTCATCGTCTCGGGCGGCAGCGACGGCCGCGTCAAGCTCTGGGACATCCGCACCGGTACCTTTATCCGCGAGCTGACCCAACCGTGCGACGCCGTCTGGCGCGTCTGCTTCCGCGACGACAAGTGCGCCATCCTCTGCCAGCGCAACGGGCGCACCGTCCTCGAGGTTCTCGGCTTCAAGCCGCAGGACATCGCCGCACGACCCATGGTGAACGCCCGCGCCCCCGACTGGTAGTAACGGTCTGGACCACGTCGACTCTGAACCCGCGTCCGCGCTCTCGGCAGTTAGCCCACTCTGTCCACCCAACTCACTTAGCCTAGTTCAAGCTCACGCTCGACTAGTTGTCTGCCAACAGGCTGTCATTATGCCTCTGCAATTGCTCAATCACTGCGGTAGCAACCTCAATCTTTTATCAACGACCCTTTATAACCCCCCGCGATCCTTCCTCCTTCCTCATATCCTGCTAATCGTATCCGAACCAACAAGTCTAGCCTAACTCTCTACCCTATACACTCTACATTAAGTCTTGCCACGATTAGCTGGTTACATACATAGTGTTTGTATCATCTGGATCATGCCACTGTTGTCCATGTTAACGACTATGCTGGGCGCTCACTGCAGGAGCCATTGTGCACCCAATCGTCTGTGCGTCAACCAAGCGCGCCAGCGCTCCGGCGGAAATCAAAAGTGCAATTGCGGAATGTTAAACGGGCCCCCGCTTTAGATTGCAAGTTGGCACTTGGCGCAAAGGAGGTAAACAAACAATCGGCCACTTCCCGACCCAGCCACCACAAACATTGCGTCGTCGTTCATTTAGTGTTTCGTGACAACCACTCTACTCATCCACACCAGCACCGACCTGTCGACGACCGACGACCATGCCAAACCCGCTAACGGCCCCGACACCGGCCGGGCGGCGCGACCACCAGCACCCGTTCGACCTCGAAACGCCGTTTGGCAAGATCCAGCCCGTGTTCGAGGGATTTAGCCTGGCCACCCCGGGATGGATGCACGAGGACTCGACGCTGCCTTCGCTCGACGCCGAGCCGAGTGTGCGCCGCTCTCCCCGCCGTCAGTCCCAACTTCCAGAGCAACCCCAACCTGCAGTGCAGCCTACGCCTCGCCGCTCACCCAGGCGCTCGGCGTGGGTTCAGGACGATTATGAAGTTGAGCAACCGACACCTCGCCGAAGCGCGCGCAGAAGATCAACAGTGGAGCGTCTCGGATTCCCCAGCATGGGGGACAGCACGAAGGAGAGCCTCGCCGCAAGCATGGCGAGGAGCAGGTCGATCTCCTCTGGGCCTGTGGAGGCGAGCCCGAGCAAGCCTGGGAAGATCAGGGCGGAGGGGAGCGCTCAGCGTGAGATGGAGATTGAGCCGAGAGAAAGGGAAACCAGGACGCCAGCTGTTGCCGCTCGAGCGATCCGCGAGACCCGCGCTTCGACCTCGACTCCGTCCACCAGCAACGACCTGTACGAGCGCCGCCTGCTCGACTCTGCACGACGGAAGACCCTCCTCCCGCTCCCGGGACACGACTGGGCCGATGAGGGCCTCGCCTCTTCGACGCCAGCGCCTGTTAGAACCAGGCGCAAGTCCTTCCGTCCATCACCGGAGCGCGAGCTCGTTGCCGCTTTTCCCCCAGCTCCGGTCGTCATCCCTTCACCCGTCCAACCTTCAGAGCCACCCCAGACCGACTCAGCCCCATCCGAGACACCCCGCCCTCAAACACCGCCGCCGCCCTCTCGTTCAGCGCCACAGCAGTCCACGCCCGAGAACAGGTTCGTGCTCCCGCCGTGCGTTTCGACAAGGAAGAAGCGCCGCATGGCGTCGCCTGGCAAGCCGCTTCGGGCAAGCACCGAGTCTGCCCCCGAGGCTCCTGCGGAAAGCAGCAAGCCCGCCCAGCCGAAGTTCCTGGACGAGCTGTCGCAGGTCATTGCACGCAGCTCGACGCCAGAGCCGACTGTCGCCGAGGCGCCGAAGCCTGCGTCGGACCGCCTGTCCTCCTCTTCGTCTTTGGCGGCCGCATCGCACCCTTCCGATTCCTCCGGAAAGAGGAAGGCAAAGCGCACAGTCATCAAGATCGGCGCCGGCGGGAAGATCCGCACAAGCGCTGAGGCTGCTGAGCTCGTCGCGGAGCAGGAGGAGTCGTTACGTCTCGAGGGATCCATCGACCGCTCGAGGGACAAGTCGATTGACAAGACTGGTGAGATCGCAGACTGGAGCCGCAACGTGCTCCCGGCGGACCTGGTTCTGCGACGCTCGGAGTCGCTGCAGAGCTCCAGCTCGCGCTTAACACGACACGGCAACTCGTCCGAGTCGAGGGAGGGAACGCCTGTGTCACTCGCCTCGTTGTCTTCCTTCTCGTCGCGAGGCTCCCTTCCACCTCGCCCTCAGAACCCGACCCCGCGCACTGCCTCGCCCTACAAGGACCGTCTGGACTCGTCAACCTCGCTGCCATCGCTCGCCGCCGCTCCCGTGTTCAGTGACTCGTCACTCTCGACCTCGGCGCCGAAGCGGCCCTCAAACCCTACCCCGAAGCACGCGCACACCATCCGCGCCCCTGAGAGCCCCGCGCCGATTGGTACGAAGCTGAGCATGTCGACCGGTGATGCGGAGCCCGCGAAACCCAAACAACCGCTCGCCAGCAGCCTGAATCGGCCTATCAAGCGGTTCCCGGCGCGCAAGGCGGTGCCAGCTCCGCAGGTGCAGGCGAAGCCCACTCGCGCTCTGCCGCAGCCCGTGGCAGCCGCAAAGCCTGCTCCGATGACGAAAGCGCTGGCGAGGAAGCGCCAGGTGTCTGATCCGCCCCAGCCGCAGCCCCAGACCTTCCCCGCGCGGGTCCGCAACGGCCCGCCCGTCTTAACGCCCGCGAAGAAAACCGCAAAGGCAGCGCAGCCGAAGACCCGTCTACCTGTTCCCGCCCCAGCGTCGGAAGAGCGCAACGCGAAGCGCGCCAAGGTTGCCGCGACCGAGCCCGAGGAGCCGACCGGATCCACGACGCCGCCGCACGTGGTCGAGGCGCTCGCGACGCCGCGCAGGCACAGTGTCACCGTCCGCCGAACTCCTCGCCGTACGACTCCGCGCCGCACGCCTGCTTCCGTTAGCGGCTGGCCTGAACTCGGGCTCAACAAGGAGCAGACCGCGTTCACGTTCGAGCACAGGCTCCGCCAGGCCGCTGAGGAGAGTCCCGCCATCGACCCTCCCAGCATCAGCTACCCCTCCTACCCTTCTTATCCCACCCAGTCGGCGCGCCGCGAGTCATACGCTACCGACGCTGACTCCGATTCCGAGGGCGACGGGGACATAGAGGAAGACGAGGAGGAAGTTGGAGTGCTGAACCCTATGGAGGAGTTCGAAGTCATTCGTCCGCACGGGCAGGAGCTCAGTGCCGTGCTTGAGGTCACGGAGGGAGAGGTCTCCGCGCTGTCGCAGCGCTCGGCATTCACGCCGATCGGACGTCCCACGCAGGTGTTCCAGCCTCAGCCGCAGGAGGAGTCTGAGGACGAGTACGAGGATGAGCCGACACCGAAGGCTATCGTTCTCGAAGAGCCTGCTTCTGAGCCCATTGTTGTCGACGAGCCCGTCGCCGAGCCGACTCCCGAGCCGGAGGTTCAGCCCGAGCAGGAAGCCGACACGTCCGCCTCGTCAAGCGACTCCTCGCTGCGCAGTCTCGGCAAGGGAGTGTTGGGTTTCCTGGCTAGCTTAGTCGGGACGCCCACGCCTGCGGCTCCTAACACCGCTGCGCCCGTTGCCGCCCCCGCCCCACTCGCGCTCGCGGAGGTGGCCCAGACGCAGAAGGTCTCCAAGCCGACCCGTGCTATTAAGAACAAGCCGGTGCGAGCCAAGGACAAGGAGAACGCCTCTGCGAAGCCGCGCACTCGCCCTGCGCCCAAGCCTCAGCCTGTGAAGAGCAGCGAGACTAAGGAGAAGGAGGTGCCGCGGTATGCGCTCGCAACTGCTGCTGCCCGCGCGCATGAGCAGAAGCAGCCGGCGGAGAAGCGGAAGCGCGATGCGGGCTCTCCGCAGCGTAACGTGCGGCGTAAGGTGCCCGCTGCTTCTGCTCTGTCCACCCGCCCTCTTCGCTCGTTACCCCAGAAGGAGAAGTCGACGTCCTCCCGGCCGATCAGGTCGTTACCGAGCACCCGCTCTTCGAGTGCTGCCACTCGCTCCGCCGGCGCTGCTCGCTCTGTTAGCGCCACAAGCGCTGCTAGCGCCGCCAGCTCCAGCAGCAGCACGTCGCGCGGCCCCCGCACCGGCTCGACCGTCACCGCCTTTACCGCTGCGGCGCTTGCCCGCCTCCCAAAGCCGGGAGAGACGAAGGCAAAGGCGTCGCCCGTCAAGATCCGGGACCTGGAGCGCGCGCGCGACCTTGCGGTCCGCAAGGCGGTCTTCGAGCGCTTCCACCCTGACGCTGACGTTTCGCTCTCGAACATGTCTTTCGGCTCGCCAGCACCTGCGCCGCCTGCTGGTGCGCCCCTCGGCGAGTCGTCCGCTGCCAACGCCTCTCGCCCGAAGCCAGCCACGCTGAACGGCAAGGCGAAGAACTTGACCATCCCCATGAGCGGCAAGACGCCCGGCAAGGCTAGCAAGCTCCGTGCTGCCAGCCGCGCCAAGTTCGACGCCAAGGTCGCGCGCAAGGCCGCCTTGAAGGCGAAGGAGGAGGAGGAGCGTGAGCGCATCCGCCGCCAGGTCGAGGAGGAGATGGACCGCCAGAGGCGTAAGGCGACCGTCATTCGCGCCCGTCCCCTGCCCGAGATGTACAGGAGGTAGAAGGAAGGAGAAAAGACAGTGTCGCCCGCATGCTTGCACTGCCCTGCATATAATCATTTCGTTGTCTAGGTACCTTGTTGTGTATAGATTGTCATGTATTGCGATACGCTTCTTGCAAACTGGGATTTAAGCATGAGGTAGAGGTAGAGAGCAGCGCAAGCAACGGTTGGTGGGCTGGTTATCGCCATATGACGGCATCCGACTCGGCAATCTCCGCTCGGCACCTGAGCGGGACTCTGGTCCGGGCCGGGTAGTTGCACCACCCAACGGCTGCATTGGGTCATCGGAGAATCCCTGGGTGTGGGCTGTTATCAGCTGTGTGACTGACTTTGACTTCTCCATTCCTCCACCTCGCACAACCCAAAATGCCTCAGCTCTTCAACACGTCCCGCCTCGAGGGCAAGACTGGTGAGCTCGGCACAGACCGCCATTAGCTGACGCGCAGCCGTCATCACCGGCGCTTCGTCCGGTATCGGTGCCTCGACCGCGATCCTGTTCGCGAAGGCTGGCCTGAACCTTGTCCTGCTCGCGCGCCGCGAGGACGCTCTTCAGAAGGTCGCTTCGGACGCTACCGCCGCGGCCAAGGAGTTCGGCTTCACCCCGCAGATCACTGTCAAGACCCTCGACGTGAACGACCGTGCTGCCGTCGATGCGCTCCCGAAGGCGCTTCAGGACGCTGGTGTCAAGTCATTCGACGTCCTCGTCAACAACGCCGGCGGCGCTGTCGGCACTGAGCGTGCGGGCGAGGTGCAGCTGAAGGACATCGACTTCATGGTGGACACGAACCTCGTCTCGCTCATCCAGATGACGCAGGTCTTCCTGCCCACGATGCGCAAGCAGGACTCGGGCCACATCATCAACATCGGCTCGCTGGCGGGCCGCGAGGCCTACGTCGGCGGCAGCGTGTACTGCGCCGTGAAGCACGCCGTGAAGGCGTTCACGCAGAGCCTCATGAAGGAGCTCGTCGACACGGGCATCCGCGTGTCCGAGGTCGCGCCCGGATTCGTCGAGACCAACTTCTCCGTCATCCGCTTCCGCGGCGACGAGGACAAGGCCAAGGCCGTCTACAAGGGCTTCGAGCCGCTCGTCGCCGAGGACATCGCCGAGGAGATTGTCTGGTGCGCCCTCCGCCCGCCCCACGTCAACATCGCCGAGCTCTACGTCCTCCCTGTCGCTCAGGGATCGGCCACCATCATCCACCGCAAGCAGTAAGAAGCTAGATATGAGTCTCATTAGTTCAAACGGTATGCACCGGCTTCGTCGGCATGTGTCGAGGTGCTGCTGCATGGAGAACGGCTGGACTCAGGCGCTGTCTTTCTCGGATCCTTGCACTTCGCTGTGTCTTCCTCGAACGTTTGCGTCATGGCTTGGTTTGATCCGCACGACATAATGGGGCACACACGCGGCTGACATGGACTGACGCGACTCACCGAGGCGGACAGAACTGTGTCTTCCCTCTCTCTTTCTCCTCTCGTTCCACTAATTCACACTCCGCACCTGACCTCCTTTCCAGCGCCGATCACACATGTGCCCGCGCCATCGGGGGCAACGGCGCGTTCACTCGCCCCGACGGCCGACGTTGGGGAGAGGGCGCACACGCGCGCTCGCGCTCGAGCAGCTCTGCAGCTCCGACCGGAGGCCGGGGCCGTGTGACAGCCATCTGCTGCTGATTCCACTCACTCCTTCATTGTCAACAACCTCCCAACCAACACCCTCCTTCCTCACCATCCACTGAGCCATCCACACCACATCTCAAGTCCAGAGGGCACAACCAGCCATGGCGCTGACAAGTGCGCCGAAGCGCGGGACTGCCAGCTTGGCAGGTTCTGCCAGCCGGAAGCCCCGCCAGCGGCGCGACTACAGCTCGGAAGACGAGCTCGAGCCTGAACCTCAAGCAGGGAAGACCGATAGGCAATCTATCCCTCGTGAGCTCGGGGATTGCAGCGGTCAAGCTGACATGCAGGCGCATGCGACAACTGCTACAAGTCGAAAGTGAGCTGCCTTCTTTTTCCTCCTCAGTGGCCACTCACCTTCCTCGACAGCCCTTCGCATGCCCAGGTGGATGTTAAGAACGGAACCTGACACCCACAGATGAAGTGCACGAACAAGGAGTCGCCGCCGTGTGACCGTTGCCGCGCGACAAACGCCGAGTGCACTTTCGGTGGGCCGCGCGCCACCAAGACAGCCCGAGTCGAGAGGTAGGCTTACGCTGCCGTCCATTCGAAGCTGACCACAGTCGCCTGAAGGCCGTCGAACAACGCATTGGCGAGATGAACGACTCGCTCGCCGAGGTCGTCGCGCTGCAGCGTGAGACTCTGCGCCGCACCGAGGCCAACAGTGCCGCCACCACCGCCACCACTGCCACCACTGCTGCGGGGAAGGATCGTGAGTCTGTTTCTCGAAAAGCTAGCCTCGGAGCATCGTAGCTGAACCCACAGGCAGGAGCTACCAGCCGAGCCACGGTGTGCGTCCGCCACCAACGCCAGCGCCAGCTCCACCATCACCCGCTCGGTTCTGGCGTCCGCCGCCTCCCCCTCCACCTCCTCCCCAACCCGTGTGGCGAGACTACGATCCGGAGCGCCCTGAGGAGCCGCAGTCCGGCGAGCCAGGTTCCGGCTCCCTGTCCGATGCAGAGAGCGACGGGCCACTCGAGCCGCCTGCAATCGTGTACAACAACATGTTGAGTCTGGCCGAGGCTGCACGCCTTCGCGAGGACGGGAGCTACGACAACTACGACGAGACCCGTGCCTTCCCTCCCTCGTCGAGCGCCGATCCCGTCGAGCCCGGTGGCAAACGTGTCCGCCGCGATTCGTTCATACACCGCGCCGCGCCACAGCAGCGCGGCTCGCATGCCGGCTTTAAGGACCCCATAGAACTCGGTTGGTGCTCGGCCGCCCAGGGCGAGCGACTGTTCAACGTGTAAGTTTACAGGTTACATTGCATGTAGCTGACAAGACAGGTTCTTCGAAGGGGCATCGGACTATGTCCCCATCTTCGACCCCGAAACGGACACGTGGGCGAGCCTCCGCGAGCGCTCGCCGTTCGCTATCACCGCACTGATCCTCGTCGGCGCCAAGATCGAGGACGCAGGGAAGCAGCCGAGCGAGCTCCAGCGCAAGTGCAAGGAGCATGCAGAGAACATGGGTGAGTTGCCGAGCTCGCTCCACCTGTGCGTTAGCTGATCGCAGGTATGCACACGCTGTTCACGCCCGTTGCACGTATCGAGGTACTACAGGCGATGCGTAAGCTTTGTACACCCGTCGATGCTAGCTAACCACAGTCGTGCTGTCCATGTGGGGCGACACGAGCTGGCGTCCAGGCGGTGAGCTAAAGGGCAGAGCGAGTAAGCTAACAGCAGGCCACGCGCTGCGCATTGCGTGGGCTTTCTAAGCTTGTGGTCAGCTAACCCCAGCATCGACATGGGACTGTATCGCTGCTTGCCCTACCTCGTGCAATCGGGAATGGGTGTGGGCAAGTCGGCGTCAGAGCTCGAAAGCGAGCGCTCGTCCGTGATCGGGGCACGCTGCTGGCTCGCAGTGAGTCACTCCTTCTACAGTGTTTTCTTCCACCTGTTGTCGCTACGAGAACAAGTTGACACCCAGGTGTACAAGTCCGAGTTCGAGATGGCCTTCAACCTCGGCCGTCCCGGTCTCTTCTCAGCCGAGGACACGATCCGCCACGGCCGTGCCTTCCTCTTACATCCTTTGACGAATGCGGCTGATGCGCGCCTCGTCGCTGTCTGCGAGCTGCTCACGCTCCGCATGCCGATGCACCAGCCCTTCAGCCTGTGGCCGAGCACGGCGCGCATTCCTGACCTCGACGCGCGCATCGCCGAGGCGAATGCCGAGTTCGATGCGTGGTTCCGACACTGGGACGAGTGGTTTGGTGAGTCTCTCGACCACGCCCTTCCTCGTGGCATTGAGCTACGTATTCTAGGGTGAACGCTCCAAGCTGACATCAGATCGGCGCGGTGTGCCGCGCACAAACTTCCTGCGGGAGAGCCGTGAGCTAACCAGGAAGTGGGGTAGCTGACAACAGTCTCGAGCCTGCATGCGCACGCAGTGTAGGTGTTCCAGCATCGCAGTGGTGAGTGTATAGCTGACGACAGGCTGCATACCAACTCTCGCATTTTGCACGGCATCCGAAGCCGGCGCGACGTCCGCGCTCTCTCCGGCCAGCGAGCCGCGCATCTCCGCCTCGCTCAAGTCAGTGCCGGCACGCTCGTACAGATGGCGCTGCGAGGCAGCTCGTACGCCGACAACTTCGCCAAGGGTGAGTCATCGACCATGCCTCTCGCTGTCCGGATGTGCACTTCAGCTGACGCCAGCGAACCACTACACTCACGTCGGGATTGCGTTCGCGGCGCGCATGCAGATCCGGCTCGCCTCCCTCCTGCCCGAGAATCTGGACCTGGCAGCGGCAGCGCGCGATCTCGAGCTCCTGACTGAGCGTCTGGCGCAGGTGCCCGGCTTCACCTTCGCAAGGCTGATCCGCGACGTCCTGCTGCGCGCGAGGCGTAGGCGTGTGCTTCCTCCTATTGAGGACTCGGACATGCACTCTGGATCGCGCTTTGCGGGACGTTTCGAGCGCCACACACCCGCCGAGAGTCGTGCTCGCCTCGAGCCCCTTCCCCGCCCGCCTCCCACCCCGCAGATGCTCGCTGCTCCCTCACCAGCGTCTGCACCTTCGCTCAGCCCTGCAGCGTCAACGCTCGACTCAACGCTCTTCTCCGGCTCGCCCATGCTGCCCCAGGTTTATGAAAGCGAGGCTGCCCCCGCTCTCGACTTCATGTACGCGGAGCAGCTGTGGCCCAAGGATCCCGGTGCGGCAGACTTCGCCCTCGACGCGTGGTTCCCCTTCCCTCCCCTTGGTGAGCTAGCCTAGGTCGCTTGGTTAGCTGACGCCAGACTCTGACATTCACGATTCCTTTGCTCTGTGACATAGACACGTGCTCTCTTCATTAGGAAGGGGGAAGAGGCTGGCACTACTGCCAAGCAGAGGATTTGCTGTGGCCATTCACCGCGTCGCTTGTAGATGACTCCCGCCGATCGCCACATGCATGCAGCAGAATTGAGTTCTCCCACGCTGAACCAGCCTGACCAGCCTGACATCACTACCCGAGTTGAGGGGATCGACGGGGCGGTGCAGACCCTGAGCCAGGCCTGTGGCCCGTGGGACTCTCGATCACTCCCGCCATGGCTTCACACCCGCGCTGACTACTGGTCTTCGCGGCTGCCACGGCTTCGAGTAGAGCACGCAGGGCTCCCGCTACGCGTCCGTGCGCACTATGCTCGTGTCCAGATGCGCTACGAACACGCGCTACGCGCTAGGCGTTGACAGTCAAGTAATGCATATGCAGGCGCCGCGGATCGCGGGCGCGGGTAGGCTCAGCCAATGTGGGACAGGTAACGTTTATCAAGGTCTAAGGTTTCGGAGTTGTTAAGGTCTGTTTTGTTTTGGGGGCCTCGAATCTCGAGTTCTCGAGCTTTTCGAGGCCAATGCGTACACCAGCAAACTGACAGAAATGAATGGCGCGGCGGGCACCCGCCTGCAGCTGGTGGGTGGGAGGCCGACAAACATTGTCGTTTGGCTGAAATGAGCAGACGACGAGGAGCGCGCTCGCTCGCATCCGCTGGAAGGAAGAAATAAAGGTCCATCGTGAAACGATCCGTAATGCAATTCGTGAGGTTGGGTTGCGTGGGCGTGGGGTGTGTGGTGTTGCGTGAAGCGCCGAGGCGCCGATGAGATACCGAAATGTCCTGATTAACAGCCGACGAGCTCGTTCTTCGGCCACTTCTGACCGGCCTGAGCCCAAGTCGTGAAGTTCGGGTTGTTGTAGACGTCCTTGTACTTCTCGATGTAGGCCGCAGTCGGGCGGTCCTCGGGGTCGCATCCGACGAGGCCGCTCTCCTTCTGCCACACACGGATGTAGTCGATGCGCATGTAGTTCGGGAAGTTCATGTTTCGGAAGTCGACGTTTTGGAAGTTGTTCGACATACCCAGGTTGAAAATGAGCGCCATGGGCTCCTCGGCGATGAGACGCTGTCCAACGCCGACCTTCTTGTTGGGCTGGACAGTGTCGTAGTTCATCCACCACGACTGCTTGCCCATGTTGACCCAGGTGACGTAGCCATCCTTGCGGTGCTCGTAGTCGGCAACGTACTCGAAGCCGAACACACCGAACGGCTCAGAAGATCCGTCGGCCGTCGGTCGGTTCTCGACCTGGTTGTCGTGGTAGATCGAGTCGTGCGTGTAAGACAGACAAGAAACACACTGCTGGAATACACCTCCGAGGTAAGTGTTCGGCCTGGTGACGTCCTCGTTGAAAATCTTGAAGCCAGACTTGTTGTAGAACTGGTAGAAGTCGTCGAACGGAGCGAACTGAGCAGACTGGGACACCTCACCGTGGCCGACGTCAAGGTCGATCTGGGCCTCGATCATGTCGATTTCGACGGATCCACGGCCGACACCCTTGGGTCCCGGGTGGTCGTCCCAGTCACAGTTACACTTGGAAAGCTTCTGGCCGGGAAGGAAGGACAGCGAGCCCTTGTAGCCTTGCCTGTCGTCGACCTGACCAGTCGTCAGAGTCGCCTCGGGACCGGTGCCGTTGACCCAGGTCTGGTTGGCCAGGATACCGACGTCGCAAGAATCGTAGGAGTAGGGCCAGAGACCCTCCGTGGTACCACCGTAGCCGGGGCGGCCGAGGTTGCCCATGGTCCAGACACCGGGCCAGAAACCACCAATGTCGTTGTGTCCCGGGAGCGAAACACGGGCCTCGTAGTAACCGTTGTGGCTGAAGCAGAGCTGGTTCCAGGACTGGATCATGCCCGAGCGGAACATGAGGTTGTTCGTCGGAATCTGCTCGATCGTAAGAACCAAATGTCCGTCCTTGGTCGTAACCTGTCCGGGGTCGTACCACTCGAAGTCGTTCGTGGGCCAGTAGTGAATGTCGACAGCGGTGAAGAAGGGGTCATCGCCAGGGTAGAAGGTGCGGCCCTCTTTGTTGAACTCGTCAGAGAAGACAAGATTCCACTCCTCGCCGTCGAAACCGATGCGCTTCTTGACGTCCTCCGGCGTGTCCGGGTCGATCATGCTCGGGAAGTCCGCAGGCATCTGCGGCGTCTGGCCGGAGGCGTTGACACCACCGAGGTTGAAGCCCGGCGTGTTACCGCCATTGGAGTTCTCGTTGTTGTACGCCCAATCGATAATCGGGTATCCAGCGAAGAGAACGATGAAGCCCGCCATGAGGACGAAGAGGGTCAATCCGTTGGCCCATCCTCGCCAAGATGTGATATCGAAAGGAGTCGACAGATCTTTGCGATCGGACGCAGTGAAGGTGTGGAGCTGGTCGTCAAGGTCGCTCTCGTCGATACCCTGTAAGGGCCCGGATCCACCACGGACACCTTCACGCAGAGGCATCGTCTCGGCAGGGGAGAAGCGCGGCGATCCAGTCTGCTGCGGAGAAACGTTGGCTGGAGTCGCATACCGAGGCGTCGAGCTGTACGAGGAAGACGTTCCCTGGGCATAGTTGCGGGAGCCAGCGGCACCGGCGGCGGCGCCACCGATTCCTGCTCCGGCCGACGGGCCGTATGCACGGTTGTAGCCGTGGTTTGAGGAGCTTTGCTCGTAAGAGTTGAGCGAGGTCTCAGATGTGCGGTGACCCATGCCTGAATGCATGGTGGGAGGTTGGGCCATGCCGGGTCCTTGAGCTTGAGAGAGGAGAGGCGCGGATGATGGCTGGTTGGACCTGTTACCAAACTGTAGGCGGGGAGGGGGCCGGGTGATCAAGCACAGGGAGTGTCCGCAAGAGTAAGAAGAGCAAGTTGATTAGGTGGAAGGAATGATAAGAATAAAGGAGGGCGTCGATCGAAGTCGGTGA
Organism: Trichosporon faecale; assembly: GCA_039545375.1. Taxonomy (NCBI): domain Eukaryota; kingdom Fungi; phylum Basidiomycota; class Tremellomycetes; order Trichosporonales; family Trichosporonaceae; genus Trichosporon; species Trichosporon faecale. The sequence continues at coordinate 1,903,135 of BCLU01000001.1, forward strand.
GGAAGGGGAAGAGAAGGGGAGGTGGATGGTGTACGACGAAGGCGATGCGATGTATGGATGGAGAGTGTGGGAGTGGGTGGTGGTGGTCAGCACATGACGAGTGGGAGGTGGGAGGGGAGGGGTGAGATCTGAGGGCGGGAGGAGTGGGAGTGCGTGAACGTCTGAGAAGAGGGAGAGGGACGAGGGACCGAGACGTGGAAAAGGCACGCGTGTAGGAGGTAGACGATGCGCAGGCCAAGGCCAAGCACTAAGCACTCAGTGAATCGACCTACCACCGCCATCAGGTTTAGGTTTCGACCACCGCCTGCAGGTAACTGGTAGTCGCCATCGGCCGCACGCCGCAGGCGCCCAAGTAGCCTAGGCCGCCCACTGAGCACCGCCGCCGCCGAACGCTGCCATCCCATCCACTGTCTCTTCCACACGACATTTCATGAAACAAGGCTCGACTCCTCGAGCCGACGCCATGCACACTGTTGCACCGGTCAGATGCACGCCGCGAGCCAAAATGTCGCGCTGCATGGACCTCGATGCTGCCCAGCGCGCAGCCCCAACAACTGCGCAGACCCCGTTTCGGTGCACCGACGCTCCACCCGGTGAACCCTCGGTGAACACCAAAAAGTTCGAGGCCTCGCAAGGTTCGAGCCTTGGTGCACGGCTGAGCGGCTCGAGTCTGTCCGCATCTAACCGGTGTGTGTATGTCTCCCGCGCAACATACGTGAGACGTGGTGCAGCGGTGCGACAATGAAGATGCCGACATGCCAACACACTGATCGACGTCTCCCCTCCTCATGCGCACTCGACCGACCGGGATTCTCGAAGTGTATAGTGACTCACCATAGACGAGGGGTTGAGACCTCCAAAGCTTTTTCGTGATCCTTGTTGGCGATTGAACATTTAGGAAAGGGAGAGAGCAGTTGAGCAGGTCGAAAGCACAACCGCAAGAATATCAAGTGCGGTCGACGTCGACGAGCGCAGCCGGGCTTGCGTGTTGCGGGTGCAGGGGCGGAGGTTGGGCGGTAGACACGGGCTGGTCAACAACCACGTGCTGAGGGCGGTATGTAGGCGCTTTTGGTTGTGTGTCCGAGATCTACTAGAACAGCAACACGGATGCGGAAGACGTCAAAGCGGTGTGGGATGCCTTGTCGCCGTGTGTCGTGTGTATTTGAGTTGTTGGAGAAAGATCAAGTAGTGCGTGCGGCGTGCGGTGCGGTGGGTCGTACGCGGTGAGCCGTGGTTGGTCGTGATCGGTGAAGGGATGAAGGGTCGGATGCAGCGCCAAGCGAAATTGGTGCTGCGGTGGAAGAGTCTGGGCACTGGGCGGCGCGGGTGCTGGCCTGGGACTTGAAATGCCAAGGGCCGATATGCCAAGGTTGAGTTTGAGCTCTTCCCAACCAAACGATCCTTTAAATTCTATGACTCCTTGACACTGGGGACAAACGCGGCGCGAGTGTGGCTAGACACTAACACGAGTGGTCGAATTGATTGTCGGTGTGAGAGGGTGTGCAGACGCGAATTGCGACGGCGAGTTGGAGGAATGCAGAGTGCAGAGTGGTGCTGCCGGGCGAAAAAAAGTCGACTGGCCTTAGCAGGGAGCTGCGCTGAGCGGAGGGATGACGAGGTGTTTAAGGTTTGCTGGGCGATAGGTATGACGGCAGGGGCCAAGCGTCGAGATCGAGGAGAGAGATGAGGATAGGAGAGTGTGGTGACAGAAGTCGGTCGATGCTCGGGCAAGCCTCTTGCGTTGAGAATCGTGGATCAAGAAGGCCGTGTCGAGGTCGAGGATTCGAGGGCTGAGGCTGGGGGCTGCTAGGGCGACTGGGTGGTCGACTGAGTCTGGAAGCAGGCTCGCGGGAGATGGCACGCGGCACTGGAGGATTTGATGCGAAGGATAGGGTGAGGGATGCAGGATTCGCAGGGAAGTGTGAGAGCAGGGGAGCGCAGAGGAGCGAGACTGACACTCTATTAAAAGCCCCTCTGTTTAACCCAAATTGGGAATAGAGCGGGCCCTTCGAGGTCCACGGCTGTCTCCCGCTGATGGCACGGCAGGTGTTGAGGGTCCAAAGGTGAGGGTAGGTTGAGGGTATCCGAGGGTCCAGGATCGAGATCGGGTTCCGGCAAGTGTCAAGTATCAGATGTGCAGGCAGACCAGCCTGATACCAGATGATATGACGAACTATGTTTGTGTGTTGCTTTGCGATATAAATGTTGCGATCCCAAGGCGTCAGTCGATGACAGCACTTGGGCGCTGGTGACCGGGGCACAGGCTGGGCGACGCTGACATTCTGGGACCCGCTAGAGACCAAGCTATGGGACTACGGATGACGAGGGCACGGGGGCTCAGGTAAGGAGGCACGCGGGCAGGGTTCTGGTCGCGTGTGTCTGAAGGACTGGTAGTGACTGTCTGGCATGTCTGGAGCATCCGTCGAGACACGCGGTGATGGTACTCAGGACAGGATCGGGATATAACATAGTCTTTGGGAGCGAAGGAGGAAGACCTTTCTCGCCTTGGCTGTCCGGCGACGGACGTGATTGAACAGCGATGCGGAGCAGCGCATACAGCCTGTGAGGTCGCCGTTCGTGACCGTTCGTGACGCCGGGAGTGAGCCAGCGTGAGCACAATGCACAGGTCAGCTTTAAGGGACCGGTCCACAGACCTCTGTCTCCTGCCTTGGGCCTTGTTCAGGGGGTTGGAACTCCTGACTTCTTCTGCAATTCTTCCAAGCGCACCCGGCTCATCTTGACCCCTGGATCCACTTCTCAGTCACAATCCACGCATGACTTACACCACGGCGCACTGTACGGCCACCGACAGCCGGCCGCCAGCCATGCTTCAGGCAGAGACAGAGAACAATCGGCGTGCCGAGCGCCGAACCCAGCCAAGCCTTAAGCCACGCGCTCATGGTTTTCACTCTGGTGTGAGTACTCGCCACATTCGCACACTCCCACTCTGCCAATGCTATTATCAGTTGAGCGATTTAGTTAGGATGCAAACGTTATCGGTGACAGCTGACTGACGCGCTGACGCACCTGTGTAAACAAAGGCCAGCTGTGTCCTCAGCACTGTTCTACTAGTTGCGTGTCTGTGTGTACCCAGGAACACCCGAACGGCAGGAGAGGTCTGTGCTCCGAATGCTCAATACTGCCTCATCTATCTCCGTCCTCTCTTGTGAGTTGAGAGAGGTACAGAAGGACAGAGCTTCGAGCAGGAGAGACACGGCCGCATTCGGCGGCGACTTCGGACTAAGCCACCACTGTCCGCGACGTTCGGAGTGTCTCGCGAGGGCGTCAGAGGATGAACCTGGTGTGCATCTGTGCATGCGCAGAGCGCAGCACGCCGAGCTGTGCGTCGAGCGCGTCGATCTGCCGCCCTGCCACTGCGGAGTGCAGCTTCTGCGGAGTCGGGTAACGACGCCAACTGATTGTCGGGGCGCAGCGAACCCATAGTCAGCAACATCGACCTCAGCGCACACCAGTGACTCTGCGCACAGGCCACCGAGGCACAGAGCCTACCCGTACAGCACACCGCGTATCGGCGCATCGGTTTGCGACTGACACCGGTAAGCGGTTGGCTCAGCCCTGTTATCACTGCGCCGAGCACACGACCCACTGCTCGGTGACAATGTGAAGCTTGGCGGAGCACGCGAGGTCTTGGCTATCGGGCTTAGCGGAGCCCAAACAAACATCTCGGCGCATGTCACCTGGCGATCATGGATCTCTCGGCATCGTCAGGCTGCACAAGCGTTTGTGCCACCTGCGAGCCTGCTGCGTACGCGGCAGCCACCGGTGCCCAACCAGATGGACACAAGGAAACCAAAGGGCTCGGAGTCCAGAGGGCCTCGAATTCTGGGTGACGCTCACAGTGGGTGTGGACCCTCTGCTCTCCCTGCATGGGTGCTGCGCCGAGCGCAGCCATTGGCTCTGCCCAAGCACAAAGGTCCGGCACACCGCCACTGCCGTGGACCTGACCTGACTTGACCGGGTTCGCCTCATGTGCATGCCTTCGCCCCTTACTCCCTTATCATTCCTTGCAGAATGCACTGTTGTTGGTCAAAGGAACAGCAAATGCGCTCACCGGCGCGTACCGGGCTGTCCAGGGACTGCGCCGCAGTTCGCGACCCGGGTCCTGTGGTCCGTCACGACGCGCCTCCTTTCTCTCCGAGGCCGTGATTGGCACACTGTGCCAGTACCGCCGGCCTACCAGGGCGAGCGAGTAAGCTTTGAAGGGCACCAGCGACATCGGCCTCTTCAGCGCGTCTCGCCCCACCAAGGCTTCTAGACCCGTCACGAAAGGAACTCCCGGCGCACATGCGTGTTAAGCCCTCGACTCGGGCCTCGTTTCGCGTCGTGTCCAGCGGCTCTGCAGGGACAGCCGGACCTGGCGGGAGTACGCAGCCTGTGATCTGCCTCGGCCACACTGATTCCCAAGTACCGTATCAAGGACTCTCCTTCTCTCACAGCATGGCTAAAGTCTACAAAATGTGCGTTGACAGTCTGACACCAGACGGAAGGGACTCAGGACGTTCTCGTCATTCGCTTGCAGTTACCATTGCTGTGCGGAATGCACGCCTTACTGACAGACAAAACCACCCGGATCGAAGCCGGTGCACCCGGAACCCGGCGCCACCGCACGGGGGTGCGCCCCTCGCTGTTCCGAATGCTTCTTCTCAGCGTCCAGTGGTTGGTTGGCAGAGCGTCGCAGGGCATTATGCATGTTCGCTGCGAGCTCTGCCGTACGCCGCTCATGCTGCGCTCGCTGTTTACTCACAGCCCAAATCAGAACTGCGGTGCCCCCCTCTACGGCTTCTACATGCCCTGCCCACATCACCCAGCCCAAGTTCCATTGGCCAGCTCTTCGCACAGATGAACATGTGGGGAACGTGATCTCCCGCATGATCTGACGTAGCTGTACGCAGCCCGCCAAGCGATTTAGCGGTCCGCAGACTGACAGGACATGAACGGAGGCGCCGCAGCAACGACCATGTGTCCGGTGCTGTGCAGTCGAGGAGGAAAGGAAGACAGGACATTGGACGGCGTTCCACTAGTGTCCGGTGCGATCTGACGCTAGTCTGCGCCGGAACGGAGACGACTAACGCACCGCAGGGATGGCGAGACGGAACTGTCTGCGCAGTCTGAGCGGCACTCAACCTCCGCTGGCCTGCAAGTTAAGGCGTGTCGTTATCATGACAGCTGCAGAGTTATCGCGGTTATCGCGAACAAAGAGGAGAATGTGCGATCTGCACATCCCGAGCTCAACGCCAACAGTGGGCCTTGGGCAGAGGCACCGCCCGGGATGAACGCCACTGACGGGATCATGAATGCGCCTACGGCACGGCACCCGGGAGAGGTCCCATTCAGTGCGAGCTGCACCGGTATGCGGGTGTCGCCGTTTGGTCTTCTTACACAACGATCAACAGACAGTCAACAGCCAACAGTCACCTGTCCTATCCTCGGTGTGGAACTGCGCAAGCTGATACTAGAAGTGCAATGTTACGTTCGATCGTGATCGTAGCAATATAACTAGTCGCTGCCGCGCATGGTTCCGCGCGCTCCACAAAGGACGCAGCAGGCGAACAGGACGGCCAGCGGCCATGCGTGCACGCTTAAGCCTGTTCTGGCTCATCAGGCTGGCAGGAGCGACACCGTGCGCTCACTTGCGCTTGCGCACGGTGCGCACAGAGCACAGAGCACCATGCACGGTGGGACCTAGAAGCCCTGCATGCAGTGGTACAAGAGAGGCTAGGGCCTGAAGCGCTGTAGGTTGAGTCCAGCCTGAACCACCCGGCCGGTCCAGGGTGAGGGTCCCCGACTGAATTCCGGCCGGCCTGATGGGTGAGCCCAACCAGGGCAAGATGGCCATCGCTGGGCGAAACGTTACTTTCTTCCTCTTTCACGCTCGACGCCAACTACGCCAGCTCATTATCCAGCGCAAGCGCCGCCCTGGTATCCTGGGTCCTGCATTCTGACCCCAGATGCTATCCACAGCCACTCCTCAGGTCTGCCCTCGCAGCTCGCAGCCTGGCCGGCCAGAGTGAGCATCGCGCAACGCTCACCCAGGCGCACTGGCAGGACCACCCGACGGCTGGCCAGCCCTCGACCAGGATCCCGACCTGAATTCCACAGGATCCACTTGCCCTACTGAGCTCAGCCTCCACAGTCTACTAACAACAGACTACAGCCTCCTGCCTACAAGGTTGCAAGCCGGCCCGCGGCCCGAGCGCTGCACCGTCTTCGAACACTTACACTGCCGACTGACCTTGTCCTCCTCCCCATCGCTCTTCTCCAGCTCGTCTCTCCTCCGCCTCTCCGTCCCCGCGTCCCCTCCTACTCCTCCATCTTCTCCTCGACCTTCCTTCATTCCCTTTCGTCACACCGGAGAAAGACTGAGTCCCATCGGCCCTTGCCCCAAGCTACCCACACTCATTACACCACCACGCTCATTGACTGTTCATCTCTGGCATTGTTACGATCCCTCTCACGCATACGCTCCCCGACCTCGCATTCTCCGCCCTCGCATTCAACTACCGATCCGCTGTCCCCTGTTACTGAACCACTTCAACGCAATCACATAACGACACACAATGGCCCGTGTACCGCAATTGTACGCTATTCCCCGAGCGCAGCACTCCCAGCATTCGCAAGTGGACGACCCGTTCTCCGACCGCTCCGTTCCCTCTCAGAGTCAGCAGGACCTGCACGCCCCTTCTGTTCACGATGAGCGGAACAGCACGAATCTGTCCTCGATCGGTGGCCTTCTGCTCGGCAACGGCGCCAACAACAAGCCGGCCTACCGCGACGAGGAGGAGTATGTGGGTGTCGACAAGAACTCTCTGCACGCGCGAGTCATGCGCGACATGGTCGATTCAGCTTATGAGCCTGCATACGACGAGCCGACGCCCAACTACGAGATGTACGATGACAACAAGGCGAGGGCGAGCCGTTCTCTGAACAAAGCACCGCAGGGTGGCTACGAGCAGCCGGGTACGCCTACGCGCGCGAACCTGCCCAAGCTGCAGATGCCCACGCCCTCGACGCCGACGAGGCAGTACGCCCAGCTTGGCCCCCACGGCCCGCCGACGCCGAGCACGCCGACGCACCCTAACGGCAACGGAGCGCCAATGGGACATCCCATGTTCAACCCGACCCCGATGCACCAGCCGCAGCCCCAGCGGCCGATGCCGAAGGTGCTCATCCCGCACGACACGGGCACTGTCGTTCCCCCGAACACGCTGCCCGTGTCGCCGATGCTCGCTGCTCCTCCCCGTGCCCACTTCTCGCCGATGACGCCACCCGCCTCTCCGTCCTCCAAGGCGATCGGCGCGATCGAGGCCAACCTGAACTCGCCCCTGTCCGGCTTCGACAAGATGCGCGAGAAGGGCACCTGCTTCCGCGAGGGCGAGGACGAGGTCCTGGCTTCTTTCTCCCCCCGCATAACGGGCGAGGGGCGGCCGAGGCCTCGTCCCCGTCAGCCGGGAAACCCGAACGGACGCAAGTCGGCCTTCCGGCCGCTGTCCACCGTCGACTTTTGGAAGCGTATGTCCGTCGTCGCCAAAACGCACGACCCCCGCAAGGAGTCGGAGTGGATGAAGAGCAAGAAGAGGTCCATCTGGAAGAACCCCATGTTCGTTGTGCCTCTTGCACTCACTATCATCGCAGTCATCGCGGTGGTGGCTTGGGGAGTGCACAAGGTCCGAAACACGGAGAGCCAGATGGGATAACTTCCCTCTTGCGCTTGTCTTTTTGTGTCCTCATCTCTCCTGCACGTCGCTCGCGGCGTTCACTCTCGCTAAACCTGCCCGTCTCTACCTCAAGCCTCCGGTCGGCAGGCCTACTCGCATACCCTCATCTCCTCTCGCCATAACGTTGCATGCCTCGCATTCATTCCCACCTCATGATCTTGATTCGATTCGCTTGTTGTCCTGGGTCAAAACTCAATAGCTGGTCTCTTGTCATGTTCCATACCCGCCCCTTTCCTATGTGACTGATACCCGTTGCGGACCCGTTGCGCACTGTGCGGCCCGTGTGCTCCGTGTCCGATACCCCAAGCGTCTGTTGGTCCAACTGCCACAGTCGCCCCTTGATATACCCCATCGTTCCGTGGTATACCCACCATCGACCACGCATCTGATCCCTTAGTTCGTGCTCCTGTTCACCACTAGCTAGCGGAGAGAGCGCTGCAGCACGTAGAATTGTAGACCCAAACACCAATGAACACTGTAGAATGGCATTGAACAGAAAGCGCGAGCAGAAATTGTCCTGACATGTCATGATATTCATGAAAGGGAAGGCTAAATATGTACAAACAGTGGTATCGGCCTCGTGGGGCGGGTGCGGTTGTTCTGTCTGGTCTCGAGTCTGAGGCGGCGAGCCGTGGGCTCAGCCTTCCGTTGACGGGTCAAATCTATTCTCCACCGAGGAGCAGCAGCCTGAGCACGGGCGTGCTCTTGCGTGTGCACGAGGTGGGCTCCCGCTCACGCTCGCTGCGCTGTACTCGTGTCCGCGAGCGCGCTTAGAACAGGTCCTCGAGCGTCATCTGCTTGACGATGTCGGTGGACGAGACCATCTCGGTGAACTCCTCGAAAGAGAGCTTGCCGTCCTGGTCCTTGTCGGCCTCCATGATCGTCTTGTCGACAATCTGCTGCAGCTGCTGGTCCTTCAGGTTGTTGCCGACCATTTGCTTCAGCACTAAGTACAGCTCGCCGTTCGAGATGTACCCGTCCCGGTCCATGTCGTAGACCTTGAACGCGAACCGCAGCTTCTCGTCCCTTCCGCCCTTGGACGAGAAGGCAGAGAGACCGCCGACGAACTCCTGGAAGTCTACCGTGCCCGAGCCACTGGAAGGTCAGCTCACGTCTACGGAAAGCTAGCTGCTCAGGTTGCTCGGCGAGGCTGGGCAGACCCTCAACGGTTGGGTGCAGGGCGCGGCCGCAAAGATGACGAGAGCATAAGCCCCCGACGGCAACCGGGTCCGCCTAGCCTGTAGTACTCTGTCCCATAGTCGACACCGGCCTGCATCGGCCTGCACGAGCAGCAGCATACCATTCCACTCACTCCTCATCGAAGATGGCAATCATGCGATGCGCCAGCGGGTTGTTGGCGATCTGCGGGATCTGCAGGAACTCGTCCTTGTCGATCGCGCCGGATCCATCCTTGTCGAGCTTCATGAACCGCTTCTTGAGACGGATCAGCTCGGGAGCCGAGACTGTGAAATCCGAGCACACCAGGTGAGCGGCGAGGAAGGTCAATGTCCAGTTGCAGCACGGGCATTCCAGTCCGCAAGGTCAGCCGAGTATGCCCCAGTCAACAAGCACAGCAGTAGTGTCGTAGGAAATGGTCGAGCGCATGCGAAGGACGGAGAGGTGCAGTCGTGCGGCGGACATCATTCGACGAGACAGGCATAGGTTACGGGTATCAGAAGCCGGAGGGGGTTGCGTGTCAGCACTTGCACAGCAGCGGGAGAGGTGGGGTCGAGCGGACGTACAGTTGGAGTTCTTCTCGAGGGTGTTGAAGACGCTTGACTCAGCCTGGCCCATGTTGAAGGATGTGTGGAGATGAAGAAGTCCAGCAGTGCAATGCACAATCTTGGTCGTGGCCGGATCAGGATCGATGGAGGTCAGTGCACGCGCCGCGAGCCCAGGCGATGTGCCCTGGCGGCGGTCGTGTCGTTCGCCGCTGGATCAAGGTTGAGTGCGGACGCGGACCGTTGTTACAGAGTGTCACGTGGAATTGCCCCCGCCAAGATTCCACCAGCGAGTAGACGTGTCCTTCAACGCCAGGCAATGTGCGCACGGCTACACGCTGGACCGCTGTTGTTGCTCTCTGCCCTTCCTCACTCCTTTTCCGTCTTCGTCCTCTGACCCCTTTTGCTCACCTTCGAACGACCAGCTCCGCTACTCCGCTCTGTATCATGGACCCGACCAAGGCCCAGACCACGGCCGTTTTCGCCCATCTCAAAAACCAGAAGGCCAACAAGGTTCGTGCACTCCACACTTGCCAGTGATGGCGATGGTCAATGTCACCAGAGGGCAGACGGGACAGTGGACAGATGACCAGATCGCGAACTATGCTCTCATGTGCGCTTACTGGCTGCGTCGTACTAGCCTTGTGTGCTCTCTTGTCGACGACCGCCACTCCACACCCATCTTCTCTTATCCTCAGTTCCATTCTCCAGCTCTCCTTTGAGCAGAGAAGCTGACCAATACAGACCTGCTTCGACTGTGGTGCCAAGAACCCCACCTGGACCTCCGTTACTTTCGCCATCTACCTCTGTCTTGACTGCTCCAGTGTCCACCGCAACCTCGGTGTGCACATCTCGTTCGTCCGGTTAGTATCGCGCTAAGCGTGCCATGTGGGACAGGGTGGTCTATCAGGACGGAACAATCCCTGTGTGATCGAAGGCCACCAGTCCTGCACGGCAGCTGTCTCCAGGTTTATCCAGCTAACAACAGCTCTACCAACCTCGACTCGTGGTCCCTTCAGCAGCTCCGAGCACTCAAAGTTGGAGGCAATGCTTCTCTGAGCGAGTTCTTCACCAAGCGCGGAGGGGGTAACCTTCTTCCCCCTAACAATCACGACGCCCGTGCCCGTTACACCTCGAACGCTGCCTCGCTCTACAGGGAGGAGCTCCAGCGTCGCATCGCTGAGGACGCCAGGCAGTACCCCAAGGGCATCCACATCGACGGCCTCGACCTTACGCCCATGGCCACCCGAACCTCGACTCCTGCTGAGAAGGATGACGACTTCTTCGAGTCTTGGGACAAGGCTAAGGCTACGCCCTCGCCGCGACCGAGCAAGCCGTCGTCCCCCGCCCCTCCCTCCATCGGCGTCGGTGCTACCGCCGCCAAGCCGGCCGCCACTGGACCGCGAACAGTCACTTCGTCTTCCCTGCGAACTGGTGGAGCCAAGCCCGCCGCACGACCCATGAAGCTCGGAAGCAAGCTTGGAGGTTCCAAGCTTGGAGCTAAGAAGGCCGCGGCTCCCATCGATTTCGAGGAGGCTCAGCGCAAGGCTCGCGAGGAGGAGGAACGCATCAAGCGCCTCGGCTACGACAAGAAGAAGGAAGAGGAGGAGGCCGCTGCGCTGAAGCAGCGCGAGGAGGAGGAGCGCCGCAAGAATCAGGCTGCCGGCATAAACAGCTCGCGTTCTGCCACGCCCCTGAGCTCGAGCCGCAAGAAGGTCGAGGAGGAAAAGCCTGTGCCCGTCAAGCTCGGCTTCGGTCAGATCGCGTCGACTGCGGCCCCTCCGAAGGCTGTTCAGAAGTCGCGCGCGTTTGAGGAGGACGCCGACAGCGACGCGAGCGGGAGCGCGAAGGAGCGGTTCGGAAACCAGAAGTCAATCTCGTCTGACATGTACTTCGGACGAGGCACTTACGACCCGAACGCTGCCTCCGAGGCCAAGACGCGCCTGCAGAACTTCCAGGGCGCGACAGCGATCAGCTCTAACGCCTACTTCGGACGCGAGGAGGAGGACGAGGACGACCTGCACGGCGGCGAGGGCATGCTCGGCATCGAGGGCAACGAGACGTACCAGGCGCTCGACCGCAACGTGAGGGATATGGCGCAGAAGGTCATGTCGGACCCGAACGTGCAGCAGATCACGGACCAGATCAGGCAAGGCGCCCTCCGCTTCGGCGACTGGATGGCCAGCCTCGAGTCCAGATAAGTGCACGTTAGTGCTTAGAAAACTCACTGCCCATTGCCAGCCTCCGGGCATAGGCAGTTATACCCTCTATGTTGTCTTTCGTAGATATAAGCATGCACGTTTGCGCAAACTGGTTTCGTGTCTCGTGTGCCACCTCTGGGCTAGGGACGATCGCCGCTTGGCTGACGTGACAGTCATGTGCCCACTATGGGGGACTGACTACTTGGGGCAATGCCTGCCGCTATGCCTGCGGACTTCGACACTGGCGGCCGAGGTTCTGACAGACTACTGTCTCGAATGTGCCTTCTGAGACCGAATCATTCCTCGGAGGCTCCTAGCGAGGAGGGAAGGCAGTGTCCAACACCAGACCATCTCCGAGCTGATGACGGAAGCCAAGCACTCGCTCGCCGAGCCCGCCGACTTCAGAGTGGGGTACTGAGTCGATTTCGGCAAGCTGCGACGGAGAAGAGTGGACTGGAGGCGAGTCCGAGTTCGAGGCGAGACGCTAGCCCTCTGTCCTGCGTCTAAGTGTTGACGAGACGCACGGCGCCGAGTCATGGGACCGACAGTGGTGCCGAGCGTGCCGGCACTCTTGCTTGTAGTGGACTGATAGTCACTAACGCCGGGGGGCAACACCGAGTACGTCCCCGAGACATCGTCGGACTAGTGGCAATTCGGGGCGATGCTGGGTTATGATCGGGCTCCGCGGTATCCTTCTTTTGATGACGCGGAGGCGGTGCCGAACACCATGTGGGTTCCAGCAGACGTCGCTGTTGGGGTCAGACATGCTTAACAGGACATGGCAGGCAGCTGACGGCCGAATGTGGGTCCGAGGCGGTGCTGTGTCTGACATAGACAGCCAACGACTGTGCAGACATCGGCGGAGTGGGGGGCAACAGAAAGCGAAGAGGGAGCGATAAACAAGTCCGGCTGAATCAATCTCGCTAGAGCGACCATGAAGTCCGCACTGAACGCCAAGAATATACGACGCACGCACGCTTGAAAAACGGGGATGTTATTTTGGAGCCTCAGATGCTGACAATGGCCATGTGTGTGCCGACGCGGACGCGAGAACCGCTCAGATCTCAGAATCGAGATATCTATATCTCGATATATCTCGATCACGTCTTGCAGTTCCGTGGTTCCTAGCTGGCCGTCCATAGGTTCGTGGGGCGTCGGAGGAAGCCGAGTGGAAGGACAGCCACCTCGGTCAGTGCCCAGCGATAAGACGACAGCCGGAGCAGCTGACGAGCCAAGCCAGTCTTGTCTGCTGCTTTAAGGTATGCCAAGCCATCAGTGATCAGCAGCCTACCATCAGTGCTAGTGCGCAGCACGTGAGTGGAGTAAAGCGGTGCTTCTTTGCTGGTCGTAGTGTGGAATGAGCGGGTGTGGCGATGTCAGAAGTGGGAATTCGTAGACTATTTCCGGCGCTGGGAGCGCACGGTGCGTCTGCGGCGTGCGGCGTACGGCGTCTGATTGTAGGACCGTCTGCAAGATGCAGGATCGAGCTGCACGACAATTCGGATCGTCCCTTTGTCCCTTGCCAGTCTGATGTTACCTAACTGTGTGGCCGGCGATTCTGGATGAGCCGGAGTCTGGTGATCTGGGCACAAGCTTGACCGCGGACACGGCGTCGAGAGCGGCGCGGCTGCAGGCTGGTGTGATGCTGCTGCGGGAACGATCCTGAGGGCTGCCAACTATGGTGAAGCTCGCGGGGCTGCGACTGACGGGATACGGCCGTAAACGCGCTAGCAGCGATGCCCTTGGTGTCCTGTGTCCTGCACATCCAGTATGCCTATGATTGACGGCGCGGTGGACGCCGAAATTGTCCTGTTGGCTGAGTGTGATGCACAATCGCACGCGACAGGTCCGGCGCACCGATGTCGCGGTGTCGCCGGGAGCGATGGAGTGACGTAGGTTTCTTAAGCGCAAGTCGAGTGAGGGAGGGAGTAGAGTCAGGGTTAGAGATGCGGCCCTGCGGGCTAGGGAGCGTCGCGAGAATCACATGCTGCGCTTGAGCTTGGATGACTCGGTGCAGGCAGAAAGTGTGGTGGGCGCCGCGCAATGGGAGACTTATTTTTAGACCACGTCGGCCACTCCCTGGGCTCGTCGCTGGATTGAAACCCTGAAGTTGACCATTTCTGCCGACGGTAGCGAGTCGCCCCCCGTCCCAGTGCACTCCTTCCACACCGAGAAAAGTGCGAATCGAGCGAGACGTCCAAACCGCAGCCCACGGCTGACCTCCCTGCTCCCAACACCACGGCGAAAAATGGCATGACCCCAGACTCCCCTGAGCTAGACTCCCAACGACCCACAGACGGCCCAGCTGCCCAGACGGCGTCGCCTTCCTCCGCGTCCCCCTCGTCGCGCTGCCTGGCTCGTTGACTTTCGCCTGCCGTCTCTTACTCTTTCTCTCCTCATCACTCTTCGTCACCTTACTTCTTTTAACGACCTGTTCGATAGCTCTTCTTCCTCGCCTCCGTTCGTTAACCTCTTCCGTTGCCTCCCCGTGCACCGTTATCTTGAAGAAGAAGGAAAGCTGAACTCGCCTTGATTTTCCCCGCCAACTGCGCATCGCCGCCAATCACCCCCTCTTGCACCATGCTCCTCTCGCTCACCACCGGCCTCGCCATTCTCGGCGCGGTCTCTGCCCACACCGGATGCGGCGGCCACGAGATCGGCGCCCGTAACCTCGGCGGTCGCGTTATCTCTAAGCGCCAGGTCGCTGACAACGTTGAGGGTGAGTCGCGTTTCCGTTTCTCCGATCTCGGGCGGGAGGTGTCACACGCCGCCACAGCCACTCTGTCGCATCACATCAGCCAGCCGGAACCGGTCTGGTACATCAGCTATGACTGTCGGATGCGTTCGGATGCACGGTCGAGGCTGGCAGTATTGATCGTCTCCTCGACCTCCCCTTCGACAGCCCGCGGTCCGCAGCATAAGCTGCGCCTGACACTCAACACGGAATGTCTCCCCAGTCCATCGTTGTGAACAATGCTGACCACCGCCAGACGTCACCGCTGAGTGCACTTACTACACCTACGAGCCCGCCGCCAAGATCACCAAGGAGTACCCCGTCGCTTGGCAGGCCGCCCACATTGTCCAGGGCGACCAGGAGGCCCAGGACATGTTCGCCGAGATCAACAAGACCCTCAGCGAGAAGTTCGCCAACATCCCCGTCCGCCCTGCTGAGGGCACCGAGGGCAACGACCCCAAGGACTCTGGCTGCTGGTGGTCTGCGACCAAGTGCACCCAGCCCGCCCAGGACACTGGCCTGCAGCCCGACCTCACCACCATGCCCGAGCCTGAGACCTGGGGCTTCGGCTTTGACGATGGCCCCAACTGCTCGCACAACGCCCTCTACAACTTCCTCGGTAAGGAGAACCAGCGTGCTACTATGTTCTTCATTGGCTCGAACGTTATCGACTGGCCGGTGCAGGCCATCCGTGCCAAGAACGACGGCCACGAGATCTGTATCCACACCTGGTCCCACGCCAAGATGACCTCGGTCTCGAACGAGCAGGCCTTCGCCGAGCTCTACTACACCCGCAAGGTCATCAAGACCCTCCTCGGCGTCACCCCCAAGTGCTGGCGCCCTCCTTACGGTGACGTTGACAACCGTATCCGCGCCATTGCTCAGCACATGAACCTCACCAACATTGTCTGGTCCGACGACACCTTCGACTGGCAGATCGGTACCAACGGCGTCACCCAGGAGACCGTTGCCGGCAACTACCAGAAGGTCATCGACAAGGCCAAGAACGGCGAGTACAAGACCCACGGCCCCATCGTCCTCAACCACGAGATCAACAACAACACCATGTCCGAGCTCATCACCCAGTACCCCAAGATCAAGGAGTCATTCAAGAACATCGTTCCCGTCCTTGTCGGCTACAACGTCACCCACCCCTACGTTGAGGAGGACTACTTCTACCCCAACTTCGAACAGTACGTTGCCGGTACTCGCAACTGGTCGAAGACTGCCATCGACGGCGTCCAGCCCTCGTCGTCTGGCGGTGCTGCCTCGGGCTCCGCCTCGGCCGGTGGCGCCGTCGCCGCTGGCTCCCACGGCGCTGGCTCCGCCACCTCTGCCGGCGGTGCCACCAAGTCTGGCGCCTCCGCCGACAACCAGAAGGGCGCCGCTGTCCAGAACACCGTCGCCGGCTCGCTCGCCGCCTTCGGTGTCGCCCTTGCCCTCCTCGCTTAATCATCTAGTTTTTAACACTACACCTCATGAACACTTATTCCTCATCTTCGGACCGGGCGACAGCCAGTCCTACTCATTTACCCTCATGCCATTCCCCATCTCATTCCTGTACCCTGCACGGGACATTGACGGACAATGTAGCAGACGTTGATGCATATGTCTCTTTCTTCCGTGGGGTTTGCTGATTCCTACTGAGCCGGGCGCAGTCACTGTGCTGAACAGCCGATGTGTCGTCCGGCATGGATCCCGATAAGATCTGTCAGGGCAACAGTGACAGCCACGGTAGTCAATCGCCACCCGATCTCATCGATCGCGATTTCGTCCCCGATCTATCAGCAGGCAGCGAGTGCATGCAGGATGCATCGGGGCTCGTTCTGTGTGTGCCTAGGTGATGGCGGGCATGCGGGCTGCGCTACAAACTCGGGCGTCTGAGGTGTGTTTCAAGCGTTTCACGTTGCTGTGCTCCTCGTCTCAGCCGGCGCCAAGACACGGCGGGGTCAGTGCGTTCTCGGCGTGCGAGGTGGCTACCGCAATGTCGTGCGTGTCAACATTGCTGATCTCCATATACATCTCCTGTGCATTGCTCATTTCTCTCGGACACTGTTACTCATAAGCACGTCGCTCACCACCCCTCTACACGTGCCAACTGCGAGTTACCACCACCTCCGCCCGCCGGCCGCCTTCCCCCAAAGGTCTCAACTATCCTAAGCAAGCGGCAACAACAATGCTCTCCTCCATCGCTCCTCTCCTCCTCGTCAGCCTGGGGCTAGCCCCTTCCGCCCACGCGTGGTGGTGGGAAGGCGACGACTACGACCGGACGGCAAGGGTCGCAGCCATTGTTGTCGGCTTGCTGGCAGGAACGGCACTGATCTTGTTCGCCGTCTTCTACGCCATCCGCAGGCAGAGGAAGGTCGCGGCCGAGTTCGCGGAGTTTCGCCCGCCACCGCCGCCGGGCGTCGTTGGGTATGACGTGAGTAGGCCCTCTTTCCTCGGCATCTCAGATATTCTGGCTTGCGAGGAGATACCCGACAGCTACGGAGAGGGATACAACCAGCTGTAGGAGATGTGCTTAGCTAACGACAGTCCCCGTACGGACCCAATCCCCCGTCGCCTCCGCCCACGGCATTCAATAACGAATACGGCGGCTACAGCGCAGAGGAGCCAACGCCCCCGCCCCCGGCGTATCAGGCGCACACCTTCCCGCCGTCGCCTGGCGAGGGAAGTAGCTGGAAGGGCGACGACAGCAAGCACGACGTCAAGCATGACGGCAAAAACTAGTCTTCCTTGCATCTCTTTTGCGCCAAGGATTCCGACGCCTTGAATTCCGAGCTGTGACTCCCAGGCCTTAACCATAGACCATGTGATGCGACCCTTGTATGCCTCGGCCTTCCCTCCCTCGTCCCACCCGCTGTCAGTGGACGTCCGTCAGTGCAAATGTCAGATGTCCCCGTACAACAGAACTCTATACATGAATCTACGCGCGGTCCCTGCGCTTCCGCTCCTCCTCCCTCAGCCTCTCCTCGACCATCTCTCTGAACTGGGAGATGATCTCTCCCTCCTTCCTGTCCGCCTCCTCCTTCTTCGTCTTCATCAGGTCAATCTTGTCCTGCGCATTGACGACCTGGGTTTCCTTCCGCACTCTCACCGCGTTCATGCGCGCATTGCGAGAGCCGGACATGACGAACCCAGACGCCTCGTACTGCATGATCTTGTTCTGGTCCAGGCCGATCTCGCCGCGGCGCGGGATGCGCTGGCCCGACTCGACGTATTGACGCATCGCGGCTGCTTCGCCCGGCAGGAGATTCTTGCCACTGTACGTTAGCTCACCATCTGGACGATGTTAGCTTTTGCCATGGACTCACGCTTCGCGCTCGAATCGGCCTGCAATCTGGAGTTCGGACGGCGGCTGCGGGCCGACCTCTGGCCCTTCATCATCCTCGGGGATAGGGGCAGGAGTGACGGAGGAGGCGTCACGGGTGTCGACAGCGAGGGAGCGAGAGCGAGAACGAGACGAGCTGCGTCGGCTCTTGCTGCGTCTCGGAGAGCGACTTCTGCGCTCCTCCCACTCGTCGTCTCTGTCTCGCTCCCGTCGACGTTCGCTGCGTTCGTCGTCGTCCCTGTCGCGGCGGCGCCCCTTCTCCTTCCTCCTTCGGCGTCGGTGTTCCCGCTCGTCCTCCGACTCATCAGAGTCGTACCGTCTCCGTCTTGAGCTCTTCTTCTTGCTCCTTCGATCGCGGTCCCTGTCACGCTCCTTGTCGCGCTCGCTACGCTGCTCGCGCTCAGCCACGAGCTCAGCGTACGGCCGTTCGGGGGAGGGAGGCCAGATGGAGAACTCGACTCGTTCGCGCTCTTCACGTCGCCTGGGGTTAGCATGTGAACGACCTCATGTGGGCAGATACATACGCCTTCAAGTCTACTCCTCCGTAGGGATGCGGAGAGTTGGGACCGGAGCGATAAGGGCGGGGGGTGTTCGATCGAGAGCGGTCGTCGTCCAACGTGCCGCGGAAGGGAGGCATGACGTGCGGCGGGGGATCTCTCCTGTACGGGCGGTCGAGGTTGCCATCGCGATCACGTTCCCGGTCACCGTCACGGTCGCCATCTCGAGATCTCCGATAGTCGCGATCACGAGCTCCATCTTGGTCAGGCCGGTAGTAGCGGTCGGGGTCGTTGCGTCGCCTGTCACGCTCACGTTCACGTTCCTCTCGGTCTCGTCGAGCTACACGATCACGGGCGTCATGTCCACCGCGGTAGACATGATCATCCCCCTCTCGGCGTCGGTCATCGTCCCAACGACGCGGAGAGCGTTCGCCTCTTCTGCGCGGTGAGTCCGTAGCTGTGCTGATGCCCTGTCCTGCGGGAGGGTAGTACTCTGGCGACTTCGGCCGAGCGGGCAGCGACGGTGGAGGAGAGGGAAGGCGCGAGGATGGCGCCGATCTTCCTTCTCGCACTTCGTCCCGCTGTCTCGGATGCGCTGGGTCCATCGTGTCCCTGTTCGCCTAGCAGCGAAGTGAGAGTGGGCCGAAAGTGGTCGATGACTTGCAGAGAGTGGAGGGCGGAGTTGGTCAAAACAACGGAGTTCAGCTCGAGGCTAGAGGCGAATGAATGACGCGGGACGTGATGCAAGTGCAGCGATTTAGTCGCCGGGCGGAAGCAGATATGGATGCACTGTATCAGGAGTAACCGGGGACCCAGCGGTATTAGGGTTGGGGTGCGGCCCGATTTGAGGGCTTGCCTTGGCGAGTGTCGCGAAGATTAGTTCTTGGGGTTAACCCGTGTTGAACGGGGAAGTCCGCAGACAAAGCACTCGCAGGCGCAGGCGCAGGCGAACGGCGGACTCGGACTAGCCCGCACGCCCGAATCAGTAGCTCGCAGCTTGGCTTAGCGCCGAGCTTAAGTGCACCGGTCAATCACATTACCATGTCAGTCCATCATCCAATTGACCTTGCCCATCTTGCAACCCAGCCGCAAGCACAACAACTCGCGCATTCAAACACGCACCGCGCTTTCATGAGCACACGCACGCAGACACCGCTCTTCCCAACGCTCTACCCATCGTCGACACCGAGCGGCGACCCCGCATATCAAAACTGAATCATTGACACTCCGCCCGGCCTTCCCCATCATCCCCGCCCAAGCGCGTCATCTCTTCAACCTTAACCTGTGATCAGCAGACACAGCCTCCAGTCTGCACCTCAACCTCCCATCTCGACGAGATCCCCAGGACACCAAGACAGTCTCGACAGTCCGCTCATCTGTGCATCTGTCCACCTTGTCGCTCCCAAGAACATCACCATCCCTCCCTTCCAAATGGATGCAGTCGGGAGCTCCATGACTACTCCATTTGGAAGTGAGCCGAAGGCGCGGCGGACGCACGCGCGCCGTTCGTGCAACACGTGCAAGGTGCGCAAGACTCGCTGCGAGCTGCCTGACCTGGACGTGCCGTCGTCTGCCGAGCCGCTACCGAAGGAGAAATCATGCCACCGCTGCTCGACGTTGTGCCTTCCCTGCGTCGTTGACGACTCGCGCATGAAGAAGCGCAAGCGCGGCAGCCCCTCAGCGTCCACCGAGCCCTCAGCGCCGAAGACAGAGAAGCGGCCGAGTCCTGCAAGTCGCTCGTCGAGCTCAGCAAACGGAAAGTCGCGCCCCGTCAACGTTGTCAGCAACACGGTCGACGTTGCGCCAGTGTTCGGCGACCGTTCAAACTCGACGCTGCGCCTGCACGGGCGCCCGCTGACACTTGTGTCCGAGCTGCTCTCGGGCGCAGGCAAGAAGCTCTACGATGGGATCTATCGGCGGATCATCGTTTCGAGTGACATCCGCATCGACGAGATCGTCGATAAGGCGGCACGACGAAAGCTTGTGCCCAGGATAGATCTCCTGCGCACCTACCACCCGCACTTGCAGGACCTCGATCACCTGTTCGACCTTCTGAAGCGGCATCCGGACGACATCTCGATGCAGTTTCTGCTGTGCGTCGCGATCTTCGTCGGCGCGCAGAGCCTGCCAGATGATGCCGAAATGCGCCGCATCCGCGATCAGATGGGAGACGTTGTAACGACGCTGCTGTTGATGATGCTCTCACACCGGCCCGAGTCGTTCTATGCGATCCAGGCGCTCGAGATCTTCAGCCTGTACGCCCCTTTTGCGCCTGCCCTGCCATACCTCTTGACAGATCCACGGACGCTCGCGCAGGGCAAGGGCATCGTCGAGGCGAGTCGACAGATCAGCGAGGCTCTCAACTTTTCGTCCTTAGTGCTTCAGTGCAGGTTCGAGCCTTGGGGCAATCCGGACTTCTGGTTGTGGGCGGGTGTTCGCGTCGCCGAGGCACAGAGCGTGCTCGAGGCGGCGCGGCCTCGCAAACCAGCCGATCTTGCCAGCGCTCGCAGCGGCGTCGATCCGGTGTGGAACAATGACAGCCTCTGGGCGGCAGCCGCCGTTGGTGACTCACCCGTTGAGAACCTCGGCAAGCTCTCCGTGTGCCACCGGCTCTACCGGGCGGACGATCTTCACAACACTCTGCAGCGTCTGTACAGCATCCTCGACTTGGTCGTGCGCGACCCTTCGCACTCCCCGGTGCCGATGATTCTGCTCGAGGTCGAGGACTTCAATGGCAAGATGAACGCTCAAGATCAACGACACGACCAGATCCTCGGCATCCTCAAGCTGCCATCGACGATCACAGCCAGCTGGCTTGCGTATCGCGCCCTGCGCCGGCGTTGGGTCATCATGAAGCAGGTCATCACTGCGTTCCACATCCTGATGTCTCTCCACTTTCTGCCCGGCTTTGCTAGTGCCGTGCCCAACCTTCCCTCCGGCCTTCCTGCCTCCGCAAAAGCACACTACGCTCTCGACCGCGCCCTCAATGCGAACGACATTCTGACGGCGTGGATGACGAAATCGCCCGTCGTGGAGGCCCTCCGTACCGTCCTTCCCCGCCGGGCCGAGGCAGCGGAGCAACTGTTAAGCCAATTCGTGCACATGCCTCGCGGCCTCATGATGCCCGTGCACGACGTGCTGGCCATGACTGTTGAGGCATGCAAGGCGCTCGTCGAAATCCAAGTCGGCATCTGGACGTACCAGCGCCCGGTCACCGCTGGACCACCGCCCTGGCTTCCGCTGATAGGAGAGGCGGGACGCATTATGCGCTTCCAAGCGCAGTTCACGACACCGGATCCCGCTAGTGGCGGCGAGACCATTGCGAACGGCTGCGCCAACATTCTCGACTCCCTAGCGCAGAGTCTCAGAGACTGCATCGCGGCTATGGAGAAGAAGCACTGGGACGTCCTCGACCAAGTGTTAGGAATCGTGCAGGCCCAGCCGCTCGATATTCCCATCCCGCCGCAACCGCAGACGACCCCGCCTCAGATGCCCCCGCAAGGGCTCCCGACACCGCCGCACGCACCTCCGCAACAGGGGCCAGCTTAGCAGGCGCACCCCTTTGCGTCTTTCTCCGCCAGCTCCTCAAGCTACTCCCAGCCCTCGTCGAGCACATCGTCCGCGAGCCGGCACTCGGCCAGCGCGGCCAGCGCATCTCCCGTACCCCAGTTCCTGGCCCATCAGCACCCCCAGCAACGGGCCCAATACCCGGACTATCCGCCCAGCGCGCACTCGGCGGACTGACATTGTGACCACATGTAGCACCACCTCACTGATACCCGGCTGTTCCTGTCTCTTACTTGCTTGTATACTGCTGCCACCATGCCATCGCTGAGCCACATGCTGCCTGGGAAAAACCTTCATGCGAGTTGGTATTTTATGAGAGGGTGGGGACTAATGGCACTATCTATTTCGACGCCCGGGCCGCTGCCTAAGCGGCCTTAGCGGCGACGTTGGCCGCGGCCTCCTTAACGAGGTCGGAGACGGTGACGGCGAGTCCGTCGGCGGCCGAGGTAGTCGCCGCCTCGGCGTAGACGCGGACGCAGTCCTCGGTACCCGAGGGGCGGACAAAGGAGCGGCCGAGGTCGACCTTCTTGCACGCCTCGTCGATGCGGGCCTGCAGTCCGGCGGGAGAGGTGAGCTTGCGCTCGGCATCGGTAGTGGTGAAGATGGAGCGGTCGGGCACCTCGACCTTGACGAGGCGGTTGGGCAGGTCCTCGTAGCTGCTGTCCCACTCCGTGGCCGTGAAGCCGCGGTAGGCGAGGACGACCTCGACGAGGAGCAGGTCCGAAAGCGCGTCGCCGACGGCCTGGTTGATCAGGTCGCCCAGAGCGAGGAGGTACTTGATCGCGTTGGCCTCGTCAGGGCTCGAGGGCTGCGCGCTCTTGAGCGTCGAGACCGCCTCGGGGGAGAAGAGCACGGTGCCGTGTCCGTTCGCCTCGAAGTAGACGCCGACGTCGTACCGCTGCGCCGCGTGGTGGAGGTGCTTGACGCCCGTCGGCGTGCAGGTGACGGGGATGTTGCGCGACTTGATGAACTTGGTCGACGAGCCGTTCGCGTACGCCGTCTGCACGACGCCGACCTGGATCTTGTCGCCGAGCTTGGCGCGGTTGACGAGGTCGCCGATGAAGAGCGCGGACAGGACCGCGATCTTGTCGCCGTCGAGGAGGCGGAACGTCTTGCCATCGCGCAGGTAGTAGTAGACGATGCGGTCGGCGTCGCCGTCGAACGAGGCCGCGCGCGTGTCGGGCTTGGTCAGAATACCCGCCTCGGCGATCGAGGGAGGAAGCGCCTGCTTCGTCTTCACGTAGTCGGCACCGCACTGGTAGTTGAGCGCGCCGGGCTTGGAGATGTCCGTGTTCAACGCCTTGAAGGGGAGCACGTCGCAGTGCTTCGCGAAGTCCTGGAGCGCGATGGCGCCAACACCGTTCGCGCAGTCGACGTACAGCGGATCAAGCTTGCGGTTGCCGATCAGCGTCTTGAAGGCAGTCGCGAGCTTCTCGTAGTAGCCCTCGACGGTCGGCGTGCCGTACTCGCCCGTCTTGTCGTTGACGGCCTTGACGACGTAGTGCAGGATCGGAGTCGTCTGGACGCCGAGATCGTTCGTCTTGACAATGTCGCCGTACGCTCCGAGACCGGTCTGCAGTGCGGTGACGAGCTCGGGACCGGAGGGACGGGTGTCCATGGCGTAGACGACAGAGGCAGGCGCGGTCACGTTGATGTGCAGCGACTCGGCAATCTGCTTGTAACCGGCGATGAGCTCGTCGGTCGTCGAGCAGTTGGCAAGAAGCGTGGCGTACGCCTCCCACGACTGCTCGAGCATCTCGCCGGCGGGGTCGACAAGCTTGACACCGTTATCCTGTTCGTCAGCGACTCCTGCGGTGCGATATATAGGGATGCACGTGCATGTACGGCGTGCGGGCGACTCACGGGCTCAGGGTTGTGCGACGCGGTGACCATGACACCGATGGTCAGGCCGTTCAGGCGCTGCGAGCGGAGCACAGCAAGAAGTGCGACACGGAGCAGAACGGACGGCAGCTTCGATCCGCTTCGACTGTCAGCAAGGCACATCGCTTGTTTATCTTTGAGCTCACAGAGTGCGGAAGCCGGCGGTACCGTAGCCGAACGTGACGCCGTCGGGCTTGGGGTACTTGTCGGCAGCCTCGCGGATCGCCGCGTAAAGCGCATTGCTGTCCTGGGGCTTGGACATCTTTGTCGTCGTGGTTAAGGTTTCAGAAAGGAGAGATGGAGGAAGACGGACACCCCGTCGATCACGCCGTGGCGATACGCGTCAACAGTTAAGCTTAGGGGCCCCGCTGTGCCGTATCACAATCGACATTTGACACGTAAGAAATTTGCCGCCCACAGCTCTGGATTCGCTATCACCGCGTGAGCCTCACTTCAGCAGCAGACTGAACTCTTTCCATCACACCTCAAAAGGCGGGAGCTCCATCATCCACAAGAACAGGTTGCTGGTATGCCCCGCTCAACATCCCGCTTCCCGAGTGTCGACTCGCGCAGTCCGTCACCGGAAACGTCGAAGCGCAAGAGGTAAGCGCGACCCGAGAAGCGATGTTACAAACAAAGCTAACAGTACAGGTCCCCTTCGGCATCCCCTCGTGCTCGGTCGCCCTCTCCTCCTGCGAGGCGTCGCAGGGACCGATCGCCGGATGACGAGCCTCCCCGACGCAGTGAGGCCAAGGATGCCGGCGAGAACGGAAACGGGACTGTGGCTGCGCCGAGCGCCGATGCGCGCGCTGAGTTCGCGCGCCTCCTCGGATCCCGATCAGGCGGAGCGTACATCCCTCCGGCTCGCCTGAGGGCGATGCAGGAGCAGGCGAGCAAGGACAAGACGAGTCCCGAGCACCAGCGCATGTCGTGGGATGCCCTCCGCAAGAGTATCAACGGTATGATCAACAAGGTCAACATAACCAACATCAAGCATGTCGTGCCCGAGCTCTTTGGCGAGAACCTGATCCGCGGCAAGGGTCTCTTTGCGCGCAGTGTGATGCGTGCGCAGGCTGCATCTCTGCCGTTTACGCCCATCTTCGCTGCCCTGGTCGCCATTGTCAACACGAAGCTCCCCCAGGTTGGCGAGCTCGTCCTGACACGCCTTATCGCCCAGTTCCGCCGTGCTTACAAGCGCAACGACAAGAATGTCTGTAACGCGACGTCGACGTTCATCGCCCACCTCGTGAACCAGTATGTCGCCCACGAGATCGTTGCGCTTCAGATTCTGCTCCTGTGCTTGGAGCGTCCGACGGACGACTCGGTTGAGGTGGCGGTCAGCTTCATGCGTGAAGTCGGTCTCTTCCTCTCGGAGAACTCGCCCCGCGCCAACACCATGGTGTTCGAGCGCTTCCGTGCTGTCCTGCACGAGGGCGCCATCTCGAAGCGTTGCCAGTACATGATCGAGGTGCTGTTCCAGGTGCGCAAGGACAAGTACAAGGACAACCCGATGATCCCCGAGGGCCTCGATCTGGTAGAGGAAGAGGAGCAGATCACGCACAGGATCTCGCTTGACGACGAGCTGAAAGTTCAGGAGGGTCTCAACTTGTTCAAGGTTGACCCGAATTTCTTGGAGAACGAGGAGCGATACAACGAGATCAAGCGCGAGATTCTTGGTGACTCGGACGACGAGGATTCTGGCAGTGGAAGCGACTATGAGTCGGATTCAGAGTCGGAGGACGACGTGGCGCCGGAGAAGGAGGGCATTACCGACATGACAGAGACGAACCTCATCAACCTGCGACGAACGATCTACCTGACGATCATGAACTCGCTGAACTTCGAGGAAGCCGTTCACAAGCTGCTGAAGGTCAACATTCCCGAGGGTCGCGAGGTAGAGCTCGTCAACATGATCATCGAGTGTTGTTCGCAGGAGCGCACCTACAAGGCGTTCTTCGGCTCCATCGGTGAGCGTTTTGCCAAGCTGAACCGCATCTGGACCGACCTGTTCCAGGACGCGTTCCAACGATATTACGACACCATTCACCGGTATGAGACCAACAAGCTCCGAAACATCGCCCGTTTCTTCGGCCACATGCTTGCGTCGGACGCTATCTCGTGGGCAGTCTTGCACGTTGTTCACATGAATGAGGAGGAGACGACATCGTCTTCGCGTATCTTCGTGAAGATCGCATTCACCGAGGTTAAGGAGGAGCTGGGACTGAAGAAGCTCGTTGAGCGACTCAAGTTCCCGGACCTGCAGCCGGCTTTCGCCGGCATGTTCCCCACCGACAACCCCCGCAACACCCGTTTCTCGATCAACTATTTCACGCAGATCGGTCTTGGTGCTGTGACGGAGGACATGCGCGAGTGGCTGCAGAACGCCCCGAAGCTGCTGGCCGAGCAGAGGGCCGCGGCTCAGGACAGCTCGGACAGCGACTCGTCGTCTGTGTTGTCGAGCTCGGAGAGTGAGCTCTCCAGCTCCGACTACTCGTCGGATGACTCCAGGTACCGCCGCCGCAGGCGCTACTCGAGCGACTCGCGTTCCCCGCCGCGCCGTAGGCGGTACAGCTCAGACGATTCCAGGTCGCCTTCCCCGCGCCGCAGGCGCTACAGCTCGGACGACTCTCGTTCGCCCTCTCCTCGTCGCAGGCGCTACAGCTCGGACGACTCTCGTTCGCCCTCTCCTCGTAGACGGTACTCGGATGCTTCTGATCGCTCTCCCCCTCGCCGTAGGCGTTACTCGGATTCGCTCAGCCCAAGTCCCGAGCGTCGTCGCAAGGACTCGACACCTCCTCGCCGCCGCGACGACAGCCCCCCTCGTCGCGCAGATAGCGTCACGCCTCCTCGGCGACGTCGCGACAGCCCGTCTCCTCGCCGTCGCGATGATAGCCCTCCCCCTCGTCGCCGAGACGACAGCCCGCCTCGCCGCCGCCGCGACGACAGTCCTCCCCCTCGCCGCCGTGACAACAGCCCTCCGCCGCGCCGTCGCGATGACTCCCCTCCCCCTCGTAGAAGATATGGCGACGACACGCCTCCCAGGCGCCGTTAATGTAACTGGTTTCTGTGTCCCAGTGAAATGTAGTGACAGCATGCATCATTTTGACATAGGGTCACTGTTGGCTTGCCGATCACGCTGGTGCCCCACATGTCGGTTGCATCCGCTTCATGTGTGCGTTCCCACTCTTAGCCCTGTCAGCCGCACTTTCATCATTGCATTCTCTCTCAGCTGCCACGACGAGCATGTCGGGGTGAGTAATCGCTGTCGAACATTCGTTCTAGCTGACTTTTCTAGAGTACGCGAGGCCTCGCACGCCGGGAGCTGGTACACGAACATCGGTGAATACCGCTGAGCCTTATGACGTTGCCACCGACTAACCTCAGGCTCCCGGCTCACCGCCGAGCTGTCAGGCTATCTCGACAAGGTGCATCCGCTGAGCAATCCTCCGTTCAACCCGCCGGTGAAGGATGCGAAGGCCATCATTGCTCCGTGAGCTATGGCATTGTGTCGAGAACTGACCTCAGGCATGCCGGCTTTTCCTACTCCGGCTCGGCAGCAGCGTGGGCCTACGCGGCTGTGCCTGTTGACAAGATGTAAGTCGCGTGAGTGCGTTCTCTGCGCTAACTAGTTCAGCAAGCGTGTTGTTCTCCTTGGACCTAGTCACCACGTCTACCTTTCCGGCATTGCGCTCAGCAAGTTCGCATCGTATGAGACGCCCATCGGAGACATTCCCCTGGATCTGGAAGGTACGCCATGCCGTCAGGCACACAAGCCGCAGAAGACGCTAACCTCGCACAGCCATCGCCGACCTCCGCAAATCTCGCCTGTTCTCGGACATGAAGAGCAGCGTGGACGAAGACGAGCACTCGCTTGAGATGCACCTCCCCTACATTCGTCAGGTCTTCGGCAAGTGGGTAACCTTAACGAGGCAGAGATAAGTGTCAGAAGAGCTGACACGCAGGCGTGATGTCAAGCTTGTTCCCCTCCTGGTCGGACACCCCAGGGAGGACAAGATGAAGGCGATCTCAGCTGCCCTCTCCAAATACTGGAACGATGACGAAACGTTCTTCATCGTCTCCTCGGACTTCTGCCACTGGTAAGAGCCCACAATCTGGTTGCTGCTGACTCCCAGGGGATCGCGCTTCTCTTGCACCCCTTACTACCCTCATGCACCCGACCCCCCTAACCCTGTGCCTCCTGTCCCAGCGAGCTCCACTCCGCAGGATTCTCCGACACCCGAGCTTGTTAAGAAGTACGCTGGGCAGAGCTCCGGTGACGTCCCGATCTGGAAGTCGATCCAGTACATGGACCACGAGGGGATGGACCTCCTTCGCTCTCCAGCCAGGAATGGAGCAGTCGAGGAATGGGAAGCATACCTCGCGCGCACGAAGGTGAGCAACAAACCCTCCTCGTGATCAGGCGCAGGGACTTTCTGGCTGCTCAGCGAGGACTTTGTTGCCGCACAGCTGACGTTCCAGAACACTATTTGTGGACGCAACCCTATCACCGTCCTGCTTAGCCTCTTGCAGTATGAGTACGCTGGCAAGCCCGCAGCCGACAATGTGCGCTTCAACTTCGTGCGCTACGAGCAAAGCTCGCAGTGCACAAGCGGCCGCGACTCGAGCGTCTCCTACGTCAGCGGTGTGCTCACCCCCTAAGTCCTTAAGATCCTAAGTTCGTATGATTATCCGAGAATCTTTTATGCATGGTTTACAGCTTCTACTCTTCGTCGATGACCTTGTAGCCAGAGACCTGTGGTCAGTGGGTGGCCAGCAGCGCACAACTCACCTTGTTGTCACGGATCATCTTGGAGTACTTGTCGGCGAGGTCCTTGCAGTTGGCGTAGTGGTTGACGCCCTCGAAGTAGTAGCACTTCTGGAGGTTCTCACGGACGATGCGAGCCTCCATGCATCGGATCCAGGACTCCCGGATGTGGTCCTCGCGGCCCTTGAGGGTCTCTGTTGATCGAACACGCGGTCACAAGCGGAGGAAGTAATCGGAAGACGCGCGGCGATCGGAGCAGAGTTCAATCGAGGCAAATCGTTCAGGGGACGATGGCAGTTCGTTCATAGCGATTCCGAGCAGTACCGCAGTCGCATGGCAGTCGAAAATCGAGCAATGTTGGCATCAGATGTCGGAAGAGACGAAGTCAAGGTCAGCAACATGAACTCTCGAGTCTGAATCTCCTCCAGCTCGCGGACCGCGTTTCGAGCCGCTGGATTACTCCGAGTACTCACTGCCGTACTCCTCCACCGTCGGTCTGTAGTCGAGGTCGGCCATCGTGTCTAGTGTTGTCTTAGAGGTGGTGAGGTCGCTGAGAATGGTCGCAGCCCAATGAGCGGGGACGTCTTTGACAGTTCGTCGGACACGGAGTGAGTGGGATTGATTCCGTCTCCCCTTCTGCCCTCTTAGATATCTTACGTAAGAAAAACTCACGTGGCTGCCCTCCAACGCTAATACCGCGCCTGACTTCATTACGCGGTTGCGCGTTGTCTCCATTCACTGCTTCACCGTCCCTCGGCACCTCGCACTACTGCGCCGGAGCGAGGAAGGCGTGCTCAGCATACGATACAGCTCTTTCAACTACCGGCACCCGGACCGTCATGTGGGAGGCTGGATCAAATGCCGCAAGGGCGACCAAGCCGCAGCGTCTAGCGCGGGATGGGGTGCTCAGGTTGGGCTCTTAGTTGACGCCTCCAGTGCCATCGCCAGTCGCGACTCAATGACCCACAGCTCACCGGATCTCACCCTCACGCAGTGCACTCAGTGCTCGCAGAGCGCGCATGACCATGCATACTCACCGATCACTTGTCAACTCACATCCCCATCGTCAAGCTCACTTGCAACTTACTTGCCTTCCTTCCTTTCACTCTGCTCACGACCACTCCTCATACCTTGCGCAACGTGATTCCCGTATCACTCTAGTTCGCACACACTCCTTCTTCATTTCCCTCTCTGCTCCCTTCCATTCTACTTCTACCCCATCGAAACCGCAACTTCCTTCCTCGACCACTCACTCTACCTTAGATCGTCTTACGCCACTCAGCAATCAGCAAGCTCAACACTAATCTTCACTCGACTCCATCCTCGCTTCTCTCCTCACATTGCAACATGACGTCTGATACCATTCCCGTCGACACCCCTCACCCCCCTCCTTTCCGTTTCATCGCAGACCTCTCCCGTCGCCCCTCTAATTCCTCCCAAACCAGCGTATTCTCCTTCGGCAGCGACTTCAGCCAACCTGCCAATGCCCCTGCTCACAAGGAGAGGTGGCGCACCGGTGTCAACCCCTGGAGTATCAATGTAGCCCCCACCACTGATGGCTCGTCGTCTTCCTCGGACTCGCCACCCTCCAACGGTTGTCGTGAAGTCGTAAGTGCCCAATGTTGTCATTCGCTCCATGCAGTGCTCACCCATAGCAGCCGCGTCCGATCATCGTTCCCCAGGCGAGGCCCGAGCCAGTCTCCGTGGCGAGGGCGACCCCGTTCCTCCCTGGCATTAGTGGCGGCATCTGGTCCACCAGACTATCCAGCAGCCCTCTCATGTCATACAGCCCGACCAGCATGGCTCCAGGAGGAGATGATGTAAGCCTTTCCCTCCGGTGGCCTTCTGACACACAGAAAGACTCGCAGATCCGTTTGCTTCAAGAGCGCGTTGATCACCTCCAGATTGAGAAGAACATGGCGATTGCTGATAACAGTCGCCTCTCCTCCGAGGTTCAGCATCTCACCACTCTCGTACGGCCGCCTCCGGTGCTACAGCTGACAATAGCTCACTGAACGCCGCTTCAGCCTCACGCCCTCTCCGAAGTCTACCGGTACTTTCGACATGGGTGTGTCCCCCACCGAATCCACCTTCCCTCCCGGAAGCCTTGGCGCTGCCGATTCAATGCCTGCGAGCTTTGAGCCTTTGTCGCCTTCCGAAGTACGCTCGCTAGCCACGCTCCCAGCTCACACCAGGCGAACACCTATCGCCCCTCGCAGATGATCGTCGACCTCATCCTCAGTGGCAAGCTCGACTACCTGCGAATGGATCCTCGCAGCGAGTACGACCTCATCCGCCCCCTTGTTTGGACCATCGCCCACCAGGAGCCCAGGAGCAACTCTCAGGCGTAAGTTAGTCCGGTCACACGACGCTCATACTCTTTCAGAGCTACACTCAAGATGGCAGCCAACGCTCTCGGTGTGAGTCGGCCGACACAAGATTGTCAAGTGTGTTATGTGCTCATGTCAGGGTCGACTTGGTCAATCAAGGTCCACCCACATCACTCAACACCTCATCAATGTTATCCTTGAGTGGGCCAAGGCTCTGTGCTTCACCTCCAATGGCAACTATCTTTGCCAGCAGCTGCTCGAGAAAGGGACCACCGAAGACCGCATAAGCTTTATCAAGGTTATCCAGTGAGTGAGCTCTTGCAGCTTCGGCTCACCAACTTAGGGACGATGTTGTCTCCATCGCCAACAACAAGTTCGGTGCCCATGTTCTCGTCAAGGCTGTCGGAATCAAGGAGCTGGAGGTAAGCAGAGCAAGGGAGTGAGGCCTGACACTTGGCAGGGTCCCATCTCGGACGCCCTCATCAAGTATGGGATCTTCGAGTCCATGCAGACGGGAGCTCGCAAGGTCTGGCGTCCTGTAAGTAGTACGGTCTATCCACTGCTGATCCTCAGTATCTCGGGAAATGCCGTAGCTCCAACGAGTCTGACATTTTCAACAAGTGGGTACCACTCCCAATATTCTTGCAAGCGCTGACAAATCCAGGATCAAAGAAGACATGTGTGGTCGCTGGGCTGACCTGTCCGTCTCCAACGAGGTGAGCGATCAAAGTTGCCTCAGCTCACTCCAGAACGGGTCCATCTCTGTTCAACAAATCTTCGAAGGCTGTGCGAACCAAGATCTGATTGTGAGTAGTTGCCAAGTGGCTCTTCTAACAACTGCAGGATGCCTGTTTCAAAGAAGTGAGTTCGGTCCCCGCGGCTCCTGCGCTATTCTAATACCTCAGATTCTTGATGATATCTCAACTGTCGCGAATAGTCAATACGGGCAGTGAGTACCTTTGCTTTGTGCAGCGCCTGACATGCAGCTTCGTTGTCAACAAGCTTCTCAACCTCCACGAGCCCATGATCAAAGGGGTTTCTCACGCCATTCTCACTGCCTATCCCCCTCTCGCCACAAACCACCACGGCGTCCAGTTCGTCGAGTTCGTCCTCAGCTCCAGCCGTATTCTTCAACGCAACAACATCGTCAAGTACATTGAGGGACTGTGCTCCCAAAAGGAAGGGTAGGCAACTGCAAACGGACACGCAACTGATGACTGCAGCCGCACGCCCGCCCTCGTCGCCGTGGCGAATTCTTCCGTGGGCCGTGGACACCTGCGTGAGTGCTGCTCAGTGTTGCTGTCCTGACCGTTCAGAGAGCGTTCTTCGTCAGGTGCCTCCTGGGGAGCGCAACTTGATGAGCCGTGTTCACAACACCTGCCGTCAGTATCAAACCACACTGCGCAACTCGCAGAGTGGCAATGAGCTTCTGCGCAGCCTGTAAGTGCCATCGCTCCCGATACATACTCACGCGACCCAGCGGTATCATCAACACTCCCGCTCGCCGCGCTTAGGTGAAGATCTCCCTCTCCCTGCATTCCACCACAATCCCACACAAGGGTCCCAGCAAGCATTCCCTTGTTATCCAACGTTCAATCCCTCCAACATTCACTGTAATCGCAACAATGTGCCTCGATCAGTCTCCACCCACCTGTCAACAATCAATCCGATCAGCGAGTCCGTGTTGCAAACCTAATCCTCGATGTATTCCGCCGCGCTGTCTAGCCCGCGAAGAGGAATGTCATAGTCAAACATGCAGACGCACAATCGTAGTAGTCCATGCAAATATTGTACAACAAGTTTGTCTCGAATCTGGAGGCGATCTAGAGTTGGTTGCGTTTCTTCGACGTGCGCATGTACGGCCGCAGGAGCCACTCAACGTCGGCCTCCGTCTGGTCAACAGTTCCTTGGCGGATCTCATAAGCTACGGGAGTCAGTTATGGCTGGCTGCATACAACTCACGCTTGGCCTCAAACCGGGGGCCGACCTCGGCGAGCTGCACGTCCTTGTGCGACGTCTTGGCAAAGACGTGGTGGCGGAAGGAGATGAAGTCGTTCTGGTTGGCAAACGTCATAACACGCTTCGCATCGTCCTTAGGAACCGGGAAGAGCGCCTTGAGGATGCTCGCGACACGCTCTCCGAGGCGGGTCGTGAACCCATCCATGATGAGATGCGGGTACTGCTCGGACACGGTCGAGTCGGAGGTGGCGACGTCGTGGCGGAGCGTGACGTTGTTGAGCGTCATGCTGAGCGTGGGGCCGTGAGGAAGATGGCTGACGATCATGGCGTCGGGCACACCGCGGTGCTCATGCACGAGCACGAGGTCGGTCACGCCCTGCGAGAAACACGTCTGCACGAGATCTTTCATGACCGTGTTGCCGCGGTTGAGGCGGATCGCGTTGGGGAAGCAGAGACGGAGTTCCTGTTTGTCAGTCACTGATCCTACATGTGATCGACCGTTAGGAGATTGTTCAGGAAGGCGGATACATACCTTCGCGAACTGAGTGAGACGCGAGGACGGATCACGACTGGTCGTAACGACAACCTTGGGGTCGTACGTGCCGACCTTGGCGTACTCGTCGTCCACGTGAGATCGCATCTCTGCAACGTTAGCTTCTGTATCGTTGAGCTCCACAGGCATGTGCTCGGTGACAGAGCACACATGCGTCAGCAACTAACCGGTCTGCGCCTCGTCGAGCGCGAGGTCCTTGCCCATGGCGCGCGCGTCCGCCTTGAGCTCGTTCGGGAGCGCCTTGCCACTCGCGAGCGCATCCTTCAGTCGCTGTTTGCGGTCGAAGACGGCGCGCTCCTGGGCCTCATGGCTCTTCTTGAAGAGGTACTCTCGTCGTTCGCGGGACTGTCTTCGGAGCTGTCGGTGTAAGCTTGGAGCGACATCATGCCAGCTGGTACTCACCATGGTGGTTGCGATAACGGTGGATGTAGCCCGGTGGAGGATGTTGACCCAAATTTCTGAGCGATCGGACAGGGCAGTGACGATATGGGCTGGCATGCGCGAAATATTTTGGACGCCTAGCGTTACACCCTCACCTAAGAGGTTGATAGGCACAAAGATAGTGTCATGCGCCTAAGAACGACCGAGGCACTAGACAACACGTGACGTGCAGTTCGGTCAGGCACACTCCGTGCACTGAAGTCCCCAGACTTCCGACGCAGATTCACAGGAACAGCGGCTACGACGCTAGAGCCCGCAGACACTCCGCTGGGTCGATCGCTTGGGTGCTTGTGAAGACGGTGGATCGGTGCGGTCTTTTGGAACGGTCAGAAATAGCATGGTCTGATACGTCACGCTGAGATGACTGGTTGACTGTGTAGTGCGTACAGTTCAAGCGTTCTTCAAGCTTGGCGTTCTGCGGACGTTGCCATGGACCATGAGGGGCTGGCTATGATGGCGGTGGGGCTCAGAATGTG
This sequence comes from Trichosporon faecale, assembly GCA_039545375.1. Classification (NCBI taxonomy): domain Eukaryota; kingdom Fungi; phylum Basidiomycota; class Tremellomycetes; order Trichosporonales; family Trichosporonaceae; genus Trichosporon; species Trichosporon faecale. The sequence continues at coordinate 1,937,327 of BCLU01000001.1, forward strand.
CCAGTAGCAGAGGTCTGCGTGGTCTCGTGAGAGAGAGTTCGGTCGATACGGTCCCTCGGTGGTGAGGCCCGGTGAAGAGTCGGTTGTCTGGCAGGAGGCCGCAGGGAGTCGCTGGGAGTGACCGAGCGGGTGAGCGAACTTGCCGAACTCGACCCACGTTTTGGCACGTTCGTCCACTGAAACAGAGCAGAGCCACACAGAGCCATCGCCGTCGCTGTGTCTCTCTCATCTTCCATCATCCTCGACGCCCGCACCACCGCACCCACCTGGCCCATCTGACTGTTGCAACCCACTGCACTAGTCTGTTAGTCCATATTGTCCTCGACACCTCTGTGCGCCCCCACGTCATACAACACACCCCGTTACAACTTCGCAGCAGCATCGCAACTTCATTAAGTTTCGTGCTTGTGACCTGTCTCACCACCGCATTCCACCACCACGGCCGCTGCTCGCTCAGCCGCTCAACCCATTGTTCCCTGTCCCCTGGCCTCTTGTGATTCGCCTCCCCAGCCTGTCCACGGGACGCCATCGCAGCAAACGAATCAGCCAGCAAAACGCGCCAGTGACCACCGGCAACTCGGCTTCTGCTCCTCAACCTTTGTCAAGGCGTTAGCTTATCTCGTGAGGGATTTTCGACGCGCCAAGTCTCAGACATAGCGTCTTGACATCTTGCACCGCTAGGTCGATCGATCGCACTCAGCTACCCCACGGCTCTCCACTCCGCCTGCTTGCACCGCGTTAGCAGCAGACAGCGCCCCCTATTCCCTCACGCGATCTTGCATCCTGTCTCAACTACCGGTTCACCACCGGCAGCGCAGCACACAGCTCGACGCCATCCCGCCAGCAGACAGCCGCCTGCCTGTTCTCCCTGTCCCACCTGTCCCGGACACAAACACGCGCAACACGCGCTCATCCTGTGACATTGCTAGCGCCTGTGTACACCACTAGCTCCGGCAACAGCGACCTCCGTGACGTTTCTGCCCAGTGGCCAAGTGACTGTCGATTGTCTCTATCGCCCGTTGTCATCGCATAGCTCAGCTATATTATCCTTTGGCCCTCTGTCACCTCTTGTCTTCCTTTCCCTCAACCCCATCCCTCTTGCTTGTTCCCCCGTCCCCCTCTTGTTCTCCCATCCCCCATGCACACCGCGGCTGTGCTTTCCATCCTCTCCTTGGCCAGCCAAGTTGTCGGCCTCCCCGATGTTCAAGCCCCTTTCGCCGCCGACGCCGTTGACCGGCCAGCGCTGAGTACGCTTGGCAAGAAGCGAGGTGAGTACCGACCGAGGAAGACGTAATCACGTTTCCCCATGTTCCCTACCCCACCTGTCTATTCACACACCCACGTACTCTGTGTGTGCAGACCGCGTGCTGACGCTACCAGAACTCAAAGGGCGTTTCCTCCACATCACCGACCTTCACCCCGACCCCTTCTACAAGGAAGGCGCCACCTTTGGCTCGTCATGTCACCTGAAGCCCGGGGAGAAGCCCCACTCCGGCTCGGCCAAGGGCATGTGGAAGCGTCGCCTCGACTACTACGGCGACGAGCGTGATGATGGCGCTGAGTTCGACTTTGGCGAGGAAGACTTCAACGTGACCACCGTCGACTCTGCTGGGCGCAACTACCGCAAGTCTGACGTCGCCGGCAAGTACGGCAACATCCTCTCGTGAGTTTCTGCTTCTTTCTCCGCATAGGGAAGGTCGTCCACTGACGCTCCACAGGGACTGCGACTCGCCCGAGGCGCTCATTGACCTGACGTTCGACTGGCTCAAGAAGGAATGGGTCGACGAGATCGACTTCGTTGTCTGGACCGGAGACAGTGCCCGGTAAGTCTTTCCTCTGTGTGCGGCAAACTTTAACAGCGGCCGTTTTGTTTACACGAACGCACGTGCTAACATATTCCTCAGACATGACAGCGACCGCAACCTTCCCCGATCGCCCAAGGAAATCTTCAACCTGAACCAGAAGATGGCTCAGAAGATGATTGACACGTTCGGCAAGAATGTCCCCATCATCCCTACCATGGGCAACAACGACATTTGGCCGCACAACATCATTCTGCCCGGTCCCAACCGTGTCACACAGGAACTCCTGCGGTGAGTGAATTTCGGCTTCCTTCTTTCGCGTGATTCGGCCCATTCCTCCCTTATCGCCCCTTTATCCGCAGCCACAACTGACGCTTGCAGAATCTGGAAGGACTGGATCCCCGAGGAGCAGCATCACGTCTTCGAGCGTGGTGCCTACTTCACCACCGAGGTCATCCCCGACCAGCTCGCTGTCATCTCGCTCAACACGATGTACTGGTTCGAGTCCAACTCTGGTGAGTAACGCTTCGTGTCTCACGTGAGACGACAGTGGCTGACGTGACTTCAGCTGTCGATGGCTGCCGTGACCGTTCCTCGGACCCCGGCGCGCTTCAGATGGACTGGCTCGAGGTTCAGCTCGACAACTTCCGCGAGCGCGGAATGCAGGTGTACCTGATCGGTCACGTTCCTCCCCACGAGGGACTCTACTATGACAACTGCTGTGAGTATTTCCCTCGCCGAAACACCCTCCTCGCGCATCACACAGTTTGCTAATTCGGTTCAGACCTCCGCTATGGTGACCTCTCGCTCCGCTACCAGGACACGATCGTCAGCCACCTCTACGGCCACATGAACATCGACCACTTCTTCTTCATGGACATCTCCGCTCTCGAGTCCAAGGGCGCGTACGACTTCGCTGTCTACGGGGAGGCGTTGAACGGCACCGGCCGCCTCGAGCAGAAGGACCCGCGTCACGGCGTCAAGACGTTCTCCGGCCCCGAGCTCCTGCACGGCTACCACCTTCCCAACTACGACCGCTTCTCTGCCTTCAGCAAGAAGGGCGACCGGCTGAAGGAGTCTCTCATGGACTCGTTCGGTGGCCTGCCGGCGCAGCCGAAGATCAAGCAGAAGGACTATGCCGTCGTCAACGTTGCCCCGTCCATCGTCCCCGCCTACCTTCCTGCCGCCCGCGTTTTCTCGTACAATATCACTGGCGTCTCGCTCGACCCCGACTTCCGACTCAACAACCCCGTCATCAAGTTCCCTCAGGACGAGGACGACGAGGGGTTCGAGGAGGAAGACTGGGAGGAGACTGACGCTGATCTCGAGTCTGGCGAGGACGATGGCCTGAAGAAGAAGAAGGGCAAGAAAGGTGGCAAGAAGAAGGACGACTGCAAGAAGCCCGAGAACGAGGACAAGCCGCACTGTGTCTTCAAGCGCAAGCCTCGCTACTCGTCTCCCCAATCCCCTTCGCGCACGAACACCGGTCTCACGCTCCTCGGCTTCACGCAGTTCTATCTGCCCGACATCGAGGACACGGAGAAGCCGCCCGAGTTCAAGATCGAGTACTCAACCTTCCCCGCGAAGAAGCTTGCCCCGCCCAACGTCTCCGGCGAGCAGCCCTCGCAGCCTCCTCCTGTCCCTTACCACATGCTTCCTGGCTACGACCCGGCCCTCGAGTCGGACGGAAAGGCTGATAACTCTTCTGAGGCCGTGAGCAAGCTGTGGGAGGAGCTGAAGGGCATCACGCCGTTCCCGCTCAGGGACCTCACGATCAAGCGCTGGATCGACCTCGGGCGCGAACTTGGCAGCGATAAGAACGCGTGGAACAAGTTCACTGATCTCATGTTTGTCTCTTCTGGCGGCGCTTAGAGAGCCCGCGACGACAAGAGCCAAGGCAAGGAGCCCCTGGACCTGTGATTGGTTTCCTTGCGACGAAAGCGTGCCATGTTTTGCCCCATTTATGTTGCTCTTCCAGTAATGTCCTCTCCCATAACACACTGCCATATTTGTATGTACAGTATCATGCATTGATAGAAACAAATTGAGCGCGAGATTTAAGCTGAGGAGAAGCTTGTGCGGGGCGGTCAGATGTCAGTTTACCGACAGCTTTGGCTTCTCTGTGAATTGGCTCCTGCTATAGTCTATGCGATGCCATGCGATGGTGATACAGATCGTCTACTCTAGCCTCTACTTGCTCTCGCCCTCAGCCTCAGCCTTGGCCTTCGCCTTGGCATCAGTGATCTCGCCGACCTTAACGCCATTGAGCTGGGCCTGCTCCTCCTCTCCCCGTCCTCGCTCCTCCCACAGCTGCTTGCGCTCAGCCATGACCGACTCCGCCCACCCGCGGACAGACGGGTGCTCGAGATGCGCTGAAGGTCAGCTTTCTCGCACCGATAATTGAAGCTTGCCCGACGACGAGTCAGGGTGGTACTCACGAATGGAACCGGTGTAGAATGTGCCGAGGGATCGGATACTCGGGTCCGCTGGATTGTAAGCTTCCTCCAGACGCATCGCAGCTTCCATCTCGTTCACCCCCGGAGAGCCGACAGAAAACTTACCACGCTCATACTCGACGCCCTGGAGCACAAGCTCCAGCCGGTCCAGGTCCTTGACCAGCTTGGCCTCGGGCGTCTCGCGGGCCTCGTACTCCTCCCACAAAGACCGGAACCTCTCCCTCGCCTGAGCGTTGGACGGACCGCCGAGCATCTCGTCCAGGAAGGCCGACATCGCCTTCTCCTCCAGCTCGTGCTTCACGCTAGCTGGCACTCCCTCGACGGGCGTGATGTCGCCGACGTAAGCCTCGGCGAGGTCGTGCACGAGACACATCTGGACACATTTGCTGATGTCTAGCGGTCGCTCGGGGGTCGAGGGGATCATCATGGCCATGAGGGCCATGCGGCACATGTGGTCTGAGATCCTGGGATCAGCTCAAACTCATGCGTTCTGAAGCTGGGGTGGGAACGGTGAGGGGCGCGGCGGGTGCGGAGAAAGGTGTGGGAAGGGGAAGCGAGGACTTACGACTCAGCCTGCTTCACGCCCTCCCGGATCCAGCCTGAGCGCTTCTCGAGCTTGAGCTGCTGGAGCATGTGCAGAAACGCCAGCGTGTCCTTCGCCTCGTCGCCGCAGGATCTGCCGTTAGCTGGGAACAGTCGCAAGCGAGCTAGCTCACTTGTACGGCTCCATGAGCACCCGTCCGCCAGCTCCCTTGACCTGCACGTCCTTCACGGCGTCCTTGACCACTCCGTTCGGTTTCTCGTCAGTCATCGTAGCAACGGGCATGTGTCTTCTCGAGCTCGTGCTGGGGTCAGCTAGGCTGTACGCAAACAGCTCACTGGAAGAACGTGTGTGTGCCGATGAGAAAGTGGCGAGGTATCCGTTTAGGTGGGTGTCGTTCCAGTCGCGCGCGTCGCGTCCGTCCAGTCGCCAGTCCTGTCCGCAAAGTGAGAGCCGGGGGTAACGGCTTGAACATGAAAAGTTGATTTGTTTATCTCCCAGGACATCAGGAGGCGTTCTCGCATCGGTGTTCATTCCAGAGATTTCTGATTTGTCCCCGCCCTCTCGCCGCCCATCTCCACTCTCGCGTCGTCCAAGTTTGCCACTGATGTGATCCCGTCACGTGATGGTGACTGGACCTCCACTCAACCGACATTTGCTGGCCTCCACCTTCCTCCTGCCTCGACCACACGATCGACAACGGCGACGACAAAACAGCTGACCAGCTGACGACACTGACGAGTTCGACACGGCAGAGGCGTCAAAACTAGAAGGACACTGAAAAAGAAGGAACCAAGTGAAGGAGTCGAGCGAGATGTCGATCATTCGCCCTTTCGAGGCGACGGACATCCAGAAGTTCCACACTGTCAACGCGGATCCGTGGACGGCGACGTACCACAACGGATACTACGCTCAGTATCTCGCTCAATGGCCTGAACTGTGCTACGCGGCGCAGGGCGCCTTCGAGGACAATGTCGGGGCTTACAGTGAGTCCACCAGCGCTTGTCGTCTCGCTCCCCTTCCTCACTCTGAACGTATCTCTTTTGCGCTGGTGACAGATGCCGACGAGTCATTGTCACAAGAGTGGGGGGTAGAGCGCGAGGAGATGAAGAGAGGAAGGGGACAAGCTGGCATTTGGTGCAGTTGTAGCTGACCTCAGTGATCGCGAAACACGAGCCGCCTCCGCCGAATAAGGACCACCACGGCCACCTGACAGCTCTTTCGATCTCGCCTGCGTTCCGTGGTCTGGGTCTCGCGCGAGTGTTCATGGCGATCCTTGAGCGGTTGTCCTCAGACGGGACGGCAGGCTGGGCTCCCCCGCCCGCCGACGAGAAGGAGAAGAAGGAGCTGGGCAAGGACTGCGTCGACTCGTACTTCGTCGACCTGTTCGTGCGCTGCAACAACGGCCGCGCGATCGACATGTACGAGAAGCTCGGGTACAGCGTGTATCGGAGGGTTGTTGAGTGAGTCTACAAGCCGGTTGCAGAACGACCTTCCCCTCTCCTCCATTCCTATCCCCCGGCGTCGTCCATGCCTCTCTAGAAGGGAGCCCGGACAAGCTCGCGAGGAGAGCAGCTTGAGCTGACCACAGTTACTACCACGGCATGGAGGGCGTCGGCTCGACCCGCGACGAGCTGGACGGTTACGACATGCGCAAGTCGATGCCGAAGGACAAGAACGGAGAGTACGTCCGCGAGAACGGAAAGGAGGTGCTCGTCACGCCGGCCGAGGTGTGGGCGTGAGCTGGGCGAGCCCGCCAGTCAGAGCTGGAGGAGGAGCCGGCGGTCGGATTCGGCGCTGTATCAATACATAATCTCTGCATTGCATTGTTCATCCTGATCGGAGTTCTTCGACCTCAGCGTCGTCGATGGGGGTCTCCCAACTTCTTGTCAACAACATCGGCTAGCTCGCTACGCTTTTGTTTATCTCAGCACATCCGTTTGGCTCAGACTCAACGTTGGCAGCGAGCATGTTCATGTGGAAGGAACAACACCACGTCGTTCCCATCGTTCCTCTGCTTCCGAACGAGCACAGCCGTAACTATGAAGGCACAGCACCGCACCACCCGACACTTGACTCTGGTCCTCCTGCAGAAGTCCTTTCGGTCCGCTGTGCCGTACACTGTGCCGTTGTGCCATCGTGTGTACCATGTTGTACCGTTCCTTCGGCCGTTCCTCTCTTACGGCCGCCGAACACTCAGCTAGCCTTAACAAGCCTCTGGCCAGCCTGAGCAAGCCTTAGCTAGCCTTTATGTCCAGGACAGGATAGAGTTTGTGAGAAACTCCGCCTCGTCGTCGCCAGGTGTGCGACGAACTTACGGCTCGCTGTTCCTGTATCAGAGCTTGTTCTTCTTGCCCCTGCTGTTCCTCCTGCCTCCCAACTTTCTTCTCGACACTCCCAGTGGGCTGGGATACGGCGGTAGTGGAGGCTCAAAATTTGCATGCGCAAACAAACAAATCCACATGGGCGCTCTGCGCTGAGCCAACTTTACTTCTGACTTTACCTTATCGGCTGAACTTCTGATAACGACAAGCTCCAGTTTCGACCGAACTATGAGTGTCACTCTGAACGGTAGAGTTACGCCCCGGACTCCTGGAACCGCACACATTGTTGGGAACGCACGTTCCAGCGAGCGTTACGAGCTCGTTACATCCTCGCCACGAGCTTAGAGCTCAATCTTGAGCTCCTCCTTGAGCGGCCTGTCCCGCGACGAGTGTGCACCCCAGAACGTGAACTCGCCCTCCGGAATGTGCCACTCCTGCCTGACCACGTCCCACACGGACAGGTCCTTCTTGCGCAGTGGGAACTCGACGACGCGCTCCTCGCCAGGGCGCAGGAAGACCTTGTCGAAGCCGCGCAGGTGGTGCGGGGGCTGGTCCTTCTCGCTCTTAGGGAAAGACATGTACTGTTGTCAGCGTTTGGTCCGCCGTCGGAAGCTGAGGCTGTATTTGAAACAGCCGGCCAGCCAAAGTTAGCGGCTGGATACCCACAAGCTGCGGCGCCTCGCCCGCGTACACCTTGCCGACGTTCTTGACCGTAACACGAGCGATGTACAGGGTGTCGTACAGGTCGTACTTGCCCTTGTGTTTCTCATTGGTCTGCTGCACAGTGTCGCGGACCGGGCGGTACTCCTTGTTTACGCGCAGGTCGCTGAGCTTAAACTTGGAGTAGGTGAGCCCGAATCCGAACTCGTACCGCGGCGCGATGCCCTCCTTGTCGAACCACTTGTAGTCGATCGCGACGCCCTCCTTGAAGTACACCTTGGGCGGCTTGTTCCTGGGCTAAGCGTTAGCTTGGGGTCTTCCGTACGCAGCCTACCGTGTGGCGCATGATGTTGTCCGGAAGGTAGTCCCTCTCCCGCTTGGCGATTGTGAATGCGAGCTTGCCGCTAGGGCTCACGTCGCCGAACAGAATGTTCGCGAGGGCGTTGCCGCTCTCCTGCCCCGGGTAGCCGGCGAAGATGACACCCTTGACTTTTGGGTGGTTGATCTGTCGTCAGTTTGCTTCGCGCTGGCACTGAACTTACCCATTCCTCCATGACGACGGGTCCGCCCGCGTGGATCACAACGACGACGTCGCCGGCGCACTGGTCCGCAACGTACTTGATGAGAGACTCGCCGTTGTTGTCGAGCTTCAGGTCGTCCCGGTCCCAGCCCTCAACAAGGAAGAGGGACACACTGACGACGCACATCTGCACGCTGTGCGCCAGCTTTTCCATGACACGGTGCTGCTCCGGGTCATCGCGGAGCACCTGGTCAACACGAAGGCCTTTCTGGCGTCCCCTGAGTGAGAGTGCTTCAATCGGCGGGACAATGTAGGTCGCGAAAGCTGCACCTGATCCGCCGCCGACAGTGACTGTTCCGTTCCAGCGGAAACGGCCGTGCTCGGGGGGACAGAACAGGTCCTCGCCGCAACCAGCGATCGTGGACGGGTAGTCTGCATCCGAGCCAAAGACGCCGATGCGGCGAATGTGGTCACGAATGGGCAGGACGTTGTTTTCGTTCTTCAGCAGCACGTGGGTTTGCTCGGCTGCGCGGCGAACAAAATCACTCGCGTCCGGGCGGCGGTTGTCCTCGTGCAGGTTGAGGAAGGTCATACCGTCGATCACGACCACATCGTCGAGGTTCCACCACGTGTAACTCGGCTTGCGCCAGCCGTCCGCCTGCCCGAGTGCGATCCATGGTGTCAGAACGCGCCTGACCATCTCGTCCAGGCGCTTCTCCTTGACTTCGCCCTTCTTCAGTGCGTCCTTCAGCCTGTCGCCGTACCAATACGTGCGGGGGAGCTCCTGGTCCATACCAGCGTTGGCAGACTCAGCGGTCGAGTGCGTCGCGCCAAAGTCTGACAGAACATAGCCCTGGAAGTTCAGCTCTTGCTTCAGGATGCGGTTCATTGCGTCGTCCGACTGGCATGCGGGCGTGTCGTTGATCCGGTTGTACGAGCACATGACAGCGCCAGCTCCAGCGCGGACCGCTTCGGCAAACGACGGCAGGTAGAGCTCCTTGACGGTCTTGTCGTCAACCATGGACCACGCATCCTGGCAGTCCTTGCGGCCGCCGTTCCCGTCCGGCCCGCCGTTGCATACCGGGCCCTGCTCGTACAGGAAGTAGTGCTTGGCGCAGGCGATCAGGCCCGTCGATTGCGTCGCCTTGATGGCGATGTAGGACATCTGGGAGGACAGGTACGGGTCCGGTGTGAATGCTGCATGCCGAAGCGGCGTGGTTAGTGTCCTGTCAATGAGATCTGGCGTTACGCCTTCTCACCTTCCCAGTTGCGCCCAGTGTACGGCCTTGTAGTTAGTTATCCTGAACAAGCATAATCCTTACGAGCGGCCCAAGGGTCCGCCGGTTAGCTGGATGTCAGAGTCATCTCCTCCACCGGAATGTCCATGGTGAGCGAGGGAATGGGTACGGCAGTGTCGTAAAGATCAGAGTTGCTGGGTGAGGGGTATGTGATCGTGTGAAGCTTGCGGAGGAAGGCTCCTAAGTGTGGACAGACACGCACCGGCCCGAGTTCTACATTGACGCCCTTCGCCTTGTGCTCCTCGGAAATGCGCTCGGTCAATTCTTGAATCAGCCTTCGGTCGAACGACTGCACAGTCGTGAACTGGGACGGATACTGTGTCACAAAGTCGGTATGACGTATTCCGGCCGCTGGAGCCGTTAGCAGAAAGGTCGACGTAAACACGGGTGGAGATCAGATCTGGACGCCGGCTCCAGTGAACGGCGCCTCGTGCCGGTACTCACGCCCATCGTTGTAGCAGAAGCTGGGGATGCCGAGCCGTGGAACGCTGCCCGAGTTGGCCTGGCACGGTCCGAGTCGTCCGGAGGTCACATTCAGCTTCTCCTCGAGGGTCATCTTCTCGACGAGCTTTGCCGCGCGGTCCTGGGCTACATTCCAGGGGACGGGCGTTCCGGACTGGGGTGCGAACGAAGCGGCAAAGGGAACCTGTGGATGGGGACGTGGAGTGACATCTTGGGTGGCGACGACGGGGTTGTCCGTGAGTGCCAATGCGAGAGCATTGAGGACCCAGAGAGCCGAAGACGCGCGCATTATGGTTGAGTGAATGCGTCCACTTGAATGAGGACTGGATGCTTGCTCTGTGAGTGCGTGGTGAGTGAAGTGGAGGAAGAAAGGAGGAAGCCGATTGCGGCAGGCAGGGGACGGTGACGTCGATGTCATCATAGCGGCTAGTACCTAGTGCACTGGTGACTGCAACGGCTCATTGTTGCTGCGCACTCACACTCGGTTCTTCATGTGATCATACAGTGGGCACCACAGACACACTAGCGCTAGTGCATAGCGCACAAGCGGGCAGCGGGCACCATGCGACTCTCCACTGCTCCGCGCTCCGCTCTCCACCGAACTGTCCGTCTCCGATCTCCACACGGCACTCGGCACCCGGCACGATTCACGATCCACGCATGCCAGAAACACGAGCAGACGAGGAATGCGACATGCCCAAACCCCTGCCCCTGCTCCTGCTCCTGCCCCAGGACACTGCAGCCTGCGTGGCACGGACGCCTCCACCAGAACCCAGGGGTCCAAGTGGGCGCTGACGCTCAACGCAGCCAGCCTGGAACGGCTGCACTGGGACCCGGTACCCGGTACCCAGATCTTCACACGAATTTATCATGAGCGCACCAGCTCGACGGCCTCTGCAAGAATGCTCCGGCACTCCGGCCCGTCGATCACACCCACTACTTCTCCTCAGCCTTCCTGCATCCTGCTCCAACAGTTTCAGAAGCGCGGGTAGACAAGGTCGCTACCATCCAGTCTTTGTGGCCAGAGACCGGGGATACCTATGCTTCAGCTGCCCTTGTCACGTCTATTTACTGTCAGAGCTTCGCGGCAATTGTTACCACTCCGCAGGTAACTGCTTGGAGTCTGGGCCTGCGCATTCTCACTCGTCAGCGACCAAGGACCTATTGGTCATGAATGGACTCCAGCAAGCTCGAGCAATACAGTTGCTCGGAGTCCGTGGACCCCCTCTGCACAAACTGAAAGAAACCGTAAGGACATCTGCTATTCAATCATTTGGTAATGAAAGGCCGCCAAAGATGGGCGCAGCGCATGATCCTTTGAGATCCTGGCCTGAATGTGTTGTCTGGAGCTTGTTACGGCCATTGTTACAACCTTCCTCTGCGCAGAACTGAGGTCAGAACAGATCAGGACAGATCACAAGTTGCGGTCAGTCGTAGGAGCCCGCAAAAAGCCCACTTGCACGTCCATCGGTCGAGACGGACGCGAGGTCCGCATCGGATCGACCGCTGGAGTCGGGTCGCCAAGCGCAGACGCAGGTCTCCGTCTCACGGTTCCTAAGCCCTCGGTGGAGGCATGAATTGTTGTCTCTGTGGGCTTGAAGGCGTTTAAGCTGCGAGCCCAAAATCTGCCTCGACCCATGCAGCTCGCTGCCCACTGGCGAGCATGTCGAGAGCTGTTCCTGTGGATGAACTCTGAGCGAGGTCAGGGATGCCCGAAAAACCAGCGAGGCCGTAAGTCAAAGGCCCTGTCGTCATGATCGTAAACTTTATTCCGCCCTCTGTAAAGCGTCGCGAGCTCACCGACGACACGGATCTGCCAGTCTCCTCGTTGCAGCATCGCAGGATCTCGATTCCCCCTATTGGGCACAGTTACTGCCGAAACATAGAGTTTGACCCCTTGTGGACCTGGCTGGCCAGCTTTTGCTGTGTCGCGCTCGCGCTTCGAGCTCGCGTCCGTGTCCCCATATCAATCGTTGCTCTCGAAACTCGCTATGGCCGTCGGCAGCGAGGAGTATTCAGCGGCAGTCGCCGGGGCAGTCGCCCACTGCAACAACCCTCTGTTTGCAACCCTGCAAATCCTCGTATCCTGGGAGGGAGCATGGGTCAAGTTTCGGACATTGCTGCAGAGGACGCAAGGTTGTGCGCATATCCGCTTCGTCCGCTTCGAGCGTGGATCGTGCGCTGAGTGGACGCCGCCTCGCTTCTGGTGTAGGACAGCTGCGCCTGCGCCTGAATCGAAGACGCCCCAGCAATTCGCAGCAACTCACCACCGGCCGCCTCCTGACTGATGACCTGGCACTGGCACCAGTCGATCTCCCTAGGCTCCATACCTCCTAGCGCCCTCCGCTAGGCGCTAGCGTCGGTGCTCGGGTGATCGATGAGCGCATCGATGTCGCATCGGATGAGCGAGTCGGTACTCGCGAGCATCAGCTAATCAGCGTCATAGACCAGCCCAAGAACACCCTGGTCCTCCCTGTTCACCAAAAATAATATAGTCAAGAGAACAGAGACTGTTGGCCAAGCTTCCAGGAGTGCAGGGATAAGCTGCGAGGTAGGGTGCGAGAGGAGACGAGGCACGATGACTTCCAGCAAGCTCCCACTGAAAGCTTGTGGAGCCCTGGAGACCCGGTCGAGTTGGGTTGCTGGTAGCGACAGTGGCTCCGCCTGCAGCCGTCTGACGGCAGAGGAACGGCAAACGGCCCGACGACCCACTCTGTCATAGGCATCTGGCCTGAGGTTTCGCTGATAGCATTTGCAGTCAAAAGTTGCCCGGATCGGTCAGTTGCTGGTTCCTTGCGTCCTCGATCCTTGCGCCTCCTCAGGGCAGCATCGCTACAGGATCGCAGGATCATAGGTCCCTCTCATTGTCCGAGAAAATGACACCACCATTTATTAGTGGCATGTGCTCGTCAACTGTGTGAGATCAGTTTCCCTCGATCTGATCAAGTGGTCTGCTCGCTCGCTACCACATCTGATCTCGCCTCTTCTCACCATCTACTTCTTCATCATCGTCTTGAACATCTGTCCTTCTTTGATCATCACTATCGACTGCGAACAAAAGCCAATCCGAACGGCAGCCTCTCCCTTCCCATCTCACCATGGCATCCACCGACATGTACTCCTACAGCAGCGCCATGTTCTTTGCGCCTCCCACGCACAGCTCTAGCTCTGCCGGACCATCGAACCAGCGCGACGACGGCCACCGCCTTATCGCTCACGTCGGACCCTACGGCGAGCTCACCTGGTACAACGACTACGGTACGCCGCAGCCCCCCAGCGTCGCCCCGCAGGCGGCCCAGAAGCGCCCGGTTCAGAACATCACCCCTTTCTACGGACACTACCCCACTCCTCTGTAAGTGACCGAGCGGAGATAGCAGCGGGGCAGTGCTAACATGCAGTGAGCCCATCCTCGAGTCTCATCTTGAGGGCGAGGCGCATTGCGACCTTCCCCCGCGACCAAGGCGGCGGCAGACCGTCCAGCGTGCCGCGACGGCTTCGCCCACGAAGAAGGCTCCCCCAAAGCCGAGGACTCACGCCCGGAACTGGAGCGACACCTCACTGTCCTCGCAGTCCTCGGCGGAGGACATGAAGGATGTGAACAGACTCGAGGCTCGCCTCTCCGACCTGTCGATGTACTCTACCCCGAGTCTCAGCAGCTCTGGCCCTCCCAGCCCGAATTCGCCGGGCATCCAGACCCCGCCTCTGAGCCTCGCCGCGACAGTGCCGAAGGACCTGGAAATGGACTACGACGCCGACTTCATCGAAGACGTCTACGCCGCCTTTGAGTTTGCGAATAAGGACTCTATGCCCACCTTCTAGGCGACTTTGCAGATTTCTGCGAGTGTACCCCGTGCGACGGTCACGGCGCATCGCCCTGCACGCCTCGCACGCCAGCGCCGCACGCCCTCTTGCAATGCGCAATCGCCATCGCAGCCATCGCAAAACTGTGAATATCAACATCGAAACAAAACTCGCCCAAGGGGGTGGCCCCTGCTCCCGCTGGCGATCTGCGCAACGACGCACTACCAATGGACAATCTCTCTCCCCAGGTCCCCCAGTGAGGGGTGTTTCAACGCCACACCCAACTTTACCTTACATCAGCTATAACCCTGCCACGGTTACTGTCACGCATACAGCATCGCATCTCATAATCTAGATACTCTATCATGTAATACTTTGTCTTTCACGCTGTGTCTGTCGTTTGCAACGCTCTCGGCCATCGTAAGGATCCGACCGGTACCGAGGGTGTACAGGAATACAGGAAGTACAGGCTGTACAATTCGGCCACTCGTGATCGTGTGAAATGGCGTCAGGATTGTGCCTTGAGTTCCTGGGGGACGTCATAAAGTTCAGGCTGCACTAGCTCGTTGATAAGGGGATGGGCTGTATAAGTCTGGATGTTGCGGGGGCTAACTCCGAGAGACCTCCGAAACACCGAGTCACACTGCGAGATCGGCCCGATCCTGTCTCACTCCCACGTGGGGCGGACATCTCTCCATCAAGTTACGTAACAGAGTCGCCGCTGAGATCGCCCAGTTGCTTCGCGTCAGAGCACGAAAACAACAACAAACCACACAGCACGGAAAGTCACTCGCGCCGACACAGCGATCATGGCTCCCTCCCACCCGCTCCGGCGTGTGTCGACCGGATCTCTCAACTCACTCGCACGATCAACGGACCGCCCTCAGTCCAACGCGGGTCTCGACGTGCTTGCGCCGGCGCTGCAAGATCTCGCCGATGAAGTCGCCGCCCTCAGCACGAACACGCAGCGCATGAGCGCACTGCACGACGCCTTGGGACAATTCAACGAAGGTTTCGCCGCGTACATGTATGCGCTGAAGATGAACGCCTTCTGCGTCGAGTGGCCGCAGGCGCCGAACGACTCGACTCTCGCGCGATTGCAACAGCTCGGCGGACAGCTCGCACCGGATCCAGAGCCGACTCCGAGTCCACTCCGACCACAAGAAGCGCCGCAATCGGCACATCTGGACGACGACGAGAATATGGCTGCAGACATGACGTATGCCACTGCCTACTCGCCCGAGCCCAAATCTCGATCAGCCCCCACACGCCGCGTTCCGCCGCCGAGAGCGCCTGGAGCAGGAGTAGCGGCCAAGAAGAAGCCGGCAGGACCTGGACTCGCGGAGAGGAAGGCGGCCGCGGCGGCAAAGAAGAAGCGCGAGATCAAGATCTCGAAGCTCATCGACTCCTCGCTGCCACTCGAGTACAGGGGTGCGAATCGGGATAACCGGATCACGATGGAGGGCGTCATTGAGCGGTTGATGGTGGACTATGAGCGGGACGGAGACGGACTCGCCAGTGAGTATATTGCTCATCATTGAAAGCTACTTCTGGGTGGAGCTTAGCTAACCCCAGTCGCCGACTTCGTCAAGCCCGACCAGCCTCACCCCCGCGTGAACAAGTGCCTCATCGCGCTTGTGGCGAAGAAGCTCGTCACCAAGCGGAGCGAGAACGTGAGTTTGCAGGCGATGGGCGATTAACTGATATCAGGGAAGGACGATGTACTGCTGGGCTGGGGTCGAGTAGAGCGTCGCTGTTGTATGATACATGTACGATACGATCGGTACGGACTGACCGACGAGGAAGCCGCGGCCGGTATCGACGGAGGAAGGCACACGGACAGCCTGGGGGGCTGACAAAGACACTGATCGAGATGACTATTGGAGGGGCGCAGCTGATGGCAGGCAAATCTGATCTGAGGGCGCAGATTGCTGAGACAAGTGCAGGAAGACACAACGGTGAAGCGCCGATCCACCTTTCCCCCTTCACAAGGGGCGCTACGAAGCGCCGTCTGGCCAGCTCGCTATAACTCTCCAGCATCTCGTCTTCCCTCCATCATTCGTGCCATCGCCACCCTTCCCCATCGTTCCACGCTCACTTACTTCATCGTACCCGCCATGTCCGTCGTGTCCGAGGCCATGTCCGAGGACGACGGCGCGTTCCACCCGCGCTTCGCGTCCGGCGGCGACATCACCCTCTGTGCAACGGACGGCACCAAGTTCCGCACCACGCTCAGCACACTGCGTGAGTTTTGGGCTCACAAGTTTTGAACTGACAGCAGAGAGCTACTCTGCCCCGTCGTCGATTCTGCACGACATGACCGACCTGCCTCCTGCCGCTGCTGGCCAAGATCAAGTCGTGCCGTTCACTCATGCGCGCGGGGCCACAGTCGCCTTCCTTCTTGACTGCATTGCCGAGGCGGAGAAGAGGAAGGCCGCAGGCATCTTTCCCCCACCTGATGGGCCCGCTCCTGCCGCGACTATGGACGAGGACGAGGACGAAGCCGACGACTCCGACACTGATGACGACGTCGATGGCGTAATTGACGTTGTAAACCAGACACCTCCTCTGTCTGATGGCAATCCGCTCAGCCCTCCTCCCGCCCCTCTTCCCGTCAAGGGCCCTGCCCAGACAGCGCCTGCGTACAGTGGTCTTCCCTCCGGTCGCCAGCAGCGCAACCGTGCCAAGGCCGCCATCTTCCAGGGCGTCCCCAAACTTCCTCGCCTCTGCAAGACCGCGGAGTCGATTGAGCGCTCGGAAACGCTTCTCCCGACGCAGCCTCCCGAGGAAGACGAGTGGGGTCCGCCTGACTGGGCACCCACACCCTGGGGCGGAAAGGCCGTATCCGCGGCGAACGAGGGAGGCGGGGACAACGATCATGGAACCTCCAGCGGCGACAGCGAAGGAGGGACGGAGTCCTCCAGCAATGCCAGCAAGGCCAGTACGCCCCGTGCCGCGTCCCCTGCGCCCTCGACTGCACAGTCCACTACTTCGTTCGCCACCGCTGTCACTGGCGTTACCCCCATGGTCGTCGACGATACCTTCGAGACCGCGTCGGAGTCTACCGCGACTCCCACGCCCCAGCCCGAGCTGCACGCCCCGACGTTCGAAGAAGTGCTGGAGGTCATGGTTGCATTCGAGCTGGACTCGCTGAAGTATGTCGTGTTCGACGCTCTCAAGTTGTCGCGCGCGGCCCACCTTGCCGACACGACCCAGCCCGGACCGGCTCTCTCTGCTGAGTACCTCTACGCTTTCGCGTGCAGGTATCAGATCGGAAACAAGAGCTACTGGGCCACCCGCTGTCTGGCCTCTGCGTGGCATAAGGGACTCGTCCCCGGCGCAGAGCCACTCGATCGCCCCCGCGTCCGCTTCAGTGATCTGGACGCCTACCCCCTGTCGAAGATCGAGCCGAGTGATTTCGAAGCGCTGAAGGACATGTTCGGCCGCTTCAACCGCTCCTTCTCGATCTTCGTGTCCAACTTCGCAGGCACGCCGCGCAGTGACACGAACACCCGCTTCGGTCGCGCTTGTAAGACCTGCCCCATCAAGACGGAGCATGAGACGTGGCAGAAGTTCAAGCGCGCGCTGCTGCGCGAGCACGTCGCCCCGCTCGTCATCACGGCTCCGCAGTTCATGCGCAAGCGTCACTTCCTCACCGACACGCTCAGGCAGTTCATTGACTGCACCCGCTGCGCCGATCGCATCATCCACATGTGCCTGAACTTATGGAAGCGCGTTCAGCCCGACGCTTGGAGCTTCAACCCAAGGAAGCGCGGTCGCAAGACCAGGTTTGCGCGCAAGCCCAAAGTGCACCATGTTTGGAACCACACGTCGCACGCGGCGGCGGCGGCGGCGGCAGCCGCAGCTCATCAACAGGCCCAACTGGCCCATCAGCAGGCGCAGCAGATCCACCAGCAGGCCCAGCAAGTTCACCAGCAGGCTCAGCAGATTCACCAGCAAGCCCAGCAGAACCATCAGCAGGCGCAGCAGGCTCACCAGCACAGTCAGAACGCTCAGGGGGCTCCGCAGCATGCACAGCAGCAGGCCGCCAATCTCAACACTGCGTTCGCCAACGCCGGCATCTCGGCCACCACCACGGCGACAGCCACAGGCTACTCCACTGTGTGGCAAATCCCCGCAACGACGCCCGGAGGACCCATGCACTTACAGATGTGGACCTCATCTCCTCCCACGTTCACCGTCTCGAACACGGCAGCCACGAACGCCGCCGGGACGAACACTGCAGCTAACACTGCCGGCAATGCCCCGCCTGCCATGCCTGCACCTGCGGCGGCTCCCGCTGCTCCGCCGGCACAGGCTCCTGCTCCTGCGGTTGCTCCCGCTGCGACGGCCACGCAAGCGTCCTCCTGGAACGCCCCTCCCACCAACTCCGGCTGGGGCGCTCCTGCCCCTCCTCCAGCTCCGGCGAGTGCCCCTCCCGCGACCAACGCTGCAGGGAGTGGGTGGGGCCACCACAACTCGGGCTGGGGTAACAGTGGCTCGACGGATGGGTGGGGCAACAGCGACTGGGGCTCGCACACGTCTACGGCGCACGCGGCGCACGCATCGTCCGGCTGGGGCGCATCGTCGGCGTCGGGCTGGGGCTCGGCCACCAACTCGAGCAACGCCGCCACCGGCTCGAGCAACACTGCCACGGGCTCGGACACCTACCAGGGGTGGGGTGCGCCTCCTGCTGGCTCGTCGTCGAACGCGCAGAACGACGGCTGGTGATTGTGACGGGTGGTTATTGTGCAGATCATTGTTGAAGTGAGCGCCGAGGGAAGCTGAAGTCTGAAGTCAGGAGTCTATGCCGTAGTTATCAAGCCTGTACAAGGTAACCCCTATGCCCATGTATATCTGAATCTGTGATTGTTCTGAACGCTGCATCTTGGAAATGGTACAAACACTCGGGTAGACAACTAGATCACAACCTGCTTCTCCTCTCCTCCCTCATAGCTGAGCTCGACTGGCCGCTC
Organism: Trichosporon faecale; assembly: GCA_039545375.1. NCBI lineage: Eukaryota > Fungi > Basidiomycota > Tremellomycetes > Trichosporonales > Trichosporonaceae > Trichosporon > Trichosporon faecale. The sequence continues at coordinate 1,956,167 of BCLU01000001.1, forward strand.
GCTTCGCTCGCGTCCAGTTAGAAGTACAGCGTCTGCGCACCCTGCTGCCCCGTCTCGTCAGGACAGTACGGACACTTTGCGCTCTTCCGGTTCCCCTTAAGGAGCCGGTTGAACGACTCCTGGTTGATGACGTGACCGCAGGAGAGCATTGTGGGCGGGTTCGTGTCGCTCGCCTGCTCCTTGGAGACGGGACAGACGAAGACTGAGTGGTACCGGCGGTTGCGGGGGAGGTGGACTTCCATCTGTGTTGTCAGCTGATTCATCGACCCCGTAGCTGTATGCGAGCTCGAGCACGCTCGGGCGACCTGGAGCACGCCTCACTGACGCTCGGCACGGTATACTCACCGGCAGTTCCGGCCACGTCCGCACATTCCCAAGGCGATCGCCCATAACCTTCCTCGCCTTCTCGATGGCGTTGAGCGCACCTCCCCGGCTTCCCAGGTCGACAGCGACCTCGAGCGGGTCCTCGCGCGCCCACCCGTGGCAGCGGCAGTAGTCCGTCCTGAACATCTGCGCGAGCGGCGCATTCTCGATCTCGTACGGGCTCTCCTTCGTGCCCATGAAGAGCCGGCTCGTAACGAGCTCCAACACGGGTTGTGTGGCGAGGTACTCGAACATGTGCGTACGGGCGTACTCTACCGCGGCGGCTGGCGTTGGCTGAGAGAGGAGCATGGCGCGGTGCAGATGGTAGGGCAGCGGGGAAGGGTGCGGGCCAGAGGAGAGGAAGGCCGCGTTCGCATGACACCATGCCAGAGCTGAGGAGAGGTCGCCCGCCTCGATGTCCGCGACGATCTCGGCCAGTCGGGCACTGAGGTCGCGCTTGGACGCGTCGTAGGCCAGGCCCGATTCGGCTTCGAAGGCGAGCACGGCGTCCCATAATCCGCGCCGGCCGAGGGAGTCGAGCACAACCCGGTCGAGAGCGGCCGCAGCGTCCGGTTCAGCGAAGAGGGGCGGGTCGTCGTAGGCTGACGAGATGTCTGACAGGGTCGGGGGGAAGGCCTGATGTAAGCTTGTACCACGGCCTCTAAGCATTCAGTCCCCTCCACACGACCTCTACTCATTCACCCTCGCTTGAGGTGGGAAGTGGTGGGCGCGCAGCACAGCAGTGCATGAACTCACCTTTTCGACGACCTTGCCCGTGTTCCCGAGAGCGGCGTACCACGTCTTGAGCCCGCGCTCGACCTGCTTCTTCGCCTTGGCGATGTTCGTCTGCAGCTCGGCAATGACGTGCTTCGGCGGCGAGCCGGCGAGGATGCGCTCTCGGGCGACCACGAAGTGCTGTTCAAGCAGCGCATTCAGCGGACCCGATGAGCTCGTTGCGCTGGTGCTCGCGAGCGCCTCGAGCGCATCCAGCGCGGCGGAGACGTCTGCGGTCGACATGATCGGAGTGTGGGGACGGTAAGGGCTGTGATGCACGATCGGTCATGAACGACCTCATCGAGACGGAAGCAACAGGTGACGCGGGGCCGTGACGTGGGGGGCTGATAAGGAACCTCCACCGCCACTTTGAGCGGGGCCATTTGCCACCTGTGGTCGAGATTGCGTGCCTCTCTGCGCTTCTGCGGCGTCGTTGGCCTGCATACGAGGTATGGGCGCAGATACGAGCCAAGCCTCCTTTGAACCTAAGGGACGTGTCATCTCATTCGTGCAAAGCACAACTACGCACAGCTAACTGTCCGCCGAAACGTGTCCCCGGGCTGGGCGTTCCTCGCTCCTCGCTACCAGAACTAGTGTCCCCAATACATGCCGTGTACTCCAGCCGTCGCAGTATCACCATACATCGTCCAGGTACCGCTTGACAGTGGTTTCCAGGCGTAGATGCTTTTCGGGGGATTTTCACATATTTACTCGACTATTCAGGAAGTCGCCGTCACGGGGCCTCGGGGTGGAGCACGCATGCATCCGGGCATCGGCTGGGGCCACGTCACGATGTCCGTCGGCTGGGTGACGCTGCAGAAGCTGATGCACGTCAGAGAAGTGGTGACACCTCGGTTCGCGGTGTGCGGCGTGCGGCGTGGTGCGACATGTCTGGGTGGTGAATGCGGGCCGGCAGCCAACCGCGGTGGCACGCACGCCTGCGCCCGTCCGTACGCCTAGTCAGCGACGCCCGAATTCACAGCAGCCCCTGCACCCTTGTTCTTACTCCCCCCAGATCTACTCGTGGACACCGGCCACACCGGCGACGCTTGCATGACACGATCCTGTACAGCTCTGCTCGTCGGACCCGGCATAAGGCAAAACCCCACGGTCCCCACCCGACCGATCCCCTCCCACGAAACCCTAATGCATGCCGTTGCCTGTCGCTTGCTGCCTGCGCTCAGGTCGCACCGTGCATAATTGTGGACCATTTTTGTGTATTAATAAGGTTGAGTGCTGCCCGATGCATCACAAGACGCAGGCGACACCGCACCCCTTGCACTAGTGCAAAGATCGTGCTGGCAGCGACGCCGGTATGCAGAATGCATGGATGCAGGGTCCGCCGCGCGCTAACGGCTATGCACTTGTGCGAGGATGCGAGTACGCTGCACCTGGCTACGGTGATGTAGAAAACGCCATGTCGTGAGGGAGGGTTGGCGGCCAACGGCGGCGGCGGGCACAGTCTGACCAGGCAGTCTGACAATCAACATTCCCTTGGACCTGACCGCGAATCGCGTTCTATTTCTCCCTCTTTCTCTTACCACCTCTTCCACTCGCGCACTCGCATCCGCACACGCACACCTCGCCATTTCCCCTTCTTCCCACCGCTGCACCACCCCCGCTCCTGCACTTTCCGGCGCCAGGTGCATCCCCCTGCATTTTCCAAAAATACCGTATACCCCGGTGGCCACTCGCTAATCATTACATTACCACCCCATTTACCACCCGAATTCTGAATTCCGTGAGTTTATCGCCCATTTTCTGAACCACACAACACAACATCGCCGCACACCTCAGCGCGCGTCACGCACTAACATCCTCCAACAGTCCTTTCCACCACTTCGTGTGTCCCCTCACAAGACCGACTGTCCGACAACGCGGCGGCGTGTCTGCATCGCCTGCATCGCCTACCTGCACAACGCATTCCGCCCCCTCCACCCAGTCGACAGTCCGCGCACTAAATTGCATCATATCACTGCTATCGCGCTTTTCATTCCTTACAATCAGTTCCGAATTCACCCACCACAACAACCCGCGTCGGCACCAGTAACAACAACCACCATGCCGCCGCGCGGTCTGCAGTCAACGGCTGCACCGCAGGTGCAACGCAAGAAGCGCAGCTTTTTCTCCAAGAAGTCGACTTTACCACCCCTCCCCATCATCCGCACCCGTTCCCCGCCGCGCTCAGTGCCCTCCGCCACTGTCCTTCACTCGCTCGAACCCGACATGAAGGCCGTCACCGCGGGGAAGACTTTCATGAAAACGGAGATGGGGGAAGACAAGTGGGAGGTCGCTGATCGGACTCGTGTCACGCGTGCAGCCGCCGCAGAGGCTGAAAACAAACCCATCGCCAAGCGCCGTGTTGGTGCGACGACGGCTCGGAAGGCTCCGATCGCCAAGGTCACAGCCAAGCATACCGCCGTCGGTGCACGCAGCGCGCCCGCCTCCGCCGCCCAGTCCACAAAGGCGAAGGCGTCTGCCGCGGCGACTCGTATCAAGCTGAGGACGCGGCTGTCACCAAGCGAAGAGGTTACCACATCCAGCAACGACTCGTCCGCCTCCGACGCTGGTGCCGTTGAGGATGTCACATCAGCCCTTCCCCAGCCGAACACGCCAGAGGATTCTCCTGCGACAGAATCTGCGCAGTCTGCACCGCCAGCCCCGACCGCACCCACGTCCAGCCGCACTCGTCAGTTTTGGACGACTGCGAAGGCACCGCCGTCCAAAGAGGCACCCAAAGAGGCGCCCTCTCCACCGGCACCAAAGGAGACACCCGCACCGCCAGCTCCCAAGGAGACACCCACACCTGCGAAGACGCCGATCACCAAAGCACCGAAACCGACGAGAAGCACGCCAGCCAAGAAGGACAAGCCCGTCAGCTCTCCCGCCACCCGTGCGAAGCGCAGGAACAGCAGCGATGCCCAGACCACCAGGACGACACGCCGCAAAAGCAACCTCGGCCGTAGTACCGACACCGGGCGTAGTGACAACACTGAAACTCCCACTGACAATGGGCCTAGTGATGAGGCTGGCCCTAGCAGCAGTACTTCCGCCAAGGAGGTCCCGCGCACACTTCTGTCGCCGAGCACTGTCCCCAGCAGCGTCGCAGAACCTAGCAGCGCCGCCGGACCAAGCAGTGTAGCTGGACCCAGCACTGCGCCCTCCCTGCCTGAACCGCCAGCTGTACCCGTCAATCCCGCCAACCCGTCACAAAAGAAGGAGTACCTCACCGCCGGAATGTACTGCGACGAGCCCGTCCCCCCTCGCGACTACCAGTTGGTCAACCGAGTTTTGGCCACGCGGCAGGACTCGGCGAACGAGAGGTATAACATTGATGGAGAACTGGACCGCCGCTTCGTTCCCGACGACACTTCCTTCCCTCCTCTTCCTGAGCCGAAGGGCATGGCGGAGCTGTTCGAGAAGGAGCACGAGTTTAAGCTGCCGTATGACCTCCTGTGGGAGAGCGAGAGCGGCATGCTGGACGATAAGAAGTGCCCTCCTCAGTACGAGCTGATCACTTCGAGTGAGTCGATCGAAAATTCTCGAAAACTTTCGCTGACCTCAGACCAATTCCTCGAGCGACCCAAGATCCCCGCCTCGGACAAGGAGATCTGTCACTGTGTCGTCGGTACTGGGTGCGGTCTCAGCTGCACGAACCGCCTGATGGGCAACCTATGTGGAAAGAGCTGCCCCAACGGTCCAGACTGTGGAAACCAGTCGCTCTGTCGCCGCCTGGCCAAGGCTACCATCGTTGCTCTGTCTTCCCTCCACGGCTACGGCGTGTTCGCCGCCGAGGACATTCCTGCGGGAGAGTTTGTGATCGACTATCGCGGCGAGGTCATTAGTGTTGACACGTTCATCGATCGCATCGGATCGCACAGCGAAGATGATGGCGCCTTCGCGATTGCGTACGACAGGGACGAGATCATCGACTCGAGCTCGAAGGGTAACAGCGCCCGTTTCATCAACCACTCGTGTGACCCAAATCTTGTGCTTCGCAAATTTGATACGCTCGGGGACGGCCACGAGGAGCACGAGTTCGGTTTGTGGTCTCGCAGACCTATCAAGGCTGGCGAGGAGCTCACATACGACTACAACGCGGAGACGTACCCCGTGTTCACTGATGGGCCTGACACGCGCATCCCCTGCAACTGCGGCGCGAAGAACTGCACCGGTGGGCTCAATAGCAAGCAGGGAGTTCGCCCGCAGTTGATGGACGTCCTCGACTCATCCAGGGCGAACAAGAAGGCTGAGGCGCGCAAGCTCGTGCACTGGGCTGGCCCTGCGTCCGCGACCCGTCTCGTGCTGGGCAAGGACGGCAAGCTGAAGCGTCCTGTCGGACGCCCTCGCAAGCACCCCCTCCCTGACCCGAACGGACCTCCTCCAGTCCGCCGCCCCGTCGGTCGCCCCAGGAAGCATCCTCTGCCTGACCCCAACGGCCCGCCCCCTATTAAACGCCCCGTTGGCCGTCCCAGAAAGCACCCCCTCCCCGACCCCAACGCTCCCCCTCCCCCTCGCCGTCCCGTCGGCCGCCCTCGCAAGAATCCCCGCCCCGACGGCGCCAAGTCCTCTCCCACTACCTCTCGCAACGGCCGCTCTGCTCGTGGACGCGCCAGCCGCGCCGATTCCAGCAGCGCTGCTTCCTCCGACGCCGATAGTGCCGACGAAGATAGATGGGTCTCGGGCGCTTCTGAGTCTAGCGACGGACCCACGTCGTCTGAGTCTGAAGCTGAGGACCCTGAGCCCATCGAGTCGATCGAGCCGGACGAGGCCGCTGAGGTTACTGCTGTCGAACCCGCAGAGACTGCTGAGGAGGTTGCTGCACCGGAGCCGGCGCCCGAACCTATGGAGGTTGAGCAGACCGAGACTGTCCATGAGCCCGAGGCACCCGCGCCTGCGCCTCAGCCTCAGCCTCAGCCGGAGAAGGCCAAGGCTCCCGCCCCGCCTCCCAACAAGCGCGCTGGCCCCTCGTGGGCGACCGGACCTTCTTGGGTCACTGGTCCCACCCGCGCTCGCTCGCCCACCAAGACCCCAGAGCTCCGCTCATCCTCTGTCGCCATCGAGGCCGATGAGGATATCGAGATCAAGCAGGAGCCCGAGGACAATATCGGCCCTAGCCGCCGCGACCGCATTCCCCGCGGCCGTCGCTCGGAGCCCTACCCCCAGCCGCGCCGCAAGAAGCAGCAGCAGGAGGTCGCCACGCCGCAGACGGCCCGTACCATCCGCCGCCAGTCGCGCGCCCAGTCGACTCCCCGCCAGGACAGTTCGCCCGCGCAGCCCGCCAGGCGCCGCCGCCAGTCCTCCCAAGCCGGCGAGCACGCTCCGGTTATTCCGCGTATCCGCCTTAAGGGGTTGGGCGCGACGCCGGAGGTGGATGAGCGCGCTGCGAGGGAGGCAGAGCGCAAGGCGAAGCAAGCCGAGCGTGCTGCGCGCGAGGCAGAGGAGCGCCGCCAGAAGAAGGCAGAGATGAAGGCGAAGCGCAACGGCGCACCCGCCGGATGGGCCTATATCGTGGAGCCTGTCGGCGCTCCGGCCGCCGAGCCCGAGCACGTTCCGACCGAGCGCGATGCGCGTGCTGCCCGTCTGGCCGCGAGGCGCTCGTTAGGATAAGCAGCCAAGGTGCCTTCACGACTGCGCCGCAAAGCACCCTGGCCGTCGCTCGTCGAGCAGGCCGCATACGAAAGGAAGAAGTACAAGTTATGTCGAGGAGAGTCTACGCCATGTTGAGGAGTGCTCTACACTAGAAGAAGCCGCCCGAGAAGGGGCTAAAACAAGTCCCAAGATATGCTGGGCAAAGAAGATGTTGTTCACCTGCCCTCCGGCCAGGCCGTTCGTAGTGGGCTCTAGCCCAACTGTACTATATCCATGCCATGCGTTGCAAGTTGTACATATTTCCACGAGCGAAGCGAGTGCCGAATAGCTACTTCGATGAAGCCATCAGTGAGTCACTGAGTGGCGTCGAACGGCGACAAAATGACGAGCGGAGTGTCAGCAGCGCCGAGCACCGACAGAGCGGAGTCAGCGTAGGCACTGGCGTGCTGAGGCCTCTCGTTGGCCCAGACCCAGGCTGCACGAAACAAGGTTTGCACATTGCGCTTTCGCCTAGGTCCCCCCAGGTTCAGAAGGTCTGCCCACTGGTAGCCATAGGGTGAGTTAAGTTTGCACTATGGCGACAGCAGTGGTGAGTGACATGACGGCAGCTACGGCAGCCGTCCCCATAGCTTCCATAGGCTGAAGTCTGCTTACACAACGTCTTCCTCGTCGGCTGTCCGCAGTCCACAGGCAACGTTTGACCGTGCCTCCACTCGATATGAGGAGTATGACACCAGGTAGGAACGAATTGCAGGAACGGAAGGAACGTGACGGTGGAGTGTTGGCATGGTTCCACTGACACTGAGCCACAGAGCAGAGTGGAGTGGAAAGGCAGACCGAAGCACGTACGGCAAGGCGCGTCGGTGGGGAAGGAGGGGATGACATAAGGCGCGCCCGAGTGCTTGTCGTCGTCAGTGCGATCGACGTATTCCGAATCACTGGTCAGCAGTGCGAGCGGAGCGAACGCTGCCCGCACCTCTACTTCTGCCAGGACCCACCGCTTCTCGTGTTGTGAGACTGAAGCTGGTGGAGCATGGAGTTTGCAGCTGGAAACCGGATGCATGGAGGAGACAAGGGGACATTAGCAATTGATTGCTAACTGGCGCAAGAGCAAGGCACGCTTCGCTCTTCCGCACGCATGGGTCCTGTCTGGCTGACGTTTGGTCCATTCGCTTGCCCACTTTGATGTCTAAGTCGCCACTTTGTATGATCCCCGCATGCCTCGACTCAGGCGTCGGGGAGTCACCTCTGTGCACGAGGAGGGGGAAAGGGAGGGGGCACGGCCCGGGGCCATTGACTGGCGTCGCTTTCGTACTCCCGTGAGGCCCGTCAATTCGGTCTGGTCTGGACAGAAAGGACCTTCGTCCGAGCGCTCCTTTGGACGCTCCTTACTCCATTCCAGAGCACTGCTAGGCCCATTGAGCGGTGGCGTCTCCCGGCCGGCCCGACGTCGCTCCCTTTTGCTGTTTGCTCGCTGTTCAGACCATGGCCGTGGACAGATTGGGCGGGATATCTTCGGCTAGACAGCCCTGCTCAGCCCTGCACTAAAGTGCTCTTCTCCTGAGCTGCCCTGGTCTTTCCAGGCTTTTCGCTGGCTCGAGATCCTGACGAGAACCCTGGCGAGCTCGCTTTCCGTTCTTTTCGATGTCGAGTGCAGGCCGTGGCGAACGTATGCATACATCCCGACCCACTGTGGCCACTGGCTGTGGCTGCTGGCTAGTCAGGTGGACGCACGCTGCACGCTGGCTCGACGCACGACGCGTTCGCGGGCGTTAGCTACGTGGAAGCCTCTTTGTGACTTGGCTGACGGGGCGCGCGCAATCTGGCTGTGGATGATGTCAGGCGGCGCAGGCTGTCACCACGATCGTACACAACACACTGCGGCTGTCACCTGTTGTGCACAGTGTGTGGGAGAGCACAGACATGCATCAGTGTGGACTCGGAGAGAAGAGACATGGGAGCGTCAGAGTCGCTGCCAACTTTAAATTGTGCGCCTGCGCCGTCCCGCGCCGGGTTTGGACTGACCCGGGCAGACGGGGCTGGCATCACAGGCCGTGTTCCGCACCAAGAATGCGGGCTTGCTGCTTTCGACATCAGGAGACATGGTGCCGCGTCTGTCCTCGGCACGAGTATGCACGGGGGCAGTGGTGATCAGCGCTGATCGATGTCTTGACATTCAACTACTCACCACATTCTGAGCATCCTGGGAGGGAGGGCCAGAACTGCCAGTTACACGCGCACATTACGTTTGCCGGATATTCCTATTCAACTCGCATCCCACGCTCACTCGATCGTCTTCGCCTGCTCGCCTCCTCGCTTGCTCCTCGCGCACCTCGCAACAAAGAACCAATCAGTCATCAATCGAGGGCGTACCCTGGTTTCCTGCTTTGTTGGATCAATCACTCAGTCGATCAGTCCACCGTCTCTTACGCACACCACTGCATACTACATACTCTTTTGTCCTCACTACGACTGCAACACTGCATCCATCGACACATCCAGAGTGGAAGGGGACCATCCGCCATCAGCTTCATCTCGCCGCTCACTGTTACCGACATTACAACACCCCGTCCTGAACACCCATCCGACGACCATCCCATAGATCCAAGCCCAGGCCCCTCACGAGCTAGGCTCCGTTCCCCCCTATCCCCGTTCCAACCATACCCACCCTCCGGCCTCTCCCCTCTCGGCCCCTCCCTCCCCTCCCTCTCGCGTCCCCCTCGCCGCGCTCTCTGCCTTTCCAGCAACAAGAAGAACAAGATCGCAGCACCGATCAGTCACTAGCGCCGCAGCCTGGCCAGATATCGCCTATCTCTCCATCCACCGCGTTACTCCCTTTACCGTCCACTAGCCCTACACCTGGCCCCGGCCCCACTCTGCACACGCCCTCACCGACCTCGGCGCCATCGGCAGCGACAGCCATCATTCCGCCATCACCCTCTTCTCCATCCAATCTCTCCTCGCCCCGTTTCCCCTTGCCGCCCAACCATCCCCCGACCCCGCCCCCGCGACGCGTCAAGGAGATTGACTCTGCCACCCCCCGCCGCAGCGCCAACGACGTCGTCTACGTCTCGTCGTCGTCGGACCACGAACTGTCCGTGCCCCCGACGTCGGTGACGCCCGCGACGCCCGTCGAGTACGACGGGGACGACCACGACCAGTACGAGCTCGCGGACGACGAACTCGAAAGCCACGAGCACGACTCGGCGCTCGCCGCGCACGAACACCTCGCCGCGCAGCAGTCCTCGCCGCCGTCGACACCCCCGCGCTCCATGCTCCCGCGGCACCGCGAACCGCGCGACGAAGACGCGCTCGACGTCGACGCTGACAACGTGCACGGCTCGTCGCCGCGCAGTGTGTCTTCCTCTGCGGCCCGGCAGCGCCGCGAACAGCGCCAGGCGTCGGCGTCATCCGCGACGGCGACGGACGAGAACGGCAACCCGATCCCGGTCCCGAGCGAGAGGCGTGAATCGTTAGTATCCAACGACTCGGCACGGAGCTCAAACCACAGAGCGCAGCAGCGCAAAATGATGATGGCGCAGCAGATGAGCCTGGGCATTGACGGTGAGTCTGTCTTCGTTGCATGGGCGGGCAATTGAGTGCATGGTGATGATGGATGGACGGAGACTAGCGCGATGCGTTACATTTTTCCGCTCTGGGCATTGGACGTGTTACTTGGGCGCGGAGACTCGATACGCTGCGGGGACGCCAGGGGTTGCACCACCCACCCACCTGACGCCCCGGACACAACAGCGTCGTCGATAAAAGTGGTCCGAGCGCCCGAACGCTCCTCCATCCATCCACCCCGTCACCATGGCCATGGCACACCGCCGCCCCGCACCATCGTCCTAACCATCCCCCACACTCTCCTTCACACCACACCCAAATGATGCGATGGCTGTCGCTGACTCAACGTTTAGCTGAAATCAAGGCAGAGGACGCCGCCCAACAACCCAAACGCCGCTCCATCTTCCGCACCACCGGCACAGCGAGCACTCCCGACTTGACCACCTTTATTAGAGGTAAAGGCAAACCCCAGCAGAAGCAGGCACAGAAGAACGCGTCCGCCGGCAACGTGTCGCAGCATGCCATGGGCCAGGGCAAGTCGTCGACCCCCGCGAGCTCGACGACGGCCGTCTCCTCCCAGTTCACGACCCACCACATGTCCGGGTCCACGAGCTCGCTGACCCGCGGGCGCAGCCATGAGGCTCCGTCCGACTCTAGCGCGCAACGCGGCGCCTGGCACGGCCACAACTTTCCCAACGACTCGCAGCGGCACATGCAGACGATCGCCGAGAACGACTCGCTGCACCGCAAGCAGTCGTTCAACGACGACGGCAAGGTGAGCACGGCATCAAAGCATCACTGACATCAGCGCAAGGGCAAAGGCGTTTTCGGACGGATGTTTGGCTCCTCGTCGTCAAACAATAAGGACCACCGGGATTCTCCACCCAACCTCAACTCGCCTTCGCAGCTGAGCCTCTCGGCTAGGTCCAACGCCGAGGTCAGTTCGCCCAAGTCGAACGTCTCTCCCCAGCTGCCGTCGTCATTCTCGCCCCAGTTCCCTGGCAACGCCCAGTTCACTTTCGAGTCTCCCCAGTCCAATGGAAACGCGCGGCCGCCTCTGCCTCAGCGCCATTCCGGTGGCTTGGTCCCTGGTATGGCTGAGCCGCACGAGCCAAGCCGCATCTCGATTTCTTCGGCTCACTCCGCACAAGAGGTCATCGTCGATCCGCAGGATCCCGGCAAGGAGCCCTCGACCCGGGTGCATAACATGCTCCAGCGCGGCGCCACCGAGGAGCGCACCTCGTCGCGTCGCTCCACGCAGGAGGCAGAGCCAAAGGGTCCGCCACGTCGTGCAAGCACCTCTTTCTCTGACGACGTGACTGGCTTGTTAGATCGGATCAGCCACGGCGACCCCCCGGTCGGAGTGGGCATCAGGACCCAGGAGCCTGAGACAACAGAGCATCTGCAGGTGTCACCTGACCCGTCTCGCTACTCGCAGCGCTCCGCCTCGCCCTTGTCCCCCGCCAATCAAGACAGCACCACCCTTCCAGACGCTGCTCCTGTTCCGGTCTCGGGCAAATCTTCTGCTTCCTCCACCCAGTCGAGCCGCTACGACGACGCCCAGGCCCCCGAGGGTACGGTCCTCGAAAGCGCTTTGGCGGACAACTCGGAGACCAACCTTGTCCCGCCACCGGTCCCTGTCAAGGGCGAGCCGACGATCAAGATGGTCCCGACGCGACACGACGACGGCATCGCGATCGAGGTGACCCAGTCGCCGCACCAGTCGACCACGAGTCTCGATGACTTACCGGCCGACGACGAGGAGCGCGCCCACCAGCTTGCGCGCGAGTTTTACCAGGGCGACGCGGCGCACGTGTCCACCGACAAGGTTGCGATTTTCCTCGGCGGTCCCAAGCCCGTCAACACGGCGACCCTCCGGCACTACATGCAGCACTTTGACATGCGCGGCAGCAAGCTCGACCAGGCGTTCCGCGACCTCTGCGCGAAGCTGCACCTGAAGGCCGAGTCGCAGGAGATTGACCGTATCATCGAGGGCTTCTCGGCGCGCTTCTTCGACTGCAACCCGAACACGGTGTTTGGCACGCCCGGCGTCGTCCACACGGTCACTGCCGCGATGCTCATGCTGAACACGGACCTGCACATTGCCGAGCTGCAGAAGCACATGTCGCGTGCGGATTTCGTGCGCAACGCGATGCGCGCGATCCAGGAGTCGATGCCGGAGGACCTCGAGTCGCACAACGACAGTGGCTCCCTTCGCGGTGTTGACGGGACGTCCACCGCGGCGCAGAGCACGACGTCGATCCAGCGCCTCCGCCAGCCCGCCAACAGCCGCAACGCGAGTGGCACTTTGGCCCCGGCGTCCGAGCTCTCGTCGCCCTCGAGCCAGGACCTGCGGTCGCGCGCGGCGTCGTCGACCACCGTCAACTCGTTCACGTACTCGAAGCAGTGGGAAGTCGAGGCCGAGGCGGCCCTCAAGGAGATCTACAGCAACGTCCGCAACGAAAAGATCCTCCTCCCTATTGGGTCTGCCGACAAGTCGTCGCTCTCCCTGAACAGCTACAACCGCCGCGGCATCGGGCCCCTCAAGCGCTCCTCGGTCAAGAGCAACTCGCCCTACAACGGCAGCGGCGTGTTTGCGCACTCGGACGGGCGTCTCTCGCCGACCCCGTCGTACGCTAATTCGATCGGAGAGGTGAGTTTGACGCAGCGCAATGCTGGCCACGGCGCCACCCATGCTAACCTTAGATTGCACCGGCTATCGGCTTCGCGGGCAACCTCTCGCACACGGTGATCAGAGAACAGGACGATGAAACCCACAGCATCAAGAGCAACCAGTCGACCGTTACGCTCGAACCCCTGAACGACGACGAGCTCGCGCTGCTTGGTGCGCCCTGGGCCAAGGAGGGCCTGCTGTCCCGCAAGATCCAGGTCGAAGCCGCCGGCAAAAAGCACCAGAAGAAGGACTGGAAGCAGTACTTTGTCGTCATTCAGAAGGGCGACCTGCACATGTTTGTTTTTGGCGAGAAGGGCTCCAAGGGACCGAGCATGGGCATGGGCGGCATGGGCGGCGGCAACTGGCTGTCAAACGCCAAGACGACCGGCGAGTACTCGCTGATGCACGCGATGGCGATGGCGCTCCCGAAGCCCGGCTACAGCGCTTCAAGACCCTACTGTTTCACGGTTACGTTCCCGACAGGCGAGATCAGCGTGTACCAGGCCGGCACGGAGGAACTCGTCGCCGAGTGGGTCGCGACGTGCAACTACTGGGCCGCGCGCAAGTCACGGCAGCCGCTCGTCGGCGGTGTCTCGAACATCGAGTACGGCTGGACCCGCGTCCTCGACGAGAACGGCGACGGAACACCCCCGCCCGAAGCGCCCAGCGTCATCTCCCAGCGCTCATCACCGAGCATGACGCGGCTCGGCGCCATGCGCTCCCGCGGCTCGCAGAACCTCGACAAGATGACGATTGTCGAGTGGAAGCCGCCGCCGCACGCGACGATGCCGTCAAACCTGGACGAGGAGGCGCAGCTCGAGGCGCTGCTGATGTACGTGCAGAGTCTGAAGGAGGAGCTGGACCAGCATAAGAGCATCGAGGAGCCCATGTCCAGGCTGTACACGCCGGGGAGCAAGAACGCCGTCAAGGCGAGGGAGAACTGGACAGCCAAGAGTCGCTACATCCACTCGGAAATCTTCAAGTACGAAACCTACGTCGAGGCGTTACGCAACGCAATCTCCCTCCGCATGCTCAAGCAGCAGGAGCGCAAGGACGCCCAGCCGGGCAAGTGAAGCGAGTTCAGAGGTGTGCTCGAGTATATGTGGAGTCTGGAGTCGGAGCCCGCCGAGCCAGCCTGAGCCAGCCGAGCGTAGCGAAGGCTGCGAGGCAGGCGGGCAGGCGACGGCGACGCTGCGCTGCAGCGACGGCTACGGCGAGTGCGGAGTTCGCAGAGGGTGGCACCCGGCGACGGCTGTCCCCCGGCCTCGGCCGCTCAGCACTCCTCTGCCTCGAGCTTGTTCACGCGCGCCTGTTCCACGCGCTATTCTTCGTCCCGACACAGTCGGCCCCTTTTCGTCAAGCCTATAGTCATTTTGGGAGCCAGAGAGCCAAGCAACAGTTGTTTTCCAGAAGTTTTCGCAAGTTTCACTTAGATACCCCGCGCCCGCAAAGAGTCGCTTATACACTACACAATACGGTACTACTATAAGATATACACTGCCATGAAAGATAACGTTGAAGTCGAGTGAGCAGCGAGCGTCAGAGGGGTTTGAGGTCAGAACCGTTGTCAGAGGGCAGCTATCACCTGCATCTCCCGGCAACTTCAGTACGCATCGGTCGCCTAGGCTTCGATTCCTCCTCCGCGCACCAATGCATTGTCTTCTTCGCATGCGAAACGTCCCAGCCCCGTTGTCCTCTGCATGCATATGCGCTGTGAGGCCGACAGGAAATGCCGTGTACTTGTGCCTGGCCCAAGTTGCCGAGATATCCGGCTCGGCTCTGACCGTGGTCGTCACTGTCGCCCTCGCTCTCCATCCATCTTCCAACCTCTCGCCCAACCCCTCTGCCCCCTCACCTAACTTCGACTGAGGGACAAAACCATGGCATCATCGAAACTCAAGATCCTCTGCCTGCACGGCTTCACCTCCTCCGCGGCCCGTCTCTCTCGCCAACTCGGCCCCGTCGTCACCGCCTCCGAGCCCTACGCGTCATTCCACTTCGTCGACGCCCCCTTCCCCGTCGAGCCCGGGTATGCGTGGTGGCGGGCGCAAGACCGGTCGGGGCCAGATGGGGAATACGCCGTGTACGAAGGCTGGCAGACCTCCCGCCAATATTTGCTCGACATTCTGGCCAAGGACGGGCCCTTCGACGGTGTCCTCGGCTTCAGCCAGGGGGCGGTCGTCACGTCGCTGCTGTGCCTCATGCCCGAGTTCAGGGAGAGATTCAGCTTCGGCGTGATCATTGGTGGATTCAAGGCGCGCGATCTGGAGTTGAGGAAATGGTACGAGGAGGGAAACCCCGGATTGGAGAGGAGGAGTCTCCACGTCTGGGGAGAGGCGGATGACATCGTCCCGGCTAGGGCTAGTGAGAAACTGAGTGAGATGTTTAGGGATCCGGATTTGATCGTTCATGAGTGAGTACACGCAGAAAGAGGGTGATGGGGAGGAGAGGCTGATGATTCGCAGCGGAGGACATGTCATTCCAACTTCGGCCGAGGATATTGAGAAATGGACGAAATTCTTCCGCGAACGGAGTGAGGAGAAGGCCGCGAGGGAGGCTAAGGCGAAGTACTGAGAGAATGGTAGAGAGTGGCAGAGTGATACGTGAAGACATTACTACGGGAACATGACGGGAATCATAGATGGCTTCGGCTTCGGCACTGATCTATCCCAGTGACGTCTCGCTGAGCGACAACAGAGCGCACACTAATCTACTGTGCTTGCCTTCCAGTTGCCCCGTACTCTGCTCTACCTGCATCTTAGCCGCGTGGAACGAGAATAAACCTCGCGCTACATGCGCCAGAAAATTCCGCGAGGATCCCGTAAACGAGTTCCACTGGTCACGCAAGAATGATGCTGCTGGTATGTGGTCTATGATTATTTGTCGACCTGCTCCCTGCACGCTCCGGGCAGGATGCAATGTTCGACTGTGGGATACCAGGCGTTGTGTCGGTGTCGATGACCTCAGACAGTAATTCGAGTCAGAGAGCAGGAGGAGAGTGGTCTGACTGTGCAAGAGACTTGGCTCTCTCGTACGAAAGAGTTGCACTCGCGTCGCCGGTCTGCACGACCCCTTGACTGCGCTCTTGATAGCGTGACGACTATTATGGCGCTCGCTCTTAGTTAGCGTGTACATCAATATAAAACGAATCAACGGCATTAGCCTTGCTTTCCGACGCCACCTCCCCTGTCGAGCGAGCTGAGCGTCGAGAAACGCCGCCTCGGACCAGACGGCTGAGGGACTGCCCTTGCGTCCTCCCCGACAGAAGCGGTAAGCGGGTACGTGGAATACTTTGCCCAGCAGTCTCGGATTGCAGCTCTCAAAGGCTGAAGTGTCGCATGGAATATATCCTCTCAGTTGACGACGCCTCGTCTTTCTCAAAATTGAACGACCGGCGCACGCCCCCGCCGCTCCCATCGAAGCATCTGACTCTCAGCGCGTTCTTTGGATGTGTGCTCTAGTTTGATCAGTATCAGTAATTCTCAACATGTGAAAGCTCTGCCAGACCGTTGTAAACTGTCAGCCTGGTCGTACACTCATTGGAGGTTGTGGCGGCGTAGCTAATTTATGATAGTTTTAGAACTCTGTCGTAGTGAGGGGCGGCCCCATTGGCAAGGACGTGCCTATGTGGCCGAGGGGCGAGAACGCCAACGGCGACAGATTACGCTCCTCGCGCCACTGGTTGATGACTTCGAGTGGTCGGAGTTTCTTCTCAGCCTACTCGTATTGGTTGCAAGTACGGCAAATCTGGGGCGCATCCGGGATGAACTTGGACGGCATGTCTGTCCACTTGTTCCTCTGCTTGGGATCGCGGCGGATCACCTCGCCACAGTTGGCGCAGGGGGTAATGGCGCCCTTCCAGAGGTGGGGCAGCGGAGGGGCACCTTGCTGTCGCTCGTAGCCCAAACACGATGAGCACACGTTATCGGGGTAGAACAGCGAGGGCTTGCCGCCGCGGCGCATTGCTTCCCCGCAGCGGCATTCGGCATTGGGGATGTCGGTGATTGGGGCCTTCTTCCTGCGCTTGCCGCCGGCGCCGACGACGTGTCACCGCGCTTGGTTCCTGAAGCTGATGGAGCTGCAGGGGCCGGCACCATCGATGCGGGGAACCATCCCGGAGCGTGCGTGACTGGGACCGTTGAAGTGGAGCCGAAAACACACACAGGTGACGCGGCAAGCTGTGGCATGCCATGCTTAACCATCCAGCGATTGATGACGTCCAGCGGGCGAGTACACTTGGAATACCGCTCGTACTCGCCACAAGGGCGGCATATGGGAGGGTTGCCGACGAGATACCGGGAGATGTACCCATCCCAGCGACCGCCGACGCCGCGCGGAATCTCGACGCCGCAGTTAGAGCAGTCAGTGACGACACCCTTGAACTGATGCGGAGGCCGCGGTACACCCTCGCGAGCCTCATACGCGGCTCAGGCGTTGCAGACGCGCCGCTCCAGCCCCGGCGAGATGGACGAGTTGGTGATCGTTGCCCCGCATCTGCAGATCGTGCCGGGATCGACATCAGGAACGTCGGGGAGTCGGACGGGCGGGCGGCCGTAGTAATGGATTCGATGGAAGCAGCTGTCACAGTGCTACCAGTCAGTGTCACGTTCCGCGAGAGGAGGGGTAAACTCACCAAGCCACCCTTGCCGTCATATGCGTAGAGCCAGCCCGTCGTCTTGATGCGCTTCTCCCCTCTGCCGCACCCTGCGCAGACCTTGGGTGCCTTGGGGTCGTAGTAGCTTCGCTCGTTCCGGCAGCAGTCGTGGCAGGGGAGGTACCGACTCGCGAGGCGCTTCTGCTCACCGCAGACGCGACACGGACCAGTGTGATTGACTTGCAGCTCTTCCGGACGGTCCAGACCTGTGGGCGTCTTCTAGCTCGCGCAAGCTCCGCATAACACGCCGTTGCGGAATGAACAGCTCGTCCTCGCGATCATCGTAAGGCGCATGCGCACACATGGCAGGTGTGTGCCGAGGGCGGAGCGGCTGTCGGACCGATCGGAGCGGCGCCGTTGGCAGGAGCGAGACGCAAGTACCCGATGGGGTCTGCGGCAGCGGGGGGAGGGAAGAGAATGGCCGGGGACGCCGTCAGCAGCACCAGGTCTCGGCCTGTACGGCGCTGATTGATGATGCGAAGCGGCCGGTGCTCGCCCTTCTTCTCATAGTGCCCGCACGTCTTGCAGATCTGGGGCGCCCCTGGCAAGAGCCTCGACGGTTGTCCTTGCCAGTGACCGCCGTCCCGTTCATAGAATTCGATGACCTCCCTACAGTTGGAGCAGGAAGTGACCACGCCCTTGAACAGGTGGTACGGCCTGGGCACTCCTTCGCGCGCTTCGTATCGCCCACAAGGGTGGCACACACGCTCGTGGAGCGAGGGCGAGACGCTGCTATTGGCAGTGATGACTTCGCCGCAGCGGCAGACGGTGCCGACCGGGACGTGGTCAAGGTCGGGGAGTGGGACGAGGGGGAGGCCAGTGTGCTCACGCTTCCAGCAGGAGTCACAACACTGTCCGTTAGGCAAGTCGACCGATACAAAGCAAGACTCACCCAGCCGCCTCTCCCGTCGTTCATCTTTGACCAGCCGGGCGTGCCGAACTGCTTCTCTCGGCGCCCGCAGCCAGCGCATCGGCGCGGAGAATCGCGATCGACTCGGCTGAGCTCATCACGGTTGCAGTCATGACACGGACAGCGTCGACTCGCCAGCCTCTTTTCCTCGCCACAGACTATGCACACCCCACACGGGGGCGGGTCCAGGTAGTCTGGCCGGGGCACGCCGTATCGGCGAACGTAGTTGTCGCAGGTGCGACAAATACCGCCGTTCAGCAAGTATTCGATGTCACCGCAGTTGAGGCGCTCCTGGCTGTAACTGCCCAGGCTGAATCCCGATGGCGCAAGCTCCACGGGTGCAGATTCGTCGGCGTCTGCGACGTCGAGACCGAGACAGAGCCAATCGAGGGGCCGGAGGGTGCGTGTGCTTGGCACCAGGGGGGAGGACGGGCCTGGCGGCGACCTGGGCGTGGGGGTGGGCTGCGAGAAGGGTTGAACGGCGAGCCGTGCTGACCGCAGACGCCGAATGGTCAGGTCGTGGTTGGCTGTGAGCGTCGAGTGTCGCATGCAGGCGACGCAAGTCGACCTGTCTGGAGGGACCGAGCACTCACAGAGTCGCAGGCAGGTGAACTTGGCGCCCGTGAGCATCTGTCATCTTCTCGGTCTTGGAATGCTTTCTCAAGCTCCTCGACATGCTCGATCAGGGATGGCCGCAGGAGAACAATTCCCTGCCACTGCAGGTCGTTGTGGCTCCACGCCTCGTACAGCTCCTGGGTCGGGACGAAAGCGGGCAACGGACAGGGAGGGATGACACCTTGTTGCACGAGCGTACCATGGAGCGGCCCGAGAACGGTTGCAGCACTGCCAAGGATGTGAACGATTGTCGACCACCTCCAGGCTTTGCGGAGGCGGTTGACCAGCCAGAGCTCAGCGGTGTAGCTGGTATCAGAGCCCGCGTTTACACGCATGGGCTGTTGGTGACGGGCGTGTGCAGCAAGCGAAACCTGCAGTGGGTGACGCGTTCCACCAGAGAAGCAGCCTGGCAACCCGGTTGCGCGGGCCGGGCGATGTGCTCGATAGCACGCGCTTGCGCTTCTTGACGGGGCTTGCTGCGGCTGGAGACGCAGGAGCAGCTGGTGGACGCCGCTGACCGTGGTAGGCGTCGAAAGGCGGAATTGCGACGAGGCCGACGAGGATTGCGTCGTGGACGAGCTTCGAGATCGCTTCGGCGCTGGAGCGGACTGAGGACCGGCGGCAGCTCGCTTCGCTGGTTTGTCCGTGCGCACTGCAACCGAGGTGCGGATTGGCCGCCGCAGCTTCGACGTGGGCGTCGGCAGCGACTTGAACATGTCCTCGATGCTCGGGCGTGCTGGCGGAGGCGGCTGTCCGTTGAACCGCGAAGAGCTCGAAGGGCGGACTACAGTTGAACTCGACGACGCCGAGGTTTGACCAGCGTTTCGGACAACAGACGCGGCAGAAGGAGTAACACCAGACGGGCTCGGCGCAGAGGCGGAAGCAGGAGCAGCGGCAGAAGCGACGGCAGGAGCGCCAGGAGCAGCAGCGGGAGGAGCAGCGGTAGCAAGAGCAGCGGCGGCAGGAGCGGCAGCGGCAGCAGCAGCGTGAAGCATGACGGGTGACGCTGCGACGAGGGACCGGCCCTTCTTCCGGTTGTACTCGTTGATGACACGCAGAGGGCGGAGCATGTCATTCTCGCGCTCATATTGTCCGCACTTCCTGCAGACCTGAGCCCGGCCGGGGAGGAACCTGGACCGGTCACCTTGGTAGTGGCCGTGGTCCTTGATCCGCTTGTTCCGCGTGATGTCGTCGCCGCAGTTGTTGCACGACGGCACCACCCCTTGAAGAGGTGGGGTGGCTTGGGGACGCCGTTCAGCCCCTCATAGACCCCACAGGGCTCGCAGATTCGGACTCGAAGCGACGACGAGATGGAACTCCGTCCGCGGATGACATGGCCACAACGGCACACTGTTCCACACTGTTCCAGGTGGAGCCGGTGGCACGTCGGGCAGGCGAACGAAGGGGAGGCCGGCGATGTACTTGCGTCGATAGCAGGTGTTACAGATCTAGACGTCAGCTTTGTTGCTCAACTGCAGATGAACGCCGCAAGCGGGAGATGAACTCACGTAGCCACCCTTGCCATCAAACGCGAGACATCGCCCGGTCGACTTCGAGACCTTGTCGCCGCGCCCGCAGCCTGCGCACTTCTGCGGCTTGCGTCTGTCGAAACGACTCCGTTCGTCCTGATAGCATTCGTCACACGGCCTGTTGCGACTGACGAGACGCTTGTGCTCATGACAGACCATACACTCTCCGGTGTACGTGCCGTGTCTGCTCTCCGGCCTCGGCTTGCCGTACTTGATCTCGAAATCATTGCAAGCTCGACAGAGTCCCCCGTTGACAAGGAACTCTGTGTCGCCGCAGTTGTCGCAGGCGTTGGCATAGCTGCCGATGCGGTAACCTCGCGGCGCTGTCTCGAGACAGGACAGGAGTGGGACGGATGGCGAGCCGAGGCCCAGGGCAGCGAGGTCGACTGCCCGAAGGGCGTCACGGTTGATCTCGGCGGGCGGAGAAGGAGCAGTTGACTCGGAGGAGGTTGGCGAGTCAAGCTGACGCTGAAGCTCATGCTCTGGCACCGCGAGCTCAGCGTTGTGGAGCTGGTTGCGGGTGGTGGCATGGCGGCTCGAAAGTCTTGCGTGCTTCAGGCAAGACGGACAAGCGACGCGCTGGCCCGAAACGCCAGCTCGGCAGTCCCTGCAAGCTGCTTCGCCAGACTTCGCGAGCGTCACAGCAGCTCGGCGCCGCTCGTCCGTCTCCCGGAACGCTTTCTCCAGCTCGTCGAGGTGCGCCGTGAGATCCGGACGCTGCCGCACCACCTCGTCCCAAGACAGCGCGTTCTCGCCCCACATACCGCGGAGATGCGTTGACGGCTGGAACTCGCGCGGCAGCTCGCATGCTGGCAGAACTCCCCGGCGTACCAGCGCGCGAAGCAGTGGACGAAGGATCGGAGCCGCCGACCTCAGAATGTGCACGAGAGTCGACCAGCGCCATGTCTTCCGCAGGGCGTTGACCAACCACAGCTCAACGCAGTGGTTGGTCTCCGCGCCCGCGTTGAAGCGCATGGGCTGGTTGTGCCTCGCGTGTGACGCGAGCGACACTTGGAGTGGATGGTGGGAGTCACCCGAGAAGCAGCCTGGGAGACCTGTCGCGGGGTCAAGGAAGCCAACAACGTCGGACGAACGTTGGTAGCCGTGGCGAAGAGCGGCACGCACCAGGTCGAGCAACAGGCTGAGCTCTTCGTTTCGCGGATCGGGAGGAAACGCCTTGTCACACTCCTCCTCCACACGACACCTCATCTGAGCAAGAAGGCGTACAATGCTCCGGGTTGGGGTCTTGCGTTGGAAGAACAGGGTTGGGCAACCTTGCTCATTTCTCATCAGAGGGGTCGCCGTCGGGTGTGCGTCAAGGAACTCTCTCTCGAGGCGATCGATCTCCGGCAGCATTCTCAGCAGGGCTTCCTCCAACTCGTCCAGATGGTCTGGCGAGGCATCGCCCCGGTGGCAGTAGTTGCGGATGACACGCTCGATGTCCGGATCCGGCAGGGTTGACAGCCACTTGAACTCGCCGTCGTCGCCATCGTCGTCGCCGTCGGACAGGAAGCGCTGGAGCTGCTCGGAGTCCTCCATCCAGGCAATCTTGTCCTCCTCATTGAGCGAGCCGCGGCACATCGACGCTGCGCGCAGCGCTGCAGTCCGACAGAGAAGCCCTGCAATGCCGAAGGTCGGCAGACCCGCCTGGCGCAACCAGATCGCGAGCATCACGAGTGGGATGTCGCTCTCGATCGTGCCCCCTTTGGCCCAGTTCAGCGCCCAGGACAGGACGTGCACGTTATTGGGGGCGTGCCACGGCTCAGGCGCGATGCGGCCACTGGGGTCACGGAAGACCTGGGCCCGCAAGTCGACACTCGGCTGCATGGCCGAGACGCGGTCTGCAAAGTTGGCCGCCTTCTGCATGATCGCGTCGAAGCCAGGCAGCAGCAGGTCGTCCGACGGATCAAGAGCTGCGTGGTTACCCTCAAGCCATCCGCGGAGTTGGAAAGAGAGCTCCTCCTCGTCCATGTCGGCGTACTAAGCCGTGGCGGACGAGTGGGGCAGGGCGGCGTTCGGGCTGTCGGTCGAGTCCAGCAGCTCAGAGATGGCCGCCTTCGTCTCCTCATCCTCGACTCTCTCCAGATCGCGCTCCAGACACACCCGCCACTTGGCCGCAATCGACGGAACTGCGCGCGCCAGCTTGACGAGCTCAGCGACGATAGCGTCCAGATCTTGACCAGCCGAAAGATCGATCGAGGGAGACGGAGACTGAGTCGAGCGCGCACGGCCGGCCTTGCCACCTCCTCGACCTCGCTTGCTGCCACGGCCCCGACCGTGCTGCGTTCCGCCTCGACCGCACTTCGCGCCTGTGCCCACCTTCTTCACGGATCGGCGAGGAGGACCGACAGGTTCCGGCTGCGGGACAAGCGCGCAAGCGAGCGCCAGTCGGTTTTGCGCGGCGGAGACCCGCTGGATTGCAGCCTGCGCGGTGGCACGCCTGGCCGCCTGAGTGGTAGGAGCGGTCGCGGCAAACTCGAGCTGGTCGACAGCGTCGACGGCGGAGATTGGGCGGGTGCCCCTCTCCACAGCTTGAAGGCAGGCTTGGCGCTGGTCGAGCTTGGCGGAGGTAGCGGCGAGGAACTGCGGTTGCGCAGACGTGATGGCGGACACGTCGTGGTCGTCCGTCAGAGGCACAAGAGGACAGTAGTGCTCTCCCGCGAGGGCAGGGTGCGCGCGGTGCGGGGCTGCCTGCCCAGGTGTCTCCTCCACGACGGTCCAGTTCGCTTCGGGGTTGAGAATGACCACGCCGACGTGGTAGAACCGGGCAAGGCCAACGAGCGTCTCGTTGTCCATCCACCTGCCGCCGTTGGGCCCTGTCGGAAGGTACTTGCGGAAGCGCTTGCGCAGCTTGCGCTCGGCCTCCTCCAGAGCGGTGACAACGTCAAGGCCCTCCCTCTCTTACTCGGTCACCATGATGCCGTACAGCTCCAGCTCCTGCAGGTCAAGCAGCTTACCGACCAAGTTTGCTCGCATCTCAGCCATCGAGTCATTCACGTGAGGGAGTACGTGCTTCGTGGCGTGGAGAGCGCAATCGCTGTCGCCCGGCACCTCGGCGATCTTGAAGCCATGGATAAGAGCGGCAGCCTGAATCTGCTGCTCAAGAGGGGATCCGCTGGGAGGGATGAAGTAATCCCGGGGCGTACGAATCTTCTTCGAACGACGCTTGCGGCGGGGGCGGCCAACCTCGGCGGAGCGGGGGCTCGACGCCTTGGCCGACTCAGGCAAGTCAGACGAGGTGGACGAGTCCGAGGAGCCCGAGGAGGACGAAGAGGAGTTGAGGAGCGGCGCGCGCGCTTAGGCTGAGAGGTACGCTTCGAATATGTTGCGCCACACACCTTCTTAGCGGCAGAAGCTGACCCCGCAGGCAATTCGGCGGGCGTGAGCGACGCGGGGCGGCGTGCAGGATGTGTGGCGGAGCGGCAGAGACCATGGGTGGTCCCGGCGGCAGGACGAGCGGGTCTGCGCGCCTCGGCGGGCTCAGCGATCTGAAAACATGTGGGAGGTGGCTTGAACCTCTTGCTTGCAAATCACCGTCCATGAAGCATTAGGGTTGAGCACCGCGAAGTCTACATGGTGGATCTTAGCCAACGCAACCAACGCGTAAGGGTCCAGGACCCGTTGGTGTCACCCCGTGCACGATAGCCGTTGTACTTCTCCCTCAGGTCCCGCATAGCCTTTGTGTGCGCCATATCGGCGTCCATACCCTCGTCTAACTTGTCATCTGAGTCAGGTGCCATGTTCGCCTCGACGGCGAGGAGGAGCTCGGTTGAACCCGACTCGAGCGAGGCGATCAGGTGGTCGGCCAGACGGTGGCGCATCGTCTCGATCTTGTCGTTGATCGCGGGCAAGGCCACTTTCAAGGCATAAAGCCGCAGCTGCCGTCGCCCGGGACATCTATAATGGCGTAGTTGTACAGGTTGGCTGCGTGGTGCAGCTGCCACAGCAGCGTGTCATGATTCTGACGTGTCAGAGCAACCCCTTTGGGACGAAGGAAAGATGAATCTCACGTGCGCGAACTTGCGTTTCGCCACTGGGACAGCTGCAGTTGACGCCGACGTCGGTGCCGATTGGGCTGGCGTCTCCTTGGTGGCGGGTGCTTGGGCTGGCGTCTCCTTGGCGGAGGGTGCGGTCCGGTTTGATAACCGACGGCGCGGCGCGGACCGACGGTCGCGTGCCTGAGCGCGTGGGGGAGGGAGGTGGCAAGCGTCGCGCCGGAGCTGGCTGAGGGGAGCTGGCGCCTCGGGGCGACCGGCAAAGACCTGGAATGGTGCGAGTTGCAGGGCGCGTGGGAGAAGGTGGGGATTTGGAGGCGCTGATGTTGGTGGTGATCTTGGCAGTGCGCTTGTGCGGTGCCTGTGGATGTCAGAGGGCTAGAGAAGGTCAACATACCAAGGAGGCTACAGCGGCGGCCACACCCTTGGCGGCGGTTCGAGGGGGGTTACGGCGCGTCTGTGAGTGTCAGCAACCAGCTGGGAGCGGCAACGCACCGGAATGGCAGCGGCCACGGGTGACGCGCCACCCTGGGCTGCGGCAGGGGGGTGGGGAGGGGAGCGGCGGGCCTGCGAGTGTCAGTGGCATGCTGGGGCCGGCACGCACCGAGGCCGCGGTGGAGACGGCGCCACGTTGGGCGGCGGCGATGGCGGGGGAGGGGGCGCGGCGGGCCTGTGGGGCGGGCCGCGTAGCAGATCGCGGCGCAGGGGCAGGTCGGAGCACCGGAGCGACGGGAGGCTGCGCGATCTGCGCCAGAGCCAGCCGTGTCTCGGCGAGAGACACTTGGTCGGTCAGAGAGCGGGCACGGGCTCGAACGGCATCAAGACCGGCGCCATTGCCCAGTCCAGCGAACGACAGCGCGTCGATCGCGTCCGTGTCGTCGATCAGGCCGGCTCCCTGCGCGACTGCCTCGAGACCGGTGCGGCAGCGCTCCAGCACGCCCTGCATGGCCACAAAGGCCGCAGAGGCGTCGGCGTCGGTACGGGACCGAAGGACGGGCGGGTGGCTGTCGTCCCCGATCGGGAAGAGGGGCATGAAGTGTCCGTACCCGTTCTGCGCGTCCTCGTCGACCTCCTCCCCCTCGACGACCCCCCCTCGACGACCGGGATCGGTGCGGGCTGGTGCAGTGCCAGGCGAGCGCAATGCGGCGCTGCCCTGCCTGGAGTTGCTTCAACCACCGACCACGAGGCATCGGGGTGAAGCACAGCGATGTCCACCTCATAGACACGGGTGAGAGCTACCAGTGCTGCATGGTCAACCCATGCGCCGCCGTTCGGTCGGTAGGTCTCGAAGTCTTTCCGGAGCTCGCTCTCGGCAGCAGCAACAGCGTCTTCCTCGCTGAGACCAGCGACGCGCAGGCCGCCATCGGTGAGGTGCGGCATGCATGCCAGCACCGAATGGATGGCGCAATCTCCGTCGCCGGGTACATCCCTAATCTGGTAGCCGTAGATGTAAGCAGCCAGATGAAGCTGCGAGAGGATCTGCGCGGGGTGCACTGCACGAACGACCTCCCGGTGCCGGTCCGCGGTCGGCAGGGTTGGAGCAGTGGCGTTAGAGACCGGGGCGGCGGGGGAGTGCGGGACGGTGGTGGCGTCGCCGACGGAGCTGGTGGTGACGGGGGAGGTGGAGGTAGCCGGGTCGGCCGAGTTGGCGGTGGCGGAGGAGGCCGAGGTGGTGGAGGCCAAACAAGCTGCGGGAATGGTGGCAGGAGTGGCGGCAGCAGCATCGGAGCGACCGGCGGCGAGCGGGGGGCCGTTGGAGACTGGTCTAGCCGGGATGAAGCCAGCAGCCAACGCGCTCAAACGCGTCCCCAGGTCGGCGACCTGGTTGCTGAGCGCCTCGGCCGCGTCATCGAAGGGCAGCAGCCCAAACAGCCGCTTCAGAATGAGCCGGTCGACGGCATCTACCTCACTAATGGCCCTCCGGCCGTTTGCCAGAGCCTCAACACGAGCGCGCCGTCGCTCCACTTGGACGGTGAGCTGAGCGAGCGCACCCTCCGCGTCGACTCGCGGTGGTACGGTGATGGTGGGCTCGGGGTCGCCGACCTTCAGACGGTGGAGCGGGCGGTAGTGGCCGCCGCCGTTGTCCAGGTTCTCAGCCTGGCGACGCCTCCTCCTTCTCTCCGCATCAGATACCGGCCCGTTGTCCTGGCGACGCTCAGCTGCCTCGGCCAGGGCGGGGACGCGGCGGGCTGCGGTCTGCGGCAGGGCGATGCGGGCAACGTTGGGCGCCGCTTCGTCGTCGTGCTCCCTGACGACGGTCCAGCTACCGTCCGGGCTGAGGATGGTGATGTCGCAGTTATACAGCTTGGTGATCGCCTGCAGCGCCGACGGGTCGATCCACGGCCCACCATCTCGTCCCCGACGGCGGTAGGCGTGGTAGTGCTCCTCGAGATCCGCCAAAGCGGTGCTGAGCGCCGTCGCCGCGTCCATATTCCCCTCCTCCATGTTGATCATTACCTCGATCTCGAGCGCGTGCGTCCCTTCGTGTAGTTCTTCGATCAACTTGTTGGCGATGAGATTGCGCATCTCGTTGACGGAGTCGGTAATGAATGGGAGACAGGCTTTGATCGAGTACAGCGCGCAGTCCCCGTCCTTGGGCACCTCCTCGATTCCGAAACCATGAGTGTAGGCGGCGACCTGGAGCTGCCATTCCAGCGTGTCAGGGCCCTAACCTGTTAGCATGAGTTTCTCGGCGAAGGACTTACGTGTTGAGGGCGGGCAGCGGCCGCGGGCGCCGCAGGCGGCGAGGACGACGTGCCGTTCCTGTGGCCTGAGGAAGCCGCGGGCTTGGGGTCGGCAGAGTGGGGCGAGGCTGTGGTGTTGGCGGGAGGCGGAGGGAGGACGGCGGCAATGGCGGCTGCGCCGGTGGCAAAGGAAGTAGTGATGGCACCGGCGACACATTGGGTGCGGGCGATTGGAGCGTTGGAGGTGCTCGACTGGCGGTTGCCGTGCTGAAATCAGTGTTGATTCCAAGCTGTCACATACCTTGGGGGCCTGGGGAGGCACTGAACCTGGCGAGCACGGGGGACGCAGGGGGCTGGTGGCGGGGCTCGAGGCGCGGCAAAGTCCGGGTACCGTGCCCGGCGCCGGGCGATCAGGGGAGCGAGAGGAGGACGCCGCGGGTGTCGAGGCAGGAGCTGCCGCGCGTTTGGTCAACGGCCCAGGGCAGGACGACGGCAGCTTCGGGCCGTTGATGGTGGCCCACGTAGGCGCGCGGCGCACTTGCGAATGTCAGCGACCAGATGGGAGTGGCAACGCACCGCAACGTCCGCGGAAACGGGGCCACGGTGGGCGGCGGCGGTGGGGGGGGGGGGGGGGGGCGCGGCGGGCCTGATGTGTAAGTGGTAACCTGGCCGATGCAACGTACGCGAAAGCGGGCCGTCACCTGGTTGTGGCCAGGGCTGCTCCTGGGAGTGGGGGTTGGGGTACGGCAGCGGCGGGGGGCCACGACCGACCACTCGTCGGACGAGCTGGGCTCCTTGACCTGCAGAAGTCAGTGGTGTTCTGGAAAAGGCCACGAACAGTTTGAAGCTTTGTCACAGCTCCGGGGGAGGGAGGTGCAGGTGCAGCCGCGACGGTAGGAACGACAACATCGCGGGGAGGAGTGGAGGGGGCTGAGCCAGCCGGAGAAACGGCACGGGCGTAGCTTCTGACGATGTCGGACATGTTGTGGTATACGTTGGTGAGGTGTGTTTAGAAGCCGGTGCTGTTGGGAGGGTGCTGTGAGTTGTGAACGATGGTGTTGAGCGAGTTGACAAAGTCAGTCACGAGACATCTACGACCAAGCTTGCATCTTCGCGGGCTCTCTGCAGCGTTTCCAGCAGCGCAAACTCCACGCACGGCCAGAAGGATAACCTGGGCGGGAAGCGGGGGGCCCAGTTGAAACGACAGATGGTGACATGAGTTCATGGAAGATAGAGAGAAGTCGAGGTGATGAGGATGTAGCGAACGGAGAATGTTGACAGCCATGGACATGTAGAGTCAGCGGAGGAATCTGAGTGGCGAGGAAGGCGAACCCGGACGACACGGCTGAAGGGATGCTGGCTGCTGCGGCGACAGGCGACCGTCTCACACATCACTGCAGGCACGGAACTCCTTGGGCGATCTTTGAGGAAGCCGCCGAGTACCCCGAGGACTCTAGGGCAGTCGAGGGAAGGTGACACACTCTAGTCCTCCTTACCCACGACGATAACACGGGTTCGAGAGGAAGACAGTGTCTATTGGGGAGCAAGGTGGCGAGTCACTGTGATGCGGATGGCGTACGGAGGTATACCGTAAGGATCTTCCCTCCCGAAGGTCACTTCAGCGAGAAAGTTGAAAAGCAAGGAAGTCGAAGAGAGGTACGAGGAAGGCGGCGTGCAGAGAGGGGAGGAAGGTCCTCAGGTGAAATCACTTACGCTGGACGTTCGGTGGTTGCGGCACGCAGGCCGAAGTTTGTTCAGGGGGCCCAAATGAGGGAAGAGGTGAGTGAGTGAAGGAAGATCAGGTGGGTCTGGTAAGCTCAAGAAGAGTTAAGTATCGAGGGGCGGGCCAAGTGCAGCCGAAGGTTGGTGACAGGAGTTGCCGGGCATGCCTGGCGCTGGGGCTTGCGAGAAAGGCAGGCAGGACGGTAGGCGTGGGCGCAGCCCTGCGGCAGCGACGCCTAGGTCTCCCTGATATCCTGTTGATCCTATCGCGGCTGATCTCGTGCCGATCGTACCTGGTGTAGCTGCGGGGCCTGCACTGAGTCATGGTGCGATAGGTGAGGAGGCGTCCGTGTGGTTGTACGGAATACCGGTCCGTCGGCTAATCACGTGACCCTGAAGCTCGATCCCCCAATCCACCATCATTCAACTCGTTCCACCTCGGGTCCCTTCTAAGTCGTCGCGCAATATACCTGCATCGTCTCTAATAAACATGCGATGCTTACCGACTGAGAACCCTGCCTCGGGGGCAGGCTGCTCCTCGTTCATAACGGGTGCTCCTTACGAAATCATGTCTGCATCGTCGTCTCTAATAAACAGGCGATGTTTACGACTGGGGAGCCTCCTTCCAGGAGACGGCCTGCTCCTCGCCCATGGCGGTGAGGATAGTAACCATGATGTCTTTGCCGTTGTCAAAGGCCTGCTGGCTATTATACGTCAGCAATCTATCCAGAGGAAGTTCAGAAGGCTTTGTTCTCAGTTGAACTCTCGAAGATATCAAAAAAGTGGATCTCGAGAGCCTCTTGGCCCAGAACCTTCAAACAAACTCACATCTCTTTACCGACGTCGTTGTCGGGGTTCTTGACGTCGTCTTCGGCGTCAGCGTGCAAAAAAGGGAGGGAAACGAGAAGAAGGATCGCGAGAAACGGTGGAACAAAGTGAGGGTGGCAGATTGGGGTGTGATAACAAGTGGTGGTGGCCGGGTGGTGGCAGACCCTGAGGTGGCACTAGTTACTTACCCTTGGAGCCACCGTCCGAGTCCATCAGCGACAGGAAGTCGTCGGCGATGTCGAGGAGCTGGTACTCAGTGCGGCGGACGTTGGGGACGTCCATGTTGTGGGTCGAGGGGGAGATGTCCTCGAGCTTCTTGCCGGTGAAGATCTGAGCGGGTCAGCAATCATGCCACACACGCGCACGCGCTCCTTCCATCCGCGCACGGGGCACTCACGTCAATGGCGACAAGGTGGACCTTGGCGTGACCGTGCTTGCCGGTCTTCGAGGTGGACATGTCGACGATCTTGCAGGGACGGCCTAAACGTCAACTCCTGTTCTCCGATATTCCATGCGCCTGCTATGCTCACCCTTGATGACGACGTGACCGTTCTTGCGGAGAGCGGAACTGTGGAGGGTCAGACATGTGTCTCTGATGCGGAGCCCGGATAATTCTCGATCGGAGCGAATACACACCACTGCATGGGGTAGGTGAGCGAGGCGCCGGCGCCGGCCTGCTCGAAGGTCTCGTGGTGCTCGTCGTCAGACATTTTCTGTGAGAGTCAGATCGTCGTCCTCGCGATGTATGGTAGCCTGCGTACGCACTGGTTTTAGTTGTCAAGTGGAAGGTAGGTTGGAGAGATGTAAGATTTGCGCAAGTGACAGAGAAATGTTACTGGCGCGTGGGCTACGGTGCGTGGCAGGGCTGGTGCAGCGCCCAATGCCCCGCACACAAGACGCTTGTATGGGCCCACTGACCCGCCCCTCCTACGGAACAAAAAACATCAATTCCCGCATTTCCGACCTCTTTTGTGGCACCTAGAAACTCAGAATTCAGCTCCTGGCACTCCCGCGTCATCAGCCCGAGTCCTGGAGGTGTAACGTCCGAATTCTGTGTGGACCGGATCTCGTCAGCTAGTTGCTTCTCTACTCTGCCCTGTTCTTCTCCATCTTCTGGCTTTTGCATCTGTACACATCATCTCTAGCTGTCTGTATCCAGTCCACCCTCACGCCCGGGGCTGCTCCATGTTTGCATACTCTTCCCTCCGACCCTTCGCACCATAGCCCTGCGTCAGAAAGGCTGAATGAAGCAACTTTTGATAGTGCTTCACTTCACTAACGCCGGAGATCGCCGACGTTGTGGCAACTCCCACGTGGTCACCACAACATCAGCCCTCGCGTCATGTTGTGCTCGTTTCAAGTGTCGGCCTCGAGGTTATCGATATCTTGTCTGACGACCACCACCACCTCCCACAAGGAGACTCGACCGCCATGGCTGCGTCACCAGAGGCTGTGCTGCATCTGGCGGCCCTACACACCCTAGCGCAGGCCGGGTTCGCGTCGACGTCGCGCGCAGCGTCGCTCACGCTGACTGGCGTGCTGCAACAATACCTCTCGGTCGTCGCAGCAACATGCACGGAACGGGCCGCCCTTGCTGGTCGATCCAAGGTCGCCGGGGTCGATGTTGTTCATGCACTTGAGGATATGGGCGTCGGCGGTGTTTCCGAACTACAGGAATGGACGGCAGACTTGGACAAGGAGGTCTCGTTCACCGGTGGCAAGATGGAGGATTTGACCAGTGAGACATGCGCGATGGAGTATGGCTGACGTTTAGCGTACCTTCGCGATGGCTTGAACATTACGGAAGGAATCGACATGCGATATGCCCCTGTCGAGGACGAGGAGGGTGGAACCGATGACAGCGGGAGCGAGGAGGATGAGGAGGTATCTGGGGAGGAGGAAGATGAGAAGATGGACGTGGACGAGGCCGAAGCTGAGCGACCAGCCCCTCGCATATCCTATCGGCCGCGCTCTCCGGATATGTCGTGGCTGCCGCCGTTGCCGAACGAGAGTACCCTTCCTACTGCACCCGGGGCCGCCGCCATCATGGCCGATACAACGACCGAACCCCAGTCCGTCGTGGATCGGTACAGGCAGCCGATCGCGTACAATGCCTCCCAACTGCGGGAAACCCACACCTGGACGGATCCGCCGAAAGCAGTCGTTGACAAGCTGCCGCAACCGACGTCTTCGTTCCAGTCACTTCTGCACACCTACGCGGCCACCGAAAAGGAGCCGTCTGTGGCTCTCCGCCAGACCGACGGACGGCGACAAGCTGCGGACATGTTCCGTCTCGCCATCGGCAACCCCGAAGTATTCAGTCCTGTCGACACAATGGCCGTCCCCGTCCCTCCTCCTCACGTGTCGCCCATTGTTCCGAGTCACCATGAGTCGCTACCCCCGCGCCTGCTGCCGGTCAACCCGAACAAGGACGGCATTATCACGTCACTCATTCACCAGATCCGAACTCCCTACCTGCGGCGCCCACTCCTGGAGCGCCTTACAGCACTCCGACCTCCTCAGCCGCAGGCAAACGACCAGGGCCCCATCCTTTACGGCGAAGCTGTGCGGGGCGCCGACGACGCGGCTCTCGCGAAGGCGCGTGGCAAGGCGATCGAGGACGAGACCGAGAGTTGGTTCCATGCCACCTGGGACTCGGGGCCCAAGGGGGCCGAACGCGCACGTGGACGGCTGCCGACGGGTCGCAAGGTCGTCAGGTCGGTCGAGGGTGCAGTGGCACCGCGTACCGCCGGGGACGTGAAGCCGCTGCGGGTCAAGCTCAACCAGCAGTCTGGACCACAGCCGCAGACACCAGCGGAAGTTGCCTCGCCCGCCCCGATGTCGTCTCTTGGTATCAAGTTACGGTTAGGCGGCCCGAAGACGCCGGAGCCCGGATCAGAGGACAGAGGGAATGCGGGCTCCATGCCGTCGTGGTCGGCGGACACGAGAGGACGAATGGGATCGGAGAGTGCTCCCGTGAAGCGGTCTGGATCCGCCACCAGCATGCGGTCCAAGTCGCGGAGCAAGTCGCGCAGTGCCTCCCCTGTGAAGCGCGTATCACTGTCGCCTGTAAAACAAGAGATTCCCTAAGCCCGGTAACCCGTCTCGCGATACCCATTTCCTCGCAATATGTTTTTCTATGTATGCATGAGATGTACTCTAGCAGCTTGCGGCACATACATGAAGGTTCTTAAGGAGGATGAGGGGAGTGAGTGATGTAATCTTAAATGGACACCCCCTTAAACTTCCACGCCATTGACCGTCGCGATCAGCGAACCCTCCACGTCCATTCGCGACCACTGAAGTCACTTTCGTCACCACAACATACGGCGAGCAAGGCGGCACACTCCACCATGGTAAGACAAAACCGACGGTATTCAGCTGACAAGGCAGGTCGTTCTCGCCGCTTCTATCTGCACCCGAAGCGGAAAGCGTGGGTAGCTAATGACTTCGTACATCCAGCTAATGTGCTCAGCCCTGCTTAGCAGGCAGTTCCGGCCTATTCCCCGCGCGCGCATCGACAGCCTGCTGGCGTCGTTCCCCAAGCTCATCCCCGCCAACTCTCAGCACACGACGGTCGAGACTAACGATGTTCGATTTGTCTACCAGCCCTTCGAGGAACTGTACGTGCTCCTGAT
Organism: Trichosporon faecale; assembly: GCA_039545375.1. Taxonomy (NCBI): domain Eukaryota; kingdom Fungi; phylum Basidiomycota; class Tremellomycetes; order Trichosporonales; family Trichosporonaceae; genus Trichosporon; species Trichosporon faecale. Next base: position 1,989,712 of record BCLU01000001.1, read on the forward strand.
CACAAACAAGGGCAGCAACATTCTTCAGGACATCAACACGTTGCAGCTGCTTGTGCGCCTTATCTCGTCTCTCACGCCGGCGATGACGGAGCCCGCGATTCTGCACCACGCCTTCGACCTGCTGTGCGCGTTCGACGAGGTCGTGTCGCTCGGATACAAGGAGAACGTGACGCTGAGCACCGTTCGAAGTGTGCTCGAGGGCGAGTCGCACGAGGAGAAGATCCAGGAGATCATCGCGCGCAACAAGGAGGCCGAGGCGAAGGAGGAGCTCAAGCGCCGCGCGAAGCAGCTCGAGATGCAGCGGCGCGAGCAGCAGCGGCTCGCCCAGGCCGGCCGATCGGGTATGGGCATCGGTGCTGGCGGCGGCTTCGGCGGTGGTATGGGAGGAGGCTACAACCCGGTTTCGACGACACCCCGGTTCGAGGCGCCCACGCCTGAGTACCGCACGCCGAGCCCCGCGGCTGCTCCGTCCAAGCCTGCCTTCAAGGGCAGCGGCATGAAGCTCGGCTCGAAGAAGGGCCGCAACACCGACCTTCTCTCCGCCCTTGGCTCCGAGGCGTACGAGCCGGAGCCTGAGCCCATTCCGGAGCCTGAGCCGGAACCCGCCGTTGCGGTCTCGGCGGACGTTCTCGAGCGGGTGGACCAGGATGCGTAAGTTCAGCCTGCGGCTTCGTCAACTGACCCCAGTGTCCACGTTACGGTCAAGGAGGACCTGTCTGTTACGATGCTCCGCGACGGCGGACTTGAGAACTACGAGCTGAAGGGAGACTTGGACATCCGTGTGAACGACGCGGACTGCTCCAAGGTCAAGCTGGAGCTTACGCCCGCCGACTTCTCAGACGTGCAGTTCAAGCAGCATCCCAAGTTCGCCAAGTTCGGCAACGGGCCCAAGGTCATCGCTCTGAAGAACGATAGCCAAGGCTTCCCCGTGAGCCAGAACTTGGGCGTGCTCAAGTGGCGCATGAACACGAAGGACGAGTCCCACGTCCCGCTGACGGTGACGGTCTGGCCGCAGCCGAACGGGGGCCAATCCGATGTCGCGGTCGAGTACGAGCTGGAGGCGCAGCACCTGACGCTGAAGAATGTTGTGATCAGCATCCCGATTCCGCCCGGCGCGCTCCCCGTCGTCTCGGACGAGGACGCACAGTGGACGGCCGACCGCGGCTTCTTCCAGTGGACGATCGACACGGTCGACGCCGACTCGCCCTCGGGCTCGCTCGAGTTCCGCTGCGACGGAGACGCAGACACCTTCTTCCCGACCAACGTTGGGTTCGCCGCCTCGGGCTCCCTCGCCGGCGTCGACGTCCAGAGCGCCCGCCTCGCTGACGGCTCCGAGGCGCCCCTCAGCCAGGAAAAGATCATCACCGTCGACAAGTACGAGATCGTCTAAGTCATAGAGTAGAATGCAGATTGTATTGGACCGCATGGCGTTCGAGCGAGCAGACAGAATAGTGAAGCGAGGACCGCAGAACGACACTTGCTGATGCTGTGCCTGGCCGGAGCGTGGCGACACGTGAGCATTTGCGAGATGGGCACGTCCTCATATATCCTCATGCGGAAGGCTCGCCAAGACTGAAGCATGCCTCGTTGAGCTATCATGACCGAGGAAGGCACGCCTGCAGCAATGAGACAAAACACAACAGACAGCGAGGCACACGACCGCCCCATCCGATGTGGTCAAGGCAATGAAGTTGGGTCTTCCAAGTTCATCTGACATGCATGACATGGCCTGTGGCACAGACCCGGACCCGCTGGTCCACAGGTCCGGCTCCACGGGGCCGGACTGGGCGTGTTTGGACCCGGCCGCAGAAGCCTGACCCGGGGAAGGCAACATGGAGAGCACCGCAAACCGCAACATGATCGAGGGCGCTGTATGTCCTTAGTGGAGCGATTGCGAGGTCCGCAGGCCGGAGATGAACCGTGGTCTGAGCACCGCGTATTTCTGACATGTCGTTGACATCCGCGCGCAGTTCCGAAGTTGGAAGTTGGGTGGTAGCGTGTCAGTGCACGACGCGTACCCATGCAGCTCATGTCCTCAGCACGCGTAGCCTTAGCACCTTTCCAGCAACCTAAACGGAACGCTGGCAGTCGAGCCTTGGCCAACTTGGCACCGCTATTGTGCCGGGTATGCATATCGTAATGCCACAACCTAATGTCGCGGCGATCATGCTGCGTACTCTTGCCGTTGCGTGTCTCCGTCTCCTCCATCTTTGGCTCTCCGCGCTCTCCTGGTCGTCCAGCTAGAGGCCCGCGGCCACTGCGCCCTCCCCGATCAAACTGCTTTGATCAGAATAGCGCGTCGCTCAAAGTTCTTTAGGAGCTCATTAGGTAAAGTCCTCGTGGCTTTGCATGTTTCAATTGTCAGACGAGTAGGGCTGCAAACGGACGGTTGCCTGATAGGGCAAGGCGGGACAATGAGCACCTAACGAGACGAGCCCTGGTCCGGCCTCGTTTCCGTCGCTTGTCTTCCTCCTCGACTCGCAGCTCACATCCGCTACAGCAGCAGGGACCAAGCTGTCGGGTCGCAACAAAGGCCACGCCATGCTGTGCCAGTCTACGACAATGTTCATGACTTTCCAAGGTGCATCGTGCTCTCTGTGCTGTGTCTCCGCGCATTCTTTCATCATGCCGGGAGGGAGAGGGAGAGTACGCAGCACCCCAGAAGTGATTGGCGGCATTCTTCTGAAACGCGCAGGGGGCCCATCCCATTTGCTCGTCGATTGCGGGTGAGGGCGTTTACGTCAGGAGCTCTGTTGCGACGGAGCGGCGACGGAGCTTGGCTTGGAGGATGAAGGAAGGAGGAAGGAGGAAGGTGAGGGAGAGCCACGGCCGACGCGAAGTCCTCGCGGAGTGTGGTAAGGTGAGGGCAGCAGAGAGGAACCGGGAGGCCCATGCGAGCCTAAATCCAGGAACTGTCAGGGTCGCCGGTTCGCCCTGCGCGTCGCCGGGCACAGCGCCTGAGCCCCGAGAAGCACTGAAGGCCCGTGCTTGCCTGCTGGAGGGCACATCCGCTGAGCCCACGTCCAGGGTCAGGGACAGCGTGCCGCGTTGGGAGCCCGGGTCCCTGGTCCGTTCCCTGACGCGCGTCTACAGTCACTGAGCAGCCTTGTTCACCACACAGCGTCGCAGTCGACAGGACTTTCCGGAAGAGCACTCGCGTTTTGTTGCTAGCGCGCCGCCAAGTGACTGTCTCTCTGCCTGTCCTCTTCCTCCCTCCCAAGCCCCGACAGCCCCCAAGCACGGCGCACTTCCCTACCCACGACCCCGACACCCACCGACATCCCTCCCTCCCTCAAACCACGTCCTTCGACATCCTCCCACCCACACTTCAACCACTCTCTTTCATCCAACACGCCCGTGTGCTGTGCGACTCCCTCCTTCTTGCTCTAGCCACACTCCATTCGACATCGACGCAGTCTGGTACTGCATCCACTCCCTCACGACTACAGAAGTACCGACTCCGACGAGACTCCGACTACGAGCCTCGACATCGACACACGCCCACAGACGAACCGAAGCTCTGACGATTACCTTGCCTCTTTCGTCTGCACCGTGACACGGACCTCTGTTATCACCTCCTCTCCTACACCTTTCGCTGTCTGAACCACCCCGCTCAGCGCATCACAACATTCTCCTCCAACACCCTCGGTCTTCGCCTTGACGTTCCCTTCGACAACAGTAGCGATACCACACCCCGCTCTTTCTCTTCACACCCGAAGCGACCCCACTTTCTTTTCAAACTTCGTCACTCCCTTTTCTTTGAACAACCATGCACATCAACGCCCGCTCTAAGGCTCACCGCCTCTCGGCGCGCATGAACCCCGACGAGCTCGCGTCTATCCAGGCTCAGGCTTCGAAGGACGTAAGTTGCGACCCGCCTAGCCACAACTAACAATCAGGCCGCCGCCCGTCAGTCCGCCCTCGCGGCCGGTCAGACGCCGAGCACCCCCAAGGACGACTCGACCAAGTACCCTACTTACGTCCGTCCTCCCACCACGGCCGCCACCACGACCCCCGCTGCTCAGCCCAGCAAGGCCGACACCAGCAAGGCCGCCGTGCCCAACTCTGCCGACACTAAGCCCAACACGACCGTGCCCTCGTCCGACGAGAAGAAGCCGACTGCCAACGTCGCCGCGCCTCCCGCCCAGACTAGCAGCAGCGCCGCGCCCTCGGCCAACTCGCCCTCCTCGGCTGCCCCGTCGACCGAAGAGAAGGAGGACACCCCCTCGACTGAGGAGAAGGCTACCCCTTCTCGTTCTCCGGTCAGCACCCCTTCCGAGTCCCCTTCTTCTTCCGCGACCCGTGCCACGAGCGCTGACCGTAAGCTTTCTAGCTCTTCTCTGTCTGCCTCGCCGTCCACCTCGGCTGGCTCCAAGTCTTTCAAGCCCATCGCGGCGTCCTCTGCCGCGGCGACCCAGGCCGCCGAGTCGTCCGGCATGTCCGGCGGTGCTGTTGCCGGTATCGTCATTGCCGTCCTGCTCGGTGTTGCTGCCGTCGCCATCATCGCCGGCTGGTACCTGCGCCAGAAGAAGCGCCAGGAGCGCCAGGTCAACAACCCTTGGGGCCGCATGAACAACTCCTCGGATGACAACATCACGCCTTTCCCGGCGTACACCGAGAAGCCCGACGACTACTACGGCGACAACGACGCGCCCGTTATCGGCAGCAACCGCGCTCTCGCGCTCGCGCGCCAGAACGGCTTCTACGCTGACGGCACGCCCCGCCCTGACTCGACGGCTATGAATCCCAACTTTGCAGGCTACGGCGCCGGACGCTCGTACGGCCCCTACCCCACCGCTCAGCAGCCCGGCACGCCCCACTCGCACCACTTCTCGGAGCAGCAGGGCCCGTACCAGGACAACCCGTTCCACGACCAGTATCAGTACCAGGACGACGCGCAGCTCGTGCAGCTCAACGACCACTCTGGCCCGCGCCAGCTCGTTGGACCCGGCCAGGCTTACGGAGCCGGCGGTGTCCCTGTTCCTGTCCCCGCTCCTGTTCCTCTTGGCCGCCCCGAGGCTCCCCAGACCTACGACGACATTGCCGCCGCCGAGGCCTACGCTGATGACCGCTACGCCGACGACCATCTCCCTGTCCAGCACGCTTCCGCCGCCGTCATGCCCGCCGCTGTCGCCACTGGTGTTGCCGCTCAGCAGTACCAGCAGCAGCCGGAGCAGGGCCGTCTCATCGACACTGGCTCGTCTGACGAGCAGCACATGCCCGAGCCTACGCCTCTTCCCCAGCTCCGTCCTATGAGCCCGCTCATGCCTCTCGTCGATGTGGACCAGCAGTCATCCGCGCACGGTCACGGCCAGCCGTCGAACCTCGCCACCGCTGCCCCGGTCAACGCGCACCACTCTTCTCCTTCGTCTGACGAGATGGACCGCATGTACAACGAGGTCGCGAACTACGCCGGCGTGCCCCAGCCCCACGCCGAGCAGGGCGTGCAGGAGGCGACCCGCCTCCCGCCCCAGCCGTACGTCCACGGCCAGCCGCTGACGCCGCTCGCCGAGCTCCCCACGCCGAAGAGCGAGACGGCCTCGCTCGCCCCTGCCGTCACGGGACCAGTGCAGGCCGCGCCGCCCGCGACCCGCGCGCTCCCAACCCCGCCCACGCAGGCGCAGGCGCCTGCCCCTCCTCCCGCCACGGCCGACGAGGAGGACGCCTACGGCGGCATCTAGATCCACTTCGACGGGCAGCTTTGCAAGCGCCCGAACTATGTAATATCTTGTCTAGTCCATATATATGGGATCTGGCTTATAAATCTGAGCGAGGTGCTGACGGTGCCGGACTTGAAACTGACGATTGAACTGTGCATGCCTGGACGTTGAGTCTGAAACTCAGCCTGCGAGGCATGTGCCACAAGTGATGAAACACTCTCCCACGGGTGCAAAACTAAGCTCGGTGGAGGGTCGCCACCACCGACCACGACCGCGTAAGCTGCATCATCAAGTCGACCTGAGCTCCGAATAACAACATGACGCTCGAGGACAGCGACAGCAGCGGCAAGAGCACAAGCGTACTCGTGCTGCACGATGAGAGTCTGGACCCGCACCCCTTCCTCGCTCGTGAGTCGCAGCTGGCTCATCCTCGCAGAAGTTAAGCTGACATCAGGTCTGACAGGTACCGAGCCAACGAGCCCGGTGGAGGAAGCTGAGGTGCCCTGGAAGATTGACAACAAGTACTACACGGCCTCCGTGACTTTTGAGCCGCGCCCGCTTAGTCTGCCCGTGACTGCGTCTTATCCTGTGCTGCTTTACGTCTTCTCGGGCCAGGTAAGTCTCACTCTCCAGTTGTAGGTACGACAACGACAGCTGACATCAGGCGCCGATACCCCTCCCCGCCGAACTGACGAGACTGGTGGTGCGGGATCCGCCCCCGGACATTACGCTTGCTGTTCGTGTATCTGACGTTTCCGAGAATGCCCTGGACACGGCTGGAGGAGCCAGGGAGCTGGACGAAGAGGTGTTCGATGAGCTCGGGATGGAAGTTGTCGATGAGCTCGGTGGGGCGGATGAGGACGATGAGCGGCGTGAGTCTTCCCTTCCTCTCCTTCCTTCATACCCTCGTCATTATACATTTGCCCTCTGTGACGGTGGTTTCATTTGGAGCTACTTGATCGTAGAGCGTCAGCTAACGATCAGCCCTCGACGCACTCGAGACCGTCCGCCAGACCCTCATGACCCACATGTGGCCGAACATGGTGCGCAAGCCCGCCCCTGGGCCGGCGGCACGCTCTGCCCCCAGGCCGGAGATCAACGTCCCCGCCGCGGACAGCGACGACGAGTCCGCACCTCAGCGGACCTCCTTCCCCGTGCTCTTCGCGAATCACACGGGACCTCCGCCCGTGCAGCGACAGGGCTCAGCGAGCGACTTCCCGACGCCCGAACCGCATCCCGATCACTCCGACGATGAGGAAGACGATGGGCAGGAGAATGGAGGAATGTACGCCCAATTCGATGATGATGGAGAGGGAGCAGGGGACTTTGGGGACTTCGCGCAACCGTCTGCAGATGAGTTTGCAAGACTTGACGCATGGCTGGAGGATGACGGAGATGATCTGGCCGCGCTTGGACGATTGAGAGCACTGGCAGACGGCGCGGGCGGCTTCAGCGCTGGAGAGCTAGGTGACGACTTTGGTCTTGGCCCCATGCCTACCTTCCCTGCCTCCGCTCTTCCTGCGGACCCGCTTGCTCCTTCCTTCAGCAACCTCTCCGTTTCCGACCCCTCCAATCCTTCCTCATCTCACCCTCTCCCCACAGCCTCCAACGGCGCAACCTCCACGACGAGGGAAGCCAACGGGGGATCCGGGTTCGATGACGACTTCGGCCCCGCCCCGTCGAGCGGTGAGCCAAACATTCCGCTCGACCCGACGCCGTTACTGCTTCACCTGCAGAATGTCCGCGCCGAACTCGCCGATGTCGAGGATGAGGACGAGAGGAGAGTTAGGGCCGCGAGGGAGGTCGCGCAGCTCTTGGGCCAGCTGGGATTCGGAGAGGGCGATCTGGGACTGGACGAGCTCGAGTTTGATGATGAGCTATAGACTTATAATCCTACATGCACGCTGTAATGCCACGAACAATGGCCATGGGACATTCAAGAAGAGAGTCATGGTAGTGAGGAGGAAGACGCTTGGCGAATGTGCAGTCAATTTGGTGGTCAGTGACGTATGTCTTCCTTCTCCGGGTCACTCGTCTGGTCGGACTGTGATCACTGCTCCGATGATTCGACACCGCTCGTTCCCACCCAGCGCATGCAACACTCGGAAGACGGGTCAGTGAAACAGCTCTCCAGTCACAGCCAACGGCGTAGGTCTCCTCCTTCCCTCCCCTTGTGCCCTTCCTTCCTCCCTTCACCAATGCCGTCCTGCCCCGGCCCCGCCACTCGAAATTCACGCGCCATTAATGCATTGTTTTGATCTAGTTGTCCTCGAAGCCGACAGTTGCCCTGCGAGCCCGGTTGGGGACTGTGGTGTTAGCTCATATGCGATCGAAAGTAAGCTTCTCGTGAGCGCGGGTCGGCCCGGCGGGCTGACTCCGGCTCAACATGGCGCACTCACGAGGGTAGGTCGTGGGGATCTTCTCGGCGGGCTTCCAGCCCATCGACTTGCGGATGGGGGGAACGGTGAGGACCATGAGGGGGCCTGCGGGTCAGCTTGGCATATCATGGCGGTAGCGGAAAGTCAGGACAACAACACGGCACGCAGCGGGCTGGAGACGTTAAAGCGGGGTGCGCATTTCGGAGTAGAACGTAAGCGTCACTCTGAGCACTTCCTTTGGTATGCCGCAGTCCTTGTCCGGCATCCATTCCTCCGAGCCGATCGTGTTGTGAAGCCGTGACCTTCCTCCGACGCCCAGACTCACCGGCAAAGCCGATTCCGAGAGCCCAAACGATGACGGGGTTCTGGTGGGCCTGGCGTTGCTGCTGTCAGCTCGGGTACTTGACCACTAGCTCACCAGAGTGCGGAAGATGGACATGGCGTGTGCGTTGAAGGCGGAGACGGAGGTGGTGATGAGCGTTTGCCTGATTCCTACTGGGCACCAGCGACGGGGTGGCCGAGTGCCATGAGCTGGGCGGGAGCAAATCGCCATCAACCTCGTGGCTCACTGAGGCCAGTCTGGTTACGTAAGGACACACGAAATTTCAGTGCGACGGCACAGGCACCGCACAAAATTCTGCGACCGCGGTATACTTGTGATTCCACCATCCACCTTCCCCCTCTCTCTGCACACTCACTCACCATGGGGAAGGGAAAGAACCATGACCGCAAGGCCGGCAACCCCGGCTTCGGAAAGCAGAAGCTCAAGTCCTCCTCGGGGGAGAAGAGCGAGTTCACCATGAAGCGCGTCAAGGGTGAGTCACTCTGCTCGCCGGGTGGTCGGGCGACCCCTTCGCCGAAGGACTGTCTGGCCGGCTCGCAGGTCGAATCCAAGCTGACATTCAGGTGAAAACTTCTACGTTTCCGCCAAGGATGCCGCGCGCAAGAAGATGCTGAACGGCGGCAAGGCCGTGCGCGACAAGGACGGCAAGATCATCCAGGCCGCCGCGTTCCAGAGCAAGGAGGCGACTCCGGGCCGCATCCAGCCCGACCGAAGGTGGTTCGGCAACACGCGAGTCATCTCGCAGACGGCGCTGGACCACTTCCGCACCGCCCTCGCGCAGCACAAGGAGGACCCGTACTCGGTACTCCTGAAGCGGAACAAGCTCCCGATGGGCCTGCTCCAGGACGAGAGCAAGACGGAGGGCAAGAAGGTGCACATTGTCGAGACGGAGCCGTTCGCGAACACGTTCGGCCCCAAGGCGCAGCGCAAGCGCCCCCGCCTCGATGTCGGAAGCATTGAGGAGCTCGGCGAGAGCTCGTCCGTCCCCGACCCGACGCTCGGCGTCGCCCTCAACACCGAGGAAGACGTTGCTGCCGCGTACCACCCGACCCGCTCGCTTGCGTCCGAGCCCATCTACGCCAAGGGAACGTCGCGCCGTATTTGGGGAGAGCTGTACAAGGTGCTCGACTCGTCCGACGTCGTCATCCACGTTCTCGACGCCCGTGACCCGCTCGGCACTCGCTGCAAGCCCGTCGTCGAGTACCTCCGCAAGGAGAAAGCGCACAAGCACCTCGTCTACGTCCTGAACAAGGTCGACCTCGTACCGACTTGGGTCACTGTGAGTACATTTTCTTCTTCCCCCTACAGTAGTCCCACCCTCCAGTCAGGGCCATGCGCACGATTTCGATCATTTCTACGCACTTGGACCGTTACGAGAGTGGAACAATAAGCACCTCTCCGCCAGTGCCCCACCCGTGCTCCCCGTTTTGGTGGAGTCGGGCCAAAAAGCCGGCGGCCGTTTTGGTCGTCGGTGAGGGGTCAAGGAGAGTGTGTGAGAGGAACTATTGAGTTGGGATCCGGACCGCCCTCGCGCAACCCTCCGCCTGGATCCCTTGGTTTTGGGCCATACATTTCATCATAACTTCAGCTTTTTTTTCCAGGAAGTTGAGCTAACCTCCAGGCTCGCTGGGTCAAGCACCTGTCGCTGTCGGCGCCGACGATCGCGTTCCACGCGTCGATCAACAACTCTTTCGGCAAGGGATCCCTGATCCAGCTGCTGCGCCAGTTCTCCGTCCTCCACTCGGACAAGAAGCAGATTTCGGTCGGCTTCATCGGCTACCCGAACGTGGGCAAGTCGAGCATTATCAACACCCTCAAGAAGAAGAAGGTGTGCACCGTCGCCCCGATCCCGGGAGAGACCAAGGTGTGGCAGTACATCACGCTCATGAAGCGTATCTACCTGATCGACTGCCCCGGTGTCGTGCCGCTGTCGGCCAAGGACTCGGAGTCGGACACGGTGCTGAAGGGAGTCGTGCGTGTCGAGAACCTGCAGACGCCGGCCGAGCACGTGCCGCAGATGCTCGAGCGCGTGCGCCAGGAGTACATTGAGCGGACGTACGGCCTCGAGCCGCGCGAGGGCGGCTGGCACGGCGAGGAGGGCGCCGCGGTCCTGCTGAGCACGATCGCGAAGAAGGCCGGTAAGCTGCTCAAGGGCGGCGAGCCGGACCAGGAGGCCGCGGCCAAGATGGTCCTCAACGACTGGATCCGCGGCAAGATCCCCTTCTTCGTCCCCCCGCCGGCTAAGCAGAGCGACAACCCCGTCGCTGCCGAGGAGCCCGTCACCGAGGCGTCGGAGGACGCCCGCGAGGTTCTCGAGGCCCAGGAGAAGGAGCTCGGCAAGCTCCTCGGCGAGAAGCGCGTCAAGGGCGTCGACCAGCCGATCAAGAAGATCGTCACCATGACCAAGTACTTCGCCGACGACGCCAAGCGCGACGACGAGTCGGACGAGGAGATGGCCGAGGAGTCTGAGGACGCCGAGGTTGACGAGGACGAGGACGAGGAGGACGAGGACGAGGACGATGAGGACGAGGATGATGAAGATGAGGACGACGAGTCCGAGGAGGCCGGCGAGCTCGCCTGGGAGGACATGTTCCCCGAGGAGGGCAAGACTGGTGGCAAGCGCAAGGCGGCTGCCGAGCCGGCGTTCGACGAGGAGGACGCATCCAAGGCCAAGAAGGAGGCGCGCATGACGACCAACAAGAAGAAGGCGACCAACTTCTACACGCACGCCAACGTCAAGAACCGCAACCGCGAGCGCAAGACGCCCAAGCTGCCCAAGCAGGCTGAGCGCGAGGCGCGCAAGGGCGGAAAGGTCAAGGGCAAGGCGGCCCGCAAGTAGACGTTCGGCGATTTGGGCTTGGGTTGACTTAGATACTCCTGTATAACTACGCCTTCTTGTTGTACCATCTTAGATGCAGCTTTCTGTAATACGGCCTATTTGTTGCACGAGGCACACACTGTGTGAAGATGCCGCTGACGGTCCGACAACAGAGGCTCTCCATTGCGGCGTTCAAAGATGGCTGGCCCTGTCTCCTCACCATGGACAACTGACAATGCTATGTGGTACATTTTCGCTCTATCTGAATGCTATTGAAAGTGATTAGGGCACATGATCTGCTCCACGCCTGTGCCGCAGCAGCAGGTCATGCGAGCGCGATTGTCTGGAAGTTGGGGAAGACGAGTTCGGAAACGAGAGTCTTGCGCACGACGTCGACAATGAAGCGCTCGACCTTGCCGACGTTCCTCAGAACGTGCGCGTCCGCGCTGCCGATCTCGCTCTCGATATGCAGCTCGGGCAGGATACGCTGCCCGACCGCCGCCCACGCCGGCGTGCCCGCTGGAGACGGTGTGTCGTCCGTGTCGACTAGCGTTACGTACACCCTGTGCTTCTGGCCAGAGTACGCTACGACCGCGTCCGTCGCCAGCGTCATGCCCGTGATCACTAGCCTGAGCGGTAGACTCATGAAGAGAGTTGAGGGGTAGTTCACCTGCAGCGACGTGTTGAGCGTCAGGCTAATGTCGGCCTTGTGCTCGATGCGCATGTGGATCTGGACGCTAGGGAGGGGGTTCTGGCGTTGCTCTGGTAAGCCTGCAGGCCTCGCTGGTGGGGATGCTGGCGGGGAAGAGGCGACAGGGACGATCGGCTTGCTGACGCCGAGGTACGAGGGGGCGTACCGCGGCGGTGTTCCAGGTGTTCCGGGGACGGAGAGGAAGGGCCGTTGTCGTGTAAGGCCGAGGCCGCCGAGGCCAATGCCGACGCTAGCGACAGAGTGCCTTCCGGAGAAGAGGCCAGAGTGCACTGAGCCTGCGTCCTCGTCTGCCCGAGGGTCAAGCGGCTCGTCGTCATCGTCCGGGTCACCGTGCAATGGGGCGTGCGCCGTCGTGACTGGGGCGCTGGGCGTTGCGCGAGTCATGCGCGGCCGCCTGCCGAAGGGCCCAGTCGCTAGCGCCGCCGCTCCAGCCAGCCCAGGACCACCGCCATGCGGCAAAGCCAAGCCGTTCAGCGGGCCGCTGATGCTCAGGCTCGCTGGCCTGCCGCCATGTCCAAAACGATGTCCATGTCCACCATGCCCTTCGTATCCCGGAATGTAGCCCGACTGAACGCTTAATGGGGGCGAGTACGGCGGGAACGTCTGGTTTTCCAGCTGATCGAACTGTGATCGCCTTTCTTCCTCTTCCCTTGCTTGGAGGATAGCGTCGCCCTCGTCGTCTCCCTCATCAAACGCGCGCCACACATCGCGCACGTCCTTGATCTCGACGTCTGGGCCGGAGTCGCCGAACTCGAACGTCGTAACCGTTACGGGGCCGAGGAAGCTGGGCCGGGACGCGTTGTTGAACGCCGTGTTCAGGGCCACGATGAGCCGGTCGCTCAGCGACGGCCCCGACAAAGAGGGCAGGGACAGGAGAGACCAGTCTATGTCCACCGACATGGTCTCCCCATTTCTCTGGCCGTAGGGGTGCGAAGGTGCTAGAGTTGGTGTGGAGGTGAATGGGACAAGGGCAGGATCGACTGTTTTCATGCCGATGGACAGGAATGGCTCATGTCCGGCCCGGTCACGTGCCTGATCGGAAATGCTAATCTGAGTGATCTTCAATTACAAACTGTTTAAATGGATAAGTATTACAACAAGGCGAGGCACATCAGCCTCGACGAGGGACGTACTCGCTGCCCCGCTGATGCTCCCTCTCGATGTCCTGTGCTGTGCCGCTGCTCGGAGCTGGTGGCGGTGACGGCTTGCCCTCACGCTCCTTCCGACCCTCCCACGGATTCAGGCGGTTCACCTTGGCCTCCCAGTCGAGAAGCCGGCTTTCGTCCCATCTCCGCTCTTTCTCGTCTTCCTCCGGCGTCCTGAGAATGTGCTGTGACTTGTCAGGCGCATGCGACGACATGCTCGCGATCTCGGTCGGGAGGTAGTCATTGATGACTGGGTGAGCGTAGTCGGGATTGTAGCTGTAGCTCTTGCCGTAACCGAGCTGCTTCATGAGCTTCGTGGGCGCATTGCGGACCTGCAGCGGCACACCGGGTAGGGGCGGTTTGGACGCCAGTGCTGCCGCGCGGTTGTATGCTTTGTACGAGCGGGTCGACTTCGGCGCCTCAGCAAGGTACGCGACGCAGTGAGCGAGATTGATCCGGCACTCCGGCATGCCAATGACCTGGCACGCCTGGTATGTCGCCATGGCCAGTGGTAGGGCGTGGTTATCAGCGAGTCCGACGTCCTCGCTCGCGACAACCACGAGTCGGCGCGCAATGTACAGCGGGTCTTCGCCGCCCGTCAACATGCGCGCAAGCCAGTACATCGCCGCCGAGCCGTCGCTACCTCGCAAGCACTTGTGCAGCGCTGAAATCATGTCGTACCGCTCCTCGCCCGAGCGGTCGTAGCCTTTCCTCAGGCCTCGTCGCACCGCCTCCATGAGCTGCTTGTCGCGGCGCTCCCGCGCTCCTTCCTCCGTCTCGTTCAACGTCGTCTGCATCGGTGGCGGAGACTCGCACACCTTCAGCGCCAGCTCGAGACCATTCAGTGCCTGCCGTGCGTCGCCGTCAGCCACCTCAGCCAGGAACGGGATCAGCTTGGCCGGAAGTTCTGGCGGGTTCTCAAGCGAGGCGACAGCGTTCTGCAGGATGGCTTCAAGGTCCGCGGGCGTGTGAGAGGACAGCGTGAAGACTCTGGAGCGAGTTAGACCAAGACGAATACTGCAACTCACTGGCATCGACTGAGAAGAGCGCCGTTCACCTTGAAGCTCGGGTTCTCCGTCGTCGCCCCGATCAGCTGCACCCAGCCGTTCTCAACATACGGCAGAAACAAGTCCTGCTGAGGTTTTGTGAAGCGATGTATCTCGTCAACCATCAGGATGGTCTTCCTATCTATCAGCTCTGCGAAGGCTGCCCAAGCTCCGTACCGTCCGGTCAACGTGAGACCGTTCTTCGCCTGTTCGAACACTTGGCGTACGTCGGCCGCTCCGGCACTCGTTGCACTAAGCTCTTTGAAGTCGGCGTTCGCAGTGCGAGCAATGAGACGAGCCAGGGTGCTGATGTCAGCTGTAGTGCCAGATGACTGAAGCTTACGTCTTTCCACATCCGGGTGGGCCCCAAAGGATACAGCTGCCAACGCCCTCACCAGCTTCTATCCGCGAACGAAGCAGGCTGCCTGGGCCGACCAGGTCTGTCTGGCCGATATACTTGTCCAAGGATGATGGCCGAGACCTCTCAGCAAGCCTGGGGTTAGCTTCAGCGAGCGATGTTCCGACTCACGGAGCACTGGCCTTCAGAGGGTTCACGCGTTGCCTCTTCTCCAGCCTGTCATCTGCCGGTGCCGGCCGCTTGCCGAACATGCCACCTCCTCCGCCATTGCTCTGGCGCACTGCTGGCCGAGATCGTGGTGGAGGAGGCGTGCTATCAATGACTATCGGGTCGCTGTGGAGTATCTGCTTCTTCTGGCTGCCTTCTTTCTGGCTCGGAGTTCGCTGGGTTTCTCGCACACTGCCATCACCTGGTGCGCCTCGGCACAAGAGGTCGATGTGCAAGTTGATGTCCGACTCTTCGACAACAGCGTCGCATATGGGGCAGTTCACTGAATTGTCAGCTCTGAGCTCAGACTCGCTCTCTTGGCAAGCTCACCTTTGCCCATTTTGTTGATGAGGGACGATGAGAAGTTGGCATGAACGCGTCAGGTCGCGTCAACTTCCTTGGCCGCCGATCTCCGAGGTTTAACCGAAAGTACCGCCACCGATCACGTGCACCCGCAGAATGTCTGGCCACTCCCATGTTGATGATCGGCAGCTCCATGGCTACCACCTTCCCTCATTACACCGAACGCGGCATGGAAGGGCCCGATTTAAAGCGCAAAGCAGCCCCCACTGGCTCTCCATCGGCGACTCCGCCTTTGGACGACGGCTTTACCAAAGTGGAGAAGAGGAAGAAGAAGCGTCTCGACAAGCATCGTCCACAGTTCCAGTACGACACGAGCTACTTCAGGACAGGGAAGAAGATTGGTATAGCAGTGAGTGTAGGAGCACTATAGCTATCTTAAGGGGGTTCAAGCTAACCTGCAGCACATTCGTGACCTGTCGCTGTACATCGCTGCCGACGCCCAGAAGCCCTCCTGGATTGTTGTTGACGTAAGTCACTGTGATGTTCGGCGGTTGACCTCAGAACCCTTCCTACGTCTCCCATACGGTGGTCGTGCTTGCGACGGGCCTCCTACCGGCGCATCTCGGACTTCCCACTATGAGCCCTGCGGCGTCTCTGCCTTTCCTCACGCGACCGTCGTCCTTTGCTGCGGGTGAACTGCCGGCCGCACAAGTGCCAACGATCCCGAAACTGTTCATGTACGGGTGCCCCGTTCGGGCTCCTGGAGACCAGAGAAAGCTCCACAGTGTAATGGGCACATTGCTGCAGAGTCCTTTACCGGAGTACCTGAAGCGGAAGAGGGACGCCGACGCGAAGCGCGTGTTGGGTAAGTTAAGGTAGAGAAGTCCTTCGCTGACTTCCAGAGGCGTCCAAGGAGAACTCCACGCCTGTCTTGTACCTCTGCACCCCGAACCAGATGGTCGCAAACGGCTATCGCCTTCCCTCTTACGTTGAGGCTTCCGACGACGTATACGTTCCCGGCGAGCTTCCGGCTGATGTCGCGGAGTCGCTTGCGTCGCGCCCTCAAACGGTCGACGCGCGTGACTTCTCCAGCGCCGGGGCTTCGCTCGGCGGCCCGCGACCTGTCATCGTCGATGAGCAGGGCCGCAGGAGGAGGGGTAACGTTCGTGGTGAAGAGGGCTGGGTCGAAACTCCAAAGGCCAAGGGTCCACCTCCTGGTGGCAAGTATCCCGTTCTCGCCATTGATTGTGAAATGTGCTTGAGTGAGGATGGCCAGGAGCTTGCCCGTGTCTCCATTGTCGACCTGGAGGGGAAGATTGTCTTCGACGAGCTCGTCACCCCTCCCAAGCCTGTGACGGACCACCTGACCCAGTTCAGTGGCATCACTCCGGAGCGTCTCGCCACGGCGACGCACACGTTGGAGACTGTCCAGGAGGCTCTTGTGACCGGAAAAAACCCCTTGATTACGCCGCACACGATTCTTCTGGGCCACTCCTTGGACTGCGACCTTGCTGCTCTCAAGATTCGTCACCCTCTTGTCATTGACACCACGGTTATCTTCCGCCACGCAAGGGGACCGCCGTACAAGCCTGGTCTCAAGTGGCTTGCGCAGCGCTGGCTCGGCAAAACAATCCAGAATGACTCTGGCGGCCACGACTCCGAAGAGGACGCGAGAACTTGCGTCGATCTCCTGAAGATGAAACTGGCTCATGGTGCGTTTGATATCTGCGATGAGACTGACAGTAGGCCCTGACTTTGGCGACCCGTCCGTCGACACCGAGTCCATCTTTGCGCGCCTCAGCCGCTACTCGCCCAACCCGAAGGGTCCCAAGCGCACATCTCTTGTTGCAGACTACGGCAACCCGCGCTCCTGGTTCGGCGCAAGCGCAACTGATGTCGTGCCGTGCAAGACCGACGACGAGGTGACCGACGCTGTTGTGTCGGGTGTCTCGAAGTACGATTACACCTTCGCTCGTCTGACAGAGCTCAGCCAGGTTCAGCATTGTGAGTCTGCGTGAAGCAAGCTTTACTGACATATACAGGGAACTCCCAGAACGGAGAGCATGACGACAGCGATGCTTCCGAGGAGGATGTCGAAGCCGCTCTGAAGCGCTTCGACGAGCGCCTTAGTCGCATCCACGCCTCTCTGCCTGACAACTCGGCCCTGATCTTGCTTACTGGTCACAGTGACCCTCGCCCCATGTTACAGCTTGCGGCTCGCCGCCAGAAGTGGGAGAAGAGCTACCGTGAGAAGGGACCGGAGGGGGACCACGACGTCCAGTGGACGACTGAAGACGACCGCGCCCTGGAGGTAGAGGTTGGCAAGACGAGGGAAGGAATGGGATTCTTTTGTGTCAAGAAGCTCTCAAGCTAGCAGCTGAAAGAACGGCAAGGCAAGCCGCGCAAGAACATTACACAGTCCACGCAAGGAAAATAGATGTGCTCTACTGCAACCCCGCATTAATATACCTCCATAATTATACCGTATGTTATGCTGTACTCTAATCACGCCTACTGTCGCGTATTGTCGGTGCCGATAACGATTGATTGGCGCTGCCGGTGACCGCCGGTCCGTATCCAGTGTCTCAGCTCATTCTTTACGACTCGGTCTCACATCCTGGCGTTCTCCGGACCGGAAAGCGCGCCAAGCGTCGCGCGCGCATAAGAACACACCGCCGAGCCGTACGTTGGTGGTCCACACACCGTCAGCTTTCACATGCTCTCATTCCCATGGACATCCACGGCTGCGCATTGGACGTGTTCTGCTACGGAGATGACGACGGCGTCAACTTTGGAGGTAAGTTGGGCGAGCCCGGTGCGAGAGGAGATCTCATCGGACTGACGGCGCAGACCGGCACGCATGGGTCTGGATCGAGTCGGCGCAACTGTACACCTGTACGTACTGTCGGTTCGCTGTGTGAGGGGCTGTGATGTGCTGCGTACGGAGAGGTCTCGCACTCTAAGGCTGCTATCGGCGGGCAACATGGAGATGGCGTGGCGAGTGTGGGTACTGTATGTGGCAGCGGCGTATGCCTCATCACGCGGAGAGACCGAGTGCGAGCTTGCGAGCGTGCAAGGCGAGTGTGAAACGTGAAGCGGTTTAAGGGTGCGGTGAGGAGCTTTGAACTACGCACTTAGAGGAGGGCTAGGAGGGCGACGATGCAGTGCGCAAAAAAAGTTGTGTGCATCCATCGAGCAGCAAGAGTTATAAGGCGGGGTCGCCCGGCGCCTGTCTCATCATTCCCACTCTCAACCTCCTTTCGTCCTTAATCTGCTTTCTCCCCACGGCCGACCTGGTCCATCAGTCACTCTCTTCCTTTCGCCTTTCGCATTCGTGCTTTCGCCTTACATTCAACTGCACTTCTCCTCTCTCTCCAACCTCAACTCTCTCTCTCTCTCACCGAACCCACCAACTCAACAACAACAATGGCTTGCGCTGGCGACGCTACCGGTTACAACCGCGGAAGTGAGTCTCAAGCCTTGACGACGGCGCTGCGGCGAAATGATGGGCACCGCTGACACTGAGACTCCTGCGAGTGGGTCCCGTATGAGGAGGACAGCTGGCGCTGCGTCTACTGCTACGCCATCCTGTACCTTTGAACAGACGGTGGCGCACGCGGCGCCCTGCGCTTTGGGACACGCTGGTCGTGTCTGATCTCCATCGAGTTCTGGCCCTGAGAGCCCCATAATCTGCATAACCCCTAAAACGACATCCCCAACACTGCGAACTCCTTCAGCTGGTGTCTTGCCAGCATCTGGTCTGAGTCATGGCCCAGTCACGAGTCTGAGACTCGTCCCCCTCACCCTTCGATCCCCTCACTTCGCTTGTATCCATTACCGTCGATACCACCTCCCCTCATGCAGTCACTTTACCCTTTATCCGGCTCGTGGCAGTCAGTTCCAGTGAGTCCCTCTCAGTGTTCCGAGAGCGCTCCGAGAAGCAGTGCACGGAGGCGGCGGCGGAGGCGCCGCGTCCCAGGCCTCCAACGTACCCAACGTGTTCATCTGGCGCTCATCTGGCGCTTCCTTGGGCGGCGACTTCTGCGACCATTGTCGTTCCAGTCGCCCCTGCGCACCCCTGCGCCCAACCAGCGCACGTCAACACGCGCGACCCGTGGCCTTATCTGCGCCAGCCCGGCGCTCTGGCGCTCTGGCGTGCCGTCGAGTACTCACCGCTCGGCACCCCTGCCTCAGCCCGCCACGCCCTGGAATGCACTGACGCGCACTGACCGTTGTATGCCAATATGCCAACCTTGGCACGTACCTCTCTCCTCGAGCAATCGGGTCTCCGACAGGTCTGAGACTGGGGTATGTGCGCCCAGCGCTTCATTGCGCTCGCACCGCGTTCCTCGTGCACGCTCAACGTTCGCCCGGCTCGCGAGCCCATGTGCCGAAAGGTGCCAATGTGGGACATGGGACAGTGTGCACCAGGTGCCTGCGTATCCCGGTTTCACCCTTGCTTTATTGTTCTCGACCCAGCATACCTGGGACACACGCGCTCGGCGCGCTCGATAGAGCCGAGACGCTCCTGGCCAAGCCGGGATGCAAGCCGGAATCGCCACACCGCCGCGCTCGTCCACCGACCGTCCATTCGGCCTTACGCCCGCCGACGCCCAGCCGATGGCGCTCGCACACGATGTACGATGGTCTTGCCCGAGGCCCCTGCTTGCACATGCTTGCTTCCTCGTGGCGCATAGCCGTCCATCGGTCCGGAAGCCCGGCGTTCCTGCGTACTTATAGGTCTCAAGAATCGTCGGACATGACCTACGCGCTTGCTCGCACCTCTCGGCCGTGCGCGGGGCAGCGCGGGGCCCTCGGCTGAACGGGTGTACCTGCAGTGAGAGTGAGTAACGGGCCCGTCAGGTGGCGTCAGTGTGCCGCGCCGGCGCGCGGTTATCTCAGAATATGCATACAGTGACAGATGTGATACCCAATGCCCAACAGCGCCTAGTCCTTCTTCGACTTGGACTTGCGCTTCTTGTCGTCGTCCTCGCCGTCCTTCTCGTCGTCGCGTTTCCTCTTCTTGTCCTTCTTCTCCTTGCCCTCCTTCTTGGCCTCCTTCTCGGTCTTGGCGGCCTTCTTCTCCTCCTTCCGCCGCTTCTTCTCCTCCTTCCCCTCCTTCTTCGCGCGCTTCTCCTCCTTGCGCGCCTTCTTCGCGGCCTTGTCGTCGTCAGACGCCTTCTCCTTGCCCTTGGACTTCTTCTTCTCCTTGGGCTCCTCCGTAGACCCCGCAGACGACGAGGATGAGCTGCCCTCTCCCGGACGCTCGTACTCCGGTCCCAGGTCCGCGAGCTCGGTCTCGACCTCCTCAAACTTCATCTTCGTGCCCTCCCATCCGACACCGTCCTGCGTGATCTTGACCTCCTCCATGACAGCGAGACTTCCGGCGGACAGCGCCGGTGCCGGCGTACTTGATCCGCTAGCGGCCTGACGAGCAAGGGCCTTCTCGCGCAGCTTCTGGCGGAAGTAGTCGGAAACAGACATCTTCGAGGTCGTGATCGTCTCGAGCGACAGGCGCTGCGGCTCGCCATCGGACTCGGCGGGGGTCGGGGTCGCCTCAGGCGAAGACTCCTTGGCGGCCGGGGTCGAAGCACCAGAAGCGGAAGGCGACTCTGTCGGAGTCGCAGGGAGGGAAGACACTGGCACACCGAGGATCTCGGCGAGGGCCGCGGGGGACTGGGAAGCTAGCCGCTTAGAGTGGAGGTGGCGCTGGCGAGAACTACAATTAGCAATGTTCAGTATGCAAGGTACTCACGCCATCTTGTTGCGGATCGACGACGGTCCCGGACTTGACTCAACGGGAGTGGAGGCGGGGTAAGGCTCGGCACAAGTCGAAGGAGTATTCTTCCTCGACGCTAACCGCTTGAGAACGTCCTCGAGACCAGCACCAGCCTGGCCGGCACCGGCGCTGAGCTCGTCGCCCTCCTTCTTCGCGCGGCCCATGCCGATACCAGTGTTGTCCATCTTCCTCATAACTGCGATGTGGGTCGAGCGACCAGACGCGTCCTTGCCGATGCCGGAGCCCTCCTCCCATCCGAGCTTGCTCATGTGCTTGAGGGAGAAGCGGTCTTTGTCGTTCGCCCATGTCAGGTTACGCGGGTCGTACCCAATGCGTTCTGCGGTCAGCCATGCTCCCGTCCATGCACTCACGCTTCTCTTTCCTCTGCGCGAGACCCATGGTGCTGCCGGTGGTGGATTGTTGACAGATTTCAACTTTGGTCGTGTGGTCCGAAATCTCAATCTCGCAGGTGGACCTCCGGGATCAGAAATTTTGACGCCGAACGCAGTCGCCCGGTCCCGCCACCCATTATCGCAGGTGTTCCTTCCTCATCTCTACGTCGCTCTCACCGGGGCATCCACTTACTACACACTACCCCAACAGCGAGAATAATTCACAATGGTAAGCCGAATGCGTCGGTATGCATGCTAACGTCCTCAGCCTCAGGTTCGTACTCCGTCGATTGCCGGTCACTGGTCGCACGTTCGCACGGTAACTAACCTCGACCACAGAACGATTACATGGATGAGCACCGTAGGCGGCACGGTCGCCGTATGGACTATGAGGAGAAGAAGTGAGATAAATGATCGTGAAGATTTGCTGACGGCAGGCGCAAGCGTGAGGCGCGTGAGGTCCACAAGCAGTCGGCGACCATGCAGAAGATGGTCGGTCACAAGGCCAAGATGATGCACGCGCGACGACACGCCGAGAAGGTCCAGATGAAGAAGAAGCTCAAGGCCCACGACGAGCGCAACGTCAAGCAGAAGGACGACGGCGCCGTCAAGGAGGGTGCGCTTCCTGCTTATCTGCTTGACCGTGAGGGCCAGAAGGACGCCAAGGCGCTCTCGTCCGCGATCAAGGACCGCAGGAAGGACCGTGCCGCTAAGTACTCCGTCCCCCTCCCGAAGGTCCGTGGTATCGCCGAGGAGGAGATGTTCAAGGTCATCAAGACCGGAAAGCACAAGGGAAAGAGCTGGAAGCGTATGGTCAACAAGCACACGTTTGTTGGTGAGGGCTTCACGCGTAAGCCCGTCAAGCTTGAGCGCTTCATCCGTCCCATGGCTCTGCGTATGAACAAGGCCAACGTCACGCATCGTGAGTTTGTTAATCCTCTGCTTTGCTAACTCTTCCCAGCCGAGCTCAAGACGACGTTCCAGCTGCCGATTCTTGGTGTCAAGAAGAACCCCCAGTCGCCGATGTACACTTCGCTTGGTGTTCTCACGAAGGGTACTATTATCGAGGTCAACGTCAGCGAGCTGGGTATGGTCACCACGGGAGGAAAGGTCGTCTGGTCGAGTGAGTTACGAGAACCTGTTCACCGCTAACTGTCAGAATACGCCCAGATCACGAACAACCCCGAAAACGATGGCTGCATCAACTCCGTTCTCCTTGTCTAAACCCAAACATAGAGCTCTTATTAGTTTACCACACCTGTACTTGTACTCCATGCATCAAACCACAGATAAAGCAAACAACCTGGCTGCTCTCACAGTGGAGGAGGAAGGGAGGAAGGTCTGCGGAAGTTGACATCACGTGATCCGCCACCCAACCTCCACCTTCAGACGTCAGCGACAACAATCGCTGCAGGCTGCAATTTCAGCACCCCATCACCCACGAGCATGAGCGGCCCACCAACGTCGTTCTCGTCGTTTCCGGAGCTCCCGGAGCTCTCGGCGGGACCTTCGAAGGCTCCGGATTTCTCCTCATTCCCGGACATCGACTTAGGCTGGCCTCAGAAGCCGAGCGACAAGAAGAGGCAACGAGCGCCGTCGCAAGAGCGCGACCGCGAAAGGGGGCGAAGGGACCGCTCTAGAGATCGAGGCGATGACCGGAAGAGGAGGGAAAGATCGCGAGATAGGGAGAGAGAAAAGGACAGGGAGAAGAGGAAACACCGCGACCGGGACAGGTCACGAGATCGAGACGACGATCGACGGAAGCGGGACAAGGACCGTACGCGGGATCGTGGCCGAGATCGAGAGCGTGACCGGGATCGCAATCTTGACCGCGAGCGAGATCGCGATCGGGAACATCGACGAGGTAAGCATATAGAAAGGGACGACAGGGACAAGCACCACGATCGTTCGAAGTCATCACGACATGATGATGACGACGAGCGGAGGAAGGAGAAGGAGGATCGGCGTCGCCGGGACCGGGAGCGCGCCGAGGAGCTTGTGAAAGCTGCTCCGAAGAGCGAAGCAATTCAGGTGGAAGAGGACGGTGTGCCATGGTACGAGGCTCGGACGACGTCGCGACCGGCACCTGCACCTCTACCTTCGAAGGCGTTCTTCCTTGACACCGTCGGAGATCGAGACATTGCACGATGGAATCTTAATTCGTCTGAGTCGACGCCCAGGTATCGTCGGGATGCAGGTAAGCTCAGCCTTGCTTCGCTTTGAGCTGACAGCCAGGCGGCAGAATCCTTGGTCTGCATGACGGGTTGCGGATCGTCTACTCGCGAGACAGGACGCAGAAAGGAGTTGAGATCGCCAAGCTGGGCCGGCCATATGTGAGCTTACTAGTGGTATGACTGAAGCTGATAGCAGATACCGAGATACTCGGCCAAACCGTTGGAGGGTTCAGCCTCTCGACACCTGGGACGCATTTTGCTGCGGCCCAGCAGCGAGGACAGCGAGCCGCTCGGAGACTTCACGCTCATTCATCGACGGAAAGCGATTATGCCCGCGGTCGACTTGCCCGACTACCGCGCCATTTCTCGAGAGAAGGAGGAAAGCGAAGATGAGCTGGAAGGTGTTCTCGGACAGGTCACGACTTTGCAAGACGGCCTGAAGGAGAAGCGAGTCAAATTTGAGCGGCACCTCTCCCAGCACCCGGACGACTTGAAGGAGTGGATCAGGTACTCTACTCTGCACCTGCAGGAACAGCCGAGCTCTGTGCGCAAGACTGGAATCGATCAGGCGGCGCAGCCGACCACTCGAGCCAATGCCGAGGTCACGCTGTCTCTGCTGGAGCGTGCTCTCAATGCGCATCGGACAAACTTCCACTCGACCGAGCTGCACATCGCCTTCCTCCGTGCGGCAGAGGCATTCTGGCCGGCAGACAAGGTGACCCAGCGCTGGAAGAATGTCATCAACCAGCTTAGAGGCCGGGCTCCTGAAGAGGAAATGATTCAGCTGTATCTCGGGTACATTGACTGGAGAGAAGGTCAGGGCTTCGGTAGCAATGGCAGAGACGGCGGTATCGACGAGGTCTTGAACGTTTACATCGAGGTCTTGGGTCGACTGCGCGCTACGTCTGATAGTGAGTTTGAGGCCCTCGTACAGTAACTAACCTTCAGCACGCAACGTGGAGACCCGTGAGGAAGACATGGTGTATCTCTTTCTCCGTGCGTGCCTCTTCCTGAAGCAGTCCGGCTACACCGAGCGCGCATTGGGCGCCTTTCAGGCGCTCATGGAGATTACTTTCTTCAAGCCTGACCATCTGCGAGCGCCCGCACCCCCCTTCGACCGAGAGCTATGGTTCACCGGGGTGCTGCAGGAGTTCGAGGACTTCTGGGACTCGGAGATCCCACGTATCGGTGAGGCAGGTGGAAAGGGCTGGAAGGAGATGCATGCTTCTCCGGAGGAGGTCGATTTCCCGCGCTCGAGGGGCCCGGACATCTCGTCGGACACACTCAACCCCCACGAACGATGGCTCGAAGCCGAGCGCCAGGCCGAGAAAGCCTTCTCTCTGCCAGGCCGAGCGAGGGATCTCGACGCTCCAGACGACGATCCGTTCCATGTCATTCTGTTCGAGGACGTGTCGCCATTCTTGTTCCCGGTCCAGTCACCAATGGCGCGGTTGCAGCTAATTTTCGCGTTCCTCAACTTCCTCGGCTTGCCGTTCACGCCGCCAGATGTCCCGACGAACTCGCCGTCCTCCACCGACCCTCAGCTGTGTTGGATCATCGCCCAGAACGAGGGGCTGCGCGCCGCGTTCTGGCCGCCCCGTCCAAGTGTCAAGCGCATCGCATGGCAAACCGTCGGCGGTGAGCCAATGGAGGCCGAGGCGCCAAGGGCGATGGTATCACCCTTCGGTTCCCCCGTCAAGTCGTGGATGTCGAGCCGCGACAGCCTGTTTGCTGGTAGCCACTGGTTCCGAGACGTCACCGCTCTTGATCTCGCTCATGTCGACGTCGTCCTGACTCGCAACGTGCTGAACTCTCTGCGACCGCTGGTACCCGACCCCTCCTTCATCCTGAACCTGTTCGCCTTCGAAGCTGCCTTGTCTCCCAAAACGTAAGCTAGGGGCAGTGTAATGCGTCGTAACTGACATCAGTGGTGTAAAGGTGGCCAAAGAGATCTTGTCAACTGACAGAGACAATTTGGCACTGTGGGACGGTTGCGCTCGCCTGGAACGGCAGCGGGGCAAGATTACGGCTGCCCGACAAGTGTATGTCACCGCTATCCAGTCTGCCATGGCCCGCATACAGAAAAGCAATGACGAAGATCTCCAGCTGGACGAGGCGGAGCTCTGGGCGTCCTGGGCGGAGATGGAATGGGAGGAGGGCAACGACGAGCGATGCCTGGAGGTGCTCATCATGGCTGCTGGCATGCAGCGGCAAGCAATCGGTGAGCTCGACCGCCGCCCGCGTGTTCCTAACAAGTCAGCATCCTGCGTTACTCCTAACTATCAGCCCCAGCCGCCTGCCCCTATCTCTCTTCTTAAGTCTCGACAGGTAAGTTACAGGTCTTTCAGTCGAAACTAACGGCAGCACTACGCGTCTTCCCTCTCGCAATCCCCGAGCGAGCTCTTCCTTGGCTCTCTCTTCTCTTACTACACCGATGGCATCGAAGCTGTCAAGGACAGCCTGACCAGGTTACTCGATCAGCTACCCGAGGGCCACCCTCAAGGTGAAGAGACGCTTCAGCTCCTAGTCAAGATAGTGCACTTCCACGCCTCGCGTCACAGCACCCCCGCTTCTCTCGCCCGCTCGATTCTAGAATCGGCGATAGGCAAGTACCCCAACAACACAGAGTTCCTGTCGCTGTACTTGTGGGGCGAGGCCAGCGGACGCGTGTACGGCCGCATCCAGCGACTCGTCTCTGATCTCACTGGAGAGGACAAGGGCATCGTCGCCATGCTCTGGTCGGTGTGGGCGGAAGCGATCGGCTCAGCGCGAACGTTCTGGGACTCTCGAGGTGGAGGTGCGGAGCGCGTGCGCCGGGCGCTGGATAGGAGTGTCAATACCAAGTCCGGGAAGCGCTCAGCAGCCCTGTGGACGCTCTACATCGAGTTCGAAACCATGATGGGCAGACATCGCTCTGCCAAAGCTCTCTGCTACCGCGCCATCGCCGCCGTAGGTGGTTGCAAGGGTGAGCTTCAAGACGGTATCCCCAACTGACGAACAGACATCTATCTGCTACCCTTCTCTCCAGCCTTACGACCCCATTTCACGCCTCGAGAGCTGAGCTCCATCGCAGAGTCGATGTCCGAGCGTGGCATTCGCATGCGGGTGGGGACTGATACCTTCTGGGTGGACGAGGAAGAGGAGGAAGGCAGCGACGCGGACGAGGCGGCGCCCATCACCGGCGACTACGAGTACGGCATGCTGCGCGAGCGCGAGGAGTTGAAACCGTATTAGACTTTGTAGCAACCCACTCAATTGTAACATAGCCAGCACATGCATGCATCAGCATTACATTTCCTTGACGTCTCATGTCCCCGCAGGGACACTTGTGCCTGCCAAATCAGACCTCCACCCGCCCGTCACCGCCACTGACGCGTGCCATGTCATCGCTGAGCCAGAATTCGTGCAACAGTCACAACCACCCCATCCGCCATCGTCTACCGCCATGTCGCACTCGACCCAGCCGTTGCTCTCAGGGACGATCGAGGCCGACGAGGAGGCCCCGCCCGTTCTCTCGGGCAACATTGGCGGCGCTGCCAGCCCTGCGCCGCGGACAAGCGAGCCCGTCGTCCTCGTTCCCGGAACGGCCGCGCGTGACGTCGAGGAAGGCGGAATCGTGAGTCAAGCTGGGAAGGCCCTTTCGCAACAGATCAGCTGACACTTCAGGCTGGTATTCTGAAAGCGAGCTCGCACCCGCTCGCGCTGCTCTGTCTGTACTTCTTCCGATCAGCTGCCATTGCGGTCTACGTCCTCTGCGGATTGTGTGAGTGCTGTTGTCCATTAACACTAGGCTGGGTTACACGTCAAGCTGACCTCAGTCACCGACAACTACGTTCTCTCGGTGAGTGCTTGCGCCGTGCCAGTGTGCACACGAATAGCAGTTACGAATCGCGAACCTAACTGACCCCAGATCGTCGTCGTTGTCGTCCTGCTCTCGCTCGACTTCTGGAACACTCGCAACGTCGCTGGGCGCACGCTCGTCGGACTGCGGTATTGGAACGAGGTCGACGAGGAGGGCGAGAGTGCCTGGGTCTTCGAGTCGCGAGACGTGAGTTACGCACTCCGAGCAGACAACTGACGTAGGCAGCCTCAGAGCCGTCCCCCGAACCCGATTGACGCCAAGTGAGTACAAGCTGGATGTCTGCTGGTATGCAAGCTGACCGTGCAGGATGTTCTGGATCGCTCTGTACGCGTACCCTCTAGGCTGGACGGCGCTGCTGATTGTCTCCTTCCTCAAGTTCAACGTCTCGTAAGCTTTGCGCGTCCTGTAAACAGCTGACGTCAGGTTCCTGCCGATCGTTCTGCTAGCGCTCGTGTTCAACCTCTCCAACGTCGTCGGATTCACGTACGCGGACCGCGACGCGCAGCGCCGGTGGGCGAGCAAGAACGCGAGCCTGCTCGGCAACTTTGGCGGCTTCGGCGGCCAACTCGCAGCCGGCATGGTGCGCAACAGCGTCGGACGGCTGTTCCGCTGAGCGTCTTCTTCCTCTCCTCATATGCATAGATCGGCTCGTCACTACCTTCTCACAGATAGAGCAACTGACTCTCTGACTTTGCGGTGAGCGTAAGCCGGAGCTCCGCATGTGTGAGCAGTAAGCCGAAAGCTGTCAACCGCGTGCGGTTTGGGTGCATGTTTGACCGCCGCCGGCGGTGCGGTTCGAGGCCTTCGAGGCCCGTCTGTGCGACGAGGTGTACGAGACATGGCCGACGATTCACGGTTTGTGGGATGTGACGGGGGGTTTGAGATGTGCGGTGCATGCTTTGACCCATGTTCTACATATGTGTCAGCGAGCAGCGGAGCAGCTATGAAATAGGGCTAGGTGAGGAGAAGTATTGAGTACGAGAGGGTGAAAGAAATGACGGAAGCATGGAGATATGGAGATGGCAGTGACATGCATTCTGCTGGGGTGTCTTGCAGGGAGGACAGTGAGCACATGATGGAGGATGACGGGGTGGATAAGAAAAGCTGTGCGGGGCTCGGCGTGGACGGCGACGGGATTGAGGCAACGGAGAGCCGTTCGTGCCGGATTGCGGTGCATGCATGTGTGCTTCGACGAGCAGCGGCAACGCGAGTCCAGCACAGAGAGTTAGAGAAGGATCAAGGAACTGTGGATGCGGTGAAACGCCTTTGGCGGAGAAGAAGATGAGACACGCCAGACAGACGACAGACAGGAATCAGGCACCAAGGAACAGGGCTGCGCTTGTTGCCCTCGCGAGCTCTCGAGCTCTCGAGCACCAAGCCTGAGAGAACTCACGGACCTCATTTCGCGAGCTCGTGAGAGGGACCGCGCGCGTACGCTCATCCTCGCAAACACGGTCGGTCTTGGCTCTCGTGCTCATGCTCTCACCGTCAAGGGCAGACCCGCTGACCGCCTTGCACCAATGCACGCTACACCTATGCTCTCGTTCTGGCCGCTCACTTTCTCTGCATGCTCAAGGATCAAGGATCTGGTCGCATCCATTGCACTGAGACCTCGTTCACCGCTATCCTCGACTCCTCATCCTGCATCCAGGACTCGGACTCGTCCCACCAACCTCCTCTACCCTTCCCCGCATCCACCGGTCCACCGCTGGTACCGCTTCCCCCGCGCCCTAGCCACTCGCTCACTCCACCGACCACAGGCTGCCATCATACCCCATCCTCATCCTCATCCTCGCCTTGCAACTCCGTCCACTCTACCATCATCCTCGACCTTCGGCTCGCATAAACACGATACACAGTCAGGTCCCCCGACAACCCTCATATCCCATTCGCTCGTTTCATCGCCACCGCCACCGACGCTCTACCCCGGCACAAGCGACCCTGCATATCCCCCGAGACGCCTGGCGAGCTGAGACCTGACACACGAACACTTATCAGCCAGTCCGGCCTCCACGGGTCCTCGACAGCCAGACGGCCAGAAAGATACAATCAAAGGGGCCAGCAGCGGTGCACCACCTGACCAACCGAAGAACCGGCGACGCGCGCTAATATCCATTCCGCATCTTTACCCGACCATCTGCCTTCGATCCATCGACCATCCCCCGCCGCCTCCGTTGTTATAACCCGGTGAACCTCAGTCGTTAGTCGCCTTTCAGCCTGCCATGGAGCGCCCGACCTCGGGAGGGTACGAGAGCTTATTCCGCGAGTCTGGCTGGAACTCGTCGCCCCCTCCCGACCTCAACTTCCGTCTCAACATGGACGCACCTCCACATGCTGCTCCCGGCGCGAGACATGACTCATCCCAACACCGTTTGCCACCTCCGCCCCCTCCACGACCCGCGATGGACGAGCACGGCAGCTACGTCAGCGATCTCCCGCAGGGGAACGGCAGCGCGTACCATATGAGCTCGATGAGGCGTGCTCTCCCAACGCCGCCGGCGGCTGGAGCACCGCCCGCGCACCCAGGATCTGCCGCTTCGTCCTCCTTCTCGACGCGCGATTCGCACCCCAACCCCGGCCGAAGTAGCTCGTACGAGCTGCACAACGTGAATGCACCGCGCAGCCGCTACTCGAGAGCGCTGCCGGCGCTGCCGACGCCTCCCTTGCGGAACACGGCGAGCTTCCCAGCAGCGCCCCCCGGTCATCAGGCCCCATCGATACCCGCATATCCCTCGACTGGTTCGGACCATCATGGTCATGGCGCGCTTCCTCAGACACCGCCTCGACCACTTCCTCGCCCGGCTAGCGGCCTCCCGGCACACATGGAAGCTCACGCATTCGATCGCTCGCCTTACCCCGCCCCCGTCGTGAAAGATCAGTCCCCGATATCCATCGAGTCGCCCGCAGCCTCGCTCTCTACCCACCCATCCACCATCCGGAGCAACGGTGAGCAGGACTACTTCCACCGGGACCCGACGACTGTCACGCCGCAGACTTCTGTCTCGAGCTCGGTCCACGACTGGAAGAGCAACCACAGCAATCACCGGCAGCAGGCGTCAGAGGTGCAGTCGTACAGCCACGACGAAACGTCGGCAGCGTCCGTGCTCGACCACTACTACGCTTCCGAGTCGCCCAGCTACAACGCGAACGACCTCCCGAACGCCCCTTCCATCAGCGTGGACAGCAGCAACTCGACCGTGAAGACGCGGCCGACGTCGCACATCTCCCAGAGCAACGTATCGGACGCGTCGTACCCCGCCGCCGAGTCTTCGCGAGCGGCCCGGCCAACGCACCCCGCCTTTGGATCTGTAAGCTTCCCCAACGCACGCCAGTACGCCGATAACAGCGAGCGACCGGCTTCGGGGAGCAACCCGCTCAGTGACGACCAGCCCATGTCGGCGGCACCGTCGCAGGCGACGTCTCGGCCAGGCGACCTCGCGCCGTCCTGGAGCGAGCAGTCGCAGGAGCCGTCGCGATGGGTGCAGACAAAGTTACTGCTGCATGAGGCGGGCGGGTACTATGAGGACGAGGACGGAGGCATCTACGACGAGTACGCCTCGCAGGAGGAAGAGGAGGAGATCGAGGTGAACGAGATCCAATTCTTCAACCGCGCATTCCTCAGCGAGGTCGCGGTGCAGCTGCGCGACCGCGTTCCGCGCGGTGACCACGTCAAGGCCGGAGTAACCTGGGTCGGCACGTTTACAGGCAAGGATCTTGTTGTGAGTCAATTGTTTCAGGCCATGCCGCTGACGTCTTCACAGAACACAATTCGCTCGTTCCTGCCCGAGTTCACGCGCGAGACGGATGGCGACAGACGGTTCGCGCTCGCGACGGCGCGCTCGCTCCAGTCCCAGCTCTGGGTTGTCGAGGTCGACTGGGACGACAAGCCCGTGCGCGACTCGGAGAACGTCGTCTTCAAGTTCATGAGCGAGATGGAGGACATTGACGTCTCGGGCGAGCTGCCGAGCGGCGTGCTCACGAACGCGACCAAGTGTTACTCGCCGAGCTGCACGGGCGATGGCGGCTGTTACGCGCCGCGGTGTCCTTACAAGACGCCTGTCAACTCGTTCATCTCGATGCCGGACAGCGACGCGGGTCCGAGCGGCACGGCCGTGGCTGTCGTTAAGAGCGACACGGACTGGACGGAGGACGTCGACCCCGTCATCTTGGCCAGCCTCACGGAGCAGCAGCGCAACCGCCAGACTGCGATCCGGCGGGCGATCCTGCTCGAGGAGAACTACGAGAAGGACCTGGCCGCCGTCGAGAACACGTTCATCACGCCACTCATGACCGCGAACCCGCCGATCCTGTCGCCATACCACCACCTCGAGGAGGTCGTGCTGACCATGTTCGGCAACATCCAGGAGATCAGGCGCGAGTCGCGGCGTATCATCGACAACTTTGCTGTCCGCTTGAGGGAGCAGTCGCCCCTGATCCAGACAGTCGGAGACATCATGCTCGAGGCGTCGACGGACTTCCGCAACCTGTACCCGGTGTACAGCGAGAACCTGCCTCGCGCCGAGGCGCTGCTGGCCGAGACGCTCCAGGACAGCCCGCGGTTCGCCGCATGGATCAAGGAGGTGACCACTAGCGGTGATCACCGCCTGCGTTACCTGCTCAACTTACCCGCGAACCACCTGAAGGAGTACCCGAAGGCGTTGCAGGGAATTCTGACTTACACGTCGCCCGACGACCCAGACTTCGACTTCTTGACCGAGTCGCTGAGCTCGATTGAGAGCATCGCGAACCTGACGTCGCTCAAACTGTGGCACGCGACGCTGACGCAGCCGCCCGGCGGGCCGCTCGAGTGGTGGGACATCGTCCCCGAGGCCGTCAGGGCGGGCATGTCGAAGGACGAGATCAAGCGGCAGAACGCGATCTGGGAGCTGATCAAGGGCGAGCTCGAGTACGTCGCCGACCTGGAGGCGATCGAGACCGTCTTCATCAACCCGCTTCGCGAGGCCGAGCAGCCGATCATCGAACGCTCGCGCCTCGACAACTTCATCCACGACGTGTTCCACAACTACCGCAGCCTGCTCGAGGTGCACCGGCAACTCGCGCGGGACCTCCAGGAGCTCCAGGTTCAGCAGCACCCCAAGCTGGGCGTCATCGGCGAGCCGATCCTGAACGCAGCCCTCAACTGGAACGAGGCGTACATGGAATACGTACCCAACGAGCCGATTGCGAACGCCAAAATCGATGAGGAGCGGGCGAACAACCCCGCGTTCGCCAGGTTCCTGGACGTCGTGAGTTTCTCCATTACCAGTCCATAACTAATCCCCAGGACGCGTTCAAGAACCCCGCGAACACCGGCCGCCACGGCCTGAAGCACTTCGTGAACCGACCGACGGCTCGTCTGCTGCGTTATGACCTGCTGCTGAAGTCTATCCTGAAGGAGACGAAGAAGACCGAGCTCCCCGACCACCAGGACATTTCGACGATCCCGCAGATCCTTGATCTCGTCGGCGACTTGGCCAAGGCGATCAACAAGGCCACGGCCATCAACGACGCCAAGGTCAAGCTCTGGCAGTTGAAGACGTCGCTCGACGGCGGCAAGTTCGGCCCGCACGCCGTCAAGGAGCTCGACCTGCTGAACCCCATGCGCGAGCTCATCCACCAGGGCCGCGTGTACCGCCAGAGCGAAGGCAGAGGTTCGATGAGCAGTGGCTCCGAGCTGCAGCTGTTCCTGTTCGACAACTACTTTGTCATCGCGAAGCAGACCAAGGCCTCGTCCAGGAACAAGGACGGCCCGATCCGCTGGACGATCAAGGGCAAGCCGACGCCGCTCGAGCTCCTGACGCTGGGCGAGTTCGACGCGCCACCGCAGACCCGCTCCGTCGGCCTCCTCAAGGGCATCCGAAGCGCTGGAGGCGGAGAAACAGAGGACAAGACAGTGTACCCTTTCACATACATGATCGAGGGGCAGCTTTCAGGGCAGTACACGCTGTGGACGGACTCGGCCAAGGCGCGCGAGGACTGGCACGAGAAGCTGCAGCACGCTAAAGTACTACGCGCGGCGGTGAGCGAGGGAATCAGGATCTTCGAGTTCACGCCGCTCAGCCTGGACACGTTCTACGAGGCGACTCGGTACGGTGCGACCCCGGCTAACAGCGAGGATTACACGGGACCAGTCACATGCTCTACGCCGTTCACGACTATTGACGGCCGCCGGCTCATCGCAGTCGGGTGCGACCAAGGTGTCTGGATCGGCATCCGCCACGAGACGTCGTCGTTACGCAAGGTGCTGCACGTGCGCGGAGTCACGCAGATCGCCGTGCTGGAGGAGTTCGGCATCTTCCTCGTGCTCGCGGACAAGAGTCTGCTTGCGTACAACCTCGAGGCGCTCGTGCCGACTGCGCCGTCAGCGAACCCGGCCCGCTCAGCGGCGCCGCAGCGCTTGAGTGTGCGCGAGATTGTCTTCTTCGCCGTCGGCCAGATCTCGGGCCGCACCCTCGTGCTGTACATGAAGCGCAAGGGCCTGGACTCTGTGTTCCGCGTGCTCGAGCCGGTCGTGAACCGGAACCTGGACGACCACCAGCGGCCGCAGCGGCGCGCGTTCGGCAACCTGCTCAGCCGCAACTCGGACTGGTTCCGGATCTACAAGGACTTCTTCATCCCGACGGAAGCCTCGAGCGTGCACTTCCTCAAGTCCAAGCTCGCGATCGTGTGCACGAAGGGCTTCGAGATCATGGACCTCGGCGACCTCAAGGGCGGGACGATCCCGATCTTCGACCCGAACAAGGTGCGCGACCGGCCTGCGCTGGCAGAGCTCAGCAAGAAGTGCGAGGGCGCGAAGCCGCTCGCGATGTTCCGGTCAAAGGAGGGCGAGTTCCTCCTGTGCTACGACAGTTTCGGCATCTACGTCGACCGGCACGGCGAGCCGAACCGCGACCTGCAGGCGATCGAGTGGGAGGGCCGCCCGCTCGAGACGAGGGACATCGTCTTCCACCCCCCGTACCTGCTCATCATCTCGCGCTCCTTCATCGAAGTCCGGCACATCGACACGGCCAAGCTCGTCCAGATCTACACCGGCAAGGACCTTCGGTGCACCTGGGACGGGACGGGGGGGCAGGCGAACGCGCTCACGCGCGGCCCAGGCGCAGACGGGTGGGGCGAGGAGTTCACCTCGCAGGAGCCGCGGATCCACATCTGCCGCCGCGGGGGCGTGGCCACCCGCGCCGGCGCGCGCGGAATGTCACAGCACATCTTCGAGCTGACCCCAACGCTGCTGCTGAACAACCCCCTCCTGAACCCGACAAACACAAGCGACCCGAACTACTTCCCGCCCGCGCCGCTCGACTACAGCGGTGCGCCGGCGTCGGACCCCTACGAGGCCGGCCCCTCCTACGCGCCCTACAGCGGCACGGCGGCCCTAACCCCAGGCCAGGCGAACATGTACGCGGACCGCCGCAGTGTCTCCTCTTCGTCGACGCACACGTTCGCGAACGTGAATGTGCCCCAGAGCCCGGCGTTCCCGACCAGCCCGGCTATGAGCATGCCCGCCCCGGCACCGGTGCCCATGGCCCAGAACTCTTATCCGCAGCAGATAAGCATGAACGGAGGGCCGTATCCTGCCCCCAGCGCTGGGCTCGGCGCAGGCTTGATGGCAACCCCCTACCCCGCCCCGAGCGCCATGGGCTCGGGGCTCGCCTCGGGACTGGGCAGCATCGGGGCCGCACACGGCTCCACAGCTTATGGATCGCAGCACGCCGGTCACCAAGGACAGCAACAGGGATACCAGGGACAGCTTCAGCAGCACGGAGGCCAGCACCAGCAGCACGGGCAGCACGGAGGACACCAAGTGGGGTACAACAACCTCGTTCCCGCCGACCAGAGCCTGGAGGCGTTCCAGCAGCAGACCTATCATTATCGCCAGAGCAGGAGTAATGGGCTCCCCTGAGCGGACGAGGGCGAAGCCCGAGGCCGCGTCAGCATGAGGCAGGATGAGGGAGCCCGAAGGCTGCACCCGCCACCGCGATGGCTCGAAGACGGGAGCGGACGTAAGGAGGTTGTAGGAGAGGAAGCGGGATGAGTGAGTGGCGACGCGTCGCATCATTGTACAAAATAAAGCGTAATATCCATGCACCATAGACCGCTACCTTGATTTCCGGGTGTATGCATACAAACTAGTCTCTATTGCCTCATTACTCGTTGACCGGCGACGGTCCTCTCGACCGAACAGACGGCGACTTGACCCAGACGCTGTCGAGCCACATCCTCGCGCCCTGCTTGTTCGCGGCGCGGCTGTATCCGCTCTGTGCCAATTCGTCGGCACAGTCAGAGAAGGCCTTATCCTCGGCGCGGGCGAAAGCGACCTCACCCTGCGTGGCCGTTTTGAGGAGGGCCGGGTCGCGCACAACGGCACCGCGTACGGCGTAGTTGAGCCTGTTTGTCTGCGCTGCGCCCTCGAGCGCGGATTTCAGGTGTTCCTGGGTCAGGACGGCGGGGGCGGTGCGCACGGGGGCGAGGACGTAGAAAGCGGTGACCAGGAGGAGCACAATGTTGCGCGCGGCATGGAGGGCGGAGGAGAGCTGCGGTGTCAGCTTCGGCAGGCCTAACTGAGAAGCTTGTCTGGAAGAGGCTCAGCCCTCGGCCTGCGGCCTCGGGACCTCGAAACTTACATGGAAGATCTGCCCGTTCTGAACCCTCAGGTCGGCCCACCACCTCGCCGCGAGCTCTGCGGCACAGGCAGCAACGACGGCCCCGCCCGCCAGGAGCCTGTATCGCGCCGCCCTCCTTCCGGCTAGACGACCAGCGAGCCACTGCCACCCCATTGCGCCGAACAGGGCCGCTTGCAGCGCATACGGCCCCAGAATGCCGGGCAAAGACGCCACAGCCCAATCCTGCGGCGCGCGGCACCAGCCGCAGTTCACGGCGACAGAGTGGCCCCACCTGACGTATGTCTCGCGTCCTGATTTTGTCGTCAGGCGCGCGAGGAGGTCGGCGATCGGGTCGCCGTGCCCGGGCTCGGGGAGGGAGGTGTAGCCGGCAGCTTTCAGGACTTGTTCGGCGAGCGCACGGGAGGGCGAGAGTGTGGGCAGGGAGTGAGAGACGAAGACGTCGTAGGGCGGACGCAGGATTGAGTACGCTGCATAGAGGGTTTGGAGGGCGAGGAGGAGGAGCAAGGTGGGAGAGAGAGGGTCGGCCGGCGACGAGGTCCGGAGAGACCGGACGAGGGAGAGGAGACGCGGGCCGAAGAGGATCAACAGGATTGGCGCGTAGGGACGCAGCGCGGCGAAGAAGGCGACCACGTCGTTCAGCATGGCGCCTGGGTTGAGAGGTGGAAGAGGGGGAAGACGAGATGAGGTGAGGTGGAGGTTTGAGCCATGTGGAGGTTGAGGTGTCACCTGAAACGCGGGGAGAATAACAATGGGCAGCCGTGGGAGAGTTGCAGTCGTGTGGCACCAGTGCCAATTCACTTGCATTATCGTTCGGCTTACTTCTGCTCTGATTAACAGGTTCTTATGGACACTGCTACTGCTGCGCTGGTTGCTTGGTTAACTGGTACAGCTTGGAGAAGAGGAACGAGGTTGGCGAGATAGAGCGAGGGGTGGTGTTGAGGCTGGGAGGGATCGCCGGGGGGCGCTGGCTCGAAGGCTTTCTAAGGCTCGGCTGGGCACGAAGGGCGCACACATACGAACGCAGTGCGGAAACCGCGGGATCCAGGGTTGGCCGGATGGATCGAGCAAGCAAGAGGAGCCATTTACCGATACCCATCGCAAGACCTGCCCAAACGCAAAGGATGCTCGCATGCACCATGAATGTTGCGAGTCGCTCAAGGGGATCAGGTCCGGCATCCCTCGGCGCCATCACGAATCTCAACTCCTTGAGGCGAATTGCGACAATCATGGACCAGTAAATCCTGTCCACAGCCTGAAAATCCTCCTGGCTCACTTCGAGTGCATCGGCTGCGGGTTTCTCCTGCGCCGAGTTGCCGACCCGCTTGCTATCGACCACAAACAAGATGAACTGGCCTTGTCCCCAGCGGGCTTCGAACTCATCAGGCAGTTTAACCATCACATCAAGAACCTTGACGATCTCGTTTGCAGGTGTGAGGCCGTAGATTTTCTGGGACGGAGTCGTCGCGAACCCCCCCCCTTCCCCCCTTCCTCGTCGGCTGGGACGTCCAGGTCCAGGACTACCACCTCAACGTCTCGTCTCTTCAGGAGTACAAAGCCGTACTGTACGAGCTTGAACACCTTACCCACAAACTTGCTCGTCAGAGGTTGGGCCGTCTGGATGTCCCAGCGAAGCCCCATATCCTCGGCCATGCGCGAGACGTGTGCGACCCGGAGAGCTAGCGCTGGGAAGACTTGACCTTGACGGTTGGCGACCTTAACTGCCAGGGGGGCGTAGGGCATGATGGTGCGTGGAGTTGATGTGACGTATAGGTTTGTCGTGAGGTGCATGTGAGTCCAGGTGAGTCAACCGAAACGTGTGGAGAACAACAATGGGCGGCAGTGGGATACCTTCGGGGCGCTCGAAGTGGCGTTGTCTGCCGATGCAACCGTGGATGCATGCCTATCTGTGCAGAGAGCATGCACGACTTCGGTACTGGGTGTTTGACCTCCTCCCTCACCGCAAGAGCAAGTACTCTCGCGCCTTGAGCTCGTCGCCAGGAAGACACTGATTGTAGCCGCTCCGCTCGCCCAACTTGCGCTGCCGCCTGAACTCGCGCCACCTGCGCCGCCTGCCCGTCAGCTCACTTTCCCTCCCCCTTTGCGTTCTTCTCCTCCTTCTTCATCTGGTGCGGAGGGAGCGTTCCAGCGGACGTGGCTCCCGAGCCGTCAGAGCTCTCCTCCAAGTCCCTCTCCTTGGAACCCTGGATCAGAGGCTCCGCCTCCTGAACTAGCACCTTCTTGTCCACCAGCGCTGAGCGGCAACGCTCCGTCTGTTGTCTCAGCTGCTACATCTCGTTCCTGGTGAGGCTCACGCTATTCCACTTCTTCCTCCCGTCCTTGCGCACGGTGTACTTCATCACGGTGACTGTCGTCTTGTCTGCCGTCAGTCAAGAGCGAGTTTTGGAGACGCACGGGAGTCGGCGGTGTTGAAGAACGAGGCGTCGGGTCCGTCGGGAAGGGGGACATAACCCTTCTTCACGCGGGCCGGTCTGAACTGCATTTACGGGCTTCGAGTTGGTGTGGCAAGCTGAGGGTAGATGGTATGGGGACGACATGGCATTGCCGTGCTTCCCGCTCACTTAAAGCGTGGGTGGGCTGGCCGCTCAGCGGTGTGGACGTGTGCTGCTCTCTGTGTTTCCTGCTACGCGTCGGTGGAGAGCAGTGCACGACAAAGTGCGACAGGGCAAACACGTCGCTGTGTGCGTTTTGTTGTTTTCCTGCACAGCCGGGAAATCAGGCGGGGGTCATTGTCCTGCAAGTGCCACGTTCATTCCACATCGTGGCTGCGCCACTCACTCAATCTTCTCTTTTGTTGCCCTAACTCTTCCTTGTCGCTGACTCGCCGTGGAGAGCCCTTGCAACTGCAAGAAGACCGAATTTCTGAGGACTTCGGGCCGGCAGCGGGTTATGTACTCGCCCGGCCCGAGCGGACAGATCAAATCCACTACCCGGAAATCCGGGGAATTCGTCTAGTGGTAAGACGCGGACTTCGCATGTTTAACCCTCGATTGTCTGAAACCGGTGTTCGATTCACCGATTCTCCATAACCTTTTGCCACATCTACGTGCGAGTTCTCTCCCAACTGAGCGCCTTTCGCATTGCCTTTTCGCTCGTCGGACCTTGCAGGGAGCTGGAGAAGACCCAGCCGGCGGGCGCAGCCCCCAGGAACGTCTTCAGCTACCCCTGATCCGGGGAATTCGTCTAGTGGTAAGACGCGGACTTCGCAAGCATCTCCTGTCTTCGACTGTCTGAAACCGGTGTTCGATTCACCGATTCTCCAGCTTTTTGGGTCTTCAGTTGTCTGGGGGCGCTTGAGGTTATCCTTGGGCCCTCGAAGTAGTCTGGGGTGACCCCTTGGCTGGCTTCTCGAAGATTGAGTGCCGAGAGATAAGCTGTGGACCAACCAGAGGCCAGGTGACGCCATCCTAAACGGTGAAACGCGCGCAGCTGCCTCGAACCTCAACCTTGGGTCGGTCTGGTGACATCCGGGGCTACGTACTCTCAATCTCGGCGGAAGCAGCACGACACAATTCGGCGTAAGACATCGGAACGTCGATCAGATGCCACATTGGTTTCTCGTTTAACTTTCCGCCTCCAACCAGTGAAATCGAAGAGCCATGATTAGCTGCAACTACCAACGTCGATCGAACCTTTCGAGAAGCCATCCTAACATGCCCAGGGCTATCAGCGCCGCCGGCGCGGACGGACAGGATCATCCCACTATCTCCAATCGGGGAATTCGTCTAGTGGTAAGACGCGGACTTCGCAGGACTGCCTCGATCTGTCTGAAACCGGTGTTCGATTCACCGATTCTCCAGAGTTTTTAGCGCCTTACTTACGCTCTCGCGCTTTTGCAACTCACCCACGGACTAGTGTCGCTGGGGATGGGTGTTAGGGACTGCCATGCCCGACAGCTCAGGCTCAATATTGAGCCGGGTCGGAAGCGCGCGTTATCTTGATTGTGGAGCGACTGTGAATGCTGAATTGCGTCGGATCGGAAATCGATTGTCCTAATAATTCAACAGGGAAAGCTTACGACGCCCAGCTGCCATAACATGCACTCCGGAGGGCTTGACGACGCTCCACCTCTACCATGGCGCCGTTTCATGAGCTCCGAACAAGGCCAGAGAGACGAGTGTTGCGTGCGATAGGATGGTGAACGCCGGTTTCACAGCGAGCTAAGGGTTGCGTGCGGATGAGGCATCACTGCCGCACCTCCGAGTGCTCATTTACGCTCCCGTGTCTGGGTGCTCCGGCTGTACTTCCGCCAGCGAGCTCAATCGGCGAGGCGTCGAGATCGGACGACATGCATAAAAGACGCCATGGGAGACAAACGCATCGCCAACCCCCAAAAATATGCCGCTGCTCAGCTCCATCAAACGCTCGTGGTACAATGCGGCTGCGAAACGCGCTTCGAAGTCGCTCAAGATTACCAAGCCGTTAAAGGCGGCCAGCATTCACTCGACGCGACTCGAGGCTCCCAGCGTCAGCTCCCTCAGCCTCAGCATCTATAGTGGGCTCTCCGCCGCGAAGTCTCTGACGCCCAGACCGCTCCTACGTCTTCCTGATCAACGACAGGGATCTCATCGAGGAGGACAACGAGACCTACGGCAACAAGCTGCGCAAGCACAAGGCGCTGCGACGGCACACTGACACCAAGATGGCCGCATGGCTCGCAATGCGCCGCGCCTTCGTGCCGTGCATGCCTGAAACGTGGGAGGAGTACGTCGCTGCCCTGCGCCGACTGCACATCATGTTCGCGTGCTACCTGGAGTGCCGCGAGGCACGACTTGCCGAGGCTGAGGCGTGGCTCTCGGTGCAGCAACACCTGGCGTCGAAGCGCTTGGCGAAGGACGGCAGTATGCGTGACCGACCAATGAAGAGGCTCCTGAAGGCTAAGGATGAGGTCGACCGCCTGCGAGGAAGAGTCGATAGAGGTAGGGAGCGACTTACCCGCTTTGAGGACGTCGTGGCGAGCTCAAGGCGGAAAAGACGTATCATCAACGAGGGCATGCTGGAGGAGCTGAGGAGGCTGTCGCAACTTGTTGACGGAGGCGTGGACGACCAAAAGGCGTGGGGGTAAGCGCAGTCCTTGCCCTCCGCACACACACGCCCGACTCAGCACACATGTGGATGCTCTCGCTGCTTCGCGGGGCGAAGTACGGGGGCCGGTCCGTCCCCATCGCTTGATGGGCCCCCAGCAGCAACGCTTGCGAGGCTGGGGCAGTGTCTCGACAGGTCATATCTTGTCTGTTGATCATTCTCATTCCTCGACAAATCAACGTCCTACCCGCGACATGTCTCGCCCTTCCTCAGTCCACCCCGACAGCTCCGGAGGGTCCGACGACACCGTACTTCCCGGTCGTGAGTCGCGAGCCCCATTGCTCGTTCGGCGCGGGCTATCGCCTCTCACGCCACTGTTCCGCAGAGAACTGACATACAGTCCGCCAGACGATGGCCGAGACGATGAGATTGGAAGACTATGAGAATGCTATCCTGACGGGCGATGACCTCGTCAGCATCCATTTCCAAGTCTGCTGCCTGCTCATCCGCCTGCACAACCAGCTCACCTTCTTCTTCCACGCCCTGGACGAGTACCCCGCCTTCGTCCGCACCTTGGCCGTCCCGCCCCCTCGCTTCCTTCAGTACTGGTGGCGCCGCTGGGTGAGTATTTGCACGTCAGTGCCATGGCTAACACACAGTTTGGCTTGTGCAGGACCCTCGTCAGGCTGGCCGAGCACCGCGACAAGATCGCGCGCTTCTCCATCCTCTCCTCACCTGACCTTCGCCGTGACCTCGAGCGCTGGTTCGGGTCTCTCTGGCTGAACATGGACATGTCACACGATGCGGTCATCGACTTCGAGACCGAGGTGGCGAAGGTTGACCGTCTGTTTCAGTAGCACGAAGTGATTAACCCATGTCAATAATTACCCCGCTGTACGATGGAGTAGGGTCGGGTGACCTACGACTTTCAAGCGTCGACAAGAGCACGCGGAAAGTGCTTGCCGCCGCTGACTGCAGCTGTGTGCCGATAAGAGCCGCAGCGTACTCTGACCGCCCAGTGAACAATGTCTATAGCGTCTTCGCCTCCCGGACTCTCCGCCGACTGATACACTTGCACATGTGCACCGTGTTTCGATCCTGCGTGGTGCCTGGAGTGGCAGATTGACTCACCGAAACTCACAATGCCCCTTGAGGGATACGGACCCCATGCAGGGGGGCAGATCTGCGTGAGCAATATGAGCCGATCGAGCGGATGCGCATCGATGTCGCAGTCTACGACGCTGTCGAAATCTTGGGAAGAGATGTGGAGAGAGGAAACCAGGAGACAGGGTTTGGCTGTCCAGGGAATGGAGCGGCTGGTTTGAGATTGCCGCCCTATCGTTGGTTATCTCTCAGGTAGCCCGGCCCATCCGCCGGCCCATCTCTGGGCTTGGAGCTGAAAGCGGAAACAGGGACGCGATGAACTTGATCCTGCAGCGCCAGGTGCGAAGTCCACCTCAATCCTCTTGCCTTGAGCTACTAAGACATGGCTGGTGAGCACACCGCCCGACCCAGATGCGACATGCGCACTGAATACTGAGAGCCTGGCTCTAGCGCGCGAAATCTCTGCCTCTTTACACACACCTTGTGGGTTTCTGTGACCCCAGTCAGGCCTCGGTACGGACTACAACGCTGAGCGACGGAGGAAGCTGTTGGACGTTCGGTAGAATTGTGCTCGATTTGGGAGGGTTTTATCACCGCAGGCACATAGACGCGGTGCTCCACTCGTGGCTGGATGCGAAACCCTGGCATCGGATTTAATGTGAGCAGCTGGGCATGGCAAGGCAGCTGAACAGCGGCACGGGGCCGACGTCACCTATTTTTAGGCACTGTCCTTGGCACCTACAGTGCCTCGCCTAAGAGCAGTTACTGCGGACTGCCGACCATTCTGCGGGCTTTGTATGGACGAGAGGCGATACGAGGGAACCAAAGTCACGTTACCCGCACCTGTTTCCCCGTGGTTGCCCCACCTGGCAACCTTGAAAGTGTTCGACCCCGGTTGTGTTTACATTAATCCATCGTCATCCATCACGGACCACTGAACACCACCGCGACCACCCACCACCTGTCATGTCGTCGAGCGTCTCCCTTGTTCCCAGCAGTTCTGCCCCCGCGCCCAGCGCCAGCGCCTCCCCCTCCGGCTTCGGCAACGACAGCGCCCACCCCGGCTGCACCTACTCTAAACCCCACTGCTGGGCGGAGAAGTCGAACAGCACAGCCGAGGGCTGCTGCTACAAGGTCCTCGCCAACTGGAAGTCGCAGTGCGACGCGTGCTTCTTCCCCGACCCGTCCAAGGCGAAGAACCAGTCCGAGGCGTTCATGAAGTGCTGGGGCGGAGGCGTCGACTGCATGGTCGAGGTTAAGGAGGAGCCCAAGAAGGAGGGCGGCGCCTTCTCGGTCGGCCCCAAGACGCAGCTCGTCGCTCTCGTCATCGGCGCCGCCCTGCTCACTCTGGCGTAAACACCACCACCGCAATAATGTCTCTCTAATCGATCCGCCGGTCAAAATCATCGACTCTCAACGCGTCAAGATGTAGTTAATATGCACTGCTGTAATACGATAGACTATAACGTCGGGAGGCTAAGGATATCTCTGGCTAACCTGGCTTCCGGCAAAGCACGCGGCATCTGTTCACGGATCTACATACCTCCATCGGCGATCAACCGCACTGCCTCGCCTCCGCAGCCAACCTTAGATTGCTAGCGCCTGTGATCAGCGTCTCACCGAGCGCGATTTGGGTTCCGTTGGAAGCGGGCTCCTGTCCAGCTCGCCCCAGCCTGCAATCCTAGGCTGACCGACTGGCTGCCCCTTCGAATCGATTCCCGGGTGCGCACGTGCTGTCCCCGTACTCGGCCCGTCTATCAGCTGACAGCACAGTACAGGAGCTTCGGCGTGTTCAGCTCATTTCGGGGTCAGAGCGTTCAGGACACTGGCCGCATCCTGTCCAGTGGCGCAGGAGTGAGGCTGAAGACCGGCCTTCCCTCAGGACGTTCAGGACATGCAGGACAGCCTGTGCGCGCAGCAACCCTCCGGGCGACGCATTAGCATTCCAGCCTGCAACCCTTGCAGCACCGCGTCTGACTCGGACTGCTAACAGACACCTCCGAAAGCCAGAGAACGTATAAGAGCACGGAGCGTCTTCGTCGCCGACGAAAGCCCCTTCGAACAGTAGCCTTGCGCTCAACACCGCGTCCCTTCCTCGTCATCTCTATGTCTTCCCTCTCAGCCTCCTCCAGCGCCATCAGTCCGAGCGCCAACGCCAGCCTCCCGCACTCGAACGCGAACAACGGTACCCACCGCGTCGACTGCCGTTACGACTCCAGCATCGACAACTGCTTCGCCTGGGACTCGCCAGACACATACGGACCAAGCTCGAAGGACTGCTGTTCCAAGGTCAGCGGGGAGTGGAATGCGACCTGCGAGGTGTGCATATTCCCGGACACGACGAAGTCGGAGCAGCAGGTCAAGAACTGGCTGGCGTGTTATAAGGGCTCGCAAAACTGCATGTACGCCCAGCACAAGGATGGTGACAAGAAGAGCAGCGCCGTTGCCGCGGGACCGAAGGCGCAGTTGCTCGCTGTCATTATCGCTTTTGCCCTCGCCACGCTTGCTTAGCCCTGTACATTCTGTAGCACTCAATCCTGCGCGTTCAAAGTTTCTCCAGCTCGCCTCCCTGTGACCAACACCTGACGATGCAACACACCCGAAGTAACCCATGGGTGAAGTTTGAACAGCTACTGAGCTGTGGTAGGGGAACGTATTGTAGCCGGAGTCCACTGAACAAGGTCAATGGAGGACAGATGTGATGAGGACCATCCCAGTGCCAATTGATGTCTTCCAACGGAAACTCAGCCAACGTGCGCCATTAAGCTCTGTCCATTCCCTCCTGCTTGCAAAGACGGCGAGGCGGTTCGGAGCAACGGAGCACCGAATGCCGAGTAGTAGTCCGTCAGAGCTTGGTGTCAGGGTGGTCGCTGTCAGGAACGGAGGAGGTGTTCCGTTGACTTCCGTACGTCGTGGGTTAGCTCGTCCGGCACGTTCTCGGA
This sequence comes from Trichosporon faecale, assembly GCA_039545375.1. Classification (NCBI taxonomy): domain Eukaryota; kingdom Fungi; phylum Basidiomycota; class Tremellomycetes; order Trichosporonales; family Trichosporonaceae; genus Trichosporon; species Trichosporon faecale. Next base: position 2,034,599 of record BCLU01000001.1, read on the forward strand.
CCTGTACTGGAAAGCGCTCCAACGGAAAGGAACAAGATGCTGGGGGTGTGGGTTGGTAGACGTTAAGCGCTCTTCAATCGTTCCCACTTGCAGGCGGCGTTATGCGCCGCCGAGGAAGGTCACGGTTCGCAGACATGAGATCTTCAGGTCTCGAGGAAGACGCCGATGAGGCGGAATGCGGGGTCTCCGCAAAAGTGACTCAACCGTAACCATGTTTCTGTCCAAGTCTGATCCGCCTTCCTTTCCTTTCCCCCCACTCTCCATCCACTTGTCCAGTCAGTGCCGAATGCCCCCAAAGACCAAGGATCTGGCGAGCATCCCCGATGATGCAGTGCTCGGGCTTCAGGACTGGCTCAAGCTGCTGTCCTCGCATGGCGTGACCATGCGCACGGGAATGGCGCTCGCGGCGAAGGCGTGAGTTGCAAATCGCCATCCCAGTAACTGACTTCAGCTACACGGGACACGACACGAAGGCGAAGCTGAAGGACCTTCCTGTTTCGATTATCAACGAGACTCTCGCCAACAAGGAAGACCGCAAGGCTGTGCAGGCCGCGCTGAAGCAGATTGGAAGTGGACAGGTGAGCTGAACCGAGCGCGGGAGCAGCTGACAGTGCAGGCGAAGACGAAGAAGCGCAGTCGGGATGACGACCTCCTGCGCCCTCTTCCGCAAGGCGACGAGATCCGCGCCCCCGAAAGTCTGTCTTTCGATGAGATCACCGATCCGGAGGTACGCTTCTTGATCCCACTCCTTCAGCTTACTTCCAGGCCCTGCTCCCTATCACAGTGACGGTGAACCGGGCACCCGTGAAGTGCGCGTGGACGTACGTCGTAGCCCGTCGGCTCGGTTTCGATGCGCAGGAGGCGCTCTCGATCGCGCAAGTGCATGTGCACATCTCGAGTCTGAAACACGCCCTGTTCCTTGGCAACATTCTGAACGCGCAGCAGGTGAAGGAGGCCGAAGACGAGATTCGCGAGCTCCCCGGCGAGCACGATTTCAAGGCCAAGGTCACGACGAAGGACTGGAAGAGGGGCAAGCCGCAGCCGGCCGTGGGCAGCTCGCAGCCTTGGGTCGGGATTATGAACTCGAAGTGAGCTAATGAACTCCCATCTCTCTCAGCTGACGAGCAGAATGTAGGTGCTCTACCTGGAGGTGTAACCTGACAACAGCCCCGTCATTGAACGGCCGGACGGAACGTGGCGCGCAATCCAGCAGGGAGCGGCCGTAGAGCCCTCGGTGGTGAGTTCAACCGCTTTCAATGTCGCTCACTCCCAGGCGTACATGTACATCACTCGAGCGCTGAAGACGTTCGCCCCTCACGTGCTGGGCGCAATGCAGCTCGTCGCCGAGTCGTATGAGCCGCAGGAGCTCGATCGCGCCGGCCTGCATCTTTATGTGAGCTGGGGCAGCGTGCGAACTTTTAGCTGACAGTGCAGGGGCAGTTCAAGCCGGACGTCACGGGGTGGGGCCAGCGGGGCACATTGTCCATCGCCAAGATTCTCGAGACGATGAAGGACAAGGTGGCTGACGCCGAGGTCGGGCTGAACGGCGAGGAAGAGGCGAAAGAGACAGCGCAGAGTACCGAGACAGGTGCCGATGGAGAGGCAGACGGCTCCGTTCGACGGAGTAAGCGGCTCAAAGTGGACAAGGGAGAGGATACGAAGTCGGCCAAGGACAACGAGGATGGAAAGGATGGCGATGAAGATGCTCAGAACACGGAGAGCAAGGATGCACCGAGTGCGGAGCCACCAGCTTCGTCCGAGAAGCCTGGCATGACAGTGGAGGAGTACGAGGCGATGCTCGATGCCGAGGCGGCCGACTGGGACTTCCCTGACGGTGTGTAGACTGTGCTCTTCCGTGTTGAACAATAGGTTTTGTTGTGTGTATCCATGTATTACATAGCTATGCTTCCTGTTGTGCACAACGCACAAAAGACAGAAAGGCAGAGGGGACTAAGAAATGTATGAGGCGGAACGAGCCACTGCTACCACAAAGACGGCCTCGAGGGCAGGTTGCAGGGTCAGAATGCCGCTTATGATGTGCCGACGGAAGCCTCCCGTGCGCCGTGAAGATCCCGGAGGGCAGCGCACAGGGGCCCGCACCTGGGGCATCGGACTCCAGGCGCGGTGCCGTTCCTCGGGATTGGAAGGGAAAGGGGTCGTCAGTACTGTCAGTGAGCACTTGGAGTACAGCTAAAGGTACATGCATCACGGCTGGCGAAGCGCCTTTTGCAGCTCGGGCGCCAGCCTCAGATTCGGGATATCGAGGATCTGTTGTCAGCTGCTACCTACCCTTCTAAGCTTACCTTTTGCGCCATATCGTCGCCGCCGCCCTCCCACGTCTTTGCCAGCGGACCCCGGAGGAGGTTCACGTAGCGCGCGATCAGATCCTGCACCTCATCGGAGGATATCCGCCGCCAGAGGAGAAGGTTGCGCAGTAACTTGATCCGGCGCCGGACGAAGCGCTGCATGGCGCTTCGCGCGGCCGGGTTGTACGGCGGCGGAGGGATGGAGCCGGGCATTGTGGCCGACGCGATCGCTGACGCTAGCTCGAGAGCGTGCGCCTGGAAGAGGCCCAGAACGGTCTTCGTGAGCGTCTTGCAGAGAGCCTGATGTCAGTCCAAGCCTTGCCCCCCTCAACTCACGTCATACTCCTTGGTGCCGTTCGACATGTCAGTAATGAACTCGACGAGGTCGACTGCCCGCCGCGTCTGTCGAGCTGAGTATGGGTCGTACGCGCCGTTCTGGAAGGCCTTCGTGAGCCACGGCAAGACGGCCTTGTAGACCATCTCCACAGTCAGGTCACCTTCCTCGCCAACCTCTGGCTCAAGGTCCATGTCGTCGTCTTCATGATCGATTGGAGGCCGCGAGTAGTTAAACATCGCCTTGAACCAGGTGAATGAGTCCAGGGTAGTGTTGCTCTGGAACGTCAGCTAAGGAATCAATACGACGCAGCTCACCTTAACCGGTTCCCATCCAACCATCTCGCCTCGCGCCCAGAACTCCCAGGCCTGAACAAGTGCGAGACCGCCGAAGGCCCCATTGTAGTCCTCCGGGTATCGTTCGCGCCAGTCCGCGAATCGCACCGCCAGTCCCTTCGTCGGGTCCCGGAAGTCCTCAGCCTTGACGTCGTCCAGGAGCGAACGGACTCGGCGATCGAGGTCGTTCTGCGCAGCCTCATAATCATCGGCGATGTCCCCTTCGAGATCGGAGTCAGTACTGAAGCCCTCTTCGGGATCCTCAGCAGCCGCAAGAACGCCGAGGCGACGAGCTCTTCGGTCCTGGCGGTCTTTCCGTCGCGATCTTCGGATCTCCGAGTTTGGTCGAGCAGCCTCCACTTCCTCTGCAGAGGTAGCACTTCCCGGAGCTCCGAGAAACAAAGCGAGGTCGTCGGCGTCGTCGGTCGCTCTTCGCTTCGAGATGAGAGTCGCGCGCTCCTTCGTGAACTTGAACTGGTCCTGCTCGACCTCATCGAGCTGAGGCAACTTCTCCTCAAGGAACCCGCCCAGAGTCTCAACCCATCCCTGGAATCCCTCCATCCATTCTCGCTTGCCGTCCACCTCCGCGACTTGTTTCCGAATGTCCCGCTCCTGCTCTTCGAGGCTGACGAGGTCCTTCGTCGCGGACTCTACAGCGGCGGTGCTCTCAGCCTTCACGACCTCGAGCTCCGCCATCCGGGCTGCTATCCGTGCCTCAGCAGACGAAAGAGACGGGACAGGTCGTGACCGAGGAACTGAGGTTAGCTCTATCAACGACCCTCAAAGCTCGACTCACTTGGCACCGGCTGGTCGCTCTTCTTCGGCTTCTCCTTCTTGACCTTATTCTCCACGAGAGTCTGGCCACCTCGAGCGACGAGTGTCTGCTCCCACTCCCGGGTCTCCTCGTCACTCTCCTCCTCCTCTCGCTCGGCAATCATCTCCCCGATCTCTCCCTTTAGCCGTCGCGCGGCGTTCCGGTTCGCCTCTCGTCCGATGGCCAGGCGGTCGTTCGCCTCGGTGTACGACGCGAAGTCCTCGTCGCCCTCCTCTCCTTCGTCCTCTTCTCTCATGAGTCGAGACTCGGGATGCGGTCCGCGATCCGGGCCGAGAGAGATGTAATCCTCGTCCATGGACCTGCCCTCGAGAGCGGCCTTCCGTCGGTTCTTGGCTGCAGCGACGGCTGCGGCGTCAGGGATACCGGCCGTCGTGTCCGCCGCAATCTGGGAAGCGTACTTCTCCTGCGCGATAGCGGACAGACCATCTCCCTCCGTCTTCGGCGCTCGTGTCGGCGTAGCGGCCTTAAGTTCGGACAGGTACTCTCTCGAGTACGACTGCGACTCTCCACCGGAAGGCGTAACGGATGCGCTGGCCTTCAGGGCCTGCGACAGCAATGACTTCTTCTGCTTGAAAGCCGGCGAGTCTGATGTCTGGGCGTTAGCATAGAAGGGATTAAGTAACGCACCTCCTCGTCGCCACCGAAGCTCAGCTTGCTGCGGCCTTGCGCCTTCTTGCGCGCCGCCTTTTTCCGCTCCATCACGCTCCCGCTCTCCCCGACCGACGCATCGCCGTCACTTGAGGTCGTCGGCACGTCATCTTCCGTCTCTCGCGCTCGAACGGAAGGGCGTGGCCGAGCCCTTTTGATGAACATGTTGGGTGGTTTATGACGAGAGTAAGTGTCGGTGTCTGGATTTGTTGACCTCATCGGCTCGTTGAACGGAACCAAATTTCCGCCTGATTTCAGTGGCAAATCTCGAGAGCAGCGGGGATGATAATAGCAAGTATAATGCATACATGAAGTGATACAGTCTATGAGAAGAAATCAGCTGCACCTTTACGACCATGCCTGCTGGTTTCTTGGTCCTTGGTTGGTGTGTTTGAGGTCGGGGGAGCCGTAGGTGTGTTGAAAGCTGGTGATGGCTTCTCAACCCACTCGTCCTCCTCTCTCCGGGCTTTCGCCTTCTTCTTCGGTTTCTCGCGAGGAACGTCTTCCTCGTCCTCTCCGATATCGAAAGAGAGCACACCTTTTCGCTTCTTCTTGTCCTTCTTCTTCTTTTTCTCCGCCTTCTCCTCCTCCTTGTCTCCAGATCCACCGCCACCGCCCGCGGGCTTGAAGACAGGCTTGAAGGTGGCGTAGTCGAGCGGTCTGTCGTCCACGGGGTAAGGATCCTTCGGCTTCTCCTCTACCACAGCCACAGCCTTCGGTGGAGCGTCGTCGTCTTCATCGTCATCCTCATCATCGCTGGCGAAGATAGCTTTGAAGATGTCTATACTCGGCTTCGTGTAGGTCAGGATGTCGCGGCCCTGGTTGATGTCGTCTGCCATGCCCACCTCGGCGATTGTACGCGGAACTCGCTCGCCGACCTCCTCGGGTGGCGGTGGGGTGTTCTCCTTATCAGTACCGGGCTGGTGGATGAAGTGAGACTCCCAAGCGGCATCGTTCTTGGGCAGCGCCGAGTCAAGTCCATAACTTGCCTTCGGCGTGGAGGTCCCGCTGCCTTCCGGAGGTCCATCCGGGTGAGGATCCGCCACGTGAAACCGCTTGCAAACCAACTTCACGGGATAGAAGTCCTTCACAATACGGGTGAGAGGTCCATATCGCCCTTCCTTGGCTGCCTGCTCCCGTGGAGTCAGCTCCTGTGCCACCTCAACCTCGGTCGTTGCTTTGGCGAACTGAGGACCTTTGCTAGCGTCAAAGAGGTGCAGTCCAGGCTTGGCCTGCTTCATGTCCGAAGCAGCCAGAGCCGAGCTGCCGGAAGTGAATCTTGAGGACATAGCATAAGACATCGGCTTGAAGATGCGGGCTGACGCAGCAAAAGCCGCAAGCTCCTTGTTGACTTCGTCGACGCTAGTCGATGGAAGCAACCGCGGATTCGGGTGCTTGGTGTTGTGCTGCTGGGAGACGAGGTACGACCGATACCGCTCCTGCTTCTCAAGATCGTCGCCATACGGCATGTAGCCCTGAAGGGCGGAAGAAGCGGTGCGAGGGGACAGCGGCGGGATGAAGATCTCGGTGGCTCGCTCTGCGGGGATCTCGGGTTCGGCTTCCATCGACAGCGCAGGTGGAGGCGCGGTGACCTGGCGTGCCTGCGCTGCAATGGCCTCCAATCGCTCCCGATCCTTCGCGGACATGTAGTCCCACACGGATTTCGCGTTCGCGATCCTTGTGTTTTCACCCAGAGCTTGTCCCCGCTGCTCGTGAGTCAGTGGTCGCCCAGGTGCGCCACGGACGGTCGAGTCAGCCTCAGGCTCCTTCAGGCTCTTCAAGACTCTGGACGGGTCCGGCTTCCAGTCCGCTGCGATGTCTGGGAAACCCCACCTGATAGTTAGCTAGGTACAAGCCTTCCCGCTCACCATTTGTCCTTCGGCACACCCTTCGGATCCAACACAAATCCTTGCAGAATCGGCCGCCCGTCGTGCCAGTGATTCTCGTCCTGGACTCGTGGGGCACTGGGGCGGTCCGATCCCTGCCCGACCATTACCACATCGTCTTCGTCTCCGTCATCGAAGGCATAGACCGTGCGGTCGGCGCCCGAGGTTGTCGTATACGGGTCTTCCTCGTCGTCCTCTCCGGGTCCAGCTCCGTAGACTCCCCGCTTCCCTGGCAACTGCCCCATCCCCCTTCCTTTCTGGTAGCCGAGGCCCGCCTTGTCGTCCTTGGCCGCATACGTCAGAAGCTGCGTATCTCTGGGCGCATATGTGTGCTTGCTCGCTTCCTCCGGCTCGTCTTCGATATCGAGACCTGCCCGCGCTCTGCCGAGCTTGCCTTCCTGTATCCGGAGCTTACGAAGAGTTATGCGCGGCCCGATGCCTTGACCCGGCCGCCAGCCGAGCTTCTGGAGCAGCGCATGTCCCATAGACGTCTTCGCAGGAATGATCAGCGACTGGATAGCTGAAGGAAGACTGACGTTAGCCAACTTGTCACTGCAATTGTACACACCTCTGTTCTCCCGTGTTTTCGCGGAACCCAGCGAAGCCGTCGTCCTTAAAGGTGTCCGTATTCTCGAGCCTCCGATCGTCGTTCATCTGCTGCAGGTCTTCATCGTCCATGAAGTCCTCTGGTCGCTGCTGGTGCTGCGCCCGGTTGGACCTTGACGACTTGAACGTGCTAGGAGCCCATCCTGAGGTCAGCTCTGCGTTCGGACGGTCGGACGTACCTTCTTTCGAGCCCGCAGTGTTGAAGTAGCCGGCGGACCAGCCTCCCGTGAAGGCTCCGTGAAATCGCCTTCTTCCCTTCTCATCGCGCACCTGAGATTAGAGGAAGACCGAACCTAATGCTCACCTCTTGCTCCCATACCGGAAGGTATTCCTGCTTGTCCTTCTTGTGGTCCGCAAGGGCAGGTAGCGGCGTTCCGATCTGCAGTTAGCGGCGAGCTAGAGCAGCTCCACTCACCTGAACAAATGACTCGTTCAGATAAGAGCTTTTGAGATTGACGTTCTCGAGCTCAAGCCTGTGCTTGAGCCTCGAAGTCATCTTGGCCGAGTGTGCGGAGTGTGCGGTGACGACACTGTTGTTGCAGGCTGCTGACTTTCTGATGCTGGCAATGATTTCGGTGGCCATTAGATTTTGACCCGACTGCCTATTACAACTGATTCTAATCAGCTATCGTCCCCTTGTCCGATATTGATTCCGGGATCGGCGATGTGCGGCGCCGCGCAGTCGGCCAGGTCATAGCCGAGATGCCCATCGTAGTGCTCTCAACATTCTTCATCCACCATTCACCATGACGAGACCTATCGACCGCGAGACCGCCGCGGTGCTCGAACCATTCCTTCAGACTCTGAGGTCCGACAAGGCGCTCACTATCCCTAAAGCGACTCTTCTCGGTGCCCTCGGTCACTTCCTCGCCCTTCTCGATGGCGATAACCTCGCCGCCTATATTCAGGACGTCCTGAACTCGCCTTCACTGTGGGACACGGTGACCCCTCACGACATTGAGAGTGCTGTTCGACCGGCTCCCGCGTCAAAGGTCGCCATTCTGAAACCCAAAATGAAAGACACATTCTTTAAACGAAACCGAGTGGCCAAGGCCGCGCAGGAGTGGCTCGGCGACCTCGTCAAGGACCTCCACAAATCTGGCAACACTGAGCGCAGTCTCCCGATTCTCGTCGGAATCCTCAACGGTATTTCAGATGTGAAGGATATCGACTGGGGCAAGCCAAGACTAGAGCTGGAGGACACGCTCGTCATCACGCTAGCGGAGCGACTGGAGAAGGAGAAGAGCGACCTCGACGTGCTCAGGCTGTTCAGCTCCGTGGCGGAGGATATCCAGCCGGAGAGGCTGAGAGTGCTGGACTTGAGGGTGAGCCTTCTTTGCTTTGCTCGGACTGACTTTCAGACTTTGACTCCGGAACTGCAGGACGCCCTGTTCAGGTCGCTCGAGCCCGGTTCGGCTGCCGACGCACAGGACAAGCTGGCGGATGCGGAGGACTTCTCGATTGGTCTAACGTCCGCAATTGAGGCGCTGGCCAAGGGAGGCTCGAAGAGCCAGGAGTTTGCATGGAGCCAGGTTGAGGCGTTCACGAGGCGGATGTTCCTGTCATCGGAGGTGTTCGATCTGGAATGGTCAGGGCTGTCGAAGCCTCTCGTCGGTGGGCCTGGTGAGTTCAACATGTTGGAAGGTGAAACTAACAAGCAGAATGGGAGCGTCAGCGAGCAGCCCTGTCTGCCTTCTGTGAAGTGGAGTGGCCGGTCATCGAGCGCCTCATTGCCGTCTCCGAGCGCAGAGTAGGCACCGAGCAGACGGTCGACCTCGTTACGCTCATTATTCGCACCCTCAGCAAATTCACTCCGGTTACCGAGGAGGACCAGGAGCCCGTCGACAACTACGAGAAGACTCTGTACGGCGCATTCGATATCCTCGCTGGAGAGGGCGGTGGTCGCGCGGTGCGCAAGCTCTTCGACCACCTCGAGACGACGGAGCACATTACTGATTCGTACGCCGCTTTCGTCCTGACTGTTGGAGAGCAGCTTGTCCGAATGGTTGACTCTCGGACTATCCGCGATTTCCTACTGCCCCTGGCGGACAAGTGAGTTAAGCTGGTGCTCTCCGTAAACTAACAGTTTAGGTATGTCGTTCGGCCGCAGCACAAGTCGAGCTTCCAGTCTGCGTTCGCCTTCCTCCTCGCGCTTGTCGATGCCGCCTCGTCGCACCTCGAGTTCGACCCGAGCCAGGGAGGCTTCGTCGAGGCAATGGTGCACTTTGTTGCGCACGCTCTTCTGCGCGAGAGCAAGGACGGCAGCGTGACGACGGAGCAGCTGCGGCAAGCCTACCCGCAGCTCGTCAAGTGTGCGAGCCGCCGCAGCCCCGAGCTGGTGCACCAGTGCATCACGCTTCTGAACGAGGCGGACTTCAAGACGTCCGAATACCAGAAGGCAGTGGATGCCATCCGCGTCGGCCTCATCCCCGCCGTCCCCGCGCCCGCCATGGGAGAGTACCTCGACAAGATCGCGAACCTCATCCTCTCGACGCCGAAGGGCTCCGAGGAGCGGCTCGAGCTCTCGTCCCTCGCCTTCAAGGCTGTCATTCAGGAGATGCCGGACGAGACGAAGCAGCAGGGCATTGACTGGTGGCTCAAGCACCGCCGCGTGTTCGACGGCAAGGACGACTCCACGGCTAGACTCTAAACATACGTTGTATTCTTCATCTCCGTAGGCAGATGTATTGTTCATTGCATACCGACACTACAAGTATTCGAAGAGCATGATCGGGCCCGGAAGCTGGGATCCGAAACTCAGGGCCGACCATGGACGCGTCTACAACTGACCCAATCACGTCACAACACCGCACCCACCTCCACCGGAGACCTCTTCCAGGTCATCGCCTCCCGACGGACCGTCTCCAGCCTTTCTTGGACGATGCATGGGGCAAGAAGAAGGCCAAAAACGAGAGAATGCCCGGGATCGAACCGGGGACCTACGGATGGTTGCTTGTAATTGCAATCCGCCGCTTCTACCGCTGAGCCACATCCTCCAAGCTACTTGTTGCTGATCGCCGCAGCCGGCGGCGTAGCTGGCCGCAACGCTCCTTATTTTGCCGTTCCGAGGCCATGGAGGCGGCTACGGGCCTCAGAAAGGCAAGCCATACAAGAACAGGGATGAACACCTCCGATACATCATTGCATCTGCTGCTATGGAGGACTGGGAATTGGACTCAGTTTGTGAAGGAAGAGGATATCCCGTGAGACTACATGGAAAGGGCGCTGAGGGCCACCCCACTGAGAAGCGGCACCCACCACCATCCCCCCAGCTGCGGCAGAGCAGAATTGACGTTGACGGCAAGAACCCAAGCCGGCGGACCACGGTTCCAGCTCTGGTTCATCTTGTTGTACTCGCGCGTCACCGCCTCGAGGTCGGCCTCCTTCTCGAACCCGCAACAGCAGTACGCGGGGAGATCAGTAATTGCCTTTGTCGACTCGTTCACCCTAATGCGAGCCCCAATCTGCTTTCCATCCGGATCCTTCCTCAAATAACCATGGTTGGCAAGCTACGGAGTGGCTCTCATGCATAACTACGCTAGAACTCGCAGAATCGTCGAGGCGGGTCAGGTCACATGCGCGCTGGCTCACGTTAGCCAGCGAGCACTCGCGAAGGAGGATGTGGCTCAGCGGTAGAAGCGGCGGATTGCAATTACAAGCAACCATCCGTAGGTCCCCGGTTCGATCCCGGGCATTCTCTCGTTTTTGAACTATCTCTACGCATCAGAAGGACGAATGGAAGCTAGCTGGACGTTGCTACTGGTCAGCGTTCTCTTCACTACCCTGAGGATCGGCTTGCTCGTTTTGGTTCCGCCTCTGTGCGCGCCGCGCCCTCCGACTGAAATCCGGTCACACCTCCAGCGGACCGATCCCTGCCCACACAAGTCGAGGCACAGCGTCCGGGTCTAGACTCATTGTGGTGGGCAACACGAGATACTAGAAGCAAAGGTCAGCATGAATCTTATCTGGACCGATCCAAATCTCTGATACCTCGATACGGTCGATACAATCGATTCGCGCCGTTCGCTCGTTACGAAGCTGGGACACTCCGCCGTGCTGTGCGACGTCATGTGCGTCCATTCCGGCTCGGTGACTTCTCGGCTTCCTGCGCTGACTATTTTGGGGAGTATCCCAGTCTCATGTTGTGTGTGTTCCTGCTGTCTCCCCAGACGGTATTCCAGATCTGGACAGGGGGAGGTGGGAACTCGTGCCGTTGACGAGAAGATACCGGACCGCATGGGACAGGCCAGGCGGGGCGACCGGCTCGCTCGCCAAGCGCAGGGCCGACCATTCCCTGGCCCACGGCGTTGGACTGGAGGTTGGGAGCCTGAGAACGATAAGGATCACGTGTGGCCTGCGGTGAGTGTGCAGGGACGTCGGCGTTCGTATCGGCCAAGCCACTGTCGTAGGCTCACTAGGTACGGCGAGGGCAGCCATAGGTCAGCTGTCGGTTATGATGCAGCTGTCGGACGCCGGCGGTATGCCTTCGGAACAATTCTGGCTCTAACAGCATGTGACGTTCAGCAAGCGCTATGCGACCGATAACACGGTGGGCGACAGTCTTAAGAAGCCAATCTAGGCTGACTACTTCGCACCATCCCCATCGCTATCCGTAACCACCATGCAGGCTCAAGCACAGGACCGCCGTTCACATCGACCCCACCAAACCCGCCGAGGGGCAGAAGGGCCTCATGAACCGCTGGCACCCCGACATCCCGGCGTTCTGCACCGTCAAGCCCGGCGAGGTGTTCAACGTCGAGTGTCACGACTGGGTCGGAGGCCAGATCGGCAACAATGACAGTTCGGACGACATCAAGGTTTGTTTTCCCTGAAGCAATAAGCCCGACTGACCACAGAACGTCGACCTGACCAAGATCCACAACCTCAGTGGCCCCATCGCCGTTGAGGGAGCGAAGGAGGGCGACGTGCTCGTCGTCGACATCCTTGACGTCACGCCCTTCCCCGGCATGCAGTGGGGTTACACCGGCATCTTCGAGAGTGCGTTCTCCCCCAGTCTCGAACTGATGTCCAGAGACCAACGGTGGTGGCCTGTTCGCGAACGAGTTCGACTCCAAGGCGGCCAAGGCCGTCTGGGACTTCGAGGGCATCTATGCGACCTCTCGACACATTCCCGGCGTGCGCTTCGCAGGAATCCCTCACCCCGGCCTGATTGGCACGATGCCGTCGCAGGAGCTTCTGGACAAGTGGAACAAGCGTGAGGGCGACCTCATCAAGGCGAACGAGGGGTGCTGCCCCGAGGTCGCTCTGCCCCCGACTGCAAAGGGCGCCTATGTCGGCCAGGAATTGCCTGACAAGGTGCGCGAGAAGATCTACAAGGAGGGCGCTCGCACCATCCCCGGCCGCGAGCACGGCGGTAATGTCGACATCAAGAACCTCTCGCGTGGCTCCCGCTGCTACTTCCCGGTGTACGTTGATGGGGCCAACCTCGCTGTCGGCGACCTCCACTTCTCGCAGGGTGACGGCGAGTTGTCGTTCTGCGGTGCTATCGAGATGGTAAGTTGTAGGTTGGAAAGCGTTCAACTTACACCAGGCCGGCATTGTCACTCTGAAGACCTCCGTCATCAAGGGAGGAGTCAAGAAGCTCGGCCTCCGCCAGCCCATCTTCCTCCCCTCGCCGGTCGACCCGAAGTACCACGAGCAGATCATTTTCCAGGGTGAGGTTCGGTTCTGGCTAAACTCGCTGACTTCTTCCAGGGCTCTCCGTTGACGTCCACGGCGACGGCAAGCAGTACAGCATGGACGCGACGGTTGCGTACAAGCAGGCGGCGTTGAACTGCTTCGACTACCTAAACCGGCTCGGCTACAGCCGCGAGCAGGCGTGTGAGTCAACTGATCTGAGACCGGAGCACTGCCTCTCGAAAAGCGTGACCTCGCTGACGGCAGACCTGCTCTGCTCGGCTGCGCCCGTTGAGGCGCACGTCGGCGCAATCGTCGACGTCCCCAATGCGTGCGTCACGATGGGTCTTCCCCGTGCAATCTTCGATCGGGACATCCTGCCCACCGATGACGGACTCGAGAAGCGCGACTACGGCCAGGCGGCCATTCGCTCGGACGGCGTGCGCTGCAAGCAGCCTGATCTCAAGTAGATAGTTGGTCCGCATCAGGCGGAGCCGGCGGACGTACCGGAGTCCACCTGAGAAGATCCGTGTTTGCCGGGTGGGCCAGCGCTAGCGACGGAGCGGCGGCGGACTAGGCGCGGAGCAGCGGAGGGAGAAGTGACGGAGATGTCCATAGTCAGAAGCTAGTTCCTTTGTAGCTCCGGGCACATCCGCCCGGTGCTCGCTCGGATGTACCCATACGCACTAAGAACGCTGCCTCCGATGCCAAGCTGTGGAGAGAACCGGGATGAATTCAGAGGCGGGGAATGCAGAGGAGAAGAGTTATGTCACAGAACATTCCGAACAAGAGAGCCCTGGCACAGCAATGCGCCAGTTGCGCCAACGCCCAGAGATCCAAGAAGCACGGCTCGCCTGCGGATCCGAGCGACCGATCTCATATCCGCCTCCACCTGATCCACCACAGCCGCATCGGTGTGCATCCCCTTCGTGCACCTTCCTCGCCGCCGCCGGTACATATAACCAGCCAGCGCAGCAGGTGACATGCACCATCCTCCCTCGAACTCGTCGTTCTCCAGCTCTCTTCGATCTCTCATTGAACACTCTTCGCACTCACACCATGCTGCTCAGCACTGTCGCCTTCCTCGCCCTGATCGGCGCCGCCACCGCCGCTCCCGCTCCCCAAAGCTCCCCCAAGCCTCCTGTCAGCTACGATGGCCGCCAGCTCCGCTTCAACTTGCAGCTGGGCAAGTGTCTGACTGCGCGCAAGGTTGAGGTTGGCTCCGAGCTCGGAGTGTAAGTACGCAACATAGTCGGATTCTGACCACAGTGATCTCTGCACGGAGGGACCCGGCCAGCTCTTCGACACTGGTCCTCCCCACACCGTCGGCGTTATCCGCGTCAAGGGGACGAACCTCTGCGTTGACGCTGGTGACTGTAAGTCTTCCATCCCATTCCACCCGCATTCCTTTGCATCATGCTGACGATCGCAGACAGCTGCAAGGGCAACGGCAGCAAGCTCACCCTCCAGAACTGCGGTCAGGGTGCCCACGGTGCGCAGGAGTGGTGGCAGTCGACCGAAGGTCGCATCGAGCTCGCCGGTCCCGTCACCCACGCTCACCAGATGCCTCCCCGCTCTGGCCAGTGCATGGACCTCCGCGACGGCAACGAGGCCACCGGCTACGTCCAGACCTGGCAGTGCTACGACAACAACAAGAACCAGCGCTGGGATCTCGGCCCCTGGTGCCGCTTCTGCTAAGCGAAGGCTGTGTATAATCGTAGAATGAAACGGACACTTCAACTCATAGTAGCCAAGGACAATGGACGATGCATGTGTGTGAGCGGCGAATCGCCCAGTTGATCCCGAGGGTGTCAGCGCTGCATATCGCCCGGAAATCCAGACAAATGCGACGAAAGTGTCACCAGATGCCTTGCGATGTTTCGCACGTGACCGTCCGTGCATCCAGCTCTCGTGCGCGCTGATCGCACCATTCCGAGACACAGATGCAGCAACCATTGCCCGCGCATGCCATGCATTCCAGCGGAATGTGCCGCCAGGCTGGTAGAGAGGACGACGACTACCGGCCAATGGTTGTGAAGATAAGGGCCACGTGAGATAACCGCCATGTGAGATCGGACTGGGCGGCGTTTCCGGCGTTACTGAACTGTCAACCGACTATCAAAGTGGCACGAATGGAACGATGGTGCACGTGACTTGCAGTTCCGTGCTCGCAACGCCTGGCGGACGGTCGCTACGAGATTCAATGTCGAGCAACTTGACTCTCTTTCTCCACCAAAACTAGCGGCTTTCGGTTTGCGGCCCCATCGTTCCAGTTCCTCATCTGGTGGGTCAACTTCGCGTTTCTTAAGAACCCCGTCGCTAACGTGCGCAGAGACCTTTGTCCATTTCGAGGATTTTTGTTTCGAGTTTGCAAGCCCCTTACATCTCTTAATCGTCTACCCGACTTTTAACAAGCAAAAAATCCATCAAAATGTCCAACCTTCCTGCTGCTCTTAACGCCACCGAGGACGACATCCAGCTCCTCCTTGCTGCCCAGGCCCACCTCGGCACCAAGAACTGCGACAAGTCTATGGAGTCGTACGTCTGGAAGCGTCGTGCCGACGGTATCCACGTCCTCAACATTGGCAAGACCTGGGAGAAGCTCGTCTTCGCCGCGCGTATCCTCGCCGCCATTGAGAACCCCAACGACATCTGTGTCATCTCTGCCCGTCCCTACGGTCACCGTGCCACTCTCAAGTTCGCCTCGTTCACTGGTGCTCAGGCGATCGCCGGCCGCTTCACCCCCGGTTCGTTCACCAACTACATCACCCGTTCGTTCAAGGAGCCCCGTATCATCGTCGTTACCGACCCCCGTGTCGACCACCAGGCCATCCGCGAGGCCGCCTACGTCAACATCCCCGTCATCGCCTTCGCTGACACCGACGCCTCGCTCAAGTTCTGCGACGTTGCCATCCCCTGCAACAACAAGTCGCGTCACTCGATCGGTCTGATGTGGTACCTCCTCTGTCGTGAGGTCCTCCGTCTCCGTGGCCAGGTTCCCCGTGGCCCCACCGGCCCCTCTGGCTGGGACGTTCTTCCCGACCTCTTCTTCTACCGCGACCCCGAGGAGATCGAGCGCGAGCAGCAGGAGAAGGCTCAGCAGGAGGCCGAGGCCGCCGAGGAGGCCGCTGCCCCCGCCGCCACCACCGAGGAGTGGACCGGTGCCACTGGCACCGACGCCGCCTTCGCTGCCCAGCCCACCGACCAGGCTCTCGACTGGTCCGCCGAGCCCCAGGGCGGAGACTGGGCTGCTGAGCCCGCTCAGCCCGCCCAGGAGGGCGCCACCGGTGGCTGGTAAATCTGTGCTTCTTAGCTTGTAAGGGACAGCGTGACTGTCTCTACGGTTTGGAGTGCAAAGAAATCTATCTTTCTGTTCTGTAGTGATGTACATTACAGATGCGATTGACCCGGTTTATTGAGATACCATCTGCTGCAGTTCACAAGACATTCCGCCTCAAATTGCATTGTATGTTCGCTGCAAAATCGCGTGGAGATCTAGTGCAGTCACGTGACTGAGTCATTATTGCGAACGGGCAAGCCGGGGCCGAAGATTGGGTTTCCCTGGTGGGCTTTCCACGAGGTTCCGTTATCTGCGGGGTCCGAAGATGTCGCCAGAGGTCGTTCTGCCGTATGAGGGGATCAAGCTAACAAGTGAAACGCCGCGGTGCTGGTAGGCAGGTGCCTAGATAGAGCGCGCTTGGGCGTGGACGCGCCGGGTAGACAGGTGGGCGTGGCTTGATGCTTGGTAATCTGGCTGGGGCTGTATGGGGAGAGAGATTAGATGCTCGTTCTGAGGAATGACGCCATGAGTCTAACGCGTTGAGCCGACGGGCATCTTGTTCCCTCATAGATACATGCGCGAAGCAAGAGCACGTCTTCGGGCCGATCACTTGGGTCCAGGAGAATGCTGCGTGCTCATACGCAAAGCGCGCTAGACGAATGAGGGACGGAGCCGGCGGTCATGGAACGTCAGACATCGCCTCGGTGAGCGCCTGGTCAGCTCGGTAATCAAGCGTGCCTTTGTTTTGTCATCCTGGCGCATGCGGCGTCATAGGCATCCAACGGGGCCCAGCGACCGCACTTCCCACCGCCCGCGACCTGACAAACCGAGATATATATAACCTCTCTGTGCTTGCTCTACACCTCCCTTCTGAACCTCACTGCATGAGCATCCGCCCCGTCGCCAGTGTCGCTCGCTCTCTCGCCCGCCCACTGATCTCGCGCACCGCCCTCCGCCCACTTAAAGCTAACCCCGCTCATCTCCGCTTCCATCGCTTTCCCCACGCCGCACACAACACTCGCACCATGTCTTCCTCCGCTGCTGCGACCACCCACCTCCCTAACCCGGAGCCCAGCCCTGCCGGCCAGGTTCCCGGCCAGGGCAAGGCCAACCTCCACCTCTACACCTGGGGCACGCCCAACGGCTACAAGGTCTCGATCCTGCTCGAGGAGCTCCGCGCCGCCTACCCCGATGAGGCCAAGAACAAGCTGGCGTACGACGTCATCCCCGTCGACATCAGCACGAACGTGCAGAAGGTGAGTTTCTGGCTCTGGATAAGCAGCTTCTGCCTCCTGGTGCTTGACCTGATGACCAGACCCCCGAGTTCCTCAAGGTGAACCCTAACGGTCGCATTCCCGCTCTCGTCGACGACAGCCAGAATGGCCTCGACGTCTGGGAGTCGGCCAGCATCGAGCTCTACCTTCAGCAGCAGTACGACCCCGACTCGAAGTTCTGGTTCACGGACGTGAAGGGCCGTTCCGACGCTCTCTCGTGGATCTTCTTCGCGCACGGCGGTGTCGGACCGATGCAGGGCCAGGCTCACCACTTCTACCGCTACGCACCTCTCAAGATCCCCTACGGCATCAAGCGCTACGTCGAGGAGACGGAGCGTCTGTACTCTGTGCTGGAGGACGGACTCGAGAAGGGCAACGGCTGGCTCGCGGGCGGCAAGTACTCGATCGCCGATATCAACGTCTACCCCTGGGTCCGCAGCTATGCCTGGGCCGGCATCGACATCTCCAAGTACCCCCGCCTCGGCAAGTGGATCAAGACCATCGAGGAGCGTCCCGCTGTCCAGAAGGGTCTCACTGTTCCCAGCCCCCCGCGCGCGGGCACCACCGCCGACGAGGTCGAGAAGATCGCCGCCGACGTCGCCAACTGGAAGGACAAGGCGGAGAAGGAGCTCGACGACGAGAAGAAGAAGCTCGAGCAGGAGAAGGCCCAGAAGGAGAAGAGCTCTTAAGCTGTACTGATTGACATGTATCGTCTGAAGAATGAGCCCATCGAAGCGGTTGACGGCAGGTGCGGTCGTGGCACGTGGCAAGTCTTCTCGAGACAAGACTCGGCACACTGACGGAGTGTCGTCGACTCGTGAGTGAGCTAACCAGACCAGGACTGACCTTCTCCAATGAGCATATGCTCAGAAGTTGACTGACGGGGTTAAGCATGCAAGCGCACGCTTCGGGCTCGAGGCTGACAGTCTTTGTTGACCTTGACTTTACAGTAATGACGAATTATGGACTCTGCGCTATCTCTGCTCGATGGACTGCTGTTCGCCAGGCCTGCACCCTCGCCTCTGGTACGACACATTCTTGTTCTTGAATGGGGCATCTCCCTCCGTACCATGGATCCTTCTAGCCATCAGTCGTACGCCCGACTGACACTGGACCTGGGCCCTCGTGTGGTCATTCTCTTTGGGCACTCCCTCAGCTTCCCCGCCTACACCAACTTCCGGTCTGGTCTGTTCAGCCTGCCACCTGCACCTCTCGCACTCAACACACAGCATGCTCCGACCCGCTCCGCTGCCTGCCTGCTGGTGCACAACACAGCGCGCCAGCACCCGCTGCGTCAGCTCCAGTCTGGCATCTGTCACAATTTCTCTTTCTTTCCATTCTTCAACAATCATCATCATTCTCACCTGAAACCACCACCTCGTAGCATAATGGGGATCAAGGGCCCCAACAAGGCTCGCGCGCGGGAGATCCAGCATCCCCGCGACGTGCCGTGTGACCAGAATCCCAGCCTCAGGGAGGTGCTGTACGCGTGCAGCGTCGGCCGCGAGGAGAAGGAGAAGAAGGAGCAGCGCAGCCGCGGGAAGAACATGCAGGAGACGACCAGTCTCCTCCCCATTGCCACGAGTGAGTCCGCCCTAGGAATAACACTGACAGCAGACCGCAACGACGACCCTAACCGCCTGCCAAAGCAGGGGATGTACTTCAAGAAGCACAGCCTGCAGGCTGTCGAGAACGCGCGGGCTGAGCAGGACGCGACGTACGTGCAGGGATCGACTGCGAACAACTCGTCCGCTCAGCGCTCTGCGCCTACGTGGCAGTTTGCCCATCAGGAGCACGGCAATCACTTGCTCATGCTCGCCACTCCTTTTGGCCAGACCACTGAGACGGCCCAAAACCCCGCCGCGCCACAGGCGAATGTATTCCCTCTGCCCATGCAGCCTCAGAACCGCTGGTTCAAGTATGCCCGGCCCGTCGCGTCGCCGACCGCGCGCGACCCGCCCGTCGCGTCGCCTGGTCCGTTCGTCCCTCTCGTCGCCACCGTGCCGCGCGTCAACGATCGTCCCCGCCAGCCCAGCACGTCGCATGTGCCCCCGCCTCCTCCCTTCAATCTCCAGAAGACCCCCGCCAAGCCCATCCAGGATTCTCACGAGTCTGCTGCTGATACCGGTTCCGGCAACTCCGGCGGCGGCATCACCAACAGCACGGGTGCTGTCGTTCTCCAGGAGGCCGACGGCTCGGCGAACAAGGACTCGCGCTACAACGTGGCCATGTCGACTGACTCCGTTCGCCCTCAGCTGCCCAAGGCTCCCCTGCCCGAGACGCCTCGCTATGACGAGGGCCTGATGCGCCTCGGCAAGGTCTACCCTCCGATTCCTGCCGGCGGCAAGCAGACCGCCTCCCCTGCTCGTCCTAAGCCCGCCTCCGAGGCCGCTGCAGGCGCTCAGCAGAACTCTAGCGGAAAGTCGACTTCCGGCCACGCCGCCGCCAACAAGCGTAGTGCGCCTCTCCAGTCCAGTGTGAACGCCGCCACCTCGGTTCTCCCCAAGCCCATTAAACGTCAGAGCGTGCCCAAGACCCCCAAGACCACTCTCGAGACTCCCCAGTCCGAAACTGCCGCTAAGGCGGCCCGCAAGAACAAGCCCAACGGCGGCGAGGCTACCCCCGCCACTAACAAGAAGGTCAACGGCAGCAAGGCTCCCGCTGGGAACAGCAAGAAGAAGGACGCCAACAAGGTCGTCGCCGGCCCTGAGTTGCGCCTCAACCCTCCGCCCTCCCTCGTCTCGACTCACCGCCGGGGGAACGACCCATTTCCCACGGCCAAGACCTCTGGTCCCAACGCAGTCGCGGGCAACAAGCAGCAGAATAAGGCGGGCATGATCGACAAGACGCAGACCTCGTTCCAGACCAATGTCGGCAAGGTTGCCGAGGGCGAACTCGCAGCTAAGACCAATGCTAGCACTACTAGCACTACCTCGGGTGCGGCCGTCAACTCTGCTGCTGGGAAGACCGCACGCGACGCCGCGAAAACTGCCGACCCTGCGTTGGAGAACAACGTCCCCTCGGCCCACGAGGCTGACACCGCCGTCGCCGAGTCTCTTTTGCAGCTCTCTGTTGCTCCCGTCAAGGGCAAGAAGAAGGCTGGCTCGGACAACTCGACTCATCTCGGTCACGACGATGCTTCCGTTGCCGTCGAGGAGCCGGCTCAGTCCGCTACCAACAAAACCAAGGCCTCCGAGGTCGCCACCATCGCGCACAAGGAGAACACGAAGGTCCAGGCCGCCGGTGACAAGACTACCCCCGAGGTCGACAAGGTCACCGCTCACGACGGCGACATCGTCATGAACGATGCCGACTCGGGCGTCACGGTCCGTGCCTCGTCACCGGTCGTGCCCGCAACCGAACCTAATGGTTCCATCGACGACGCCTCCAGCGACAACCGCCACCTCAGCCTCGACCTTGACGCCGCCCACAGCCCCGAGTCGTCGCCCGAGCCCGAGCTGCGCACTCCCCACGGCACTCGTAGCATGACCCTTGAGCCCTCGATTAAGCCCTCGTTCGATTCGCACCCCAGCGTCGATGCTGCAGGCGACATGGTCATGCTCGACACTACCGCGGACGCCCTCATGGACAAGGACGGCCCCGCGACGTCTAAAGAGCACAGCAGTCCCAGCATGCCCACTCTCCAGTCTGAGAGCGTGGATGTCCTGATGTCCTCGCTCTCGATCGCCTCCGTCGCCATCAACACCCCCGGCGCCCAGCAAAACAAGGGGAAGCGTAAGGAACATCCCGCGACTGAGCCTGGCCCCGTTCCCTGGACCCAGGCCAAGAAGACGCGCACCGCGTCCGCCCTGATCTTCAAGGCCATCGGTATGGCCTCCAGGAACGCAAGCGCGAAGGATAAAGCGGTCCTTGATGGAATTGAGAAGGCTTGGGAGAATCTGTTCGAGGATGAGTGAAGGCTGGACTGAGCACGACCCATTCGTATGGTTTTGGAGTACGGTTGTCACGTGCGACGATTCCGCAGGCGAGTCCAAGCGTCCGATTGTCTTCGTTAGTGCAGGTCGTCTGTTGTTTGTAAGAGATGGAAAGCCGTAGGCGAGCTAGGCAGTATCTGGTTGTATGAGCACTGTGTAGGCGAACATGAGCGTCAGCTTGCAGAGCGCGTGGCCGCCGTTGGTGCAAGGGATGAAGCTCAAGAATAAGACGCAGGTCAGGAGGAAGACAAGGCGGAAGTGTGTACGAGTGGAGGTTTGGCGGCCAGGCTGCGTCATTGGCGGTGTGGCGCCTTCCCTTCTGTGACATGGACTTCTCTGTTCGTGCTTCCCTGAGCCGTTCTTGCCCCCAAAACCATCCCCTCCCTTGTCCTTGACACATTGAACGCGCAAGCATCTTAGCCAGCCTGTCAGCCTCCTCCTATGCTCTATTTGTCAATGCATGTCGAGTGAGGGGCTCTAGGAGCCGCCGCGCCCCGGCGCTCCCGTGAGCGCCTCAGCAGCGCCTCCTTCGGTCTGATCGTATAACGGTTAGTACACAAGATTCTGATTCTTGTAATCTGGGTTCGATTCCCAGTCGGACCTTATCTTTTGGCTTTTCTGGCTGCTATGCATGTGTTATGGGTAAGGGATGAGCTCCAGTGAGTAAGGACGGTGTGAGGCTACCTGTAGCTGCGGTCGGGTCGGTGCCAGCCGCGCAGTTATTCAGCGGAGGGGTAGCGCTATGACTTGGACTAGTGCACATGCATGTCACATAGTACTCTCACCAGCGGGCTCCTGCTTGATCGTCGTTTCACGCTGCTTGGTCATAAGCTGAAGCACGGAGAGGAACTTGGACTTGAGAGTTGGGGCGGGTGCAGCGGGTTCGCAAGGCACCTCGTCGCCGGTCGGCTTTGACTTCGAAGGTGTGACTGTCAACAACGGCAAAGCCGCCGCGGCTGTGGTCGTGACTGGCGAGGTTGGAGGGGTTAGAAGTTGCGGCTCGCTCAGCGACTCATCAGGGGAGAGGAACCTGAGACGCGCGTCGACGTTTGAGGGCGAGACAGGGCTCGTGGGCTGCTTGCCCCTCCTGAACTCCCTCGCCGCCTCCTCAACGTCGACCACAACCACATCCCCGGCGGCACGATACTCGGCGAGATCTGCTGTCAGTTTCTGTGCGTAACATCAACTCACTCAGCTTCGACAGCCTGCAAGCCATCTCGTGCCTTAACTTCTCGATACGCTGGTTGCGCCTCGTGACCTCCTCGAAAAGCGCGTCGAAGCGCATCCCGCTCATGCGGATGTCCTCGAACGGGTCGTCGCTCTTGGGCATGTACTTCGCCCTTTTCTTCTCCCAGGACTTGTCCATGGCCGCACGGCACTCGTCGATGAGCGCCTCGTACTCTGCCCGGACGCGCTTGCGCTCGGCGGAGAAGTTGCGCGGCATTTTGATGAGAAAGGACGGTGAGTGAAGGGTATGAGAGACTGCGAGAAGGAGAGGAGGCCATGTCACATGCAGCTGTCGTAGAGAATGCTGGAAAGGAGGAATGCACACTGGGGCACTGGAGGTTGTGTGTCGGGGCGAACGCCTTGCTCATGTTACGGTGTGCTGCCCGGGTCCGCATCTGCTGATGTGAAGTGAAGCGCTGAGCGCCGTGTGCACACAGAACGACGCCCATGGCCACTCAGAGTCCCAGCGTCTCTGTTACCTTTGTGACAACATTCCCTGCAGCAGGCATGATTCCCGACATCAGTCTCCTGGGCTCAGTGAGTGTGAGTGAGCGTGCGTGGGTGAGGCAGACATGCAAGAAGTTCACGTTGATATCTGTGGTTGATAGCATTGTGACGTCACGATGGTCCGGTATCGATACCGGAAGCATTGCACCTCCAGAAAGCGGCGTACAGTGGTCAGAGATTAAGCCCTGATCTGCCAGGCAGGAGCTAGCCTTTTGGCTGCGACTCGAGTAAGTTGTTCGACACTCGATAGTTCCTGACCAGTGCCGCCGATAACCGATCGTATACACTTAATCCGCCACATCATATCCGCAGTAACTCGTGCAGCAAGTAGCAAGGGGTATCAGATACGTAATTGCAAGAGTGCAGATCGCCAAGGGCAAAGTAGCTATTGCCAAGCCGCTAGGGGTGAGAGCTCCTGAAATTGACGAGCGGGACTCTTGGACCTATGAACTCTTTGCACAGAGAATCCAGTTTGGTGCGGTCTCGAACGGTCGTCACTACCGACTGCCGGCCAGCTTGGGGATGCGGCCACTACCCCTCAACTCCGCATCATCGGCATCAGCGGTATTCTGTCTCGAAGCGTTGCGGTGTACCAAAACGGACGCCGAGTGGCGGCGAACCCCTCGCCGGCCATGGTCAAGCTCCGGAGCCCCCACTTGCTTTCGATCGCCTGCGACTGCGACGCGTCTCCACCCCAAGTGGGAAGCGAGATGCGGGCCCCGTGACGGCAACCGGCATCTCGTGATGAAGGCACTGAGATCGAACAGACGTGTCGGTGCCTGGGGTGCTCAAGCATGCCTTGGCGTTCCGGCGGAAAGACTAAGATCGGCAATCTGCAGACGTTGGGCGGGTCGATGTCCCGATAGCCTTCCCAGACAATAACGGGTGTCTCTAGTTCCGCCCGCTTTAGAGCTGAGAGACCGTCACTCTCTCTGCTTGGCATTGAGATTCTGGCTTGGACAACAACAGCCTCCACTTTCTCCACGACCTTGGCGGGTTCCGCAATGTCTTGTTCGGCCATCCATGAAATCAATGGCAAGATATCGAAAGGAAACAGCGATTATCATCTCCTCCTCTACAGCTGGCACATGTTGTCCGGAATCGAGAATCCGGATTCCATATCCTTAAGACTTGGCGTAGATCCAGCCCCAGAATCTACCACCTCCATGTTAGCGCGGAATGAGATGTTGGTTCTAGCCTCACTTCCGGCTTGGTCTCCTGACGTGTCGCTCGAGGTTGCCCGCCTCGCGATGGGCAAATCAAACGAGACACTCCGCTGGAGTGCGTGTGTCTGGTCAAATTATCGTCGGTATTGGGACGGTGGAGGAACAGACGATGAGGGTGGGGGAAAGTGGGGCGGGTAATTCTCTCCAATAGCCCACTCCGGTGTAAGGCGTCCAGGCTAATTCACTGTAGGTGGCCGAGATAGATTCCAGCGCAGGCGCTCAAGGCACAAGACCAGTGAGTGACGCCGAGTTACTTGTAGGTCCGGTATTCGGGTCGCCCCTATCTTAGCCATTCCGCAGAGTGTGGGGTGGCACGGAGCCTTGGTCTTTCCGCCTCTAGCTCACCCCATAGCCCCCCCATCAGACCAGAGGGCTGAGACACTCAAGAGATCTCTCCAGCAGTTCGCTAACTGTCACCTGATCTGCTGATATCGTTCCCGTGCTCAGCGGCGTTGTCCACCGTCGAGCACAACAACAGAGCAACATCCCAACTCAACAGCCAAGTGCTCACCAGGCACTCAGGGCAGCCACGACGTCTTCCGACTCGGGACGGCAAAGCCTATCATCGACGTTGAACATGCCCTGTGTCAGGCGCAGCTGGCGCCCGAATCTAAAGACCACTTGCGTCTCGGGACCATCAGAGGCTGGCCCCGGCCAGGCGTAAGGCTATACTGGGCTTTGCATTCTTGGCGGCGGGGTAACCTGAGGGGGCGCCGCGGGGGGGGCTACTCGCGGTCCTAGGCATGTGACACCTTGCCCGTCGACAATGGCAATCCGAACTCCAGTTCACCGGCCATTGGCTGGTGATGCGGCTGATGGCCGAGTAGGATGCGGCAGTTGCAGCTCAGATACAGGAGCCGCGAAGTGCCAAGAACCCGAAAGGCGCTTGTCGTTGTTGGGCCCACTGCTCCATCGCGGTATTCGAGTTGGAGATATATTGGACTGATGCCAAGCTCGTTAACGTCTCCCCACCAGCTTCAAACTCCCTAACATCTGCTCGCACGACCTCTCGCTGCCATGCCGTCGTCGACCAACTCCAAGGAGGAGATCCGCCACATTGAGAGCCACCATGAGAAGGACTACCTCGACACCATCCCCCACATGGAGGGCGTCATCGCCAGCGGTGACGACGTCGATATCGACGAGGGCTTCGACCCAGAGTTCGTCAAGCGCACGATGCGCAAGGTGGACTGGCGGCTCATCCCCATCCTGTCGCTGATGTACCTCGTCTCCGCCATGGACCGCGCCAACCTTTCTCTCGCCCGTGCTGCCAACCAGAAGCAGATGGACAAGGACCTCCGTCTCGACATCGGAAACCGCTACTCCATCGCGACTCTTGCGTTCTTTATTCCCTATATCATTCTCGAGGTCCCGGTGCGTAATCTGAGGAGCTTTTGTCGTGTTCTCATGCTGACGACAGTCACAAGCCGGTCTTCGACTGTTCGGAGCGAAGATCTGGCTCGGCGGAGCAACTCTGCTCTGGGGTGTGATCATGCTCTGTAAGTCCCTGAGAATCCGCCGCCATCGTGCCTGAAACGTGGCTGACCCTGAGGCATGGGCTTCGTCAAGACCTGGCAGCAGCTCTCTGCCCTCCGTGCGCTTCTGGGTGTGTTCGAGGCCACCCTCTTCCCCGGTGCCGCCTACCTCGTCTCGTGCTGGTACCCTCGCCGCAAGATGGCCTCACGCATGACCTACTTCTTCATCGGCGCCATGTTCCTGCAGTCTTTCTCTGGAATTCTGTCTTGGGGCATCAGCCACCTGCACTTGCGTAACGGTCTCCACGGTTGGCAGTGGATCTTCATCATCTACGGCCTCCTGACCATTGCCATCGGCCTCGGAGCTATCGTCCTCATCGTCGACTTCCCAGACAAGGCTACGTTCCTGACTGAGGAGCAGCGCCTCATGGTCACGACCCGCATCGAGCGCGACCGCCGCGACGCCGTCTACGACAAGCTCACCGTCGCCAAGGTCATCCACCACCTTCTCGACTGGCGTATCTGGATGTTCGGTCTCTTCTTCTGCGCGGCCGCCATGGTCATCTATGCGCTCGCTTATTTCTTGCCGCAGATTCTGGCCGGCATGGGCTTCGACAACAAGATGAGCCAGATCCTCACCACCCCGCCCAGCATCTACTCCGCCATCCCCGCCATCATCTTTGCCAAGCTCGCGGACCGCTACAAGCTGCGCATGCACATGGTCGCCCTCAACGCTATTATCACCATCACCGGTATCTGCATGTTCTCGCAGCTCAGCAAGAACCAGCTCGCCGCCCGTTACGCCGGTGTCTTCCTGGCCACCGGCGGATGCCAGGCTTCCATCCCCCTCATCACGTCCTGGTCCCAGACCTGCATTCGCTCGCAGTCTAAGCGTGCCGTCATGTCTGCCACCGTCGTCGCCTGGGGTGGTATTGGTGGTATCCTCGCCTCTGTCACCTTCATGCAAAAGGAGGCCCTCAAGGGCTACCCCACCGGTATCTGGCTCACTGTCGGCCTCTCGGCCTTCGCTGCTGTCGGCGCCTTCTGCATGTGGTGCTGGTTCATGTACCAGAACAAGCGCGCTGACCGCGGCGAGACCGTCATTGAGCACGACCCCGACTTCCGTTACCAGTAGTTGCTCCTCGCTTGTGCGTGTTGGACGTGAAGGAGGGGAGTGTAGGTGGACAATTAATCTAATGGGAATTTTGCTTCATAGTGCCACATACCGGGCATCTTGTAACTGTACTTAAATGCAAACGAGTTGAACGAGCTGAGTACGTTGAGAATCGGCGGTGCACTTTCCGGTGCGGGCGTGCAGCCGAGTACGCAGCCCTCCGAAGCCGGCCTTTCTCTCAACTGCTCGTCATCCCTTATCCTCTCGTTTTCAGCAAGAACGGCGCAACAACCACATCGGTGAATTTTCGCGCCCTCGGTAATCAACATCGGCCTCCACCCCCCATTTTCACCACCCTCCCCAATCGACACTCACACACGGTCATCAGCGACAATAAAAGACGATTTTCCAGTGCATCCGAGCGGGAAACACCAAAATAGAAGGATTAGGTTCCTCCGGGGTTCGAACCCGGGTTACGGGAATGCTGTAAGGCTCAAAATCCCGGGTACTAAACCACTGTACTAAGGAACCTTATTCATTTCTGCAACACACTCTGGCGGGCGCCATCAGCCCTGAGACAGTGTCTCGGGCCGGTGTGTTTGTATGTCTAATCGACACGCTATGT